>CM060937.1:265410287-267865684 GCA_030765085.1 Allium cepa
CAACAGCCCAGGAGAAGGGGAAGGCAGTTCTTGGAGGAACGCTTCAGACTCATGACATGCCTGTTAATGTTTTATTTGACACTGGTGCATCACATTCTTTTATATCTAGATGTTGGATGGATAAGCTTAACATTTAATCCACATATTTAGTTACTTCCTTATAGGCTGCAAATCTAATAGAGGGGTATGCAACTCTGGGGTTGAGGTGTGATCAGTTTGAGTTTGACCTGTTAGGTCATAATTTTGAGTGCAGTTTGCATGTGTTTGATTTTGTAAGGTTTGGGATCATCCTAGGTATGGATTGGTTAAGTAAGTATGATGCTAAGATATTTTGCCAGAGTAGGATGATCTCTTTGTCACCCGGATTGTAGCGATCAGATTGTTTTCACCGTAGGAGGTTCTAGCGGTGTAGTGTTTTCCTTGTCGGGTGCTTTGGATTAAGATGATGAGTTGAGCTGAGTATTCGTGTTTAGAGAATTCACAGACGTGTTTGAGCATGTAATTGAATTGCCACCGAAACGAGCTATTGAGTTTCAGATAGATTTGGTTCCGGAAGAAGAACTAGTGAGTAGACCGCCAAGTAGGATGACCCCTTCGGAGATAAGGGAGTTGAAGGTGTAGTTGGTGGACTTAAAGGCAAGAGTTTTGTAAAGCCGAGCAATTCGCCGTGGGGTGCAGTGCTAGTGTTTGCTAAGAAGTCAGACGGATCATTGTCATTGTGTATCGATTATCGTAAGAAGACGATGTAGAATCGATGTCCATTGCCTAGAATTGACGATTTGTTCGGCCAGCTAATTAGAGTAAAGGTATTTTCACAGTTGGATTTGGCAAGGGGTTTCCATTAGCTCAAGGTAGCAGCGGATAATATACCTTTGAGAGCATTCAGGACCAGATATGGATCGTACTAATGGTTAGTTATGCCATTCAGACTAATGAATGCTCCAACTTTCTTTGTGGATTTGATGAATTGGATTTTCCGAGGGCATTTGGGTAGATTCGTGCTGGTTTTCATACTTGATATCTTGATTTACTCTAAGGATGAAAAAGAGCATGAAGTTCATCTTAGAGTAGTGCTTGAGATGCTGAGGCAGCATCAGCTGAAAGCAAAGTTTTCAAAATGTCACTTCTAGAAGAAGGAGAAGAAGTTTCTTGGTCATATCGTCTCAGAAAAAGGGTTATCAGTAGATCCGACTAAGATCGAGGAAGAGTTAGAAAAGACCCGAGACAGTAACCGAGATTAAGAGTTTCCTTGGGTTGGCTGGTTATTATCGGAGAATCATTAAGGATTTCTCATGGATAGCAACACCAATGACCAAGCTAACGAGGATGGATGTGAAGTTTGTGTGGACCGACAAGTTTGAGGAAGCATTCCAGAGTTTGAAACACTGATTGACTCATGCACATGTGTTGGTATTTCCAGAGGGGAATCAGGACTTGGTAGTTTATACCGATGCATGTGGAACTAGATTAGGAGCTGTGCTGATGCAGGGAGGTAAATGATTGCATATGCTTCTAGACACCTTGGACAGCATGAGGTCAGATATCCAGTGCATGATTTAGAGTTGGCTGCTCTGATTTTTGTTTTGAAGGTGTGGAGACATTACCTTTCGGAAGAAAGATTTTAGTTATTTACCGATCATAACTCTCTAAAGTATTTGTTCTCTCAGAAGGAGCTGAACATGAGACATCAGAGATGCTTAGAGTTCATAGCCGCTTATGATTTTTGAATTGATAGCAGAGATGCAGATCTATTTAGCAGGAAGCATCAGAATGCAGTGTTGGCAATGATAGCTGAGTGGAAAGATTTAGAAGCATCAGTAGATTGTAGGGTGCAGTAGAGATCCCAGGAAGGGTCTAGTGGTGATCTAATTGTATTGTCTTGTTTGGAAGTTCGACTAGTTTTCATCGATCGTATTGCTTCTAAGTAGATGGAGGATCCAGTGCTAGTTGAATGGATCAGTAAGCTAAAGGATGGAACCAAGAGCGATGACTTGAAAGATTTTGGTCTTGACCAGAATGGATGGTTGAGAAAGAAAGGAATATTATGTACTCTGAGTGTTGGAAACATTAGAAAGGAAGTCTAAAGGAAGTCTTAGATGAATGCCATCGTTCGAAGTTCACTATACATCCTGGAGGTACCAAGATGTATTAGGATATGAAGAGAAGTTTCTTCTGGGAAGGAATAAAGCGGAATATTGGATGTGTGTATGGCAGTGCTTGAATTGCCAGCAGGCAAAAACTAAGCTCCAGAAACCGAGTGGTTTTCTTTAGCCGTTAGATATTCTAGTATGGAAGTGAGATTCTATTTCTATGGACTTTATAGATGGGTTGCTAAGGTCGAACAGGAAAAATGAAAGTATATGATTTATAGTGGACAGATTGACCAAGAGTGCCCATTTCATTCGAGTTAAGGCAACTAGGACGACACTTGTTTTAGCAAGGTTGTTCATGAAGAATATTGTTAGACTGCACGGAGTTCCCAACAGCGTAGTTAGTGATGGAGATTCCTTGTTCACTAGCGATTTTTGGAAAATTATGCAGGAACTTTTAGGAACCAAACTTATGATGAGTACCTCTTACCATCCGTAGACAGATGGGCAGACGGAAAAAGTTAACAAGATCATAGAAGATCTATTGAGAGCATGTGTTCTGGATTTTGGAGGAATATGGGAGGACCATTAGCATCTAGTTGAGTTTTCGTATAACAAACTTTATCAGACTAGTATTGGGATGACACCGTTTGAAACTTTGTATGGAAGGCCAAGCAAATCTCCCATTTGTTGGTTGAAAACCGAGGATAGGTTGATTCTTGGTCTAAATTTGGTCAGAGAAGCTATAAAAAAGATTAAGGTCATTCGAGATAGTATGAAGGAGGCTTAGTCTAGGCAGAAAAGTTATGCAGATAAGCAATGGAAAGATTTGGACTTCTCAGATGGGGATCAGGTTTTCGTCAAAGTATCACCGATGATGGGTGCGCTTAGATTTGGGAAGTCGGGGAAGTTTTCTCCTTGGTTCATAGGACCATTTCCTAATCTTGAAAGGATCAGGAAGCTCGTGTATAGATTTGAGTTACCGAGCAGTTTGGCAGGTGTCCATGATTTTTTTCATATTTCTCATCTCAGAAAGTGTGTTAGAGACCCGGAGACTGCTATTGCACCGATAGTGCTAGATGATTTAGTGGTAGAACCGAACTTGACCATAGTGAGCAAGCCAGTTCGCATTATTGCGAGAGATGAGAAGAGGCTTAGAACCAAGATAATCAAATTAGTCAATGTCTAGTGGACTGGCGATGATAGAGACTGTACTTGGGAGGTTGAGAGCAGGATTGGAGATATTTATCCCGACTTGTTTTGATTGTATGTTTTACCTTCTTATTGTTCTGCGCCTTTTTGTAATTTCGAGGACGAAATTCTTTAAGGAGAGGAGTCTGTAACACCCCAGATTTTCGATAACATTATTTAGGAGATTTAGTTAGATAAACTAAATAAAATAATATGTTGATAAGGGGATTGAGATTTGATTTAATTAAGGTAGCCATGCCTTTTAAATAATAAATTAAATGAAGGATTTAGAAAAGGAGTCAGAGGATTGGTATTATGGGAAAGATGACATTCCTGTATCATCTTACATAGGTCGTGTATTTCAAAAAAGTTCATTTTTATTCTCAAAAACTAAGACAAAAAGCTTGGCCGGCCACCAATAACGAAGGAAGAAGAAGAGGAAACAAAAGAGAAGCTTAAGGAAAGAAAATTCAAATCAAACTCATTCAAATCTCAAGCTCCTTAATCATTAAAGCAAAGGTGAACATTGTTTACATCTGTAAATATTTTTGGTTTCGATTTTAAGGTTAATTCCTAATGATTTTGCAAATGTTTGCCATGTTTTCGTATGATAAAAGATTATATAAATGTTGATGATTTTTGTATGTTCATATAGATTTTATGACATGTTTTAAGATGAAAACCCTATTGAATGACATCCGTCAGCCTTGCGAATTTTTATGATGATCTAAAAAATTATTTTAGAGATGGCTTTTAATTTTCAGAATTTTCGTGGATTTGTTATAATTTTCTAAACAATAAAAGGTTAATTTGAATTATAAAAATTATTTATGAGTAAAATAATTATTGTATGGATCCGAAATTTTTATATGTTGAAGAGAACATGTTACTTCACCATATGGAACTTTTCTAGAATTTTTCAAGGTGTTTTGATGATTATATAAAATTATTTAAGGTATGAGACTTAAATGTTTATATAACTATAAAGGAGAAAGGGGCTATTTCAAAATTATTCAAATTTCCAAATAAGAAAAGTCGGTAGCATTTTCGAATACAAAATTCTAACAACTAATCAGATTTAGACAAACAAGGCAGGTGGGGTACAAAAGAACTATTTCAAACGGTATTTTCATTGTTCAACTCTTTCGGCAAGAGCTTCCACCTTCATTCCAGACCTTTCGGCAAGGTGGAAGGGTATCAAACCTTCAGAGTAGATTAAAAACTAATGCATATGGTATCAGGAAACTAATACGTAGTGAATTGGAGGAAGTTGAAAGGTTGGGGATGAAGGGTTACAACTTTCGGGAAGAGATGAAGTTTTGTTTTGGTTCAAAGAAAAATATACATGCTAGTTTTCGGCAAAGAGCATTAGAAATTTCCAAAAGGTTTAAAAGGAAAAGGTTTCGAATGATTTGCTTTCTTCTTTTGATTGAAACCTTTCGGCAAAACCAAAAGGTTAGCATTCGGCTAGGTCGGAAGCAAATTTGCCACTTTCTAACATTTCGACACAGATGGAGTCAAAGGTTATCTTTTGTTTTCCAAAATTTGCTTCCTCTTTCCATTGATTTCAAAGGGTTGGTTCCAGTTTAACACTTTACTATTTTCGAATGATTTCGAAAGGTTTGATTTCGAAAGGTTCTATGAAGATTTCAAAGCAGTTGCTTTCAACTCCAATGTGTTTCCGATCCCCACACATAATCCAAATTTTTTAAGTCGAAACATTTTAAAGGTTTCAGAGTAGATAACTTTGATTGGTTTCGAAATGTTTTCCACCTAGTTTAAATTGAACCCAATGTCTTCAAAAGGTTTTGGCATACATTAATTCCGAAAGGTATATTTTAGCTATGTTTTCGAAAGGCTAAGGTTTAAATGATTTAAAGGCGGGTGTCATATGTTTTAAAGCTTATGAAAAGAAAACTTTTAAAAGGTTTAGAAGGAGTTACCTTCAATGATTTCGAAAGGTTTATTAAAGGATATGAAGGAGTTACCTTCAATACTTTCGAATGGTTTTATGAATGATTTTGAAGGAGTTACCTTCTATGTTTTCATAAGGTTGTTTGAAGGTTTTAAATAAAGATTTCGAGTATAAAAATTAGGCAGATAGCCTATGTGACGACCCGCTATTTTGAACCGTTCAAATTGACAATCATCCACACATATCAGACTTGAATTGCTCAAAACAATAGATTGTTAATTTATATTTGGAAAAACTTAGCATATACAGAAATAAAATCAATCACAGAATCATAGACATGGAGAAATACAACAATAAGCAGCGGAATAGATAAATAGTAGTTCATGAAGCTACTACATAAACATCAGAGTCAAACAAAAATTCAACAGATATCCCAAATACGAAGGGATCTCTAAAACATAAGCAAATAACAAGTTTGAATACAAACAACTGAAGATAATCAGAATTACTGAAAGCTGAATAGATAAAAGATCTTCAAGCAAAGCTCCAAGCTCCAAAGGTGAGTCTCGAATGTTGTGACACTCAGTCTGACTCAAGCATAAAGCAAAACACAAAACACTCGAGTCAGGATTAACAATCTTATACAAGTAAATCAACTTAGGTGAAATGTCCAAGTGATATACAATATAACTTAAAGGATGTTTTGGATTTCCATCCTCTAAGGATCCGTGGAACTATCTACTATGTAGTAATATATGTATTATAATGCGTCTATCAGTAAAGTTAAGTACTGAAATAGCGTTAAGGCGTTACCCATACCCCCCTTAACACATTTTATATATTCCCGCAGTCTATACAATGCCGTAAGCTCCACTAAACTGGTGGTTTACCCAGATGGCACTCCATAGGTACGGTACAAACCAAACTCATAGAAGGTGCGATAAGGCATGTGACAAGGCACGCGAGGCAATGCCAAGGTATGATTCTACCGTTTGCACTCCCGGACTGGTGGTAACGCATAGCAGCTACTACCTCCCACCTCGAGACACACTCCCAAATCAAAAGTGCAGCCAATCGAATCACAAAAGCAATAGAATAATATCGAAGAAATGTGCCCAATAAGGGGAGCGACCCCACTTGGCCCGGTATAGCTCTTGTTTTAGCCACATCAAGCCGACTCATAGGAGTCAGGGCTGCGTGAATACCATATACAGAATAGTCGACAAACCATCCTACTTCGTTCTAGAATCTCCACCACGTACATAGTTGTTAAGGTGGTTTTGGGTATTGGCTAAGAGTATGACAATATCCGATCCCGGTCACTTTAACAATCAAACGCTTATTTCACACCATGGTCATTTTCATTTCAAATTGTTCATGATTCATATCAAATATCATATTCATTTCAAACCATGTCACTTTCTAAATCATATTCACTTTCGAAATTATATCACCTTCGAAATCATATTCACTTTCAAAATCATCACATTCGAAATCATATTCACTTCCAAAATCATATTCACAAAATGATTTAAACCATCATATCAAAGTAATAGTATTTAAATCCATTAACTCTAAATCATAACAGTTCCAATTTAGATAGTTTAAATATTGAAAATAGTTTATATATTGAAAATAGTTATAAATTAAGATAGTTTATATCTAAAAATAGGTTATAGGTTAAAATAGTTTATATGTTAAAATAGTTTATATATTAAAAATAGTTTATATTGAAATAGTTTCAAACTAAAATCGTTCCTTCCAATTTCACAAATCGATTCAAATTAACTCTAGTTCCAAACATCCATTTAGATCAACCTCAGATCAAATTCTTATTAAAACAATTTTTATCGATTTCAAATCCAGGTTTGAAACTCAAATTTAAACCACTTCAATTTCAATAGGTTTCAAAGTTAGTCTTATTAAATTTTCAAAATATATACTTAATCATTTTTAATAACACTCAAATAAAGTTTCATATTACAAATTTAAGTTAATATTAAATATCCAATCTCAAATTTATTTAAAATTGAAAATATTCATTTAATCTTTTTTTATCAAATCAAGTTATAAAACCGTACCTTTCAAAATCTCAAATCAATAAGTCCATATCAAACCTTATTTAAATTCAATTCTAAACAAATTTAATCATTAATCAATACTTATTTAAATTCAATTCTTAACAATTTAAATTAAAAATCAATTCTTATTTAATTTATCTTTCCAACTTCCATTTACTTAAAGTCATCATAAAATTTCTATTTTAAAAAATCAATATAAATTTAAACAAATGCTTAACATATTATATATATTATTAGTTAAATTAAATTCTTAATAAATTTTAATATATTAGTTATTATAAAATTAGGTCTTGTTATTATTAAAAAATTTAAATCATATTTTATATATTTCAAAAATAATAAAGTTATAAATAAAATTTTATAATTTTCGTTTTTTAAACTTAACTTATAAATTTAAAATATCCAAAGTATAAAATTTTAAAATCTAACTTTTTCACAAATATTAAAATTAAAATCTTTATATTATATTTAAAAAATCAATGTTTATTAAAACCCATGTATTTCCTTTCAACTTTGGAAATCATTTTCAAAATATAGACAAACGGTGTCCATACATTATTTTCTATCCTATGGCCAAGTGATATGGATACTTATTATTTCAATCCGCAATAATTGAAAATTTTCGGGTATATATCATTTCAACTTGCAATCCCAAAATTTCAAAATTAATGAAAATCGCCTGAGTTTATCATTTCAACCCATAACGATTTTTTTTAATCTATAAGATCGTTTGGGTATGTATCATTTCAACCCATAAGGAATTCCTAACTAATAGGGAACTTGCAGTGTGGGATATAAAATAACATAGCATATCAATGATAAATATGATAAAAATGGTCAAATTAAATATGGTATACACATACTAATAGGTTATTGGTGTTAGAAATGCCAATTATAATAGGTGAACAAATGCAGTTAATATCATATCATATTTAAAGATTTAATTACTAACAAATTCAACTATAACAATATATTTCAATCCTTATTACATGTGAAATAAATTTACTAAATATAAAAATGTTTATCGTGAGTGATCAGTCACCTTTCGAGGTTAGAGAAATATCAAGAACAAGATGCGACTAATCCAAGCACAAATTCCAAAGCACGGCGCGGTGAACAAGAATTCGACGAGAAGAGTTGATAGTTTAGAATTTATGAAAACAAATCAAACTAGCTTGACATAAACTGAAACTATATATGTATATATATATATATTATATTTGTTCTCTGAAATCAATATTTAATTTAAACCCAAATAAATAATACATATTTATATATATTGCAAATCTTACATCTTAAACACATATTAAAATTTAAATTAAAACCCTTAATTTATATTTTAACACCAAAACTCTTGTATACTTATTTTTATGTAATGACCCAATTTTTCGACGCCCGAAAATCGACATTAATACATCCACTATATTAGATGCCGAATAATCGAATGCCAGAAAAGCAGTCCGCTAGGGTTAAAGAAGAAAGAGGTAGAAGAAGAAATAGAAAACAATATCAGAATCTTACTATCTCAGTGGAACAATATATAATAGATAAATGAATAATCTTTTAAAACAAAAGAATTATATCTGTTTTATATATTACGTCATCAGAGTTCAATACAATCAACATCACAATTCAGGACGGTTACAATATCTCGTCCTTCCAAAGTTGAATATACAGCTTACACTGCACAATGGAAATATGAATCTGTGGAAATACGCCTCGTCATCCAGCTTATTTCCTGAGCTCCACAGCAGTCCATCAAGAATCTGTATTCTATAATACTCGGTCTGACTCGAGCATTATAGTTACATAACATCCGAGTCAGTTTGTAAAACCAGCATGAGAAAACACACTCAATTGGATTATTAAAGTTTTCAAAATCCTTTCTAAAATCAAAGGTATCTCGTAAGACCACGCCACAAATAAACATGTCGGGTTTTTACCTTACGATAACCAAAATATTTCTATCAAATCCTCTGATATTATAATAGTGTCTATATACAAATACTAATTCAAATAGCCGAAATTTTTACATTCATTAAATTCGAGCATAACAGGTATACAAACAAGTCCGAAGGCACTTATTGGAGATTGGATTTCATCAATGGCAGGGCTACTGCGGTATCGTCCGTCACAGTACGTTCTTTAGATCACCGTACCGAGGATCCACCCTGATCCCTTGCATCACAAGACCGGAGCTACCCCTTACTGGATAGTTCGAATAAGTTCACCCTGCGATTGGGATCAGCAACCGCCCAAATAACCGAAATAAAGGGACATCTTGACAGGGGTGACCTTACCCTAATTGGTTGCTAGCCACTTAGCCTATTGTGCACCTCCCCGTTTTAGCCATTCCCGGTTGATGAGGCTCGAGGCTATGCGTTACCTTTTTAGCACACATTCTTTTACAATGCTCATCGTCCCCTTGACGATGTTCTGAAAGCATTCGTCCATACAAGTCCGTTTCGGGTTCGAACAGAACGGAAGGCACTATTCCTACTACATCCATTTTGGAATCACCACAGGATTAGTAGCGATTAGCCCTTGCACTTCACTGCTCCATCTTCGACTCCAAGCTCTTGTCTTTGTCACGAAAACGTTCAAACCAGATCGAAGTAATTTTCGAAAAATTAATCCCGATCCCGGTCTCTTCGAAACGATCAGCGCATTGGCCAATATTGATAGTCGGTTATTTAACTATCAAATAAAATTCACAAACAATCATCAAGCCATAATAATTTCCTAAATTATTAATTTCAAAATATTTTCGCAAGATATATTTTGTTACACTTCAAACTTTTTTTGTGAAAATAGTTTCAAATCTCTTTTCTCTTTCCAAACATTGTTTATTTCCATCAAAAATCACCAAGTCTAAATACTTAGATTTTAAAATAATTTAAATCACTTTATTCTAAAAAATATACTTTAAAACATTTAAATTAAACTACTTAAACACTTTATTCAAAAATATATACTTTAAAATATTTAAAATAAAAACTGCTTAAAACATTTTATTTAAAATGCTAGTTATGAAATTTTATACTAAATTTTTAAGTGAAACTTAAGCCCCAAACTATTATAAAAATAAATAAAAGTTTTATATCATTATTAATATTACAAAATCTCTTTTAAAATGTAATACTAATTTAACCTTTAAATAATTATAACTAAAATAAACTTTGGGGACAGGGAGACTATGTCCCCCTGACCTTTGGTTAAGCCGGTTTTATAAGTGGTCGTGCACTATGTCTCATTATTGTGGCCGCTGGGAATCGATCCGGTGCCACTACAACACAATGTAGCCACATCCACTATGTCGAAACCACTGGACCACTATAATCGATCCGGTGCCAAGTTCTAGTGGTCCAGTGGTTTCGACATAGTGGATGTGGCTACATTGTGTTGTAGTGGCACCGGATCGATTCCCAGCGGCCACAATAATGAGGCATAGTGCACGGCCACTTATAAAACCGACTTAACCAAAGGTCAGGGCGACATAGTCTCCCTGTCCCCAAAGTTTTGCCAAGTTCTAGTGGTCCAGTGGTTTCGACATAGTGGATGTGGCTACATTGTGTTGTAGTGCCACCGGATCGATTCCCAGCGGCCACAATAATGAGGCATAGTGCACGACCACTTATAAAACCGGCTTAACCAAAGGTCAGGGCGACATAGTCTCCCTGTCCCCAAAGTTTTCGCCAAGTTCTAGTGGTCCAGTGGTTTCGACATAGTGGATGTGGCTACATTGTGTTGTAGTGGCACCGGATCGATTCCCAGCGGCCACAATAATGAGGCATAGTGCACGGCCACTTATAAAACCGGCTTAACCAAAGGTCAGGGCGACATAGTCTCCCTGTCCCCAAAGTTTAGTCAAGTTCTAGTGGTCCAGTGGTTTCGACATAGTGGATGTTGCTACATTGTGTTGTAGTGGCACCGGATCGATTCCCAGCGGCCATAATAATGAGACATAGTGCACGACCACTTATAAAACCGGCTTAACCAAAGGTCAGGGCGACATAGTCTCCCTGTCCCCAAAGTTTTTTCAATTATAATCTGAAAAAGTTTTTTAATGGCGTGCTTCTGTATGTGTACGATTTTGAATCTCGCTCCCAGATCGCGTTAGTTCCCTTCTCCCCTCCAGTCCGCGTCCATGTTAAGCTCACCTCCTCCCCATCTTCCGAACCTCTCCGTAGCTCCTACTGCTTCCCCCTCTTCTACACATTCAGGTAGAATTTATAAGGTTCCACAGGCTTTGTCCTTATCTATGCCAGCTTTGCAATGTGATTCGGAGTACCCTCCTCTGCCTTCAGTTTCGGCGTGCACTGTTGCGTGCCCTCGTGTGCGATCTAAGCACGCTTTGGTTAGTGATGACTGTCGTTCTAACTGTGGTTCTAAGTATACTCTTGTGAATGCAGTAGATGTTCCTGGCGCTATTGGTGGGGCCAGTGGTGTGAATGATAGTTTGCTGTTTTCGGCTGATGCAAAAATTTCGATTTTATCTCCATGCCCACCACGTGTTTGTAGTAATTCTGTAGTGAAGGAAAACTCCAATAGCTGTGTTTTGAGAAATGGAGGAACTTTGCATGCGGCTTCCCCCCCTGTTGAGCTTGCGACTTCTGTTGGTGTTCCCGTTGTAGATGCCGTTCAACCTGCTGCTCCTCCACCTGGATCCAAAGCTTGGTCTTCGCTTTTTTCTTCTCTGCCCCGTAACGCGGGGGTTTACGAGCCAGTGGAATTTGATATCGTTGAGGAGAATGGAGTGATGATCCCACCCCCAAATGTCATGCAAGCTGGATTGGACTATTGGTCAGAATATTTAGTTGGCTTTTTTTTGGATCCTAAACAACGCCTACATGATGCGTCTTCTGTTTGTCGTAAGGCTTGGAGGCTTCGAGGTAATCTATGTGTTAAGCTGGTTGACTCTATGTATTTCCTTTTGTTCTCCTCCTCTGAAGACCGACGTCGTGTTCTAGAGGCGGAGCCATCTTTTTTTGATGGGAAACCGTTTATTATTACTCCCTGGTCCCCTTGGGTAGCTAGAGCTCGTGAGCAAGTTTTATCAATCCCCGTTTGGGTTTATTTTTCGCAAATTCCTTCACCTCTACAAGCTCTGCTGGGTTTGAATTGGCTTGCTTGCAATGTTGGAAAGTTGAAATGTTTTGACGCTAATACGGTTGCGCGTGAAAAGCTGGTGTACGCTAAGGCTTTGATTGAGATTTCCCCCCATAAGCCTCTCCCTACCTCTATTCCTGTTCAGCTAGCTGTTGGCCATGTAGTTGATGTTCGTGTTCGCTATGGTTGGATCCCTAACATTTGTACCTCATGTCTCTCCTTTGGCCATTTAGTTTCTGCTTGCACCCATTCTGCTGCTTCAGCCTCTGCGCCTAAGATCCCTCTGCCACGGCCTCTGCTTAGAAAATGGGTTCCCAAGGTCTCTCAGGTTCCACCTCCTGTTGTTCCTGTCCCTGGATCGCCAATTTCCTCTGCTCGGCCTGCATCGCCTATTGCTTCCATTGTTCCTAGTACTGTTTCTGAGGATTCCAATGCTGTTACGGATCTTGTTCCGACTCAATTGCCTATAGTTTGCATTGAGTCCGAGAGATGTTGGGTTGATCGATGTTCTAATTTGCGGTACAACCCTGTGGATGATTCCTACTATAGATATGTATCTAATGATCTTATGGACCATCGATGCCTTTATTACATACCGTCTGGTGATTCTTTGGTTGTTGATTTAGATGGTAGGTATGCTGAGTTAAATTCTACCATGCTTGCTGATACATCCTGGGATCGATCCTTTCTTTACTCATCTGAAGTCGACATCTATGAGCCTTCTCTTGCTCTCTTATTTCGCACCTTTATTGGTCTTCTTGGGAACGTCTCTTTGGTATCTACTTAGGTGGAAGTTGATGTTGGTGGTACTACCTCTTTGGAGGAGTCATAGTCCAGTTTGTTATATTTAGTAGCTGTGACATGTCTGTCACACTCCTGTGCTGTATTTTTTATTCCTTTTTTAGTAGTTAGGTGTCTCTACCTTACTCCTGTACTTCATGTTTTTATTACGTTCGTAATAAAAAGTGGACGGTCCACTATAAAAACCGGCTGGCCTTGCCAAAAAAATTATAACTAAAATAAATTTGAACAATATTTCAAAATTCATTAATTTCAGATTTAACTTCTTTATTATGATTTAAAATCTTATTTAAACTGAAAATACCAATTTTATACTTTTCCAAAATTCCTCTTTATCCTTCCCAAACTATTTTAAACCTTGAATTTTTAAAAACAAATCCTTATTCCTTTAAATAGTATTACTTAAGTTTAAAAATTCATTCATTCCCATATATTCAAAGTCTCCTTTCCCATACTTGGAATTTATTTATCAGGATTTAAAAATCAACTTTAATCCTTTTCCAATTCATTTATCCAAATCTCTATGATTATTTACTTAGAATTCTCCTTTTTATTTCCCTTCAAAAATCCAATCTATATATTTTTGATAACTCAGTATACCCAAATATAAATTCAATCAAGCCATAGCATTCAATATTTTCAATTACCAATATAATTTATCACAAATTATCAAATAAACCATATCATAGAAATTTTAACAATCTAAATAATTTTAAGGAATCCAGTTGGATCTCTCCAACCTGCTTCCCTGTATCCACAGATGTTAGCACAATATAAAAATACCAATTCCACTTCGAGGTGGAATATCGCAGTATAAAGAGTCATCCGCTATTATGCGGGCGCATAGGGTCTCATCCGCTATATGATGCGGGAAATCAATCACTCCAATATATATACTACTATATATAATATACCACATCTAATCAATTCAATCATTCAACCAAAAACTTTAATTTATCTTTTTAAATTTAAATAATAATCCAGATGAGTGAGATTAACTCACCTTTGCTTTTAATTTGCAATCCACTCCCATCTCAACTTGTTTTCTTCACGATTCTTCATGATTCAAACCTTAAATACACATTATACACTTCATTAACATTTGAATTAATTTAATAATCAATTACCATTTAATAATTTTAATTGACTAATAATTTAATTAAACTATTGATTTCCCTTTTGAAAATACATACATACTAAAAAAAATTAATTTATCTAGATTCAAAAATCTAATTTTTATATAAACTCCACAACATCTACAATTACTATATTTTCCCAAATCTTTTATGTATATGTACAATGTATATATATATATATATTAACTCCTAAAAATTAAATTTTATTTTCCAACCTATATATTAAACTAAAAAAAAGAACTGTTTTAATATCCTACTGTAAAATATATTTATATGTATACACATTTTTTTCTGTAATTAACAAAACAACGATTTTATTTACTGTAAAGAACTTTTCTACTTATATATATGTGTATTTGTAAAAGTAGAAATTGGGTTTAAATTCCTGTTCTCTGTATAATGCATGCATATTATTAAATTGAAAAAAAGAATCATATACCTTGTCTAAAGATCGATTGAAAAGTCGGCATCATTCGAATCCATCGACTGCTGTACCCATGCGATGCCTCACATTGAATCGCCGCTCCCCTGCCCCAATCGCCACCGCGACCACCACACTCGAGACCACCCACCACAAATTTGCCTCGACACTTCGACCTTGAACTTCCAGGCTTCCCTCCCCTCTACCTCAACCCACGACGCCATTACCCACATTTCCCAAACCCAACATTAGCCAAACAAGCCGCGACCTCAAATTGCGCCATCGCGTCACCATACGATCGTGTCGTGTCACTCAGAGCTCAGTCAACATGGCCTTGAAACGATTCAATTGCAGGAATTTCGCGTGATTAGATCTGGATTCGCGAATAAATTCGAAAAGAGGAAGGGCTAGGGTCATTCGCACGAGGGCAGCGAAGATCCTCTTTTATCCTTTGAATTGCTTCGTTAATTTAAGGGAAACGCGATTTCTATATATATATATATATATATATTGTAATATCCCGGAATTTCTAGGAGTTTAAAATGCTGGTAATCTCTTAATTTAAAATTGTTTGAATTAATAAATTGTAATTTTCAAAAATAATTAACTAAGTAAAATTTTAATTTTTGATTATAAATTGGTTTTGTAATAAGATTAATTATTTTATTTGTGTAAATAAATTTTAATTTGGTATTTGTTTTCAAAATTTATAAGTATGTTTAAATACATTTAAATTTGTATATTTAGATTTGTGTATTTTAAATTGATTTAAAAATAGGATTTATTATTTGAAAATAATGTGCTTATTTTAAAATAGTTGTTTCTATTCATTTAAATTTATTTTAGATTTGGTTTTTAAAACTTTGACTTTGAGATGAATATAAATTTGAATTCAAAGATACATGCATCTTAAAATAGAAAATAATAATATGGTTTGGTTTAAAATATATAGATAATGTTTTTAATTTAAAATAAGATTTGTTCTATATAAATTTGATTTGTATTTATTTTATAAAAATAAATGAAAGGCTTTTGAAATAATATTTTAAAGTAAGTTGAAATATTGTATATAGCTTTATTTAAACTTTGGTTGATTTTTACTTTATGTTCTTTTCAAAAATTGTACTTATAAATTAGCATACATTTATATATATATATATATAAGTATGTGTTTATTTGATATTTAATAAGAAAAACATTTCTTAAAAAATTGAAAAGCATATTAGTAATTAGGAGATTTATTTAAATGGGTTTTTAAATTTCTTTTAAAATTAAAACAAACTAAATTTGACATGTGTTAAGTTTCTAAAACATTAATATAACAAGTGTTAAGTAAAGAGACATGTGTCCATTTTGTTTTAAATTTCTTTTTAATTTATAAAATCTGAAATTAACATTATATAAACCAACATTCTTTCCTTTCATTTTCTTTTCCTCTCAAATCTTTGTTCATGTCTAAAAGAAAACTAAATCCATCATGCATCTTCACTTCTACTTCCCAAAACCAGAAAATACTCAAATAAATCCTGAAAACACTCCTCAACTCAAACACTTTCAGAAATCAAAACCTGTAACCTTTCAATTGCAAAGCCTTCTTCAAACCATGCTGTGACCAATGCATTTTCCTATATCTGTCTCAATTTAGAAATGCATGTAAATATTGTTTCAAATCAATGCTCAAAACATTTATGTGAGCAATACCTGAAACATTTACTCTCTGATTAAAAAAGCCTGTAATTCTTGTTGAAGTGCAGATCAAACTGCACATCTGCAGTTTATTTTCAAAATAAATACACTCCTCAAAACTCAAGTAGCCTGCCTCATATTTTCAAATGCATGCAAGCTATAAATTGAGATCTGCATTTAAATTCCTCAAATATTCAAATGCATGCAAAGTTTCAGTTTTAAAAAGCTTCAAACTTAAGTGTCTGCACCAAATATTCAAGTACATGCAAGTATGAATCTGGGTCAAAGTATTACCTGAAAGCAAATTTGTTGAAGAATATCTGAGGGTTTCTTTGTTTCAATAAGGCTTCAAGTTCAAGTCTTTTGCAAAACTTCATGTTCCTGTCATCTTCAAAATTTCTGCAATTTCCTGCTCTTCTTCATGAGGCTCTGCACTTCATAATTGAGTAAACTTTTTACTAAACTTAATTAGTTATTAGCTGTTGCTTTGAGTTTGTGATGATGTTACATACATATAAGTATTGCCTCTGTGTAGATAAGTGTTATTATGATTGTTATGCTTGAAACTGTGTATGTTTGTTGCATAAATACTCTCTGCTTTTACTTACTGCAGAATGAAGTTTAAATCTAAACTTCAAACTATCTTTGTTTAAACAACTGGTTAAAACATAGATTCAAAACAAAATAAGTTAGTTAAGCATAATCTAAGAACTAAAAGATTAAACTAAGATTCTGTTTTGGAATTTGTCTGGAAAAAAAATACAATGCAATGGCATATGATGAAATCAAAGGTTGAATTTAAATGGAATAATTTATGTAATCTGTATTGTCTCTGGAAAATACAAATTTTAATAAGAAAACAAAAAAATTTAATATTGATTTGAGCTAGAAATTGGGTATTTACTGAAATTTGGGATATGCAAATTTCTGTTAATATGTGAATCTGGATTGCTTAAGATTCTTCCTGGAGCAAGTATTTGCATCAGAGAGTATAATAAAAATAGTTGATGGATTTTTAAATCACAGAGAAGTTTGTTTTTGCCCAAATTAAAATTTAAACCTAGTTTTAGAGGCTGTCTGAAATTTATCACTGCAACCTCTTAATTGCATCGAGTTGGGTGGAAATTGGTGTGAAGGAAGCGTGGTGGGTCTGTGATACATGGCCGAAGTTGTAGTAATTGTAGTTGATCGGCGGCAGTGATTTTTTGGGGTTTTCTGATGATGGGTTCTGGGATCTGTTCAACCTGATGTGTTTTAATTTGATTCGAGGCCTGAATGGTGGTGCTGCGGGTCGTATGTGGATGTAGGGCGTTTGGGTGACGTGTGGGAAGGTTCGCCGTTGGCCAGAGGAGGTCCGGCGTTGGTGCAGGTTGCACGATGATGGTGTGGAGTCTGCAGTTCTTTTTGTGGGTTGCTTTGTTTTCTCGAAGGCGATTTCGTGTTTTAGGGGAGAAGACTCGGGGAAGGACTCGTGTATTTTGGTAGTGGCTCGGGGTTAAACCCGTGCTGATCTGAGCATGGTTGTGCAGTGTTAACTGTTTTAGTTTAAACAGTTTAGTTTAAACAGTTTTAAGGATTTAAAACCCTTGTGCTTTGTTTCTTGGGTTCCAGTTAAGGTTGAACCCAAATTTAAGTGATGACAAATATTTCAAATTTAAATAAAATAAGTTTTAAACTTCAAAGAAAATTTTAAGTTAAATTTAAAGTGTTTGATTTTGAAATTGAATTGTTTTTATAAATAAACTTGTATAATGTTTAAATATCTTAAAGTTAAATCTTAACATCATTTCAAATCTTATTTTGAAATAAAAAAAGAGAATATTAAGTAAAGGTTTATTTAAATTAATTTGTGGAAATGATTTATCAATTAACAAATAAAGATTAAGATAATTTATTAACTTGAATTAGGAATTGTTAAATTAATGATTTAAGAAATTAATTAATGATTTCTTTATTATTTAATTTAATTTATGAATTAAGTTAAATAAAGATTTCTAAGATTTATTTAAGATAATTATTTTATCCTAAATAATAATTAAGTATTAATAAGGTGTAATTAGTTAGTTAATTCAAGAAGTTTAAGTTAATTAAATAATTTAATTATTATTTTAAAAAGGGGTTAATTAAGTGATTAATTAAGTATAATTAATTATTTAATTAACTATTAATTAAATGAAGATTTATTGATGATTAATGATTAATGATTAATTAAATTATAATTACTTATTAACTAAGTAATTAAGAGTTAATTAAAATAGTAATTAATTAATAAAGGTTTTATTAAAGTTTTAAATGGTTTCCTTAATTAATAATTAAAGGTTATTAATTTATAATGAAAGTTAATTAAGAATTAATTAACTGTTTTATTTAGGTTAATTAATTGTAATTAAGAATTAATTAATTTTAATTATGAATTAATTAATTTGTAATTAAGATTATTAATTAATAATTAAGTTTATTAATTAATGATTAAGAGTTAATTAATTAGATAATTAAGTTTAATTAATTAATTATAAAAGTAATTAGTGATTAATTACTTTTGATTAATAATTAAGGTTTATTAATTAATAGTTGGAGATAATTAATCTGATAATTGAAGATTAATTTGGGTTAATGAGTAATTGAGGATGAATTACTCAAATTTATTTTATGAGATGAGTGGAATCAAGTAAGTTAATTTATTTACTAATTAAATATGGTTACTTGATTTAAAGATTTAGTATGTTTACTTAATAAGTTTTGGGTAAGGCTAATTACTTAAGGATAAGTAATTGATGAATTATAAAAGTAATTGAGATAAGGTAATTACTGATGTGGGAAGTAATTTTTAATGGGTAATTACTTGTTGAAGTAATTAAAGGTTTATTACTTGGTGTAATAAATAGATGAATTTATAAAGTAATCAAGAAGTAATTAAGAATAATTAATTACTGTATTTAAGTTGATTAATTAAAAGCAATTAATCTAAGTATGATTAATTAAGGTTCATTAATTGATATGATTAATGAGAATAATTAAGGATTAATTATTTAATTTGGAGTTGATTACTCATGGTTGATTATTTAGGGTGGTGATTAGTAATTGGTTTAACTAATGTTTATTTAAGCAAGATATTGTGATAAAGGTAATTAATTTAATTAATTTTAAATTAATTAAGTGATTAGGTAATTAATTTAATTCACTTTAAATTAATTAGAGATAGTTAATTTAATTCATTTTAAATTAATTATGTTATGGTTTGAGTTATCATTGCTTATGTATGAATGGATGACATTTATTGTCTTGAATGCTGTGTGATCTCAGTAATGAGATAAGTATGGTTGTGTGATAGGAATGCTTGGTTGAATTGTGATTATCAATTTGGATGTTGATATATGGATTATCTATTATGATATTGGTAATGTGGATTACCTGTTATTTGATGATGTTGATTATCAATTGTGGCCTGTGAATTATCTATTCTGTGTATATATATAGATAGTTGAATTTAATTATTTTAAAACCTTTAAAACAACTTGGACTTAAAAGACACGCTTTGGATTTCGATGAGACCGGGATCGGATTTCCATTTTTGGATATCCGAAAACCACATCGATTCCAAATAACGTTAGGTCGTGAATCTATGTGGAGCTTTGTGAAGACTCGAGGTGTAAGGGCTATACGTCAGTATAACTCTGTGGGTGATTCCGTAATGAGTTGACGGAATAGACCTTATAGATTCGAGATGGAGATTTAGAGTGCAAGGGTTATTGTCGTTAACTCTGAGGGTGATTCCAAAATGAGTGTAACGAGATAATGCCTTCGGTTTCGTTCGAACCCGAAACGAACTTGTATGGATTGAATGCTTTCAGAACATCGTCAGGGGGACGATGAGCATTCTAAGTGATATGTCCTATAAAGGTAATCGTAACCTCAAGCCTCATCAACCGGGAATGGCTAAAACAGGGGAGGTGCAGCAAAGCTTCGTGGGTAGCCCCCACTTGAGAGTAAGATTTACCCCTGTCTAGAGGTCCCTTTTATATTCGGCTGTGTGGGGCGATTGATAGCTAGAATCGCCGGGGTTGTCTTATTTGGAACTGTTCAGTAAGGAACGGGTCCGGCTTTGTGTTGCAGGGGAGTTAGGGTGGCTCCTCGGTACGGTGATCTAGGCCACGTACTGTGACGGGCGGTACCCCAGTAGCCCTGCCATTGTATGGAATCCAAAATCCAATAAGTGCCAACGGTTTTGATTGTATTACCCACTTTTGTGGCTAGTAGCTGGAATTTAATCATGTAACAATTTCGGCTATTTCATATTTATTTGAAAACCCTAGACACTATTATAATATCACAGAATTTCTTATCAAATGTTTTGGTTAGCGTAAGGTAAAAACTTTTCCATGTTTATGTGTGGGAAGTCTTACGTGATACCTTTTCTTTCAAAAGGTTTTTAAAGTTAAGTAACTTTAACCGTTTACTCACACCAGACCCATGTCTGACCCGGAGTTTATTCTGTTTTTCTTAAACTCTTGGGTACTCAAATTTTTACGAGTAGCCAAGGGATTCAGGTTAGGTTTTTAAGCTGGCTGGACGAATTCTGAAGGAGCAATGGAGCAGGAGGCTTCTGCGTATAGCTATAGAGTATTCCGCTGTGTGTTCTCTGATATGTTGATGTTTTTGAGTTGTATTGAGTTGTATAACTAGACAGGTGTTTATAACTGTCTAGTATGAGTTGATTATGCTGTGTAACTCTGATGTATATGATACTATGTAAAGTACTATGTGATTAATATAATTTATTCGTTCCGCTGTTTAGATTCTGATGTGTTGTTTCTTTCTTCTTCTCTATCTTTTCTCTTTTCTATCCCTTTCTTTCTTAAAGATGATGCGATTTTCCGGGAGTGGAAAGTCGGGTCGTCACATTTGGTATCGGAGCGAGGTTGAGTGAATACCTAGGCTCTGTAGTGGTGTCTTTCTTGAGAGAGCGTATTTGTAATTTTAATATATATATATATATATATTTGTTCTACCTATCTGTTGGATTACCTGTTCGGGTTTTTCAATATAAGTTATAAAGGTAGATGGGGTAGTAGTATGTGTAACACGACTACCAATGGTTGGAGTTTGAATGTTTGAGGTAGGAAGTGTATTTGTCGAGACTATAGACCTAATACCGTCTCGAGTAATCTTTGAAGTTTGGTGTAAAGATTTCTTGGATCTCTGAAGGAAACCTGTTAAGGTTCGAAGTTCATCTTTGAAGTGTAAGTTTGGTTGCGCTCTTGTGAGCGGATTTTTGAGAATTTGGATCTGTTGGTTGGGCAGAAGCGAGTAAGTGATGGTATTTTGATACCTCAGGGAGTAGTAGCTGCGTGATGAGATGCAGTGACTATGGATGTTTCCGAAGATATTTTCTTTCGGAGCAAGTTTAAGGAAGTGTGTTTGCTTTGGTGTTTGTGTTGGTTGGAAGTCCGAGTTTCTCCAAGAACTTTGGATAAGAAGTCTTTGGCATCTGTGCTAGCGGTGCAACTCGGAAATGTTCTGTGTTTCAGCAGGAAGATCTTTTTGGCTTAGCAATTTTCTGGAATGGAGTTCAGAAGCAGGTAAGAGGACCCGTTTCTTCGATGGGTTGGCTAATTAAGTTTAAGCTGTTCTATTTGGTAAAGAGAGAACAGTTTTCCTTGGATTTGGTTTGGGTTGATCGCAAAAGTGACTTGCGATGGTTTGGTGATTATCTTAGATAGTTTTTGTCTGGATTTGTGGCATCTCTAGAGGATGTAGGAGTTATGGAGTTGCTGAAGATTGTCCGCGTATATTTTCAGGAAAGTTGGAGGTTTGCCCGCATTGGAGTTTGAGTTCTGAATCGACTTGATGTCAGATGTGATACCAGTGATTCAGTTGGGTAGAAGATTGTTTTCTAGGTTGATTGCTGGGTGAAGCAGCTCTGTATTTCTTGGAACTCCTGTTGAACCTTTTTGTTGGGATGTGCTGTTTAGTCTGCATTTTTCATCTGCTCCAGATCAGAGTTGTGCAGCAGAAGCATGGTGGCTGTTGTTTTTGAGTAGAAGCAACTGAATTTTGCAGTATTTTGGATTAGAGAGTTTCTACTGGAATTTTTCAGAATCTGAGGCAAGTTGGCGAGTGATTCTGTTTTGTCTTTTCCAGGATGGGAGAAGTTATTTTCTACTATTGATAGTAGAATTTGGTTTTGATTTGTGGATTGATCTTGTGAGGATCAGTTTGTGAGTTGATCTAGTTTGTTTGTAGAAGTATCAGCAAGGGTTGAGCTGATCAGGAAGGATCTGTAGGCAGTCCGGATCATCCAGTAAGTTTTGAGGCTTAGTAGCGGAAGAATTTGGAATTCGAAGTTGGAGACTTCGATGTTGTTGAGATTTTCTCGGGTAAAGGGAGCATTAAGATATTGGTAAGATTTGAGGTGATCTCCGAGGTATTGGATTCTTCTAAGTTTTGTTGAGATCAGTGCTTTGGTTTGTAGAGTTGAATTGCCAGTTTGGAAGACTGGAATTCAAGATATTTCACGTGTCTCTGAGGGAGAACGTGTATTGGTCCATCACTGGTTTTAAGATCAGTAGTTCTATGAGTTTTGGTTGTTGATCAGACTTGTCTATGGTCTGGTATCATGGGTAGATTATAGATCTAGCTGAGTGGGAACTCAGTAGCTTATAAGTATAGCTAGTTTGGATTTAGTAGAGCGAGTATCCCTGTGTCTGTACTGGGGAAACTCGAGATATTTTAGGAAGTTTATCTGGATATGTGTCCGGATAGCTAGTGTTATCTAATTGAATTGGTTGTTTGGATGGAATTGCTTGTTTGATTGATAGTGTATGGCTGTATGTATGTTTGAATTGGTTGAAAATAAAATAAAATATGATCTTTGGATTATCTTTGTTTTAAATTTCGAGGACGAAATTCTGTTAAGGGGGGAGGATTGTAATATCCCGGAATTTCTAGGAGTTTAAAATGCTGGTAATCTCTTAATTTAAAATTGTTTGAATTAATAAATTGTTATTTTCAAAAATAATTAACTAAGTAAAATTTTAATTTTTGATTATAAATTGGTTTTGTAATAAGATTAATTATTTTGTTTGTGTAAATAAATTTTAATTTGGTATTTGTTTTCAAAATTTATAAGTATGTTTAAATACATTTAAATTTGTATATTTAGATTTGTGTATTTTAAATTGATTTAAAAATAGGATTTATTATTTGAAAATAATGTGCTTATTTTAAAATAGTTGTTTCTATTCATTTAAATTTATTTTAGATTTGGTTTTTAAAACTTTGACTTTGAGATGAATATAAATTTGAATTCAAAGATACATGCATCTTAAAATAGAAAATAATAATATGGTTTGGTTTAAAATATATAGATAATGTTTTTAATTTAAAATAAGATTTGTTCTATATAAATTTGATTTGTATTTATTTTATAAAAATAAATGAAAGGCTTTTGAAATAATGTATATAGCTTTATTTAAACTTTGGTTGATTTTTACTTTATGTTCTTTTCAAAAATTGTACTTATAAATTAGCATACATTTATATATATATAAGTATGTGTTTATTTGATATTTAATAAGAAAAACATTTCTTAAAAAATTGAAAAGCATATTAGTAATTAGGAGATTTATTTAAATGGGTTTTTAAATTTCTTTTAAAATTAAAACAAACTAAATTTGACATGTGTTAAGTTTCTAAAACATTAATATAACAAGTGTTAAGTAAAGAGACATGTGTCCATTTTGTTTTAAATTTCTTTTTAATTTATAAAATCTGAAATTAACATTATATAAACCAACATTCTTTCCTTTCATTTTCTTTTCCTCTCAAATCTTTGTTCATGTCTAAAAGAAAACTAAATCCATCATGCATCTTCACTTCTACTTCCCAAAACCAGAAAATACTCAAATAAATCCTGAAAACACTCCTCAACTCAAACACTTTCAGAAATCAAAACCTGTAACCTTTCAATTGCAAAGCCTTCTTCAAACCATGCTGTGACCAATGCATTTTCCTATATCTGTCTCAATTTAGAAATGCATGTAAATATTGTTTCAAATCAATGCTCAAAACATTTATGTGAGCAATACCTGAAACATTTACTCTCTGATTAAAAAAGCCTGTAATTCTTATTGAAGTGCAGATCAAACTGCACATCTGCAGTTTATTTTCAAAATAAATACACTCCTCAAAACTCAAGTAGCCTGCCTCATATTTTCAAATGCATGCAAGCTATAAATTGAGATCTGCATTTAAATTCCTCAAATATTCAAATGCATGCAAAGTTTCAGTTTTAAAAAGCTTCAAACTTAAGTGTCTGCACCAAATATTCAAGTACATGCAAGTATGAATATGGGTCAAAGTATTACCTGAAAGCAAATTTGTTGAAGAATATCTGAGGGTTTCTTTGTTTCAATAAGGCTTCAAGTTCAAGTCTTTTGCAAAACTTCATGTTCCTGTCATCTTCAAAATTTCTGCAATTTCCTGCTCTTCTTCATGAGGCTCTGCACTTCATAATTAAAGTGAGTAAACTTTTTACTAAACTTAATTAGTTATTAGCTGTTGCTTTGAGTTTGTGATGATGTTACATACATATAAGTATTGCCTCTGTGTAGATAAGTGTTATTATGATTGTTATGCTTGAAACTGTGTATGTTTGTTGCATAAATACTCTCTGCTTTTACTTACTGCAGAATGAAGTTTAAATCTAAACTTCAAACTATCTTTGTTTAAACAACTGGTTAAAACATAGATTCAAAACAAAATAAGTTAGTTAAGCATAATCTAAGAACTAAAAGATTAAACTAAGATTCTGTTTTGGAATTTGTCTGGAAAAAAAATACAATGCAATGGCATATGATGAAATCAAAGGTTGAATTTAAATGGAATAATTTATGTAATCTGTATTGTCTCTGGAAAATACAAATTTTAATAAGAAAACAAAAAATTTTAGTATTGATTTGAGCTAGAAATTGGGTATTTACTGAAATTTGGGATATGCAAATTTCTGTTAATATGTGAATCTGGATTGCTTAAGATTCTTCCTGGAGCAAGTATTTGCATCAGAGAGTATAATAAAAATAGTTGATGGATTTTTAAATCACAGAGAAGTTTGTTTTTGCCCAAATTAAAATTTAAACCTAGTTTTAGAGGCTGTCTGAAATTTATCACTGCAACCTCTTAATTGCATCGAGTTGGGTGGAAATTGGTGTGAAGGAAGCGTGGTGGGTCTGTGATACATGGCCGAAGTTGTAGTAATTGTAGTTGATCGGCGGCAGTGATTTTTTGGGGTTTTCTGATGATGGGTTCTGGGATCTGTTCAACCTGATGTGCTTTAATTTGATTCGAGGCCTGAATGGTGGTGCTGCGGGTCGTATGTGGATGTAGGGCGTTTGGGTGACGTGTGGGAAGGTTCGCCGTTGGCCAGAGGAGGTCCGGCGTTGGTGCAGGTTGCACGATGATGGTGTGGAGTCTGCAGTTCTTTTTGTGGGTTGCTTTGTTTTCTCGAAGGCGATTTCATGTTTTAGGGGAGAAGACTCGGGGAAGGACTCGTGTATTTTGGTAGTGGCTCGGGGTTAAACCCGTGCTGATCTGAGCATGGTTGTGCAGTGTTAACTGTTTTAGTTTAAACAGTTTAGTTTAAACAGTTTTAAGGATTTAAAACCCTTGTTCTTTGTTTCTTGGGTTCCAGTTAAGGTTGAACCCAAATTTAAGTGATGACAAATATTTCAAATTTAAATAAAATAAGTTTTAAACTTCAAAGAAAATTTTAAGTTAAATTTAAAGTGTTTGATTTTGAAATTGAATTGTTTTTATAAATAAACTTGTATAATGTTTAAATATCTTAAAGTTAAATCTTAACATCATTTCAAATCTTATTTTGAAATAAAAAAAGAGAATATTAAGTAAAGGTTTATTTAAATTAATTTGTGGAAATGATTTATCAATTAACAAATAAAGATTAAGATAATTTATTAACTTGAATTAGGAATTGTTAAATTAATGATTTAAGAAATTAATTAATGATTTCTTTATTATTTAATTTAATTTATGAATTAAGTTAAATAAAGATTTCTAAGATTTATTTAAGATAATTATTTTATCCTAAATAATAATTAAGTATTAATAAGGTGTAATTAGTTAGTTAATTCAAGAAGTTTAAGTTAATTAAATAATTTAATTATTATTTTAAAAAGGGGTTAATTAAGTGATTAATTAAGTATAATTAATTATTTAATTAACTATTAATTAAATGAAGATTTATTGATGATTAATGATTAATGATTAATTAAATTATAATTACTTATTAACTAAGTAATTAAGAGTTAATTAAAATAGTAATTAATTAATAAAGGTTTTATTAAAGTTTTAAATGGTTTCCTTAATTAATAATTAAAGGTTATTAATTTATAATGAAAGTTAATTAAGAATTAATTAACTGTTTTATTTAGGTTAATTAATTGTAATTAAGAATTAATTAATTTTAATTATGAATTAATTAATTTGTAATTAAGATTATTAATTAATAATTAAGTTTATTAATTAATGATTAAGAGTTAATTAATTAGATAATTAAGTTTAATTAATTAATTATAAAAGTAATTAGTGATTAATTACTTTTGATTAATAATTAAGGTTTATTAATTAATAGTTGGAGATAATTAATCTGATAATTGAAGATTAATTTGGGTTAATGAGTAATTGAGGATGAATTACTCAAATTTATTTTATGAGATGAGTGGAATCAAGTAAGTTAATTTATTTACTAATTAAATATGGTTACTTGATTTAAAGATTTAGTATGTTTACTTAATAAGTTTTGGGTAAGGCTAATTACTTAAGGATAAGTAATTGATGAATCATAAAAGTAATTGAGATAAGGTAATTACTGATGTGGGAAGTAATTTTTAATGGGTAATTACTTGTTGAAGTAATTAAAGGTTTATTACTTGGTGTAATAAATAGATGAATTTATAAAGTAATCAAGAAGTAATTAAGAATAATTAATTACTGTATTTAAGTTGATTAATTAAAAGCAATTAATCTAAGTATGATTAATTAAGGTTCATTAATTGATATGATTAATGAGAATAATTAAGGATTAATTATTTAATTTGGAGTTGATTACTCATGGTTGATTATTTAGGGTGGTGATTAGTAATTGGTTTAACTAATGTTTATTTAAGCAAGATATTGTGATAAAGGTAATTAATTTAATTAATTTTAAATTAATTAAGTGATTAGGTAATTAATTTAATTCACTTTAAATTAATTAGAGATAGTTAATTTAATTCATTTTAAATTAATTATGTTATGGTTTGAGTTATCATTGCTTATGTATGAATGGATGACATTTATTGTCTTGAATGCTGTGTGATCTCAGTAATGAGATAAGTATGGTTGTGTGATAGGAATGCTTGGTTGAATTGTGATTATCAATTTGGATGTTGATATATGGATTATCTATTATGATATTGGTAATGTGGATTACCTGTTATTTGATGATGTTGATTATCAATTGTGGCCTGTGAATTATCTATTCTGTGTATATATATAGATAGTTGAATTTAATTATTTTAAAACCTTTAAAACAACTTGGACTTAAAAGACACGCTTTGGATTTCGATGAGACCGGGATCGGATTTCCATATTTGGATATCCGAAAACCACATCGATTCCAAATAACGTTAGGTCGTGAATCTATGTGGAGCTTTGTGAAGACTCGAGGTGTAAGGGCTATACGTCAGTATAACTCTGTGGGTGATTCCGTAATGAGTTGACGGAATAGACCTTATAGATTCGAGATGGAGATTTAGAGTGCAAGGGTTATTGTCGTTAACTCTGAGGGTGATTCCAAAATGAGTGTAACGAGATAATGCCTTCGGTTTCGTTCGAACCCGAAACGAACTTGTATGGATTGAATGCTTTCAGAACATCGTCAGGTGGACGATGAGCATTCTAAGTGATATGTCCTATAAAGGTAATCGTAACCTCAAGCCTCATCAACCGGGAATGGCTAAAACAGGGGAGGTGCAGCAAAGCTTCGTGGGTAGCCCCCACTTGAGAGTAAGATTTACCCCTGTCTAGAGGTCCCTTTTATATTCGGCTGTGTGGGGCGATTGATAGCTAGAATCGCCGGGGTTGTCTTATTTGGAACTGTTCAGTAAGGAACGGGTCCGACTTTGTGTTGCAGGGGAGTTAGGGTGGCTCCTCGGTACGGTGATCTAGGCCACGTACTGTGACGGGCGGTACCCCAGTAGCCCTGCCATTGTATGGAATCCAAAATCCAATAAGTGCCAACGGTTTTGATTGTATTACCCACTTTTGTGGCTAGTAGCTGGAATTTAATCATGTAACAATTTCGGCTATTTCATATTTATTTGAAAACCCTAGACACTATTATAATATCACAGAATTTCTTATCAAATGTTTTGGTTAGCGTAAGGTAAAAACTTTTCCATGTTTATGTGTGGGAAGTCTTACGTGATACCTTTTCTTTCAAAAGGTTTTTAAAGTTAAGCAACTTTAACCGTTTACTCACACCAGACCCATGTCTGACCCGGAGTTTATTCTGTTTTTCTTAAACTCTTGGGTACTCAAATTTTTACGAGTAGCCAAGGGATTCAGGTTAGGTTTTTAAGCTGGCTGGACGAATTCTGAAGGAGCAATGGAGCAGGAGGCTTCTGCGTATAGCTATAGAGTATTCCGCTGTGTGTTATCTGATATGTTGATGTTTTTGAGTTGTATTGAGTTGTATAACTAGACAGGTGTTTATAACTGTCTAGTATGAGTTGATTATGCTGTGTAACTCTGATGTATATGATACTATGTAAAGTACTATGTGATTAATATAATTTATTCGTTCCGCTGTTTAGATTCTGATGTGTTGTTTCTTTCTTCTTCTCTATCTTTTCTCTTTTCTATCCCTTTCTTTCTTAAAGATGATGCGATTTTCCGGGAGTGGAAAGTCGGGTCGTCACATATATATATATATATATATATATATATATATATATATATATATATAATTAATTAATTAAGAACGAATTCAGATTGAAGAATAGAGCGGCCATTAATTCGATTTTTGAATGAAGAATAGTTTTTGTTCCAAATGAATTGATCTATAAATTAAAATGCTCGACCAAGATTACAGAAGGAAGGAGACGCGTGTCTAACCAGGGTGAACACATGTCTGCACTTGTTAATGCAGTTGTATTATATTTTAAATTTTAAATTAAAATTAAATCGTCACAATAACGCAACTCACAATCTCGACCTCCTATCGAGGCGTGCCACTAGGCGTTTATAATGTTATACGCCTATTCCGAATACAATGGAAAAGGTTCCGAGTCCTAGCTCGATCGTATGGAGAAGATAGCATTTTGGACCCAGTTATTATATTAAATTTTTGATATAGTTTCAACATGTTAATATATATATCGTACGATCACACAACAACTCCAAATGCTACAAAAATTGAAATCCGATAATATAACACTATTACGGATTCAATGGCACTAGTTTCGTCGAAATCCGAGACTATGCTTCGGAATGCTATTTTCAAATGTCGATTTAAACGATATATTCTCAAACTGAACAGAACAATTCCAAATCCAAATTTAAAACTTCTATTATCTCCAGTATTGCTAATATAGATTTTACAAGACTATAAATTATTTTTAACAAGGTCAAAACCGAAGATCAATAATTTACCCAATTTCATATTATTAAATTTAATAATTTAATTGCCAAACAAATAGCGATATTTGAAATACAAGTTAAACAAACTTTCAAATATTTAAAATCAATTAAATATTCCAATTTTAAATATTCAGAAATTCCGGGTCGTCACATTCCTCCCCCCTTAAAAGGATTTCATCCTCAAAATTACTAGTTAAGAAGAATGGTCCAATACCCGTTCACTATTTTTTTCCAAACAACTAGTTTTTAATAACTCCCCAGAACCAAATAGTTTTTAACAATACCCAAAACCATCTTTTTGATAAAGACATTATTATCCTTACTTACTTTTCAAACTTCTTCCATAGATTCCAACCAATATTACTTACTCAACAATTCAAATTTGAATTTAAAACCAAATTTTAATATTTCAAAATTTTCTATCTCCCTAAATTTTCGAATTTTTTTGCCAGTGTCTCCTTTGCGCGACTAGATCGTTAGAACTACAAAATGCCTCTATATGCCCCCAAATTTCAAAAGAAAACAAAAGGCTAAGTGGCTAGACCAGAAAATCACCAAATTTCATACAGAAATTTAAATACATACCTTTGTTAGGCAAATTTCATTTATGTTCTGAAATCAAAAATCCCAATTTCCTTTTTGCTTTTAAACCCTGTATATCCTACTAAGCAATAATGTCCAATTAGAATATTCAAAATCATTTTTCACCTTTCTTTACAAGAGTTTCAATATTTGATTTACTTAAGTCGTACGATGCACATATATTGTATGTATGCAATACCAACTCTGATCGCTCACTCGATCACACAATTTCACTTCCAAACTAGTATCATCCACCGACTTCCTAGTGCGGACTCATGTATGGTTTCTTGATCGAAAACCGTCATTCTCCTTGCATAGCCGCAAACTACGATAGATAATTTCCAGAATCAACCAAAAATCCATGTTCAGGGTTCGCCTTCGAAAATCGAGTGAAAAATCCCAACTTGGATCGTTATAACAATCTCGAAATTCTGTGCTCGAATCTGGATCAAACCGCTATGCGAATAAAATAATATACGTACATCCTACGTATTTATCTCAATTGATTATTAGCTATATCAATTCTCTTTTATTCACATTCATTTTGATTTCTATTCACTCATTTACAATTATCCTTTTACACACCCTTATTACATCTTCATTACTAACTTAGAATAATTTCCAATACCAAATTTTTACTTGGTATATTCTCAATTCCAATTTTACTTAAGAATTTACCATCCATTTATTAAGTTCAAGATAAATATTTTACACTTAAATATTTATTCCTACTTCATTACTGAAATTATATATCCATTTCTATTCAACTTTGCATTTTCAATTCCATTTGAATTCATTTTACCCTCCAATTTTTAAATATTGAATTCTATTTATCTTATCTCAACCCATATTTATGTAATCCATTCCTTAACTAATCCACTTACCAATTTATTCATATCTCAAACACTTCTATTCCCAAACTTTTACTATTTTTGGTCCACTTAGAACTAATTTTTCAACTTCACTTTACTATGCATAATTTAAATTAAATAACATCCTAATATTCTATTTTAATTCATTTGCTTACCAATTAAATCAATCAGTTAAGTTTTAATTTCAATATTTTTCTTTCTTTAGTCCAACTAGACTCATTTTCCTTTTCCTTTGTTTGGCACAATTTAAATTTAATTCATATATTAAATTTCACTTCCATTTAGTTACAAATTAAATTAATTTATTCATTCAAAATTTATTTCCATCTTAATAAATTTTATTTAAGTAACCATTTCACTTAGTTCACTTAGACTTTTTCGTTACGTTCATCTTTAGTTATCTAGATTTAATTACACTCTGATTTAATTCAAAATTTTAAACTTCTATAAGTTTTCCAAATTTAATTACATCTCATTTACTAACCTTTTTACTTTATTTAATTGGTTTACTTCACTAACTTATTTTGTTTTCATACTTCTTTTAATTTAACTCTTCTTCAAGTTAAATTTTGTATTCTAGAAAATCTCGAATTTTACTAGTTATCAAAACAATTTATGTTTCCATAACATTTTAAATAAACTTCCAGAGTTTAAACATTAAAATCAATTTTGAAAACATATATATGTCCAAATCAACTATTCTTTTGCATTTTCAAATTGTTCTTTGAATTTCAAAAACCAAACCCAGTTTTGCAAACAACTCCAATTTAAAACAATTTGGCAGCAATTCCTCTCCTGGAAACTCGAAAATGAATCTCAATGATGCTACAGTCATGACCGAAATTATTTTCCAAAGACGGAAGAGTGTTCAATGCTTTTACTATTTTCAAAACCTTTCAAATGTTTTTGAACTCCAAATCTTATCAAATTTCAAATCCAATTCAAAATATTTCTCAAATACTGCCACCATTATCCCTCCAAAACATTTGAAAATCATTTTCAAATCCAAAAGGAATTTAAATTTCCCAAATCTCAAAATATCTAATCCTTTTAATCCCTATTAAACAATTACTCTGGCATCTTATTTCAATTTATAAATCATATTTATAATTCACAATTACAAATCCCGTTAGTATATGAATTTATTTCTTAGCTTTTAGTTATGATTTCAATTTCTTATTAAATTTTTACACAACAATCATAATAATTTAATATTATCACTTCCTAACAACCAAGCAACCTTATATAACTATAATAATTTACGAAAAATTATTTCTTTTATATACAAAAATAATTTAGGTAAAATTATTTCATTTATCCTATTTTAAAACAATACTGTGTCGGTTTATCTTGTTTAAGAGTTTAGAAACCCTTATCGATAAAATAGCATTCCACATATCGACCAGAATCCATAAACACTCAACCGATAAGTTAACATAATATAAAAACAAATTTTATATTCACTAACAAATATGCGCTCGTATCTATTAATACTCTCAAACTCATCCTAGAGTATTATGGACTCTATTTCTAATGAGTAATACCCACCAAAGCAAAGGTTCTCGCTTAACCTTCAGCTCTGATACCAACTGTAACGACTCGATTTTTCGACGCTCGAAATTCGGTATTAATACGTCCAATATATTAAATGCCGAACAGTCGAATGTCGGAAAAGCAGTCCGTTAAGGTTAAAGAAGAAAGTGGTAGAAGAAGAAATACAAAAACAATATCAGAATCTTACTATCGCAGCGGAACAATATATATAGATAAATGACTAATCTTTTAAAACAAAAGAATTATATCCGTTTTATATATTACATCGTCAGAGTTCAATAAAATCAACATCACAATTCAGGATGATTATAATATCTCATCGTTCCAAAGTTGAATACACAGCTTACACTGCACCATGGAAATATGAATCTATGGAAATACGCCTCATCATCCAGCTCATTTCCTGAGCTCCACTGCAGTCCATCCAGAATCTGTATTCCATAATACTCGGTCTGACCCGAGCATTATAGTTAAATAACACCCGAGTCATTCTGGAAAACCAGCGTGAGAAAACACACTCAATTGGATTATTAAAGTTTTTAAAATCCTTTTTGAAATCAAAGGTATCTCGTAAGACCACGGCACAAATAAACATGCCGGATTTTTACCTTAAGATAACCAAAACATTTCTTATCAAATCCTTTGATATTATAGTAGCGTCTATATACAAATACTTATTCAAATAGCTGAAATTGTTAAATTCATTAAATTCCAGCATAATAGGTATACAAACAAGTCCGAAGGCACTTATTGGAGATTGGATTTCCATCAATGGCAGGGCTACTGAGGTACCGCCCGTCATAGTAAATGGTCTAGATAACCGTACCGAGGTTCCACCCTGATCCCTTGCATCACAAGACCAGAGCTACCCCTTATTGGATAGTCCGAATAAGTTCACCCCACGGTTGGGATCAGCAACCTCCCACACAGCCGAAATAGAGGGACATCTAGACAGGGGTGACCTTACCATAATTGGTTGCTAGCTAGTTAGCCTTGTGTGCACCTCTCTTGTTTTAGCCATTCCAGGTTGATGAGGCTCGAGGCTATGCATTACCATTTTAGCACGCATTCACTTAGAATGCTCATCGTCCTCCTGACGATGTTCTGAAAGCATTCGTCCATACATGTCCGTTCTGGTTTCGAAAGGAACCAGATGCACTATTCCTACTACATCCATTTTGGAACTAACCTCAGGATTAGCAGCGATTAACCCTTGCACTTCACTGCTCCATCTTTGACTCCAAGCTTTTGTCTTTCTAACGAAAACATTCAAACTGGATCGAAGTAGTTTTCGAAATTAATCCCGATCCCGATCCCGGTCTCTTCGAAACGATCAGCGCGTTGGCCAATATTGATAGTCGGTTATTTAATCAAATAACATTCACAAAAAATCATCAAGTCATAATAATTTTCCAAACTATTTATTAATTTCAAAGTATCTTCGCAAGATATATTTTGTTACACTTCAAACTTTTTTTTGAAAATAGTTTTCAAATCTCTTTTCTCTTTTGGTATAAATTTCCCAAACATTGTTTATTTCCATCAAAAATCACCAAGTCTAAATACTTAGATTTTAAAATAATTTAAATCACTTCATTCTAAAAAAATATACTTTAGAACATTTAAATTAAACTACTTAAACACTTTATTCAAAAATATATACTTTAAAATTATTTAAGATAAAAACTACTTAAAACATTCTATTTAAAATGCTAATTATGAAATTTTATACTAAATTTCCAAGTAAAACTTAATCCCCAAACTATTTTAAAAATAAATAAAAGTTTTAAATAAGTATAAATATTAGAAAATCTCTTTTAAAACATAATACTAATTTAACCTTTAAATAATTATTACTAAAATAAATTTTGAATAATATTTACTTTGAAATTATAAAACAATTAAAAATAATAAATTTTGTTAAACATTTCTTTAAAACAAATTTTTAAAACCTTAAACTTATACATAAAAGTTTCTTTTAAACTATACTTGGTTTTCCAGGGAAATACACTTCCCATTTCACACCTTTAAAAATAAACCACTATTTATTTTTAAAATAAATTACCCATTCCTTTATAAATTCCCACCATGAAATTATGCTTTCAAATATCCACTGATATCTTGTTTCACCTTATAAACCCAGTTTATAAATCCCATAATCTCATCCTTCTTTTAAACCATAGTTTCAAACACTAAATCGATTTTCAAATTGATTTTAAAATTCACTCCATTTAAAATAAATTTCTTTACTTATCCAATTTTATTTCAAAATTCATTAATTTCAGATTTAACTTCTTTATTATGATTTAAAATCTTATTTAAACTGAAAATACCAATTTTATACTTTTCCAAAATTCCTCTTTATCCTTCCCAAACTATTTTAAAACTTGAATTTTTTTAAAAAATCCTTTATCCCTTTAAATAATATTACTTAAGTTTAAAAATTCATTCATTCCCATATATTCAAAGTCTCCTTTCCCATACTTGGAATTTGTTTATTAGAATTTAAAAATCAACTTTAATCCTTTTCCAATTCATTTTTCCAAACCTCTATGATTATTTACTTAAGAATTCTCCTTTTTATTTCCCTTCAAAAATCCAATCGATATATTTTTGATAACTCAGTATACCCAAATATATAATCAATCAAACCATATCATTCAATATTTTTGATTACCAATATAATTTATCACAAATTATCAAATAAACCATATCATAGAAATTTAGACAATATAAATAATTTTGAGGAATCCAGTAGGATCCCTCCTACCTGTTTTCCTGCATCCACAGATGTTAGCACAATATAAAAATACCAATTCCACTTCAAGGTGGAATATCCCTGTATAAAGGGTCATCCGCTATTATGCAGACGCAAAGGGTCTCATCCGCTATACAATGCGGAAAATCAATCATTCCAATATATATACTACTATATATAATATACCACATCCAATCAATTCAACCATTCAACCAAAAATTTAAATAATAATCCAGATGAGTGAGATTAACTCACCTTTGCTTTTTAATTTGCAATCCACTCCCATCTCAACTTGTTTTCTTCACGATTTAGACCTTAAATAAACATTATATGCTTCACTAATATTTGAACTAATTTAATAATCAATTACCATTTAAAAATTTTAATCGACTAATAATTCAATTAAACTATTAATTTCCCTTTTGAAAATACATATACACTAAAAAAAATTAATTTATTTAGATTCAAAAATCTAATTTTTATATAAACTCCACGACATCTATAATTACTATATTTCTCCATATCTTTTATGTATATGTATAATGTATATATATATATATATATTAACTCCTAAAAAAATAAATTTATTTTTTTCCTACCTATATATTAAACTAAAAATAGAACTGTTTTAATACCCCATTGTAATATATATATACACACACACATTTTTTTTGTAATTAACAAAACAGCGATTTTCTTTACTGTAAAGAACTTTTCTTCTTATATATATGTGTATTTGTAAAAATAGAAATTAGGTTTAAATTCCTGTTCTCTGTATAATGCATGCATATTATTAAATTAAAAAAAAGAATCGTATACCTTACCTAAAGATCGATCGAAAAGCCAACATCATCGAACACATCGACTACCGTACCCATGCAATGCCTCACATGGTATCGCCGATTCCCTGCCCCGCTCACCACCGCGACCACCACACTTGAGACCATCCACCACAAATTCACCTCGACACTTCGAACTTGAACTTCCAGGCTTCCTCCCCTCTGCCACAACCCGCGACGCCATTGACCACCTTTCCCAAACCCAGCATTCGCCAAACAAGCCGCGACCTCCCATTGCACCATCGCGTCCCCACACGATCGCATCGCGTCACTCATAGCTCGGTCAACATGGCCTTTAAACGATTCAGTTGCATGAATTCCATGTGATTAGATCTGGATTCACGAATGAATTTGAAAAGTGGAAGGGATGGGGTCGTTCGCACGAGGGCAACGAAGCTCCTCTTTTATCCTTTGAATAGCTTCGTTAATTTGAGGGAAACACGATTTATATATATAAGAACGAATTTGGATTGAAGAATAGAGCGGCCATTAATTTGATTTTTGAACGAAGAATAGTTTTCGTTCCAAATGAATTGATCCGTAAAATTAAAATGCTCGACCAAGATTTATAGAAGGAAGGAGACGCCTGTCTAACTAGGGCAAACACATGTCTGCACTTGTTAATGCAATTGTATTATATTTTAAATTTTAAATTAAAATTAAATCGTCATAATAACGCAACTCACAATCTCAACCTCCTATCGAGGCGTGCTGCTAGGCGTTTATAATGTTATACGCCTATTCCGAACGCAATGGAAAAGGTTCCGAGTCCTAACTTGATCGTATGAAGAAGATAGCTTTTTGGACCCAGTTATTATATTAAATTTTTGATATTGTTTCAGCGCGTTAATATATATCGTACAATCACACAACAACTCCAAATGCTACGAAAATTGAAATCCAACAATAAAATACTATTACGGATCCAATGGCACTGGTTTCGTCAAAATCCGAGACTGTGCCTCGGAAGGCTATTTTTAAATGTTGATTTAAACAATATATTCTCAAACTGAAAAAAACACTTCCAAATCCTAATTTAAAACTTCTATTATCTCCAGTATTATTAATATAGATTTTACAAGACTTCAAATTATTTTTAGCAGGTTCAAAACTGAAGATGCAATAATTTACCTAATTTCATATTATTAAATTTAATAATTTAATTGTCAAACAAACGGTGATATTTGAAATTCAAGTTAAATTAACTTTCAAATATTTAAAATCAATTAAATATTCTAATTTCAAATATCCCAAAATTTCGGGTCGTCACAATTTGTATAGACAGATCTATAAACTAGCATATAGACTTACATACATATTATATCTTAAGATCAATATTTATTATAAAATCAATGTAAACTTACTTTATTATAATATGTATACCGAGGCAAGAGAGAGGAGAGCTGGCGTGTGTGGGTGGTGATGCACCAGCCTTCGATGAAGGGAATGAGTGCACGGTTGAGGAGAAAGTGGTGGAATTGGAGGATAGGGTAAACTAGAGGGTGGTGCTTGTTGTGTTGGAGGAGTGGATGGTGGAGAGTTGTATAGAGGAGCAGTGGCCGACTTGGGTTCTGATTGGGGCCAGTTGAAGGCTTGCGTGGCAGCTAGTAAGCGAAGGGAAGGTGGAAATGTACAGATGGAAGGTTGCATGGTGGAGGAAGGGCGCAGTTCGGAGAATATATAGGCAACTACATATATGCTTTCCCATGTTTTTCTTGGTCGGCTGTAAAAGAAGGATGGGCGATAGTGGTTATCGGCCATGAGCAGGAAATGGGAGGAGGCACGTGTGTGGTAGGTCACGGCATGGCAGGCATGGGAAGGAGGTGTGGTGGCGTAGCATGTTGTGTTTCGATGGTGGCATGGATCACCGTGATGGGTTCAAGCGTGGAACGACAGAGGTAGTTGACTTGCATGGGGAGCATTCATGGCAGTCGAAAGTGGTGGGTATTTTCTGGTGATAGAGGAAAGGAGGCGAGCAGGCCATAATATAAACGAATTCTTCAGCTAAAAATAATAATAATTAAAAGCTTTGTAGATTGCAAAATGAAAATGAGGAATATTGTCCAAATCAAAATATAAAAGAAAACTGACAATATTATATTGAAAAGTCACATATTATTATATTGGAGCAGGTTCAAAAGAGAAGACAGAATAGAGAAGAGAAAGGAGAATGAGCTGGGGAAACGAACCAAAGATTACAAATGAATTAGCCAATATAATTTGAAAAGGTGGAATTGTAATAGTCATATGTTGAATTTCAGAAATATAAATGCTATTGGCTATTGGGTTAATACACGGTGGAAATTGAATGGACACAAGAACCCAAAAGGAACAAAATGGGTATACGACTAACCATTTCACAGATTTCACGGCGTACCACACTTCATAACACACAAATGAATATACTACGGAGATCAGCATGACGAAACGAACAGCATGATACACAGATATTAGCGATACAACCATCCTATCAAAAGTCGATATTCGCTGCCGAAAATGTTGCTAGTCTGAATTTGAAGAAACGAAATATGATGTCTCACTCAGAAATTGGTAAACATTTTTATTATATAAAAATATTCAGATTTCGAAAATATTTTATTATCATCAATTTAATTGATTTCACGTTGAAATTGAAATTTACACAACATAACTAACTTTTATATTTTCTGATGAAAATCTGCCATTTGCTATGTTTCAATAGATGCATAACAAATATCAAATTTTCATTGCCAAATTTAATTGTTTATTTTCAAGCAAAAATTTAGTCAATTATGTTATAAAAATCATTAAAATTTATGGATCGTTATAGCCTAAGTATTTTAAGTTATAAAGGACTTTAACTTATTTTAAAGGATAGACAATTCTTATTGAACATCATCAACATTATTTTGAGTAAAGTATATATAACATGGAAAAATAGCTTAGAGTAAAGCGAAAGATATTTCACTTGTATGTATACGATTTGACGGACTAAATCATGTTGAAAAGGATTTCAAGAAATTTTTTAAAGAGCAGTCAGCTCAGATACTGTGTAGAGCAGTTAGTTCAGATATTTTGAAGGGTAGTTAACCCAAAAGAAAAAATTTGAGCAGTTGGCTCATTTTAAATTCGGACAGTCAGTCCATTTTGAGGGCAGTTTGCCCAAAGGACAGTTAGTCCTGGATAGTTATTCCAGAAAGAGCAGTCAGCTCTTATATGAACAGATAGTTCATTTATTAGCATAACGGACCTTGCAAAATTTTTAAGGACTGTTAGTCCACCCCTTTTTACCTGTTTAGGCAGATAGCTCATTATCTAGCATAAAAGAAATTGATATTTTGGTATAACCATTTTAGGGTAGATAGTCCAGAAAAGAGCAGTTAGCTCCAAATTTAGAACATATAGTTCAGATTTTAGACAGATATTCTATTTTATTTCCTGTTTAGCGTAATAGATATTGCTATAATATTACTATAATAAGTTGATTAACCAGTTTGGTTGTTGGAAAGGATTTGCAAAATATATATTTTGAAAAGAGATATTAGTAAGAGGAAACCCGTTCCGCTAAGCAGCGTGGTCTCACTAGTTATCAGTAAACTAAGACATAATAGAAATTATTCATACCAAGCTTTAAGTCTGACTTGAAGTTTTTGTTTCCTCTTAAACTCTTGGGTGCTCAAAATTTAATTCGAGTAGGCTGAGGTAAGTTTTCAATTTTTAGCAGATTTTGGTGAATAAAGCATCCGAAGATGAGTAGGTGGCTGACAGATAGCTAATATAGGGATTCTGTTTTAAAATTGTTTCCGCCTTGTACTAAGACATTTATGTCTATATTACTTTGATCATCCAAAGAGCCATCTTCATATGTCACCCTTGGCATATTGTTGTAAATTATATTTGATCAATGCCTGGGATTACGTCTGGGATTTTTGTAACCTGGATATGATTTATTTGAAATATATTCCTTAAAATTATTGTTTTTGGAATCTATGATTTTGTTCATATTCAAGTGCTTCTTATATTATAGATCTATTAACATTGCTGTATTTCGTCACCAGAAGTTAATACCGTGGATGACTGCAACATTCATAGAACTTAACTTTTGGCCTCCAGATATAGGATGTTACACGAAGCTAAGCCTGTTCGTGATGTGCAACGAAGGCTTAACCTAAAAATGAATGATGTTGTTCATGACGAAATTCTTAAACTCCTTGGTAATGGAATCATATACCCCATTTCTAATAGTTCATTGGTTAGACCAATTCATGTCATGCCTAGAATGTCTGGACTTACCGTTATCAAGAACGACGCTAACGAACTCATTCCAACTCATATTCAAGCGGGATGGCGTGTTTTGCATTGATTATCGAAAATTAAATGCTGCAACATGTAAAGATCACTTCTCTCTTCCTTTCATCGACCAAATGCTTGAACGATTAGCCGACCATGAGTTCTATTTGTTTCTTGATGGTTACTCAGGTTATAACCAAATTCCTATCGCTCTTGAAGATCAATATAAAATGACTTTCACATGTCCCTTTGGCACCTTTTCATATCGACGTACGCCATTTGGCTTTTGAAACACTCCTACTACTTTTCAAAGATGTATGAACAACATCTTTTCCAACAGGATCGAATGCTTTCTGGAAGTATTTATACACAACTTTTCCATATTTGAAAACTCTTTTTTCGGGTGCTTACACCATCTTAAGTTGGTTCTTAATCGATGCAAGGACAAACACTCAATGTTAAATTGGAAAAAATATCATTTCATGGTCAAACATGGCATTGTCCTTAGGTATGTCATTTCAAAAAAAGGCATTGAGATGGATAACGCAAAAGTTGATGTAATTGCGAATCTGTCCATTCCCACATCTATCAAGGATATTCGTTCATTTCTAGGACACCTTGGTTTCTATCGACGCTTTGTGAAGGACTTAAGTAAAATTGTGCGACCTCTGATGACTCTTCTTGGAAAATACGTTCCATTTGACTTTATTTCTGACTGTATTTCTACTTTCAAACATCTCAAAAGTGAGCTTATTTCCGCTTCCATCATTTACTTACCCAATTAGGATCTTTCTTTCGAAATAGTATGTGACGCCTCTAACTTTGCGGTTGGTGCTGTCTTAGGACAATGCATCAAAAAAATTCTTCATGTTATTTACTATGCTAGCATGAATTTAAATGATCCTCAACTTAATTACATAATCACCGACAAAGAACTTCTGTAGGTAGTTTTTGCGCTCGAAAAGTTTCTGCCTTATTTGATTGACTCACACATTACGGTTTACACTGACCACTCCGCTCTCAGATACCTTTTCGTTAAAGAGAATGCTATATCTCATTTGATCCATTGGATCCTTCTACTCCAAGAATTTGACCTTATAATCAAAAATAAAAAAGATTCGACAATGTCATTGTTGCTAATCTGTCGCACCTTCCAAATGCACCACCTTCTTTACCGATCAACTAGAACTTTCCTGATGAATAACCCCTTTCTATTTCGTCGATCTATGGTATACCGATATAGTGAATTATTCAGTCACTAAGGAAACTCCTTCATTTGGTTCGAAACAAGATAAATATAAATTTATTTTCCAAGTCAAGTACTTCTATTAGGATGATCCATACTTGTTTAAGTATTGTTCGAACCAAATCATTCAACGTTGCATCCCAAATTATGAAATTAAGAGTGTTCTTTCGTTTTTCCATGACCCAGCTTGTGGTGATCACTTCGATCCAAAGAAAACAACAAAAAAGGTGTTTCAGTGAAGGTCTTATTGCTTTTGCTTTTCAAAGATGCATTTGAGTTTGAAAAAACTTGTGATCACTGCCAAATGTTAGGAAAAATCTCTCGACGAAACATGATCCCTTTGAACCTCATTCTTACAATCGAAATCTTTGATGTTTGGATTATTAATTTTATGAGACAGTTTTCAAACTCTTTCTGAAATATATACATTCTTCTTACTATTGATTACGTCTCTAAATGAGTTGAAGCCATTCATTGTAAAACAAATGACCATAAATTTGTTATGAAATTCATAAAAGAAAACATTTTTCGAGGTTTGGAACAACTCGCACAATAATAAGGGATAATGGAACTCATTTTTGCGATCGATCTTTGAAACTCTAATAAATAAATACTCGATAACCCATAAGTTATCCACTTCTTATCATCCTCAAACTTATGCTCAAGTTGAAGTTTCAAAATGCTAAATCAAGAAAATTTTAGAGGAAACTGTAAATAAAAATCGAAAAGATTGGTCACAAAAATTGACAGATGCACTTTGTGCTTATAGAACTGTGTATAAAACCAACCTTGGGATGTCTCCTTTTAGGCTTGTATATGGTAAAGCGTGCCATTTACCTATCAAACTGGAACATAAATCATTTTGGGCAATTAAGAACATAAGCTTTGATCTTGAAAAAGCCAGCGAAGATAGGAAATTGCAACTCAATGAATTGGAGGAGATTAGGAACGATGCGTATGAAAATGAAAAAATTTATAAAGAAAGAACAAAAGTTTTTCATGACAAGTAAATCCTAAGGAAAACATTTTCTTCAGATCAAAAAGTTCTTTTTTGTGACTCCTGACTTCATTTGTGCCTTGGGAACTTAAAATCAAGATGACCATACGTCGTACGTAGTGTTTTTCCACACGATGCCATAAAAATAGAAAACCTAACGATGTTTTGATTTTTAAAGTCAATGGTCATCGTTTAAAACCTTACTTGGAGTTGGCAAGTGATCGAAGGGAGGAGGTCATGACTATTTATGAGTCATACTACGTCTAGTAAGAAATTTTAATCCTCTCTTGTAAATATGCGCATATTTTTCTCTGTTACACTCATTATATCATGTATTGACGGTTGGGACACAGTCAAAATCAAGTAGGGGGGAGTCTCATGTTCATTATGATTTTCCATAGATTATTTTTTGCATTTTCTTTCCAAAAACAAAAAAAACTCCAAAACAAATTTTCTTTTAGCATATTGATTGACTTTTGAAGAAACGCTATAGAATAAGTATATGTTTTGTTGTTAAATTGAAATTTTTGAAAATTTATCCGTCTCAACAAAAATAAAATTAAAAGTTTGATTACAATTAACTATGGTTTAACTAGTATATAAGAAGGTTCATAGGTGATAATTATGAAGTATATCCTAATTGTAATCTTTATTTAAAAGAGTGGTTGATTTAAAGTAAAGGTGATAACATTTTTGATCTTCTAAGTTAAGTGGTGCTAAGATGATTTTGCATAACTCTCCCTTTAAAAAAAGTTCTCATAATAAGAAACACCTACAGTCATGTGTTCACACGTAAGTGTGTACTCTCGCCATGCTCTGTACCCTTCTCATGTAAGCCTGAAAGGCAGTGCATGATTGGTATATCTGGCCTTAGTTTATCTGAGTTAGGTGTATGTAAATAAAATTAAAATAATAATAATATACACCTAGAGTCATGTGTTCACACGTAAGCGTTTACACTTGCCATGCTCTATACTCTTCTCACGTAATCCCGAAAGGCAGTGCATGATCGGTATATCTGGCCTCAGTTTATCTGAGTTAGATGTGTAAATAATAATAAAGTTAATACTTTTGAAAATAGAGAGAGCAAGAAATTGAAATCCAAGCACTATTTTCACTTATTTGATTCGACTTGTTATTCAAAAGAAATAAAAATGTCGCTTTGGCAAAACTTTAATAATAAACTAGAGGATCCATTTCATAGTTGCACTATGTTATCAACCGAAACAACTAGCAAAACTAGAGTCCAATTGTGATGGTAACTTAATTTTTGTTGCAAGTTTTGATGAGTAAAAAGATTAAAATTTCATGATAATAACCAAAACTTTTGTTTAACTTACTCGTTTCAATTTAAAAGTAAATTCTTTTGTAAATATTAAACTTGCATCATGTAGTTGTATTAGAATTTGCATATCGCATAGGATTTAGTGGGTACTACCCATTGAAAACCCTTACGAGACAACACTTGTCCTATTGGGGACAGCTAGAGGTTTAACGGCTTGTTGCATACGCTCAATGCAACCGTGTTTTCTATGAAAATAGATTTATCCTACTTCTAGTTTATTCGAGGACGAATAAAAAGATGTGTGGATGTATTTGATGTGCATGTAAAAGTGTAAATTTTTACCCCATATTTAATCCACTTTTATTTAAATAAATGAGCATATTAGGGTTTACATGTTTGAACCAAAATTTAAATTGTTTTCAAATCATCATTCATTCGTCTTCATTGGGGTAAAATGGTAATTTTAGGTATGATTTAAATTTGATAAAATTTATTTGCATATTTTTACTTTTATTTGTAGAAAATGGAGTGCAAATATGAAGTGGTTTCATAGATGTATGCATCCACATATGTTGAAAGAAAATGGAGAATGGAAACAAAAAAATTCATGCAACATGGAGGTGCGCACATGTCCACTAACTAATGGTACATGATTAAAAACACATGCACATGCACATGTTAATGGAGACTTAAAGGCATGTTAGTCGAGATTAATTATTTTCCAAATGATTATTTGGAGGTTACACTTTCTCAAGGACATTTTTGGTAGTCCCTTAAGTATGAATTAGGGTTTTGAGGATATACAAATATCCTTATGTTTCATGTAATCATCGTTTTCTTTTTTATGCAAGTTGTGGCATAAAATTTATGATAAATAAAATATCTGTCTAATGACTTCTTCGCCTTGTTCTTTACTTTCATGCATTTCTTTTCATGATTACTTTTATTGCTATTTTATTTTATGCTCTCTTATTTACTTTATGCTTCTCTTATTTCATGTTAGTAGCATAAATTTAATTCTTTTAATTAGTTTAGCTTTATTTCATGCAAGTAGTTAGCCCTCTTTTATTTTAATTAACTCTCATTTTCCTTGTTTTTTAATGTCAAAATCATTTTATGTTAATATTATTCAAATATTAGTAGCTAAACCCCTTCAATTTAGGGGTATTGAAGCTCTCATGAAATATATTAAATTAACATAATGATTTCATTTATGATCTCTATTTTGTGCTTAATGGAAACTTTGAATGATGGTGGTTTATGTCTCTTTTTTTGTGTGAATGTGATAGTCTATGTTGACATCTCAAATAGGCTATGTTTATTCCATTGTAAATATAAACTATTTGATTACTTTCCTAAGTGATTTTGATGAAGAAAGTCAAACTACAATCAAATTTTGATGCTCTATATTACCAATTCATTGTAAATAGTTCATGCAAAAAATAGATTTTATTTTTAATTTCATGTCATTTTCATAGAGTTGATAAGTGGGTTTGAACGGTATGTTAGAGTTTGATGGTTTAAGTTGAGCTAATTAATAGCACACGTAAACCATACTTATAATAAACGCATCAACAATTTCTACTTAATATTTTAATGGGAGATTATGAATGAATTTTGTGCTGATTTATATGAATTTTGGAAGTGGAATTGCCTCTAAATTGCTCCTTAATCTCAAAGTTTTATTTCCTTTTTCTCTAGCTTATTTTCTATAATTTTCTAATTTATAACAATTTTAAAAACTTTGGGCTAATTTGACCGAGTATTTTAGAATTTAATTCTTTCCTCGTGGATCGACCAGTGATCGCATACGTACTATGATTATACATCGTGAGCATGCGATTTTATAAATATTATATTTTTTGATGATTTTCTAGTCGATAGAAAATTCATTGTCTAACATAGGGAATCCAACCGTTGAGTGCCTAACCATTTTAATGTAAGGAATGAAAAGGGTGAGAGGCAAAACCCTCTGTTCGATACCCATAAACCAAACCTATTTGGTGGTTAATCAATCTCCTCTTGTACCAAACATGAAATCATGTTCGGTACCCAAGGTACCGAAGAAGATTCCCTCTGTGGTAGGTTAAATACCGAACGTGAGCATGATGTGGATGCCGAACTAAATGTATGAAATGAAGAATGAACCAAAGAAACAAGGGATGCTGAGCCTTGGGAGCAAGTGAGAGAACTTATCCAGCAAGGTATCCACGTACATCCACAGAACCAACAGACCCTGAATAGAGCTTCTCCAGCCGAGCTCAAGCAAACTATTTATGGAATGAAATCTGAGTACATATGAAACTTCTGATTATATCGTGTGTGTGTATAGAAATATTCGAACCAAATGGAAATTGCTTTATTTTCCGAGCGACCACCATACCTTTCAACTCCTATAACTACCGAAGCTTCCAACAATAAGGAAAGGGAAATTCGGGAGAGCCAAGCTTACAACAGTAATAGCGAACAAGCTAGAGAAAGGTAGGAACATCGTAGCAGGAATAGTCTAGCTAGGAAGAGCCTAGCAGAAATGGCATAGTAGGAACTGTCTAACAGGAACTGCCTATCAGAGGCCGCCGAACAGAAATAGGGAGCCAAGAATAGCCAAATAGGAACAGCCGCACAGACTTCCTTTGGCTATTTCTTACTTTCTATTGAGGCTCAGATCATTATATTTTATATCTCAGACATTGTATCCACGATCTATAAAAATACAGTGAAAATGGATAGTGGATGTAGGCATATTCTGGCCGAACTCCTATAAATCCTTATATTCTTTGCTTACTGCAATTTACTTTTTTCATAACCTATATGTGATCCACTCTATGTAAATCAATCATAGTACAAAAATAACAGTTGTGTCATACACCCAGTATTCACAGCCCTACAATAAATAGTTGGAGATGTTTGTCCTTTTTTATGCAAACACTACTATTTGCCTGCTATTGTAATTTTTATTGCTATGTACTAATGTAAACATTTTTGTATAGCAATAGAGAAATCGCACTATTTTTTCCTGTACAATACTACATTGGCATGGTTCATGTTTTTCACGAGGCGGCAGTTCCAATTTTCAAAAAAATAATATCGTTATTAGTTATGTTAAAATAAAAAAATATTAAAACAATTTATAATAATATAATTAGTGATATGACAGTCAAAATATAAATGTGAAATATTTTCCATTTCCATATTACAAAATAAAACATTTATTATCAACAACTATAATTTTCCTCATAGTTTTGTATTGTTTGATTTTCCATGCATAATTAACCATATATGCATCTTAGCTTTGGGTAGAGTATTACCTTTTCAAATATATCTAAATATATTCGAGTTTGTACCTAAAAAGTAAAAAATTTATAAAAAGAGTGCGCTATATAGATTTTATTATTATCCTAACACCATATTTTAGTGTTACTATTATTATCATTATTATATAATGCTAATTTAGCATAAAGTAAGACAAAATTTGATAATGTATTTCCAACTAAAGTACGGTTAAAACTAAATTCCCATAAAAGTTTAAATTTGGTCGATATGTTACTGAAATCGGCTCATTTTAAAAATTACAGCTTTCACAAAGCTCATTAAATTCCACTTTAAGGGAATTATTGATATCCAACTATCATGCCAAAAGGATGTTTTATTTCTCGAATGTACTATATTATTAAATCCTAGTTTATAAATATCATAACATTTTATTATTGATTTCCAAAAATGAGAAATATTATTTGTATTATTAGTAGAAATATGCAATAGATTACATGCACCGTAATACCATTGATTCGATATTATTTCTTTCCAAATTAAATTCTCATTATTATTAGTAAATTTGCATAACCATTTTCCTAATAAAGATGTCTTTAAATTATGTAAATTTCTAATACCTAACCCTCCCTTATCTTTAGATTTACATCTCTTTCCCATTTGACTAAACATTTTGAACTTTTATTAGGATTACCACCACTCCATAAAAAATCTCTCCTAATTTTATCTATTTTTTTCAATTACCCATTCTAGAAAGTGATAAAACGACATCTAGTATATGGGTAATGCAGTTAAAATCGAGTTAATAAGGACTATCCTACCCACCCTTGATAAAAATCTACCATTCCATTTAGTTAATCTTTTGTTCATTTTATCTATTATTATTAACCAATCATCATGTTTGAGTTTAATTAGTCTTATTAAAATTCCTAAATATTATATGGGAAATTTCATAATTTAACAATTTAATGTAAAAGCGGCTTAATTTTCTATCTTATCTGTATCATTCAAAACAAACAGAACTCTTATCAAAATTAATCTTTAGTATAAAGAGCAATTCAAAACTATATAATATAAACTTAAGTGTTGTAATATGTCTCGGTAGGTTAGATGTAAAGAGCACGGTATCATCTCAAACTGGAGAATAGAAATGCCATCACTAGTAATTTCATTTCCAACATCACTTAAAATCACATTACAAATGGAAAGTTTAATAATCTGAGCCAAAACGTCCGTAGCTAAATTAAAAGTGGTGACAATGGATCACCTTGCTTAAGTTCATGTTTCGATCGGATTTTATATCCGAATATACCTTTGACCATAGTACTTGAATTTCCAGCTTTAAGTAAAGGCAAAGTCTAGCCCACCCATCTAACATTGAAAACCCTAGCCAATAATATATCTTTAATGAAATCCCAATCGATATAATCAAATTCTTTTGCGAAGTCGTTTTAGAAGTACACAAGTGATATCATTTTCACAATAATGGTTCATAAATCTTGAACTATTGCTACTCCATCTATAATATTTCTACATTTGACAAATGTAGGTTGAGTAGTATCAAATCATTCATTCATTTTAGTGGTTAACATATTAGCTAAAACCTTAGAAATTATTTTGAAAGAACAATTTAATAATGAAATAGGTCTGAAATCTTTTAACTCATTTGCACCCACTTTCTTATGTAATAAGATCACATTAGCAAAATTATTCCTATCTAATCACGATGAACTTTCATAAAATTCATTAAACATGTTAATTAAATCACATTTTAAAACACACCAAATATTTTCATAAAATAATATAAGAAACCTAACAGGACCAGGTGATTTATCATTTGACATATCTTTTATAACCCTTAAAATTTCCCCGTCCATAAAAATCCAATCCATCTAAATCAATCTTGGTGTCATTAGGATATAATTCATCGAATTAGCTCTAATCCTATACTCATTTTTAGTTCCAAAAATTTCTTTATAATAGTTAGTAAATTCTTCATTTAATTCTTTTCGATCACAAATCTCAAAATTATTAATTAAAATAGAGTTAACGGTATACTACATTTTCTACCATTTACTACTATATGAAAAACATTAGTATTCATATCACCCTCATCCATCCATTGAAACCTTTATCTTTTGATTTTATATTACTTCTTCCTATGTTAGGATTTTATTCAATTCATCTTTTTAAATTTGAAAGCATGTTTTTTTTGAAATATTTAAATTCCCCATTTCTTCTACTTAATTCATCTTTTTTAACTCTAATATTACCAAAAACATCTTTATTCCATTCCTTAAGAAAAATTCTTAAATATCTTATTTTACTTACAAATATTTTTGCTATATTTCTTGAAAATTCATAATTATACTTACTCGAAGAAAGCCATTTATTTGCAATTAATTCTAATTTTTTTAAACAACCACATTTCTTCAAATCTAAATATCTTAATTCTATTATTTTGTTTATTACAAGATAAAATAATTAGACAATGACCTAAATAAATAATCGGAAGCCAACTGCCTTACAAGTAAGATATTTATCTTCCACTTCATCGCTAATTAAAATCTATCTAAAAGAGCCATTGTTGGGTTACCCTTTTGTTTAACTAAGTGAACCGTCTGTTACTTAACTATAGTTCAATTAATTACTGATAATAATGATTTAATCAAATTCTTCCATAGTTGAAAAATGCCCTTATCTTAAAGTTCTCTCTCTTAGAAATCTAGTGATATTAAAGTTCCCACTCATCACCTAAGGACCTAGAGCGAGTGATCTGACCACCAGACATTCACTCCAAAGGACCCTATGATCTAATTTAGATTTGGTCCATAAACGTTAGTAACATTTAGAAATAACCATCACTAAGATCAGAAAAAATTAAATGTATCGAATGAGATTTAATAATAGATTGTAAAAGTCAACACGTTTTCTTTCCAATCCACCATTAATCTCTTAAAATTGCACCTAGTAGGAAGATGAAACCAATGACTAATATAAAGACCTCTTTAACTCTTATTAAATCTACAATCGCGGTGTTCTATTTTTGTTTCTTTTAATAAATTAATGTCAATGTTATTATCTTTTAAAAATGACCTAATTTTACTACATTTTCTTAGATCCTGTAAAGCTCCAATGTTCCAATTGATGTATCTCATGGTCAAACCAATCTAACTCACTCTAATTTGCTACTCTTGCTATATTCGATATCTAACAGAGCATCATAAAATATAAAACCATAATTCCTAGCTAAATAGAGCACCTCATTAGTAGATAACCTACTTAAAGCACAAGGATAATAAGCACTGCTTAAAATAAGATCCATATCTGAGCTAGAGTCCTTAGAAATTCTAGTATGAATATAAGCACTCCTTCTTGCTGATCCTGAAGTAGAACCACCATCAGCTTATATAATCCCTCTATAAAGGCTAGCTCTCCTACTTGCCAGTATTTTCGCTTTTATATCACTTTCCAACTCACCTGATCCAAAAGAATTGCTATCACAAAATTTGTCCACCAAAACTTTCTGCTCCATTCCCCCACCATTCTAAAGTACATTACTTGCTGTTTTTTCACCCACCAAAATATTCTGCCCTTCATTTTTGATCACATTACACCCCACCAACCCCTTCAGTAAGCTATTCTCTATAAAAATCCACCTTCATAATTTTCAATAACCCAACACCCCAAAAAATAGAAAGCTATGTTATAATATAAATTGTGAATATGCTATATACTGTTTTGTATTTAGTCCCACATCGTGAGAGTAGTTCTATCCCAAGCTCTTAGGCCTTTATATAAAGGTGCTAATGTAATGAAAATGTATTATTAATCTCTGAATGAATAAAATTGTTCTTTCTCTAATGGCTTCTGTTTTTTTTATTTTATAACACATTATTAGCACGATCTCTAAATAAAAGGAAAATTTCAGATCTGATTATAAATCTTCAAAGTGTTAAGCTATTTCTGATTTGATTAATCAAATCTTTCGCATCTCATTCTATTAATTTATTTTTTTAGATCTCATTGTATCATTGATCTAATTATTCAGATCTGATTCTATTTGTACATCTTATTTTTTGTCTCTGTATTTTAAATTTCATTTTGTTGCAGATCTTATTTTTTCTTCTTCTAATTTTTCAGATCACTTGTAGATTTTAATATCATGTTCAAATGATATATTTTTTAGATCTGTAGATTTTAATCATCAGATCTCTTATTAATTTGTATTAATGTATATCCATTTTTTGTGATAATTTTGAATTTGATCTGAACTAAAATTGTTTCATAGACTAAAATGTAATTTCAGACCTTATTATGTTAGTATTCTTTTTAGATCTTATCTATTATATCTAATTTTCTAGATTTCATTATATATATATATATATATTATCTTATAGATCTTGCTCTATTAATATTATCATTTTAGATCTCATTTTATCATAGATCTAAACTTTTAGATCTCATTACATTGTTTGTAAAAAAAAGGTTTTTCATTTTGAAACTTTTTTGTTTGGATTTTGGCTTGAATGAGGACTATAGAAATGATTTTGCTACATGATTTATATTTTCGGAAGAAATTTTAGTGTTTCTTAGAGAAATAAATAGATGGATAATACGTATCTAGAAGATCGTACTAAGTTTCTATGAAAGAATAGGAACCTGAAGTTCATTTGTGCGAATGTGAAAGATTAAAGCTTTCATAAGCTGAAATAAAGCCTTGAAGTAAATAAGTGAGCAATTTCAGAAGAAGATGTTGATATGTCCAGATGACATAACATAAAAACAATATGCTGGAATAACATTACAAATGTGGTAAATACTATTTCCTTGAAGAGAAACAGTATTATGATTCTCATGTTCGAATACAATTATGAAGAGTCCTCTTGTTTCATTGTGTATATTTAATATTGGAGACCTGAAGTTTTCAAATAAAATTTATGCATATAAGCTTGTATTCCTAGAAAAGGGGATTATCTATCAAAACTCTATAAATTTGAGACGTGAAGCGTTGAATTATTAGAAAAGATAATTCAGATTATGGTAATTCTAACCATGTTTACAATCAAACCTGAACTTTGATAATGAAAATCAAGTTGTACCATTTAGGATCTAAAGTACTAAACAAAGAATTTATTTTAAAGTAAAATTGGAACCTGAAGTTCTAAAAATATTTGCCAATAGTATTAACTACTAAATCAAATAAATGTATATAAATTTGTTCACTCTAGAAGTGGTGATAATAATAAAAAAAAATCTCTAGAAGAGATTTGTATATTTAGTAATGATAAAATATCTCTAGAAGAGATTTTTTTGATATATTTGGTGCTTTTATTAAACCAAATAAATACATAGAAATATATCTACTCTCCCGCTCTCTTTCTTTTTAATAGAAAATAAGGTGTTCTAGTAGGAAGTTTATTTCCTAATTTTTTTTCCTTCTTCCATTCATCCAATAATGCCTTTCAAAAGGTAAAATATGTAATAGATCAAGCTTCTTTCTTTTGGCTTATCAAGTAAGTATTTTGGATTCTTCATAAAATGAATGTTAACATGTGATGTACAAATTTTCTCTCTCTGTACTTACAATATGTAAATAGCGCACATATTAATTCATATATTAATCGATAGCAATTAATAAATCAAGAAATAAAATTTATTGATTAATGAGAATGGTCCAACAAAGATGTGTTTGAATGCTTCATACATTTATTCTTCTTTTATATCTCTTATTGTAGACAAGGATCATAACATATATACATGGTATATATTTCTGTCTCTCACTATTGCAGTTGTTATGATTAATAAATGGTATTTAATACTACCTATTCATATTCTTAAATCTGCCTTTATTATAAAAATAAACATGATAAAGTCAGCATAATTTTTGATTATAATTCATCATTTCTCCACCAATCAATCCATATAAAGGCCTTTCCATATTTTCAAGGGTAATTTTGCATTTTCAAGGAAATTAATGAATGAATGAATGAGATTGAATCTAGAGCTATCAAAAGGATGTAAATAAGAAATTATAGTCGCTTTTATAGACTATATTTGGTTGGCTTTTACCATTTTCCATATCATTTACTATTTTTATTTCCACTTATAGTTGGTAATATAATTAACATAGCCAAGCTTGAATTTAAAGCTTTGGACTTATTAGAAGATAACTTTTTGTCATAGTTATTAGATGTTGACATCTAATTACAATCTCGTTGCTTAGAAAATGCCATAAAAATGACGATCCAATAGGATAAAACAACGGCTCTTATATTTTTAAGGTGTCATATCCATGACAAACTTAAAATAAAACATTTAGCTGAAAATGATCATCTTTACCTATGGAACTCCCTGAAGGAGCGTTATGACCTTCAAAATATGGTCACACTTCTAAACACTAGACACAAGTGGTTGAACTTGAAGTTTCAATTCTTTAAATCTGTTAGGAAATACAATTTCTCTATATTTAGAATTACTTCTAAACTAAAATTATGTGAAAGGATTGTCTAGTAATACTAACCTGAAGTTAGATCATATCTTTGAAGTTGATGACGGAAACTTCATTAATGATGAAAATCTAAGTGCAATAATAAATGATATGGTCGAATTGATCAATAGTAGCAGCCTGAAGTCTGCTATGTGGATTTTATTTTATTTTAGTTCAATAAATCAGTTGGAAGTTGATGCTTCCTTTCATAACTAATTGAAATAATATACCATAATATTGGCTTTAATCAGTAGTCTATTTTAAATTTTTGGAAAGTACTAGCATTTATTTATGCTTATAAATTTTAATAGTTGACTAACTATATTGTCTTTAATTCTTAAGATATGGAGCATCAATATTTGAGTGATAATATATGCCTACTAGATAGTGCAACTACTCCTATGATTTTGAAAAACCATAATTTTTTCTCTGAACTATATGAAAATATTTTAGCTAAAAATTTCAACCATAGCATCTGAATTGAAGGATCTGGAAGAGCCCATATAATATTAGAAAATGGTACATATATCTTAATTCAAAATACATTATGCTAGAGCAAATTTAAAAGAAATTTGTTCAGTTTTGAAGATATATAAATGAATAGCTACCATATTGGAACTATAATGAAAATGTCAAAGAATATCTTTGCGTTATTTCTAAAATTGAAAGCCAGCAGCTTATTTTAGAAAAATTGGGCACACTTTCAACTAGATTATATTTCACGAAATTTGGCATAATTGAATCCCATATTTAAACATGAGCAAGAAGCTCACAAATATCACTTGAATGCATCTTATCAATTGATAAAAGAATTATCCTCCTACTATTAATATGTATGGTATATTTGCTATTAGCAATATGATAATGGATCAAAATGAGAATCCAAAGATGATTATTATTTAATGTGACAATGTTCCTCAACATTGATGGGAAGGATAAAGGGATACAAGTTCATTTTGATCATCAATATCTAATATTTGTTAACATGTATAATGATGCAAAATATTAAGTAACTTGAATAAATTATTAATAATATCCCTAGTAGACTTTCTCCAATATAGATTTGAATCCCCCAAGGATCAAAATGTGTAAACCACGTCTGAAATATGGTACAAAAGTCAGTTTGAAATACTTTTGGAGTAAGTAATAAAGATGTCAAATAAAAGAGATGAGTGTTCTTGAAGAAACACTAAAGGGTGCTCTTGAAGAGACTAACGATATGATTGCCAAATTAACCTAGAAGTGGTTTAGGTACCTAAAACATGATAATTAGAGAGATCTCAATAAATCATGCCTAGAACTGACAAAGAAATAATCATCGATGATAAATTTATAAGTAATAAAGCGTTTATATTTATAAAAAGATTAAATATCTTGAATTAAGGAAAACAGGACTGGCCATCATGAATCCTTTACCCATAGAGAAATATGGACATGTAGTCCGTAAAGTAGCGAAAGTACTTGAAATGCTTAATATACCCCGAAGGTATAAATATGGTTTGGATCATATTAAATGATGAAAGTATACAAATTCCTAAAGAATATAAATAACTTTTGTGGTTATAAAGAATGCAAAGAACAAGAAGCATAGATTACAACCTACTTTGAGTATTGTTGTAATGAAAATCTTGTTATAATTCATAATGAGTAGATTACTTTCTATTTTTAAGTATTGTTGTAATAGAACATTTAATATTCATCAAAGATGTAGTTGCAATATGCAAAACTGATTTGAAGCATAATAATGAAAACACATGATGTGTTTTTCATAAAGGTAGCAAACAAAATCCATAAAATGCAAATCATATTTGGATTGGAAATTTTGATTGTATCGAAGGAAACTATTAATAAATTGTATTATTAATGAGATACATATTTATGGATCCAGAAGTATCTATAACCAATTTAAGTTATCGAAAGACGAATACGAATTCAGAGGAAACTTTAAATCAGGGGAGCATCCATAAGTATTTTATAATGCACTCTTTTTCCTTAACTAAGATTTTTCCCACTGGGTTTTTATTAGTAAGGTTTTAATGAGGCATTATCTTATCCAGAAGTATCAACTCCCCAGTAATATTTGAAAATAAGTTACAATGTACTCTTTTCCCTTATTTAAGATTTTTCCCACTGGGTTTTTCTTACTAAGGTTTTAACGAGGCATTGTCTTGATCTAGAAGAATCAAACGTATTTTCAAGAAATAACATCTCAAATATGTTATTTAAGTTAAATTGTATTTTTATTCTTGACTAAGGTTTTTCCCATCGGGTTTTCCTTTGTAAGGTTTTTAATAAAATATTATATTGATCCAAAAGTATCAAACTCTATTTGATTCTGTAAATTATTGAAATATCTCATACTATATTGTACTCTTTTTCCTTCACTAAGATTTTTCCAATGGGTTTTTCTTAGTAAGATTTTAATAAGGCATTAGTTTGATTCAGAAGTATCAAACTTCATTTGAAGAAATGAGAAATAAGATATGTCATTGTGCTTTTTTTTCCGTTCACTAAGATTTTTTCCATTGGGTTTTTCTTAGTAAGGGTTTTAATGAGGCATTATATTAATCCTGAAGTATCATACTCTTAGAAGGAATATCATTGTATGATATCTATGATTTCAAGTTGCACTCTTTTCCTCGTTTAAGGTTTTTCCATTAGGTTTTCCTAATAAAAGTTTTTTTAATGAGGCAACAGACAATATCTACATCGACTGAACGAATAAGTGCAAGCAAGATAATAATGAGGGGGAGCAATCATCATACACATTACAAAAGAGACAATTTCAAGTTATCAGAGGATTCAAGATTTTGAAGACGCATATTCAAGGGGGAGCGTTATAATATAAATTGTGAATATGCTATGTACTGTTTTGTATTTAGTCCCACATCGTGGGATTAGTTCTATCTCAAGCTTTTAGGCCTTTATATAAATGTGTTAATGTAATGAAAATGTATTACTAATCTCTGAATGAATAAAATTGTTTTTTCTCTAATGGCTTCTGTTTTCTTTATTTTATCACAAACTACCCATTATCACTATATACTAGATTATTTTTGAAACATTCCTTGTCAGAATGTATAATGGTGCTTTCAATCCAATTTTCAACATTATCACATTCTTCTATTATATCACCAGAAAATTCCTTTTCAGTATTTTGAATCTCCACTATTTTATTTTCATCATTTCTCTCAACCACACTATAAAGTATCCTTGCTTCATCCATATTATCAGTAATGCCCTCAAACATATCATAAAAACAATCCCCTAAACCAAATTTTCAATTAATATAAGAGTCAGCGTTAGATAATGAACATCCAATACTGGACTAATATGCATATCAGTCCTTATTTCTTTGCATGTTTCAATGTGCATATTTGTGCATAAATTCATCTTTTCGAACATTAACCCCTTAACCTCCTATGAAACATCAATCAAATTAGAATATGATTTTGAATCACCCTCTCTACTTATAGCCTGATTATGATCGTAAAGTACCAACGATAAAATCTCTATCACCAACCAAGATATTAACCTCATATTCACCATTTGATCTATTATTCAAATCCTCCTCCACCATATCAAGAACTTTGAACATGTTCTGAAAATCAATGGTAAGTACATTGGGTTCAGTGTAGTGTTTAAAGATCTTGTCAAAATCCCCATCTCTAGTAGCTATATTTTTGAAACAGTCTTGTAAGGAATAGGAGTTCTTTTTATTTCAACAACCACTCTATCATTGCTATTCTCTTTATTCGTAGTATCAAAATTCTTGCTTGATTTAGTAACAGTAACCAGAGATGAATATTGAGCAGCATTTCCTTTAATAGAATTAGATCTTTGCAAATTATCACGTTGCTTAACACTTTTTACATAGGATGTATCATTGTAAATCATCTTCGAAGTGTAAGAATCAAAATGCCATAAAAATTTGTGGAAATGAACTTCACATTCAACTCTTTTTTAGGAAAATAATCAACAAACATACTTTTGATTTTGCCGTATTCAAGAGAAAAATAGAAACCATGATCCTTTTTGGAGAGAGGTTTTGGAAGAGGCAGATATATCAATCTGATGCAATTTTTTCTTTTATTCCCAAATCGCCCACACCCTTTGCATCAATGGTTTCCCTACAATTTCTAGAAAAATGTGTATCTCCTTCACATCTATAACCAAAAAGATCATGATGGACACGAAGTTAAAATTGCAGAGCATCCAAATTTGACCACATTAGCATATGTATGAGAAACATCAATTTAGAATGAGGATAATAAAGCTCCAAAGGAAGTAGAATAAAAAGGAATCTTTTGAGGAAAAGCAAACGATGAATAATGTGAAGGATGAAGATGAGATGCCATTCTTTTCAATATTAGGTTATTTTAGGTTCCATTATCCAATATGAGTAAGATAATAATAATATGTTATGAATATTGGAAAAAATTCAAAGAATATTAGCTTGACTTCTATAACAATTTGAAAGAAATTAAAAAAATTAAAATCATTTTGAATGAAAATTTTCAAAGTATAAAAAAAATGGACTTAGCTTACATTATTTTTACGGCAACGTAAGATAATCTTTTCTAAAGTAGGGATCTAAGCTTATATGCCTTATTGAGAACTTAATTAAGAATGTCTCACTTTATCGTAATTCAATTTAACAATATGAAGAATTGAATAACACTTTAGATAATACATAAAGACATACAGAGACCCTACCTAAACTGCTATTAGCCGCACGAACATATACAAGAAAGGAGAGATGTAATCGGTTGATCATAGAGTTCAAGCCCATAAGAGGGGGACCTCAGAAGATCCATGCATAACATGACAATTTGTGAGTTGAATATGCAGCTCACGTAGACTGTGGCTTCAATCCATTGGCTTAGAAAGGAGTTCACGGAGAAGGTTGATGGCATTGAGATAAGCTAGTATGGATGGGCAGTTATATCATATATGCTGATAATAGTGAGACATGGTAAGGATTGTTTGTGTAGACTTCATTATTGAAACATGTCTTTCATTAGTGATGTTCGATAGCATGACTGGTGGTACGGTAGTATCTTGTTGATTATGAAATAGTATGTGGTGATATATGCTTATCTATGACAATACATAAATTGTATACGATAATAGGTAATAATATCATTGCCTATTTGTAAAAGATGGTTGGCTATATATCTGATATTTATTAATTTATGACTGATAGAAGATAAAGAAGCCAGATTCCAGTTAAAATTTCCTACCAAATTTCTCCAAAAAAGTATAACTGAGCTTAAGTTTTCTTAAACAATAAAATGTTAGGAAAATACATGTAGGGCATCAGCAAATTGTGGCATTGGTAAAGCATCAGCAATGAACGTAAGAGGGGTATAGGCACCTAGTAGGTTAACATATATTTTTAAAAAAAATGGTAAACTAGTAGGTAAAGCATAAAAAAGCTTGTTAAAGGAAATTTTGCAAACTAACGGCCTTAAAGAGGTGTCCTCAACTTGACCTTGATCAACGCTCATTTTGCATTAGTAAAACTTAGCCAATGACTGCATTATTGACGTCCTAAATATGGTTGCTCGAGCGGCTGTATTACTTTGCCTATTTCCTACATATAAATCTTGGATGAGGGTGTTGAAATTTTAGTAATCAGAGCGAATGATGGTAAATTGCAATTTGGAACAGAAAATTGTGCTCAATATTTTGTAAAAGAATGATAATATGATATTGCATATTTTGTTACAGCTGATAATACAGTATTTATACAATTTGCTATGTAATGGGCCTTTCGGCCAGAATACATTTTTGCCTCTAATACAAATAGGCTTTTATACGAGCCATTGGATTCATGATTGACGGCAGAGAAGCTTTGTAGCACACTTTTATACATCAATGCTTTTTACTTCAGAAGACATAATCTAATACCCCCTCAAACCCTAGAACGGCTAGGGTTTGCGGCGATTCAAACAATATAGCGCTTGAGAAAAAATCTCACAAGAATAGAATCAGATTTGAGATCAGGATGAAGTACTAGTTAATTGTCATCAAAAAAAGGTGGCAATTAATTAGAAGTTCGGCAACCGATTCTCTCAAATTCAACAGATGCGGCTTTTAGTTGTATGAGAAAGAGTAAAGCTGAAGTTTTTTTGTAGCTTGACCTCTTTTAGATTCAACGACGATAATGCGATTGCATAAGGAAGCACAAAGTTGAATCTTTTTCAGATAAATAAGCAATTACACGAAGTTGAGGCAAGCTTGACAAAAAAGCGACATGGTAATTCAAGTACTTCTGGTGTGTGAACTGTCGTTGTTTTTGACCTTCAGTCTCTCTCTGAATCGGTTGAAATTGTCTCTTGAAAGAGGCTTTGTTAATATATCGGCTGTCTGTTAAGTGGAAGGTATGTGGTTTACGTTCAACTTTCCTTTAGCAACTTGTTCACGAACAAAGTAAATGTCCAACTATACATGCTTTGTTCTTGAATGTAGTATTGGGTTGGCTGTAAGGTGCACTGCACTTTAGTTATCACACCAAATGGTTGTCTTATTTTCTATTTTAACTTGTAGCTCTCCTAGAAGAGATTTAATCCACATAATTTCTGCTGTAGCATGTGCTACGCTTCTAAACTCGGCTTCTGTACTTGATCTGGATGCAGTGGATTGTTTTTTTGAACACCACGATATTGGACAGTTACCTAAGTATATACAATACCAAGTTGTGGATTTTCTGTCATCTGGGTCATTAGCCCACTCAGCGTCTGCATATCCATTGATACTGATTGACTTGCTTGCATCTAGAATTAACCCATAATTGAGTGTTCCTTTGAGATATCTTAATATCCTCTTAACTACTTTCCCGTGAATGTCTGCTGGGTTCTGCATAAACTGACTTGCTTTGTTCACACTATATGCTATGTCTGGTCTAGTAATTGTAGCATATTAAAGTGCTCCAACTATACTTCTATATTGCCTGTCATTATGTAATGCTTCTCCTTTGAACTTTGACAACTGTAAATTGCTGACCATTGGTCTTGAAATAGAGTTGGCTTCATGCATTCTTGCTTTGTGTAGAATTTCTGGACTTAAGTGGATTTTTGCATCAGTGGGCCTTTTTACCTCTATCCCCAGAAAGTAAGTTAAGTTACCAAGGTCTTTAATGCTGAACTCTAGATTTAGATGCTTTATTAAATTGTTGATTTCCTGCTCATTGTTACCTGTAATAATAAAATCATCAACGTAAATTAATACAAATATTGTTATATCTTTACAGAATTTTGTAAATAAGGAGTTGTCAGATTTGGTTGAATCATAACCAAGTTTGACCATTGTTTCTTTTAATTTCTCAAACCACACTCTCGGTGCTTGCTTTAAACCATAAATTGCTTTGTGTAATTTACACACATAATTTTCTTTTCCACTCTGTTTAAAGACTTGAGGTTGCTCCATGCACACCTGTTCCTGCAGTATACCATTTAAAAAGGCATTATTTACATCTAATTGCCTAATGATCCAATTTCTATGTAAGGCTATAGTAATTACAATTCTTACAGTAGCTGGTTTCACAAAAGGTGAAAATGTTTCAGTAAAATCAAAACCACTCTGTTGTGAATAACCTTTAGCTACCAACCTTGCCTTGTACTTAGAAATTGTACCATTGGCATTTCTTTTTAACCTGTAAGTCCATTTACACCCAACTATATTTTTGTCCTTTGGCTTGAGAACAAGATCCCATGTTCTGTTCTTCATTAGTGCCTGATATTCTTCATCCATTGCATTCTTCCAATTTTTATTTTGTATGGCTTGATCATATGTAGTTGGTTCTTCAGTATCTGAGGTAGCATGATAAATTTTTGGTTTGAAAATACCACTCTTAGATCTGGTTATCATATGATGACTTTGTCTACCTGCACTTTGTTGTTGAGTAATTCTTTGACCTTCAGGTTGAATGTTTGATTCTATGCTTTGCATACTGCTTTGAGTGTGATGTGGACTTGGTTCCCCAGTAGTTCTTTGTTGAGAATCTTGATCAGGAATATTTGTTGAATTTTGTTGATCATCTAATGAGTCTGGCTCAATGTTTGAATCTGTTCTTTGAGAGTCTGAGCATACATCTTCACGATTGGCTGTGTCTTGAGTTGACTTTGATTCACCCTGTATTATCTCAACAGATGGAATAGATACAGGAGATATAGATTCTTTTGCATTGTACACATTACTATTTACTTTGATACTTGCTTCTTTAAATGGAAATGTTGTTTCATTGAATACTACATGTCTAGATATGTATATTCTTCCATTACTGCTTAAACATTTGTAACCCTTTTTATTACTAGCATACCCTATAAAAGTACATGGAGAAGATCTATAATCTAACTTGTGACTATTATAAGGTCTAGTGTATGGAAAACATAAGCAACCAAATACTTTAAGTCTATGATAATCAGGATTAGTGTTTGTTAATATTTCCAAAGGACTTTTTAACTCCAAAACCTTTGAGGGTAGTCTGTTAATCAAATAAACTGCCGTGGAAAAGGCATCTGGCCAAAATTTCTTTGGCATAAATGCCTGTGCAAGAAGAGTAAGTCCAGTTTCTACAATCTGTCTATGCCTTCTTTCAACTAGCCCATTTTGCTCTGAAGTGTGTGGACATGTTGTTCTATAATTAATTCTCCTTTCTTTGAAATGCTCCTTTAATGGTAGATATTCAATTCCACCATCTGTTTGCATGATTTTGACTCTGCACTTTGTTTGATTCTCTGCTTGAGCTATAAACTGCATTACTGCATTGTGAGTTTCATCTTTTGATTTTAGAAAATATATCCATACATATCTAGAGAATGCATCCACAAATGATATATAATATTTGTATCCATAATCAGTATGAATTGGTGCAGGTCCCCATAAGTCTGTAGCAACTAATTCAAGGGGTTTTCTGTAACATGTTTCTGAATTTGAAAAGGGTAATTTATGACTCTTACCCATTTGACAATAAGTACATGTATAAGGTAATGATATGCCATTAAAAGAAATATTATTTTTATTCATCGCATGCTTGACAATGTTGGCATTTGGATGCCCAAGTTTACAATGCCATTTGTCAAATATCTCATTCATTTCTTGCTGTTTGAATTCAGAGTTATTACACCACTTTCTTTTAGTGACTGAGTTTCTTGAATTATCCACTTGAAACTTGTACAGACCTTTACACTGTTTACCCTGCAAAAGTACTTCCTTGGTTAGTATGTCCCTAACCAAGTAGTTACGTGGATAAAACTCAAAATACACACTGTTGTCTCTTGCAAATTGAGACACACTTAGTAAGTTTTTCTTAATATATGGGTCTCTTAAAAGATTATTTAAGTACAATTGCTTTCTTCCCATAATATATAACTTACCAGTGTGTGTAATTGCAACAGATTTGCCATTACCCATGTAGATAGAATTCATACCTTTGTATTCCTTGCTTCCAAGATTTAAATTGCTCAAGTTATTTGTGATATAGTTAGTAGCACCTGAGTCAGAATACCAATCTTCATCTTGAATGTGATCTGACCTTGTGTTTATAGTTTGAGAATTCTTCATCTCAGATTGGTTGATTGATTCAGGTTGTAGATGAGCCATATTTGCAAAGTGATTTGCATTTCTTTGTGTATTTTGTACTTGTCCTGGAACATAATTGAGATTTAGCCTAAAGTAACACTTTGCTGCAGTATGACCAATTTTCTCACATATTTGGCATTTTGGTCTGTTGTTATTGTTCCATCTGCCTCTACCCCTTGATCTATTAGAATAGCCAACTCTATTAGTGAATTTATCACCTCTATTACTGTTTTTTGTTTTTCCTTTGTGATTGGTTGCAAAATTGATAGATAAATATGATTCTTGAGGTTTCTTGATATCAATTCTTGCTTCATGTGATAATAAAATGGAATGAACATCTTCAATTGATGGCAGATTTCTTTGAGATGTTAGAACTGCTACTATTGCTTCATATTCTTCGCTAAGTCCGTTAAGTATTGTCATAATTTGTTCAGAATCTGATACCTTTTGATTTGCTGCTTCTAATGCATCACAGATTGATTTGATTTTGAACAGATACTCTCTCATGTTATGGCTTTCCTTTTTAACATTGTGAAGTTGTCTTTTGTAGTATAGTACCTTTGCTGCAGATTGAGAGTTGAACACTCTTTCTATTGTATACCATATCTCATAAGCTGTCTTGCAGCCTATTACATGAGTAAGGAGATTTGCATTAATAGATGACAATAACCATGAACATATTAGCCTGTCTTGTCTATGATGATTAACATATTCTTTATTATTGATCATTTTGTTTTGCTTATCAGTAATGAACATTGGAGATGCTAATATGGTTTCTTGGATATATTCATCAAGACCATATCCCTGTAGAGCAGTTTCAATCTGTAGTTTCCACAGGAGATAGTTATCCTCACTGAGATGAACAGTTACAAGTTGGCTTTGAGGGCTGATGGTGGTTTTGACCAGTTTTTCGACATTTGATGTAGTGTGCTGCTGCAAGCCACTACCATTAGTGGGTGCTGATGAATTTACTTCATCAGCCATGATGATTCAGATATTTCAGATACAAGAATTGCGAGGGAAGACAGAGTAAGAGACAGAAAATCTTTAAACAGGGATAAAGAATCAAGATATGATCAAGATTCACTCAGGTTAGTTGCAACCAGAAAAGAAACTCAAGTGATGATGATAATCTGATGGTTTCTTTCTCTTTGGATGGCACTTTCCTTGTTTTTTGATTGATTGATGGTTTTTTTGACTTCTTGATTCTGGTTCTTTTCTTTTGATTTTTGATTTCTGTTTCTTTTAAACTCGGTGGTGATTCCTTTGCAGCCAGAATTCTGATGAACTGGCACGGCAAATGTAATTGTCTTGAGTTTTCTTCTCAAATGATCATGTATTATCTGATGAGAAGAAAGTGTGGAACTCAAGTGATGATTCTGATTATCTTTCTGATGAGATTCCCCTTTGTGTGTTGAATCTTTCAGTGCTGTTAGGCGCTAATGCTCTAATACCATGTTGAAATTTTAGTAATCGGAGTGAATGATGGTAAATTGTAATTTGGAACAGAAGATTATGCTCAATATTTTGTAAAAGAATGATAATATGATATTACATATTTTCTTACAGCTGATAATACAGTATTTATACAATTTTCTATGTAATGGGCCTTTGGCCCAGAATGCATTTTTGCCACTAATACAAATAGGCTTTTATACGAGCCATTAGATTCATGATTGACGGCAGAGAAGCTTTGTAGCACACTTTTATACATCGATGCTTTTTACTTTAGAAGACATGATCTAATAGAGGGTGACCGAGAATTTTCTTATAATGAAATTTCTCAAAATATGAATTAAAATCGTCTAACTGATCGGCATAGGTTGCAAATCGTTACTTCTAAATTTAACATGAATTGGTGGAAACATAAAATGCTAATTTATTATTAAGTATCACATATTTTACCATAAAATCACTATCGTTTGACTGATCATACAAAGGCTTTATGTAATCAAACTCTAAAATATCTTATTCATCCTCATCATCGTTAAGATCAATATTTTATTTTATTTTCTTTCTTACTTATTTATTATGTTAAGTTAGTGTAAAGGTAAAATAATTTAAATCTATCTTCAGTATTTTAAATGAATAATTCTATCCACGCTATAATATCCTTTAAAAATAATTATTTCTACAATCACCCTAACCCTCTAAATCTTACCATAACTAATATCAACTCTAAGAAGAAAAGGCAACAACTCCTTTCATTCCAAAATGCATCACTGATAAAATTAAACAAGTCTAATTTTTCCTACATAAAATTTGGTTATGAAAATTCACATTAAGCATGTTTTATATATGGATCATAAGAACTATTAATGATCTCTACTTTAGGTTATGAATCTAATATAAAATGCTTAAAGATGTTAATCATACATTTTAATATTAGGGTTTTACTAGCCTAATATGTTGTAACCAACTAGCCAACCATAAGTATTTCTCAAGAGGAGAACATAAGGATTTATCCTTATATATTTGTGTGGGGTATTATAAAGGATATTTGGGCCTGTTGAAAGTTATAAGCCAAAATACGTATAAATTGATAGATAGATCTCTAATATTAAATGGCATAACATGTTCATATGCTATTGCTCTATGTGCATAATACCTAGTAGAATAATGAAGATTATATAGACATTGGATGGTATAAGACATTATTCACCGATGATATTTCTATTTTATAATGGCTATTTTGGAAATGAACCTAACTAGTATTATGTATGGACATTTGACAAGTGGGACAAAACTTGTAAATCGCTTAATTAGAATGATCAGTATGTAAAACTTATAAGAGACTCAAATGTAGAATGTAGATTTCAAAGTGAATGGCATTTACAAATACAGTAATGTGGATCAAAATGGGATAGCTTGATATAATCTGTATGATTTCTTGATGTGTTTGAAGTACTTATATGCATTGTATTGTTTTCGCATTTAAGTTGATGTACTACTTATCATATGATCATTTTAGATCTTAAGTTACACACCATAATATTATAGAGTTAACTTAGCAACTCGATGGATTTGCTGAAATGGAAGTACTAAATATGGAGAAAAAAAATTATGTGGTTAGAATTGCATCGAAGAAATCGTGGAACAAACGTATTGGGATGTTAACTATCTTGGAGATACATATGACTCAAACGAGGAAAAATATGCAATTAGTGAGAGCAAGCACATAAGTGTTTAAGTATAAGTCATGAGATTTGACTGGCATTAGAATATCAACCTAAGTCTCGATTTACCCTCCTGAGTCATTAAGCCGACAATATGTTGAAAAAAAACAGATATATTTCAACAAGTTATGTGTTCATCTTTTGGACCGAGTGTGGTTTCTCACTATTTGGAGTTAGTAAAAAGGCAAATATAAATTTTGAAAAAGTGGACCCTTGATTATAAGAGAGATTTGTTCATAATGGCTTTATTAATGTGCTTTTAACACTAATACTGTTGATATGTTAATACCGAGCCTAAGAAAACAACTATGTGAAGGGTTTTTGGTGAGCATGAATAAAACTAATATGAATATATTGGTACTCACTTATGCGACTATAATATGGTAGCTTTCAAGTTAATCTTAAACTATGTTGGGAAGTATACATAAGATAACCAACACGTAGGAATATGATTAGGATGAAGTCTGGACAACTATACATGTGTGATGTAAGTGTTAGAACCCTATTTTTAGTTTTTTGGTATATACTATAGTACTTCTAATTTTTTTTGTAGGAATATATACTATAAAATAAGAAATAAAACACCATCTTAACTTGATAAGCTAAGACACACATTTGAAGGAGTCTTATTGTCTAAGAATATCTGTCTTAAAAGTATTCTCATGTATAATACCCATCAGTGTTAATCAAGTACACTTACACGTACTTTGAAAATAAGTTTCAAAACCTTAAACAACTTTTTATACAAAAATTATGCAAATATAGCTACAAAACGTGCACATAATCAAAGAATATGTTTTGCCACCAAACGTTTGAATGACTTAGACATCTAGATGATTTTTCTTAGCTCTAGCTGAATTTTTAAGATGTTTGAACCACATTAGTTTGAATTATACACTTGTTTTTTCTCCATTCAAAAATCCAAACTTCTGAACCGGTTAGTCAGACGACTTGTTTTTTTTCTCCATTCAAAAATCCAAATTTCTGAACCGACTAGTCAGACGTTTGAGTTATTGAAACTGATAAAAATTCGAAAGTTGTATTTTTTGAACTACCTTTGTCTTTAAGGATTGTAACCTTTACATTTCAAAAGGTTGCTAATATTCATTAATATCTTTCAGTATTATAGGCAGAGATTTGAAAATTTGTTTGACAATGAATTATATTTTCAAAACTCTTTAAGCACTTAAAGCATTCTAGTTTTCAAAAGTATTCAAATCTTCATAGTCTCTTGGTAAGTAAAAGCATTCAATTCAACATTCTCTTATAATTTATTACTTTCACTACAATATAACTTGTTACAACTTCCAAGGAGATAATAGGAATAATGTTCTATAGAACACATTGTTGTTACGTATATCTCATTTTCAAGAAGCAAAATATTAAAGTCCTGTTTTGGGAAAAATTAGGTTATTATCTTAATACCTATTCATTCGGGTTATGATAGTGTTTTGGTTAGTGAAAATTTGAAAGGGAGCTTGAGGACCGGACATAGAACGGGAAGTCCGAACCATTATAAAATCCTGATGTGATCTTTTATTTGTTTTTTTACTTTAAGAGTGTTACTGTATATTGTAGTTATTACCGCATTATTGGTCATATTGTCGACCCTTTACAACACATTAGTAATTTGGTGCCATGCTTGTGATTTTATGTTGTATCCATTTTAATACTTGTTTAAATCATTCGACATCCCATATTATATTATGCGCTAATGTCTATGTATGTAGGAAGGTAGGGTGAGATCAATGCATCATGATTGACTTGGACTCACATTAAGGAAGCTTGTGTTCGGTATGGCCCATTCTAGCAGCAAGTGAAATGGGTAAATTCCAAAAAAATCCCTATTTAGATCTTGATAAGCATATGCAATCTATTAACTAGCATTAGATACAATCTATTTGTTTAAATGAAATCATATTTTATTTATAAATATTTTTTATTTATTCAGTTAATCAAATTAATTAGATTTATTTAATATTTATCTTGAATATATCTAACATGTTCTACACTATCATGACAGCATAATAATAAATGAGCATGTATATAACTATGTATATACATATAGTTATTGAAATTTATATTTATCGTACATACATATATATTATACTTACATATACATATAACAAATCATATGCATATCCTGAACATAAATATCTAAGTATATTATAATATATGTATTTGGTTTATATACAATTATCTAGCATTTGAACAAGCAACTTCTTGATGGATCTGAGCCTCAAGATGATGAAGTAATGGATCAAGAACTTAAGAAGTCATTTGGAATAATGTAATGATGGAGCATAATAAGTTAGAGAGAAAAATAATGCAAGTCAAATATGGTCAGTACATAGATGTTTTGATGGGGGCCCAATTCTGAACAAGTAGGTGAACTACTCCGGTACTTTACAGAAAAAGAAAAGCCTCGCATATAACATATTATGTCAGTGCAAATGTGATTTGTAGAAGAAATTTTGAAAAAAAAAGTCTGGAAACATGAAGATGCAAATAGTTATGAAGCAAAAATTAATATAGCCCAGAGCAAATATGGTCGGTACCAACATGACTGTAGGTGGTATCTACATGATTTTTATTAAGAGATTCACTCATTCTTCCTTCTTGATTTCGTGAATCTAAGCTCTTACTTGGCCTTCCGCAAGCTGGCGACCTCAGTGGATGGATTCGCCTATAAATATCTACATTAGAGCTACGTAGAAAGGACTTCTGGGGCTCCTTGATCTCCTATCCTTTTCGCTAATCCTACTTTACCATAAATCGTTGTCAAACTCGAATTTACCTTGTCTCTAAGACCTGAAACGTTGTAACATGTTTGCATTCATGCAAAAACTCTTGAAATAAAATTAAAGTGCATGCAGATAGTGATTTGAGGCTAAACAACTATAAATATCGTGTGTTCAAACTATTTATTTTAGTTTTAAATCTAGTTTTCTTGCTTTTGATTTATTAGTAGTGTTGTGTAAATTTTGACCCAACATTTTTGGTGCTTTCACTAAGAAATGAGATTCTTAAGTGTAGATGTTGCTTAGAACTTTGGATTTGAAGTATCCAAAGGATAGATCTATGAGTGTTTGCTGTAGATATAAAGTTATTTGTATTTGAAAGATGAATCCACATTAGATCTAAAATAATGGCCCCTAGGAAAGTTGCTTCTAAGAATGGAGTTGCTAATGGAGGTGATGAAAAAGGCTCTCAGCATACTAAAGAGACCACTCAACCTTTAAGTGCTTTACCAGGACCTTCACCTCAGCAAGAGACGGTTCCAAAGGCAAAGCTTGATAAAATGACAGTTGGGATTAATAGAAGGACGTTAGAGAGTCAAACACCATCTAGGAAAGGATGGAAAAGAATTTTGCTATGATTTCCCAGCAACTTAGAAGGCGTAGGAGGAGCCACAGGAATTCATCGAATCAGAATAGAAGATATAGTGATGTGCATATAAGTGTGCATATTTTTACTTCCATATTTAATCTACTTTTAATTAAATAAATATCATAATTGAGTATTTTTACATGTTTTTACCAAAATGCAAATATCATCAAATCATCACCCATTCATCTTCATTTAGGGGAATAATGGTAATTTTGTGCATATATTAATTTTGGAGAATAATTATTTGCACATTTTACTTTTGTTTGTAGGAATTTGGATGGAAATATGAAGAAACCTTCATGAAGATATGCATGCACAAGAGAGGAAGGAAAATGAAGATGGAAATAAATGGATTCATAAAATCATGGAGGACCCTACCTACCCACTTACCATAATGCACAATTAGGAGATAATTCCCAAGTTAGTGGGTATTAAAGTCACATGCACATTTAATGGAGGATTAAGCTCATGCTAATGATTATTTAGAGGTTACACTTTCTAAGGGGTATTTTAGGTAGTCCCATAAAGTATGAAATAGGGTTTTAGGCATGTATAAATAACCCTCTTATGTTCATGTAATGAAGTTTTATCTACTTATCATATAATGCAATTATAACCCCAAAACTGGTGGGAAATAAAATGGCTTCTGTTTGCAACTAAATTGGTTACAAACACCCGAGAATAGGTTTAAGTTGTGAAATAAATGAAGAAATTAAATAAAAACTAAGGAACGAAATAGAATACAAAGAAAAATGCAACAAAGAGCAAAAATAACAAGTTTATAGTGGTTTGGCATTGATTTCCTACGTCAACTTCGAATACTTTCTTTATTGCTTCACAAATCACTCGATTACACTTACAATCAGCAAGAGATAACAAGAGATCAAGGAAGAATGAAATAAGATTGGTTACAAAAATGGTAGGGTTTCACTTATCAGCTAAAAAGAAAAGCCCCTAAGCATGGCTCTCTGCCCTTGTATTTATAGATGAAGACAGCCTCCAACTTGACTAATATTTTGGTACCTAAACTCCTTTGACCACTTGGGCCCACCATAGGGAGGTCTAGGCCCAACTCTTCTTTAGATAAGGGTCGGTACCGACCCCTCCATGGGTTGATTTTGGGGTTAGCAACCCCTATGGTGGCTCTCCTATGATTCAACATGATGGTACTTCAAGCATTACGGCATTTGGACATGTGAAGTTATAGTTTTGGTAGCGCTTTGGTTCAAGTTCTAAACTGATCAGGGAAATGCTGATCCCTATCTGTGTCCTCAACACGCACCGATCCATCTCCCTATAAGGTGCATGCCGACCCGTCCTTCTTGAACCACATCATGCCGACCCAAGCACTTTGTGCCAACTCTTCCATAATATGCCGATCCATATCTTATGAACATGCTATGCCAACTACCAATATGCTGAACACCAGTATGCCGATCTGACTATTTCCTCATCCCATGCTGATCCTACCGCGCTTCATCCTATTATACCGAGCAAGACTCGCTAGGACGACCCCTTTTGTAGAAGCCGTCAATATGTCAATCTCATTGATTTTACAAGTTATACCGATCCATCTGTTTATTGCATACTATGCCGATCCCTCTAGTGCCATTAAACCACGCTAAGTTTGGTATCACATCTTATGCCGATCCCTTTGCATTTCCTTCCAAGTTGATTATCCAGTCAAATAACCATGCCAATCTCTATAGTCTCTCCTTGCTATACCGAACCCTTTAGCATCTCGTCCATACTGATAAACTACTATACGGACCCCTATCTCACACAAGCTAATTTCCATCTTCTTGACATCCTGTGTTGTCTTCCTATCATCTTTACTTAACCTGGGCCTTATATAACTGTCTGAACTCTATTGCTAGGTCCTGAAGCCATTGCTTTATGGTTATTATTCTTATCAACGGTCGAATCTATCTTGCGCAATCAACCCAATATAGACGGGTCAAGGCACCGGGTCCCAAAGTACATTTTGTGAGTAACACGGCGTGCTTTGAATTGAAAAAAAGGTCTGAATCGGCAGAAAGAACTTCACCTATTTCCCCGATTGAATTATATTCCTTTATCGACCTTCAATAATACAAGTCTGATGTCGTATTCCATTAGCATATCCAAATTCGGTTATGTGTAGCTTACGAGCTTTCTCTTATCTGGTCGGATCTCAAACCTAAATGTTTCGGGCTTGATTGCGATTTCAATTGATTATGAAAAGTCAAAATTTTAAAGCGTACCCATGCACACCCAGAAACAAATTTCTATTGCTAGCTCTAAGGCATGTTCTAACATTTGTAGGTCATTGCCTGTTTTTATAATTTCATGTATGCTCGTGTTTGCAATCGAACTTATCATAATTAGCACCAAATATTTTTTAGTTTCCCATCATTCTTTTCTCTCATCATCATTTTTTTTGAAGGGATCGGAATTTGGCATGTGGAACCCTTGTTGAGTTCATGTGGATAAGGATCGGCAAGTTTTGATGCCGATCCCTTTTCAATCCCATGACTGAGTTACCCAAGATGACCGATTCCACTTCCTTTTACACATGTAGGTATATAAATTTACCCCTCTCTCCTTCTTACTTGCTTACCTTCACATTCTTTCTCCCAAATTTCACCTTAACATTTTCACTGCTTTCTCCCTACCAAACTCCTTTACCGAATGATTAAAACTATAAACCATCTTGCCAACTGATAATCCCTTAGCTCATATTCGAATTCAAGCTCAACCTTGCCCAAAGATCACTCCTCCATCATCTTCAATTTCCATAAATTTGAACATTCGCCTCTCTAATTTGACTTTGATGCATACATAGGTACGAACTCCTCTTTATTCGCGTTAATCAGGCCATGGGTCTTGAGCTTGCGTGAATTCGAGGGATTTTTAGGTGAATAATTTAGTAGGTTGTGATATGACATAAGAATAAGTAGGAGAGGGTAAAGGAGATGGAGAAGAAGTAGAGAAAGGAGGGTTCGGCTGACGTCCTGGAAGGGATGGAGGAGAGTTGGTTTTAAGATTATATATGAGGAAATTAGGATTGGTTAGGGTTCAACAGTCTTTAGTTAAAGAAGGGATCAGTGTAGATCATTTTGAAGTAGGGGTTAGTTGGTAGTTTCAAGGATTAGCTTCGTTAATGGATCGGTAGAAGCCGTTTATTAAGGGATCGCTAGGAGGTGTTTTTTCTGAGGGATCGGTTGGAGTTGTCGCATGAGGGATCGGCGCTAGAGGCCTTAGCTAAGTGATCGGTGTGACTTACCTAATAAAGGGATCGACAATATCTGTAGATAAGGACCGGTTGTGAGGATTAAGGCATAAGGATCGATGTATTGGCTAACGGGTACGAGTCGGCATTCCCAGGTGAATCTAAGTGTAGGGATCGACTATGGTGTTAAGGCATTGCGGTCGGCATACATAGTAGGGATCGGTGTTGACCATTAAAAACCATCTTAACTCAAATTATTCAAACATATGACCGCACACTCCCTGTCCAAGCATAAAGTGACTGATTAACAACCTGATTAGCATATTTGGACCAATGTATTAAGTTTGAACGAACGAATTTATGACCTTGTCAATATGAACTAAATATAAAACCGGCTAAACACACTTGAATAACTGACTTCACATTGAAGAACGCCAACATCCGATCCTCAAGCTCTGGTTCTCGATCACCCTTGACGTCATTTAAGACGGTCAGCCATGACGGTCTCCCTTGACGAAATCTCCAAGATTTGACATTTTACCTTTGCTTTTCTGATCTCAAACTAGTTACGTTTATTCCATATTGTGCTACACTAGTCCACACACAACATGGGATGAGAGGTTATATTTCTAACATTGCTTGTCTACTAAGTATAGTTAATACATGCCCTAAGTTACACAAAATCTCCTACTCAGGTACACCCTAACAACTATGACTTTATCTATAGCACTTTTCTTCTCTTCATGCATGTCCTATTTCACCCGCCAACTCCCGAAGACATTTGATACGTTTACAACTTCAAAACATGGACCGATAGTCCTTCATACGTCTTCCTTGAACCTTTGCCCAAATACCAGGTCTTAATGGACGTATGGAATAATCTCTCCTTATTCAAACACGAATGGTTCTACGTACGGTGTCCTCCCGGCTTCGTAAAAAGATGGTTGGAAGGACATTAATACTATTTCTTCCTTTGCCTTCAATTTAAAGTTTCAAATTATAGCTTCTTTCTCAACTGTACTAATTCCTTCAATTCTTTCAGGTGTTTGTCCTAAAGGTGTCGGATACTCCAGGGCTATCATGGTGATTCGCGCTACTCCAATGGATGACTGGGACATCAAGCTCCTCGTCACCGATAAATTGTTCTCTTTATTTAGGTCGTTAGAGGACAGGCGTAGAATTGGCCTCCCTAGAAGCAGAGCAATTCCGAAGACTATTATCGAGAGAAGGGAAGAACTAAACGACCTCGTGGTGCCCCAAGTTGAGGGAACCCTAGAAGGCACCGAAGAGGGAGAGATAAAGGAATCAGGAGATATAGGGTCAAGAAACGAAGACGTAGACCTCGGAAAAGTGCCAGCAGTTGAAGTGTCACATACTAGCCAATTGCATCCTCCCTTGAAAAGGGGAAAAGGTTTGGCATACAAGTTTCGAAAAAGAAATGCGGGGAAACCTCAAAATTCGTCATAACCCTAGTTGAAAAAGAATCATCTTCTCAACGGATGGAGAGCTCGTTGAAGGGACTCTCCGGTATTCCAATCCCGGACGATATATTAAATTATAATTTCACTAATCTCGACGCCGAAGGGCTTAACTCACCCACAAGAAGCGGTGGAGGCATGCAACCTTCTTACAGAGGAGAAGTGACTCAAATGAGTAAAGCTAATGTTACTGGTCCGTCGGGGGGAATCACCAGGACACAACTAACATTTCCACTCCACCATCCACTTATGATTAATTCTTTACATAACAACTCCTAATATGTTACTATTTTGCTTTTCTACTGGTGCAGTATCTCACTCGCATGCTTTTGATCGTCTCTGTAGCTCCTCCACTTACTACTGCTCAGGTCGGGATTCTGAATCTGGAAGATACCGAGACAAAGATGAAGGACGAGGCAGAGATTATTATTCTCGAGAATCTTCTTCGTCGTCCTAAAGGAAGTCTCAAACACATGCTTCACGCCAAGGCGATCCATTAAGCAATCCTACTCACAGTGGAGATAAATCTGCGAATCGTGGTTCCCAAGCTGTCGCTTCCTATGACCAACACTCTAGATCATCAAATACTAGGCAATCTCGTAAGCATCGCAAGCATCCTATAGTCACGTCCAAACAGATTCTCCCAATGCCTGCCCAAGATCCTACCACAACAGTGAAATTAGCTGAACTCAAGGCTACCTTCCTGAAAATTTGCTTTGGTGGGTGCAAATTCCTTACCTCCATACACATCGTTCCTGGAAATGCCAAAGAGAGCTTATTAGCATGCATGAGTGATGTGTACATCTAGCATGAAGGGTTCCTACACTTAGTTAAAAAAGTCTCTACAGTTTCTATTGAGCACCAACATAAAATTGATCGTCTTAAGTTAGAGGCCATTCATGACAAAGATATTATCAAACACCAAGATGCTGAGCTGCTCAAATCTAAAGCTCAACTTGTCGAGGTGAAAAAAATGCTGAAGAAATGGAGGAGGCAGTGAGTCACCTAGAGACTTCACATAAGAGAGAACTGGATGTTGCAATTCAATGCAATGACACCTTGGCTTTAGAGAAGGACTCCTTACAAAAGGAGAAGGATGTCTTAGCCAGTCGCATTGAGGAGCTAGGAAAATTGTTTTCCAAAGAGAAGAGGAAAACATTGAGGCATAGGAGTCACAGAAATGCTGTGAAGAGATTGTTAAGATAAGGAACTTAAAGACGAGACTTGATGAACGACTCGCTCAAATTAAAGTCTTGAAAGAAAACGCCCACGAGGAGGGCAGGAAAGAGGTGCACGCAGAAGCCGACTCTCGAGTTGAGGCAGCGATCAAGTCCGGTAGGGAAGAGATCAAGAACTTATTCGATTCGCTCATTGTCGAATACAATGCAAAAGTTCTCCTTCACCGCAGCTTGACTTTTCTAGGCGAAGGCTATCTTGAATAGCTCTCCGAAGCTTGGGAGATCATTACAAAGATCAAGGGAGAAGTGTTGGGAGTAGTCGAGCTTGATGAAGGCACTCTTGTGCGGGAAGTGCTTCGAGGAAACGAGCCATTTGACTTGGTTGCTGCAAAACTTCAATTCGGCAGAGCTCCTACACCGACTTAGGAAAAAGAAGATATCGTGGGGCCTTCAGGAACTAAAGCTCAAGGTCCTCCTCCTATTCAGCCGACCGTAATGTCATCTTCCCATCCCATAGAGTAACATGTCGGTTATGATCTAGGTAGGCCCGGACCTGGCCCACATAGGCTGTCTCCCGTCATTGAAGGGAGTACCCCGACGGCTACTGGGAGCCAACAGGATGTTAGTATCGTGTTGAACTCCTTCGAATTAAAGAAAGTTATTATTTTTGGCACTTAACAACTAGAGACTAATGCTTGCGTTTTTAATGAATTTTTACAGGTCATCCCAATCCTGAATTAACTCCTAGGAGCGTTGTCGCCATGGAGAAGCAAAGACGAGTGGCTGAGGCTCTGGCTAGTGCAGATACTCCAAGGCCCGATGCTCAAGTGATTGATGCACTTGACGAGGACAAGTCGAATACCCATCTTTTACTAAGCAGCATGATGACGTTGTGGCTACGGGTGCTTCGGAGCATACCGCTAAATTGAATATGAAAGAACAAATTAAAGAGGAGGATAAATCGAAATGTAAAGTCAAGGGTGATCCTGATATGGTGGTGGTTGAAGATCCTATGCATGGGCCTCTGCGATTCATCCCACCCGACAGGATAACTCCTATTGCAGTTCCTCCTCCTTCCTCAAGTACCTCCACTCAAGGTGGCAAAAGGTCCCGAAAGAGATGCCCGACCGATTCAACTCCTGAAAAGCCGAAGAAGGAGAAGAAATCGAAGAAATAATTAGCGCCTCATGTTATTGTACTTAGTCTCGATAATTTAGATATGTTTCTTTTTTTCTTAGTAGTAGATGCATGGGCATGGATCTTGAACTTTTGAATAATTTTCAAGGAATTTTTGAGATTGTGAATAGGATTTTTTGTTTTTTGATTAATCACCGCGAGAATTATTAGTTCAATAGTTGATTAATTTCTTCCCATTTCAAGTACTTGCAATAAATTTCACAAGTTTTCGTTGATAATTCACTGTCTCGATCTCGAAGCCTCTCTGTAGGGGCCCATTTTATGTCGTAAGCGATGCCAAGCCAAAACCGTGACTAACGGTTGTATTTTGCTGCTAATAGTTCAAGCCTCTTCCATCGATTTAAGATCGGTACTCATGGGATAGCAAACGACTGGAAACTTGTTTATCCACCCATTGGGTTTTCGAGACAGCTTGTGGTTTAAGGACTCGGAGTTTTATTTAGTCTGCAGTCAGGGACTTCAGATTCTTTGTCAAACCATTTATATTCTAATCCGCTTCAGCGACTTAGAGTACTCTAGTCCGCTTAGGGACATAGGGATTTTTTTCTAATCGTTTATACTCTAGTCCGCTTCCGGGACTTCTCTAGTCCGCTTCAAGGACTTTGAGATTTTTTTCAATTCGTTTATACTCTAGTCCGCTTCAGGGACTTAGAGTACTCCAGTCTGCTTCAGGGACTTAGAGTACTTTAGTCCGCTTCGAGGACTTAAAGATTTTCATCAAGTTGTTTATACTCTAGTCTGATTCAGGGGCTTGGAGTACTCTAGTCCGTTTCAGGGACATAGAAATTTTCGTCAAGTCGTTTATACTCTAGTCTACTTTAGGGACTTAGAGTACTCTAGTCCACTTCAGGGACTTGGAGATTTTCATCAAGTCGTTTATACTCGACGCATCTGTTCATACATCATAGATGTTGATGTCAAGTAGCTCCAATATATACTTAGCATAACATACAATAATAGTGTTTCATGAAAAGGAAGCTTCAAGCTTTTATTCATCATAAAAATAGGGACTGAATAACTTATCTTATTACATATCAAAAAAGTCAAATATCAAAGTAAACATTGAAAGCAAATACTATTGAAATGCGAAAGAAATAGTCTAGGTGAAATAGCGTCGTAAATGCTCACTATTCCATATTCTTGGAAGCGTCACGCCATCAACGGTCACTAGCTTGAAAGTTCCTTCTCCAAGCCTCTGTTCAATGACGTATGGCCCTTTCTATGTCGTGTTCATGTGCGATAGGGCTGGAAAAATTTGTTTTAGGACAAGGTCGCCAACTTCAAAGGTTCTCAGTTAGACTCTAGCATTTTGTACCGGGGGACTCGGTGTCGATGGGTAGCCGCTCCTAAATCGGCCTCATCACGCTTCTCATCAATAAAGTTCAATGACTCCAATAAGAGATTTTGGTTTGTTTTCGGATCGGAGTAAGTTACGCGATAAGAAGGGACTTCGAGTTCTATAAGAATGACAGTTTCAGCTCCGTAAGCAAGAGCGAATGGGGTGTGGCCAGTCGTAGACTTATGATTGGTCCTTTAGGCTTAGAATGTCGTGGGAAGTTCATCCACCTACTTGCCTTTAGCCTTTTCCAAATGCTTCTTGAAGATAGATTTCACAATCTTGTTTACAGCTTCAACTTGTCCACTCGCTTGAGGTTGAGCGATCGTCGCAAATCTTTTCTCAATGTGATACCTCTGGCAAAATTCCTTAAACTCTGCACTATAAAATTGAATCCCGTTATCAGTTACAATAGTTCATGGAAGATTGAAATGACACACAATGTTTCGAACCATGAAGTTAATGACCTTCTTGGTTGTGATCGTAGCTAATGGCTCTGCTTTGGTCCATTTGGTGATGTAGTTGACTGCAGCAATCACATATCTTACGCCACCTTTGAAAATCGAAAAAGAGCCGATAACATCGATTCCCCATACAGCGAATGGCCATCGACTAACCATTTGCGTGATCTCCGTCGGTGGTGCTCTTGGGACTTTTGCATATATCTGGCATTTGTCGCGTCGTCTTACAAGATCTGTGGCCTCTTAGTTCACGGTCGGCCAGTAGTACCCATCAACAGAGTATCTTTTTTACTAACGTTTGCCTCCCACTGTGATCGCCACATCCTTCCTCATGGACTTCTTTAGAGACACACTTCACCTCGTCATGGGCGATACACCTAAGTAAGGGAACAGAGATTCCCTTTTGAAACATAATTCCTCCTTACATAATATATCGTGAAGCTCTACGAAGGACTTGTCGCTTTTCGTTCCTCTTCTTAGGCAAGATTCCATGCTACAGGTATTTTTTAAATGGGGTCATCCATGACTCCCTTTCAGGTTCTGTTTCTGGTACTTGATCTAGTTCCATTACATTTATACTTAGGGGATGTAGTATTTCGACTGGAACTAAGCCCACCTGTTGTGTATCAGCAGTGCTCGCGAGCTTTGCCAACGAGTCAACTTTGTCATTTTGCTCATGTGGGATATGCAAAATGTCATAGTATTTGATATCCGCCAATAACTCCTGAACTCGAGAAAGATATGGGGCAATCCCTTGTCCCTTTGCCTGGTAGTCCCCTATAACTTGGTAAACTACTAGCTGCAAGTCATTAAAGATTTTGATAGATTTCACCCAAAGCTCTCTAACAAGCTTAAGTCCAGCGATTAACGCCCCATACGTGGCCTCGTTTCTCGTAGCAGGGAAATCAAGCTTCAAAGTATAGCAAATTGATCGGTTCTCAGTTTTTACAAGAGCGATGCCTGGTCCAGATCAATGATCATTGGATGCTCCATCGGTATATAGCTTCCATCGTACGGTAGGAATTACACCGCTCTGTAGAGGCTCGTCCTACATAGTAAACTCCATTATTAAGTCGGCCAATGCTTGTCCATGGATGGCTCTTCGAGACAGATGTGATGTCAAACTAACTAAGCTCGATGCTCCACTTAAGAAGCCTTTCGGACATCTCAGGTCGTTGTAGGACCTATTGTAAAGGCTGAACAGTGTAGATGTTGACTGGATGTGCCTGGAAGTACGAGCAAAGTTTGCATGATGCGATCACCAAGAAGTACGCCAATTTCTCTGTCTTCAGGTAGTTTCTTTCTGCCCCGTTAATCATTTACTAACAAAGCACACTGGTCTCTGGATCCGGTTATCCTCATAAATCAATGCGGTACTTATAGCATGTGGCGATACTGCTAAGTAAATGTATAACTCTTCATGATCTATCGGATTTAACAAAACATGGGATCTCTCCAAATGATTCACCAAAGCTCGGAATGCACCTTCACAATCTTGCATCCATTTGAAATCCCTCTTCCCCTTCTTTATCAAATCGAAGAAAGGAATGCATTTATCGGTCACCATGGAGATGAACCGACTCAAAGCAGCGACTTTCCCGTTCAGGCCCTGCACTTGATTAATAGTTCTAGGTGCTTGTATATCCCGGAAGGCTTGAATATTCTATGGATTCGCTTCTATTCCTCACGCATTGACAATAAAGCCCAAGAACTTCCCTGATGCTACACCGAATGAGCACTTCAGTGGGTTGATTTTCATGCTATAAAATCAAAGAATATCGAACATCTCTGCCAAGTCGTGAATATAGTCGTTTGATAATCGTGACTTTACGAGCATGTCATCCACGTTGACTTCCATCATACTCTCAATCTGATCTTTGAACATTTGGTTGAACAAACGTTGATAGGTTGCTCTTGCATTCTTTAATAAGAATTACATTACTACATAACAATATAATTCGAAGTCCGTGACAAAACTGGTGTGCTCCTGATTTGGGACGTGCATTGAGATTTGGTTGTACCCCGAGTGCGCATCAATTCATGCCCTGCAGTTGAATCAACTAGCTGATCAATTCTAGGCAGGGGAAAACTATCCTTAGGGCACGCCTTGTTCAGGTCCGATTAGTCAACACACAATCTCCATTTTCCATTTACCTTCTTCACTAGCATGGGGTTTGATATCCATTCGGGATAGAGGGCGTCACGAATAAACCATTCGACTTTAAGTTTATCCACCTCCTCTTTAAGAGCTATGGATCTCTTCGGATCCATACCTCATCTTTTCTGCTTCACAGGGACATACTTTGGAACAATATTCAATGCATGGCTCATGGTGGCAGGCGAGATCCAACACATGTCAGAATCGGTCCAAGCGAATACATCTAGATTCGCTCGGTGGAAATCGGTAAGTTTTTTCATCATCGAAGAGCCGAGTTGTGATCCAATCTTGAACACTCGAGATGGGTCATCGTGGTTGATTGAGATATCAATCGTTAGTTCAAATGGGGCTGCCTTGGCCTCCTTTGGTTCCTCCTTACCATCCCTCTGATCTATAGAATCGACTGTGGTGCCTAAGCCAAGGATAGGCGCTATTTGTTAATCTTTAGTAACCTGGATGCGGACAGACTTGTCCACACCCTTTCCCTTCTCTTTCTGTTGAGCCTCTCTTAACTCAGCCACATAACAATTGCTTGATCACCATGCACAACACCCACTCCATTATCTGATGGAAATTTCAACGTCAGACACCATGGGGCCAATGCTGCCTGAAATTCGGCCAGGGTCAGATGACCCAGGAAAAAATTATAAGGTGAATCCACATTCAGAACAATGAATGGTAGGATCTGCACCCTCATACTTCCACCTTCTCCTAACTCCACTGGCAATTCAACATAACCAGCTGCTTTGGTTTCCATACCATTAAAGCCGTGTATACGAGGTGTAGACGGTTTCAAATTTTTAGCTTCCATCTTCATTTGATCATATGCTTTCTTAAAGATAATATTTATAGATCTACCACAATCAATCAAAATTCTCCTCACCAAAGCGGGGCCAATCATGGCAGAGATAACCATCGGATCAATAGTAGGGGCCTCAACTTTATCAGCATCTCTGCTTGTAAATACTATATCATCCATCATTGTACTCTGTTGCTTCACCAGTGTTCCATCCTCTATATTCGAACACCATTCAAAGTCCATATGTTTCATTGAACTAGCATAATGCTCCATTTCTTGTTGGCTTCGATCCGTAGGTTGCAGTCCACCAACTATCGTGTTTATCACCAACTTCCCACCATTCTGAGCAGGCTTCTCAGCCCGGCGTGGAGCTTTCCCTCGATTGGAAACAGACGTTCCCTGTCTGCACTCCTATAGATTCTTGACAAACTGCTGGGCCGAATCAATTTCTCGATGGCATCGTTGAGATGCCTGCACTCATTAGTATTGTGCCTGTATCATTCATGAAATTGACAGTACTTCTTGGTTTGCTTTTGTTCCTCGGTCGATTCTTTTTGATGCGACTTCCTATACTGGAAAGTATTACATGTAGACAGATAGATGTTCTCCAAAGATGCATTCAGTGGTGTATAATCGTTATATGTAGGAACCCTTAGCTTCCACTTTCCAGGCTCCCTCTTTCGATTGGGATTTCCTTCTCCACTCCTTTTCTATTGACCCGGCTTGTTTTGAACATTGACCCGAACCTTTCCAGAGCTCTTGCTCGGTTACTTTGTTGCAATGTTGCTTTTATACTATTTCTCCGCTCAGCCTCGCAGCATTGCATCATCTAGACAATCTGGCCTCTTCCTTTCTCATAAACTGGTTTCCCTTCATGTAGGAATGCTCCAGCGTAGCCGGCGGTTTTCCAGCATAGCCGGTCACTGAACTCGAATTTTGGGTCAACCCCCTTATCACAGCTATAAGTATGGAATGGTCATTTGGGTTACTAACTTTAGTGGCAACAACATGAAATCTCTCCAAGTAATCCTTCAGTGATTCTCCCAGAGCCTGGATTACACTAGATAGCGACATGACATCTTTGGGGCGTGTGGCGTGAATCCGGAGGTACTCCTCAAATCTCGTAGCCAGCTCGTCAAATCTTGAGATCGATCGTGGGGATAGCCTCGTGAACCACATTGTAGCAATCCCGGATAGATTTTTAGGGAAGCACCTGCATTTGGTAGCATCATTCACTCTCGCCGAATCCATTAACCATTCATACCTCATGACGTGTTGCCGAGTGTCAGTCTTCCCTTCATAAGAGGGCATCATGGGCACGTTAAACCTCCTAGGATACTATGCCCATAAAATGCTCTTGGTAAATGGGGTATGACTCCTAGAGACTCCCTAGTCATCATTTGTCAAACCCTGGTTTTCCCTCATCAGGTGTCCAACCATTGCAGATAAATCTAGTGTCTAGATGGGTGGCGCCAGGTGGTGGTCGTGCTCCATCCCATTTGAATGTTCTGGCCGCTGTCCCCCGGGCAGCTCACGCCTCCTTGACCTATTATCCTCCAGATGCGTATCCTAAGCATTCACCTCATTATCACTCTGGAGTGGTTTTTGACCAGCATCTATGTGTGCTCCAACGTCTAAGTTTCCGGTTCCAAGTTGAGTAAGACCCCCCAGTTGTAGTTAAGGAACCGTTCCCCTGGTCGAGGGATTAGAATTGACCCCTAGGGAGGGATGGGCACCGACTCGGTTTGGTAGACCATGATGGTCTACCAAATGTCGATCCATCGCTCCAGCTCGTGTTGTTTCAGTCCTGTGGTTCCTATGCCTATGGTGTCTTCCGATGAAGTTGAGCTATGTGACGCCGAGTACGAAACAAGACCTCCTCTAATGCTTTGGCGCTGTTGTTGAGAAATCTGGTTCATCAGGTTGGCATTAGCCCGGATTTTCTTGTTTAATTGCCTACGGCTCTCCATCAGCTCCCTCATCAAGTCATTAAATTCAGCTTTAGTAATAGAATTTGCGAGGTTTTGTAATGCAGCGGGCTCCGCATTCACATTAGCAGGCTAGTTGCTTGGGCCTCCTTGTTGGACACTAGCGGTTACGTTGGCATCAACATTGTGGGAAGTAGATTTTATGCGCCTTACCTTTTTAGATTCCTTTGCTTAGATCCTGAAGAATCTGAGTAGTATCTACAAGCTTCTGAAAACAAATCTAGATCTTTTTTGGAGGATTTCTTCAATCCAGTAGCAACAAAGGTGATCCTAGTAGCCTGAGAATCGAAGTTATGTTGAAAGCACCAAAATGTTTACCACTAAATTGGTCACAAACACTCGAGAATAAGTTTAAGTAGTGAATAAATGATGAAATTAAATGAAAGCTAAGGAACAACACTGAATACAAAGAAAAATGCAATAGAGAGCAAAAAAATAAGGTTTATAGTGGTTCGGCATTGATTTCCTACATCCACTTTAAATACTTTCTTTATTGCTTCACAAGTCACTCGATTACACTGATAATAAGCAAGAGATAACAAGAGATCAAGGGAGAATCAAATAAGATTGGTTACAAAAATGGCAGACTTTCACTTATCAGCCAAAAAGAAAAGTCCCTCAGCATGTCCCCCAGCCCGTGTATTTACAGATAAAGGTAGCCTCCAACCTGACTGACATTTCGGTACCTGGACCCCTTTGACCACTTGGGCTGACCGTAGGGAGGGATATGTATAACTCTTCTATGGACAGAGGTCGGTACCGACACCTCCATGGGTTGAGTTTAGGGCTAGCGACCCCTATGGTGGCTCTCATATGATGCAACATGATGGTACTTAAAGCATTACGACATTTAGACATGTGGAGCTATAGTTCTGGCAGTGCTTTGGTTCAAGTTCTAAACTGATTAGGGAAATGCCGACCCTTATCTACGTCCTCAACATGCACCGATCCATTTCTTTGTAAGGTGCATGTCGACCGATCCTCCTTGGACCGTACCATGCCGAGCCCATCCTACTTGAACCACATCATGCCAACCCTAACACTTCGTCCACCCTTTCCATAGTATGTCGATCCATATCTTATGAACACGCTATGCCGTCCACCAGTGTGCCGAACACCAGTATGCCGATCCGATTGTTTCCCCATCCCATGCTGATCCCAATGTGCTTCATCCTATTATACCGAGCCAAACTCACTATGCTGACCCTTTTTGTAGAAGCCATCAATATGCCGATCTCATTGATTTTACAAGTTATACCGATCCATCTGTTTGTTGCACGCTATGTCAATCCCTCAAGTGCCACTGAACCACGCTAAGTTTGGTATCACATCTTATGTGGATCCCTCTACATTTCCTTCCAAGTTGATTATCCAGCCAAGTAACCATGTTGATCCCTATAGTCTCTCCCTTCTATACTGAACCCTTTAGCATCTCGTCCATACTGATAAACTCCTATGCCGACTCCTATCTCACACAAGCTAATTTCCATCTTCTTGACATCTTATGTTGTCTGCCTATCATCTCTACTTAACTCGGGCTTTATATAACTGTTCAAACTCTATTGCTAGGTCCTAAAGCCATTGCTTCACGGTTATTATCCTTATCAGCAGTCAAATCTATCTTGCGCGATCAGCCAAATATAGCCGGATCAAGGCACCGGGTAACAGCTTTCTAAGTCTCTTTTTCTTCTTCTTCTTTTTCTACATGCTTTTATTTTGTTTTATGCATATTTTCATTTATATGCTCTCTTTTCTTTTATGTTGGTAGCTTAGATTTATTTCATGCAAGTAGATTAGTTCTCTTTTTATTTTAATTAGCTTGCACTTTCTTTTGGTTATGTTGAAATTTACACGTGTTGAAATGATAACACAAATGAGTGGCTAAGCCCCTTCAATTTAAATGTAATAAAACTTTTTAAAATTATGTAAATTCAACATATTTTGTGATGTATAATCTCTTTCATGCTTCATGAAAATGTTGACGATTGATGTAAGTTTATTAGTGAATTTGATAGCCTATATTGTATTCACAAACATGCTATTCTTACTCAATTATAAATACGATTTACATCATCATTTTACTAATTGATTTTTGATTATGGAATTAAAGTAGAATCAAAATATTATGATCTATGTTACTAAATAAAATAATAAATAGGTCCGTCTTAAAATAGCTTTTGCTTTGACTTCATTTTCATTACAATTGATAAGTGGTTTTAGTCGTTGTATTATAGTTTGATGGTTTAACTTATGTTAGTTAATAACATAAATAGACCATACTTACGATAAATACATCACTAATTCCACTTAAGAACAATGTAAATAGATCATATATTGTTTGTGTGTTGATTTATGTAAAAACATGAGAGTGCATTTGCGTCTAAATTATTTTCTAATCTCATATTTTCAATCACTTTCGTTCTAGCTAATTTTGCATTTTTCTTAGCTTAAAACAATCTCAAGTTTGGTTTAATTTGATTGAGTATAATTTTTAAATCATTTCAATTCCCTACGGATCTACCTGTACTCGCCACGTACTAGAATTGTACGTCGTGCGCCTGCGGTTATTTTATTACAATATTTTTCGGCGATTTTCTAAAACGATAGAAAATTTGTTGTTGAACAAGTTTTTGGCGTCGTTACCGGGGAATAGACTTGATTTTAATTTTACTCTTTGAATTATTTTCATTTGATTTTAATGTGTGTTCGTTTTATGTGTTAATTTGTATTTTTTTAAAATATTTTGCGTTTTGCGCTTTCATTTGATTTGAGTGCTTGTTGATTTTTTTTGTTGCATTTGCATTATTAAAAAAGTATACACAACTCCATTTGAAAAAGAAATATTAATATTATTTCATTTCATTTTCAGTTACATTTGCATTTATATTTCATATTTTTACAAATTTTCCTTTTTCCTTTTGTTTTTACTCTCTACACTTCACTGTACACTTTCTCCTCACTTCTCTGTGCACTGTGCCTGTACACGTTTCAGCCTCTCAATTCACTGTCCACTTCTGCAACTTCAACAACTTTACCTTCCACTGTCGCCATGTTCCATTACCACTAACCATAACAAACTGCCACACATTCACTTCTTCCTACCACTGCATCATCACATTGCCATCCTCATCACAACAGTACACATTTCTATCTGCTTGTGCACTTTACTGTGCATAACTAACTGTGCATCTTCTACCATACAACACTGCTGCCTCACAAAACTGTGCATTACTGCACATCCACACAACTTGCCTTACTGTCACGTCGTCATTCCACAACCATATTGCTACATCAATCGCAATCTCAACATTCATCTAACAGCCAATCCATCACTGCCTTAAGCAAGCTCCCTGAACCACTGCTTCACTACTCCAACAAGAACTTCCAACAAAATTCTCTGCCTGCTTCCATCAAATTCCTCTGGCCAAACAACCCTCAATACATCTGTCCCTCTAACATCAACCCAACTGCAATCCCTTTGCATCACAATCATCGACCAATACATCATGCACACCACAACATACTCATCCTAGTGTAATAAACAACATACATACCCTTTCTCAATCACCTACATTACAGCAGCATCCATCCCCTCTGTCCCAAACAACAACTTCACCGCATTTTGATCCACCAAGTACCAAACTACATCTGCTTCCATCATTCCTCTACATTACTCCAATAACTAACCACCATTCAATCACCCCACTCATCAACATTCAATTCTGCCACTGTTATACTTACAATCACACTTTTGTCCACTACCCCTTGCCACTATCTCCACTGCACAGTGCCACAACCGCCACCATCCATACTTCTAGCCTGCTTCTCCATAAAATTCTTCCTTGCATATCACCTTCTACCACTTACAACGATCACAGCATGGTGCACATCACCTGCATACCAAACATCAAAAACCACTCTGCACATCCCTGCGTTACTTCATCAACATAACCATCACCATCTCCATCAACACAGACACTACCCACCTAAATCACAACTGCAAACACCATATCTAGCAGTTATCAAAACAACTACCAGCAAAACACCGCCAAACCATCTACTGCCACAACTAAATTCCTCCTTCAAACTGCCTCAACATCCAACTGTACTCTTCAAACAACAACCAACAACAACCCCTCCAACCCTAATTCACCAACGCACTCAGCTCCAACAAACTCCACAACCTTTGATCCAGCTTCCATCTCCCAACTTCCACCTCAAACACAGTCGAGATCACTCTCAACCTACAATCAGCTTTCTCCAACCTCGACTCCTAGACGACTTGAAACCAACCATTGCCTAACGAAAAACCCAATTCGAACCCACAAACAAACCGCAATCAATCGCCGATAATCAAACAAACCAACCGCAACTTCTCTCACAACCCAATTCCAACCTTCAACTTCAAATCGCACCATCGAAAATTTTGACAGTAGCTTTCAATTTGGAAATTTCAATTTCAATTTGTAAATCGCAATCGAATGTTTTTTATTGATAGAGGAAAAGAGTGCGCAAGTTTTTCTTTTTATTGATTGTAACAGGGTGCATTCGGGCCCCAACGGGTTTCGTTGTGCATTCTCTTGTTGGGCTGAGAATATGGTGCACTTTAGTTTCTTGTCGGGTTTTATATTTTTTTGGTTAAATTTTATTAGGAAAAAGATTTGAGTTTTGATTTACCTTTGATTTAGCTTGGTTTTTTTTTTGTTTGTCTTTACCAACATTTATTTTCCATTTTTCTTATTTTCTCATCCTTTAAAAAAAAAATTGCTATTGCTTTCTTTCTATCTTTATATATAAAATAAAAATTGTTCTCAGAATTTTTTTAAGTTGCAAAAGCAAAGAAAAAGGAATTGCTTGCTAAATAATAACAATGCTCTACTTTCTTGCCTATATAATAAATTTACTGCAAAAAAAACACTGCTAATAATTCTGCATGCTATGGTATAATGCTCTCATCTCTTGTTTTTATTTGCTTTGCATTGTTGGTTGGTTGCATTTTTAAAAAAATATTCAAAAACAAAAACAAATTTCATTCGTAGTTGCGTTGTTAATTTATATTTAATTTTCGTTTTGCATTCATACCATCTTATTTTCTCATCTAAGGGCAACACCCAAATCCACATAAGGTGGGGGATTTCATCACCCATTCTTTGGCCTACTGCATTTCATCGTAGAATTTGATTAATAATAACAGTTAGACATTTGACTTAAGGGACTCATTAGCTCACCTAGGGCTTACATGTATCTTGACAAGTTGTCTTCTTTGAACAATTTTATTTCTTGGTGTCTAGGGTAGGTAAAGCAATAATCATTTATAAATATATAGTGATTTGTAAATATTATAGTGATTGTTTCTCTAAAGGTACTTAATCCTTCGGCTGCATTGCTATGATGATTCATGGTGCACCGATAACTTATGTCCACGCGGCTAAGAAATATTTTGTTGGATTAAGGCAAAGTGTGCTTATACAATTTTGGATTAGGAGCTACTAAGGATGTAATTTTTTTAATTAAGTCCCTACATTTATTTAGTTGAATTAGTTCATGCATATTTAAACAAAAAATCAAAATACAAAACTAGAAAAAGTGTAGAATTTGCTTAACTTAATTCTTGTTTAATCCAAAATCCTAAAAAAAAAAAAATCTTTTTAGATCTTCTCGTTTGAAAATTTTCAATCAAACTCAAAATTCCAAAAAAAAAAATTACTTAAGTATTTTTTTAGAAAAAAATTCAAAAAATATAAACTTTTCAAAAACAAAAACTCAAAAAAAACAAAAATTATATAAAAAAGAATCTTTTTTAAAATAAAAAAACAAAACAAAAATCAAATCTCTCTTTAGAAAAATAAATCCTTTTTGTAAATATTTTTCATTTAAAAAAAACAAACAATTTCTCACTTCGTTTTCTAAATCTTGCTTCTTTCTCTTGAATTTGATTCTAACTTCTTTCTCTTCTTGAATTTTAATTGTGCATGAGTACTTGGACTCGTGACACAACAACAAACACTTGGACTCATGACCCTTCTACGAATCGTTTAACTCGAACAAACGATCCTCCTAAAATGGCGAACGAGAACGCCCCTCGAACTCCAATGGATAGAATCTTTTCCGATAGAGTTTCTATCCCTTCTTGTATCACATTACGCACCCCTACGGGTAATCACTTCGGAATTCATTTCAAACCATATTGCCACGCTTTCGAAACTTGGCAATTTTGAACACGATGACCCATACCTTTTCTTGACAAAATTCGAGAAAGTTTGCGCAAACATTAAACTCCAACAACTTTGTGATGACGAAATCAAACTCTGATTAATTCCATTCACTCTTACCGATTACGCTGAAAAATGGTTGTACATCTTACCATCGAACTTTATCAAAACGTGGGAAGAATTCATTAAAGCCTTCTCGAAAAAGTTCTACACCTTGGAAAAAATAACTAAAGTCCAAAACAAAATTGTCAATTTTCATCAATTCAGGGGGTGAACCATTCAAAAAATATTTAGAAAGATTTAAAGAACTTTTGACAAAATGGCCACACCATTACTTGGAAAAATGGACTCATTACCAAATCTTATACGATGGACTTGAAAACAGCTCACAAACCATGCTTGAATCGATGTGCCAAGGCAATTTTCTCGCCCAACATCATGACAATGCTTGGCAATTTCTTGAAAACTTAGCCGAAAAATCGTCCCAATGGGAGCGTTCTAATTAAAAATCCTTTTACTCACGATCAAATGCACACTCGATAGGATCATCTTTGGCAAGCTAAGATTGATGCAATGATCGTTAAATTTAACAAAAAAAATTCATCCTACCAAATGAACCAAGCTTCCCAACCCATATGTTATAAATGTAACGATCCGAACCACATAGCCGATCAGTGCCCAATTCGATTAAACAACTTTATGCTTTCAATAAAGTTAAAAATGACCCGTTTTCTCCAACTTACAATCCTGATTGGAGAAATCATCCTAGTTTTTCTTGGAACCAAAATAATCCCAACATGAATTTGGTTCGTCCTAATTTTCAAGCATTTTCGAACAATGCTTCGAAACCTCCCTTTCAACCCAGTCATGTTCCACAAATTTTTACGGGCCCATCTCAAAATCAACTGCAAAAATCTTTTGCTCCCCAAGACAACAATCGATTAAACTCACTTGAGAAAAGTCTTTAAACTTTGGCTAAAGCAACCACTAAAAGCCTCTGACCAAATAGTAATTTGCAAAATTTGTTAACCTCGTACATGTAGAATACGAGTCAATCGATTGCTAAACTAGAAATGCAAATGAGTTAATTAGCCATGTTTATGAGTAAACGTGAATGAGGCACATTCCCAAGCCAGCCAGTTCCGAATCCTAGAAATCAAAACACGAATTCGAATCAAGCCCATGTTGTCCAAGATAGCAACGTAACCCAAATGAATGTTATCACAAATTTGCATTCCAATAAACAAATCGATAATCAAGTCGTTAATCCAAACGATTTACCGGAGATCCCTCCCGACACTTCTAAAACAATAAACAAATCTGGACAAAATGTTGAGCGACACATCGATTCAAACTCCAATCAAAGTTCTTCTTCTACTCAAGTAGACCCACCTACCGAGTATCGTGTTCCATTTCCACATCGTCTTCGACCGAAGAAACACTCTGACCAAATAGAAAGGATGTTGGAAATTTTTAACCAAGTCAAAGTTAACATCCCACTTCTTGATATCATTCAAAAAGTCCCAACTTACGCTAAATTTCTCAAGGACTTGTATACCCAAAAATGACACACTCATGTAACTCTTGTCCAAGGCGATTCTTAATCATCAGAATATTCTACGGAATTTCTCAAGGCTATAACTGTTGTCCCAAGGCTGTAATTCTTGTCTCAAGGACTCATGTAATTTACGCTATATTTCTCAAGGATTCTGTGGGAGAATTCATCAGATCAGAATAGAAGAGATGGCAAGCATAAAATAAAGTCGAAGCTTGATGAAGCATCAAAGAAATAGAGTGTAGGAGATGGTGGAATTCTAGCAAGAGCCAATTAAGTTGGTACTGACCATAATCGGGTCGGTACCAAGTTGATTTATAATGATAGGAATTGAAGATCACATGAGGCCTTGAACTTGTATGAAGGTGAGGATGATATGCCAAATATTGGCAAGGACGTAGGATAGGATACTACTACCCAGACTGTGGGTGTTTAGACCAGCATTAAAGAGGGTTTGGAAGAATGGCTTTCCTAGAGATAGGGAGACTAGATGTCATGCTACGAACAGAGTGTATTTCCAGGGTCAAATGCTCGAGCCTATGCCTGACATTCACCTTCCAATTGCCCAAACCAACGAAAAATATATAGCGAATAATTTGAAAAGGTTCATGAATGAAAGTCTGCATAGAAGCAATGATGAGTGGTGATCATCGCCTAGCCGACCCATTCACCGATAACGTTCTACAGAAGAGTTACCCAAAAAAGTTTGTAATGCCAACTATGTAATCCTGTAACGGAATTAATGATTTAAGGCAGCAACTATTAAAGTACAGATAATACATGGATAGTACTCATGCTACTGATGCAGTAAGATGTATGGGCATTCCTATATTCTTTGATGGTGTGGCGATCATGTGGTTCACTTAACTCGCACCGAGTTCCATATCATCTTTAGGCCAAATAGCAAATAAATTCATAGAGAAATTCAGGTTCCACAACGCTCGATCGAAGGATGTGATGACCTTTCGAACAACCATCAGAATTGTGGGGAGAATCTAAAAAACTTTTTAACAAGATTTAATATTGTGGTAATAGAAGTGAGCAATCCTTGAGATAAGGTTGTTTTAATAGCATTGATTAGGAGGTTCATCCGGGAATTGATTTTGGTAAATGGTGGAAGAGAAAATAACCAACTGGCATGGATGAGTTTTGTTGAGGGACATCCCAATTTCTGCACTTGGAAGAGGTAGATTTGGTCGTTGATTTGTTTAAAGACGATTGGGATAGATCAAGTGCTATTGTGCAAAGAAACATTGTTATCAAACAGAGTGGTGTTAACATAGGAAACATTGTTGTGAATGTCAAAAATAATAATACAAAACAAAAGAACCAAGGCATTAGCGAGAAGAAGCATGACACCAAGAAGTGCACAAAGTATATGAGACCCGAAGATTACACTCCCTTGAATGATTCCATTGGGAACATCTACCTTACAACCCAAGGTACTGAGAACTATAAGAAGCCACCTCGGAGAAAGGCCACTGAATAGGAAAAACATTCAGGGAAGTATTGTCACTTCCGTGAAACTCATGGACATAATACCAATATATGTCGATACTTAAGAGATGTAATTAAGGGTTTGATCTAAAGGAAAAAGCAACAATAGTATGTGAGGAATCCTCAGGCTAACAGTCAAACGAACTATAAACTCTAAGGGATGATTACCCAAGGGGATCGATTTTGGTCGAGCGAAGAAGGACCAAGATGGCCCAAGCGGCGAATTTTAATCAACACTATATCTAAAGGATCTCATCCAGTAGATATAAGCTAAAATGAGATGGAAAGATATGGCAGTTTGTTTAGGCATGTGTCTAAAGAAACATGCTACGACATAGAGGATAGGACTCCAGTGAAGTAGCTGAGGACGATAAATGATGAAATTATTTTTAAGAATAAAGATGTAGATAAGGTGGAAGATCCGATGCTTAACACCATGATGATTACGGTCATTGTTGGGCCATCAATAGTGCATCGGGTCCCGATTGATTGTGGAAGCTCGGTTAATATTCTATAAAAATATATTTTTGATCAGATGAAAATCAACTAGAAAGATCTAAAAGCAATGTAAATCTCATATTTAGGGATTTACTAGAGAGGCTAAAGAGCCTTTTGGTTGCATTGATTTGTTTGTGGAATTGGACAAAGGATACCATAAGATAGTGTAGGTACAGTCTTTTGTGGTGATTGATGAATATTTGGCCTATAATGCTTTCTTGGGATGACCGACCCTTGCCAGCTTTAGATTAGTACTTGATCCATGGTATGTGATGATGAATTTCCCCATCATGAATGGAGTAGGAGCTATCTAAGGTGATCGGATTACTAGTCAGGAAAGCTATATCGCAGAGCTCGGATAGGCAAAGCGACATGAGAAAGGATGAAAATGCAAAGAACAATATCCGCATCAAGACTACTGATGCCTAGCAACTGCTAGCCAAGCCTTGGATCGAGTACCATAGCAATTTCTACAAAGCTATGGACCCGTAAATGAGCTATAGTATGCGAGGGCGACGCTGGTAGAGCTGAGGATCAACATCACGATTGATGATGATGCACCCACGTGGGTTCTTAAGATCAGATCTTAAGTCGGCATAAAGATGTGAAAGAGGTTGGTAGAAGTGTTTTCGGTTCCAAGCATTGATGAAATGGATGTTAATTGGATCTTGGAGGTCGAGGAGGAAAAGGAGTTACGGATGACTCCAATTAAAAGTATTTTCTTCAAGGTACTCTCCTAAAGGGAAGAAATGAATGAAGAAAACTCTTGCGTAAAGTACCTCGATTTATCATGCACGAAGGACTTCTATAAAGGAGAGGATTCTAGATACCATTATTGAGGTGAACCATAAAAGAAGAAGCTAAGAAAATTCTTGCAGATGTGCTTGAAGTTTGTCGCGGCGATCATACATAGGGCAGACATTAGCAAAGAAGGTTCTTTGATATGGATACCTCTAGCCCATGGTCAGCCAAGATGCGACTGAGAATTCTAGAAGATGTGATTAGCGTTGAAGGTTTGCGAAGATACCCAGAGCCTAGTCTACTAAGCTTATGTAACTGATTAGCCCATGGCCATTTGCGGTGTGGAGAAATAATATTATCATAGTGTTGCTGAAGTCCAAAGGCGGAACAAAATATGTTATAGTAGTTGTGGATTACTTCATAAAGTGGCTGAAGCAGAATTTCCCACATCGATCACTTCGAAGAAGGTGATTAACCTTATAGTGAAAAATATTTTATCTAGACACAGAGTTCCATATAAGATTATCAATGAAAACAGAACTCAATTCAATAGTGCCGAGTTCAAGTAATTCTATGCTCGTTGTCGAATTGAGAAGAGCTTCTCAGTAGTAGCGCATCCACTAGCGAGTGGACATGAGGAGGCGGTGAACATGATCATCAAATCCATCATTACGAAGAGATTTAAGAGAGCAAAGGGAAACTGGGATAATGAGATACCACTGTCATTGTGGGCTTATATGATAACACACGAGTCCGCGACTGGCCATAATACATTCACCCTGGCCTATAGAACCGAGGCCACGATTCTGATTCGAATTCGATGTTAATTCTCATCGAAAATTGCATTATAACCCCAAGATGAACGAGAAACTCTTTCTTGAGTCTCTCGACCTGGTTGAAGAGAAATGAGAAGAGGATAATTTGAGGGTTGCTACGCACCAGAAAAGAGTAGAGAAGCAATTCAATACCAATGTCAGAAACTGTATTTTTCAAGTAGGCAACCTCATTTTGACACAGGTCTTTCCTGATACGGGGCACTTAGAATGAATTGGAAAGATCCCTACGTGATTGAACGTAATCTTAGAGATGGAACTTTCAAGCTATCTACTGTTGATGGGAGTCCAATTCCATGGAATAGTGAGCATCTACGTCGCTGTTTCACTTAGATTTACCTTTTGTAGATAAGACATCCAAGTTGATAGGATGAGAAGTAATAAGGAAGAGTCTACCATTATTTTTCTTTCAAAAATAGTTAACTTTTAGAATCAATGGACCCATATCCTTAAAAGTATGGCTTTTACATGATCTATGGAAAAATAAGACATTCTATATTTTTAAAAGCCAAATGACAAGGTACCCCGAGATAGGTATTAATAAACTCCTTCAATCCATGATTGGGTCGTTGGAATATAATCATACTGGGACCGATCGGGCGATTGCATTTACATATTTGATCTTTGAGCAATGCTTGAAGATAAGCAGGATGAAGGATTAATGCCCGGAGATAGGCATCTAAGGCACCAAATTCGAAACATAGGTACCAATGTAGAATTATGTATTTTTGTATGTATGACCTTGCTTACAGCCCAACAAGATACGCTCTACCGATGATAAAAAAATATGGTCGACATAACAACTTTGGTTAGTGCCCATATTTAGGCGGGGTTGAAGATGGATGTCCAGAAATTGACATTTAAGACACCAATTCATGAAGATAAGAGTTGGTGTATAATTGAATCTTTTTCAGGTATAACCTCTTTTACAACATGATGCAATACATTTGGCTGATTATAAATGAAGTTGATTGTGAAGATCTTTGATCCTCACTTATAGATAGGTGAAATCAAGGGCGAACGCCTAGAGAGAGGCATCTGAGATGCCGACTCTTGGAAATAGGAGTTGGCATGGTAGTATAATTTTTGCAAAAAGGACTTTGTTTACAGTTGAAACGAAATATGTTGGCTGAAGGAAAATTAGGATGTCCACAGAATTGACCAAAGGAATGTAGCACTATCTACAGTTGAGTGAGATACGCTCAACCGAAGATATGGAGTTAACCAAATAAGTATAGTTTTGTTTCATCAAATAAAAGTATATTTGTTGCGATAAACAAAACTAAGTAATAAAATAAGACTGAGAAATTGCACGAAATTATTTATATATACGTAATTACAATAAATAATGGCATTGCACTAACATAGACATGACTAACATATAAGTAATTGAAGTACTGATGATTATTATATGTATAGGCAAGTATATAGGCAAAAATAATAAATGCAATAATGTAAATAAGATAAAGATTGAATATAAAACAACGTTTATATTTACATAGCTCTTTGTACAGTGTTTGTGAGGGGTCCTCCCGCACAATGTTGACCTATATACAGGATAAGGCCGAAATAAAAGCAAAATGCAAAAAGGGCTACAGAACTATTCCTAGGCATGATTTCCCTTTCTCACATTCTTCTTCTCCTTCATGTCCTTCCTGTTGGTAGGAGGGCTTTCTCTTCAGGGCCTTGACATCTTTTTGAGGTGGAAGACAGCCCTTGAGGTCTTCTTCCTAGTTGTAATTGCTGTCAGAGTCGGTGTAAGACCTAGGCATTTCAACAGATATGCCTACTTCTTAAGGAATGGGAGTTGGAATTACGAGAGGAGCCTTTCCTATGCATGGCTCCCATTTCACTTTTATTTTGGGGATATCAAATTTTAGTCTCTTTACCATAGATGTAGTGTTAGGACCCTTAGCACTGGTTATTGTCACTTCTTTAAGGGAGATGGGACAACATCCTCCAGTCCCTCCAACGACCCTATTTCCTTTGAATTGGTACCGGGACTACAACTGGAAGGAAGAACTAGAGGAGTGAATGTTTTAGTAATAGAAGTAGCGGTAGTCGTAAATTTTAGGCCTGAAGCATGAGTAGCTGTTGGAAGAGGTGGTAATGATGGATGACCTATAAGTTTACAAATTGAAAGGTAAAATTAGAGATGTCCTCTGGTAATAACTGAAGTTTCTCAAAGACCAAGGAGATTGAAGATATATCTTGAGAGGTTGGTGTGTCCTTTGAAGAAGGTTTGGAAACTTCTCCTTCTTCCGGAGGTTTATGAGGTAAAGGTATAGCATAAGGAACTGTAGGAGATGAGAGCTGGGTCATCAAGATTATGTCCCCCAGATGTGCAAGTGTCAGGAGCTGCAGATGAAAGCATTGTTTTATGAAAACCTACAAAGTGGTTGCTGCAGATGTAAATATATCTACTATATGCTCCTTAGGAGTTGGAGTGGAGCCGTCCGCATAATCTAATGAGTTGGGAATATCGTGAGCTCCAGTGGACACCTGCTCTCTGATTGCAGCTTCTACTGCTAAGATCTTTCTGCCCTTTTCTAGAGCCACCAAACCATCCTTATCTAACCTTTTCTTCAAGAATTCTTCATCCATGCTATAGCCGGTAGTTCTGGCCCTTTGGAATATATTTTTCCAAGCATCAACAATTGTTTTGAGATAGCTATCTCTAAGCCATTTTAGGTTCTTCATCTTTATAAATTGGAAAAGAATTGGAGAAGTTAGCTTCCAGATCTTCATTGGTTTGGATAACTTTTGCTTTGATGTCTTAATTTTCCTTTTTGACTCCGACTAAGTCGACTTGAGCCCATTCTATTGATTCGTTTTCGACTCTCAAGTCGGCCTTGAGTTTCTCCCCTTTAGCTTGTAGCATCGCATATTAGTCTTCTTTCCTTTTAATCTTTTTCTCAAGCTTAACATTGGTAGCGTGCATGGTCTTCAGTTGTGAATTTATTACTATAGTCATGTGAATGTGAACACATGCAATTAAAGCACATAGCGATTCTATAATGGTGGAGGTGAAAAAAGTTATAGTGGTGATAAAACTGTGATATAGTAAAAAATAACGAAGGTGCAAAAATCTTTGTTAGAAATAAAATTAAACCATCAAAATTAAATTAATCTCGTTCTCCCATCATTTGTGTAACAAAATAGAGAATACCATGATTTATGCAGTCCTTACTCGGTTACTAAAAAAATTTCTAACTTACATTAAGCACTTAGGCCTTAAACTTAGGTCTTTACCCTAACTATATTGATTTGGTTTAAAAGAGAACAAGTCAAATTAAACGTTTTGTATTAATGTTACTAAAGCAGGAGCTAAAAACCATTGATTTAGTGAGCGAAAAATTACAGGGCTTTAACAGATCTACTATTTAATAGTTCTAAACTAGAAAAACATAGTAGTCGAAGAGCGGTATGTGCTTTAGTGGGGATATACCTTGGCTTTAGTGGGTATTTAATTGCATAGGTGTAGACTATATATAGCTCCGCACTCCTTTCTTGTGCATCCTTAGAAACTTTGCCTTGTCATCTCTCTCCTTTATGCTTTCAGCCAGTTATTGTTATCATCCTTTGCATATCTTATTATGATTAGTCCTCTCTATGTGGAAGGAATGATGATCAGCTGGCTAGCTCAATTGACATCGGAGAGGCCTTTGGCGAGTTTTTTCCATCCATGGACCTGCTTAACTACCTCTGTATATCTAGCAAGGCGTTCATTAGCATAACTATAGGGGAGATCCTTGACATTGCAAGCAAACATATCTCCTCAAGGTAGGAGCCGAGCATAGCCTCTTGCATCATGGTTGTAAACGTGGAAACTAGCTATTGGAGGGTGGATGTAGAGCAACATAATGTGTAAAGTTTCTTTACTGGCTCTATGAGAATGTAGAGACTGTGAAGGGTCGACAACTTTGGATTGAAAGTGAGTTGAGGTAGCAGTGGTGAGAAGTTAGAAATAATGGAGGAAGCTTCTTATAAGAAGATGCTAGTTGCTGGGAAGAATAGGAGCGAGGACGTTGTAGTTGATGGGAATCAAAGTTGTGCCTAGAATGGTCATGCGATCTCCTTTTCTCTTCTTGGTGAAGCTGTTTTTCCTCAGCATCGTGTTTTTACTGTTCCTCAAAATGATGCTATCTTTCTTCAGCGTCACACCTTTCTTGTTAGTTCCTTCGATGCCTTTTGATATCTAATTCTTTGTATTAGCCATGGTATTGATAGTAGGCTTTAGGTATTAAGAATCGGTGCTAGTCTATCCCCCACGAAGCTTTCCCTTTCTCTTGTTTATCCCCATTGTAGCTAACAAGGAAAAGAATCACATGAGAATAGAAGCACTGGATTAGGAACAGGTGTAAAGTGTTGTTTTGCCATAATCATATGAGTGTATGGAGTGTTGACATAACCCTAGATAACCTATGGACCATGGGGTCCAAAGATGAAGTCATTACCCACGGTGGCAGTAAGAACCATGCCCGATGGGAACCTAAATTCACGGGGGCTGGTGTTAAGGGTATCCATGAAATTTAATCCATTTGAAGGGAAGTCAGAGAGAGTCTTGAGATCACTTAGAGAGCCAAAGGTGTTTTTGGATGCACCCATGGAGGGGTTGACTCTTCGATGTGACTGGGATGTGGCTCGAGTGTAAGGATGAATAATTGATCACCAATCATTATGGCCTTGGAGGTGAAGTGATCAAAGTGCCTTCGAGCATTATATCCACAAATGATTCATCTATACCAATGTTATAGTCTTCATCTTCATCTTCATTTTTATCATAATTTCCCTGTTCCTTTCCTTCATTCATCTTGTTGCTACAAACGAAAATGCTGAATATATAGAAGACATGTCGGAATTTAAGATGTCGAAAGCATTGGAACCTATGTGTAACGACTCGGATTTTTAGCAGTATTATTTTAATAAATATTTAATCCAATCAAATAAAATGTAAACTTATCATTTTAAAATGGATAAATCTTTTGGAAATATTTTCCATTTGTTTATATACATTTGTATTTTGAAAAGGAAATTTGATTTTGAAAATTTAAAATAAGTCTCTTAAAATATATTTAAAATAAAATCTATCTTATATAATTAAATTAAAATGTCTTACCCTATTTATATTTGGTAAATATAAATGCTTGTAACATAAGATGACATTTGTAAACAGAAATGTATAAAGTTAAAATCAGATAAAGTGTATATATGTGAATTATTCAAGCAAGAAGACAAATATTTATATACAAAATATCTTCATTCACAAAATAAATGTCCCCTGCAAATGAATATTTACATACAAATATCTTCATACAGCAAAACATAATAATAATAATAATAATATGTAAAAATATTAGGAAACCTTGGCGTTAAATGCCATCATCTCAGCCTAAAATAGGTCAATTCATAATATTTATAAAAGTCTGATCAAGTTAAAAACAAAATGAAGAAAACAACTGACCAGTAAAACCTTCCCTTACACAATCTATTTACTTTTATATATATATGTGTATGTCTTTAGTTCCTGTTCGTTCAGTAACACATAAGAAAGAAAAAAAAGAAGCAAGCTCAGATTTTAATTCAAACCAAAAACAGTCAAGAACCCAGGCAAATTCAACTACAAGTTTTCATAATATCAAAATGTTCTCTGTTTACACAATTTGTCAGGTGAGTAAACAAGGATTTTTAAAGTTTTAAGTTAATTAAAAACAGTCCATGATTCATTAACAACATAGTTTGTATATGCTTTATCTTTGAATATAATTCTGTGTATATATAGGTCACTCCACATATTATTCTTCTCTGTTATGGATCAGGGTTGATTATCATTCAAACTCAAATTGTTTTCAACTGAATCATTGTGAAGCTTTCATTTTTCAATCAAACAAGATGTTTGAACTTAAATTTAGATTTTAAAAGCTGATTTAAACCATTTTTTTAAAATATACACTGTATCTTGTCTTACAGATAATTAAGTAAAAATTTGATAAAATTGATTGTTGTAAAATATTAATTCAAGTTCATAACTTGAATTCTTACTGCAAGTTATGATTTTTAAAACAAAAATGAAGATTTTTAGTTTCATATTCGAAGAGCAGTTTGTATTTGAACAAAAATTGCATTTTTACCAATTACTGATGATTGAATCAATTTAAAATGTTGAAATTTGGTTTGAAGCTAGTATGAACATCTGTAATGTTGAGAAAATTGTTAAATAAATTTTCAAATACAAGAATTGGTCGAACGAATTCATTTTAGGGTTTAAGGTTTGTTTTTGTTGGGGCTAAGAATCGTGGCGTGGTTGTCTTCTATGCGTGATCGAGTGTCACGAGAATTTGGAGAATGGAAGAATAACGTGTTGACGTGGTGGGGACAGAAGCGGAGCGTCTTTGGTGGTCGGAGTGGCGATGGTGAGGTGGTAATGTCGATTGGGGTGAGCTTCAGGTTCGAGCAAAATGCTTATTTTCGATTGGAAATTTTTGAGGTCGAATCGAGTTTGGTTTTCGAGTCTATGGGGGTTTCGTGACCCGGTGGTCGTGGGGTTCGCCGGAGCTAAGTGGCATCGCCATGCACGTGTACGACACAAGGGGTCGTGTCAGTGTTGCAAGCTACTCGAGACGTTACTCGAGGGAAGAGGTTGATCACTTCGAGTTTTAAATCGAGCGCACGTGAGAGTTGCTGATACTTTAGTCTACAATCTAAGTTTAAACTTAAACTTACTGGAAGTAGAAAGAAAAAGAGAGAAGAAGGGTTGCGTACAGGGGAGAGTCTTGGGTGAAATGGTGAGTAACTCGAAGTATTACTCGAGTTAAATCAGGGAAAGTCTCGAGTTTGTTTCCCAGATCTGCAATGTTATAAAAATAAGTCGAGTAAATTGTTTTCAACAAGTTTAAGCACCGTAGATTTAATAAGCGTTTAACAATTTAAGTTAAAATTTAAATACAAGTTTTAATTATCTTAGTTAATACCTAACAATTTTTTAACTCTTAATTTATATTTTAATTAAGTAATTACTTTAAGTTCAGTATAAAATTAATTAACATTTAAGTTTGTAGTTAGTAGTAATTTGATTTTCAAAGTTTAAAGAAGAGCTTTAAAATGTTAATTAAAATAAATAGTAATTAATTAATTATTCTAGAAAGTAATTAAGAATAATTACATTATAATTGTAAATAGAGATTGGTAATTAATGATTAAGTGATAAATAAAATTTTGTAATTAACTACTTAAAGTTAATTAATATATGATTAGTAGTTAACTAATTAAGTAATTTAATTAAGAATTAATAATTGATTAATCAAGTAATTAGTGGTTAATAAATGGGTAATTAAGTTTTAATTAATTAATAAGGACTATTAATTAATAATTAAGGGGTAATTAATTAAGTACTTAAGATTTAATAATTGATTAAGAAATGATTAATTAATTAAATGATTTGAAATGGAATAGTTTATTAATTAATGATTAATTAAATAGGGTTAAGTGATTAACTCTCAGGTAATTAATTTAAATTAAATTAATTATAATAAGAATTAAAGATGTTTACTTATGAATGTTGTATAAGTAGGATATCTGATTTGTGATATTTATTTGATGATATTCTGTGGTGTTCTATGACATGCCTTGATATATCTATGATGATTGTGTATGATTTATCTGTGATAAATGCTATGTGAATTCAAAGTGTTGAATTAAACTGTTTAAACTATTAAACAACTTGAGCTTTAAAATGGCGTTTGGATGTCGATGAGACCGGGATCGAGTGTCATTTATGATTATCTGAAAACCACATCAATCCAAATTGAACATTAGGTTGTAAATTCCCAAGTGAAGATCGAGATGGTGTTTTCAGAATGCAAGGGTTATTATCCTTGACTCTGAGGGTGATTCCAAAATGAGTGTAACGAAATAATGCCTTCGGTTTCGTTCGAACCCGAAACGAACTTGTATGAATTGAATGCTTTCAGAACATCGTCAGGCGGACGATGAGCATTCTAAAAGATATGTTCTGTAAAGGTAATCGTAACCTCAAGCCTCATCAACTGGGAATGGCTAAAACAGGGGATGTGCAGCAAGGTTAGGTGGGTAGCACCCAAGCAGGACGAGATATACCCCTGTCTAGATGTCCCTTTTTATTTCGGCTTTGTGGGCGGTTGCTAGCTATAACCGTGGGGTTATGTTGTTCGGGGCTGTTCAGTAAGGAATGGTTCCGGCCTTGTGTTGCAGGGGATCTAGGGTGGATTCTCGGTACGGTGATCTAGGCCCCATACCATGACGGGCGGTTCCCTAGTAACCCTGCCATTGATAGAAACCCATTTTCCCTACGAGACCTTACGGTTTTGATTTGTATTACCCACTTTTATGGCTAGTGGTTGGAATTTAATAGATGTAACAATTTTGGCTATTTTCTATTTACTTGAAAGCCCTAGACGCTATCATAATATCACTGGATTTCCTATTAAAATGTTTTGGTTAGCGTAAGGTAACAACTTACCCGTATTTATGTGTGGGGAGTCTTACGTGATACCTTTATTTTTCAAATGTTTTCCAAAGTTAAACAACTTAAACCGTTTACTCATACCAGACCCATGTCTGACCCGGAGTTTATTTTTGTTTGTCATAAACTCTTGGGTACTTAAATTTTTATGAGTAGCCAAGTGATAGGTTTTGGATTTTGATTCTGGAGGAGCTTGGAGCAGGAGTTCCAGACATGTATATATATATCTACCTAGTTCCACTGTGTTAGTTAGTGTATGTTGTATTTTGGGATGTATGTATTGGTAGATGTATATATGACTGTCATGTGTATGATGTTGTATTATCCGAATTTGTGTCTAGATAGCTAGTAGTGTTTGTTAGGATAGACTGTTTGGTTGTTTGCTAATGTATGAATGATATGTATGTTTGAATGGTAGATATAACAGCTTTTGAATTATCTTTGTTTTAAATTTCGGGGACGAAATTCTTTTAAGGGGGGAGGAATGTAACGACCCGGATTTTTAGCAGAATAAATATTTAATCCAATCAAATAAAATGTAAACTTATCATTTTAAAATGGATAAATCTTTTGGAAATATTTGCCATTTGTTTATATACATTTGTATTTTGAAAAGGAAATTTGATTTTGAAAATTTAAAATAAGTCTATTAAAATATATTTAAAATAAAATTTATCTTATATAATTAAATTAAAATGTCTTACCCTATTTATATTTGGTAAATATAAATGCTTGTAACATAAGCTGAAATTTGTAAACACAAATGTATAAAGTTAAAATCATAAAAAGTGTATATATATGAATTATTCAAGCAAGAAGACAAATATCTATATACAAAATATCTTCATTCACAAAACAAATGTCCCCTGCAAATGAATATTTACATACAAATATCTTCACACAGCAAAACATAATAATAATATGTAAACATATTAGGAAACCTTGGCGTTAAATGCCATCATCTCAGCCTAAAATAGGTCAATTCATAATATTTATAAAAATCTGATCAAGTTAAAAAAAAAATGAAGAAAACAGCTGACCAGTAAAACCTTCCCTTACACAATCTATTTTCTTTTATATATATGTGTATGTCTTTAGTTCCCGTTCGTTCAGTAACACATAAGAAAGAAAAAGAAAGAAAAAAGAAGCAAGCTCAAATTTTAATTCAAACCAAAAACAGTCAAGAAGTCAGGTAGATTCAACTACAAGTTTTCATAATATCAAAGTGTTCTCTGTTCACACAATTTTTCAGGTAAGTAAACAAGGATTTTTAAAGTTTTAAGTTAATTAAAAACCGTTCATGATTCATTAACAATATCGTTTGTATATGCTTTATGTTTGAATATAATTCCGTGTATATATAGGTCACTCTGCATATTGTTCTTCTCTATTATGGATCAAGGTTGATTATCATTCAAACTCAAATTATTTTCAACTGAATCATTGTGAAGCTTTCAGTTTTCAATCAAACAAGATAAACTTAAATTTAGATTTTAAAAGCTGATTTAAACCATGTTTGTAAAATATACACTGTAATCTTGTTTTACAGATAATTAAGTAAAAATTTGATAAAATTGATTGTTGTAAAATATTAATTCAAGTTCATAACTTGAATTCTTACTGCAAGTTATGATTTTTAAAACAAAAATGAAGATTTTTAGTTTCGTATTCGAAGAGCAGTTTGTATTTGAACAAAAATTGCAATTTTACCAATTACTGATGATCGAATCAATTTAAAATGTTAAAATTTGGTTTGAAGCTAGTATGAACATCTGTAATGTTGGGAAAATTGTTGAATAATTTTTCAAATACAAGAATTGGTCGAACGAATTCATTTTAGGATTTAAGATTTGTTTTGGTTGGGGTTAAGAATCATGGCATGTTTGTCTTCTATGCGTGATCGAGTGTCATGAGAATTTGGAGAATGGAAGAATAACGTGTTGACAAGGTGGGGACGGAAGCAGAGCGATTCTGGTGGTCGGAGTGATGGTGGCGAGGTGGTAATGCCGATTGGGCTGAGCTTCAGGTTCAAGCAAATTGCTTATTTTCGATTGGAAATTTTTGAGGTCGAATCGAGTTTGGTTTTCGAGTCTATGGGGATTTCGTGACTTGCCGGTGGTCGTGGGGTTCGCCGGAGCTAAGTAGCATCGCCGTGCACATGTACAACGCAAGGAGTCGTGTCAGTGTCGCTGTTGCAAGCTACTCGAGACGTTACTCGAGGGAAGAGGTTGATCGCTTCGAGTTTTAAATCGAGCGAACGAATTGTTGATACTTTAATCTATAATCTAAGATTGAACCTAAACTTACTGGAAGTAGAAAGAAAAAGAGGGAAGAAGGGTTGCATACAGGGGAGAGTCTTGGGTGAAATGGTGAGTAACTCGAAGTATTACTCGAGTTAAATCAGGGGAAGTCTCGGGTTTGTTTCCCAGATCTGCAATGTTATAAAAATAAGTTGAGTAAATTGTTTTCAACAAGTTTAAGCACTGTAGATTTAATAAGCGTTTAACAATTTAAGTCAAAAATTAAATACAAGTTTTAATTATCTTAGTTAATACCTAACAATATTTTAACTCTTAATTATATTTTAATTAAGTAATTACTTTAATTAAGTATAAAATTAATTAACATTTAAGTTTGTAGTTAGTAGTAATTTGATTTTCAAAGTCTAAAGAAGAGCTTTAAAATGTTAATTAGAATGAATAGTAATTAATTGATTATGGTAGAAAGTAATTAAGAATAATTACATTATAATTGTAATTAGAGTTTGGTAATTAATGATTAAGTGATAAATAAAATTTTGTAATTAACAACTTAAAGTTAATTAATATATGATTAGTAGTTAACTAATTAAGTAATTAAATTAAGAATTAATAATTGACTAATTAAGTAATTAGTGGTTAATAAATAGGTAATTAAATTTTAATTAATTAATAATTTAATTAATTAATAATTAGACTATTAATTAATAATTAAGGGGTAACTAATTAAGTAATTAAGATTTTATTAAGAAACGATTAATTAATTAAATGATTTGAAATGGAATAGTTAATTAATTAATGATTAATTAAATAGGGTTAAGTGATTTACTCTCATGTAATTAATTTAAATTAAATTAATTACAATAAGAATTAAAGATGTTTACTTATGAATGTTGTATAAGTAGGATATCTTATTTGTGATATTTATTTGATGATATTCTGTGATGTTCTATGATACGCCTTGATATATCTATGATGATTTTGCATGATTTATCTGTGATAAATGCTATGTGAATTCAAAGTGTTGAATTAAACTGTTTAAACTATTAAACAACTTGACCTTTAAAATGGCATTTTGGATTTCGATGAGACCGGGATCGGGTGTCATTTATGATTATCCGAAAACCACATCGATCCAAATTAAACGTTAGGTCGTAAATTCCCAAGTGAAGATCGAGATGGTGTTTCAGAATGCAAGGGTTATTGTCGTTGACTCTGAGGGTGATTCCAAAATGAGTGTAACGAAATAATGCCTTCGGTTTTGTTCGAACCCGAAACGAACTTGTATGGATTGAATGCTTTCAGAACATCGACAGGCGGACGATAAGCATTCTAAGAGATATGTTCTGTAAAGGTAATCGTAACCTCAAGCCTCATCAACCGGGAATGGCTAAAACAGGGGATGTGCAGCCAGGTTAGGTGGGTAGCACCCAAGCAGGATGAGATATACCCCTGTCTAGATGTCCCTTTTTATTTCGGCTTTGTGGGCGGTTGCTAGCTACAACCATGGGGTTATCTTGTTCGGGACTATTCAGTAAGGAATGGTTCCGGCCTTGTGTTGCAGGGGATTTAGGGTGGATCCTCGGTACGGTGATCTAGGCCCCGTACTGTGACGGGCGGTACCCCAGTAGTCCTGCCTTTGATGGAAACCCATTTTCCCTACGGGACCCTACGATTTTGATTTGTATTACCCACTTTTGTGGCTAGTAGCTGGAATTTAATAGATGTAACAATTTCAGCTATTTTCTATTTACTTGAAAACCCTAGACGCTATTATAATATCACTGGATTTTCTATTAAAATGTTTTGGTTAGCGTAAGGTAAAAACTTACTCGTATTTATGTGTGGGGAGTCTTACGTGATACCTTTATTTTTCAAATGTTTTCCAAAGTTAAATAACTTAAAATGTTTACTCATACCAGACCCATGTCTGACCCAGAGTTTATTTTTGTTTGTCATAAACTCTTGGGTACTCAAATTTTTATGAGTAGCCAAGTGATAGGTTTTGGATTTTGATTTTGGAGGAGCTTGGAGCAGGAGTTCCAGACGTGTATATATATCTACCTAGTTCCGCTGTGTTAGTTAGTGTATGTTGTATTTTGGGATGTATGTATTAGCATATGTATATATGACTGTCATGTGTATGATGTTATATAACTCTGATATATGTAAAACTATGTAATAGTTATGTGATGTATTATATTTTGTTCCATTCCGCTGTGAGATTCTAATGTTGTTATTCTTTCTATTATTTTATATTTCCATCCCTTTCTTTTCTTATTGATGATACGTCTTTCTATGAGTAGAAGGGCGGGTCGTCACATTTTAGCAGGAGATATTGTACTTCAGACACTTTAAGAAAATGTCAAACCTCAACAACGTTGGAGGTTGTCAAGAAAATGAAAAGGAAGAAATGTCATATCTCAAAACGGATCCTAAGTACATCGTGCATATGACAAGCATGAAGTGATATCGAATGGTAATAGATGTCTATAAACTATAGCAAAGAGATTATCAAACTTGATGGCAGATCTTAGGAGATACCGCATCGTTGAAGTATATCGTAGCATTGAAAGGTATCACATATATAATCATATGAAATTTATATCGAAACTCTGTAGACATGGGGCCTTTACAATTATATATATTGTAAAGTATGAATAAGCAGAAAAGGATGTCAGGCTTCAAAGAATATGAGAGATATCGGATATCCACAGTTGTCAAAGATGCCGCATGTCATTAGTGCCATCAAAGAAGTCAAAATATGAAAATGCAAGTAAGGATACCATGTTTCACCAATATAACAATCAATAATAGAAATCATCAAGGTGCAAATCATCAATCTAGAGAAGGATGCCATGAGTCATCGGTGCTTAAAGTAATAAAGTGAATCATCAATGTGAAGAGGGATGCAGAAGTCACTAAAGTGAAGACTATTGCCACATGTCAACAACACAGTAAAGGATGCCGGAAAACATTGATGCCGAAGGACACATGGCAACTATGTTTCTTGCCTCCACCCCTACAAATATGAATCCAATGGCAATTTAGGAGGGGTGAATTCTTTTCATCATATTTCTTACATTTTAAAAGTTGTGACCCTAAGTTGAATGAGCAATTTGGAGCCTATTGTACCTTTTCCCGTAAAAACTTGAACTATGAAGTTTGCATTACAAATTATAAGTGAATAAAGTCATTTGATTACGGCTTGCTTTATAACATACATATGACTCTTGTGATTTTACATTTATGACACCAACATGGCTTTCTTTAAAGGCCGAAACCATAAGTAAACATATTTTACTTTGGACTTGCATTCTTCTTTCGGGCTAACACAAGGTTGACTAATCCTGTTACTAGCGTAGATCTATTTGCATTGCACATTTTGAGTTAACACGAAAAATTGTAAGCATTTTAGCACTAGAAGGAAGGCCCAAACCTCCGATCTTGTAGTTATCCCACATCGAAATTCGCTTAGCCTACATATAAGGGGTCTAAAAGATTTACCCTTACCTGCATATATTCCATAAGGGAACTTTCCAAATTCTAAATGACCTTCTTTGGGCAACATAATGATTTTTCTCAATAAGGATCTCCTGAGCCTCGTTTGGCCTAACCAGTTTATCAAATCACTCATGGCCCCCGGTTTCATGAAGAAAAAGTGTCAAGATTATTGGCCTTGAAAAATATGGAAGAAAATAAGTAAGTAGCTCTTTATAATCCGGACAAATGGAGTATAAACAGATTCCATGTAGGACCTATCCAATCTTTACCTTGGAGAAAAGAGAGCCCAAGAAAGTTTGTTCTTAAAAATGAGGAGGGTCGTTCAATTCCAAGTTAAAGGAACTATCTTTGAAGAGGAAATAATAAGAGATTTCGACAAGTTTGCCCAACAATGGAATAAAGTAATTGATTATTCTCTTGCCCTAGTTAAAACTCAAGAATCTTCAAAAAGGAAGTTCATGGATGATACTAATACACCAATCCATTGTTATAAGAAATCGAAGAAGGAATCAAGGATATAGTTCCCTAAAAACTCTCGATTCACTAGTACCCCTTTCCTTATCACCTCCAATGAGAGCACTTACCTTCTAACCAAAAGAAAACTAAATTATTGGCCTTCTAGTAAGAGACAACCAAAAAATGAATGGAATCTTGGAGGTGTTCATTAGCAATATCATAGAAAAATGGATACGAAACCAATCAATGCCGAGCTCTAAAAGCAATGATTTAGAATTTCTTGGCCAAAGGAGAGCTTATAGAGTTTGTTAAAGAGATTTAACTGATGTATCTACAAGGATCAAATACTCAATAAAGAGGAATGTTTCGTAAGAAGAGTTTACAAAATAAAGAAAAAGCCTTTGATCTCGCCAAGATGGCCTGGTCAAAGTTTTTCCTAAAGGTAAGTCAAAGTAAGCCTCTAATCTAGCCTATAAGGCCTGGCCCGAGCATTGCAAGCCTTCGGCCCCGCCGCTATAGCCTGGCGGAAGCGCCACTTAGAGTGAGACGGAGCAAGCCAATAGTCCCGCCTATGATGACCTGGCTAGAGCACCGACCAGCCTTTAGTCCTACCTGTAAGGCCTATCTGAAGTGCTTCCTAGAGGGAGGATGGAGTAAGCCTTTGGTCCCACTTGAGATGGCTAGGCCAAAGCATAGAACCAACCTTCGGTTCTACCTACAAGGACGGGAATAATTTTGGTTCTGCTTAAGATAGCTAATCAAACGCACGAACCAAAACCTAAATTATCATCTAAGATGGTTATAATGGGTGTTGGGTGCGTTTCCTCCCTTCACCGGACCAAGTCCACCGAACCAACCAACCCACCGAACCAACCAACCTACTGAACCAACCCACTTCCAACACTACCGAATCAAAGCTAGATAGACACTACCGAATCGGCCACCTCCATCCACCACTGAACCAGAAGCCAGGGAGGCCACCACCGGACCACTTACTACCGGACCAACCTCCACCGAATCAACCACCACCGGACCACTTACTACCGAACCAGCATACTACCGAACCAACTTTACCAGGCCCGATTGCATCAGCCCGGGCCCACCAGCAGCTATATACATCCAAGACCCCTGCCCCCAGCCTCACTCTATAAATAGAGGTGCAGGGGTACAACAATGGCAGACGAGTTTGAGAGCTCAAGCACGGATAGAACTTTCAAACAACTTTCATATACTTGTAATTAAAGCTTTGTACTTGTAATCTGAAGAGTGAAGGAGAATAACATATAAAGTGGACGTAGGCACATTCTAGCCGAACCACTATAAACCTGTGTGTCTTTTACAGTTTAGTCCCTGCTTTTTACATATTTGCATGGATCACCCAAATCACTAAGAACAACTTAAAATCGATTAAATCATACGACTTGGAGGCGTTTTCCCATTTTTTGTGCAAACAATGGGTCCGATCAAAGTTCGGATCATTACTTAAAGATGATAACAAAGGATATCAATCAAATCCTAACTCGATACGTAAAAACTAGTAAGAGGTAGTCTTCTAGAGGAAGATTAATCGGATGTAAGAGCAAATCAAAATCTGTTCTAAAGAAGGATTGAGACAGTCTCTTAGAGGGAAGATCACCGATTGAAAAAGCAATCTTCTAGAGGAAGAATAGTCAAACATATGTAGTCCCATACCAAGACAAAGCTAAAGTAACTTCAAAGGAAGGAACAAAAGCTATCTATCACACAAAAGTGAGAATTTTGATGTCTGATAGTAACATCTGAAAGATTATGACTTATTACCCAAGCTCAGGGCATCATTCTTTGAAATATCAGATCAAATTTTAATCCACGATCCCTATTTTAAAATTCAAATTAGTAAATAATGGAAATCCTCGTTAATAGTTGGATTTCTGTATAGAATTCTGGACTTGTTCTTAGAAAAGTTCTAATATTCTTATCAAATGGAGTTCTAAACTAATACCAGATGAATTTTTGGACTTCTATTCAAATTAAACTATGGTACTATTACCAGATCAGTTTTTGGTCTTTAGTTTGAATAATGTTACCAGATGGTTTTCTATTCTCCTATTTTAAAGTTACCGCCAAAAATTATTATGGTCTATTATTAAAGTAATTGTTAGAAGAATTTCTAGCCTTCTATTCATACAATATTGTTACTAGATGATTTCTAAGCTTCAATACAAAAGATATTATGATTACCAAATGGATTTCTAAGTATTCACTCTTTGAGACTAAAGATTTAAATGTCGGGCTCCAAATTTATAGGCGATAAGGCCAAAATGCAAAGTTATTAAAAGCTTCAGTCCTTAAATTGCTAGATTACGTTCTTCTAAAATGGAGTTCAAATTTTTTAATAACAAAAATCTTTGTTATTATATGAATTTCTAATTTCCCACTAAATAAAGAAATGGTTTTCCTAAACATATTATTAATAAGTTGCTACCTTTTTACCAAAATAGATTTAAGGTTTTAGTGACAAAGTTGGTATCAAGAAGACCAACCATTGCTCAATTAAAGGCTACCTTTCATATTACAATCAAGTCTAAGCTCTGGAAAACAAATTGTTTGTTTAAGAGGATTCAACAAAATTAAAAAGAACACAAAAATTTATTCAAGGTAACACTCATTCAGATACAAATTTGTTCATTTTACATGTTATGTACAAGAATTGTAGGTACCAAGAAGGGGGTAGCCGAAAGGGAAATTTGCAAAAAAAGGGGTTCATAAGTGATTCTTCATTAGATATCAAATTTCTGCGCCTCCTTTTGCAAAATTTTAGTGACCTAGGAGAATCAGTAATGTGACAAATTTCCTCATCCACATGTTATTTAAGGTTCTTCTCTTTTCTTCGAATAATATTTGTAGCGTCAATCAAATCAACTTGAATTTTCAATGCACGATTGAGCATCTTGTTGGCTCCTTTTAAAGTCTGAATCTCGCCTTTTAATTTCTTAACATCCAGTCTAAAGGCGTATTTTTCACATATAGGTTTCTCTCTGACCCTGATAATTGTTAAGATATAAAGAAATTTTGTCATCCTGTTGCTTGTTCAAAAATTGAATGCATTCATATTTGACACTTTGACTCTATTGAGTGATCTCATCATCATCTAGACTCGAATGCGGGTTCAACAAAGTAGAAAATTTTTCATTGCCAATTAACATGGTAGGAGTAAGAAGGCCGCATTCACCAACGCTCATAATAAGTTCTAAGGATTGACAAAATACTTGGTTTTCAGTAAGTCTACTTCAGAATCCATAATCCATTGACGACGACAAGAAATTTCTACATCAGCGTCAATTTTTGGACTGAAATTTTAGATCAACCGATCGCATTCATGCTCCCTTCCGACTCTAACATTTCTTTATCTTTATCTTTGATTTTCTCTTCCAAATTAGAAACCACCTCCTTCATACAACTTAATGAAGTTTAAATTGATAAAACTTTTTATGCTATTTTTGCACATCCGGGTTATCCGAAAATAGCAAAGTCGAAGCATCTTGAGAAGAATGTTTAACCCCAATGACTGGTTTTATCTTAACCGTTATATTAAAGAAGATTTGGACTGCTAAGTTTAAGCACCAATTGTTTTTCCTAATAAAATAAGCAAACAAAAGAAGAAATTAACACATAAGAAAATGCATTCCTGATTAACAACAAGAAAGTTTACAAGCAGGAGCAGATAAAAGTTCTATATGTTAGAACCTCCACCTTATGTTTCAATGATAACAACTATACAATCATATACATAGATAGACTTTATCAAAATTGCATGTATATACTACAAGAAAACACCATGATCGAAGTTATTATCGAAGATATTAAGACTCAAAGAGAAACGAATATTCATTGATCATACTAAAGGTTATTCTATTGTAAAAGAGTCCTAGATAATATATTGTTAAGTTCTCCTTGAATATATATGCATACATAATTTTATAGACATAAAAAACACACAGAAAACTGCAATTTCATCTTACAGACATCTGAGGTATACTCACAGACGTCTATGACAAGTTTTGGTTTAAAAATAAAAATACTCACAAAAGTATAAGGTATACTCATAGACGTCGGTGACATGTTTTGGGTTAAAAAATAAAATAGCCACAGATGTTTGTCATTACCCCAAGACATCTATCAAGGCAAAAACTGCAATATTTGTAAAGACACTTATTTTTAAAATCATAGGAAATATTCCTTCTTGAAGAGTTGCAGCCATTAAAATGAAAAGTTTTTTTCAAAAAGCAATAACCCTTCATCTGCACCTCCCTAACTCTATAAATAAGCATCTTGATTGAGAACTAACTTAACTGGCTTTTGATCTATTCTATACTCTTTTGATTTCTAAGCATTATCTTACATATACGTTGTTACATACTCTCAATCGACTATAACCTTTTGGTTAAACTCACTTCCTAAAATCTTAAAGCAATCATATTCATATACTCAAAGGAGATCATAGGAAGACTTATACTGTAAGTGTAACGACCCGTAAATTCATCGCTTTAGAAAAATTCCAAACTATTCAAAGATAATATTTTTAAACATAAGTGATAATATTTTGAATAATAAATATTATTGGTCATCTTGTTTTGAAGAAATAATTAAAAAAGAAATAAATACATTGTATTAAATATCGATAAAATAACCTAAAATCGTTTTATTGATAAACAACTCTTCGACCATCCAACATCGCACGCCAAGCTAGATACATACACTCAATTGTATATAGAATGCAAATATGAAATAAAATAATTTATTTATTTATGGATAGAATTAAATATATTTATGACATCATTAATGATGTTATCATTTCCAATTAATTGATTTTTGAATTTAAATTTAGTTTAAATGATTCAATAATTATTTTAGTTATTAAGTAAGCTCTTTAATTTCTTATATTATGATAGAAATATTATTTTTAAACTTTATTTACAAATATATGTTTATTGACTAAAAAGTAATAATATTTCCGGAAATCAAAATTGGAATTTGTAAGGATTCGATGCGTAAGAGTTGTACAACGTTGTAAGGATATATAAGACACATAAACACACACATATATACATATGCAAGACATGTTCATATGCACATACACAACATAAATATACACATGACATACACACAGATATATATATATATATATATATATATATATATATATATAAAATATCAAAGATATTATCAATTCCTTACCAACTAAGCTAACCAAAAGTCCGCCCTCTTACACCATGGTACATGCATCATTACAAGCTCATGAGGGGAGTCATTTCGGCCATAAAGGTGATGGAGATGGGGCATGTTGAAGTGAGGGATAATGATGCATATGTGTAAGATATCTTAGATATTTTCTCCTTTTCACATACAAATACAGCTCCTCTTCCCTCTCATTTTCTCATTTCCCCTCCTCCATTTCCTCAGATTTCTCTCTTCTTTTCTTATCTTCTAGTGTAAAGAAAATAATGCCAAAATTTTCAAAGAAATTTTTAAATTATAATATATACGTATATATACTTAAGCACCTTAGATTATTGCAAAATTCCACCTTTTCCTCTCTACCATCCACGGCCTCCACTTCATTCACCATTCGCTAAGCCTTCCTCGTCTCTAATCCTACACCGTGAACTCCTTTAGCCATTCCAAGCCTAGGTCGAGCCGTCTAGGAGCAATAATCTAAGTGATCGTGAGCTAGGAGTTCGAGTTAGCGAAGATATAGCTAATTTTTAGTTAGTCGTTTAAACCCGAAGTGAGAAACACCTAAACTATAGTATTATATGCTATTTGATGTTATATTTGTTTGATTATGATTGTTGATGACATTTTTTAATATGAATGTTGAATATATATATGCAAGTCACGGAAATACACATCGATAAGCATAAAGGAAATCACTTTCCTTTATTTAATAAATTGGTGTATATGGAACTTTAAACCTCTAAAAACTGGTTTTATACGGTTCAGAATTTTTTTATAAATATTTAAAAGTGTTTTGGCAAAGTTTAAATGAATATTGTAAATCTAGTCAAAATTAGGCATGTCGCGTAATGGAAGTTCGCAATTTTACGCCATAAAATTCAAATGATTATATAGAATGAAATTTAGCTCAGAATTCTTCAAGATAAGATTTTTATGAATTATTATATCCATAGTTTTCAAACAAAGAAAAAAAATCGAGATCTCGACAAGTAGATTTTGAAATATGAGTAAAACAAGTTGTTGGAAAAGTCGCGGTTTTGCAGTTCGAATCTATAAAAATATTCTTTGAAAATGATATTTTAAAATTGTTTAAAATATGAAATAAGTTCTAATAATATTTTTAAACATTTTAAAAGTGATTTGAATTATAAAAAATGAACTTCCAAATGTAGGAAAGTAGTTTTGATCAATATAGCTTAAAAAGCACTTTCTGCACCACTTTCCTGTAACTTTTAAAATGTGATTTTAGACACAACCATTCTTTTCCAAATCCTTTGTAAATGTTTTCAAATGATTAGTAAAGTATTTTAAATATGATTTGGAGGATTTTTGGAATGGTTAAATATTAAACGATTTGGAGTCGATCAAATTACTTGACCACCTTATGCGTGTTAGAGAGGTAGTGTCTAAGCCTGGGTTTGGAAAACTAGTTTCCTACTCTCCCTAGCAACCAAACTGGAACAATGGATGGGATAGTAAATTTGATTTACTCGGATGAAAAATTTCCAAAGTATAAAGGAAATAATTCTCCAAATATAAATAACTTGAATTTTATGGAGATAATCTTCTAGTACTCGGTGTTAAAGCCCAAAGAGGGAACTCATACTATTCGTTGGATACTCGATAGTGGATGTTCCAAACATATGATGGGAAATGCACATATGCTATCAAATATCACTTGCATGGATGGTGGCATGGTCACTTTTAGGGATAATTCCAATGGATATGTTATAGGAATTGGAAACGTCATCAATGTTGATACGTCTAGTTCTCCTATTATTTCAAATGTTTTATTAGTTAAAAATTTAAAATATAATTTACTTAGTATAAGCCAATTATGAAATAAAGGATTTAGAATCGATTTTGAAAAGGATAAATGCAATATCTTTGATCAAAATAAAGATTTAATTTTGAAGGAACAAGAAATAGAAATATTTATATTCTAAACATGAATATTAATCACGGTAATGATTTATGCTTGACCACAAATCTGATCCATGGGTGTGGCATAAGAGGATTACCCAAAATAATTTTCAAAGTGAAAAATCTATGCGAAGCATGTCAACTTGGAAAATGAAAGATAAGCTCGTTTAAATCTAAAATAGAAATCTCCTAAACAACCTCTTAAATTACTTCATTTGGACTTATTTAGTCCAACTCAAGTACATTTAATAAATCATAATAAATATTTCTTTGTAATTATAGGAAATTTTTCAAGATATACTTGGACACTATTTTTAAAACATAAAATGATACCTTCAAAATGTTTAATTGTTTTGCTAAACGAATTGAGACTTTAATGAATTTAAAAATAAAAAGTATAAGAAGTGATCACAATGGAGAATTTGAAAATGAATTATTTACTAATTTTAGTAATAAAAAGGGAATTACTTATAATTTTTCATTTCTACGAACACCGCAATAAAATGGAGTAGCTGAAAGAAAAAATCGCGCCTTACAAGAATATCCCCGAAATCTCCTAAAAGCAGTAACTTACCAAAGAAATTTTGGGCCGAAGCAGTTGCTATTGCTTGTTACATTTTAAATCAAGTAACTCTTAGATCCATGACTAAAAATACACGTTATGAAATTTTCTACAAAAAGAAACCAAAAGTAACATATTTTTGAATATTTGGATCAAAATGCTTTATTCTAAATACAAAAGACAGTCTTGGTAAATTCGATTCAAAAGCCGATGAAGGAATATTTGCTAGCTATTCTAATCAAAGTAAAGCTTACAAAATTTTTAACAAATAAACAAATGTTATAGAAAGAAAGTCTTCATGTCTCGTTTGATGATAACTTCAAAAATATAAACAAAGACGACGAAGAAATTTCCGACTCTAATCATTATAGAATCATTGAAAATAATAATAATCAAAATAATACAATTGACAATAATAATAATGATTAAAATAATATGATTGAAAATTGTAACCAAAATGGGTTAAAATCACCTCCCTGAATTTTAAAAGATTATCTAATTGATAGTATAATTGAAAATCAAGATAATAGAGTTTCAACTAGAAGACCGATAAATCAAACGAGTAATGTAGCATTTATATCCAATTTTGAACCTAAAAGTTATAAGGAAGCATCAAATGATTATTTCTATATTTTATCTATGCATGAAGGACTTAATAATTTGAATATAATAATGTCTAGGATTTAGTACCAAGATAAACCGATCAATCAGTCGTTGGAACAAAATGCGTTTTTAAAAATAAAGCTTACAAAAACGGAAATATCATATGTAATAAAGCTAGATTAATGGCATGGGGATATAATCAAGAAAAGTGCATTGATTATGAAGAGACTTTTGCTCCGGTCCCACGTCTAGAAGCATAAGAATATTACTTGCTTTTGCGTGTCATCATAACTTTTAGATGTTAAAAGTGCTTTCTTAAACGGTTTTATAAAATAAAATGTTTACGTATCACTATTTTTTCATGAAAAATATATGGATCATGATTTTAAACTTAAAAAGGCACTTATGGTTTAAAACAAGCACCCCGAGCTTGGTATGATCGATTAAAATCACATTTAATTAATTTTGGTTTTCAAATTGTCAAAATAAATACAACATTATTTATTAAAAAAAGAACAGAATAAAATACAAGTAAAATAATTAAACATTGGAATTTTTATATATCAAGAAAAATACTGTAAAGAACTATTAAAATATTTTGGAATGGATAATACATCAAGCCCACTCCAATGAGTACTACTACTCATCTAAACAAAGATGAACACGGAAAAGAGTTTGATCAAAAATTATATCGAAGCATGATAGGATCCATACTATACTTAACTACTAGTAGACCAGATATTATGATGAGTGCTTGTGTATGCGTAAAATTTCAGGCATAACCTAAAGAATTACATCATCGTGCAGTTAAATGGATTTTAAGATATTTAACCAATACTAAAAATTATGGCTTATTTTATCCAAAAGGCAGTACATTCGAACTTATATCTTATAGTGATGCGGATTTTGGAGGATGTAAATCTGATAGAAAAAGTACAAGTGGACATGTCACTTTATTGGTCAATCATTAGTTTCTTGGTTTAGTGAAAAACAAAATTGTGTTTCACTTTCAACATGTGTAGCAACCCTGAATTTGGTAGTTTTAACTAGCCAATTATATATATAATCAATAAATAGTTTTTTTGTTGAAAAATAAACTCATGTTAATTAATTGTTAATGAAGGAAATACCATTTTCAAAATTTATTTAGCAATTTAAATAGTTCGTAGAAAAATAGAAAATGTGACCGAAGAACGTTTTTCGAAATTTCGAAATTTCGACACCGGAAAGTTGTCGAGAATGTCGTTCGTCTTTGTGAGCCATATGTACACATATAGAGTAGATAAGTAACTAAATAATTATACACTTAGGAATAGATTATCTTATGCTAATTATAATTAACAGGTGATGTGACAGTTCATAACTTTAAAAAAATAAACATTATATATAAATATATATTATTAAGTGTTGTCATATCTTAATATTTTCATAATTATACATCATTATTCATCATGAGCTTAAGGATTTGACTAGAGAAGGAGGGGAGATGTGACAAGAGAGAGGGGTAGGAAGGTGATGTGAATTTTCAATATCATGACATATTATGTTAAATCATTAAAGGATAGATTAGTAATTTTCTCTAACTCTTTTTACCTATAAATATACATCCACACGCACATATTTTCATTTGCTTTCTTCTTTTCACTTTCTAAAACTTCCTCTCCAAAATATCCATGGCTTCCATAGTTTGTAAAAGTTAGAAAAAAATAATTCTTTTCCACTCAAACTCTTCTCTTTAGCTCACTAAAACCATTCTACATCCATCTCTGCTTCCTCTTCCAAAATCAAGTCCCATTCCACCAAAAACACATTAGGCTGAGCCAAAATATGACCATGGCTGAGCCTAATCTAGGTGTTTAGGCATCCAAAAGCTTACGTTTGTAAGTTAGGACCAAGTGCTAGCATATATCAAAGTTCTAATGGAAGTAGCTTTGAGATTTGTAAAGCTTTCGGTAAGTAAACTTCTAAATTTTAGAAAAGAAAATTATACTTGTTTTTATGCTATATATGTCATTAAATATGCTAGGTTGATATGTTGAATTACCATGCGAACTGGATAAATGTGATTGCAAGTTGGTTGTTTGAATTGGATCAGTGATTTGGTAAAACATGTTATATATTTGGATATGTATATGTTTTATATGGATACGGTTGTAGACATGTTATATTGGTTGTGATATGTTGGTAGTATTGGTTGTGAAAATGGAACCCAAGTTTGTAATGAGATGGTTGTGAATTTGCGTTGAAATGGTCGCAAACCGATTTAAGATCCGGTGGAAAGAAATAAGTTTTCTTTGGTTTGATTTTGGAAATGTTTTCCAAGTTACAACATGTTGAAAGTTTCAAGACCTTTCATGTAAGTTTTTTTTTAAATTATGGCCTCCTTTGAGTTAAGTGTAAGTTTCGCCTAGAAATCAATTCTTGTGAACTGTGCTTATAGCGATAGTCGCCATGGATGTAGTTCGAAAAATTTCACTATTTCAAGATTTAAGTGTTTTCTTTTGGATTGCTTTTGAAAACTCATTTTGAATTAATTTAGTAAGTCAAAAGTTTAGTTTTAATTATTTAATAATTTATTATTTAATTTAAATTAATTTAGGTAATTATTAATTAATTAATTAATTACGTTAACTAATTAGAGTTTAAGAAATTATTAACTAAGTAAATTATTTTTAAATAAGTAACTTATAAATAATGATTAATTAAGATAAAAAGAAAAATAATTTTTATTTAATCAAGTTATTTATTTTAATTAATTTTTAATTAGATTTAGTTATTTAATTAATTGTTATTTAATTAAAGGTTAATTATTCGGGGGTTTCTTAAATAAATCTTAATTAAGTATATTATAACTAGGGTTTAATTATAAATAAAATTTTGTATTATTAATGATTTAATTTTCATTTAATTAAGGTTTGACTAAGTTTAAACTTGTGATTTAGTTAAAGTTTATTTGTTTTTAAGGTTTCTTTAAAAATCCTATCAATTATTTGTCTTTAACCAATTTTCTTTTAAAGTGAATTATTTTAAAACCAAGGATCTATTATCCATGCTATTAAGAAGCCAAATGAATTAAATTAGTTGTAATATAACAATTTCACGTTTTATTGAAAGTAAGTCGACTTGTACTCATCATAAATACCGCACTTTGGGAATGTGATAAATACAAGGGGGTTAATTTTGATAAGCAGGTCATGATAATCTAAGCATATGGAATATATATTCATACGTAAACCTTCACACCTTGATAATGGGATAGTCTACTATAAATAACTTGACCCTTTAAAATTATCGAAATTTGGTTTGGAGAGACCGGGATCGGATAATAGTTGTTATCTAAAAACCACTTTGAACCAACATAAATGTTCGAATTAGAAATAGTAAATGCAAGGTCCAAGATAACGACTTTGAAGTACAAGGGCTATTTGCTACTAACCTTGAGGGTGATTCCAAAATGGGTGTAGTGGAAATAGTACCTTCGGTTCGTTCATCTCCTGAACGATTGTATGGATGAATGCTGACATTGTGTCAGTATCTAGAAGGTGGTGTAGCATTCTAAGTTGCAGTGCTCTAGAAAAGGTAAACGTAGCCTCATGCCTCATCAACCCGAAATGACTAAAACATGATATGCAGCAGGGCCATGTGGGTCGCTCCCATAAGGGTATGTATTTAGTACTACTAGTCAATTGTTAGGTTGGTTCTGTGTAGCAGGCTATAAGATGTTCTTGTCAGACCCCAGGTGTATTTATCTAGAGATGCATCTTCAGAAGATGGTTCCTTACCCAGTCATGTATGGAATCCATTGTCCAATAAGTGCCATATGAAATTAGTTGTGCCCAAATATGTTGAAATGTGAGATGCAAGCACTTTAGCTATGTTCTCTCTTACTTGAAAACCCTAAACATTATTATCATATCGTTGAATTTCAACACACAATGTTTTGGTTATCGTAAGGTAAAAATCCGTCCGTGTTTATGTATGGCATGGTCTTACGGGATACCTTTGATTTTCAAATTGTTTTATAAAAGTAAGAATTAAGTTGTTTGAGTTTACTCACACCAGACCCATGCCTGATCTAGAATTTTTTTTCCCTAAAACTCTTGGTTACTCAAACTTTTATGAATAGCCAAGTGATCCAGGTTTCTTACAATAGCATTTTGTAGGAGTTGGAGCAGGTGGCTTCACCAATTGCTATCTAGTATCTATTTCTGGTGTGTATGTATATATATGTATTTTAGACTTATGACGTAAGGACGAGTAGTTATAATTTTCCTAGTGTAGAGTTTGTATTATTATGACTCTGATGCATTATGATAGCAATGACCATGTATAATCCTATGTTATATATTATATGTTGTTCCTTTTCGATGTGAGATTCTGTGATTGTTAATTTTTTTTCTTATATTTCTTTTTCTTTTACCCATAATGACTCGTGTTTCGAAGTAAGGAAGGCGGTTCTTTACAGTTGGTATCAATCTTAGGTTAAGCAAAACAACTAGGCTTTTAGGTCGAGTCAATCTTACGAGAGCGTATTTGTAAATTTTTATTCATATACCCTTATAGGTAGATCAACTTGGTAGGTTTGATTAGTAACTTTCTTTCAAGTCTTATCCCATTCAAATTCTAAGAATTTTCTTACTATATCCAGGTAGTAAGAAATGAATAATAGAGGTAGACGATGTAGGGAACATGTAGCACTATAACTACAAATGGTCAAATCCCAAATCCTAAAGGAGTTCGGATTACCAAAATGGCCACACCATAGTAACCGATAGTGAATTCGCAACCTTATGCAAGGATTACACTAATCTTGTAGGGAAACCGTTTAAGGGGACTGAGTCTATCATGGAAGTGCAAGCTTGGTTGCGATATTACGAGAAGATTTTTAAAGGTCTTGGTTTATCTAATGGACAAAAGAGATTTTTAGCAGCATGACAACTGCAACAGGAAGCAGCAGCTTGGTAGGACTCCCTTACTGCAAATATTCTAAAAGATGAGTTTTCGTGGGCTCGATTTAAAGAAGTTTTTGAGGACCTATTTTTGCCAACAGCAGGAAGGACGAGGATGTACCACAATGTGACGACCCGCAAATCCATACCCTTTGAATCGACAATAATCCACACATGTCCGACCCAAAAAGCACAAACTGATGGAAAGTCAAGAGAAAGAAAGTAAGAGAGAAGAAGAGAAGAGAAGAAAGAGAGAAGATAGAACCAAATAGAACAATGCAGAATCTCACATCGCAGCGGAAAATATAATACTTTATAAAACAGAAACTGTATATATATACACATCAATCAGAGTTCAACAATCAATCAATAGTTATCAGCTTGAACAGTTATAATAATCTGTCCTTACAAATGCCGATAATATAAAACAACTAAGCACAACGGATAATCAATAATCAAAACAGATACGCGTATATGTAAATGAAGATCTTCAGCTCTCCTGTTGAAGCTCCAAAAGCACCAATCTAAACCTGTAAATATACTCGGTCTGACCCGAGCATTGAAAGGGAAGAACGCCCGGATCAGTCTGGTAAACCAGCATGAGAAACACACTCAACTGAATTTTTCTTCATCAAAACAAAAGTATCTCGTAAGACACACCCACACATAAACATGGACATGTTTTTACCTTACGATAACTAAAACATTTCTTTCATATCAAATCCTCTTATATTATACTAGTGTCTAGTATATACAAATAATATTAATCATAGTCGAAATGGTTACCCATATAGCATTTCGAGGCTATCCATTACGCCTTTACAAACAAAATCGTAGCTCGTAGTGGGTTTTGGATTTCCATACAAATGACTAGGTGAAGGGACTACCTTCCGGCAGTACACCTCTAGAAGAATGTACAGAGAAACCATCACAAAGTTTCTCTACCAACACAAGACCGGCCCACCTCTATAACTAGATGGTATCGAATATGTCATCCCCCGGTCGTTACCGACCTTTACCGAGGGCCCTCTAGCATACAAACCACAATAATCAAATACACGACGTCATAGCGTGTAAAGATATATCTAGAAGAGGATGATCATATCCTAATGGGAATGACCCACTTAGGCCTGCTGCATCTAACCCTGTTTTGGTCATTTTCGATTGATGAGGCCTGATGAGGTAGCGGTTACCTTTCACAATCACATATCACATCACTTAGAATGCCACACATCCATTTCCGTTGACTACTAATTGCCTTCCACAAAAATAAAACCCTTAAGCTCATACGTCTCAAGGAGGGTGTTAAGCTAAGAGAAGTTTCCTTCTCCGCCACCACTGATGTACGTTTTTAAAAACCAATGTATGTAATCTTTAGAAATGCAATGTCAAACAAACATCCATACAAGTTGTCCAGGAACAGGACAAACCGAAGGTACTTTCCTACTACATCCTGTCGGGAAATCCCTAGGATTAGTAGCGAATAGTTCTCGCATTGGATATTTCATAATGAAGAGACCACTGCTACTGGATGTATATTGGGATTTTAACCCCAAATGATCAACAAGAAGTCCTCCACTATGAAAATCCGGAATATCAATGTCATCACAAAGCAACCTGCACAATCGTCGCATATACGTTGGTCCGAAGTGGTTTTCAGATAAATCTGATCCCGGTCTCTTCGCACCAACAACGCAAAAGCGTTTCTCAACCTCACATAGAAACTAAGTCTCATAGACTTATCACACAACTTTCAACTTGCTATCCTTCGGGCCAAGAAGGAAGCTCGATAGATTGGAGTAATACTCCGCACTATACGAATCAACATCCTCAACACAAAGGATAATCAAGCCTACACAAAAGGCTACGTACTAAGTGTACGACTACAGAGTTCCCACATCAAGTCGAGGAACTAAAATTTGACAAAGTTTGATAGTCGGTTATTTAACTATCAAAGCAAACAAACAAATATTCAGCACCAAAACAATCACTAGGCCCTTTTAATTAACCTTTTATTAATTAAACCATTTGCTAAATATTAACTTCAAATTATCTTTAAAAAGATATATTCTCAAAACATTTCAACATTGGAAAACATTTCCAAATACTTATTTAATAATAAGTAATTCACAAATCAATTTATTTTCAACACTTGGAAAATATTCAATATACTTAAATCATGATTAAGTATATATTTTATTCTTTAAGGAAACGATTCTTTTAAACATCTTTATTTTGGGTCAAAACGAATGTTGCGTAAAACATCGCTACGACAACCCAAATCAATTGTATAGGGATTCGAAAATTAGATAGATATATAAATCCCAATACTATACAAAAACATCTCCTTTCGAAAATCATTTAATATAACAACAGTGTTATAGTCCATCATTTCCTTATACTTTTTGAAAATGTCTATTTCAACAACGAATGTTGAAATCTATGTATTCGATACTTAACACACTTTAAAACAACTTTAAACCATTTAACTCCATTTAAATATCACTTCCCAAATCATTTATTTGATATATTATTCACTGTCCAAAATCGTGAATATAATTCGTTTAGCAAATTAAAGCTTCTACACATTTAATTCAGAATTATACACTGTCCAAAATCGTGGATATAAATCTCTAACCAAATTCAACACTTCTACATATTTAATTAAAGGATTATCCACTGTCCAAAATCGTGGATATATCTCCTTTAATAATTTCTATACTTACTTATCAAATTTATTTGATTTTGGATTTATAAAAAAATGTTTATAAATTCCATTTTCATTTTATAATAACTACTATATATAAAATCCCTTTATTAACCAATTCCATTTATAACTCCATTTTATACCCAAAACCCAAATTATAAGTTAATTACTTATAATTCATTTATTTACAAAAATCATTCTTTTTATAACATCATCAATTATAAATATGTAAATCTTATTTACTTATAAAACCCATTTATAACATCATTTTAACAATTATAAAAACTCCTTTATAATTCAGTTATTCTGATTTATAAAAGCTCAATTTTATAAATCTTATTTATAAACCATTTATATTTGCCAAAAATCTCAATTCAAACCATTTCACAAAATAACCAACTACTTATTTCAAAAATCACATTTCAGTTATATTTCACAAAAATCATAATTTTTATAACAATAAAAATTATAACATTTATTTATTTAAAATAAATCAATTCTTAACAGTTCAAAAATTCAATAAAACATTTACTTCCAAAATCACTTTAAAATCCTTTTGAATTTGGAAAGCATCACTTTAACATTTTTAAATTATCAAAATAGGCCCAATGCTGCAACAGCACTAAATACAACAATCACGGCATCCAAAATATCATATATAATATGATAACAGGATATACAACAATATCTGTAAATAAATCAATACTGTTGAGGAATCCATTCGGATCCCCCCAACCTGTCACCTGCAACAAATATACATATTAGAATATGTGTACAATGTCCGTTTCAAGGCAGACGCGCGTACAAAGGGTCATCCGTTCATACACGGGAACGTATAGGGTCTCATCTACTCCAATACATTGGAATATATCCAAATATCAATCGATATATCATATATCATCCAAACAATCATCAATCATCATATAATAAATTATTTCTCACTTATATAAAAATATTAGTGAGTCAGAAAGAGTGAGTTGTACTCACATTGCGTCCAATAGCAGTTGCAGTTTTTTATTCCGAATAAAATTAAACGACCGTTTAATTTTACCCAAAATTCACACTAGCTCCAATCAACTCCAAACAGCTCCATCGCATAGTGTTCGACAATACAGACCCAATGCAATTCGTTTCGTGCGAAACAGATCTCGTATGAAGAAGATATGGTATTTTAAACATTGTACAAATTTATAATATATATTAATTCACTGTTATTATTTTATTTTTAACCTAGGAAAATCTGGGCCGTTGCTTTCAATGTTGCAGATCCTAGCCGTGCTTCCCTTTCTTCCTCTCCCACGTTAATATCCAGGCAACCAAAACCCATACATGCGGCCATTTCCATCGATGTTGCACCACCCTAAGACGACCGGAAGCCGATCAAAAACCTTCGATGCATGCGCCATCACAACGTCCACCACCAGCATGAACCACGGCAAGCTCGGTTTTGCCTAGGCCTCGAAAAATGCATGTAAGCATACGACCTTTATGAGCAAATTGCCGATGATCCAATGTGTGAAATCCAATCATAACTGTTGGATACGAAGATCACGCTGCCCTCTTCGATGTTGTAGTTGAAAATTTTCTCTAATTACTCATGGATTGGAAGAAATCGAGGAAAGAAAACTGTGAATTACCGACCATTGAAAATAAATGGTGGCTAGGGTTTGGTTTTGACCTAGTTTGTGAAAATAGAGAATATCCAAGTTCTTTTATAGAAACATTACGTGCACTATTCATCCGGAAAATTTCCAAAATCGAAATGAAGCATGCCGCCTGGCATTTATAATGTTTTCCCCTATTCCGAACGCAATGAAATATATATCGAGAGCCAATTCGATCGTATTTGGAAGTTAGGTTTTCGAATCTAATTATTTTAAATTCAAAATTCACTTAAACTGATTTCCAACGTGTTTTAGCTTACCCCGGAGAAACCGTAAGTCCGATTGGCACGAAACTTGAAATCTTATAATAATTTAACATTACGAATCCAATGAAACTAGTTTAGTCAAAATCCGAGAGTATTTGAAAAATGGCTATTTTCACTCGTCAATTGAATATCAAAATATTCAATTTCTACAAATTAACTTTTAATTCGATTTTAAAAGTTCTCTAAAATCATGCTAATTCAAAAAGAATTTAATACAACTTTATAAATCATTTTTATTCATTTTAAGTCCCAATTTTCAATTATTTCTACAATTTTGAATATTAAATTATCAATTTAATTATCCAATTAAATCCAGATATTCGAAATATTATTTATTCATCTTACAAAATTTGCTTGTTTATATTTAAAATCAATTAAATATATGAATTTCAAATAATAGAAATTCTGGGTCGTTACGTTCTCCCCTACTTAAAAGAATTTCGCCCTCGAAATTGCCAAGTATGAAAATGTCACTAAATCCATTAACTTTTCAAAAATGTTCGTTCAATTTAGATTTACCAAATCTCTAAGTGTTTAACTTTCCCAAAATCCGTTAGTTAAACTTCTTACAAAACTTTTCTAAGTTTTCAAATCTATTTATAGTTATCTTTCCAAAACCAACTAATATCGTTTCAATTTTCAACTCAAAATCAAAACTTTTGTTTTTATTAAAAAAATTCAATTTTCCGAAAATTTTTCCAACGCCTTAAATTTTCAGAAAAATTCGCCATAGTCTCCTTTGCGCGGTTCGATCCGGAAAAAATAACAATATATATATCAAAAATATACATCTCATCATCAAGGATGAGGCAACCCGAAGGGAAAAAAGTGTAAAAGTGCAATATGTAATCCAAGATATGTACCTTATATATTATTAGCGAGCATATACGGCTAATATAGCACGAAAGCCAGCTCCAAATGCGAAGCAAGCACCATACGCACCTATTAAACACTTAACAATCAATGAGAAACATGTATATATGAAAGTAATATTAATATACAACATATACCAATACAACAACTACATATGCCACTATAGCAAATGCAACAAAAACAACAAATCCAACCATCAAACAACTATCATCCAACTAACATCCATAACCAAATCAATACACTTTCACATCTCATTAATATTCAATGAATTGGTTTTCAATTTAATCACAGTTGATTCATTTACATTGGATTTTTCTAACATTCATTCATTCATTTTCAATTAGTTTACATTCACTAATTCATATTCCAATTTGTTCACTTCCAAATCAAATCAAATTTTATTTAGATTCACTTACTTCTAATTTGGATTCAATTATTTAGCTTTCCATTTCATTAGTTCAATTTGATATGGATTTTTTATACAATCAATTAACATCTATCTAACAATCAATGCATATCCAACATTTGCCAAATTAATTTACTTTACATTCATTCAATTTGGTTCAACACTTTTAATTTCCAATTGGTTTAACATTAAATTGACTTTCATTCAATTATTCAATTCACAACTTGCTTATCTTAAGTTTTATTCAATTCTTAACAACAACATTTTCTAATCCATGTTTATTCCTAATTCACCTTTACAATTAAATTTGAATTTCATAATATAAATCAAGTTCATATCCATCTAATGACTTCATTAATTTACTTCGATACCAAATTCAACTTCATTCAACATCACTTAAATTATGTTTCATTTCAATTTCATTTACCATCACTTTCACTAAAAGACTTAAGTTCATCTCTATTTTATTTAACTTTACTTAAAGTCAAATTCATATCACTATTCAAAATCAAATTTTGTTTTGCCTAACCAAAAGTGTTTAACCATTTTAACAATTGGTTTTACTTACATTTTCTCACTTTATAAGTTATAAAACTTATTTATCTAAACTTCCAAATGCATATTATGTAATCACTTACCACTTAAACTTATATTCATACTTCATTAACTTATCTAATCCAGTTAAAATTCAATTCGATTTATTTAACTTTCCTTTAATTAAATTTCAAATCATATATCTAATATGCTAACTCAAATTTCTTTCAACTTTACCAAATTTAAATTTATACTTCATATTATACATCCAAAACTCGTTTCACTTATATTTATCAATTTCAACTTGGATTTTAGATTCAAATTTGTTTATCAAAACAAAACTTCAATTTCAATTTACTATTGGTAGAAAATCCATCACATAGAAACTCGAAAATGATACTGATGATGCTGCAGTCATCACCCTTATTATTTCCTAGCAACAGTAGTGAATTCAGTGCTTTATATTCTTCTTAAAACTTCTTTCTATTTATACATCACATTTATAAATCTCTTACTTATATAATTTTACTATTTTACGTTACCTACATAAGATCATTTCAAATTTATCTTATTTAGATTTACAACAATATAATCTCTTTAACTTTTTGAAAAACAACTTCCAAAATCAACAGGATTCAAATTTCCAAATAATTGGTTTGAATTCATTTTTATTTGCAACTCATATTTATAAATATACTTAGGTTGTTCCATTTCTTATATATAAGACTATTTCACAATTGTAAATCAAATTAATTATAATTGTCGAGTTCTAGCGGTCCAGTGGTTGAGACATAGTGGAGTTGCTACATGTAGTTGTAGTGGCACCGGTTCGATTGCCAGCGGCCACAATAATGAGACATAAGTGTTCGGACACTATAAATCCCAGTCTAACCAAAGGCCAGGTAAACATAGTTTCCTTGGCCCCAAAGTTTAATCTTTTGAAAACAATTAAAAAGTTTAAAAAATCCTCTCATGTCCGCTTCTTCCGTATTCCGTCCCCTCTCCCATATTTTCAGCTCCGTAGTCCTTCCCCTTCCCCCTCTCGTCAACTCTCTCGTACCATCTCCCTCTCCCACTGTCAACCAAGTCGTGCTTCCCCTCTCTCCCATCATCTCTGTCCCTTCACCAACATCAACTAACCCATTCTCCTCTCCTCCAACCTGTCATGGTCCATCATCTACCCTTTCTGCCTCTGTTCCTTCTTCCTCCATTGTCCTCATTGCTACCTCGTCGAAACATCCCTCTCATGTCCCCCCTGACCCCCTTCCTTTACCTCTTCGTCCTCCTCTCAACTCTTCTCCTTCATCTCAGTCGGTTGTCCCCCCTCCTCCAGTACAGTGTGAACGGAAATGAACTTCACTCTTCAAGCGCAAACCCAAAAACGCTAGGAAGTACATCCTCGTTGACATGCTCCCTGTGTATGAAGATAGTGTGTTAGTGCCTCCTCCTGAAGTGCTAGCTGCAGGTGACGTTATTTGGAATGATTCAGTAGTTGGTTTTTTCTTGGACAGGCCATTATCATATTCTGCCGTTGTTCTGAAGCTTATGAAAATATGGAGATTAAAAGGCACAGTTACTGTCAAATCAGATGACACCATATTTTTATTCAATTTCTCTTGTTCTGATGACAGGGACAAAATCTTACAGAGTGACCCTATTATTATGAACAATAAGTTATTCATCATTAAACAGTATGATGCTGGTATTAGTAATGTTACTGGTACTGTCACTGCTGTTCCAGTTTGGGTTCACTTGTATAATCTTCCTATTTATGCTTGGTCACCTCTGGGCATAAACTGGCTTTGTAGCCACTTGGGTAAACTGTTATGTATGGATGAAATGACTGAAAAGCAGGAGAGGTTGAGTTATGCTAAATGCCTGATTGAAGTCAGACCTGATAGGGAGTTAGTAGAGGAATTTATTGTCAAATTGGTTGAGGGGGGTTATCAGAAAATTACTGTTCAATATCTTTGGAGACCGCATGTTTATGTTGACTGTAAGAACTTTGGCCATACAACAGCTGGTTGTGATAAGAAGGAAGGAATAAAAATTAACAAAATAGTTACAACCGCTGAAAGAAGGGAATAAGGTGAAGAAGCTAAAGAGACCAAACAATTTCGTCAAAAAGTCAGACCTTTCAGGCAAAAGATCATCAGAAAATGGCAGCGTGTAAAAGGTAAAGAACTTGGATTTACGGTGAAGAACAGTAGTATGGAACAAACAACAACGATGAAAGTAGTAGAAGTTAACGTAGCAGTAGAAGAAAGAATTGATGAAGATGGAAAGGTTGTGGAAGGGGAAATTGTTATACAGGGAAAGGATAAATCATGCATGGGAATTATGACACATGTGGTAGGTAAAGATAGTGGAACTATACCCATTCAAACTAGTTCTGACATTGAGGACAAAGAATTAAGAGATGTGCAAAATGAAGCTAATGTAAATGACAACAATGAAGATTATCTAGTTGTATTCAACAAATTTGATGCACTACAAGATCTGGAGGAGGCACATACATTTCCTGAGAAGCATAAAGAATGTTTGAAGGAGGATGGAATATGTGATGATGCAAGCAGTAATATGGCAGACCAAACAAGTAAAGATGCTGAGGTCCAAACAGTGCAGAACAACACATCCCATAAAGAAGCAAATCTTGTGAAAACTGATATCACACTGCAGAAGATAGAAAAAGTATATAAACCTGCTGCTCTGGTAGTAAACAGTACAGGGGAAGAAGATAGTAGTATCAATGTGAAAAGTAAACTTGGTATTGAGCCTACCTCAAGTGGTATGAAGGACAAAAAGGGTAAAAAGAAGAAAGTAACTCACAAAAGTGCTGAATGCAAACAAGATGACATGAACAAAGGTGCACAACCATGCACGGCTGACATCAACACAGTTAACAACTTAAACCCTTTCCTCCCTGGTAATGTCAAATCTCCCAATAACCCCTATTCCAACATCATGCCTCCCCTTGCCTACAAATCGCCACTCTCCCTCACAACCACACCTCTTTCCTTAACTCCTCTTGCTTCTGAACTGCCTAACAGTAATGTAACAATAACGAATAGTTTAAACAAACCCAATTCACATAAAACTCCTAGCTACTTGACCTCATCTCAAGCAGTGACTAGGAGAATGAAGATTGAAATTCTTAATGCTAGTGCTCTCCAATGATGACGAATATTGGAGCATGGAATATACGTGGAGGTCACCAAGTTATCAAACTTGATCAATGTCGTCTTCTTATCAGCAAGCATCAGTTATCGATACTAGCTATTCTAGAAACTAAATTAAACCTTGCCATGACTATCAAGGCAGCTAGCTATGTTAAATCTGACTGGAGTTTCATCCATAACCTTGATGAAGCACCATACGGTAGAATCTTGATTCTCTTCAATCCCCTTCAAGTCCAATTAACAACCATACTCTCCACTCCCCAGCTAATTCATTGCCTTGCTCATAACTCCACTGACAATACCAACTACTATGTCACCTTTGTCTATGCCTTCAACTCTATTGTTGCTTGTGCTTCATTACATTCGCTAATCCTTCTCTGAGACAGTCTTCGCACCCATGGCTTATCTCAGGTGACTTCAACTGTTGTTTCAATCTCTCTGATAGAGTAGGCGGCAACCCCCTATCTCGCAATGAAATCCGGCCTCTTGCTGAAACCATTCAACATGCTGACCTTGTCCCTATTAAATCGGTTGGTATGCCGTATTCTTGGAATAATAAAAGGAGGCATGGCAATAGAACCTTCTCTAGGATTGACCACTCCTTCTCGAACCAATCTTCTCTTGATAAATGGCCTCTTCTTTATACTAATCTTCCTCACTCCTCTCCTATCTGATCACTCTCCTCAAATTATTCATCTGCGAGAAGCTGGCAAGAGAGGAAAAGCAAATTATAAAATTTTTAATTCTTGGGTGCTTGAACCTAATTTTAAAACAATTGCATTAGCCTCTTGGAGTAATACTAAGTATGGTAACCACTTATACATTTTGCAGGAGAAAATCAAAGAAATGAAAGAAGTCTTGAAGGAGTGGTCATTTAAGAGATTTGGTAAAGGAGCAAAAATGAGTTCGATGCTTGAGGCTGAGCTTGTTATGGTGCAAACTTCTATGATGAATAATACTGCTGATGATATTCATGCAACTACCGAAAGTTTGCTGTCCCAAAAGCACTATGTAGCTCTGGCTAAAGAAAGTGACATCATTCGCCAAAAGTCTAGAATAAAATGGAGAGAGAAGGGAGATACGAACGCTTCTTACTTCCATGCTAGTCTCAAGAATAAGCAGCGGCGTGAGAACATTGCGTCTATCCATGATAGACAAGGTATCCTTCAAACAACTGATGATGATGTGAAAGCTGCTTTTGTCCACCATTTCTCGTCCCTTTACGGCAATGATACCAACTTCACCCCCTCTATTGATGATATTCCTCATGACATTCTTCCTAAATTATCTGCCGAAGATTATGATGCATTAAGCAAAGAGGTTACTGAAGAAGAAATTGAAAAAGCAATGTTCTCTCTCAATGCCAACTCGTGTGGTGGTCCCGATGGATTAAATGCTAAATTCTACACCTTTTGCTGGACGTTTGTTTCGACTGATGTGTGTAATGCTATCAAGCTGTTCTTTAAGAAGGCCAAAATCTATAGATCCTTTAATTATACCAATATTGCTTTGATCCCGAAGATTAAGAATGCTCATAATGTGAATGACTTTCGCCCTATTTCATGTTGCAACACTATTTATAAATGCATCACCAAAGTCATTGCATCTAGACTTAGGGAAGTGCTTCCTTACATCATTTCCAATAATCAAGCAGCCTTCTTACCTGGAAGAAATATCCTTGATCACATCCTGCTTTCTTATGAACTGCTTAGAGGGTACAATAGAAAGCAATCTCCTCCTAAAACTATGCTGAAACTTGACATAATGAAGGCTTTCGATATGATTCGATGGGATAGTATAGTGAGAATTATGGGATACATGAACTTCCCGCCGCACTTTATTACGTGGATCTACGAATGTATCTCAACTACGAACTATTATGTCATTGTTAATGGTAACACTGCTGGATTCTTTGGTGGTAAGCAAGGTATACGGCATGGTGATCCGATTTCAGCGTATGTCTTTATTATCGTGATGGAACTGCTGACAGGAATGATAAACAGGCTCATAAGTCATGGTGGCTTTAAACTTCATCAAGCTTGCAAAGAACCGCAAATCTCCACTCTCATGTTTGCTGATGATTTAGTCATATTCTGTTCTCCGGACATCAACACTGTTAAGAATATTATGATAACCCTTGGTCAGTTTTTTGCGATGACTGGTTTAAAGGTTAACATTCACAAATCTGATATCAAGATTGCTGGAGTTAGTTTACAACAAATGGATGAAATTTCTCATGTCTCTAGTTTGTCCCCAAACCACAATACTATATCCTACGTAGGGCTTCCCCTTGCTTCTTCTAGAATTACAACCTTACAATGCCTTCCCTTGTTTGAGAAGATAACTGCAAGACTAGAATGTTGGACTCCTAGGAAGCTTAGTCAAGCTGGCAAGCTCACTTTAATCAAGTCCGTGCTCTTTGCAATGCAGGTGTATTGGGCAAGGACCTTTGTACTTCCTTTTAAACTTGTTAAAATGTTACGCAGTGCATTTATGAACTTCCTATGGATGGGAAAAACTTCTGGTAGATACTTTGCGCCGATTAAATTCATCAGAGTTGAATGTCCCTTGAATAAAGGTGGGCTTGGATTATTCAATTTAACTCAATGGAACCAAGCTGCTTTTGCAAAACACATTGATACATTCTTCAATTATTCCACCAGTCTTTGGGCTGCCTGGTCTAGAAGAAATGTTATCAAAGGCAGGAGTATATGGACTATGCAGAAGCCACAAAATCTCAGCTGGACATGGCAGTGTATCTTTAAACTCAAGGAGACTTTTCGTCCTATCATACGCATAAATACAAACCCAATATATAACACTAGTTTCTGGGATGATCCATGGCTTGAAAAGGGCCTGATTCTAAGAAGACAATTAATTCACTGTGAATTGTTGCAATCTGGAATTCACTCTATGGCTAAGGTTAGGGATGTTGTTCAAGACAACCAACGGTTTAGATCCTTCTCTTCTAATTCGAGAATTCAGCACTTCTGGAGCTTGATCAGACAGTATGTTCCTCTCAACTCGACATCTGCTGAACTTGTTTGGGGGGAGAAAAAAAATTCAAAATTGGGGAGGCTTATGAGTACTTGATGAAGAACAACTCTCTGCCAGAGTGGAAGTGGTGGAAGCGTACATGGAATAAGGATGGTAGCATGCGTGAAAATCTGTTGATGTGGAAAGTTATGAACCGTGCTATTCTTACTAGAGTCAAAGTCGTGGCCATGGGTATGAATGTCACCATATACTGTACCTTCTGTAGAGATCATCCTGAAACTGTCGAGCACCTATTCTTTGAATGCCCGGTTATCAATGTTATTTGGATTGCTGTGAAGAACAAGCTCTGGCGTAATAATGTTGCTAATCATAATCTGGACGAATGGAATCATATCTATGCTTATACTGGGTGCAAGCAAGTGTTGAAGAAGCTATCTACTGCTGTGCTGAAGAGTTTTATTATGGCTGTTTGGACAGAGCATAACGTTAGGGTTTTTGACCACGTAAATTCGAAGAGAAGTACTGTGCTCGAGCAATGGGTCATGCATGAAATAAATCGAGACTTGGGAATGTTGCAGTTCACTTTTGACCCAGGGATTCTTCGGTCTTTCAATAGCTAAGACTTCTTGGGTGTTGTGTTTAATTTGTTTTTTCTTCTTTTTTTGTGCTTGTTTCCCTGTGTTTGTAGCGCTTTGTTTCCCTCTGTTTTATTTTGCCTTTCTTGCTGTTGTTTGTGTGTTGTTCTGATTGGTGCTGCAATAAAATGGTCGGGGACCATTTAACCCCGTCGGCCTTGCCAAAAAAATAAATAATTATAATTCCATACTTTATAATTCATTTGCTTATATAATTTGTTCTTCTACAATTGTTGTTTTAATTTAGAATATTCAAACAACTTTTATTAACCGATATATATTTACATTTTCAAACAACCAAACAATCAATTATACACTTTAATAATTCTGAAAAATTTATTTCTTTATATACAAAATATAACCGAGGTAAAATTATTTCATTTACCCAATTTAAAATGATACTATGTCGACTTGGCTCGTTTAAGTGTTTAGAAATCCCTATCGATAACATGGCATCCCACGTAACGACCAGAATTCACAAACAGCTCAACGGATAAGTAAACACAATATAAAACATTTTATATTCACTAACAAATACACGCTCATATATATAATACACTCAACTCAATCTAGGGTGCTAGTGTCCCTATCTATACTGAGTACACATCAAAGCTTAGGAATATACAACATCTAAGCTCTGATACCATGTGTGACGGGACGCAACCAGTGGGTAATACCCACCGTAGATCACACTGATACCTTGCGCTTTGCTTTTACGGCCAGCCTCTCGACTACAACCAACCCTCTCACTCTAGGGGCAAGAGTCATCGGTTCGCTACCTAAAAAGAAGCGAGAACCCCCTATCAGGCTGAACATAATCAAGCAAAACCGATGTATGTAATCTTTAGAAATGCAATGTCAGATAAATATCCATACAAGTTGTCCAGGAACAGGACAAACCGAAGGTACTTTCCTACCACATCCTGTCGGGAAATCCCTAGGATTATTAGCGAATAGTCCTCGCATTGGATATTACATAATGAAGAGACCATTGCTACTAGATGTATATTGGGATTTTAACCCCAAACGATCAACAAGCAGTCCCCCGCTATGAAAATCTGGAATATCAATATCATCACAAAGCAACCTGCACAATCGTCGCATATACGTTGGTCCGAAGTGGTTTTCAGATAAATCCGATCCCAGTCTCTTCGCACCAACAATGCAAAAGCGTTTCTCAACCCCACACAGAAACCAAGTCTCATAGACTTATCGCATCTCCAAGTTTCAACTTGCTATCCTTCGGGCCAAGAAGGAAGATCGATAGATTGGAGTAATACTCCGCACTATACGAATCAACATCCTCAACACAAAGGATAATCAAGCCTACACAGAAGGCTACGTACTAAGTGTACGACTACATAGTTCCCACATCAAGTCGAGGAACTAAAATTTGGCAAAGTTTGATAGTTGGTTATTTAACTATCAAAGCAATCAAACAAATATTCAACACCAAAACAATCACTAGGCCCTTTTAATTAACCTTTTATTAATTAAACCATTTGCTAAATATTAACTTCAAATTATCTTTAAAAAAATATATTCTCAAAACATTTCAACATTGGAAAACATTTCCAAATACTTATTTAATAATAAGTAATTCACAAATCAATTTATTTTCAACACTCGGAAAATATTCGATATACTTAAATCACGATTAAGTATATATTTTATTCCTTAAGGAAACGATTCTTTTAAACAACTTTATTTTGGTCAAAACGAATGTTGAGTAAAACATCGCTACGACAACCAAAATTAATAGTATGGGGATTCAAAAATAAGATAGATATATAAATCCCAATAATATACAAAAACATCTCCTTTCGAAAATCATTTACTACAACAACAGTGTTATAGTCCATCATTTCCTTATACTTTTCGAAAACGTCTATTTCAACAATGAATGTTGAAATCTATGTATCCGATATTTAACACACTTTAAAACAACTTTAAACCATGTAACTCCATTTAAATATCGCTTCCCAAAACATTTATTTGATATATTATTCACCGTCCAAAACCGTGAATATAATTCATTTATCAAATTAAAGCTTCTGCACATTTAATTTAGAATTATCCACTGTCCAAAATCGTGGATATAAATCTCTAACCAAATTCAACACTTCTACATATTTAATTAAAGGATTATCCACTCTCCAAAATCGTGGATATATCTCCTTTAATAATTTCTATACTTACTTATCAAATTTATTTGATTTCGGATTTATAAAACAATGTTTATAAATTCCATTTTCATTTTAAAATAACTACTACATATATAATCCCTTTATTAACCAATTCCATTTATAACTCAATTTTATACCCAAAACCCAAATTATAAGTTAATTACTTATAATTCATTTATTTACAAAAATCATTCTTTTTATAACATCATCAATTATAAATCTGTAAATCTTATTTACTTATAAAACCCATGTATAACATCATTTTAACAATTATAAAAACTCCTTTATAATTCAATTATTCTGATTTATAAAAGCTCAATTTTATAAATCTCATTTATAAACCATTTATATTTGCCAAAAATCTCAATTTAAACCATTTCACAACATAACCAACTACTTATTTCAAAAATCACATTTCGGTTATATTTCACAAAAATCATAATTTTTATAACAATAAAAATTATAACATTTATTTATTTAAAATAAATCAATTCTTAACGATTCAAGAATTCAATAAAACATTTATTTCCAAAATCAATTTAAAATCCTTTTAAATTTGGAAATCATTACTTTAACATTTTTAAATTATCAAAATAGGCTCAATGCTGCAACAGCACTAAATACAACAATCACGGCATCCAAAATATCATATATAATATAATAACAGAATATATAACAATATCTGTAAATAAATCAATACTGTTGAGGAATCCAGTCGGATCCCCCTAACCTGTCACCTGCAACAAATATACATATTAGAATATGTGTACAATGTCCGTTTCAAGGCAGACGCGCGTACAAAGGGTCATCCGTTCATACACGGGAACGTATAGGGTCTCATCTACTCCAATACATTGGAATATATCCAAATATCAATCAATATATCATATATCATCCAAACAATCATCAATCATCATATAATAAATTATTTCTCACTTATATAAAAATATTAGTGAGTCAGAAAGATGAGTTGTACTCACATTGCGTCCAATAGCAGTTGCAGCATTTTATTCCGAACAAAATTAAACGACCGTTTAATTTTACCCAAAATTCACACTAGCTCCAATCAACTCCAAACAGCTCCATCGCGTAGTGTTCGACAATACAGACCCAATGCAATTCGTTTCGTGCGAAACAGATCTCGTATGAAGAAGATATGGTATTTTAAACATTGTACAAATTTATAATATATATTAATTCACTATTATTATTTTATTTTTAACCTAGGCAAATCTAGGCCGTTGCTTTCAATGTTGCAGATCCTAGCCGTGCTTCCCTTTCTTCCTCTCCCACGTTAATATCCAGGCAACCAAAACCCATACATGCGGCCATTTCCATCGATGTTGCACCACCCTACGACGACCGGAAGCCGATCAAAAACCTTCGATGCATGCGCCATCACAACGTCCACCACCAGCATGAACCACGACAAGCTCGGTTTTTCCTAAGCCTCGAAAAACACGTGTAAACATACGACTTTTATGAGCAAATTGCCGACGATCCATGCATGAAATCCAATCATAACTGTTGGATACGAAGATCACGCTGCCCTATTTGATGTTGTATTTGAAAGTTTTCTCTAATTACTCACGGATTGGAAGAAATCGAGGAAACAAAACTGTGAATTACTGGCCATTGAAAATAAATGGCGGCTAGGGTTTGGTTTTGACCTAGTTGTGAAAATAGAGAATATCCAAGTCCTTTTATAGAAAATTTACATGCACTATTCATCCGGAAAATTTCTGAAATCGAAACGAAGCATGCTGCCTGGAATGTATAATGTTTTACCCCTATTCCGAACGCAATGGAATATATATCGGGAGCCAATTCGACCGTATTTGGAAGATAGGTTTTCAAATCTAATTATTTTAAATTTAAAATTCACTTAAACTGATTTCCTACGCCTTTTAGCTTGCCCCATACAAACTGTAAGTCCGATTGACACGAAATTTGAAATCTTAAATAATTTAACATTACGGATCTAATGAAACTAGTTTCATCAATATCCGAGATGGTTTGAAAAATGACTATTTTCACTCGTCATTTAAATATTAAAATATTCAATTTCTACAAATTGACTTTTAATTCGATTTTAAAAGTTCTCTAACATCATTCTAATTCAAATAGAATTTAATACAACTTTATAAAACATTTTTACTCATTTTAAATCCAAATTTTCAATTATTTCTACAATTTTAAATATTAAATTATCAATTTAATTATCCAGTTAAATCCAGATATTTGAAATAATATTTATTTAGCTTATAAAATTTACTTGTTAATATTTAAAATCAGTTAAATATATGAATTTCAAACGATATAAATTCTGGGTCGTTACACGCAACTTCATGGATTTGAAGCAGGGGGATCTATCTGTAGCAGAGTATGAGACGAAGTTCAATGATTGTCTTGTTTTGTACCAGAATTGATTAATTCTCCATTAAAAAATAATGAGATGTTTGTTTTGGGTATGAGGGAAGAATACCAGGAGAAAATGGTAGCTCATGTCAAAGGTACTTTTGTGGATTTAGTTGACATGGCTTTGAGGTTGAGACCTTGGAAAAGAAGAAGCCCACTCCAGTAGCACCTAGTGGAAATAGTTCTAACAAGAGGATGTTCAATCCAAATTGGAAGAATCAGGGAAAGGGAAAGCCTGGAGGTGAGCCGAAGAAAGTCATTTTAAGGAATTTGTTTTCCACAAATGTCATCTGAAGGGCCACATTGCAAAGTTTTGTAAGAATTCTAGAATGCAGCAGCAACAACAACAGCTACAACAATAACAAAGTGGACCGGTCTCCCCGATGGTCTAGAAGACTCTTTGTTTTTATTAACATCGGTATGGGCATATTGTAAAAGACTATCCACTCATGAAGAAAGTGTAGCAGCCCAAGGTGTATGCTATAAAGGATGAGCCATCGACTTCAGCAGACATGAAAGGGAAAGGCGTCCTTGAAGGTACCTTACTTATTTATGAGATTTATGTTCGAGCATTGTTTGATACCGGTGCCTCTCATAGCTTTATTTCCTTAGAATCAATAATAAAATTTCATCTTATTCCTAATACTATGGAACCCTATGTGTGTATTAACCCCGCAAGTAGTGTGGCCCATTTGAATATGATTTGTAAGAATGTGCCATTTTCCTAACTTTCTCATCACTTCTCTTGCGATCCATATGTCTTGGACTTTAAAGGATTTGACATTATTCTTGGTATGGATTGGTTAACAAAATATAAGGCTATCTTAAAATGTAACAGGAGAATTGTATCCTTCATGACTGATATAGGAAGGAAAGCTAAGGTATCATGTAAGGAACCCTATATTCATTTGTGTAGTTTCTTATATGCCTTTGAAGTAGCCAGAAAAGTTTAGGTCTGTTAAAGTTGTTAAGAAATTTCTCGATGTATTTGAAGAAATTAAAAGTTTACCTCCGCACCATGAGATTGAGTTTCATATTGATTTGGTCCCTAGTGCAAGCCTATGGTTCAACCTAAGCAGAGGATTCCCCCGAGTGAGAGAGTGGAGTTGGTAGATCAAACCCAGGATTTGCTGAGAAGAGGATTGATTAGACCCATTCATTCAAGTTAGGGTTCAGGTGTAGTTTTTGCAGCTAAGTTAGATGGATCTTTAAGATTGTGTGTGGACTACAAGGAGTTGAATAAGTTAACCATTAGGAGCAAGTGTCCCTTACGCTATATCGATGACCTTTTTGATCAACATCATGGAGCTACGGTATTTTTCCCAAGTAGATCTAGCTACCGTATTTCATCAATTATGGGTTGCTGAAGATAGTATACCATTAACTGCTTTTAGGGGGCCTAACTATTTCTTTGAGTGGTTAGTTATGCCATTTAGGCTAACAATGCACATGCATATTTTGTTGATCTCATGAACCGTGTTTTTCGAGATGTTCTTAATAAGTTTACATTAGTTTTCATCGATGACATCCTTATCTACTCTAAATCTAAGGAGAAGCATAATATCATTTGGAAGTGGTATTGGAAACATTAAGGAAACATGTCCTGAAGGTGAAATTTTTTAAATGCCATTTTGGAAATCAAAAGTAAGATTCTTAGGACATATTATGACAGGAGAAGGCATTTCAGTGGATCCAGTGAAGGTGGAGGCTGTTCAAGAATGGAAGCAACTACAAACTGCTTCCAAGGTTCGTAGTTTCTTAGGACCGGTTAGATATTATAGGAGGTTTATTCAAGATTATTCCAATATTTCATTTCATTTGACTAAGCTGACTAGGAAGAAGGAGAAGTTTGAATGGACTCCGAAGTGTGAAGAAGCATTTCAGGAATTGAAGAAGAGACTTATCAGTACTTCGGTTTTTGCTATTCCAAATGGTAATAGTGGGTTCATAATTTATACAAATTCTTGTGTAGTGGGACTAGGTGCTGTGTTGATACAGCATGGTAGAGTGATTGTGTATGCAAGCAGGCAGTTGAAGCATCATGAGAAGAACTATGCTACGCATGACTTAGAGTTGTTGGCTGCTGTCTTTGCATTGAAAATGTGGAGGCACTACTTGTTAGCTAAGGATCTTTTTTTTCTTCTTTATTTTCTTTCTAACCTTTAGGATTCTAGAATAAAGATTTCTTTCTTTAAGTTAGGTGAAAAATTCGAGCTCTTCATAGATCATAAATGCCTGAAGTATCTATTCATCCAGAAGGATCTGAACCTGAGGCAATAAAAATGGTTCGAATTCTTGGCGGCTTATGACTTGAATATTTAGTATATGCCAGCGAAGGCTAATGTAGTTGTGGACATATTAAGAAGGAATGTAGTTTTGTCTCCTTTGGAAGTTACCCCGACTCTTCAACTAAGGATAATGGAGAACCAAAGGAAGGACAATGCTATGGAGCAGTTAATTTGAGGAGTCAAGGAAGGTCGATGTATAGATTTTGAGATGGATTGCCAGGGTGTTTTAAGAATCAAGGTAAGATTATGCGTTTCGAATGTAGATGGACCGAGATAGGAAGTTTTATTGGAATGTCACAAATCTAGATTGAGTATTCACGCTGGAGTACATAAGATGTATAAGGACATGAGGAAAGTCTTTTGGTGGCCAGGAATGAAGAAGGACGTCTCCACCTTTATGAGCAGACGTGCAAGTTGCCAATAAATTAAGGGAGATCATCAAAAAATGGCGACTACTTAAACCTTTGGAGATCCTTAAGTGGAAATGGGAGATGTTATCAATGGATTTCATAGATGGTTTACCCAGAACCAGGAAAGGAAACGAAGGAATGTGGGTCATTGTGGACCGATTAACAAAGAGTGCACATTTTATCCCAGTCAAGCCAACTAGAACGGCAGCTTTATTAGTAGAAATTTATATGAGGGAAATAGTTCTACATGGAGTTCCAATAATCATAGTAAGTGATCGAGATCCTACCTTCACGGGCCAATTTTTGGGAGCTATGTAAACAGCTTTGGGAACGATGTTAAGACTAAGTATTGCCTACCATCCTCAAACTGATGGCCAGTCTGAAAGAGTTAATCACATTTTGAAAGATATGCTAAGAGCCTGTATTCTTGACTTTGGAGATCATGAGAGGATCATATTCACTTGGTCGAGTTCTCTTATAACAGTAGCTATCAAGCTAGAATTGGAATGGCGCCTTATGAAGCTCTGTATGGGAAACCGTGAAAATCGCCTGTGTGTTGGCTAAAATCTAGAGATTGTTTAGTGCTAGATCTAAATAAGATTCGAGAGGCAATGGAGAAAGTTGAAATGGTTAGAAAAAGGAGGAAGGAAGCTCAAGATCGCTAAAAGATTTATGTCGACAAGAGAAGGAAGGATTTGGAATTCGAAGTCGGCGATGTTGTGTATATGAACATAACTCCCGTCAAAGGACTCACTCCATTTAGAAAAGATGGAAAGCTGGAACCAAGATACATTGGACCATTCAAGATCGTGGAAAGGATAGGACCACTCGCTTATAGAGTTGAGTTTCCCGAAAAGTTGTCAAGAGCCCATAATGTGTCCCATGTCTCCCATTTGAGGAAGAGCGTTCAAGATCCATCTTTAGTGGTAGAAGCGTCAGTACATGATAACTTGGAAATAGAACTGAACCTAATGGTAGCTAGACATCCAATTAGTACTGTGGATCCAGATGGGAAGATATTACGCAATAAGATGGTGCGACTGGTTAAGATTTAGTGGAGTGAGGATTCCCGAGACTGCACTTGGGAAACTATGGATTATGTAAAGGAAGCGTATCTTGGATGGATGCTAGAATAGTTGTTGTATTGTTGTGTTATGCATGTATTGTTGTCATAAGTGATTGTATGTCTTTTGTACGAATTTATGGCATGAATATGTGATTCCTTTGGGTTAACTCTTATTAGTAATTTTGGGGATGAAATTCTTTCAAGGGAGTTAGAATGTAACGACCCTAAATTTGGTATTTTTAACTAGGCAATTATATATATATATATATAATCAATAAATATATTTTTATTTATAATGTTAATTAATTGTTAATGAGGGAAAAATCGTTTTCAAAATTTGTTTATCAAATTAAGTAGTTTATAGAAAATTAGGAAATGTGACCGAAGAATGTTTTTCGAAACTTCGACATTTCAACACCGAAAAGTTGCTAGGAATGTTGTTCGTCTTTGTGCACCATATGTACACATATATAGAAGATAATTGACTAAATAATAATACAGTAAGGAATTGAATATCATATGTTAATTACAATTAACAGGTAGTGTGATAATTCATTACTTTAAAAATAATAAACATTATATGTAAATATATATTATTAAGTGTTGTCATATCTTAATATTTTCATAATTAGACACCATTATTCATCATGAGCTTAATGATTTGACTAGAGAAGGGGAGATGTGACAAGAAAGAGGGGTAGGAAGGTGATGTGATTTTTAAGTATCATGACATATTATGTTAAATCATTAAAAGGTAACTTAATAATTTTCTCCAACCTTTTTTGCCTATAAATATACATCCACACGCACACATTCTCATTTTCTTTCTCCTCTTCACTTTCTAAAACTTCCTCTCCAAAATATCCATGGCTTCCAGTTTGTAAAAGTTAGCAAAAATAACTCTTTTCCACTAAAACTCTTCTCTTTAGCTCATTAAAACCATTCTACATCCATCTCTACACTTCCTCTCCTAAAATAAAGCCCTCTTCCACCAAAAACACATCAGGCCGAACCCAAATATGACCATGGCCGAGCCTAATCCAGATGTTTAGGCATCCAAAAGCTTCACATTTGCAAGTTAGGACCAAGTGCTAGCATATTTCAAAGTTCTAGCGGAAGTTGCTTTGAGATTTGTAAAACTTCTGTCGAGTAAACTTCTAATTTTTGAAAAAGAAAATTCAACTTGTTTTGATGCTATATATGACGCAAAATATGCTAGGTTGATATGTTGAATTACCATGTGAATTGAATAATATGTGATTGCAAGTTGGTTGTTTGAATTAGATAAGTGGTTTGGTTAAATATGTGATATATTTGGATACGTATATGTTTTATATGGATATGGTTCTAGACATGTTATATTGGTTATGATATGTTGGTAGAATTGGTTGTAAAATGGAACCCAAGTTAGTAATGAGATGGTTGTGAACTGGTGTTGAAATGGTCGCAAAGAGATTTGAGATTAGATGGAAAGAAATAGGTTTTCTTTGGTTTGATTTTGGAAATGTTTTCCAAGTTGCAACTTGTTGAAAGTTTCAAAACCTTTCACGTAAATTTAAAGAAAAAGTACGACGTCGTTTGATTCAAGTGTAAGTTTCGCCTAGAAAACAATTCTAGCGAACTGCGCTTATTGCGATAGTTGTTGTGGATGTAGTTCGAAAAATTTTACGATTTCAAATTTTAAGTGTTTTCTTTTGGATTATTTTTGAAAACTCATTTTGAATTAATTTAGTAAGTAAAAAGTTTTGTTTTAATTATTTAATAATTTGTTTATTAATTTAAATTAATTTGGGTAATGAGTAATCAATTAATTAAGTAATTACGTTAAATAATTAGAGTTTAAGAAATTATTAACTAAGTAAATTATTTGTAACTAAGTAAGTTTTAAATAATGATTAATTAAGATAAAAATAAAAATAATTTTTATTTAATCAAGTTATTTATTTTAATTAATTTTTAATTAGAGTTAATTATATAATTAATTGTTATTTAATTAAAGCTTAATTATCCACTAAATGAGGGTTTAATTTCTTAAATAAATGTTAATTAAATATAGTATAATTAGGATTTAATTATAAATAAAATTTGGATTATTAAAGACTTAATTTTGATTTAATTAAGATTAATTAAGGTTTTATTGAGTTTAAACTTATGATTTAGTTAAAGTTAATTTGTTTTTAAGGTTTCTCTAACCCTATCGGTTATTTATCTTTAACAAATTTTCTTGTTAAAATGAATTGTTTTAAAACCAAGGATATCTATCCATGTTATTAAGTAGCCAAATGAATTAAATTATTTGTAATAAAACAATAATGTATTTTATTGAAAGTAAGTCGACTTGTACTCATCCCAAATACCACATTTCGGGAATATGATAAATACAAAAGGGTTAATTTTGATAAGCGGTTCATGATAATCTAAGCATATGGAACATTTGTTTATATGTAAATCTTCACAACTTGATAGTGGGATAGTCCATTATAAATAACTTGACCCTTTAAAATTGTCATAGGTTGGTTTGGAGAGACCAGGATCGGATATTAGTTGTCATCCAAAAACCACTTCGAATGATTGTAAACATTTGAATTGAAAATAATAAAATCTAGGTCCATGATAAAGACTTTGAAGTAAAAGGGTCATTTGCTACTAACCCTAAGCGTGATTCCAAAATGGGTGTAGTGGAAATAGTACATTTGGTTCGTTCATCTCCTGAATGACTTGTATGGATTAACGCTGACATTGTGTCAACATTTGGAAGGAGATGTAGCATTCTAAGTTGCACTGCTCTAGAAAAGGTAAACGTAGCTTCAGACCGAAAATGACCAAAATAGGGTATGCAGTAGGACTATATGGGTCGCTCCCATAAGGGTATGTCACCACTGTATCTAGAATTGATATTTGACCCATTTTTTGTATGCTCCAATATTGTTGTTGATCCCAACCGTGGTAGTGATGTATTCAGTGCTACTAGTCAAGTGTTAGGCCAATTCTATGTAGCGGGGGTACAAGATGTTCTTGTCAGATCCCAGGTGTATTTATCTAGAGGTGCATCTTTGGAAGGTAGTTCCTTACCTGGACATGTATGTAATCCATTGTCCAATAAGTGTCGTACGGAATTAGTTGTGCCCAACTATGCTGAAATGTGAGATGCAAGCATTTTAGCTATGTTCTATCTTACTTGAATACCCTAGAAATTATTATAATATCATTGAATTTTAATACAAAGTGTTTTGGTTATCGTAAGGTGAAAACCCGTATATATTTATGTGTGGCGCGGTCTTACGAGATATCTTTGATTTTCAAATTCTTTTATAAAATTAAGAATTAAGTTGTTTGAGTTTACTCACACCAGACCCATGTCTGACCTAGAGTTTGATTTTATTTTTCTAAAACTCTTGCGTACTCAAATTTTTATGAGTAGCCAAGTGATTAGGTTTCTCACGATATCATTTTGGAGGAGCTGGAGCAGGTGGCTTCACTGATAGCTAGCTAGTATCTATTTCTGCTGTGTATGTACATATATGTATTTTGGACCTGTGATGTAAGGACAAGTAGTTATAATTGTCCTAGTGTAAAACTTGTACTATTATGACTCTGATGTATTATGGTAGCAGTGACTTTGTATAAACCTATGTCATATATTATGTGTTGTTCCTTTCCGATGTGAGATTCTGTGATTGTTAAATTTTCTTCTTATCTTTCCTTTTCTTTTACCTATATTGACTCGTCTTTCGAAGTTAGAAAGGCGGTTCGTTACAACATATGAAGCCGAATATACTTCTACCGCCTTAGCTAGCACTCAAGTAATTTATATGCAACAAACACTTAAGGATTGTGGAAAAATAATAAATAAATCTCCAATATATTGCGATAATGCGAGTCCTATAAATTTATCTAAAAATCCATTTAATCATTCTCTGACAAAACACGTAGATATTCATTACCATTTTTGAGAGATGATGTTGAAAAAGAGATAATAATTCTAGAATTAGTTAATATCAAAAATCTAATAGCGGATATTTTTACAAAACTATTAAGTGAACAAACCTTTATTAAGTTAAGATGTGATCTTGGTATTTTTTTATACGCTAATTTGATTAACTAAAGGTATAATTTATAGTTCATTTAAGTCTATGATATCCTATATAAAATTTCAACTAAAGATTAATTTTATAACTCTGAATTATTTACTACCACATAAATGGTTTTTAATAATAACAATTTAAAAATGAGCAATTAAATAACAGCCATTTAAATCATATGGTTTCACTAAATTGCCTCGACTAATTTTCTTAGTATAAGTATACTTTATCCTATAAATTCAATTGTGTATTACTTAGAAATAAATAAAAATAGATAAATTTTATAAAAGAAAATAAAAACAATGTCTTCCGATCACGACTCCACCTTCTCGGCTATTGACTATAAATCCCTATCTTCTAGATCTCTAACAAAAACCACCCCTACTTTATCTCCTTCTCTAAACATTATCATTTCATCAGCATATCGTGTTGGCTTCTCTCCAAAAGGAAAGAAAGCTAAACATTCAATTGATCTGAAATCATCTTCTCTTTCTAAAAAATTCTATGAGATACATCATTATCAACAAGAGATGATTAGCATTCAACGTGAGATGTATTACAAGCAATGTCATCAAGGATCCCATTTAAACTTTCTCGAAAAATGTATTCTCGCAACCTATGTTCATTCACTAATAAAAGATTGCATACATCAAAAGTCTCCACGATTACAAGAAACTCCAACACGAGCTCATAACATTACTTTGAGAAACCTATGCAAACCGGGACCCTCAAACCAATCTTGGATTGACTCCCCGGTTCGTCTAAGTTGGTCTCCACTTAAGGCGTTACTTGACGGTACGAAAGTTGAACCAAATTTGTGGGATGTTCAACAAAACAATAATTTTGATTTTTTTGACAAGCACTAAATTTTATTATATATCGTATATTCATTTATTAATGGTTGATATATATTTTTGTTGATGTAAATAATGTATTTTAATCAATTTTCTTCATTAATATTAAAATTCTTCCATATATTAGAAATATGCATGTCACAGACGTCTATTACTAGAATGTAGGCGTCCGTCAGCACTTTCGGGGAAAATTCCCTGTAGTCACAGACGATTGGGGGTATATGAAAAACGTCTGTCAGCACTTTCAAGAAAAGTTTCCATGTAGTCAAAGACATCTGTGAGAACTCTCTGCTTAAAACTCTTTCAGCCACAGATGTCTGTTGTTTCAACATAGACGTCTGTCTACCCTTTCGGCTTAAATTTTACTGAAGCCACAGACGTCTGTGCCCTATTGATAGACGTCTGTCGTGCCTATGTTAGCAGCCCTATGTAAATATTTTTCCCTTCTTTCACCAATATCTTCATTACAACTTCCATATTTTAGAAACCTAATTCTCAAAACTCCCAAATTTTTGAATCAATGGTCCCAAAAAGATTTCCATCTCCAAGAAGCTAAAACAGAGTCAATAGTCTTCTTCCACTCAAGCACCGGTTACTCATAATCATACTAATAATGGCTTCATAAATATCCAAATGAAATTAGATAGTTTGGCTCTCTTACCAAAAGAAGATTCACTTTGGACCATTTTACCACCTCGCAAATGTTATGGAATATGAGATTCTTGGAATTACAATGGCTGCCGGATGTTGCAATTTGATTAGCTACGATGCTAATAGGGTAACTATTGACCTCCTTGCTATTTATCTCTTCTTCTCAAATTTATGTAGTTCAAAGATGTAGAATCCTGAGAACGATGAGGGTTAGTTATGGTCTTGTGTATGTGGAGAAGTCATTAAGATAGATGTATATACTCTTGGTCGAATTTTGGTTTGTTGCTATGAAAGAGTTGATTTAACAGATATACCAAACATAGTCTATTACCTAGGGATGAAATTACACTCCAAATATGGAAGGATAATATGCCATAATGGAAATCTATCTATCTGCAACCACGTTCCATGCTTTTAAATCGTATGATAATTAATCCCATTATTCCTCATCTTGGTAATCATGAACAAATTTATCCCAAATGATCATAGAGCTTTATATGCTATATATTCTAAACAACGGATTAATTGGGCAAAATTTATTCATGAACAAATTAAAGGATTTTGGTCGCAGCATCGTTGTTCCATTGTGTATGCTCATATATCATGCGCATCTTACAAGATCTTAACGTTCCTTTGTATATATCACAATACGAAGAAGTTCACACCAAAGATAGTGGCCTCGATATTTTTCATTAATGCATCTTCCAAAAAGTTCTCCTCATATTATCCCTTATAGTCAATGGACTCAATGACATCAACAAGAAGAAGAACACCATGAGCCTCCTCCACCTAGTGCTCCTCGACAAAGCTACTCTTATACTTCCCGACAACCGCCATCATCCAATCATCATGTCGAATATTTTTCCGTCTCCAAGTCACAAGACGCTCGTCTTGGACCAATGCCGGACGAATCTATTTTGGATTTAGCCATCAAAAATCAAAGAATAATCACCGCAAATCAGAGAGCATTAAATAGAAAGATGACAGGATTAGAACGGTCTTTTTCCACGTGAATGATAAGATGGAGAAGACATTACACAAAGTGGTCTCCGCTTTAGGGAAGGTAATGCGCAAGGTCCATGGCCACTCTTCCTCACGATAATCATCCTTACCTTCCCCAACACCTCCACCTCGAGAACAAACAACAGTCTATCATGCACAACCCTCTCCTGTAGGTACATCACATGATCGAAATATTTGAGGGAATACTCCTGTACAACCAGAGGAAGAGGAAGAAGATAGTGATGAGATGTATGTCCCCGACACTCCACATTTTCAACAACCATACATAGCATTTCAAGGTCTTTCTATTCAAGAGGATGAGGAGCACAACAACCAAACACAGCGGCCAGGCTCGTATGACCAGGATCCATCTTCTTATTGGGAATATTAAGAGAATTATGACGGATTATCTTATTCCCACAATCAATATAATTAGATTTTATTTTTCTGTTATTTTATAACTCATATGCATATTTGTTCTTAAAAATTCCATTTTTCATTTTGTGTTGAACACTACTATTTAATGATTGCGTGCTTTGGTTATTTAATATTTGATGGTAACATTACATATCATTTTTTGTTTACCTTTAATTTTTGATAATGACAAAGGGGAAGAAAACTATGCATATACATAAGGGAAGAAGCATATACAGAGGGGGTGTCAAAACATAGATAAACATAACAACACTTCTATTGTTGATAATTGATTATATGAATGAATAATTGATTTATGATTATATAGTTGTCATCATCAAAAATGTGGATATTGTTAGAACCTCCAACTTATGTTTCAATGATAACAATTATACACTCATATACATAGATAGTCTTTATCAAAAATATTGGTATATTCTACAAGCAGACATCGTGATCGAAGATATTACGTCTCAAAAAGAGACGAATATTCACTAATCATACTAAAGTTTATTTTATTGTAAAAGAGTCCAAGATAATATATTGTTAAGGTTTCTTTGAGTATATATGCATACACAACTTTATACACACCCAAAACACATAGAAAACTACAATTTCATCTCATAGTCGTCTGAGGTATACTCACAAAAGTATATGACAAGTTTTGGTTTAAAAAATAAAAATACTAACAGACATTTGAGGTATACTCATAGATGTCTGTGATAAAGTTTAGGTTAAAAAATAAAATAGTCACAGATATCTATCACTACACCACAGACATCTGTCAAGGCAAAAATTGTCATATTCAAAAAGACACTTCTTTTTGAAACCAAAGGAAATCTTCCTTCTTAAAGAGTTGCAGCCATTAAACGAAAATTTTTCTTCAAAAAGCAATAACCCATTATCTGCACCTCTCCAACTCTATAAATAAGCATCCTGATTGAGAGCTAACTTAACTGGATTTTGGTCTATTCTATACTCTCTTGATTTCTAAGCATTATCTTAACTATACATTGTTTATATACTCTCAATCGATTATACCCTTTGTTAAACTCACTTCCAAAAAATATTAAAGCAATTATATTCATATACTCAAAGGAGATCATAGGAAGATTTGTACTATAAGTCAAAAACTGTGTTATTGGAGCATAAGATTATCAAAGACACTTTTTGTATTAAGCTTATTCCTCCTGGCAAAGTGAGGGTGTTTGTTTAAAGGATATACTGAAGAGGAGCTTCGGGACTGGATGTAGGATGAGAGGTTCGAACCAGTATAAAGACTCTGGTTTGTACGCTTTTTATATTCTACTATTTATTATCTACTGTTGCATTAATTTATATATACTAGCATATTATACATAAGTTAAATAGTATACGATCCACTAGACTTTCACTATATTCTTAAAGTTTAAAGACAACAGTATGCGCCTTTTTAAGTGATACCGCGGAAAAGAAAATGGTAGAGTCAAAAGGAATATTAAACCTTAGAGGGGTAGTAACAGAAGGGAATTGATGGTTGTCCCATTTTTTGACCGGAGGGTTGATCTCGCCACATAACAATTTAGTATCATTGGTTCGTATTTCACTAAGCAATCAATCCTTCTTGTCACCTAAGAAATCAAAGAAAAAGTGTGGAAACTATGTGTAAACCTCCTAGAGATCCCTAAGGAAACAATATTTCGCTAGCCGAGAGGTTTTAAGAATTAACGATTTCTCTTTAAAATCCCTATTTAATTTGATAAATTTACTTAAGAGTTCCACGGAAACAAGACTACCCAACAATTCCCTAATTTATAGGATTTATGAAAAATAAACTAAGTTATGAAGGAATAAAAACACTATAATTCATAAAACTATCAGAGTTACACATTAAAAACAAAAACACTTGAGTTCATACAATATTAACACTTTGTAAAGTTGGAAATAAATCTCTCCTTGTTAAATTTAACTTTCTCAAGAGGAAGAGTGTTTTGAGAAAGAGGAACGATTTCAACCCTAGAAAGACTTTAGCATTCTCCAGGATGGGGATCAGTTCCATGCTCATCCAAATATCTACTATGCAAGCAGCAGAGAAAACCTCCACTCTTTACCCCCTAAGATTAAAAACCAGTAAGAACATTTCTAGAGTAAATTTTTTAGAGGAACTCCACCACAGTATCCATATCATCAATGAGCATCCAAAAGAGAGTGGTTACTTAGCATTTTCTCTTATCACTCTCTTTTAATGAAGGTGATACTTTTTCGTAATGGGGCTACTCGTTTCTCTTTAATGCTCCTTAACCATGTGGCATAAACAGAAAGGCACATATACTTATCAGATAATTTGTTGTTCTCCTCAATTACCCTTTCTTCTGTATTTAATCGATGTACCTCCCTCATGCTCTTTGCATATAGAATCTCGTAGTAATATTTGGATATTTTCCTTAACTAAAGTAATAAATTTATTAACTATGAACCGACAGATAACTTCAAACATTTAAATAATGAATCCTATACCCATGCAGTTGGAGTCTTAGAAGTTGGAACTTGATCTTTTTCCTTCGACCGTTGAATAGGGAAAGCAGCATCTTTTGGAGTGATATTTCCTATGGACTACCCTAAAGATAGGGTAAGTCTCGAAAATCTGCATCATGGGTAGAAGATTCATGACCACCTGATCTATTGCCCTTGTCTCTTAGCCGTTTTTGACCCTTGCCACTACCACCACCATCTACATTATCATCGTCGTTATCGTCATCAATCATTATTGTTATCATCATCTTCGCTATCATCCTTCCCTTCATTTGAATTTCCACCTCCTTAGAAAAGGGGTCATCAAAAGATAGCAATATCTTCGGATTGACGGCTTCTTCCTCAGGGAGTTCGTCTTAAAGAGATCCATGGGCTTTCTCTAATATAAGGTTGAACGTCCTTTTAAATTTGTCGTTTAGCTTTGGAAGGGAAGGAAAATCGAAATTCAGATATTTTTGATATTATCACCATATGTTACGAAGAGAGCATCTTCATAACACTTTTCTGTAATTGTAGTGAGAGCCTGGTTGAGAAAGAAGGAAACTTTCTCCTTAGCGTCTTTAATAATCCTGTTAGCATAAACCAAAATGGTGTTCTTAGTTAGCACCTTGCCTTTCAAAGACTTCACTTTACCTACCATTTTGGCCTTCTCTTTGTTGGCATGCTCAAGATCTGCTCTAGGAGCTTTCACTTCCTCTACCAGTAGCGGTTTGGCTTTTTTCTCCTTATCAAGGGAGGAAGAAAATTTTCCTTTCCCAAGAATAGCATTATCTTTCTCCATAGTAATATCAATCAATTGATTTTTAAACATAGAAACTTGCTCCTTGAGTTCAGCAACTTGATTAGAAGGCCTTTAAGAGGCCCGTTGAAGGAAGAACATGTGTTTAGATGCCTAAAAAATATGATAGACATAAGCTACATTAGGATATACAAAGTTAAAAGTATATATTAACCAAGCGGAAGAGAAAATGTAGCAGTAAGAGCTACTAATAGATGATGTAAAGATAATCTTTCGAGAAGGTCGAAGGTAGTAACAACATAAGAGAGGCCAAGGTTGGAGGTTGGGCAACCAAATGAAGGAGATCATTAAAGCTCGTTATGGGGGTTCGAGCAGTAGCCTCCAAGAGGGATTCATTAGAGAGAGGGGTCAACCAAGCTCCTTGTACAAATTAAAATAACTAGACGAAGAGGTAGGAAGTAATATGTTAAGCAAGGGATCCAGATTCTAAAGCCCTTCAGTGTTCGTTTGACTTTGACGACCTGAAAAATCTAACTTAATCACAAAGGGTCTTAAGACATCAAGTTAATATTTGCATTCAAATCTTCGACAATCGCAATAGAAGTTTCGTCATCCCTATACTTAGGCTTTATAATTATGATTTTGAGTTGTTGAAGAATCGTATCTACCTCCTTCTGAGTGGTAATAAAGGACTGCTTAAGCCTGTAGTCTCCTTTCTTTGTAGAAGTAGAAAGTTTAGAGCTCTTGCTAGGCTTCTTGCTATTCATTTGTCTACCAGGTGATAGTACACGAAGTCAAGGAAGTATCTCACATCTTGCAAAAAAATTGAAATGATAAAAAATATAAAAGCAAGGTAAGTAACTAAACGCCTAATAAATCGGTAGTGGCAAAAAGTAACTGCAAAGCTTATAACAAGTTAACAACTTATTAAATAGTCCATCTCTAAATATCAAATTTGTGATAGGATGTCGAGCTTATAAAATACTAGGAAAAATTATAAAGAACCAAAAATGCATTAACAACCATCGAGTTCATGAATAGATGTTGAGTTTATAACTAACCAATAAGGTACAATCAAGACGTCATTTGTAAAAAAAATAGAAAAAATCCTAATGGATTGTCGGGTTAATAACCTAATGCTGAATTCATAAGGTTATCAAAATCATAGATAATATGCAAGGTTCAACTTGTTTAAAAATATTTTAACTTATTGTCAAACTTGAGGATATCGAAAACTTAAACAACTTATAGGTTAACGACATAATAACCACATTTCGAACTGATGATATTGTATCGAGCTTAAAATAGAACATTGAATTTCCAACTTATATATCAACTCTGTAAGTAGGACATCGAATCTGCAACCAAAGCAATAACCCTTCAAACCAAATGTCATACTTCTAAATAGACATCGAATTTTTAACTGGTTTCCGACATAATAAGGGTATCAAATTTTAAATCGACTGTTGAAATTCTAAATAGATTTGGAGCTTCTAACTAGTTATCAAAACAATGACTAAGGGGTGAAACCTTTGAGGTATCGAACTTCAAGTTAAATGTCAAGCTTTGAAGGGTTTACAACTTTGAAAACTAAGCAATTATTAGATTTTGAAGCAGGTTTTGGGATTCAAATTTCTGATAGCTAACCAAGTTCTTAATTAAATAGGAAAGCTCCAGATTTTCAAATTAACACCATCAGGCTTTAATCAATCAACAAAGAAAAAAAATCCCAAACGTCATGCTAATTTGAATACTAAGTTCACTCTGAAGTATAATAAATATATGATTTAACTTAAAATCCAAAATTTTACAACCAGTACCCAATTAGTAAACCTTAATTTCAGTTTAAATTGAAAACCCCCAACTTAATTCTTTCGATTAATTCAAATGGAAAAGGAAATCAAACCCTGAAATATGCTTGAACGCCAAAGAAGATCGAAAATTTTCAAGTCAGATTGAAAATTTTGCTTTGAGATTTGATTCATAGGTAAAAGGAAGAAGAAAGAGAAGTGAAAGTATTTATAGAGGAAAGAAGAAGAAAATGATCCTTTGATCTCAATTTTAATGAACAACTCTGATTTAGATGGAATGTAGTAGGCGGCAACACATTTATCACGACGGCAAGTGCTAATATTAAAGAGTTGACTTGAAAAGTCAGCATTCCTTCTACACTAAGCAGGGTTAATGTTATATGAATATGTAGGAAAAATGTCAAAATTCAAGATGTCGAAAGTAGTGGAACCTTTAGCAGGAGATATTGCACTTCAAATGCTTTAAGAAATGGTCGAACCTCAACAACCTTGGAGGCTGTCGGGCATATGAAAAGAATGAAATGTCATATCTCAAAACAGTTCGTAAGGACATCATGCATATGACAAATTTAAAGTGATATCTAATGACAATAGATGTTGAGAAACCATAGCAAAGAGATTATCGAACTTGAAGGTGGATAAAAGGAGATACTGCATCGTTGAAGAATACTGCGACATTAAAAGATATTGCGTATATAACCATAAGGAGGGTAAAACTCTGTAGACATCGGGCCTTTACAATTATAACTATTGTAAAGCATGAACAACTGGCAAAGGATGTTTGGTTTTAAAGAGTATAAGAGATGTCAGATATCCACAATGCCAAAGATGTCGAAAGCCAACAATGCATGTGAGGATACAATGTTTTATCGATATAACTATCAATAATCTAAATCGTCTTCCATAAATCATCAATCTAGAGAAGGATGTCATGATTCATTAATGCTTAAAGCAATATCGTAAATCACCAATGTGATGGGATGTGGTAAGTCACAAATGTGAAGACTATTGCCGCATGTCAACAACATGGTGAAGGATGCTAGAAGATAACGATGTCGAAGGACACGTGGCAGCTATGCCACCTGCTTTTACCCCTATAAATACGAACCCAATGGAAATTTAGAAGGAAGGAATTCTTCTCATCACTTTTCTTACATTTTAAATGTTTTAACCCTAAATTGAATTATGCATTTTGGATCCCACTGTACTTTTGCTAATAAAGACTTGAAGTATGAATTTTGCATTGCATATTACAAGCGAATAAAGTCATTCGATTACAGGTTGCTTTATGACTTTCATATGACTCTTGTGATTTTATATTTACGATACCAACATGAATTTCTTCAAGGGGAGGAAATCTTGAGCAAGCATATTTCACTTTAGACTTGCATACTTCTTTAAGGCTAACACAAGGTTGATCAAGCCTATTACTAGCCTAGATCTACTTGCCTTGCACATTTTGAGTTAACAAGAAAAATTGTTAACACATCTCTTCAACCCAGAACTCTCTACATTCTCTCCTTCCATTTTCCCTTCCTTGCCTATTTCTGACTCCTATTTCCTCCTTTTTTCTTCATCAAGATTTTTCTCGACTCCTTGGCCTTCGTCGCTCCTTTGTTTGTCATCGTTGAAGTTGGATACCAGAGTAGAAGGACCACCAGTGACTCGAGCCATTTTGGTTGGAACATGATTAGGGACAACGCTCCATCCATTATAGAGGACATAATATTGTATCAGTCGAGCATTGATAAGGAGATATGTCGTTTTCTTCAAGCTATGGTTGATCTCCTTTAGGAATTCCAAAGTATGATTAAGATCATCTGTTGGGTTTTGTGTAGGGAGATCATTTAAGGATATGGAAAGAGTGTTAGATGTTTGAATGAAGAAAACACAAGTATGGAGATGGAATGGGATGAAGGAACTTAATGTCAGATAGCCAGATGCACTTAAAGCCTTCAGGAAAATGAACGAAGAAATATTCACTATTGAAGTAGATGTGCTTGTTATGGAAAGCCATGAAAATCTTGTAATGGTTTTAAGCTTCAACTATTAGGAGAGAAGGCGTCTCTTCCTTCTTCTTAAAGTCGAATAAGAAGGTGAGCTCATCGAAACAAGGAGGACGAGCTAGGTGCATCATGAAGATGATATAGCGAGACCTGAAAAAAGTATAGCTATTTGGATGCACCTAATTAGGAGGCAGCCCGAGTTCTTAAAGAAAGATTTTAACGAACTCATTAAAAAGTGGCACATTTATAGATAGGCCATATATCTGATGCAGGCGGTATAGCCCAAATATCCTGACAAGGAATATTTAAAGTAAATTATTATTTTATACTGTGATTAATAACTCACTGTTGGAGTGATTTTTTTATCACAATACAATAGCCCAAATATCTAAAAGCAAAGCTCTAGAAGTTCCAGTTCAAAAAGAAAATTCGAATGAGGATAGAAAGCCTAGATTGAAAGTAAGAACATAAGGGTTTATAGTGGTTTGGGTGCTTGTCCATCCATCCCCTTTTAAGAAGATTCTTTGATACTTTGTCAATATAGCCAAAATTGGGTTTACAAGGTCAGATTGGCTTTAACTGCCACCAATGATCTTTGTCAAGAAGCTTAAAAATATGGAAAGTTAAATGATTACAAATGATTGTAATAGTATACTATTAGTCTTTCTTAGGATTCCCAGCAAAATCCTAAATATGTGGATATGTGCCTTATATTTATAGGCATCTTGCACCTATGTCATTAATGCAGAGCATTTTCCTTGGACTACTAATGTTTCTCTCCTGTAGGGCCAAGATTTGAACATATATCGTCATCTAGTTGCTTGTAGATTAATGGGAATTGATGATACTGCATATTTATGTATAGCGTGGGGCACCTTTCATATAGGCTTCAGGCTATCTAAGTAGCTGATGTATTTGGAGACTATCTTAACCGTTGATCTTGTTGTTTTGTTGAGGCATTTTTTTTCCTCAAATAGAGATAGCTTCGATCTTATATGTTAAACAAGGCGTTTTGGCCTATGCTCTCCGTTTAGGCCACTTGGGGCAGTTTCCTAAGGTAATGACCTTCAAGGGCCTCAGTATATGATCTAAGTGCAGTATGTAGCCTTGAGACTAGTCGCACACCTTGGTACTTTTAATCTTTCGGTATGAAGTTTGTCTTGTGACTTATTGTGACAACGCACTATTTTTAAAATCTAAAATCAATTATAAACGATGTCAAAATATGCTTACAACTAATTTCAGATATTAAAAGCAATGAACTATAGGTAAATTAAAATTAAAATTAAAATTCTAAAACAATGAATAAAAAAGAAGAACCTCATAATGGAATTTACACATCAACATATGTATAACCTCATATTAATAGTTAGATATTACAAAAATCCAGTACATGAGATATTATACATTTCTCAATACATCGATTATTAAAACAACAATTGTAAAATTTCGATGCAAGCGATATACCAATCTATCCTACGGACAATGCCCTTTCCAGACCCTTTCCTTTTTCTTTTGTTTCACTTTCAAACTTATAAATACACATGCATAAAGAATAAAGGAAAAAAAGGTTTCAACTATGTTCGAACAACGCCAACCCCATATACTACGGCACAAGCTCGATCGCTGTCGCACAGGAAAAGGTTGCCTATGCACCCCTTTTAGGGGATCAAGCCCACATAACACTATTTCCTTCTCTTCTCCTACATCTAAATATTTGTTAGTATATTACAGCATAACATCCATACAACCAGCACAAATAATGCAATCAATACAACCATTGCAACCATCACAACCAATGTGACTAATGCAAATAGTAAAAGAAAAAGTTGTATTCCAACCCATCCATCTCAATAAATCATCATATGGGGTAAAAATAATAATAGCACACAACCATCAATCATCAGCAACATTCAAATCCATAAAGCGGCTTACTAACTCATATACACATAATAAAAAGGATTTATTTTTCCATGAACAAACTATGGTTAATTAATCAACCATTTCTATTTTGGATAATTACGATTATTGGTTATATTTATCACAACCAAATCATTAACCATATAATCAACCAATTTTCAAACACCCATATAAATTATCCAATATATTAAACGGTCATATTACTTGAAATAATTATAAATGTTATTTAACAATAAAGAATGTTGAGTACTCACTATTGGTTTCCACTTCGCCAACCTTTTTTCAAAGCTTCTTGAAATAAATCTGGTGATACTCCAGTTGTACTTCCTTCTCTTTTCTATGCTCCATAGCTATGGATCTCCTTCTTGCCTCCTTAGAAGCTTGGCCTTGACTTGGATGTGGGTAGTGCTCGGACTTGATGATTAATCCAGGGTGAGCCATGGGTTTCAGAAGGGAAGTGGTGGAATTTGGACTTATTTTGATCTTGAAATGATATGGTATTATATATGTATATTTTTATTCCTCTTTGCTATATATTTCTTCATTATTTCTCTAAGGAAGAGAAGCCATTAGAGTAGGTTAGGAAGGAAAAACAGAAGTAGAGAATAGCGTGAAGAAATGAGAAGGCAAGGCCTTCTATTTATAGACAAAAACTTTGAAATATCTCCTCCCCCTCAACCTCATGCTCACGCCGCCTCCATGCCCCTCCATGCTGTCACCCACCCTATGTGCTCTTGTCCGCCCATGTGTGTGTAAGATGAAAAGATGGTTGCTTTTGACTTTTGTATGAAAATATCATGATATTTATAGTTTTACTTACGTAAATATAAATGTAAATGGTAAAATGTATATATGTATTGTGTATGAAATGCATATACGTGCGTATGTATATGCATAAGACAATAAACAACGTTGCAATAACTTATAACAATTTATATTCGTCAAGCCATTGATAATCCAGAATTTGATTTTCGGTCATATTTTTTACTTTTCAGCTAAAATATATTTGCAATCAAAGTTTTAAAATAACATTTCTATTATTATTTAGTAATTAAAAGGGCCTTATTTGATTTTCAAATAATTATTAAATTATTTTAACTAAATTTGAATTCGTAAATTAATTATTCAAAAATGATGATGTCATTGATGATGTCATAATGATTTTATTTCCAAAAATAAAATAAATAATTTTATTTCATATTCTTGCTTAAGTGGAGAAATAAGTGAATGTATCCAATTGCATTCGCAACTTCTGATGGTTAAAAAGTTGTTTATCAATAAAACAATTCTCGGTCATTCTATCGATATTTTTCCAAAGAATATATTTTTAAAACATTTTTCCAAAACAGGATCCTTATTATTATTTATTATATTAAAATGATTATGTATGTTTAATAATCCTATATTTGAATATTTAAAATTAATTAAGTATTCCAATTCAAAGTGATAAAATTACGGGTTGTTACAAATTTCCCCTCTTAAAAGAATTGTCCCCAAAATTAAAACCCAAAACCCAAAACATGTATTTTTAAAATCAATTCCATATGACATATACGGATCACCTTTACGGAATATTAGATTTGATCACCTATTCAAATACACAACTTTACTTTCAAACTAGTATCGATCCTTTGATTCTCTAGTGGGAGATCTAATCAAACTTTCCGATCAGAACTTTAGTTTTTCTTGTATAGCTCTCAACTATGATAGAAAATGCAAGTACCCAACCATAAACCCTCATCAATTTTCATCGTCAAGAATCAAGTGATAAATCCTTTATTGACTGGCGTAAACATCTTCAAGTTCCGTACTCGAATCTTAGATCAGAATCGTATGACGACATGATCTACATATAACATACATACTTATTAACGTTTCAAAAAATTTAATGAAAACATTTCATGAAATTTTAACTTTTATTCTAACTCTTTGAAAATAATTTCAAAATATTCACCCAAAATATTTTTATCACCTTTTCAAAAGAAATCAATAATCTTTTTCTTGGAATAATACAATTATAATTTTATTCCAAAACCCTTTTGAAATTTGTTTATTAATAAATTCGCTTCCAAATTTAATTCTAAAATTATTTGATGTTAAATAACTTTTCCTTTAACACTTTAAAACTTTTTAAAACACTAGGGTATGAATTCCCAAAATCTCATTTTTATTAAACTTATATTTCAAATCCTACAAAATCATTTTATTTTTTATAAATTACACTTTATTTTATAAAATATACTTTTATAAATATAGTCATAAATAAATTTATTGATTTCAACACTTTTTATAACGTCGTCACTTTATAACATCCCTTCGAACTTTTTATTTCTAAATATCTTATTAAATTAATATGATATAGGATAGAAGAAACGCACAGAGAGAATAATTCAAAATGAGGTTTATTAATTAATGTCATGTATATACACCCACCCCTAATCCTAGCCTGTATTACAAGTTTTTTGGGATAACTCCTAGGGAAAACAGTATGTCATACACCACCATTACTTATATATAGAGACTTGAATTGCTATATACACTATTCTTAGACCCTTTATGAGATGGATGGTGCTCTATCCTTGGTACTTAAGTCAACCAACCTTTTCTTTGGACAGCCCGTCATTAAATGTCATCCTTCACAGCACCAACTTCATGTCCGTTTCGAACACTCTTTGGCTATATGTCCTTTGCAACAATAGCAACTCTTTGCCCTTGTTGACAGAATTCTAAGTATCCTCTTTGTTTTAGGGCACTCATGTAGAAAATGTCCTTGCCTTTTACACCTGAAATAGAATATATCATCACTTAAAGTTTCTTATTTCTTCTTTTCCTATTCTTCTTTACCTATTCTTATTTTCCTTTATTTTTCCTATCCTTACACTAAACTGCATAATGCCCTTCTTTATTGTATTTGTAACAATAGATGCCAGCATAAGATCCTAGTCTTATTTTTTCTTTTACTTCTCTTTCTGCATGTATCTTCGTGCTTGTTTTGGATTCAACCAAAACTCATCACCTGGTTTATAAAAAGCCATTCTGCCCCTAAGTGATATGCCAAAATAACATCGTAAGTTTCATACCATTTATTCCTTGACTTAAAAACCTTTTTATCCAAATAACTTGATTCAGGCTTGTTCGGATTTGAACTTGCTATGATCCTCCAACGATAAGGAGAATAATTTACTAAAAGTACAATACCGTTCGCCCAAGCTAACATTCGATCGATACTTAGAAGATTATTCCGAACATCACTAAACAGAAAGACCTTATTCACTGAAATTTCCAAAGGGAGTACATCTTATAAATTTCCTAAATACACAAATATCTGTATTCTTTTTGTATATATAATATAATTATTCCAAAAATAGTGTATTGATTTACCTTGTTTAAATATTTAGGAGTCCCTATCGATTACATGGAGCTCGTCATGCATCGACCAGAATCACCCAACAGATTGATAAACACAAAACATTTTCATATCGGATAACAAATACGTGCTATTATATATAATACTCTGAAAACTCATTCTAGGGTGTTACTAACCCTATCTCTAATGAGTGATTCATTCTAGGGTATTACTAACCCTATCGATAATAGGTTTTACCCTACCAAAGCCTAGGTGTTTGCTCAAACTAAGCTCTAATACCAAATTTGAAACCCGCCTTTTTGACTCTTGAAAATCGAATTAATACATCCTCGGATTCATGTGACATAAATTCAAATGACGGAAAGGCAGATTGATCAAGATTAAAAAGAAAATAACATAAAACTGGGTAGAAAATGAAATCTTACATGAATGGAGTAGTCATTGTTGTTAACCACAAAATCTTTCATAGCGGAAAATTTTGAATATAATATCAAGATCTAACCTAGATTTAGCCTAGACAGTTATAAATCCTTTATCCTTAAAATGCTAAAACAACAAAACAAATGTAGCGGAAAATAGAATATGTCCATAAGTAGATGGATCTCCAGCTTTTCTCTAAAAACTCCAAGCGTCTTTGGTTAAACCTGAAACTACTTGGACCTGACCCTAGAATTAAAAATACCCAGATCAGGCTTGATTAACCAACATAACAAAACTCGAATAATAAATATATATAATGGTGTCATAAATCAGATTGATGCCAATCAAAACCTTTGAAAAGAAGGTATCTCCTAACACCACGTCGCACATAAACATGGACGGGTTTTTACCATACAATAACCAAAATACTTTATACCAAAACAAATTTGATATTACCGTTAGTGACATTGGTTCGAAAACACTTTTCAAATAAATATACAAAGACGGTACCAATATTCAGATAATGTCAAATGGTGTATATGATACCAAAAGGGTAGCTTAAATGTTTGCAAAGCATTACAACTATTTTAGGAATATAATCAAAACAGTAAAGCTCGTATTGGAATTAGATTTTCTACATGATAGGATACTAGTGACATTTCCTCTGATGCAAAATCCATGCATAACATCCCAGTCTTTGGTGACTATTCACTTTTCTCATGCAAGCCTCCATACTACAATGTTACACTCTATGGAACAACGCATTTCGATGGCTTTTCTCTTTCTAAGTTAAGGCTCCAGTACCTGCCCAATTAAACCATTGAGGTTCCACACACTACTAGAGTCCTCCATCATCAATAAAACCGATAGCCTGAAATATATATCATCCAGACCACATAGTATCCCATATCATTCCTAGGATGTGAACCTCATGAAGCTACGGTCTTCTTTCAATGAAGCGACGCTTTAATTTTCATAAAGAAAATTTCACTTGGAATGCCACATTTTCATCTCTAACAACGCACTATTGATTTCCATAAAAGTACAACCTCTGAGCTTGTACATCTCCGACAAGGGTGTTAGGTATAGAAGGGGTTACCTCTTGCACCAACAAATAGATGTGTGTTTGTAGAGGTTAATGTACGTGGTTTTAGAAATGCAATGCTAGACACTCATCCATGCAAGTTGTCTAGGTAAAGGACAAATTAAAGGCTCTCCTCCTACTACTTCCTATTTGGGAATTACCCCTAGTATTAATAGGGAGTAGTCCTTGCAAATTGAAGATATTTAGAATGAAGGCACTACTACCACCATATATATATATATATATATATATATATATATATAGGTTTTAACCCAGAGGTTAGTGACAAGCAGCTCTAGATCTTCATCTTTAAATCATTGTTTTCAACATGTCTTCACTTTTGAACATTTATATTGGTTCGAAGTGGTTTTCGGATAGAAATTACTCAAACGACCCCGGTTCCTCTGATCTAATCATCGATAAAAAGATGTAATGTATATAGGTGATTATCAAACATCATCTAGTCAATTTATCTTTTTATCAAATTAAATATCCTTCGGACATATATTCTTTTAAACTATTCCTTTGTCTTTTAAGAGTATATGGAATCATTAAGCCTCATTTATCAAATTCTCAGGTTGATTAAACCTCTTTGATCCTAGAATAATTCCAAATAATTTCACCTTTTACTTAGGAAAACATTTCCAAATCATTTACTTAAAGCTTAACATAGATTTCTTATTTTCAAAACATAATTTTTAAATCGGTCAAGAATAATGTTATTTAACACATCGTTTACTGTAAACCCAAATCAATTTGCTTGAGTAGAAAAGGATCCATAGAGATTTGACTAATTATATTCAATACTAATTTTCATATCCAACATGTACCATTCATCGTAAAATGGGAGAATCATCTTTTAAATTCACATGGATAGTACAATTTCCCTCCTCAAAATTTAATACAATGTTTAACAATGGTATTCTCTATACCACCAAAATAATATTTTAAAATCTTGTTTAACTATTGAAAAACTCCCAAATGTGAGCTTGAAATCCGTAGAATTTATTTTCAGAATTTTAATTAAAATAATTTGAATTTGAAATGTTATCTTCTGAATATGATGGGATTGGCTCTCGAAACTAGTTTCATTGTATTCAGAATGGGGGTATACCATATAGAATGCCAGGTAGCACGTTTTTTTTGGAGTTCGGAATTTTCGTGGACGGGTCAGGTCGGAAACTTATATAATCACAAAACCCTTCTTCTCAGCCGCTTTCTCTTATATGTAATTAATGGCCGAAAATCACTTCCCTTCTCTCCTCGATTACTCCTCATATGCTCAATGAAAACATATAATTCCAAAAGAAAAAACATAGATCTCGATCTCCTCTCCACAATGGACGGTTGGATCGTCAATCAGGGTGACGTGGTGGCTGAGAGAAGCCTGCATTCGTTGCTGCTTTGTTTGGATTTCCTTAGTCATGATTATCGTGTTCGCGTGCACGGAAGTGGAGGTGGCGCATGCGTAGGTGGCAAACCGACGGTGTTGCCGGGGGCTTGGTTGAGGTTGGGCGATGCATTGAATCGCTATATGTATAAAAGTAAAGAAAATATGTAAGCCGCGAGCAGAAAGAAGAACGCGAGCCTGGGAGAGAACGAAGGGTAGGCTAAAGGTTAATTTTATTAATTAAACTTTTAATTACTAGTTTTTCTAATTCATTCGTATATCGTTCGTACAAGGTCGGATTCGAGTGCCGTCTTTTGCATTGGAATCGTATTGAAGGAGGTTACGGCATGGAGTCAAATTGGAATTTATTTGAAGCTGGAAAATTTTTAGGTTCAAATAAAGGCGAGTGTTTTAAACTCTCATGAAGTACTAAAATATTTTTATGTTAGTTAAACTGAAATCCTAAAGTGATTTAATTTTATTGATTATTGTTTGGTTATTTGATTGACATGGAAATCGGCACAGAAATTTATATGTCAGAAATTTTGAATTAACAGTTAAATTGAAATTGGAGTTAAACTGCTAGTTAAATTCCCGATTATTGATACCTAGTTAATTGTTGAGATATACTGACTATTTTTGATATTGATTGTGCTGGATTGTTATTAGTTGATATTTTGGATGATTGGATATTTATTTATTTTATATGTATCATGTTATCACCCTATAAATTATTTGACAGTATACAACACTTTTATTTGAATTATTTGGAATAAACTAATAAATATGTTGAAATGATATATATCTGTGACACTTTGATTTGGATTGAAATGATATATATCCATCCCTAAAATTAAAATAAAAAATGATCACTTGGCCATAAGATAGAAAATAATATATGAACACCCGATTGGTTAAATAAAACGGTTTTAAATTCTTGAATTTGAATCTATTTAAAATGAGTTTTTTAAAGAAATAAAAATAAAACTTATGAGAATTGAACTAATTTCAAATTCAGGTTTTTGAAATGTTAAAATTAAAATTGTTAAAAAGAAATTGTGTTAAAGAATTTAATTTGGAATTTAAAGTTATGATTTAAATATAACTTGAATTATTGAAATTTAATTGTCTTAAAAGGTTTGGAATTTTACTTGAACTTCAAAGTTATTTAAGTAAAAGTGATATAAATCACTATTTCAAATTTAGGCACGGAATTGAACTATTTTAAAGATTTGAATATAAAATTCGAACAACGAATTTAAATTGATTTAAGTGATTTAAATCGGTAAATTAAAATTGGAATTGAAATGTATATAAACTAAAATGGCTTAAAATTGGGAACTGAATTGGAATTTAAACTATTTTAATCGAATAATTGAAAATCGAAATTGAAGTTAATTTGAATTGAAATTGAAATTGAAGTTGATTTGAATTTAAAATCAAAATTGAGTCAATTTTAATTGATGTGAGACTTTAGAGAATTTGGAATTGAACCAATTTAATATGAAACAAAATAGGTAGAGTAGGCTGCATAACCAGTAGGTTTAGCAAACCCAAAAGGTATCTCAACTCCATATCTAGAGATGCTTATTAGCGTTGCTAGCGGGAGTTAATGATTTTTGGCATCTCATTTTCAAGTGTGGGCCCGTGGTGTGTACCATATAGCTTATTGTATCTGGAGATATACGATGCTCGGAAGGTAGTTCCCGATCCTTGTCATAGGGCCAACCTCTAATTACCGAGGAGACATTCATAGAAAATCCATATGCTGACAAACCTTTGCAGCTTTAGGTGTAATTATAATACTGTTGTGCTATGAGATATAAGAAACACAACTAATTTCTAATTTATATCCAACAGCCTAGACACTATCAATTGTATTGTTATGTTTGCTTATTAGATGGTTTGGATTCTTTTGAGGAGAAAACCAATACGATGGTCCAAACGGTCTCAAAAGTTACTATTACATGGATGCATGTTTCTTAAGTTTCTCATAATAGGATTATGTTTGACTTATGGTTCTATTTTTTCCTTAATTCTAGAGGTACTATTTCGAGTAGCTGAGGAAAGCAGGTTGGGCTGTAGACACTTTTGAGCTTCATGCGATGAGCCGGATGCTTTCATTTATCTATCTGTTTTTATTTCCATTGCGCTATTAGTATATATGCAACAGCATTATGAGAACAGGCAATTATAACTGTCCAGGCTGATGATAATACTTAGATTTTGTATCTCAGAAATTATTATGTTGTTTCAAGTAATCCTTTTTACTGCCTTTTTGGATATTATATCTCGTTCTGCCTTTGGGTGTTGTATAGTATTATTTCGTTCTTATTCATTTTCTTTTGTTTTTTTACCCTAGCAGTCTATCTTTTTGGCACTTGGGTGCTTGGCACACGAATACCGTGGATGTATTAGTGTAACATCCCATAAAAAAATTATTAAAAAAATTAAAAAATTAATAGATTAAAAGTATGAATAAAAATGGATTTTGAAAAAGTCGAAATTTGGCATGTCACACGATTGTGTCCGTGGTGATTTTCTAATTAATTTTTATGTATCAAGTTTTGTAATCGAAGCTCAAAAAGAAAAGTTATTTACATTTGAAGTTTTCAAATTTAAAATAATTCAAACGAAATCTAAATTTAAATTTGTAATTAAAGTAAAGAATTTGAAATTTGAAAATTAATGTTTACTAAATTTGGTCAAATATACGTTAAGAGAAATGGACGTTTAAATAAATTAAGGAATAAATTAAAATGGTAAACAAACAATAATTCTTTTCCATATATAAGCTACCAATCGACCGCCTTCTTTGGGCATGTCGACCACCAACAGTCATCCGCTTGAGGAAGGGCGGTCGACTGGAACAATGTTGGCTGCTAGGGTTGTTCAAGGCCAAGAATAGTTCGGATTATATTATTTTAAACCAACTTAAATTTGACGGTTATGGTGAATTCTAACCATAACAAATAAGAGCCTAACTCTCTCACTTTTATTCGCTATTTATTTAGAAAAGTAAGTGAAGCTCTGTCAATTTCTTTCTTCCTTATGATTCAAAAATTTCTTTAGGCTTTCAGGTAAGGGATTTTAGATGTTAATATTAAGATCCTAATTCTATTTACCTCCAATCCCTATAATCCTAAATCTAATTAAATACATTCCAATTGTTGTATATTTCGAAAGGAAGAAGTCTGAAAGGAGATTAGGAGCAGGCGTATTCAAATCCAAAGGAGAAAGCTAGGAATTTTGCTATGATGAAAATCATAGTATTTATCATTTTAGAAATTGTATATTACATATTGGATTTGATATATTCTTTGGGGAATTTTCGTTTACGAGAAATTCAAATCTAAACCCCTAAAATACCCCTAGAGCGAAGTATAAATTCTTATGGATTGGAATCTCATTTATTCTATATATTAAAATAGTAAAAATTGAGTAATTATTGCAATTTGAATATTTCATATTCTATTCCACTTCTTACTTTTCTCCTTTGATGTGATTAAGGGTTCTGAAAAGAAAACAAATTAGTAAATGGTGTGTAAAGTATGGATTTCCCTGTTTGTAATTTGCACTGCCTATATTCATAATTTAAAATATATCCCATTTTATTGTTTGTGTAAAAATTGAATATAGTGTATAAGGGTTTAAATTGTAAAATATATTGATGTTCATTATACCGTTTTAATATGAAATATGTTTGGTAATTTATTTTATTTTCATATACAAATCTATTGTTGGGCTAAGGATATTAGCTAACTTGTATGTCATGATATGAAGTTGAACTTATATAAATTGGAAGTTTTAACATTTAAACGTTTAGTACAGGGCAAAATATTCAAAAATTTAGGAATATTTAGTCATGTGCGTGTATGCGTACAAATAATTATAATTAATAGTGAATAAATAGGTTATTAATTAGCATTAAAACACCATAGGAAAGAAGTTGAGGTGACTATGGAAAGCAAATTATAATTAAAGCCGAAATAAGGAGATATACTTATAATGCCTTAATGTTAACGTGGAAATGTATATATGGTAGTATGTTAGGAGAGTGGAAATTATGACTAAGTTATCGGGATGCGAGGTCAGTTAGAAACACATGGAAGTTTGCCCAACTAATCTAACTACCAATAATGTGACTTTGGGGCCGATGTGAGACATCTCCTATAATAATTACTCACGGAGAATGTGAGGTTAGCCCCAATTCTATAGGGTTAGTCTGCCCAGTTAATCTGGCTACCAGTGCATATGGATAGATGGATAATGTGAAACATCCTAGTTGGGTTATGAGTCGTAATGCGTAGGACCTGCTTCGAGGTTCGAGGGTATTAATTGGCTATTGTAGGGTATGCCTCCTCCCTAATCAGGAAGTATTAAATGGTCGAGGTATCGCTTAGGCACAGTAGTAGGAAATCTCAGGAAAGGTCCACTTTGGGTTGGTTAGTCATACCATTCGCCTTAACTATGCTCTTGCTTTTTTCGTTAACTGAATGAATCAAGTATTCAAAGAAGAGTTGAATAAAAAAAATCTTGTATTTATTAATGATATCTTGGCCTATTCAACGGTCGAGGAAGAGCATGAATGTGATGCCCTAATTTTTGTTGCATAATATTTCATAATTTTGATTAGATAGCAATTAAGTAAATAATGTTAGAAAGTATATATAGTGTAACGACATGCCACTCATTCCCACAGAATGACGCATCATTAATAAGAAAGAAAGGGATAGAAAAGAGAAGGAAAGAGAAGAAAGAAGAAACAACATAAGAATCTCAATAGCGGAACGAATAAATAATATTAACAATATAAGTATTACACAGTATACAATAACTATCAGAGTTACACAGCTTATACATCACATACTAGACAGTTATAAACACCTGTCTAGTTATACAACCCAAATACAACACAGAGAAATCAGACACAGCGGAACACTATATATCTACACGCTGAAGCCTCCTACTCCATTGCTCCTCCACAATTCGTCAAAGCTAACCTGAATCCCTTGGCTACTCGTAAAAATTTGAGTAACCAAGAGTTTAAGAAAACAGAAAATAAACTCCGAGTCAGACATGGGTCTGGTGTGAGTAACAGGTTAAGGTTGCTTAATTTTGAAAAAAACTTTGAGAAGAAAAGTATCACGTAAGACTTCCCACACATAAACATGGAAAAGTTTTTACCTTACTCTAACCAAAATATTTGCTAGGAAATCTAGTGATATTATAATAGGTCTATGGTTTTGAAGTAAATAGAAAATAGCCGAAATTGTTACATTTATTAAATTCTAGCTACTAGCCACAAAAGTGGGTAATAAAATCAAAACCGATGGCACTTATTAGATTTTGGATTCCATATAATGGCAGGGCTACTGGGGTACCGCCCGTCACAGTACGTGGCCTAGATCAACGTACCGAGGATCCACCCTAAATCCCCTGCAACACAAGGTGTAACAACCCTGGGTTTTGCACCATTTTATAATCGTCAATAAACGATTAAAATTACTTGCTAATTAAAATTTGGTGATTTCATTGGGTTGGAATTATTTTGAAATTTTTGTGGGTTAAGAGGGCTTTAAAATAATTTGGGCCCATGTTTAATTAGTGCAGTGTTATTTAACAAAGCTTATAACCGATCTCCCATGATTATTTTTGAAAACCCTAAAAACAGAAACATACGAAAAGAAAAAAATGGCGGCTTCGTTCTTCTCGTTCGTTCCTCCTTTCAACTAGGGCTTCATGAAATTCGTGTCGCCGCTTAGATCAATTCAGTGGTTGGTCGCACGTCGCCTTGCTCAATCGTTTCCTCATTGCTCTCTTTGGCTCCTTCAGATTGCGTCGAAACAGGTGAGTGATTTTTCACTCACATCCCATTTCAGGCTTGGTTTAATGCTTCGTTTATGTGGTTTTATCTCTATTGATTCCTTCTTAACTTCAGCCATTAACTGCTGATTTGGATTCTCGGTTGTTTTTGACTTCACTGATTTTCTGATACCTGTTATTTCGATTACATTAAAAATGTGATTTTTTATCGCTCTGGTATTGATTTCTGTGTTGAAACTTGTGAGGCCTATTTAACTGGTTCATTGCAGTTGATTTGAACTGCATTTTCTGTTGGCATCAGCTTGACTTTGATTTGTTATTCCATAGCTTTGACATGGATATTCTGTATCATATTCGACTTTGACTTTGCATTTTGGTGTAAAGGTTTCGGCCCTTATGCCTCTGATTTTGATGGTCTCGGCACTATCATTGTCCACTGGTCATTGATAGTTTGTTTTGGGTTATGATTCACTGTTGCTTCATGTTATTCGGTCTTGACTTTATTAAAAACTTGTACCTTGATTTTCATTTGCTTTGTTGGCTTCGGCCTTGCTTTCTCTGATGAACTGCAGTTATGTTGGTTTCGTAACCACCATGGCTTGCTTCGCATTGATCAGGTCACTTGATATGTATATGTGATTCCCTGACTTTGTGGTATCTTCGGCCCTTAACTTGATTTTACACTGCAATGGTTCATCTCGGTTGTGCTTTCTTGTCCCTGCTACTTTGAATTGTGATTCATTTGTATCACAACTATTTCTTGCATTTGTATGTTGCTTGGTTTTCAAACTTGTCTCATTTGCATATGATGCTTAGTACTTTGATCCCTGTAGTTGTTTCATTAAGTGTTGAACATCCACCGTGTCGTTACTTTGAGTTGGAATTACTTTGTCCATCTGAGTTTGCTTTGGTTTCATGTCATAGTTGTAGTCTGGTTCTTGCTTGATGAAGAGGCTGAGCCTTTTAGTCGAGCTTGCATACTTTAGTCTACTACATGCCTGTAGTGTTCATTAGCTCATGTGTGTAAATGGTTGCGCACTTGTTATCTTCACTTGCATAATTGTTCATCATTTAGTCTTGGTTGAGCTTGTAATTATTGTCACTCTAATCTGGTGTGCATACATAAAGTGCTCACTGACCAATGTTGTTGCATTGGTAATCCACTTGACTTGGTTATTTGTTCGAGACAGTTGCATTAATCTATACTCGTGTTTGCATTGCCTCTGACCTTTTGGCATACAAACTCCCTTTCATGTTGATCCATACCGTAACTTGTTGTAATTGGTTGCATTCACGGTCCATACTGCTATATTGTGTTTGCATTGCCTCTGGACATCAAACCATTGATATACTTATGTTTTTTTGGTTCCAATGAATATCTATATGCTTGCTATCGACTTGGTGCACTTGCCCGCCTCTGTGGCTTGCCATTTTGAACTGCTGCACTATTTTTCCCACAGCCGTGTATCTCCTGTTAGTTACTAAGCTGCCCACTTCATGTTGTATGGATTAGTGCAGTTTGCATTTTTGGATTTGCTGTGTTGCATCGGTTTTTGTGCAGTTACCCTTGTGGGGTGGCTGCAGTTTTTGTTTGCAGTTGTGTTGAGTCATGATAACAGTGACTTGACCTTTGCATTTTGTTATTGATTGGGTTTTGCAGTTTCGATTTGATGGTAATATTTGGAGTTGTGATGACATCATCACTGTAGTGGCGAGGCAGTGCACGCGAGCGTGTACTGCAGCCACACGGTATTTCTTTTATTGATATTCTATTTGCTTTTGAGTTATTGATCTTTTGCGTATTCTAGATGCTATAGTGGCGGGGCAGTACACACGTGCGTGTACTACAGCCCTACCCGAACTGACGTTTTAATTGATATTTCAATTGTTTGAATTGTTTCATGTGTCTAATTCAATATTTTGAATCGTATTTTGATTTGGTTCAATTTGATGATTTTGTTGATATCTAATTATCTTTTTGATAATTAGATTATGAGTTTCTAATTATTTATTTAATAATTAGATTTTGTTTTTAATTGCCATTTAGGCAATTCTGTTGTTTTCTAAATTATCTTCATTGATAACCCTTTTATTTATCTTCGTTGATAATTTGAATTTGTTGGTTTGTTGTTTAACACTGTTACGTGTTATATTTACCGTTATCCGATTTCCTTATTTAAGGATTGGATAGGTGAATTTATTTTGACTGTCGTCTAATTGTTATTTAATTATTATTTCTTTCGTGCATTAATAACTGAGTTTGAATTAGACTGACCCGTGTATTATTTTCTTTTGAATTTAATACTCGGGTCAGACCGAGTTATTACAGGTTGTAGATATCTTGCTTTGGGTTACTGCTTGAGCTATGAAGTCTTTTCATATCTTTTGGAGTAGTCTTCGTCATTTTATAGTAGTCAGTGTATTTGTATATGATGATATATATTCATGTATATTATTCACGATAATGTACTTGTATATGTAACTTCCAGAGTCGACGGTTGTAGTTGTATCATATGTACTGTATCACATGTATTGTAACTGACATCAGTTATATATATATGTGAGACTTTTGTTATCTGTGTTTCGCATTAGTTTATCTGTGTTATTATTATATATATTGTCCTAAACTATTATGAACCATCGTAGTTCGTTTTATATTGCAATTAGGTATGTCGATGGGAGTAAATAAATCAGAGATGAAAAAAAAATACCACTCCTATCGACATAACTATACTAGTGTAGGGCCTAACTACGGATGGCCGCTCCTATCCAGCCTTATTCTTCGCAATAACAGACACTAATTCCTTTAATACTCTTTGTTATTGTGAGCATAGAGGTAGGGCGTCACAGTTGGTATCAGAGCTTGGGGGTTTATGGACATAATATAAAACGTAACTTAGATGTAACATGTGTTACAACTATTTGTCGATGTTTTTTGTGCTTTGAGTCAAAACTAAAGTTTTGAAATTACGATGAAATTTATAAATATCTTTATTTAAAAATAAAAGAGAATTTTTGTTTTGGTAATTGAGTAACTTGTGTTTGGTTTATCAGAGGGCGCAGCGGAAACAGTGAGACTGTCTTCGCTGAGTATAGCTGATAACCTTTTTGATTTAAGAATCAAGATATGAAATTGAAATAAAATTTCATTTGTTGTTTACATAGCTGTGTTTATTTTGTTTCTTTGAATATTTCGAATCCGATTTGAGGATCCGAAGCGATTGCAGTTAAGTGATTTGTTGAGATTTTTGCTGTTTTGAATTATCTTCATTGAAGATATATTTGACTGATTTCTTTGTTCATTTTGTAGTATGCGTGCAAATTTGAGTTGTACGGTACTGCATTAATTTTACATTGAACCGGTGTTTGGTTTTAAACGTATTTTGTTGTCGTTATTTTTATAACGGGATTTTTTACACTAGTGCTAGCTTTTTGAAGCACGGTGTTTGGTTGACATTTTTAATGAATGAAAATTCACTGGTATTATATTTTGATACAAATTATTTTGATGAGATTTTGACGTTTAAAATTACTGTCGCTTTGACTTCAGTAACCGTCAAATTTTAAAGTGGATTTTCAAGCGGTTATCACGCAATGCTGATTTTGCTGTCTGTTTTTACGGTATTTTGAGAAGTGCAATTTCCTTGTCGAAGTTGCTACCGATGTTGTTGTTTTAATCACATGTTTTAAAAATTGTTTCAAAAAAAAATTGTTTTCAAAATTTTTACAGTTTACGCTTTCAAAAGAATGAGGAAGCGATTTAAACGTTTCAGCAAAATCGAGGACTATGACCCGTTTCTTTTACTGATTCCCTTAATTCCGGACTTGTCCGTTTGAGAATGTAAATTAGTACTTCTGTGAAATAAATGAAATTATTCTCAGAAGTTTTGCAGTTTGCGTTTTCAAAAGAATGAGGAAGAGATTTAAACGTTTCAGCAAAATCGAGGACTATGACCCTTTCTTTTACTGATTCGCTTAATTCCGGACTTATCCGTTTGAGAATGTGAAATGTTATTTTTGGAATACACAATTTTGCACTTTCAAGGAAACGATGAAGAGAATTAAATGACTTAGTAAAACTCGTGGTATTGGACATGTGCGTTTGCTATTTTGGTTAATTCCGGACTCGTTAATTGAAATATCAGCCGTTTTGATGATTCTGATGATTTTATTTGGCTTTCGAGCCATTCTGATGGACCTTCGGGTCATTTGTTGGGCTTTCGGGCCACTCTGCTGGACCTTCGGGTCATTGTTGGGCTTTCGGGCCACTCTGCGGAACTTCCGGTCAAATACCAGCACTAGACCTTCGGGTCACTCTGCGGACCTTCGGGTCATCTGATGGGAGTTAAAAATTTATAGTACTTGGTAGGCTACGGCCATCTGAGATGCACGTGCGGCGTTGCTTAAAAACCTGTCATCTGATGGGATCGATCCAACCTTTTATGTTGATTTTCTAGTCTTCTTAATTGATTTCTAGATATTTGTTGTTTCCAATTATCTGCAGGTAATTGGATATTTGTTGATATGAGTTCTAATTATCTTTGTTGATAATTAGATATTTGTTGTTTCTGATTATCGTTTTTGGTAATCGGATATTTTATGTTTCTGATTATCGCTTGTGATAATTAAATATTTGTTGATTTGAGTTTTCTGATTATCGTTTTTGATAATTAGATATTTATTGTTTCTGATTATCATTTTTGGTAATCGGATATTTGATGTTTCTGATTATCGCTTGTGATAATTAGATATGTATTGATTTGAGATTTCTGATTATTGTTTTTGATAATTAGATATTTTTTGTTTCTGATTATCGTTTTTGATAATTGGATATTTGATGTTTCTGATTATCGCTTGTGATAATTAGATATTTGTTGATTTGAGATTTCTGATTATATTTTTTGATAATTGGATATTTGTTGATTTGATATTTCTGGTTATCGTTTTTGATAATTGGATTTTTGTTGATTTGAGATTTCTAATTATCGTTTTTGATAATTGGATATTTGTTGATTTGAGATTTCTGATTATCATTTTTGATAATTGAATATTTGTTGATTTGAGATTTCTGATTATCGTTTTTTGATAATTGGATATTTGTTGATTTGAGATTTCTGATTATCGTTTTTTTGATAATTAGATATTTGTTGATTTGAGATTTCTGGTTATCGTTTTTGATAATTGGATATTTGTTGATTTGAGATTTCTGGTTATCGTTTTTGATAATTGGATATTTGTTGATTTGATATTTCTGGTTATCGTTTTTGAGAATTGGATATTTGTTGATTTGAGATTTCTAATTATCGTTTTTGATAATTGGATATTTGTTGATTTGAGATTTTTGATTATCGTTTTTGATAATTGGATATTTGTTGATTTGAGATTTCTGACTATATCGTTTTTTGATAATTGGATATTTGTTGAGATTTTTGATTATCGTTTTTTTGATAATTGGATATTTGTTGATTTGAGATTTCTGGTTATCGTTTTTGGTAATTAGATAATTGTTGTTTTCAAATTATCTGGTTGATAACTAAATGTTTGCGGTTTTGCGATTTGTGATTTGATGTTGTCTAATCGTCTTGGTTGATTATTAGGTTTTGCTGTTTTCTAATTATCGTATCGACAATTAGATATCGCTGTTTTGGGATTTCTATATTATAATTATCTAATTGATAATTGAATATTGCCGATAATTGCATTTTCAGTTTTGTTGTTTTTGAATTATCTATTGATAATTAGATTTTATTGAGAATTTGTGAATTTGTTTTATGAAATTAAAAGATTTCTTTGGTGTTTGTGTTCTCGACCTTTATTTTTCTAGCTTAACCAGTTTATGTTAGAAAAATAATTGTTATTGACGACTTTAATTATGAAAATTGCGAGGATGCAATTTCTATATGGAGGGAAGTCTGCAACAACCCGGGGTTTTGCACCATTTTATAATCGTCAGTAAACGACTAAAATTACTTGCTAATTAAAATTTGGTGATTTCATTGGTTTGAAATTCTTTTGAAATTTTTATGGGTTACGCGGGCTTTAAAATAATTTGGGCCCATGTTTAATTGGTGCGGTGTTATTTAACAAAGCTTGTAACCATCCCCCTTGATTATTTTCGAAAACCCTAAAAACAGAAACATACGAAAAGAAAAAAAATGGCGGCTTCGTTCTTCTCGTTCGTTCCTCCTTTCAACTAGGGCTTAGTGAAATTCGTGTCGCCGCTTAGATCGATTCAGTGGTTGGTCGCGCTTCGCCTTGCTCGATCGTTTCCTCGTTGCTCTCTTCGGCTCCTTCAGATTGCGTCGAAACAGGTGAGTAATTTTTCACTCACATCCCATTTCAGGCTTGGTTCAATGCTTCGTTTATGTGGTTTTACCTCTATTGATTCCTTCTTAACTTCAGCCATTAACTGCTGATTTGGATTCTCGGTTGTTTTTTACTTCACTGATTTTGTGATACCTGTTATTTCGATTACATTGAAAATGTGATTTTTTATCGATCTGGCATTGATTTCTGCGTTGAAACTTGTGAGGCCTATTTACCTGGTTCATTGCAGTTGATTTGAACTGCATTTTCTGTTGGCATCGGCTTGACTTTGATTTGTTATTTCATAGCTTTGACAAGGATATTCTGTATCATATTCGACTTTGGCTTTGCATTTTGGTGTAAAGGTTTCGGCCCTTATGCCTCTGATTTTGATGGTCTCGGCACTGTCATTGTCCATGGTCATTGATACTTTGTTTTGGGTTATGACTCACTGTTGCTTCATGTTATTCGGTCTTGACTTTATTAAAAACTTGTACCTTGATTTTCATTTGCTTTGTTGGCTTCGGCCTTGCTTTCTCTGATGAACTGCGGTTATGTTGGTTTCGTAACCACCATGGCTTGCTTCGCATTGACTCCAGTCACTTGATATGTATATGTGATTCCCTGACTTTGTGGTATCTTCGGCACTTAACATGATTTTACACTGCAATGGTTCATCTCGGTTGTGCTTGCTTGTCCCTGGTGCTTTGAATTGTGATTCATTTGTACCCACAACTATTTCTTGCATTTGTATGTTGCTTGGTTTACAAACTTGTCTCATTTTCATATGATGCTTAGTACTTTAATCCCTGTAATTGTTTCATTAAGTGTTGAACATCCACTGTGTCGTTACTTTGAGTTGGAATTACTCTGTCCACCTAAGTTTGCTTTGGTTTCATGTCATAGTTGTAGTCTGGTTCTTGCTTGATGAAGAGGCTGAGCCTGTTAGTCGAGCTTGCATACTTTAGTCTACTACATGCCTGTAGTGTTCATTAGCTCATGTGTGTAAATGGTTGCGCACTTGTTATCTTCACTTGCATAATTGTTCATCATTTAGTCTTGGTTGAGCTTGTAATTGTTGTCACTCTAATCTGGTCCGCATACATAAAGGGATCACTGACAAGAGTTGTTGCATTGGTTATCCACTTGACTTGGTTATTTGTTCGAGACAGTTCCATTAATCTATACTCGTGTTTGCATTGCCTCTGACCTTTTGGCATACAAACTCCCTTTCATGTTGATCTATACCATAACTTGTTGTGATGGGTTGCATTCACGGTCCATACTGCTATATTGTGTTTGCATTGCCTCTGGACATCAAACCATTGATATACTTTTGCTTTTTGGTTCCACTGTATATCTATATGCTTGGTGTCGGCTTGGTGCACTTGCCCGCCTTTGTGGCTTGCCATTTTGAACTGCTGCACTATTTTTCCAACAACCGTGTATCTCCTCTTAGTTACCAAGCTGCCCACTTCATGTTTTATGGATTAGTGCAATTTGCATTTTTAGATTTGCTGTGTTGCATCAGTTTTTGTGCAATTACCGTTGTATTAATGGGGTGGCTGCAGTTTTTGTTTGCAGTTGTGTTGAGTCATGATAACAATGACTTGACCTTTGCATTTTGTTATTGATTGGGTTTTGCAGTTTCGACTTGATGGTAATATTTGGAGTTGTGATGACATCATCACTGTAGTGGCGAGGCAGTGCACGCGAGCGTGTACTGCAGCCACACGGTATTGCTTTTATTGATATTCTATTTGCTTTTGAGTTATTGATCTTTTATGTATTCCAGATGCTGTAGTGGCGAGGCAGTACACGCGTGCTTGTACTGCAGCCCTTCCCGAACTGACGTTTTAATTGATATTCCAATTGTTTGAATTTTTTCGTGTGTCCAATTCAATATTTTGAATCGTATTTTGATTTGGTTTAATTTGATGATTTTGTTGATATCTAATTATCTTTTTGATAATTAGATTATGAGTTTCTAATTATTTATTTAATAATTAGATTTTGTTTTTAATTGCCGTTTAGGCAATTCTGTTGTTTTCTAAATTATCTTCATTCACACCCCTTTTAGTTATCTTCGTTGATAATTTGAATTTGTTGGTTTGTTGTTTAACACTGTTACGTGTTATTTTACCGTTATCCAATTTCCTTATTTAAGGATTGGATAGGTGAATTTATTTTGACTGTCGTCTAATTGTTATTTAATTATTATTGCTTCCGTGCATTAATAACTGAGTTTGAATTAGACTGACCGGTGTATTATTTTCTTTTGAATTTAATACTCGGGTCAGACCGAGTTATTACATGTTGTAGATATCTTGCTTTGGGTTGCTTCTTGAGCTATGAAGTCTTTTCATATCTTTTGGAGTAGTCGTCGTCATTTTATAATAGTCAGTGTATTTATATAGGATGATATATATTCATGTATATTATTCACGATAATGTACTTGTATATGTAACTTCCAGAGTCGACAGTTGTAGTTGTATAATATATACTGTATCACATGTATTGTAACTAACATCAGTTATATATATATGAGACTTTTGTTATCTGTGTTCCGCACTAGTTTATTTGTGTTATTATAATATATATTGTCCTAAACTATTATGAACCATCGTAGTTCGTTTTATACTGGAATTGGTTATGTCGATGGGAGTAAATAAATTAGAGATGAAAAAAAATATACCACTCCTATCGAGATAACTAATACTGGTGTAGGGCCTAACTACGGATGGTCGCTCCTATCCAGCCTTATTCTTCGCAATAACAGACAGTAATTCCTTTAATACCTTTTGTTATTGTGAGCATAGAGGTGGGGTGTCACACAAGGCCGAAACCATTCCTTATTGGACAGTCCTGAACAAGACAACCCCGCAGTTGGCGCGCGTATCCAACTGCTCACTAAGCCGAAATAAAAAGGGACCTCTAGAAAGGGGAAAATCTCGTCCTACTTGGACATGACCCACTTAGCCTTGCTGCACCTCCCCTGTTATAGCCATTCCCGGTTGATGAGGCTTGAGGCTACAATTACCTTTAGAGAACACATCTATCTTAGAATGCTCATCATCCACCTAACGATGTTCTGAAAGCATTCAATCCATACAAGTTCGTTCCAGGTTCGAACGAAACCGAAGGCATTATCTCGTTACACTCATTTTGGAATCACCCTCAGAGTTAACGACAATAACCCTTGCACTCTGAATCTTCATCTCGAATCTGAAAGTACTACCCTGTTAAACTCGTCTTGGAATCACCCTCATAGTTTTAACGACGAATAGTCCTTACACCTCAAGTCTTCACTCTTCACTTGAGATTCACGACCTATCGTTAATTTGGATCGATGTGGTTTTCGGATATCCAAATCTGAAAACCCGATCTCGGTCTCATCAAAATCCAAAACGTATCTTTTATTGCCAAGTTGTTTTAGAGTTTTAAAACAATTCAATTTCATTATCTATATATACATAGATAGATAATTCACATACCACAATGGATAATCATCATTATCATCACAATAGATAATCCATATTATCATTATCAAAAGATAATCCAGATTATCATCACAATGCAACCAATGCATCCATATCACACAACATTACTTATCTCATAGCTGATATTTCAAACCATTCAAGGCAAATCAATATCATCCATACATAAGCAATGATTAATAATCACACCAAATATAATTAATTTAAAATGAATTAAATTAATTACATCATTATCATAAATCTTGCGTACATAACTATTAATTAATTACAAATCAATTAGTTAATTATCCTCTAATTATCCAACTTAATTAATCGCCCTTGATTAATTATCCTTTAATTACATTCAAGTAATTATCTTTTAATAAATTTCAAAAATTAATTACTCGTAACTAAAAATGGTAATTAAACTTTAATTACTTTATTAGTTAATTAACTATAATTAATTACATTAATTAATTACCTTTAATCACTTATTATTGATTAATTAATCTTAATTAATCAATCCTTAATTACATCATTATATTAATTAATGATCCTTTATTACATTTAATTAATTATCTTATTTAAATTAATTACATTAAATAATTAATTTTAATTAAACCATAATTATTAATCACCTTTGATTAATTACATTCTGTAATTAACTACCCTTAATTACTTCATCAAATTAATTACTCCTTAATTAATTTCTTTAATTAATCCCTTGATTAATTACACCAATTAATTATACTCAAATTACTTCCATTTTAAATCATCCTTCATTAATTACATCCAGTAATTATCAATTAATTACTTCACTAAGTAATTATACTTCATTAATTAAATTAGTTAATTATTATCAAATCATCAAGTGATTAAAATTAATTAAACTTAATTAATTAATTTAAACTAATCACATTAAACCCCATTAATTACATTAAGCAATTAATTCCTTAATTACTTCCATTAAGTAATTATACTTAAACAATTTGACAAATGATCATCTTTAATTAATTAATGTAATTAATTATTAAAATTAATCACATGAATTAATTGTTAAATAATCTCAAGTTAATGACCTTCATTAACTATTAACAATTCTTTAATTACTTTTCTTAAGAAATTAAACTTACGTTAATCATTATTAATTTCAAATTAATTAATCTTTAATAACCAATTAATTAACCTTTAATTATTTAATTAATTAAGTGTTAACTGTAACTTAATTAATTCATAATTACTTGATTAATTAATCTCTAATTAATAATTAATATTCTAATTAATAATCCTTAATTATAAATTAATTATTAATTAAGATTAATTAATCTTAATTAATTAATCTTAATTAATTAATTTAAACCTTTAATGACTTACTTAATCAATCCAAGACATTAATTAATTTAAACAAATTAATTATCCATTTCAATTAACTTAATAATTTAATGAATCCAAATCATTAAATTCTATTTAACTTTAAGATAAAACATTTTAAACAAAGCACTTAAACAATTTGCTTTAAATTTATTTCAAATTTCATTTTAAATTTAAACATTTAAATTAGATACAAATTATCTTTAACAAAGTTTAAAACACATTTCTAAAACCTTTTCATTTCACAAGTTAAAGAAATACTCATTTAATAAAGAAGTTTAAAAGAATTTAAAACCAAATTCATTTTTAAATTCAATTCAATTTAAATTACACTTTAAACATTCAAAATTGTTTAAATCATTTTAAATTTAAAAACTTTCCTTCATTTCAAAACTGGAATACCTATTTAAATTTGAATCCAAATTAATCTTTAGATTTTTAAACTCTACTTACATTTTAGAACTTTATTTTTAAAATTCAAACCACTTAAACATTTTTAAAGTAGTTTAACAATTCAACTTTTAAAAAGCTTTATTTTATTTTTGAATCTAAGATGCAAAATAAACTTGAATTCCAGATTTAAACTGAGGTTTAAACTTTGTTTTAAATCATCGCTTTACAATTTAAATTTCAGTTTAAAATTTCAAAACTGGAACAAGTTTGGAACCTGTCACCAAATCATAACCCGAGCCAGTGCAGTTTTGCTTCGAGTCCACAAGCTAAAAACTTCAAGCAACCCATCTATTTACTTCGAATCAATCACCAATAATTTGAATACAAAACAGAACCAAAGCAACTTCACCTGAACACAGTGTGCCATGCACATGCACCATCAACGCAGCTAATTTCGACCATCAACGATGATCCACATAGGTCGGCTATCACCCTCATAGCCAAATTCGAACATCAGATCAATTATACAGTCTCGAATACGAATTTGAGTATTTAACTCAAACCTGGAACAACAGAACAACACCAAGCCCAAAACCTGTCATCCCCTCGACCAAGAAACTCCGACCATCTGAACGCCTGCGCTTCCGGTCACTCCATCGTCATCTCATCTACTTCCAATCCTCTGAGTTAAGTAGCACTCGATCCACTGAGGAAGTCGAACCAAAACAAATACACTACACAGATAAAATTAGGGTTCTAAACTTCAAAGATCATCCGTACTTAACCCCGAGCTACGATCACTGTCCAGCCATTTTTCCCACTATCTCCGATCACTCTTCCATCTCCAGGAAGAACCCCTACCTCCATACCCAAGTGGATCACCAGAAAGTCCTAATTTTCCATTTTTAGTTCATTCCAGGACTGCTCTTTCAACCTTAGTCTAAAAAAATTAGGATTTTAGTTTTAAAAATCTTCATTTTGAATGAGATTCTAGATCCTAAGCCTGGAACATCAAATTATGATATTTGAAAATTTGACAATACTTAAACATTTCTGTTCTTATGGCTTCCAGAGCAATTCCAAAATTTATTTTTACTTTAATAAATTTTTAAACTTTAATTCCTAAATAAACAAACCATTTTTGTTTATAACTCCAAGCCTAAAAGTTACTAGATTGAGGGATAAAAGATTATGTTTGAATTCTTAACCTTTGGAACTAAGCAAAGTCAAACCTAGATACAACAACAATACTCATATTAACACATTCATATTTTTATGTAGAAATTTCAACAATATAAATAATCATACAACAAACATACATTCCATATTTTAGCATGCAACTAGAATTAATTTAAGATTTAAAAAGGTGATGTTACTCACCTGAAATTTGATGATAAGAGGACTTTTTATTTGAAACGGCCTTTGATCTTAAAAACTTGAAACTGGAATACTTCTTTGCCTTAGAAAACTTGAGTTGCTTCTTAGTCTTTGACTTAAAACTCAGTTGGATTTTGATCTCTCTTTCGATTCCAGTTTGAAGAATGCAGTCATTTGATTTTTAAGATGGCTGAGATTCAAAATAGAGATGAAAAACGCTTACAGGCTTTTGAATCACCTCAGTTTTGAAGATGATGTTCAGATTTTGGTTTGAACTTGCTTTGCATGCTATTTGAAATTTGCAGAGATGACTCAGATGAAACAAATGAACTACTTTGATTACAGTTTGTTTGTTTTTGAAGTGGAAAATGAATTTCAGGCTTTTGTTTAAGTTGCAGATTTGAGTTTGTACAGGCTAAAGATTTTGATATTTGAAAATGAGATTTAGGATATGATTTCTGGTTTTTGGAGAGTTTAGAAGCTAATTTGTTTTCAGTTGAAATCTTTAGTTTTTGAGAATGAAGATTAGAAAAGAATGAGAATGAAGGAAACATGTTTATATAAGTTAAGATGATTTATTTTAAAATAAAAGAAAAATTAAAAACGAATATGACACTTGTATTAAATTTTTACATTTGTCATCTTAAGATGATTATTAGTTTACATTTGTTACATTAGTTACATAATTTAACTACACTTGTCCTAAGAGTAATTAGTATTTATTATTAAGTGTTAATAAAGGCTTTTAACTTAATTAATTAGTTTTTAATACTTAGTTATATATATATATAGATAATTTTTAAAGAATAAAACCAATTATATTTTTATATAAAACAATACATATATTTATTATTTGAAAATAACACACTTGACAATTTTATATAATTTATAAAAGAGATTATAAATTACTTATTATTTAAATGAATTGATGTTTCATATGTTAATTTTAAACTTTCATAGCTAATTTACAAATCATATTTATTAAACATTATTTTTTTTTAAAAAAAGAATGTTAAACAAATTATTTTGCAAATCTTATTTAAAATCTAAATTAAAGTTATTTTTTTTAAGTAAATACTTACCTTAAGTTTATAAAACCATGTTGTTATTTATAAAATAGCATTTAAAAGTTTAACTTTAAATAAACCATAATTCCCAATTTACCAAAGATATATATAAGAAAACAAGATTTATTTATTTATTAAATTTAAAACAAGGCTTATCTATTTACAATATATACATTCTCTATATACATTATAAATAGAAAACAATTTATTTAGCTTTAAAAGATAAAATCTATCAATTAAATATTTATTTAATTGGATTATTAAATTAATTCAAATCTTATTAACAAAGATCATCAATCAATTTAAATTTGTAATACAGATTATTAAATTGATATTGCTAAAAATTCCGGGTCATTACATTCCTTCCCCCTTAAAAGAATTTAGTCCCCGAAATTTAAAACAAAGGTAACTCAATAATCTCATTAAAGATTTTAATTTTAAAACACAAGCATATATCAAACATATGCTAACAACCACAACAATCAATTCATTTAATCAAACAATCTAACTATCGAGACAAAATTCTGGATAGAATTTCCTCGAGTTTCCCAAGTATATATACCGGAAGACTCGCACTATAGAATCAAACAATCAAAACTACTAAGCTATAGAGCTCCTACTCATCTAGATCTACAAAACTAGACAGCATATCAGACTTCAGGCAAGTCTGACTCGACAACTAAATCCTCTAGAACTGCTGGTTCCACAACCAGAGATAGATCATACATGTACTCCCTTAGAGATACGTGAAACATATCGAATCCTAGTTATCCAAACTGGTAATTCAATCCTGAAAACCAATCACTTATCCTTACAAGAACACAGAAAAGATCCAAAACATCTCGGAGCTAGCTTTCCAGTCTTAACAAAACTTATAGCTCCTTAGATCGGAGAAAACTTAACCAAAACCAAATCTCGAACTCCAGAATCCAAATTCCTCCGTCTCTTATCCACAAAAATCTTCGGATGATCCTGGTCTACCTACGTCCTTCCTGATCAGCTCAACCCTACGCTGATGCCACTCAAAACAAACTAGACCAGAAATAACCCATCAAAATGATCCTCTCAAGATCAACCAGCAACCTAGAACACACTCTACTCCTCAAACAACAGAAGAATAAGCTTACTTCTCCTTATCCGAAAAAACACAACAGATGCATTCCCAAAATGCTTCCGCTGCACAACTCTGATCTGGTGTAGAAGAAATGCTGATGAAGAACACGAGCACAGTCTGGACAACACATCCCAGAAATATGATTCCATGGATCCATAAAAGAAAAACTCAAAAATTCCTCCGAAACCTGAGTTGCTTCACCAACCTCTATCTCTAGGAATCATCCTTCTACTAAGCTGAACCACCGGTTCCACTCCTGGAATCCTAGTCTATACGAAAACTCAAACTCCAGATGCGGACAAACCTCTAACTTTCCTGAAGACATCCGAAAAATCTCTGATAACTCAAGAAACACTCAAACTATCGCAAGTCACTTTTGCGATCACCCCAGACCAATTTTCAAAGAAATTGTTCTCTCTTTACCAATCAGAACAGCTTACACTAGCCTAGCCAATCCATCAAAGAAATGGATCCACTCTGCTGCTTCTGAACTCCACCTCCAGAAAAACTACTCAGCTAAAGACCTTCCAGCCGACACACAGAACACTCCGAGCTGCATCACTGACCTAGATCCCAAAGACTTCCTAATCCAAAGCTCTTCGAGAAACTCGGACTTCAAAGCAAATAAAAACACCATGCTGAACTCAGCCACAACACCAAAGCAGATACACTTCCTAAAACTTGTTCCAAAGAAACATCTTCGGACACATCCATAATCACTGCATCTCATCACACAGCTACTACTTCCTGAGGTATCAAGATACCCTTATTCGCTTCTGCTCAACCGACAGATCCAAACTCTATTCACCAAACTCTGCACTTCAACGATGAACTCTAAACCTTTTAAAAGTTTCCTTCAGAGATCAATGAAATCTTTACACCACTGCACAACTTACTCGAGACGGTATTAGGTTTACATTCTCGACAGACACTTCCAACCCCAAACATTCAAACTCCAACCAACGGTAGTTGTGTTACACACACCACTACCCTATCTACCTTTATAACTTATATTGGAAAACCCGAATAGGTAACCCAACAGATAGGTAGAAATAGATAAATATATATATTAAAAATAAAAATACGCTCTCTCAAGAAAGAAATCACTCCAAAGCCTATGTATTCACTCAACCTGGCGCTCTGATACCACTGTAACGACCCGTCACTCATTCCCATAGAATGACGCATCATTAATAAGAAAGAAAGGGATAGAAAAGAGAAGAAATAAGAAGAAAGAAGAAACAACATCAGAATCTCAACAGCGGAATGAATGAATTATATTAACAATATAAGTATTAAACAGTATACAACAACTATAAGAGTTACATAGCTTATACATCACATACTAGACAGTTATAAACACCTGTCTAGTTATACAACCCAAATACCACACAGAGAAATCAAACACAACGGAACACTATATATCTACACGCCGAAGCCTCCTGCTCTATTGCTCCTCCACAATTCATCAAAGCTAACCTTAATCCCTTGGCTACTCATAAAAATTTGAATACCCAAGAGTTTAAGAAAACAAAAAATAAACTCCAGGTCAGACATGGGTCTGGTGTGAGTAACAGGTTAAGGTTGCTAAATTTTGAAAAAAACTTTAAAAAGAAAAGGTATCACGTAAGACTTCCCACACGTAAACATGGAAAAGTTTTTACCTTACGCTAACCAAAATATTTGATAGGAAATCCAGTGATATTATAATAGGTCTAGGATTTTCAAGTAAATAGAAAATAGCCGAAATTGTTACATTTATTAAATTCCAGCTACTAGCTGCAAAAGTGGATAATACAATCAAAACCGATGGCACTTGTTGGATTTTGGATTCCATACAATGGCAGAGCTACTGGGGTATCGCCCATCACAGTACGTGGCCTAGATCAACGTACCGAGGATCCACCCTAAATCCCCTGCAACACATGGCCGGAACCATCCCTTACTAGGCAGTCCCGAACAAGACAACCCCGCAGTTGGTGCGCGTATCCAACTGTCCACTAAGCCGAAATAAAAAGGGACCTCTAGACAGGGGAAAATCTCGTCCTACTTGGGCATGACTCACTTAGCCTTGCTGCACCTCCCCTGCTTTAGCCATTCCCGGTTGATGAGGCTTGAGGCTACGATTACCTTTAGAGAATACATCTATCTTAGAATGCTCATCGTCCACCTAACGATGTTCTGAAACCATTCAATCCATACAAGTTCGTTCCGGGTTCGAACGAAACCGAAGGCACTATCTCGTTACACTCATTTTGGAATCACCCTCAGAGTTAACGACAGTAACCCTTGCACTCTGAATCTTCATCTCGAATCTGAAAGTACTACCCTGTTAAACTCGTATTGGAATAACCCTTATAGTTTAATGACGAATAGTCCTTACACCTCGAGTCTTCACTCTTCACTTGAGATTCACGACCTATCGTTAATTTGGATCGATGTGGTTTTCGGATATCCAAATCTGAAAACTGATCCCAGTCTCATCGAAATGCAAAACGTATCTTTTAAGGCCAAGTTGTTTTAGAGTTTTAAAACAATTCAATTTCATTATCTATATACACATAGATAGATAATTCACATACCACAATGGATAATCGTCATTATCATCACAACAGATAATCCATATTATCATTATCAAAATATAATCCATATTATCATCACAATGCAACCAATGCATCCATATCACACAACATTACTTATCTCATGGCTGAGATTTCAAACCATTCAAGGCAAATCAATATCATCCGTACATAAGCAATGATTAATAATCACATCAAATATAATTAATTTAAAATGAATTAAATTAATTACATCATTATCATAAATCTTCTTACACAACTATTAATTAATTACAAATCAATTAGTTAATTATCCTCTAATTATCCACCTTAATTAATCACCCTTGATTAATTATCCTTTAATTACATTCAAGTAATTATCCTTTAATAAATTTCACAAATTAATTACTCGTAACCAAAAACAGTAATTAACCTTTCATTACTTCATTAATTAATTAACTATAATTAATTACATGTATTCTTAATTAATTACATTAATTAATTACCTTTAATCACTTATTATTGATTAATTAATCTTAATTAATCAATCCTTAATTACATCATTATATTAATTAATGATCCTTAATTACATTTAATTAATTATCTTATTTAAATTAATTACATTAAGTAATTAATTTCAATTAAACCATAATTATTAATCACCTTTGATTAATCACATTCTGTAATTAACCGCCCTTAATTACTTCATCAAATTAATTACTCCTTAATTAATTTCTTTAATTTATCCCTTGATTAGTTATACCAAGTAATTATACTCAGATTACTTCCATTTTAAATCATCCTTCATTAATTACATCCAGTAATTATCAATTAATTACTTCACTAAGTAATTATACTTCATTAATTACATTAAGTAATTATTATCAAATCATCAGGTGATTAAAATTAATTAAACTTAATTAATTTAAACTAATCACATTAAACCCCATTAATTACATTAAGTAATTAATTCCTTAATTACTTCCATTAAGTAATTATACTTAAACAATTTGACAAATGATCATCTTTAATTAATTAATCTAATTAATTATTAAAATTAATCACATTAATTAATTGTTAAATAATCTCAAGTTAATGGCCTTCATTAACTATTAATAATTCTTTAATTACTTTTCTTAAGAAATTAAACTTACATTAATCATTATTAATTTCAAATTAATTAATCTTTGATAACCAATTAATTAACCTTTCATTATTTAATTAATTAAGTGTTAACTGTAACTTAGTTAATTCATAATTACTTGATTAATTAATCTCTAATTATTAATTAATATTCTAGTTAATAATCCTTAATAACAAATTAATTATTACTTAATTAATTAATCTTAATTAATTAATTTAAACCTTTAATTACTTACTTAATTAATCCAAGACATTAATTAATTTAAATAAATTAATTATCCATTTCAATTAACTTAATAGTTTAATGAATCCAAATCATTAAATTCTACTTAACTTTAAGATAAACCATTTTAAACAAAGTATTTAAACAATTTTCTTTAAATTTACTTTCAAATTTCATTTTAAATTTAAAGATTTAAATTGAATACAAATTATCTTTAACAAAGTTTAAAACACATTTCGAAAACTTTTCATTTCACAAGTTAAAGAAATACTCATTTAATAAAGAAGTTCAAAAGAATTTAAAACCAAATTCATTTTTAAGTTCAATTCAATTTAAATTACACTTTAAACATTCAAAATTGTTTAAGTCATTTTAAATTTAAAAACTTTCCTTCATTTCAAAACTGGAATACATATTTAAATTTGAATCCAGATTAATCTTTAGATTTTTAAACTCTACTTACATCTTAAAACTTTATTTTTAAAATTAAAACTACTTAAACATTTTTAAAGTAGTTTAACAATTCAAATTTTAAAAAGATTTATTTTATTTTTAAATCTGAGATGCAAAATAAACTTGAATTCTAGATTTAAACTTAGGTTTAAACTTTGTTTTAAATCATCGCTTTACAATTTAAATTTCAGTTTAAAATTTCAAAACTGGAACAGGTTTGGAACCTGTCACCAAATCATAACCCAAGCCAGTGCAGTTTTGCTTCGAGTCCACAAGCTAAAAACTTCGAGCAACCCATCTATTTACTTCAAGTCAATCGCCATTAATTTGAATACAAAACAGAACCAAAGCAACTTCACTTGAACACAGTGTGCACGGCACATGCACCATTAGCGCAGCTAATTTCGACCATCAACGAGGATCCACACAGGTCGGCTATCACCCTCATAGCCAAATTCGAATATCATATCAATTATATAGTCTCGAAATCGAATTTGAGTATTTAACTCAAACTTGGAACAACAGAACAACACCAATCCCAAAACTTGTCATCACCTCGACCAAGAAACTCCGACCATCTGAACGCCTGCGCTTCCGGTCACTCCATCGTCATCTCATCTACTTCCAATCCTCTGAGTTAAGTAGCACTCGATCCACTGAGGAAGTCGAACCAAAACAAAAACACTACCCAGATAAAAGTAGGGTTCTAAACTTCAAAGATCATCCGTACTCAACCCCGAGCTACGATCACTGTCCAGCCATTTTTCCCACCATCTTCGATCACTCTTCCATCTCCAGGAAGAACCCCTACCTCCATACCCAAGTGGATCACCAGAAAATCCTAATTTTCCATTTTTAGTTCATTCCAGGACTGCTCTTTCAACCTTAGTCTAAAAATTAGGATTTTAGTTTTAAAAATCTTCATTTTGAATGAGATTCCAGATCCTAAGCCTGGAACATCAAATTATGATATTTGAAAATTTGACAATACTTAAACATTTTTGTTCTTATGGCTTCCAGAGCAATTCCAAAATTTATTTTTACTTTAATAAATTTTTAAACTTTAATTCCTGAATTAACAAACCATTTTTGTTTATAACTCCAAGCCTAAAAGTTACTAGATTGAGGGATAAAGGATTATGTTTGAATTCTTAACCTTTGGAACTAAGCACAGACAAACCTAGATACAACAACAATACTCATATTAACACGTTCATATTTTTATGTATAAATTTCAACAATACAAACAATCATACAACAAACATACATTCCAGATTTTAGCATGCAACTAGAATTAATTTAAGATTTAAAAAGGTGATGTTACTCAACTGAAATTTGATGAGCATAGCACTTTTTATTTTAAACAGCCTATGATCTTAAAAACTTGAAACTGGAATACTTCTTTGCCTTAGAAAACTTGAGTTGCTTCTTAGTCTTTGACTTGAAATTGCAGTTGTTACTGGATTTTGATCTTTCTTTTGATTCCAGTTTGAAGAATGCAGTCATTTGATTTTTAAAATGGCTCAGATCCAAAATAGAGATGAAAAATGCTTGCAAGGTTTTGATTCACCTCAGTTTTGAAGATGATGTTCAGATTTTGGTTTGAACTTGCTTTGCATGCTATTTGAAATTTGCAGAGATGACTCAGATGAAACAAATGAACTACTTTGATTACAGTTTGTTTGTTTTTGAAGTGGAAAATGAATTTCAGGTTTTCGTTTAAGTTGCAGATTTGAGTTTGTACAGGCTAAAGATTTTGATATTTGAAAATGTTATTAAGGATATGATTTCTGGTTTTTGGAGAGTTTAGAAGCTGATTTTTTTTTTAGCTGAAATCCTTAGTTTTTGAGAATGAAGATTAGAAAAGAATGAGAATGAAGAAGACATGTTTATATAAGTTAAGATGATTTATTTTAAAATAAAAGAAAAATTAAAAGCAAATATGACACTTGTATTAGATTTTTATATTTGTCATCTTAAGATGATTATTAGTTTACATTTGTTACATTTGTTACATAATTTAACTACACTTGTCCTAAGAGTAATTAGTATTTATTATTAAGTGTTAATAAAAGCTTTTAACTTAATTAATTAGTTTTTAATACTTAGTTATATATATAGATAATTTTTAAAGAATAAAACCAATTATATTTATATATAAAACAATACATATATTTATTATTTGAATATAACACACTTGACAATTTTATATAATTTATAAAAGAGATTATAAATTGCTTATTATTTAAATGAATTGATGTTTCATATGTTAATTTTAAACTTTCATAGCTAATTTACAAATCATATTTATTACAAAATATATTTTTTTAAAAGAATGTTAAACAAATTATTTTTCAAATCTTATTTAAAATCTAAATTAAAGATATTGTTTTTAAATAAATACTTACCTTAAGTATTTAAAACCATATAGTTAATTATAAAATAGCTTTTAAAAGTTTAACTTTAAATAAATCATAATTCCCAATTTACCAAAGATATATATAAGAAAACAAAATTTATTTATTTATTAAATTTAAAACAAGACTTATCTATTTACAATATATACATTCTCTATATACATTATAAATAGAAAATAATTTATTTAGCTATAAAAGATAAAATCTATCAATTAAATATTTATTTAATTGTATTATTAAATTAATACCAATCTTATTAACGAAGATCATCAATCAATTTAAATTTTTTATACAGATTATTAAATTGATATTGCCAAAAATTCTGGGTCATCACATATAGTGTGGATTTTTTCTATTATATTAAAAATTTGGATTTTAAATTGTAAATGGAGTAGTGGGCTATATGGAAAGCAATATAGAGAATTAATTAACTTAGTGAGAAAAGGAAAGAAAGATAAGGTAATAAATTATTTCCCTTAACTCTCTCTCCCTCCCCTAATTATTAGTTCAACCATATACTATAATCAAGAAGAAAACCAAAATGCTAAACTAAGAAAACTCCATTAAAATACATCTCAACTATAGATGAAGAAAAGGAAGAAGCTTAAGGAAGTAAACTAAGGCAATTATTTCCACTCAAATCCAACCTAAGGTGAATAATATTTCCATCTCTTCATTATATAATGTTTGTAATTTGGGTTATGATGAAAATCTGAATGTTTAATGGTAGTTTTTCATGCTTTGGTTATGACATTCACTATAAAGTTTGATAGTTGTTTGCTTGTGGATTTTATGGAATATTTGTAAAGTAAATTTGAGTTAAAAACATAGATTTTAACCTCCAAATGATTTGAATTTTTTATATAATGTTAGGAACATTATTTTGGAGATGAGTTTTAAACTTCATAATTTTCTAAAGTTTTACGAGTTAGTTATGAATTTCTAACATGAGAAGTGTAAATTAGGATTTAGTTTATTAAAATATGAAAAACAGTTATTTTCTTTGAAATTTTTAGATGTTATATAAGAAGGTATTTTGGATTTTGGGAGTTCTTGGAGGTTTTTCAAATGCACGTATGAATTATATAAATTATTCAATATAGGAATGGTTTTTTTACTAAGATTTGTGATAAATTAATTATGGTAGCTAATAAAGGTTCTGTAAGGATAAAAGTAATTTTCTCTCTAATTTTGGTACAAGATTTCTGAAAAGATTTGTTTAACTTATGGAAATTTTATAGGGATATTAGTTTGGTAAAAATTTATTACTTTAAATAAATAATGAAATTTGCATATATTTATGAAAATGCCTTTTTTAGCATGCGATAGTATTAGTTTTAATCCTGCAATTTGCTTTGCAAGTTTTTAGGTGCGATTGAACTATATGTTCAACCTTCGATGGCTTTAAAAGATAAGGATGCGATAGCATTGTATTTTCCTCCTCCGATAGCTTTTAAAAGTTAGAGATGTGGTTGCACCATATTTACAACATTCGACTACTATGCATTTTTTCAACTTGAGATACCTTTGTGTTTTCAACTTGTGATAGTTTTAAGTTTTTACATGCAATAGCTTGTTTGGTTGGTTGATGTTTGTTTGCTTTGTTGACATGTGATAGGCTCATGTATTTTAGATGCGCAATAGCTTCATGTAATCTAAGCATGCTATGGCTATGTTTTCCTTGACATTCGATGGGCCGTTGGCATGTAATAACTTCATTTAGTTTAGACATGCAATAATCTGTATTTTGGCACACAATAGCATGTATTTTTGAGTTGCGATAGCATAAAATTTTAAGAAAAGAGATAGCTTAGTTTATTGACCTATGATAAATCTGTATTACGCTATGGTTTCCTTAAACAAAAATATAGTATTGTTATGTATTGACATGGTTTTAAAAGGAAATAAAACACATTTTATTGCATTTTTAAGGAGTTTTATGAAGGAAATTATTACTTAGTTTCAAGCAGTTTTTATATATATATATATAACGGCTATCATAGAGACATATATTTGTGATGTATATTTCTATTATGCGTTCAATTTTTCATCTCGATCAGTTGACAATTATATATGTAAATTATTGACATGCTCACCTATATGCGATCACCCAATATTTATGACCATGGTGATTGGGAACTAGTAATAGACTAGGGTTATTATGGCAATGGGCATGGTCCTAAACTCCCAAGTGAGTGTAATTGCATCTAGGAGATCAAGAAGTTTAAATTATGTTAGGATGTCTTGAATTGATCAAAAGACATGACGACTAGTATTTGGAAACCATATTTTTAGGTGGAGATTAGGGTTGGTTCGCAGTCAATCTTCAACATTCAAGCCCCCAATTGATCAGGTCAGTGATTCTGAAACATAAGACTTTTTCAATATGGAGCCTAAAATTTTGGACTTACCCTTAGAAAGGAACTCACAGTCGTGATGTTGACCATTATTTTCTACGACTAGACATGTTTGTAACAAAATTGGGCACAACACTCTTTGGAAGTGTTTGAAGAGACAAAATGAAGAATTTAAATGGAAAAGGAGGAAGATCTAACAAACATACCAATTAATCAAAGTAAACGCACAGAAACACGCGGATTTAGAGTGGTTCGGCGTATGGCATACGTCCACTATGAAATGGTTGACGTTTATTAACTTTTTCTTACTGATTACATTGAGTTACAATAGTAGAATTCGAGTACAACAATGATTTCGGCAGAGTCTGGACGTAGAAGAGCCAAAAATCCTTTTTGGTAGGTCCTGGGCTACAATTTATAGGCGTAGGTAGCAAATATCTCACTCAGATCTCGGAAGACCTTTTCTCTCACGTGGATGGGCCTACATGATCGATCCCTGACCGTTTGGATTCGATCCGTGATCGATATGAATGCAATTCGTATCGATCAGGATTTAGTCCTACCGAGTCGGGATCGATCGTGAACATTCCTGAAGATGTACGCAAGCTTCTAAGAAAATTTGGTGGCATTTGGACTTGTAGATTTTGAGTTGTGATCGATGAAAGTTTGGATTATTCGAAGGCTATTGAATTCGCATCGCTTCCTGTTCGTATCGATCTATTCGCAATGCTTCTAGACATGTGATATCTGATGACATGGTGCAAACTTTTTGGATCGATCCACTTTTTATGCCGACTGATGTAGTCTTCCACTTGAATGTGTTTTCTTCATATCGATCTTATGCATTTCACTTCATATCATTTCTATTGCACACCACTTCGTATCATTTCTATTACACTCCACTTCGTATCGATGTCCTATGCTCCACTTCGTACCGATGTCCTGTGTTCCACTTCATATCGATCATCGAGTATTTAGTTTCGTATCGATGGGAGATGTTGATTTCATATCAATCTATGGCCGATCAATACGAAGCATGCTTGAAACTGGATCGATGAGAAATGGACTACTATGCCACTGCTGATGGATGCGAAATGGGCGGTTGTGAATGGATACGAAGTGGGTCAATTCCAATGGATACGAAGGAAGCCGCTGTTGATGGATTCGAATGAAACTGATGCGAATAGGATTGCCGATGGATACGAACGAGTTTACTTTATTAGCTTGCATCGATCATATCTTGAGCATATGAACTCGTGTTGACTTGAAATTTGGAACGTTGGCTTCCGTGACTTTGCTTTTCCTATCATATCTACTGTAGCTTGATCCAGACTTGGGAAAAATTTACCGGTATCCATAGCAAATGGTGTATAACCATTTTTTTGGATGAACTGTCATTGATTTCCTATTAATTTCTTGGTGTCACGGCCTTGCCAAAAGGTGGGATAACATTTTTTCCCCCAAAGTACATCTTGTGAAGGCATGACATGCTTTGAAAAGCTATAATCTTCATTCTAAAAAGTTTTAACTTGTGTGCTGGTTGTTGTTTTTCGTCAAAAGATATAACCTTTGACTGACCTTCACTAACATAAATAATGAATTGTTGGCTGCCAATTATTGTATTGCGCATTGTTGTAACTGAGTATTGAATGATTACAAACTGTTATTTATTGTTTTTATTATCACCAGATGAGCATTCTCTTCTAGTGAATTTTAAAAATTGAATGTTAGTCTGTCATACATGTATGTATGTTAGTCTGACTCTGCTAACGTTCGCACGTCCATGAATCGTTGTCAATTTTCTTGCGTCGAATTCTGTATCGATCCTCTCCTGAATAGATGTGAAATTCAAGTTGTAACAACGCTTGACGGCAGTTTTGGTGTATTCCTTCGTATCGATCCTCTCATAGATTGATTCGAGGAGTTGAAAATTTACTTCCATGTCGATGGTGATCGATACGAATTCGTTAGCCTTTTTGAATATTTTTGCATCGATGGGCGTGAATTCTCGTGGTCTTTGAATGGATTGATACAGAATTATCATTTCGCATCGATGGAGTTAAAGATCGGTCGCCGATGGATATAAACAGCTACACTTTGGATAATTTTGGATCGATTGATAATGATAAGCTTCCTCGTATCGATGGTAGTCATGTGGTTCTAGTGCAACCTCGCTGTTCTATTGGTATTTATGCATGGACGGATACGAATCGGTTGGATACAAAAATCTGCTTTCGTATCGATAGAGGTAACCGATTACATCGGTATAACAACGGGGATACGAAGCTTTTTTTTCTTGGGTGCGAACTAATATAAAAGATTTTGGGACTTAGAAAATTTTCACTTTCTTTTACTTTTCTTTCGCATTTGTACCGATAGAAGAAACGAGAATTGGAAATTTTCCTCTGCCTCCAAATCAATATAACAGTTCAATCTCTCGAATCCATATTTCGATTTAGGTAACTAATGAATAAATCCACGTAAAAAATGACGAGACTCGAGTTTCAATGCCATTTCACTTATATTTACGGCTGAGTTCGGTGATGTTGATACTGGAGTTGTGCTGGAGCAAGACTAAGAAAGAAGTAATGTCGTTCAAGCAGCTTGGGGAAGATGGAGGGTAGTTGGATGCGAAGGCGGTGTTTGTGTGGTTCGAGGAAAAGTGATTCGTGTCGATCAAAGAATAATCGGAATTCGTACCAATCAATAACACTGAAGATTCGTATCGATAATAGGGGGAGCGACTTCGTATCGATAGGAGATGGTGGGAGTTCGCATCAATCTTGAGTGATCGATGCCGTATGATCGATATGAAGTAGTGGCCCTGTTGATTGATACGAAGATGAAAAGCTTCCTGATCGATACGAACTGGAATTTTGTGAGATTAATGGGAAATCCCTTTCTCCATGATCGATACGAATGGAGCCTCTAGTGATCGATCCAAGTCTTGATCTTGATGGATATGAAAATTTTGAATAATTGAACACTTAACTCCAACGAGCTTTAGCCTTGCATAATTGAACTTTACCGTTTCACTACACATTTGACTGCCTTTTGAAGCTCGTCGATGGAACTGTAACTTAACTGAATTTAACAAACTATAACTCGGATCGGTCTATAAAGTCTGGATAGCACAGTTTTGATGGTCAGTGATGACGGTCACTCCAGTTGAATTCCGAAGTCTTGTCGTTTTGAACATTTCTCAAATTCTGTAGAATCTTTTAAGCATTATGTAGCACTGCACTGCACAACAAATTCATGCACTTCACATTGGGGAACACACGGGCTTATTATCATCTAATGATGGTTTTTGATGGGTTGATTAGTTATGGAATCTACAAGTTCACAGCAGCAGGAGCCTCTCTGGTATTAGAGATGCCGGCCGTTGCACTCGAAGTAATAAATCCAGCTACAAACGAGCTGCTAGGAGTAACTTTTATTGTGAATCCTCAAGATTCTATTCCATTTAATATCTCCAAAGATATATTGGGGCGAATATGCTTAAGACACGGTTTACCATTAGACGACGTTCTGCTACCCGGCCCGAATGACAGGCCACACGCTCCCCTAGAAGGATTCACAACCTTTAATCGCCATTCATGCACAGTTGGAACACTTCCTCCATTTAACCAGTATACTCAAGAAGTGTTAGCTTTCTTTAGAATCGCTTCGTCGCAATTACATCCAAATGGATATGCACTGTTGAATAGTCTATTCATCGTTTTCATGGAACATCTCTTTCGACCTCCGACTCTGGAAGAAGTCAGATACTTATTTAATGTCAAGAGTTGGGGAGACAATCCTTCATTCACGTTTCTAGAGGAAGTTAGGAATTGCCAAGTGGATACGAGATCTTGGACCAGGCTAATTTACTTTAAGATGGAGTGGTTCTATGTCCAATGCTCTCCAGGGTTTGCCAGTCGGTGGTTAGTTAGAAGTAAGTGTTACACTTTCTCTTGTGGCTTACGAGATAGGTGTAATTGACATTGAATCTAATTTTTTCCTTTGTTTATAGCTGCAATTCCACGACCCGAAGGTGACCATTTCAAAGAAATAGTATAGATTCTTCAAGAAGTGCCCAGTGAGATGAGGGAAATTGATTCGGTGTTGACAGATGAAAATTTGAGAGCCGTTGGGCTAATTGACCAGGATCAGAGCATTAGACTTTAAGGGCCGATCAGGAAAGTTTTAGAAAAATGGGTTAAACGCAGGGCACCCAGGATTGTAATAGCCGAGGAGGGCGATGAAGAAAATATGCCCACTGACGACGAACCTGTAGCCAGGCCTCCCGACAGTTTTTAGCCAGGCCTCCCGACAATTTTTAGAATTTAGAGGGAAGGAGCAAAGGCAAGGCAGCAACACATAAGCATCATCAATATTTGAGATGGAAATCTGTGATCGTGTCCCTGCCAGTCTCCATTGTTAGAATTTTGGAGGCTCCTCCCTTGCAAATGGAAAATCCTTTTGAAGGCCTTGCCGACATTCCAATTACGGACTGTGTCGCTCCAACATGATATCGGATTGGAAGGGCTTCAAAGTGCCTTAGATTTGAGCAAGTCACTTCCTACAAGTGTAGCCGACATATCCGGCTAGTCCGTGGGTTTAACACATGCATGCATACACTTCACGGCACTACACGATTTCCAATCATAAACTATTCATTTTTTTTGATATTACTGATTCTGCAATTCCTTCTATTTTAGAAATACGATGGCCAGGTGAGAATCTATGTTAGGAAGCCTTCGCTCTGCATACTAGTCATCCAGTTCATACTATGAGTCCCATAGGAGGGAAGTTGATAGAGACCACGATCGCGGTAATTCTAGCCAAGAACGTTATGAGAGAGAGAACGATAGAGATAGAGAATGTAGACATCAAGCCCGATCACGTTCTCCACTCCTCGAGCTCCAACACAACCCTCTGATCATGGAAAACAACCCTTAGAGCCTCCACATCAAAAACCATCTTCTCAAGCTCTCAGGCCCGATTCACAATGCCGTAGAACCGAGGTTGAAACTCCCACTGTCACTGAACAAGCAATTACCAAGCCCACTGGGGAAGGAGCAATCAAAATTGCCTAGTTGAAAAAAAGACTTTCCAAATATTTGTTTCGATGGCTTTATCTTCCCTTAGAATTTAAAGAGAATCCATTCGAGGCGAAGAAACTATGCATGATTATATCCATGATGTATATAGCTAGTATCGGGAGTGGATAAAGACTGCGCATAAAGTCTCAGCAGTGGCCTTTGAGCGGGCAAAAACAATCAAGAAGTTAGAAACCAATATCGCTCAAAAGGACCATATAATTCAAGTGCTTAGCAATGAGGCTGAATCCTCCAAGAAGTCAGAAATAAAGGCCATTAAGAAAGCCGATGAGTCAAATTAGTCCATGGAAAGATGCGACAGACGCATTTTGATTTAATTGAGGAGAAGGGTCATCGAAACAACACTGTTATAGTTGAAAGGGATGCTACGCTGAAGGAACTTAACGAGCTTAAATCAAAACTCTCCGAAATAGTAAAAGAAAAGGATGATGCAAACAAAGCAGCCCAAAAGGCCTGCAAACTAGCTGTGGCGATTCGAGGTGAAAAGAGACGCGACAACACTTAAAATTCGAGAGGCTGAGGCCAGGGTTGAGGATGAAGTTAAGATGGTAGAGGCAAGGTTAGAGGCAGATATTGAAGATCTTCTGATTACATACAATGCTAATGTTCTGAAGCACAAAAATCTAACCTGGCTCGATAATTATCCAACATACCTGTATAACGCTTGGGGCCAGTTGGTGCTGGATGAGAAAGTTGAACGACAAGCGGAATCAGTTGATGAATTTGAACTTGAAAACCGGATGCTAAGCGAAGATGAAAGAAAAGTTCTCCACAATATCATGATCGCATATGAAAAGGAGAAACTTAGCACTCAGCACTTGGAGTCTGGAGAATGTTCTGATGTTGAGCACCATGACATAGTCTCTGAAACTCTTGCACCAACTTAGCTTGAATCTACATCCGTGGTTGATCTTCTGTTCGTTCCTGCTTATAATGTTGATCAACCACGGTTGTCTCCAGTTCACGAGCACCTCCCTAAAGCTGCTCCGTCACCCGCAAGCCAAATTGAGGAAGGTATTCTAGACATTCCTTGTACTCACCCAAAGCTGGAAATGTTGATTGAATTAATCGCTAACTCTTTTTATCTGTCTCTATTTAGTGATAGGAGCTTCGTCTTCCATGCCTCCTGCTACCCACGAGTTATGTCACGAGCAGGAGGCTATCATATCGAAAGCAACCATGACAACGGCTATTGCACCTACGGATGGAGTACAAGGGAGCACACTTACTTTCGATGAACATATGATGGAGGAACTTCTCGGCCATTACAGTGAACCCTTTGCTGATCTACCGTTTGTCATGAGCGGAAGTGCACCTGTGACTAGGTCCTCGAGACAAACTGCTAGCGTCCCAACGAGGCCTGAATAATTCATAAGGAGGAGAGAATATCCGAAATTAACGCTGAGATAAAAGCAGTTATGTAGGACAGTAGTTTTGAAGGTGAAATGGTGGGTCCTGGCTCAACTACTTTGCAGATGATCTCCCTAGGTGGAACAGTGGTTGATACAAGTGTGCCTCCTCCGCCTGCTAACATTGACCCTATCCCTCCGACTCTGCCTTCAAGAAGCATTCCTATGCACATGAGTTTGGAGGAGGAAGTTAACGTAATGCCCCCGACTAGTGATCAGCTACCAAAAGGCAAGGGCTCAAAGAGTAAACCAAGCGGTGAATCCGGCGGGTCAGCGCCGAAGAAGAAGCCGAGAAAAAAGAAAGAATATATATGTCTTTTGGCTTATTTTTGGTAGATAGATAGGAATTTTCTTTTGCTTTCTTTTTTATAGGTCGTGAATAGATGCGGGTTCGGCCCCCGCTAATAGGATTTTTGGTATAATTTTGTACTCATCCTTTTTCTTCCAAAGAATAATTGAAATAAAATTTCATTTTGTCCCTAGCTTGGTTTGTGTTCATTCAATACACTTGTGGAGTTTTAGTCTTTAAATTGAACCCAGGTTTAGTTGCTAAGTTCCAGAGTCATGGTTTCGGGTCGCGATCAAGCGCTAAGTCGAATTCCCATATTGCATGTGTCAATTAATGGCTGGCACTTAAGTTCTCACCCCAGTTCCAAGGATAAGTTGAAAAGATGGTTAACAATCGTTGATTGCCTTTAATACATCAAGCCTAACTTCACTAAAGCAGGATTGAAGCGAGACGAGCTCAGTTGGTCAAAGCACACTTGCCCATCGATTGGCGATCATATCCACATTCTGGGGATTGCACTTGTAGATCGGTGGTCTGTCACACCCGCACAAGGTTTTGAGGTACGTCCACGCTCCGGGGACTTAAGTTATTTTATGGGCACTCAGTCATGCCCTTTTGATATTCAAAACTTCGTCCGCACTCTGGGGACTTAGAGTGCTCTCGGCTTGCATTTATACTCCAATCCACACTCTGGGGATTCAGAGTTAGTCGATTTTTATACTTCAGTTCACACTTTGGGAATCCAGAGTTATTTAGTTTTTATACTCTGATTCGCACTATAGGAATCTGAAATTAGTTGATCGTTGGTCAATTACACCCGCTTGATATTTATGTTTATACTCCACTTTGCACTCCGAGAATATGAAGCTGGCCGATAGATGGTTAGTCGCATCTTTTTAGGCTTTAGGATTTCATTCGCACTCCGAGAACGACGAATCTATCAGGATCGTGGATGGTCGGCTCTCGTCCACCCTGAGTTAACAAGTGAGGTCGTTAGATGGACGGACCCATCCTCCTCATCTTGGTTAAATATGGGTGAAGTGATTAGGTGGATGGATCCATCCTCTTTGAAACTGCATTTAGAGGTTTATACTCCAATTCGCACTCTAGGAATCTGGAGTTAGTTAGAGCATTGTCGTGTATCAATCCTCTCTTGGCTTTAGTGTGATGACTTGTCCCCGAGCTCGGGTTTCACTTAGCGAGTGATCGTTCGTATCACAACCAATCCCTATTTGAGTAAATCCCACCATATGGTGGAACTTAGCTCTCCATGCATAGTGATGGTCGTATGACGCATTTCAAAAAATTGCAGCTCTAGCTCGAAGAGATTGCATTTTATTGCTGAAATAAGAAAATGCAGCAAAGTCGGTTGCCTTATTACAGATTCAAATTTCAAAATGCATAAACAAATTACAAATGAAAAATACCTGAATAAATAATCAGAGCCTGTTATGTGTAGTAGCGACATAAACTTTCGATGTTCCATGATCTTGGCAGAATGAGACCGTCAACGGTCGATAATTTGAATGTGCCATCACCGAGGTTTCGTTCAATGACATACGGTCCATCCTACATTAGTTTCATATATGAAGGAACCGGGTAAGTTCTCTTAAGGATGAAATCATTGAGTTCGAAGGTTCGGGGTCGGACCTTGGCATTGTATATCCGGGCGACTCGGCTTCGATATGCGGCTGCCCTCAAATCAGCCTCTTCACACTTCTCATCCAATAAATCCAAAGATTCGGTAAGTATTATAACATTCATTTTCAAATCATAATAAGTCACACCATGAGAAGGTACTTCCATCTCGACTGGAATAAAGGCTTCAGAACCGAAAGAAAGAGAGAATGGAGTGTGGTCGGTCGCAGATTTGTGGGCTGTTCGATAAGCCCGTACAACCATAGGGAGTTCATCAATCTATTTGCCTCCGGCCTTTTCCAGTCATTTCTTTAGAATAGACTTTATAACTTTATTAACAGCTATCAACCTCTCCATTCGCTTGAGGGTGTGCAACTGTAGAGAACTTCTTCTGGATGTGGAACCATTGATAGAAATTCTTGAACTCAACACTGTTGGATTGGGCTCCGTTGTCTGCGACGATGGTATGTGGGAGACCAAATTGGCAGATAATGTCGCGCACTACAAAGTTGATCACTTTCTTTGTCGTGATTGTAGAAAGGGGTTCATCTTCCGCCCACTTGGTAAAGTAATCAACTGCGACGATGGCGTGCTTCGCACCACCTTTGATTAGAGGTAGAGAACCAATAATGTCAATTCCCCATACTGCAAATGACCATGGACTGACCATCTGAGTTATTTCAGTAGGTGGGGCTCTAGGAATCCTATTACATTTTTGACATCTATCATATTTTCCAGCATAGTCCGACGCATCGCGGTTTACAGTCGGCCAATAGTATCCATATCGGAGCACTTTCTTGGCAAAAGCTTGTCCCCCGGTGTGATCGCCACATTCTCCTTCGTGCACATCATGCAATACTCGTTGATTTCATTGTGAGCGATGCACCGATGTAAATGAACATAGTACCCTCTTCTATACATGATTCCATTCTAGATAGTGAACCACGAAGCTTTTCGAAGAACTTGTCTCTTTCCACTCCTGCGCTCTGGCAGGATCCCATGCTCGAGATAGTTTCTAAACGGAGTCATCCGAGACTCTATATCGGGAATGACCTAAAATACGCAATATGTTTCCATCCGATCAATGCTCGGAGAAGGTAATGTTTCCACGGGAATGATTCCCAATTGTTGTGCTTTACCAATACGGGCTAACTTTGCTAATGAATCGACTTTCTTATTGCGCACTTAGGGTATGCAATAGATGGCATAATAATCAAACCGATTCAATATCTTCTGAACCCAAGCAAGGTAAGCATCCAGCCTTTGGTCTTTGGCCTGGTACTCCCTCCGTACCTGACACACGACCAATTGTGAATCAAAATAAACCTCCACAGCAATTATTCTTAAATCTCTGGCAAGTCTCAATTCAACCAGTAGGTCTTCGCATTCGGCTTCATTATTGGTCGCACAAAAATCGACCTTTAAAGCATAGCATGTAGATCAGCCTTCAGGAGTTTCCAGTACAACTTTGGCACCTGAGCAATGGTCATTTGATGCACCATTGGTATGGAGCTTCTAGATATACTTGGGAGATTCACTAGTTTCGGGTAAGTCCTCTGAGATAGTGAATTGAGTGATAAAGCCTGCTAAGACTTGTCTTTGGATAGCTCGCCTTGGAGTGTAAGTAATGTCAAAGTGACTTAGTTCGATATTCCAATTAAGTAACCTACCAGACGTCTAAGGCCGCGTAAGGACCTGTCGTAATAACTGGTCGGTGTAAACGGTGATAGGATGAGGCTGGAAATATAGATGAAGATTCCTTGAGGCAATGATAAGACAATAAGCCAACTTCTCAAGATTCGGATAATTTCTCTTCGCTCCCGTTAGTCGTTTACTAATATAATAGACCGGCTATTGTATCCGGTCTTCTTTTCGAATTAGGGAAGCACTGATTGCATTTTCTAACACCGCCAATTAAATGTATAATCTCTCATGATCAATGGGCTTCGACAAAATAGGTGGTATGGAGAGGCGTTGAATCAGTGCTTGGAATGCACCCTCACATTCCGTAGTCCACTCAAAGTTTCACTTCCCTTTTCTAATCAGGTTGAAGATGGGAATGCACTTGTCAGTGGATTTTGAGATAAACCTGCTCAGTGCTGCTACTTTCCCGTTGAGGCTCTGGACTTGCTTTATAGTTCTTGGAGTCTCAAGATTTCTGATTGCCCGGATCTTTTCAAGATTAGCTTCAGTCCCTCGAGCATTGACGATAAACCCAAGAAAATTTCCGGATGCGACCCCAAAGTGACATTTCAATGGGTTGAGTTTCATTCTATATTCTCAGAGGATGCTGAACATCGATTCTAGGTCTTTGATATAAGCAGTAGAGAATCACAACTTTACTAGCATGTCATCCACATATAAATCCATGGTTTTTTCCAATCTGGTTAGCGAACATTCGATTAACTAATCGTTGGTAAGTTGCCCCAGCGTTCTTAAGTCGAATGACTTGACTTTGTAGCAGCAAAGTCCCAGATCGTTTACAAAGCTGGTATGCTCCTGGTCAAGCAAGTGCATTGGGTAATTGATTGTAACTAGAGTACGCATCCATGAAGGATAAGAGTTCATGTCCACTTGTCAAATCTACGAGATGATCAATTTGAGGAGTGGAAAACTGTCTTTTGGGCAAACCTTGTCCAAGTTTGAGTAATCAATGCATGTTATCCATTTCCCGTTTGGCTTTCGAACAAGTACAGGATTTGACACCCATTTCAGATATAATGCATCTTGGATAAACCCATTTGATTGGAGTTTTTCTACCTCTTCTTTAACTACGACAGATCTCTATGGATCTATACAATGCCTTTTTTGCTCAACCGGGACATGCCACAGGTCAATATTCAATGTGCGGATCACGATGTCCAGGGAGATTCCACACATGTCAGAATGTGCCTAGACAAACACGTCGAGGTTTGCCCAAAGAATTTCAACCAATTCCTCTTGCATCTAATGGCTTATCTGAGATCCAATCTTTATCATTTTATAATCCTCATTATCATCGATCGGAACATCGATCGTCAGCTCGACCGGGGATGCTTTACTGTCTTTACTCTCATCTTCACTTTTGTTATCTCTCGGGTCAAGATCCCTTGGGAATCGATCGGGGTGCCCGGCCTAGGCCCGGGCATTAGTTGTCAATTCTTAACAAAGAGGACGTAGAAAGATTCCTCTACGCCCTTTCCTTTTTCCTTTCGCTGCGCCTCTTATAACTCAACAACATAAAAGCCTCGTCGAGCAGCCCGGTCTCCCTAAACGACTCCAATTCCATTGCCGATAGGGAATTTTAAAGTTAGACACCAAGCGACAATGGCAGCCCTAAATTCAGCTAGGGCCGTCGACCCAAGAAAGCACTATATGATGAGTCTATGTCCAATACAACAAACTGTAATATCCAGACTCTCCGGCATTCTTTAATTCCCAACTCCACTGGCAATTCCACCACTCTAGTGGGTATAGTTGCGCTCCCATTGAAGCCAAGTATACGAGAGGGATAAGGCTTCAAGTCTTTCGTTTCCATTTTCATCTAGTCATCGGCTTGCTTGAATAGTATGTTCACAGAACTTCCACTGTCTACTAAGATCCTCTTCATCCAAGCAGGACCTACTTGAGCTGAAATGATAAGTGGATCAACAGTTTGGGCTTCGACCATATTGGCATCCCTATCTCAAAATACAATGTCATATGTCATCGTTTTCTATTGCATGGTCGAATGCTCATCTTCCAAACTACTACAACATTCGAAGCTCGCATTCCTGCTCGCATTTCTAATGGAACTGGCATACGACTCCATTTCCTTCCAGCTTCAATCTGCTAGATAAGGACCACCACTAACAGTATTTTTCACCAACCTCCCACCGGTACGAGCGGGTTCCTCCTGTCTCGCCTGATTTGGTATATGGTTCTGATTCGATGGGCCCGCACCAACTAACTGCGGCGTCCGCACAAACTGCTACAACTTTCTCTCAAGTATCAACTTTTCAATGATATCCTACAAATGACGGCATCATTCGTGTTAGGGCTATAGCTATTGTGGAATCTACAAAACTTCCATGTTTGAATCGATTTTTTCGATGATTGTTTCGAAGCAGGTTTCTTATATTGAATGGTATTGCAAGTCTGCAAGTATACATTTTCCAATGACGTATTCAAAGGAATATAGTGATCAAACATAGGAGCCCTAAGTCGTGGCCCACGATTCTGATCCCGTTTCCTGTTTTGATTTCCATTGCCTTTCTGTTGATTTTGTTTAATCTGTATATTCAGTTGTACCTTTGCGGAACTCTCCCTGGTTTGTTTAACCGCTACATTGCTCTGGATTCCTTCCACACTAGTCCCTGCATCATCCTTTTTCCTAGACCATTTTGTATCCTCCCTTCTAAAAAATTGGGCTGCCTTGGAATAGAAATGGTCTGATGACGCAGGGGGTTTTTCGGCTAACCAGTTGCCGAACTTGGAATCGGGATTGATCCCCTTAGTTAATGCCATAGAATTGAATTATCATTGGGATTACTAATCTCGGTGCAAGCAGCATGAAACCTCTCCAGATAGCGTCTAAATATCTCTCCAAGGGCTTGAGTGACACTAGATAAGGTAGTAACATCTTTCGGCCTTATGACATGCATGCGGAACTATTCAACAAAGTTTGTTGCCAACTGATAAAAACGCGAGATAGATCTAGGTGGTAAATGAGTAAACCACATAGTTGTTATGCCCTTTAGAGAAATCGGGAAGCTTCGGCACTTGATCGCATCGTCGGCTCGTGCAACGTTCATCAACCATTCGTACCTTAAGATATGTTGATTAGGATCAGAGCTCCCTTCATAAACAGGTAGAGTTGGCATCCTGAATCGCCAGGTGGCTCAGCGTAGAGTATATCATCAATGAAAGAGTTATGACTTCGAAAGATTCCTCGGTCGTCATTCGTGATACCCTAACTTTCACGGATCATGTGACAGATCATCGTCGGTATGTTTGGCATCTGGACGTTCTGGGCTTACTGGGCCAAGGTGTGGTCGGGTTCCACAATGCGAGGATGGGTCGATCATGGTCGACATTCCATGTTTTGCCTCCTTGGTTCTAGGTTCTCAGGGACATATGGTTCAGGAGTGTATTCATATTGGCGACTGTTTGGATCTGTCCGGTTTCAGACATTAACTCCCAAATCAGTGGCAGCACGGTTGTCAGTAGTGTGATAAGGAACAGCACCTCATTGAGAGGAGGGTCCAATCTGATGGCTAGTTGATGAGCCAACCCTCGGTTGCCCAAGAATCAAGGTGCGTTGTTGTCCAGTAGCTTGTGTATAGCTTCTGCCCAGCTGTGGGTATGTGGATGTATGGTGTTAGTCAGAAGAGGCTGAACTCTCCGTGGATGAATAGGAAGCCTGATCCTTTCTGGATCTCCTTCGTCTTTGACAATTCAGTTGGTTGGTTGCTTCCGCGTTGGCACGGAGTTGCTGAGTAAGCTGTTGGCGGCTTCGTGTCAGCTTTTGCATTAGCAATTGAAATTCTTCCTTTATAACGGGGACTTGCAGATCTGATGGTCCGGCAGCATTTTGATCGGTAGGAGGAAGTTGCGTGGGGTTTTGTCTGTCCCATCCTTTTTGATCTACAGCAGTTGAAGTAGTCCTAATTTTAACCATGATGGATAGCGAAGCTCTTTCCTAGACTTGATGTAAATCCCAATAGGATGGAAAAACTTTAAAGTTGAAATTTGGATCTTCTTCTTAGATTTACGCAATTTGATATCGATAGTAGATCCAATGAGCAGAAGAAAAACTGGGTTTTCTCAGTAAAAGCATCAAAGTGTTTGTACCAAAATTGGACACAATACTCTTCGGATTTGTTTGAAGAGATAAAATGAAGAATTTAAATGGAAAAAAGGAAGATCTAATAAACATACCAATTAATAAACAAGTAAACGCACAGAAACACGCAAATTTAGAGTGGTTCGGCATATGGCCTATGTCAGCTATGAAATGGTTGACTTATATTAACTTTTGCTTGCTAATTACAACAAGTTACAATAGTAGAATTCGTATAACAGTGATTTCGGTAAAGTTTGGACGTAAAAGAGCCAAAAGTCTTTTTTCAATAAGTCTCGGGCTGCTATTTATAGGCGTAAGCAGTAAATATCTCGCTCAAATCTCGAAAGTCCTTTCCTCTCATGTGGATGGGTCTATATAATCTATCCCTGACCATTTGGAGTGGATCTATGATCGATATGAACGTAATTCGTATCGATTAGGATTTAGTCCAATCGAGTTGGGATCGATCATGAACATTCTTAAAGATGTATGCAAGCTCCTATGAAAATTTGGTGGCATTTGGACTTGTAGATTTTGAGTTATGATCAATGCAAGTTTGAATTTTTTGAAGGCTATTGAATTCGCATCGCTTCCTGTTTGTATCGATTTATTCGCATTGCTTCTGGAAACGTGATATCTGATGACATGGTGCTAACTTTTTGGATCGATCCACTTTTTATGCCGAGTGACCAAGACTTCCACTTGAATGTGTTTTCTTCATATAGATTTGTGCATTTCACTTTGTATCGATTTTGTTGCACTCCACTTCGTATTTATGTCTTGTGCTCCACTTCAAATCGTTGCCCTGTGTTCCTTTTCGTATCGATCATCGAGTATTTGGTTTTGTATCGATGGGAGATGTTGATTTCATATCAATCTGTAGCCGATCGATACTAAGCATGCTTGAAACTGGATCGATACGAAATGGACTACCGTGCCACTGCTGATGGATACAAAATGGGCGATTGTGAATGGATACGAAGTGGGTCAATTTCGATGGATACAAAGGAAGCCACTGTTGATGGATTCGAATGAAACTGATGCGAATAGGGTTGGCCGATGGATACGAACGAGTCTATTTTCTTGGCTTGCATCGATCAAATCTTGAGAAATACGTTTTTAATTTGAATTGTCTTGTTATTTTGGTCGGGGTCAGCATGATATGTTTTTAATTTGGCTGTGAAAACTAGTGGTTCATAGTGATCATAGAGAAAATATACTATATTCCATTGGGCAATAACGGAATGGATGACCCTCTGACCCTATTGAATGATTGACTATTTGTTTTGACCCATTTGGCATGATATTGATGGTATGGTTATGTTTTAATTATTTTGGTTTAGGTGATATTGTAATTGACATACTGGTTGTCAAGTTATTAGTGAGGGGAAACCAAACATATGCTTCAGTAGCGTGGCCTCGTTGTTTATTATTTTGGTTTGAGATGGACTAGTATTATTCACACTAGAATTTTTGTCTACCCTAAGGTTTTTGATATCCCCTAAACTCATGGTTACTTAATTGAAATTGAGTAGATTAAGAGTAGCTTATTTCAGTTTGAGATGTATAAGCTTTGGAGGCATGCTGGAGGCACGCTAGTATTAGGAATATATTTCCATTATGCAATTTTAACTACTTAATCGTTTTATTTTATCTAAAGATGATACTATAACCATTGAGTAGTTAAGACTGATCATCAAAGAGGGCATCATCATCACGTGATGCTTAATGGAATTGTAATTCTATTTATAATATTTGATTTGAATGATGTAATCGTGGGGTTATGTAATTGAAATGTAATGTATTTGCAAATAAATGAATGAAATTTTTTTTGTTAAATTTTTTTAATTCTTGTTCTCTTGATGTTAATAATACGATAGCTAATCCTATTTTATCATTGGGAAATATTAAAGGCATATGCAGTCTCAGCAGTTTTTATTTTCGACCTTGAAAATAGGGGATGTTACAACTTAGTACCAGTGCACAGGTTTACATAAATATTAATAATTTTTTTGGAAAACATACCCAAATGAAATAGAATGAATAAATATTAGAGAATGGTATGGTATTATAGTAATGTACTTGTTATTTTCTATACACACACATAGTGCAAGGTTTGGCTACACCTTCAATCCCTCTGAATATTAACCATAAGTACTGATTTAAATGTAATATTTTCTCTCTCTTGTAGAATTAAATAATATAATGTAGAAGTGAGAGAAAATACTATTATTTGAATCAAAACTTGTTGCTGGTATTCAGGGGGATTAGAGATGTAGCGAAACTAAGCGGTAGTCGATCCTTGTCCACATGTACGCATTTTAAAAAAAGAAAATATTTCTATTTATGCTCTTTCCTCTGTCATTACATGATTCTTTTATATCTCATGAAGACTCGCGTGTAGATTATGCGAAATGGATAACGGAAGTGGAAGACTTAACTTGGGAGGCGGAAGCACCATAACTAAGGGAAATGTTCTAGTCAATGTTTAGAAATGTTAGATTAATCACCAACACATATGGTAATGCTAATGTTGGTGATGGAGCTGCACTAGTTGGTACAAGGATAATGTATTAGGTTTTTGTTGATATGATGTGAGCCGGAGTAGAAGCTAAATTGATAAGAGGGAAAACTATTAATGCAGGATACGTTGTTCCTGAATTGACTGCTCATAATAAATATGTCATGTTAAGTTGGGAATTAACTAGCATGGAAGAAAAACCATTCTTTGGGATGGAAATGGCATCGAAGTGGAAGATAAGCTTATTTAATGTGAAATGATTTTTGTCGACTAGGGGCTGAATGATGATTAAAAGAGGAGATTGGCACCAAGGCAGTTGTAAAGGGCTTTATAATATTGGTAAAACAGTGTTATCATGGGAATATCGAAGGATGAGATTAATTGGATTTATATCTAAAGAAGCTATGTTGACTTAGAAGGAATGGGGACTTAGAGAAAAGGATGTAACAACCTGAAATTTAACCCATAATAATTACTTCATTAATTAATGAAATAATAAATAACTTTGTGAAATTATTAGAATCGAGCCATGGGAGTTGCATCGTTATGTCCATGGTAATTTTTTGGTCAATTTCCACATATAGAACGTCAGAATCCGAGCTAATATGAGCTAGAAACGAAATAAATAAGGAAACAAAAAAATATGGAATAGATCAACCCGGAGGTCGACCTACGGGGGTTGAAGATTGACCTGGTGGTCGACCCGCCCTATTATTGCGAGTGAAGTTTTATTTTGAGGCAGTGCGGTTATTTTATACGTCATTTACATTCTTTTGCTCCATCTGGTCCCTCCGTGCTTCCATCCAATAGCTCCTATTCAGCCTATGACGTGGTTGCATCCTATTCAATCTCCAAATCCAACGATCTGAGATCCACTTCTACCCCTGCAAATAAGACTCCCGGCCTAACACTTTTTCTCATTCTAGATTTTCTCCGCTTGAGTTCACCTTTTCAGCAAGGACCCTAAAAGGAATAAATTTCCAAGGAGAGAATCTTTTTAATAAAAATATTTTAATATTCTCAAGTGGATCTGGGAAGACCAAAAGGGAAGATCTTAGGACCAAAGGTGAGTGATTGTAATTATTTTAGATTACTTTAAGTAATTTAAAATAATAGGGCTTCCAATAGTTATAGTTTTACAACGATTTTTGGAATAAACTATTTAGTAGTTTATTTACAGTTTTTAGAATTATTTCAGTCTACCTCTTTTAGCTATTATTTTTAGTTAATTTAAGTTTATTTCTGTGAATTATAGCTTTTCCATTTATTTCAGTTTATTTACAGTATTTTAAATTATTTACTGTTATTTACATTTTGTCCTAAGGTTTGGATTTTCTTCCATTTTCTTTTATTTCTCCTTCTTCTTCGCGTACGGAATAGAATAGACTAAACATGAATATTGATTAAAATTATAAGAATATTGAAATAATGGAAGATAAGATGTAAATTGTAAAGACTGTAATAAAAATGGAATTAAGAATAAAATTGAGCCTAATTAGGATATTGATATTAAAATTGGACTAATCAAAGATAATTGGCCTAATTATAAATTAGAATTATAATGAAAAAGAGTACAAGATGAAAGAAGCTTATTTGTACACTTAGAACTTGGGTTAAATAATAAGCATGATTATAACGTAGGTTATAATAAGAAATAAAATAGAGTAAGGCATATTTTAAGGCATAGGATAAATTAATAAACTTAGATAGTAAGAACAAAAGTAAAGGCTTATTTAAATAATTTATCTAAGTTAATAAACAAAGAATTAAAGTAGGACCTGTACTAAATAACGTTCCCCTATTTCTGTGGACATGGCATTTCACATAACCCTAATGTGAAGCGAGGTGTCTCACATAACCTTGAAGTGAGACGAGGTGTCCCACATAATCCTGAAGTGAGACGAGGGGTACGCTTATGATAATAAGGTAGTAAATGGTCAATAAGTAGAAGTCCAAATCATGGGGATTTGGGCAAGGGGTGCAACTAGATATTCTTTAGATGACACGTCAATACCTAAATTATTTCCCCTACTATTTCTATGGAAGCGGTGTTTCACATAACCCTGAAGTGAAACGAGGTGTCTCACATAACCCTGAAGTGAACGAGGTGTCTCACATAACCGTAAAGTGAGGCGAGGTGTCTCACATAATCCTAAAGTGAGACAGGGCCACACTTATGCTGGAGCTTGAGGTAATAAGAAGACCCAATAGGTTGAACAACTGGTATTATACGCATGGCAGCGGTTACGCATGCGACTTCCATTCGGGTGCTCAGTAACCGTTACGAGTTCTAAGTGCTTAGTGTGTGCCTTTCGTAGGTACCAATGTCTGTTGCATAGGGAGCTTTAATATCAAGTCCATAGTAGATTTTATGGGGTAGCAGGCCGATCAAAGTGTAGTATTAGGAATTCATCCTAATCTAAGCAGCTATCAAAAACAAGTGCAAACAGTCAAAGTTAACCAATCATATTTAATAGTTAATTCGTATTTATTTCTAGCTTATTCTTTCTCCTATTTCCTTTGTTTCCTTTTATATACTAAGTCTATTACTTTTACTTTGCTTAAAGATTCCGGTAGTTATTATCATTCACTAGACTTTTAGTCTGACCCACTCCTCCGTTTTCCTAATTTCCCCCCATAGCAAATCAAGGAAGAGGACAATAGGTTGCAGTTCTTAGAGGTTTCTTTGAAGGAGATTCCACTAATTACTTCCACTTCTCTTATTTCAACATTTTGTTCTTTATTTATACTGGCACATGTTGGGGAATAGTTGTACTCTGATTTTTGAGGCTATGGTTCTCTTTGATTTCACAAGACATATATGTATGGTGTTTTGGCACGTGACGTATTTGATATTTGGTGACTTATCTAGTTTTCAAAGCAATTATGAAATGTTGTTCTAAATAAGTTATTATTTAAATTGTTTCCGCTGTTTTTACCTATTTCTGTCTTGTGAATCTTAGTCTCTACTAGTTTTAGTTTATACCTACAATGCACCATGCCTTCTAGCATGTCCTTTTGTGTATATTAAGGGGTGTGGGGGTGTTACCTATGGTATTAAAGCCCAAGATTATAGGATTCCTAAAAAATTTGTTTTAAAACTAAAGTATTTTCCAAAATAACTTGTTTTAAAAAGTATTTTTAGAAAAGAAACTCTTTGAAATAGTTTTCAAGTATAAAAGAGTTTTTATAAAAATCCCTTCAAAGTCCAGTTCAACTTTCTTTTGATTATTTCAAGCCTAAGTTTCCTTTTCTTTGCATAGTATGGCTGACTGGTTCCGTAAAGCTATGGCATCAAAGGTGTAAGGGCAAGTGCCCAGTACAACACCGGAAGGTGGAAATCCCTTTAACCCACCTACATCAGCCAACTTTTCTAAGCTATGCAAGGACTTCGCTAATATAGGAGGCAAAACTTTTTCTGACATGGAGAATTCAGAGGAGACATGAGCTAGGTTGGAGAATGTGGAACAATGGTTTGATCGGTTAGGTATGGAGGACCGATAGAGTGGTCAACCTACATCATGGCAGTTGAAGGGAGAGCTTGAGAAGGTTCCTACAAGCTCAAAGAAGCAGTGGGGGAAGGACAAGAAGGATAAGGACAAGAGGAAGAATGGAGGACCTCTGAAGCGAATCGAGAAAAGTGGGAGATGTAAGCATTGTAGAATGACTGGTCATTAAACAAAAGACTATAAGAAGCCAGGAATGAAGGGAAGATGTTTCAATTGTGGATAGCTTAGTCACTTTAGTATGATTTGTCCTCGGAAAATGGGGAAGACAACGAGCGCATTTGCATCACGGATTCAGATTGGGATACAGCACCTTCCAGCAGCAGAATAATCGAGGTAGGAAAATTTGATTTCTATTCCTGATTTTTCCATTCGGGCTCTTTTCGATTCTGGAGCATCACATTCTCTCATCTTTAGTTCTCTAGTAGGTTGTTTGCACTTAGAGATCTCTTTAGTAATAGACCCCATCATTGTTTTAAACCCCACAGGAGGATCGACATACCTGTCTATGATTTGTAGGGGTTTGAAAAAAATTATGCTAGGCGTAGAATTTGACTACGATGCTTATATTTTGGGATTTTCGGCGGTATGGGATGATTTTGGGGATGGATTGGCTATCCATATACGGAGTTATATTAGACTACAAGAGGAGAGTCGTTAGACTAGAGACATCCATTGGTAGGACTCCCGAGGTTCCTTGCGATCCACAAGGATCAGTTATGTTGAGCTTTCTCTATTCCCTAAATTCATCATCATTAGAGTTGGATTCGGTTCCTGTCGTTAGAGATATCCAAACGTCTTTCAGGAGGTTAGGGGACTACCCCCTAAGAGAGAGATTGATTTAGAGATTTATTTGACTGATAATGTTAGACCAATGGCATTACCGGTTAGGCACATGACACCTAGGCGGGGGATGAATTGAGCAGGCAAATTCGTAAGCTTTTGGTGGAGTGTTTCATAAGAAGGAGCATATCGAAGTAGGGAGCGTTGGTCGTCTTTGCTATTAAGATAGATGGTTCTCTTCGACTTTGTGTTGACTATAGGGAATTAAATAAGCTCACAAAGAAGAACCGATATCCACTCCTTAGGATTGATGATCTTTTTGACCAGTTAGTAGGCTCTTCGGTATTCTCCCAGCTTGATTTATCCACATGATTTCATCGGCTTAGGGTCACTGATGACAGCATTAATAAGACCGTGTTTAGGACTCCAAACGGATTCTATGAGTGGTTAGTTATGTCTTTTGGGCTAACCAATGCCCCACCATACTTCGTAGATTTGATGAGCCGCGTCTTTAAAGACATCCTAAATAAGTTTGTGATTGTATTCATGGATGACATTTCTATGTTTTCCAAGAGTAAGGAAGAGCATGTTATTCATCTAGAGGAGATTCTTCGTACACTTCGCATTCTTCAGTTGAAAGCAAAGTTCTTGTAGTATCACTTTTGGCATAAGGAAGTGTGTTTCTTGGGGAATAGAGAAGGTCTACACATGGAAAGAGGTTGATAAACTGTTTTGTACATTTAGGTTCGGATTGTGAAAATCCAAAGAGTGGTAGGCAAAGATTGGGTATATACAATAGAAAAGGAGGAAAGCCACGTGTAGATAATTGTAGAATTATAATTGTTTCATATAAGTGGATTTAACGATAGCACCTTAAAGTAAATATGAGTATAGGAACAAAAGACTTTATGTAAGGAAATGAGATTTCCAAGGTTTAGAAAGGAAGTAAGTAGGAAAATCTACTTTATGTCTAACCCAATAAAATGAAACTATTAGAATTGAAAAGAAGAATTGTCAATATTTTTAAAAAAGAAAATACTGGGATTTTGGGAATATGGTAAGAAATTTAAATTGTTTTTACATGATATAAGTTTTGTTAGTTCTATTTGAGGTATCATAGAACGTATTAGCTCACTAGTTTCTTTGTACGTAAAACAAAGATTTTAAATATAAAAACTTAAAATGTATTAAGTATTGAAAACGTAGGTTACAACATTTATTTTTGTAATAGATGATTTCGTGAAAATAAAGGAAGCATGGACTATGACGCCATCATTATAGTAAAAAGGAAATGTTTTTACATAGTAGATGTGGTTTATTAGTATTTATTTCTAATTAAATTCATACACTAGTATTTTTGGGTTGTAGCAACGGTATTTTATGCAACATCTATTTCAACCCGAATAAAAATGTATTTTAAAAAAAGAAAGATAATTTCTAAGAATAGAAATAAAAAGATTTGTAAAGTACACTTAGTATTTTAAATAAGTATAAGAAAATGTTTCTGGCTATGGATATTAAAAAATTATTAAAATGAGTTTTTCTGAAAAGAAAAGAGTAAGTTAGATATTAAAAGATGTTTATCATAAGAGAATATAAACTAAACATACTTTAATCTATTGGAATGATAAGAATAATGCTATAGTTTTCTATGAAACCGATAAAAATGTTTTGTGCAAGTTACAAGGAATGCATGAAAGAGATATATAAGGTATGGAAGCATCATATTTTCATAGCTTATTTAGAAAAATATAAAATAAGTTCCTCGTAATTTCATATAAACATGAAGTCCTCTTTTAAAAGGTTCATAGAAGATTTTAGCATTAATACTTTCTCATAGGAGAAAGTAGTTCCAATATATTAAGATATGAGACCGTTAGGTGTAATAAGAAGATGTTTTGAAAAAACATAAGGATATCTTAAAGATATTCTAAAAGAAAATAGTTTGGTGAAAAAGTAAATAAGTGTTTGGAAAACTTACTAAAAGTAAAATTTACAAATTCAAATTTTTATAGAAACCTAAGAAGGTCTTTAAAAGAAAACGAGGAATAAGTTTTGGGACTTAGAATTTGAAAGTTTTTCCCTCTAGGTTTGGGAAATAATGTAAATTCAAAAAGATGTAAGGATGCAAATCTAGAGACATAAAATGTTAAGCAACCGAGTATTTTTGATTTTAAGAAGAACTTAAAGATAACACTTTTAAGGACCAAGATTTTGGGGTTTGAAAATTTGGAAGCCTTTGTTTTTGAAATGAGTGGATAAATACCAAACCAAACTCTTAAAAGTGGAAAAGATTGGAATCATTCCCTAAGGAGTGATGGAAAAGTTGTAAGGCTATAAAGGAGAAAATAGTAGTTACTTTTGGGAAGTAATAATAGAGTTTCCCGTAAAGTGTGTATGGAACTAGTGAGAACCTAGGAATGTTGATTCATTTGAGTAGGCTAAAGAAGAACGGTAAAGTGAAATTAGTAAGATTGTAAGGCACGCATATTTTGGATTTTGAAGAAACTTAGGAAAAGCATCTTCCTTTAATAGGATTCTCACCTTTCGAAGCTCTTTATAGAAGACTACATAAGTCGCTTTCATGTTGGATAGAGTCTACAGAGGTTAAAGAGACATCGAAGAAGACTAAATTTGATTTGGAAAATTCGTATCTCCTATCCACATTTCTTTGATAATAAGTCTTCGAATTTTCTATTTCCATTTTTAATTTTGAATAGGTTCTTTCCTTTATTATCCTTTGGGAGGATAGAACATAGGATTTAATTTATAGATGGTATGATTTGATGTAAACATGTCGTTAGAAGATGATATGTATGATTTATGCTAGTGATTAGTGTTTGCTAGTGGATGCTAATGGACACATATACTTACACTATGCACTATTATCTTTCAGGGATCGGCCTAACTAGGACATTAGAGCATATGGATATGGATGTGTGTGCATTTGCATTTTTATTTATTTTCATGGTTGCTTTAAATGGATGTTTATCACATGCTTGTTGCATTTGGATGATGTTTGTAGCGCACATATAGAACTATCAGTTAACATTAGTAATTTTTGCATTCATTTGGATACATGGCACGTACATGATTGCATAAAAGGAGGTCAACTGAATTAGTGGATTGCCTAATCTTTTGCATTAGTTAGGGACATTAACACTACACTAATTGCATAAGTATCATAAATTGCATTTGAAAAACAGGACAATGGAGGAATGATTATGGTTAAGTAGTTGGTTGTAGAACTTGGATGAAAACATTAGTTCATTCTTTTATCCTTAGAGATTTCAGGGACGAAATCCCTTAAGGAGAGGAGAATGTAACTATTCAAAATTTAACCCATAATAATTAATTCGTTAATTAATTAAATAATAAAATAACTTTGTGCAATTATCAAAATCGAGCCATGGGAGTTGAACCTTTTTGTCAGGGTAATTTTCTAGTAATATCCATATATAGAACGTCAGAATCCGAGCTAATATGAGCTAGAAACAAAATAAACAAGGAAACAAAAAAATTATATGGGCTAGGTCGACAGAAGGTTGACCTGCCGATCGACATAGACGGGGTGAAGGTTGACTTGGCGTTATGGTAAGCGAATTTTATTTTAAGGCAGTGCGGTTATTTTGTACGTCATTTACATTATTTTTCTCCATCTGGTCCATCCGTACTTCCATCCGACGGCTCCTATTCAGCATATGATGTGGTTGCATCATATTCAATCTCTAAATCCAATGGTCTGAGACCCACTTCTGCCTCTATCAATAAGACCCTAGGTCTAACACTTTTTCTCATTCTAGATTTTCTCCGCTTTGGTTTACCTTTTTAGGAAGGACCCTAAAAGGAATAATTTTCCAACAAGAGAATCTTTTTAATAAAAATATTTTAATACCCCTGAGTGAATCTGGGATGACCAAAACGAAAGAGCTTAGGACCATAGGTGAGTGATTGTAATTATTTAGATTTCTTTAAGTAACTTAAAATAATAGGGTTTCCAATAGTTGTAGTTTTACTACGGTTTTTAGATTAACATTTTTAGTAGTTTATTTATAGTTTTTAGAGTTATTTTCAATCTACTTCTTTTAGCTATTATTCTTAGTTAATTTTAGTTTATTTCTATTAATTATAGATTTCCCATTTATTTACAGTTTATTTATAGTATTTTAATTTATTTACAGTTATTAATATGTTATTTACATCCTTTTCCTATGCTTGGATTTTCTTCTATTTTCAGTTTTCTTTTATTTCTCCTTCTTCTTCGCGTATAATTAGAATAGATTAAACGTAAATATGGATTAAAATTATAAGAATACTGAAATAACGGAAGATAATATGTAAATTGTAAAGGTTGTAATAAAAATGGAATAAAGAATAAAATTGAGCCTAATTATGATATTGATGTTAGAATTGGACTAACTAAAGATAATTGGCCTAGTTATAACATAGAATTATACGTAAAAAGAGTGTAAGATGAAAGAAGCTTATTTTTACACATAGACCTTGGGTTAAATAATAAGCATGATTATAATATACGTTATAATAAGAAATAGAATAGAGTGAGCCTTACTTTAAGACTTAGGATAAATTAATAAGCTCAGATAGTAAGTAAAAAAGTAAAGGCTTATTTAATTTATCTAAGTTAATAAGCAGAGAATTAAAGTAGGACCTATACCAAATAACATTCCCCTATTTCTACGGATATGGTGTTTCACATAACCCTAAAGAAAAACAAGGTGTCTCACATAATCCTGAAGTGAGATGAGGGGCACATTTATGTTAATAACGGTAGTAAATGGGCAATAAGTGGAAGTCCAAATCATGGGGATTTGGGCAAGGGGCACAATTAGATATTGTTTGTATGACGGGCCAATACCAACAGCATTTCCCCTATTATTTCTATGGACATGGTTTTCACGTAACCCTGAAGTGAAATGAGGTATCTCACATAACCCTAAAGTGTGACGAGGTATCTCACATAACCCTGAAGTGTGACGAGGTATCTCACATAACCCTGAAGTGTGACGAGGTATCTCACATAACCCTGAAGTGTGACGAGGTACCTCACATAAACTTGAAGTGAGATGAGGTGTCTCACATAATCTTGAAGTGGGACGAGGGGCACTCTTATGCTGGAGCTTGAGGTAATAAGAAGACCCAATAGGTGGAACAACAGGTAACATGAGCATGGTTGCAGTTATGCGTGCGACTTCCATTCGAGTGCTCAGTAATCGTTACAAGTTATAAGTGCTTAGTGTGTGGCTTTCGTAGGCACCAACATCTGCTGCATAGGGAGCTTTAGCGTCCAGTCCACAGTAGATTCTATGGGGTAGCGGGCCGATCAAAGACTAGTATTAGGAATTCAGCCTAATCTAAGCAGCTATCGAAAACAAGTGCAAACAATCAAAATTAACCAATCATATTTAATAGTTGATTCGTGTTTATTTTTAGCTTATTCCTTCTCCTTTTTCTTTTGTTTCCATTTATATACTAGAACTATTGTAAAGTCTATGCTTAAAGATTTTGGTAATTACTATCATTCACCAGACTTTTAGTCTGACCCACTCTTCCATTTTCCCCTTTCCCCTTATAGGCAATCAAGGAAGATGACAGTAGGTGTAACAACCCGCATATTTATCGATTTTATATTTAAATATTTCATCGTTAGTCGGATTTTAGTCCGAAAAGCTACTTTTTGCATACGGTCGAATTAGGACTCGGGACCACTCCCATTGAGTTTAAAATGCCGTTTGCGACCTTTTTGAGTATAAGCTTCGATATGTTTTGAGAAAGTTGATTTTTGCTACTTTTCACTTTGGGTTTGAGTTTGGGTTCAGCCATTAGCCAACTTATACTTAAAAACTGAACCCCTCCTCCCCATTCTCCCTCACTTCTTTCTCTTTTCAGTTTTTATAGCATTAATGGTGGGAGAGATTGGAAATTAAAACTCTAAAACCCTAGTTCCTCTTGCAACTTCAAATTCTTAGCTCCAAATTCAAGAGAACCCATTGGTAAGCATTCTCTTCTTCTTCTCCAACTTATTCTCTTACCAATTTCAGAAATTCCTAAACCTAATTTTGGGAATGTTCTTGTTTTTGAGCTTAGATTCAAGCTCAATTGGGTTGTGTTGAAGAGAGGTTGATTCTCCATTTGCTTTCAAGCTTCTTCTTGTTTGATTTTGTGAAAAGGTGAGATTTTTAATCTCACATCTAAGTCTATGAATTATCTTCGATTGTTAGGTATAAATTCCTAACACTTATTCTTGTGCAATTGCTTTTGATTGGGATTGCTTTTGAGAATATTCCAATTTTAGTGTTTGAAAGCCAAATCCTTAAAAATCATATCTTTGAGGTTCAAATGTGTTTTTGGTGATGCATCGAGGAGCCAATAGGGCCGGGTAGCCGTTAGGCACAATTCCCTAGCGTCCGTGCTCGTTCGGTTGCGAATTGGTGGAGGTTGCATATCAATTTATGGGCATCAATTTGCAGAGCATCAGGTTCGGCCGACCGACCCCCCTGGTCCGGTCGACCGACCTGCTAGTAAAGTGCAGTTGCACTTCTCTGTTTCTGATTCGGCCGACCGACCCCCCTGGTTCGGTCGACCGATCTGATGCCCGATAAGTTTTCAAAACAGGGTTCGGTCGACCGAGCTCTGTAGCCGGCCGACCGACCGACCTGTGCAATTTTTCCCATTTTCACCTAATTGCTTGAATTTCCAATTCTAATCGATTTGTGTTGTTTCCCTATTTGTTGTTATCATTTGTTATTGACTTTGATGACTTATTTTCTTTGGGAATTCTTGGAATATCCATTTCGATGGATTCAGTATCGATTTCTTTGGATTTTATTCACGTTTTCGAATGTGAATCTTAGTGATTGATTGTTCCTACAATCTTCTTTGTGATTTGTCACTTTAAAAATATAAAGGTTTTCTATACTAGTAGTAAATATCAAAACTCTTTCTTCAAATGATTTCAACACTATTTTATTACAAAGCTCGTTTTCTTAAACCGTTTTCCAATCTATTAGTATATATAAACCTTTACCTCACTCGTATGAGAAATCTAATTAAATGACTATATAAAACAAGTGGTATGAAACGCTTGTGTTCACTTTGTTGGTTAATTCTTGGACTTGTTCGATTGAAACTCTTGTGACAATTTTCTAGTGGAGATCTACAATTTGTTCGTAAATATTTAAGTTAAGCTAGTGGTTATGGGACATGATGCTAAGCTCATATATTTACTAGCTTACCGTAATCGACACTTCTCGTTGATCATGACGATCATCTTTGTGATTTAGACTAGCAATGTGCGATGTCTCTTTGTCTGCGAGGGAGACTAAACTCCGTTTTGTGGAGTTTCGACTCAATTTGGTGGGGTAGCAACCCATGGTCTTCGGGCCGTTTGTGGAGCTTCGGCTCAATTTGTGATGGTTAACAACCATGGAATTAGCGTTCCGTTTGTGATACACGTGTTGGTGGGCTTTATGCTCCCGTTTGTGATAGGCCTCCCCCCCTTTGTGATTTCTGGATTTCTTGAGATGATTTCTAGAATTTGTGTTTCACCAATTTTCGTGATTTCCATTGATAAGTTTTATCAATATTTGTGCATTCGTGAATTTGTGCGTCATTGACTTTTGTGATTTCTGGATTTCGCATATTGAATTCTGGAATTTGTATGTCATTGACTTTTGTGATTGGCATTGATATTATTGTCAATATTTCTGCATTGGTGAATTTGTGTGTCATTGTCTTGTGTGATTGACATTGATATTATTGTCAATATTTGTGCATTGGTGAATTTGTGTGTCATTGACTTTTGTGATTGACATTGATATAATCGTCAATATTTGTGGTTTGATGAACGAAATAAGGAGTATGGCATTTCTTTGATTTTTGTGCAGATTTGGTGATATTGATTAATCTCTCGTTGATTTTCAATTACTTATATATATCACAGCTTGGAATTGTGATTATTATGTGTTTAGTCATATCTCTTATTCTATATTGTTTCATCTGATATCTATAGTTAGACTGATCCGTTTATTATTTTCTTATTAAATAATACTCGGGTCAGACCGAGATGTTACAGGTGCTTCTGCTTGACTTCCCTCTTGGGATTGATTTCTCTGACTTTTGGTTAACTACTTAGATTAGTAGTTTTTGTTGTATACATTAGAGATATAGACTCCATAATGTATACTTATTCTTTTGTGTAGTTCATGTAACTATTCTTTTGTGATATTGCGGATCTTTTTAGACCACTACTCTGATGTACACTTCCTAGTGTAATATTCATATCTATTTCCGCCTTTGTGATATGAATTGTTTGTGACTGATTTATGTTATGTTTATTTCTACATTTGTTTCCGAAGATATTATAGCCACTGTGTAGTAGCTTTGAGTTTGTGTCGGTATGTCGGATTTCCCTATTGATAAAGAAATGCATGTTATACTATCTGACATATCGATGCTCGCGCAAAGCAATTACACGGATGGTCGCTCCTCGACAGCCTTATTCTCCGTGCTAGTCGACAGCATTCACCGTAATGTTCTTGGCTAGCGTGGGTATAGAGGTGGGGCGTCACAGCTTGGTATCAGAGCCAAACTTCGGAACAATATGGAATATTATAACAAGGATCATCGTCCTAAGTCCATCTTAGGAGTCGTGCTTTAGGATTTTATTCGGGTCTTCGTACCGATTCATCCTATTTTCCTTATGATTCCTTGTTTTATCAATCAAGTTTGATTGAAATTTATTTTGAGAATAACTTTTTCCTCTTCTTTCTTTCTTTCTCAAAGAAGAGAAATGGTTAGACCTGGCCGTCCCAGCGCCGGTCAATCTAGTGCTACTCCCCTGGATGGAGTATTTATGTCTGCCCAACAACTTCTAGATCTTGTTAAGAACGCTCAAACAGCCGGTCCCAATCCAGAGCCTGCTCATCCTAGATCCGGTTTTGCACGCTTGTGCAGAGACTACATCGATTTGGGTGGAGGGCCATTCAGGGGATCCGAGAGTGTTATAGAAATTCAAGCTTGGCTCAAATCATGCGATCGCATCTTTTCTCGCATGAACCTTATTGACCTTCATCGAGTTCAGGTGGCCTCTAATATGCTCCGAGAAAGAGCATTGGACTGGTACGAACTTCTTATTTCTGAGATTAATGAAGCGGATCTCACCTGGGAGCAATTTGGGGAACGCTTCGAGTTGAAATTCGTACCGGAAGCTGAGAAAGTGACATTGGCTCGACGATTTATAGACCTTGTTCAAGGTGAGTCCTCCGTGACTGATTACGTCGCCTCCTTCGAGTCGCTTTCCAAATATGGGGTTGAATACATCAACACCCCTTTAAAGAAGAACCAGAGGTTCGTCTATGGCTTAAACAAAAATCTCAAGAAGCCATTACTTATAAAATTAGAAGTTTCTTTCGACCAACTCGTTGATATCGCTCTTCGTCTTAAAGAGGCGGATAGGGAGAATGATGTTGAAGTGGTGGGTTCCAAACCAAACTTCAACAACAAGAAGAGGCCAAATAAATTCAAAGGACCTTATCCCAATAAGAAAGGGAAGCAAGCAACCTCTGTGGCAAGGACTTCTTCCTTTGGCCGTGGGGAATGCTATAATTGTAGTTCGAAGGACCATTATGCGAACAAGTGCCCAAAGTCTATCTCTTGTCGCTACTGCAAAGTTCCCGGTCATGTTATATCTTCATGCCCCAAACATCAAGGCAAGAAGGAGGGAAAGTTAAATGTTGCTCAAGCCCCTGGCAACACATCTCGTGGCCAAGGTATTTCTCATTCTATTCTGGATGGAATTATTTTATTTCGTGATCATCCTATTCGAGTTCTTTTTGATACGGGTGCGTCCCATTCTTTTATATCAAAAGAACTTGTTGATACTTTTTCTTTGGATGTTTTGTGTTTAATGACTTCTTTGAGAATTGCGAATCCGGTTGGTGGATCCGCAACAATCAGTTTATTGTGTAAAGATGTCGAAATTATTTTGTGTGATTTTCCTTTCCTAGCCGATTTTCATGTCATGCATTATTTAGGCTTTGGAATGATTTTGGGAATGGATTGGCTTAACCGTTATGAAGCTCATATCCTATGTCCTGAGCGACTATTCATCTTCGACATCCTCAATCTGTTAAGCAGATTTCTATTAATCTTCAAGATTAAGTTTCCAGCTTGGTCGCATCTTTATATTCTTTAAATCCTCGTGATGACGATGATGATGATGAGGGTGATATTATTTCTCTTATTCACGTCGTTCGTGAATTTTTCGACATATTCGAACCCGTTTTAGGATTACCACCTAAGCGGGCAATTGAGTTCAGAATTAATCTTATTCTTGGAGCTCAACCTATCACTCGTCCTCCGTATCGTATGTCCAATAAAGAAAACGAGGAGATGCGTAAACAATTATCCGAATTGGAGATGAAGCAATTTATTCGCTCTAGTTCCTCGCCTTGGGGAGCTTCGGCTATTTTTGTGAAGAAATCCGATGGTACACTTAGGCTTTGCATCGACTACCGCAAGCTTAATGATCTTACTATCAAAAATAAATATCCTTTACCTCGGATTGATGATCTATTCGATCAGCTTAGTGGTGCTAAGGTCTTTTCACAATTAGACTTAGCTACTGGATTTCATCAGCTTCGTATTGCAGAGGATAGTATTCCATTGACCTCGTTCCATACTCGTTATGGATCTTATGAATGGATTGTCATGCTATTTGGTTTGACGAATGCTCCGGCGTATTTCGTTGACCTTATGAATAGAGTTTTCAAAGACTTCCTCGACCGGTTTGTTCTTATCTTTATCGATGATATTCTTGTGTATTCTAAAACCGAGGAGGAGCATGAAAAGCATCTTCGGATTGTGTTGGAAACTCTTAGGAGTAATCAATTAAGGGAAAAAATTTCTAAATGCCACTTTTGGCAATCTCGTGTGAAGTTTCTTGGTCATATTATTTCCGAATCCGGAATTTCCGTGGATCCTTCAAAGATTGAAGCGATAAAAGATTGGAAGAGACCGGAGAGTGTGACAGAGATTCGTAGTTTTCTCGGATTGGCGGGTTATTACCGGCATTTTATCAAAGACTTTTCTAAGATTGTCGTGCCTCTCACTAGCTTAACGAAGAAAGGTGTTAAATACATTTGGTCGGACAAATGTGAAACTTCTTTTCAGAAACTAAAGGAACTTCTTTCTGAGGCTCCTATTCTTGTTATTCCCGAGGGGAATCAAGATTTCATTGTTTATACCGATGCTAGTCGCGTTGGTTTGGGTGCCGTTCTTATGCAAAAAGAACGTGTTATTGCTTATGCTTCAAGGCAATTAAAGCCTGCCGAGACTAGATATGCCACTCATGATTTAAAACTCGCGGCTATTGTTTTCGCTCTTCGGATTTGGCGTCAATATCTTTTAGGAGAGAAATTTGTTCTTTATACCGATCATAAGTCTTTGAAGTATTTATTCTCTCAAAAGGAACTTAATTTGCGTCAACAGCGTTGGCTCGGATTTCTTGCACCATATGATCTTGATATTCTTTATACTCCTGGTAAGGGTAATCATGTCGCCGATGCTCTTAGCCGTAAACAACAAGCTGTTGTTTCTATGATGATATCCGAATGGAACGATCTCGAGATCTTATCCACTTGTGAGATTCGAGACCGCGTATCCGATTTATGCTCATCATTTGTTTTATGTAGCCTTGAGGCTCATCCTTCTCTTTTAGACCGTATTCTTGAAGCTCAAAAGCTAGATCCCGAATTGGCTCTTCTTGGCCAAAATATTAAGGATAAGATTGATATTGAAGGTTTGAAAGACTTTGATATCGATTCTCGTGGCGGCATTCGGAAATTTGGTAGACTTATCGTGCCAAATATTAGTGATCTTCGTAAAGATATTTTAGAAGATTCACATCGTTCTAAATTTACCATTCATCCCGGTAGTAGTAAATTGTACGCGGATATGAAGTGACTTTATTATTGGGAGGGAATGAAACTTGACATCGCTAACTTCGTTAAGCGTTGCATGACTTGCCAACTCATTAAGGCCGAGCATCAAAGGCCCGGTGGGTTATTGCAACCTTTAGAAATTCCAATTTGGAAGTGGGACCAAATTTCCATGGATTTTATATATGGCCTTTCCCGTTCTCGTTCGGGTCATGATAGCTTGTGGGTGATCGTTGATAGACTTACTAAATCTGCCCATTTTATTCATGTTCGGTCTAACCGAACCGTTCCTCTTTTGGCCAAACTCTTTGTTAAAGAGATTGTTAAATTACATGGTGTTCCTACTTCTATTGTTAGTGATCGCGATCCATTGTTTACTAGTGGATTTTGGAAGAGTCTTCAAAAAGCTTTGGGAACGAAGCTTAATTTTAGCACCGCTTATCATCCTCAGTCCGATGGGCAAACCGAGCGTGTGAATCAAACTCTTGAAGATCTTCTTCGTGCTTGTGTTCTTGATTTTGGTGGAAGTTGGGAAGATCATATTTCACTTGTTGAATTTTCTTATAATAATAGCTTCCAATCTAGTATTGGTATGGCACCTTTTGAGGCACTCTATGGAAGGCCATGCCGATCTCCTTCTTGTTGGCTTGAGGCCGGTGAGAAGCTGGTTTTAGGTCCAGATTTTATTCGTGATTCCACAGAAAAGATTGATCTTATTCGTCATAGGATGAAAGAAGCCCAGAGTAGACAAAAATCCTATACCGATAACCGGAGAAGGAAGTTAGAATTTTCTGTGGGAGATCTTGTGTTTATTCGTGTTTCACCTATGAAAGGTGTTGTACGTTTCAGTCGATCGGGAAAATTGGCGCCTCGATATATTGGGCCATTTCCTATCACCGAACGTATTGGTTCCATGGCTTATCGCCTTATATTACCGGCTCAATTTTCTGCTATCCATGACATGTTTCACGTTTCTCAACTTCGGAAATGTCTTCGAGATTCCGATTCTATTCTTGATCCCGGTGTTGTGGAAGAGATTGAAGTTTCGCCTAATTTAACTTATGAGCAACAGCCTATTCGTATCATTGCTTCGGAGGTCAAATGACTTCGAAATAAAGATGTTCCACTTGTTAAAGTTCAACGGTCTTCAAATCCTAAGGATTGTTCTTGGGAATCTAGAGAGTACATCGAGCGAACACATCCGGACTTACTTTCTCGTGCTCTTTGAGGTGAACTTCTTATTTCAAACTTCTTTTGTGTTGAATATGCTTTTATGGTTGTTACTATATATCTTCTTCTTAAAATATTGCGAGGACGCAATTTCTTTAAGGAGGGGAGTCTGTAACAACCCGCATATTTATCGATTTTATATTTAAATATTTCATCGTTAGTCGGATTTTAGTCCGAAAAGCTACTTTTTGCATACGGTCGAATTAGGACTCGGGACCACTCCCATTGAGTTTAAAATGCCGTTTGCGACCTTTTTGAGTATAAGCTTCGATATGTTTTGAGAAAGTTGATTTTTGCTACTTTTCACTTTGGGTTTGAGTTTGGGTTCAGCCATTAGCCAACTTATACTTAAAAACTGAACCCCTCCTCCCCATTCTCCCTCACTTCTTTCTCTTTTCAGTTTTTATAGCATTAATGGTGGGAGAGATTGGAAATTAAAACTCTAAAACCCTAGTTCCTCTTGCAACTTCAAATTCTTAGCTCCAAATTCAAGAGAACCCATTGGTAAGCATTCTCTTCTTCTTCTCCAACTTATTCTCTTACCAATTTCAGAAATTCCTAAACCTAATTTTGGGAATGTTCTTATTTTTGAGCTTAGATTCAAGCTCAATTGGGTTGTGTTGAAGAGAGGTTGATTCTCCATTTGCTTTCAAGCTTCTTCTTGTTTGATTTTGTGAAAAGGTGAGATTTTTAATCTCACATCTAAGTCTATGAATTATCTTCGATTGTTAGGTATAAATTCCTAACACTTATTCTTGTGTAATTGCTTTTGATTTGGATTGCTTTTGAGAATATTCCAATTTTAGTGTTTGAAAGCCAAATCCTTAAAAATCATAGCTTTGAGGTTCAAATGTGTTTTTGGTGATGCATTGAGGAGCCAATAAGGCCGGGTAGCCGTTAGGTACAATTCCCTAGCGTCCGTGCTCGTTCTGTTGCGAATTGGTGGAGGTTACATATCAATTTATGGGCATCAATTTGCAGAGCATCAGATTCGGCCGACCGACCCCCCTGGTCCGGTCGACCGACCTGCTAGTAAAAGTGCAGTTGCACTTCTCTGTTTCTGGTTCGGCCGACCGACCCCCTTGGTTCGGTCGACCGACCTGATGCCCGAGAAGTTTTCAAAACAGGGTTCGGTCGACCGAGCTCTGTAGCCGGCCAACCGACCTGTGCAATTTTGCCTATTTTTGCCTAATTGCTTGAATTTCCAACTCTAATCGATTTGTGTTGTTTCCCTATTTGTTGTTATCATTTGTTATTGACTTTGATGACTTATTTTGTTTGGGAATTCTTGGAATATCCATTTCGATGGATTCGGTATCGATTTCTTTGGATTTTATTCACGTTTTCGAATGTGAATCTTAGTGATTGATTGTTCCTACAATCTTCTTTGTGATTTGTCACTTTAAAAATATAAAGGTTTTCTATACTAGTAGTAAATATCAAAACTCTTTCTTCAAATGATTTCAACACTATTTTATTACAAAGCTCGTTTTCTTAAACCGTTTTCCAATCTATTAGTATATATAAACCTTTACCTCACTCGTATGAGAAATCTAATTAAACGACTTAGTAAAACAAGTGGTATGAAACGCTTGCGTTCAGTTTGTTGGTTAATTCTTGGACTTGTTCGATTGAAACTCTTGTGACAATTTTCTAGTGGAGATCTACAATTTGTTCGTAAATATTTAAGTTAAGCTAGTGGTTATGGGACATGATGCTAAGCTCATATATTTACTAGCTTACTGTAATCGACACTTCTCGTTGATCATGACGATCATCTTTGTGATTTAGACTAGCAATGTGCGATGTCTCTTTGTCTGCGAGGGAGACTAAACCCCGTTTTGTGGAGTTTCGACTCAATTTGGTGGGGTAGCAACCCATGGTCTTCGGGCCGTTTGTGGAGCTTCGGCTCAATTTGTGATGGTTAGCAACCATGGAATTAGCGTTCCGTTTGTGATACACGTGTTGATGGGCTTTATGCTCCCGTTTGTGATAGGCCTCCCCCCTTTGTGATTTCTGGATTTCTTGAGATGATTTCTAGAATTTGTGTTTCTCCAATTTTCGTGATTTCCATTGATAAGTTTTATCAATATTTGTGCATTGGTGAATTTGTGCGTCATTGACTTTTGTGATTTCTGGATTTCGCATATTGAATTCTGGAATTTGTGTGTCATTGACTTTTGTGATTGACATTGATATTATTGTCAATATTTCTGCATTGGTGAATTTGTGTGTCATTGTCTTGTGTGATTGACATTGATATTATTGTCAATATTTGTGCATTGGTGAATTTGTGTGTCATTGACTTTTGTGATTGACATTGATATAATCGTCAATATTTGTGGTTTGATGAACGAAATAAGGAGTATGGCATTTCTTTGATTCTTGTGTAGATTTGGTGATATTGATTAATCTCTCGTTGATTTTCAATTACTTATATATATCACAGCTTGGAATTGTGATTATTATGTGTTTAGTCATATCTCTTATTCTATATCGTTTCATCTGATATCTATAGTTAGACTGATCCGTTTATTATTTTCTTATTAAATAATACTCGGGTCAGACCGAGATATTACAGGTGCTTCTACTTGACTTCTCTCTTGGGATTGATTTCTCTGACTTTTGGTTAACTACTTAGATTAGTAGTTTTTGTTGTATACATTAGAGATATAGACTCCATAATGTATACTTATTCTTTTGTGTAGTTCATGTAACTATTCTTTTGTGATATTGCGGATCTTTTTAGACCACTACTCTGATGTACACTTCCTAGTGTAATATTCATATCTATTTCCGCCTTTGTGATATGAATTGTCTGTGACTGATTTATGTTATGTTTATTTCTATATTTGTTTCCGACTGTGTAGTAGCTTTAAGTTTGTGTCGGTATGTCGGATTTCCCTCTTGATAAAGAAATGCATGTTATACTATCTGACATATCGATGCTCGCGCAAAGCAATTACACGAATGGTCGCTCCTCAACAGTCTTATTCTCCGTGCTAGTCGACAGCATTCACCGTAATGTTCTTGGCTAGCGTGGGTATAGAGGTGGGGCGTCACAGTAGGTTGCTATTGCTTGGAGGTTTCTTTGAAGGAGATTCCATTGTGTACTTCAACTTCTCTTATTTTAGCTTTTTGTTCTTTATTTGTACTGGCACATGTTGGGGAATAGTTGTACTCAATTTTTGAGACTATGGTTTTCTTTGATTTCATAAGACATATATGTATGGTATTTTGACATGTGATGTATTTGGTATTTTATGACTTATATGGTTTTTAAAGCAATTATGAAGTGCTGTTCTAAATGTGTTATTATTTAAATTGTTTCCGTTGTTTTTACCTATTTTTTTCTTATGAATCTTAGACTCTGCAAGTTTTAGTTCATAGCTACAATGCAACGCCTTCTAGTGTGTCCTTCTTGGTATACTAAGGGGTGTGGGGTGTTATAATGGAGATATGACTAAGCTAGAGTATGCAGCCAAGTCTAATGAGCTGCCAAGGCATGTGCATGCCAATATTAATACTCCACTTAAGAAGAATGGAACGTCCATTCGTGGAATGAAGCATGAGTTTGCAAGGGAAACAATGTTGCACCTTAGAGATCCATATAATGTTATTGTAGATATAACTCTAGGGAATGGAGATTTGCTTTCATTTATTAAGAAGAACAAGTCTACGGAGATTACTTACTTCCAATGCAAGAAGAGAAAGTTTTTTAATAAGATGGGAGCTTGGAAGAGTAGAGCTTTGAAGAAGGGGAAATCAGAAATAACTTCCTATAAGTGTAATAACAAATGGGCACTATCCTAATTAGTTTCGCTCTAGAGAAAGAAAGAAAGATGCTGATAAAAAGGGAATGAAATGCATTAACTATAATAGGATGTGGCATAATAAATGGGAATGTCCTGAATCCGTTAAACTTGAGAAAGGAAAGGTTTTTTTCATTGGAACCTATAGCTTAAGCATCACATTCTTTTATCACTAGGTGTTTAGTAGATAACTTAAACCTTAAACTGACATACCTTATTACTTCTCTGCAGGTTGCAATTCTTATAAGCATCTATGCAACTCTTGGATGAGACATGACCATGTAGAATTTGATTTTCTAGGTCATACGTTTGCCTTCAATTTGCCTGTGTTTGATTTTATAGGTTTTGGGATCATTTTGGGTATGGATTAGTTAAGTGTATATGATACTAGAATATTTTACCGTGATAGAGTAATATCCTTAAGACACACTGAATTTTAGGATCGAATTAATTACTCACTAGAAAATTTGAGTTTCAATATATATTCATTGTTGAGTGCTATGGAAGGTTTGAAAGATTAAATAAATCGGATTTTTTGGTAACAGATAGGCATATGTCTTTGAACTAGTTATAGGATTACCATTGAATCGTGCCATAAGGTTTCGAATAAATCACTTACCAAAAGATGGGTTAATAAGTAAACCATCTTGCAAAATGATACCTACTAAGACGAAGGAGTTAAAGGTGCAACTACTGTTTGGAAGGAACAAATTTTATTACAACAAGAATTCTCCTTAGGTAGCTGTGGCAGTGTTTGTTAAGAAATCGGATGGGTCATTGAGGTTGTGTAATGATTATAGGAAGTTAAATGAGAAGACCGTAACAAGTCAATACTTTGCATAGAATAAATGGTTTGTTCAAGCAATTGAGTAGGGCAAAGGCATTCTCAAATTTTACCTAGCACTGGTTTCCCATCAACTAAAAGTAGTAGAGGGAAGTATACAGTTAACGACATTTCGAACAACATATGGTTTATATAAATGGTTAGTCATTCCCTTCGGACTGACTAATGCACCTGCTTTCTTTGGCTTGACGAATAGAATCATCTGAGAGCATTTGGGTTGATTCTTGTTGATGTTTATTGATATTTTCCTAATATTTTCTAAGAATGATGAGATCTTGAAGTTCATCTTAGAATAGTGCTAGATAAGATGAGGCAGTATCGGCTAAAGATAAAGATTTCAAAATGTCATTATGGGAAAGAGAAGTAGAATTTCTTGGATATGTAGTTTTAGAGAATGGATTAGTTGTGGATCCATTGAAGACTGAAGCTATTAATGGTTGGAAAATATAGGAGACAATAACTAAGATCAATTTTTTTAGGACTAGTTGGATATTATCGAGGATTTGTTAAATATTTCTCTCGTATAACATCACCGATGACAAACTAACGATGAAAATCATAAAGTTTGTATGGACCGATAAATGTGAATAAGAACTTCATAAGCTAAAGCATTTAGTGACCAATGTTTCCGTGTTAGTTATTCCAGATGGAAATCAAGATTAGGTGGTGTATACCGATGAATGAGGAACTATGTTAAGAGATGCCTTGATGTAGAGGGATAGATCCATCGCCTTAGCTTCTCAATAGCTTCGACCACATGAAGTTTGATTCACACTCATGATTTGGAGTTAGCAGCAAGAAAAATAGATTGAAGGTGTAGAAGCACTATCTTTTGGGAGAATTATTTGAACCGTTTATGGATTATAAGTCATTAAGTTATTTATCTCTCAAATGGAGTTGAATATTAGATAGCAGAGATGGCTAGATTTTTTGCTAAATTATGATTGTAGGATTGAGAACACTCTGAGAAAAGGAAATAAAGTCACTAATTCACTTAGTAGATAACATTAGAATGTGGTATTGATGATCTTTTTCGAATGAATCAATTTGGATACTTTGGCTTCCTATGGAGTTAGGATAAGGCCATTGGCCAATTTTAATCTAAGTACCACAATAATCTATTATTTAGATGTTTAGCTGGCATTGATTGAAAGGATTGCTGAAAGGAAAAAAAATGATCAATTACTAGCTGAAAGAATTAGGAAACCAAAAGTAGGAAATGAGATTGATGATTTGAAAGACTTTGCATTAGACCAAAGAGGATAGTTGAGAAAGAAGGTTTGGTTACATGTTTAGAATGCGGTTAATCCAAGAAAGGATGTTCTTTGAGAATGTCATTGATCTATGTATATTGTTCATCTAGTAGGTATGAAGATGTACCAAGATATGATGAGGATTTTCTTCTGGAAAGATATAAAGAGAGATGTAGGTTTACGTGTGAAGTGGTGTTAAATTGCTAACAAGTAAAAACCGAGCATAAAAGCCAAGTGGATTACTTCAATATTTAGGAGTGCCATTGTAGAAGTGGGATTCTATATCTATGGGTTTTATAGAAGAGTTTCCAAAAATGACACTACGCCATAAATGGCCTTCTGCAACACAAAAAAATGTTGGCTCAGGCCCGAAAAATGTTGCCATAGGTCTATGGCAACACTTTTAGGGTGATGCAATTTTTGTCGTTGCCTTAGACCTCAAAGGCAACATTTTGGCTATCTAAGGCAACATAAGTAATATTGTTGGAATAGAACCCTATTCGGGTCTATGGCAACACCCATAGGTATCTGTAGCAACATTCCAAAAATGTTGCTATAGATATTAACTTTCTGAAGTTGTGGGGCCCACATCTTGTGGGGCCCACATCTTGTGGGGCCCACGACCCAACTGGGTCCATTCCTATGGCAACACCTTGAATGACTATTGCAACATTATTTTAAGCAACATTTATAACCCGGTGGCAAAACTATTATGAAGTTGCAACACTATTCTGAAGCTACTACAACACTATTCTGAAGCTACTGCAACACTATACTGAAGCTACTGCAACACTATACTGAAGGGACACTAAGAGCACATAGAACAGTACAATATCACATAGAACACTTGCATAATACATAGTACAATATCACATAAAACACTTGCATAATACACAGCATAATACATAGTACAAATAACAATTCATACAGCAGTACACATCACAATTCATGCCAGTTACCCCAAAATATCCAGTTACCCCAAAATACTACAAATCTACCCCAAAATATCCGATACACATAACAATTCATAAATGAGACTTAAGAGCTGGTGCCTCCAGTCAGATTATCAGTCTCACTGGACATGATTGTGGAAGTTAGATCCTCTACATTGATGTTCATCTCCGGGTTGGCATCACCTAATTTCTTAAGCACCTTAGCCAAATTCTCTTGTACTTTCTGATTTACCTTGGATTCTAGCTGTGCTTCCATTTCTTCGACAATCCTTTGCCTTAAGTCATGTACGTAAGCATTTGTTAGAACCTCGGTTGATTGTTTTGCACACTTTGCACGCCTCCCTATAAGCAAAGGACAACCCTGTGATTTTCCATTCGAAATTACTGTTTCAACAGTATTTCCTCCTTCTCCACCGGCCATTGCCTTTTGTACTAAGTCCTACAAAATAAATCCATAACAAAATTACCCTACAGTAAATGCAGAGAATGCAACAAATGCTTACATATGGATTGTGTACAGCAAATGCAGAGAAAGCCACATTTTGGAAAATAATTTGTAACATATATACTTGTAAAAACTGGAAAACAATTCCGTCAACAGCCAGCTACGACTTCATCATCTGGATTCTGAGGCTTCAAACGGCCATTCATTTTATTTATGCACATATGTGTATTACTATAGACATATATTTTTATATAAACCAAGTCAGTAATCCCTTTAACCAAATTCATTTCTTCGTTTCCAGTTTTTGTGTCATTTCTAGCCAAACGCAAAAGCAAGTCCTCTTCATTCGACTAGAAAAGGAAAAAAATGGCTGAGGGATCAAAATTCTTAATCTCACAATATACTCAATTACAATTTCCAAAGCAAACATCTATGCCATTAGTACGTTTGCGAAACTCAGGTTCAACAAGTTTTCAAGGACAGTTTCAAGGACACGAGCATACATGCACATGAGCAAGACATGAACAATGTGCAACATGTGCAAAATAGAACAAATTATTACAAAACAGAATTATTACTTACAAGTTTGTAATTCATTACTTGAGGATTAGACACGTACTTATGTCCATCTGTTCTCTTACGAGTTTTAAGAAAAAGTGCTGCATCGGATGGTGTCTCCTGATACAAGTTCAATAGATAGTTTAGCATACACTCTCTTCAGTCAAAAATGTAAAGTATCACATACCATCCTATGACGAAGCTGGGCGAACGACTTTGGACCAGCGGTGTGTGTGTCTTGATACGACTTACGACTAACAGAATTTTTCAGGGCTTTTTGCTAAAAAATACACTAAAAACAAAGTACTTGTTTATCTCACCAAAAAAGTGCTCGTTTATCTTGCGAAATAAATAATATGTACGTATACCTGAATCTCATCATCTGCCCAATACCTTAAGAGCACTTTAAAATCCTCCACTGGGATGTTGTCCGGCTTGTTTTCTAGCTTCTCCTCATCAGTCTTATAAGCTTTATAATGAGCTGTTTTTATGCGACTCTTGTACCCCCTCCAGCAGTCACGAATAGACTTCAACACCCAGTTTTCACATTCATCCGGAATAATATACCGTTTCTTAAATATGAATCAAAGATAAAAAAGAATAAATAAATCAAAATTCAGCTACATTATAGTTAATAGATCGATATTACTTATTAAAGTAAAATTCAGCAACATTATAGTTAATAATAGATTACCTTAACATAATCCCATAGAGATTTCTTCAACTTTTCAGGAACATCCGACCAAGATTTATTTGTAAGCGGCACAGACCTTTATAATGTTCCTAAAATGTTGCTTAGTTCAGATATTACTTTGTCATCATCTGAAATAGGTTGGAACCACTGGTTCATCATAATTACAACTCTTTTGTCATTCGCCCTTGTATGAACATTAAACATCTTTGTGTGACCTCTGAGTCTTTTAGGAACTTCACCTTTAATTAAAATGAAAAGTCCCGTCAAATAATAACATAAATCATAATGTAAATTCGGTACTTAAATATTCATCCTACTGTAATATTAAATATTATTATCACATCAATTCAGTACCTGCTTCTACTTCTTCATTTTCAATGTCTGGCAAGACATTCTCCGCAACATACTTATTTGCCATACCACTTGCACTAGCTTTTGCAGCATTTTTCTTTTATCGTTCCCGCAGAGCCAAATAATCAGCCATTGTTCCTTTTCCTTCAACATCCTTCTCAGTTGAATTTACTACCAGGCTTGGGCTTGGGCTTGTGCTTCTCAACTTTTCCTTTTCCTTTGCGATACCACTAGCTGAACGAGTTTGTGGTCCACTAACAGGCTTGGGCTTCTCAACTTTTTTAGTTATCTAAATTGTATATATAAGTAGGAAATAAGATTGGATTTTATAGTTATTATCTTCATAAGCAGAAAAAATAAGATATGTAGCTATCACACACCTTTCTTGGACTTTGTGAAGTATCATCTTCACCATGCTCCTCATGGTTCGGATTATATTCTTGATCACTATCCACATCCTTTTGCATCTTTTCTTTTCCTTTATCTTTTTTTTGGTTTGCATTTCTCAGTTCAGCTGAAATTGCAGGCACACCTAGAGAAGCAAGTACTTCGTTGTTCCTCATCACATTAACAGCTCTATCTACTTCATAATCTTTTAGGTTCATCATCAACTTAGCAGCTCTCTGTACTTCATAATCTTTTAAAGATAGTGGAGGGGTGGAATACTTATGTGGAGGTGGTGGAGGTGGTAGATGAACATCCTGCAAGTATATAATAAACAGGAACATCATAGTAAGTATGCTGCAAGAGTGGTACAAAATATTCAAATTACAATAAGATCATCATAATAAGAATTCTTCAAACCTGCATGCCATTTTCATCCATATCTCTCTCTCTCTTCCGATGTTGGTAAATGTGATTCCAACTTCCTCTTAACACTTGATGAGTTCAGATTCACTATTGAATCGCTATTTTTTGGTTTTTTTTCCAGTGTCATCTTCTGTGGATTTATCTGATCAGCTAACATTAGTTTCACGGTTGCATTGTTGGGTTTTGGATTATTCAGCCGTGTCGACTTCCGAGGACTCCTCACCTCAGCTAACTTTAGATTCTCGGTTGCATTGCTGGGTTCTGGATTATTCAGCCATGCCGACTTTCGAGTAATTTTCACCTCAGCTAACTTTAGATTCACGGTTGCATCGTTTGGGTTCTGGATTATTCAGCCATGTCGACTGCCGAGGAATGTTCACCTCACCTAACTTTAGATTCACAGTTGCATTGCTATTCAGCCGTGCTGACTTTCGAGGACTGTTGACTTCAGCTAACTTCTTGTTTTTTTGGTTCTGTTGTAGTTGATGAGCCGTCACGTACTGTCGTTTCACTGGTTTTGTAGCTGTAACAATACAATTATATTATAATCATAATCTTTAAATGTTATAATCAAAACATCACAATAATTTTTTTTCCTATATCAAAATATCACAATCTGTAAATGATATTAACTATCCATTTATATATACCTGTAACCAGATTCTACCTTGGTCGCATGATTACATGCGGCTGCATTTGCTTCAGTGGCTCAATTGCAGTATCGACAACGTTGTCGATATAAAAATCCAAGTTGCCACCACTGTTAACTCCTTTGACTAATTCATAGAGGTCCGCATCATTTGTCACTAACTTCCACCCACCCTTCTCACGATTTCTGATATAAATTCCTCCTATTTCGGTTTATTGAAGGTCATCCTTCACAAACTCCATGAGCACTGTGTACGAGAAGTAGTCAGGACCAACCCTCTTTACCACAGTATCGGTTCCACCAACATATTGTGCCTTCTGAAATGCACCCTTGTGATGAAATGTGAGCTGCATGAGTTCCCCCATCCTATACAAAATGGATACAGAATGGTGAGTTTACATTGGAAGCAAGATATGAAATAATAAAATGGGCAGGTATATTAAGTACATATGTGTATGCAGGTATATAAAGCACTAGAAACAACAAGGGAACACATAAAATCAGAATATCTTACAAGCAGTCAAGTAATTAAAAAGTAGTAAATTAATTATGAAAATCAACAGATACAGAAGTCGTCCCTTAATTAAGAACCAATACATAAATAGAAGTCACTTGATATTGCTACATAGAAATCAAGAGGAAGTTTCCTCTATTCTAGGCGGAATGAGGATTTGTGTTGCCGAGACGTCATCTCTATACCACCTAACATCACTAACTTGATTCCTATTCCATTACCACATTGAATATCATGTAAAAGTGGATCATCTTCATTTCCATTTTCATTTTCGACTTCACACCAGTCCCTCGGCAATTTCTTGACAACATTATAAAGTGTCGTATCAGTTGGATATTGTACATAAAATACTTGTCGTACTTGTGAAGCCATAACATACAGATCAGATTTCTGACACAATCTATTAAAATTTACTTGAGTCATCCCATACAAATCTTTCTCTTCTTGGTACCAGCAACACTTAAATAAAACCACTGAAATTTCTCCCCAATAATCAATTTCTAGTATTTCTTCAATTGGTCCATAGTAACTAACATTACCAACCAATGGATTTTGATCTTTTGAACTTGCAAAGCTAGTGATCAAGGCAGTCAAGAATACACCACTATTCTGTGTTTTACACTTAGCATCTCTATATTTTGTATGGAATCTGTATCCATTAATAACATATCCACTAAATTTCCTAGCTGTCCGATTAGGGCCCATTGCTAGCACTTCTAGCTCTTTCGAAACGTCCTCTTTTTTCCCAACCTCATCCTTCAGCCATATCCAGAATTCTTCAGTATGTGCTCTCTCTTTTATATCTTCTCGATATTGCATGACCATCAATTAAAGCTCGATGTTCCCTATAATAATTATGATGGTATTAATATCAATAAAGAAATATTCTAATTCTTTAGTACTTGCTAGAATAAAATTAGAACATAAAAACTTACTCTTTTAAATTATCTATTTCCTCGTTACCACAATTGAATAGAATGTATTGATGACATGCCATCCACTCAGATTCTTTTAGATGAATAGCTTTTCCGTCTTTATTTCTTCTTGTACCAATAGCATATTCCATATTTTGTGGACAACTTTCAAATTTAGGTACAGCATCACCACCGCTTACTGAGCAGAATGTCAAGCATTCTTCTGCCAAGTAACCTTCGGCGATGGAACCCTCCGGTTTAGATCTGTTGCGCACATAAGATTTGAGTTTAGCTAGATAACGCTCAATCGGAAACATACATCGAACGTGCACAGATCCACCATATTCAACTTCCTTGCACAAGTGAACCGTCAAGTGAACCATTATGTCAAAAAAACCCGGTGGAAATATCATCTCAAATTGGCAAAGAATTTCGACAATTTCTTGTTGTTGCCTCTTCACATCTTCCAAATCAATTACTCTGCCCCAAAGACCTCTTAAGAATACACCAAATCTTATCAGAGGCAATGCAACCACGGGCTTCAGTGTTTTTTTCACAGCAAATTGCAACAAGTAGTGAAGTAGAAAATGAGCATCATGGGTCTTGTACCCTGAGATTTTCCTTTCCTTCGTGTGAACATACCGACTGATATTGGCTGCACAACAGTATGGCAATTTAACATTCTCCAGTACTGAGCAAAATATTTCTTTTTCTTTATTCGTCATGTCAAATATGGCAGCCCTAATCTCAAAGTGTTCGCCGTCATTTGATAAAACGAGATGCAGGACCTTCCTGATGCCCATTTCCTGTAAATCAAAACGAGCATTCAAATGGTCTTTTGACTTGCCACTAATATTTAGCAAAGTACCGAGTATATTGTCGCATATGTTTTTCTCTATATGCATAACATCAAGGTTATGTCACAATAAATTATGCCTCCAATACGGTAAATTGAAAAATATTGACTTCTTTTTGAAAGGGGAATCCTTTTTCTTCCCAAAATTATTTTCAAAGCCACGCAACAGTTCTTCAATGTCTGTTCCTGATAAATTTCTCGGAATCTGTCCTATTTCAACTTCACCATTGAACCTCCTCTTATCAAACCTCAACTTGTGTTTCGGATCCAGAAATTTTCTATGATTCATGTAGCACATTTTTTTACTATGTTTCAAGTACATTGAAGAAGTCTCATAATGGCATACAGGACAACCCAATTTACCCTTTGTGCTCCCATCGGATAACATTGCATAGCCCGGAAAATCGCTAATGGTCCACAACACACTTGTACGTAACATGAATTTTTGATCATTAAAGGCATCATAAGTTTCTATGCCTAGATCCCATAATTCTTTCAACACTTCAATTAGAGGCTGCATATATACATCAATTTTATTCTTTGGAGACTCTGGACCGGAGATGAGTGTTGAAAGAATTAGATTTTCGGGCTTCATGCACAACCAAGGTGGAAGGTTGTAGTTAACTAATACAATTGGCCATGTACTGTAAGTTGTACTCATTGTACGAAAAGGACTGAATCCATCAGAGGCTACACCCAATCTGATATTTCTACTTTCTGATGAAAAATCAGGATACATAGCATCCATCGCCTTCCAAGTCTCGCTATCAGCTGGATGTTTAAGTTTTCCATCTTTTTTTCGGCCCACAGAATGCCATCTCATAAGTTATGAATACTCCTTGCATATAAACAGCCTTTGCAGCCTTGGTTTTAGCGGAAAGTAACGCATTAATTTTGCCGGGACTTTGTGAATCAACTTCTCTGGATCATTGTCATGGGTGCCTTTCTTTTCCTCTTCCCACCTCGAAATACCACAAGAGTTACAGACATCTTTATCTTCATTTTCTACCCAATAGAGCATGCAATCGTTTGGACATGCGTGTATTTTTTTGTAATCAAGACCTAAGTCTTTAATGATTTTCTTCGCGGCTCTAAAAGATAAAGGTATGTGGGCCTGTGGAAAAGCCTCTCTCATCAACTCTAGTATTTCCCCAACTGCAGACTCTGTAATTCCATGTACACATTTTGAAGAATAAAGCCTGATGATAAAACTTAATCTCAAAAATTTTGAACAGCCAGGATATAGTGGCTGCTTTCCATCTTCGACAAGGCGATAATATCTTTTAGCATCGGCATTTGGTGCATCAGAATTCTCATCTTCACAGTTCTGCATATTTCCACGAGTACGGTGCAACATTTCACCTAGATTATCTCCAAAATCACCAGCATCACAGTCTATATCTTCATCACTCCTTCCAAAATTTGGGTGAGAAACCTCACAAATACATTTCACATACAATGGAGATAGACCATTGCAGATGAGATGATCATAAATTATATCTGGACGACGCCACTTACTATTTTTACAATTCTTGCATGGGCATGTCATTTCATAGCCTACGGCCAATTTAGAAAAATCGTTTTGTATAAAGGCTCTTATCCCGCTAATATATCCTTCACTAAACTTTGGAAGTTCTATCCAAATGTTTTTGCTGTCCATCACTACAATTATGAATATGAGTATTTTAACATAAAAAGATAAAATTTGTGTGTGTGTCCAACAAGAGGAAATATAGACAAGTCGAATTGTTAATTCAGGCCGAATTAAGAATTTATAAGTAGTTTAAATCGAAACCCTAAAGTGATGGGAGGGAGTGTTATACCTCAAAATCGAAATTGAAGCCCTAAACTGATGTGAACAATGCTTGAACCCCCAAATCGAAGCGAAATCGCTAAACAAAGCTTGAACTCCCAAATCGAAGACCTAATCGAACCGAAATCGCTGAACCCAAATTAAGAATGTTTGCTTGAACCTTTGTGAAGACAGAGAAGAATGAAAATAAAAAGTTATTTGCGGGGCCTTTTTTTCTTCGCGGCTCTAAAAGATCAAGGAGTGGTGTTCGAATTGATGAGGTGTCACGTTCTCCAACGTAGGATTTGCCTTGGTAGATTGGCGCGGATCGGTGCGAAAGATATGCAAAGGTCTGCTATAGCAACACTATAAAAAAATGTTGCATCAATTACACTTGTTTAGCTAGAGCAACACATTTTTATGGCTAAGGCAACATCAAAAATTCAACGTTGCAGTAGGACCAAAATTGTATAGCTATCGCAACATTTTACCTGGCAACACCTTGCAAAAATGTTGCAGAAGGCCATCTATGGCGTAGTGTGAATAAGGGAAATGCAAGTATTTGCATCATGGTTGATAGATTGACCAAAATCACACATTTTATCCCTATTAAGTCGAAAGGCTTGCATCTAATTTCGTAAAGTTATTCATGAAGAATGTTAAACATCATGGAATACCGAGTAGCATTGTGAGTGAAGATATTCTTTGTTTACTAGTGAGCTCTAGCATAACTTACAAGATGTATTGGGTACCAAGCTAAAGATGAGTTCGCTAAACACCTTTTGACTGATGGACAAATGGAAAGGGTAATAAGCTACTTGAAGATTTGTTGAGAATTTGCATGTTGGACTATGGAGGATCATGGGAAGACCATTTGCACTTAGTCGAGCTTTCCTACAATAGTAATTATTGGACTAGTATATGAATGACACTTTTCGAAGCACTTTATAGAAGGCTAGGCAAATCACTAGCATGTTGGTTGAGATGTGATAGAATGCTTGGTTCGGATTTGTTAAGAAATGCAACCGAAAAGATTAAGATAATCCAAGAAAGGATGAAGGAGGCTCAATCAAAGCAGAAAATTTACGTAGATAAAACGCGTAAGGACTAAGAACTCTAAAAAAAAAATTATGCTTTAGTGAAAGTATCATCGATGAATGGTGTTATATGTTTTTGAAAATCTAGGAAGTCAGCACCAATATTATAACGACCCTGGATTTTGGCCCCGTTTATTTTAGTAAATATTTAATCTAATTAGATAAAATGTAAATTGATCATATTAAAATGAATATGATTTTGGAATTTTTGCTATTTATTTATATAAATTGTATTTTGAAAAGGAGATTGATTTGGGAATTTAAGATAAAATCTCCTAAGAATATTTAAGTAAAATTTATCTTGTGTATTTAAGGAAGTTATTTTTCTTGTTATAAATATATAAATGCAATATATAGAAAATAATGTTCAAAATAAAATCTAAACTTGTTAATATAAAATATAAAATATAAATAGATGATAATGTCCAATATACAATATTAATATTAATATAAGTCAAAATTAAATATAAATAATTGAGTAAACACATCAATCTAAGTTTAATATTAATAGTCAAATATAAAACACAAATCAAAACATAAATATAAATCAAAACAAGAAATAAGTAGTTAATACTTACAATATCATTTTAAATTTGCAAGACCATAGAAAATATATAATATAATAAGTATAAAATGTAACTAAATCATATTGTACATAATTTAAATATTGATAGTTAAATATGAAATATAAATATAGATGTAAATAAATTATGTAAACATTATGCAAGCTAGAAAATAACTTAAAAGTTAAAATGAACATATAAGAAAAACAAAGATTAAATAATTTTGTTAACATACAACATAACCTTAAAAAAAATCAGTAAGTAAAATAAAATGAAAACCCAACACATACGAGTGTAAACTATTTCAACTAGAAGGAATGAACAAAATGTTTTTATGCTAAACATCAATCTAAAATGTATGTTTCTAAATAAAAATAATAAGAAAAATATATATGTAAACAAATCGTCATATGCAAGCCATGATAGCCTGCAAAGTGATAGTCAACAAATAAACATTTTTATAGATAGTAAACCAAGATTTTAGCTTGTACATGATTCAAACTGGAAGTACATAATAAAACAAACAAGTTTATATACAAAACATCTCTACAGAAAAGAATCATAAGGGTGTTAACTATTCAAATTGAATGTCTTCATAAACAAGCTAAACTTTGACCTGCAAGATAGTACAATCTTCATACAAATATCTTTACAGTATAAACATGTAAATAATTATGCAAGCATATTATGAAGCAAAGCATTAATTATCATCAACTCAGCCACTCTTTTGTTCAAAACAAATACTACAAATCTTTTCTTTGCAGTAATTTAAGTCTGCCATATCAGAACAAATAATAGCTACACCAGAAAGCACCTCCTTTCATTTACCTACTGTTTCTTTTGTATATATATACATACATCTTTAGTTCGTTCAGTGAAATATATTAGTAAACCTGAAAACAAAAAGAAGAAAGAGGAACAGAAAAGAGCTAAAGACAGTAAATCTCAGGACAGTTTCAAGTTTCAAATAATCCACAACAATATTTTGTTTACAGGAATTATGACAGGTGAGTAAACTTATTATTTTCAATTTAAATTTGAATATTTAACTTACAAAGATATGTGCTTTGATGTCTGCTTTAAACATGTTGTCTTGAATACTTCCTGTTGCTCTGTAATATATGAAGTTGTTCTTCAGGAGCTTTGAATATCTGAACAGAGTAAAGCAAAGAAATTGCAAACACTTCTTCATGAAGATGTTTTAAAACTTGGATATTGATACAAATTTAAGTTGTTATCCCAATCAAAGGCTTACAATCTAGTTTTAAGGTTTAACAGTATTTTATCAATAGTGTTTATTCAAGTATCAAGAAAAAGAGAATTAAAGTCAAAAATTTGAATGCTTAAATTTGTAAATTCAATAACATAATCTGATTTCATATATATAATTAGGATTTTTAGCATAAAAATTTTGATTTATAAACAAAGATATTCAGAGCAGTTTTAAAAAGAAGTTGTAATGGATTTTCGTCAAATTTGGATGATTGAGTTGATTTTAATTTCTGTAAATTGATATGAAACAAGCTTGTAATCCATTTGACACAAGAAAAATGCCAAATTATTTTTCGAATACATAGATTATGAGTTTGGGATTAAAGTAGGGTTTTAGTCATGAGTTTTACTGGGCTCTGTAAATTTTCGTTCGCGACTCACCGGATGGATCGAGTGCGACGTGTGTCAAGGGGGAGGTTAGGCAGGGACTGGACGTGGTGTAGGCAGAGTGGTTTCGCCTCCGGTGGTCGTGGATGGTGGGGAGGGCCATTTTTCTCGATGACGTTCGAACCTTGGGTTCGAGCATCAGGTCATTTTTTGATCTGATAATCTTCGAAGGGATTGGAGTTTGAATTTTGGTAGTCGAGACGTTTTGGGATTTGCTAGTGGTAGCGAAAGTCGTCGGAGGGTCGGCGAGCCACCGTGCACGTGCACGGTGGCATGAGCGTGTCAGTGAGGTAGTAGGTTGCTTCGACTCGCGTAATACTCGAGTAGGAGGGGAGTTTGCTTCGGGGTTCCTGGGTTTTTGCGCGGGGATTTTTGTATTACTGCAGTTCGAATAATAACTGTCACTTTAAAAAATATATATCTAAAATGAGAAGAAGGAAAGAAACATGGAAAGGGAGAAGAAGGGGGAATGAGAAGCACAAGGAAACTCGATGTTTTCTCGAGTATGGGTAGGTACTGTCTCGGGTCCATTACCCAATGGACGTGCATAATAGTTTTGTTTAAGTGTTTGTTATATTTAAGTTAATTAAATAATGGTTAGTTAGTTAAGTTAATATTTGATTTAAAAGTTTATTTAAGAAGTGCCTGTAGGGATAGGTGATTAGTATAAAGTGGTTAGAATGTAAATTAATTTATACTTGAAATTTTAAATTGATAACTTTAAATTGATTTTGTAATTAAAAATTAATAAATCATACGTTAAAACAATTTAAATCTTAAGAATGTTAGCTAATTACTTAAAAGTTAAGTCATAAATAATAATTAACTTAAGTGATTAATTGAAGATTATATAGTTAATAAAATTGATAATAGATGATTAGTTTAAATAATTTGTGAAAATTGAACAACTAATTAATTTTTAATAAGAAAGTTATGAAATAATAATTAAGAATCAACTAATTAACTGGTAATTAAGTAATGATTAATGAATAAGAGTTAATTAATTGAATAATTAATAAATTTATAATTAATGATTAATTGAGTAATTAATTGATCATTAATAAGCTAATTAACCAGTGATTAATTAAACAGAATAAAATAGTTTATTCTTAAGCAATCAATTAAGTTAAGAAGCCAAACTGTTTTGGTATGCATTGATAATTCTATTTGATTGACTTTAACATCTGTTTGATGATATTCTGTGATATGTTGTAATATATTCTGGATATATCTGTGATAACTTTGTATGATCTATCTGTTATATCTCTTATGTGAATTCTAAATTATTAATTGAACTGTTAAGTTAATTATGCAACTTGGCCTATAAAATGGCGTTTGGATTCGATGAGTCCGGGATCGGAAGAATCAAATTTGATTCTCCGAAAACCACATCGATCCAATTTAAACGTTACGTCATGAATCCTGAAATGAAGATCGAGATGGTGTTATCAGAATGCAAGGGTTATCGTCGTTGACTCTGAGGGTGATTCCAAAACGAGTGTAACGAGATAATGCCCTCGGTTTCCTTCGAACCCGGAACGAACTTGTATGGATTGAATGCTTTCAATACATCATCAGTCGGACGATGAGCATTCTAAGAAATATGTTTTATAAAGGAAATCGTAGCCTCAAGCCTCATCAACCGAGAATGGCTAAAACAGGGGTGATGCAGCAAGGTTAGGTGGGTCATGCCCAAGCAGGACAAGATATTTCCCCTGTCTAGATGTCCCTTTTTATTTCGGCTGTGTGGGCGGTTGCTAGCTACAACCACGGGGTTTATCTTGTTCGGGACTGTTCAGTAAGGAATGGTTCCGGCCTTGTGTTGTAGGGGGTCGGGAGTGATCCTAGGTACGGTGATCTAGGCCTCGTACTGTGACGGGCGGTACCCCAGTAGCCCTGCCATTGTTGGAAATCCATTTTCCCTACGAGACCCTACGGTTTTGATTTGTATTACCCACTTTTGTGGCTAGTAGCTGGAATTTAATAGATGTAACAATTTCGGCTATTTTCTATTTACTTGAAAACCCTAGACACTATTTTAATATCACTGGATTTCCTATGAAATGTTTTGGTTAGCGTAAGGTAAAAACTTACCCGTATTTATTTGTGGAAAGTCTTACGTGATACCTTTATTTTCAAATGTTTTCAAAATTAAACAACCTTAAACCGTTTACTCATACCAGACCCATGTCTGACCCGGAGTTTATATTTTGTTTTTCATAAACTCTTGGGTACTCAAATTTTTATGAGTAGCCAAGTGATAGGTTTTGGACTTTGATTTCTAGAGGAGCTTGGAGCAGGAGTTTCCAGACGTATGTAGATATCTACCTATCTGACCACAATCAAGTGGATCTCAGATTTACAATGAAGTTTTTTAGAGAGTTCGAAAGTCACTAGTACTAGAGGTTTGTTGGTCTGTGTCCTAGAGCAGCAAATAGTAATTTCCTAGGTGACTTTCATAGAAGAGATGTGAGATGTGAAGAAGGTGAAGTCTCCAATGGCAGAAAGATCAGATTCCCTCTTGGTTGTAGGTAGGCTGATATTTATAACGAAATGAGGCATAGGTTAGAAGTCTGCTTGCAACAGAGTCCAGAAATCGGCCTAAAGTCACGAAAGAAATTGCAGAGCACCACAACTTGTTGAAATAATTCGACATTTAGTTATATAACTCGGTATTGAGTTACTCCGTTAATGGGAAGTAACTTGCAATAATTTGCATCCTTCTTCTTACTTCATTTTGATACGTTCCATGTTGTTTACGTCGATTGTTGGTTTACTATGGTGATACTTCCTCCATTACTTGAGTTATCCTACCGTTTTAGTTGTCATCTCTTCAACTCTTGGGATTGATCATCCAAAACTCTCGAAAATTAGTTAGTCACATATAAAAGAGATAAATAATAACTCGCATGAAATTGGAAAGTTGAGATAGACAGTGGAAATAACTCAGTGCTGGTGTAAAACAAGTCGGTGCTAACTTGTTTCCTTTGATTATTTTTGGTTGAAACTCTCCTGAGCTATTTCCTTGCTTCATCTAAGTGTGCCTCTAAGATTTTAAGTTATTTTGTCCTTGTTTTAATCTTCTAAGTCAGGTTGAAGTCGTCTTTAGCTTAAAAGAGAGTTAACAGTTGTCACCCAAAGTACACATTTTGAATGTAAGGTGTGCTTTGCTCAAGAACAAGCTCCATTTAAAATCACTCTTCGATAGTTGAGCTCTCTGGCTATTTTAATCTCAGTAAATAGTCCAGTTCCTTTGAATTTTCTAGAAAATCAGAGATTTCCAGACATGTTATAGTTGTCAGACTCTAGTTCTTGCTTAAGTGATGTTCATACATCATTGTTGTTCTGATTTCATTTGGAGTTGTAACATCACATATCAAAATCATCTTATGTTTTTATCTATCTTATTCCAATTATAGGGCGTTCGAATCCTTTTATCAATTTGCATCAATTCCTGGGTTGGATTTTTTCAAATTGTTTTATATTCAATTTAACGTTCGATCTCTCTGAATCATTCATATCCAATCCAGGATGTATTTCCTCCGGACTTTTTAACTTCCAATTTAGGGTCAGATCTCTCGGATCTTTTAATGCCCAATATAGGGTTTAGATATCTTTGAATCCTTGTTGAGTCTGCCCGCTCTTCAGCAAGAGAACCCAACGCCATGCAAGCCCATCCACTCACTCTTTGACGAGGGGACTTACTTTTCATACAATCCCATCCAACTCACTCTTCGGCAAGGGAGCTTGCACCTTGCACTCTGGTCTCATTTCTCCAGACGGGACTTAAAGCGATCAATGCCATACAATTCCATCTGCCTTCTCTTTGGTAAGGGGAGTTGCACCTTGCATTAGGTCCCGTCTCTTTGAATGAGACTTAAAGCGATCAATATCGTACAAGTCCATTCGCTCGCTCTTTGGCGATCGGATTGCACCTTGCACTCCAGTCCCGTCTCTCCAGACGGAACTTAAAGCAATCAATATTAATCATCACGTTCAATGTAGATTTGTCAGAAGTTAAATATTTAAATCAAAGCAAACAAGTAGAAATCCTAATTATACACCCATACATCCGATTCAAAGCATACCTAGGGACCAATCTAGGTCTCGTACACGTGTAAGTGATATGAGGTTATTATTGTCCAGAACAGTCATCATAGACATCCAAATCAGAGTGTTCGTAGAGACTAATCTAGGCCTCATACACGTGTAAGCGGTCAAAGTTATTATTATTAAAATTACTAAAGAAAGGAAAAGCAGAGTGAGAGAATCGAACATGAGTCCCGACCATCCCGATCATGAGATTTCAAGCCTCGGACTAGATTCCTGATTGTTCCTAGATGTGTACGCTACAAATGGTGGTTGCTCCGACAGTAGTTTGTTTCCTCACGTACTGCTACAGTTGGTTGCTTTGAACCAGTTCTTTTGACAAATCATGAAGGTGCCTACACTCATTCATTTCGTTTCCATCCTGCTTATTGAAGATGCATAACTTTCTATATCATTTTAGTAGGTCAATGGGCTCTCCTCTAGTTGGCTTCTAATAGAGGTTTGGTCCTTTAGTGTTCAGATATATCCTCTCGTGGGGCCTCTATTAGCTCAGTGTAAGAAGAGAACTTCGGTTCCCTCCGTTGATATTTCGATTCTTCGAAGTCATCGTCAGCCCTTTTCTTTCCTTTCCTTTCCATTTCTTTCTCCAAACAGTCCTCTTTCATCCACAATATTAATTTTAGCATTCTTAGATTTGACATCTTTCTGATGCAAATATCTCACAGCTTCATGGTAGAATTCTACAAGGTTCATCAGTGGATCTTTTTAGTGCAGCTTTGAAGTCAATTTTGCTCGCGACTCCAAATACTTCCACTATTAAGATAGTTGATGGATCTGGCTTATCGAATACGGCTGCTACTGCATTGGATCTTATAAATAACTTTTCAAGGTCTCTCCGGGCCTTTTATTCATGTTTGATAGCGTCATCACATTCTTCGATCGTAAGACATGAAATCTAAGAACTTCTAAATCAAACCACATTCTTATGGAACCACTCTCCAATTGTCTAAACCACATCACTACCATATCCGTTAAGTTTAATGGGAAGCACCACCCTTATTACCTCTTTGGAAGCACCCAACACCTCCAAATGTTAGATGTATCTCAATAGATGAACCGTCTGATTCGACTTTCGGTCATACATTTCCAACATTGAAGCTTGAAATCAGAAGGATTTCATGCATGCCAGATATTAGAAGTGAATGAATTCATATTTACGTCCTCCAAACTTTGGTCTGGGGGTCGACCTTTAACTATTCTCTTTACCAATTCAGTAATTTAGTTTTCACCGTCCACTGAAGGTGTTCGACCCAAAACGATGTTCTGTCCCCCACTCCTATGGAGGAACTGTGATATATACTCTAGCAGCATGTTAATGCTCTTACCTGCTCCTCTGGCTTCATTATGTCCTCAGTTCTTAAGAGGAAGTTCCGATACATTCTCTTGTAGTCATTGCTCGTTCACATTCTGACTTGCATTTCTAGCTCTATAATAGTTCGCTACTAACATTCCATCACATTCCAAGTTCACACCAGCATCGCCTCCAAGGATAATTCTCTTAGTACCGAGTTGATTTAGGTCGGCGTCGAGTTGTTCTATTTGTAGGGGCGTCGTTTCGGTTTATTTCGCTCCAACTTCAGTTATTCCTACACTAGCTCCCTGCACTTGGGTTTGAATTCCTACCGCTCCAACTATTTATTGTCTAATCCTTTGGAAAAATCCTTCAAGTATTTCCTAGTATCAAGTTAGTAATCCATCCTGCCTCTTCTTCATCATTTTCTCTATCTCTTGTCTGGTTACATTGATGTATTGATGAGAATTTAAGGACATTTTCAGACTGCCCCAAGCTCTGGTTGGCTTGCTTCAGCCTTAAATTTAGTGTTAGGCCTTTTTATCACCTCCAAATCTCAGCCTTTAAGTTATAAAATCAAGCTTTGTGCTCAGTGAAAGCACCAAAACATGAACCCAGAAAATGGATCAACACCCAAAAATTAGATAAACGCATAAGTTCTAGTAAAAGTAGAGGAAAGAGCGAAAAAGTAAAAGGAGACACAAGAACTTTTATAGTGGTTCAATATAATCTCTGACCTATGTCTACTTTAATCTTTTTTATTAGTTGTTCTCTCTGTGGATTATAACTAATTATCTCAGATCCGACCACAATCAAGGTTATCTTAGATTTACAATGGAGTTTCTAAAGACTTTGAAAGTCACTAGTACACTAGAAATTTGTTGGTCTGTCCTAAAGTAGCAAAAGTGGTTTCCTAGTTGACTTTCATGGAGGGGAGGTGAGATGTGAAGAAGGTGAAGTCTCCAATGGTAATGAGATTAGATCCCCTCTTGGTTGTAGGTATGTTGGTATTTATAGAGAAACAGAGGTATATAGTCAGAAGTCCGCTTGTAGCGGAGTCCAAACATCGACCCAAGGTCACATGAGAAATTGTATAGCACAATGACTTGTTGAAACAAGTCGGCACCAAGTTATATAACTCGGTATCGAGTTATTCCCTTGGTAGGAATAATTCACAATCTTTCGCATCCTTCTTCTTACTACATTTAGATGTGTTCCATGTTGTTTTGGTCGATTTTTTGTTGATTCTGGTGATTTTAGTTGTCACCTCTACAACTCTTGCGATTGGTCGTCCAAAGCTCTGGAAATCACTTGGTCATACATGAAAGAGATAAATAATAACTCGTATGAAATTGGAGAGTTGAGATGTAGGGTGGAAATAACTAGGTAACCAGGCTAAACAAGTCGGTGCCCACTTCTTTCCTTTGCTTATTTTTGGTTGAAACTCTCCCGAGCTGTTTCCTTGCTTTATTTAAGCGTGCCTTCAAGATTTCAAGTTATTTCATCCTACTTTTAATATTTCAAGTCAGGTTGAAATTTGCCTTGGCTTAAAAGCGGGTTAACAGTGTCATCGATTTGGAAATGAAGCTCATTGCCTTGTGTCAACTAGTGCCTTGGTTAGTTGAAATCCTGATCTGATTGGGTTGTCAAACAAAAATTGTTTTCTAGTGTTTATCTTGATGTATGAGAATTTGATAATCTGAATAAAGCTTTGTATTTGATTATTACTATTGTTTATTTGTTTGAGATGATACTGAAGGTGCTGATGATGAAGCTCGAAAGTGACCAGTAGTTGAGAAAAAATTGTTCTTTGATTCTCTTTTGACAACTAAAATGAGTGATGTTATTGGGTTTATATAGAATTGATGGATAGAAATAAGAGCTGTAAAGGAGGAATATCAGGGAAGAGAGAAAAATATGGAATATATTTTATATTTGAATTTTTCACTAAAAGAGAATTGTATTTTTTTGAAGGAATAAAATAGCGTACTATATTTTTCATTGGAGATAAACAATTATATTGTGTTGATTTTGGCAATAAAATGAATAACCAATGCTTCCCTTGGATTTCTCTAAATATTTTAATTAAATCTTTAAACACTCAATGAAAACATTAGTAAAGTAATAGATGTTTGTTATCATCAAACACGATCATTAATTGTATAGTTCACATTCTTCCATTTTCATGATAACAAGCAATAAGTAAAGATTTATCATATTAAATTTATGTATTGATTTTGTATATATGTTGTAATAGAATCAAGTAAAAATAACGTCATAGTTGTCCCAACGTATATAACATGCCCCACCTGTTTATATGCTCCCTTGCGCAAATGCACTATCAAAAAAATGTTTGTTAGATAGAGAAAATTATATGAAAAGGAAATAATGATATATAAAAGATACTAAAAAAATATAGTATGAGAAAAAATGATTTTGTGAAAATATTCAAATCTTAACTTCTCTCCATCTTTTGTTGTCATCAAAAGAAAATAAAATGATGATTTTGAAGAATGATTCAACAAGGCATTATGAACTATGACAAAAATTAAAAATCAAATTCATATTAAAAAACTTTGAAACAAAAATCATAGCAAACTACCCTTGATAAGAAACTGAGAGTGAATACGACATAAACAAGTGATGCAAACATTCTTATGTAGTGTAGTTCAAATGACATAGCCTATAAGAAATTTCTTAATTCAATAGCTTATTTCTAATTCATAATGAAATCAAGTCACTTCCTGTAACACCGATATATTATAATAATAAATTAAAATACTAGTAATGGTAAAAAATATAGTTTCACATAAAAAGACGAATTGGTAAATTTCTATAAATGAAGGAATATGGGGAATCAAGTGGATTTTTCTGGCCCAAATTCATATATAAGTTGTCAGAAGTAGATACCTTATGAAGAAGATACAAAATGTTTACCATAGTACAAATTTCTCGTTTTGCGCCTATTTTGAAAAACAAGAATTAATGCAAGGATAAGGAAACATTTATTTATTAAGAAACAAATTGAGTACGTATGGATTACTTTAAGAAAGAAAAAGAAAAGAGAGAGGGTAAAATGATATATATGCATTTTAAAAGAGAAGAAGGAAAAGTATTTATGTGCATAAATGTGAAAATGCTTCAATGAGAAACATTAATGATGAAATTATTGTTGTACTTAATAGGTTGACTATACTAAAATGAAAAGGAAAGAATTCATCAGTATATGTAAAAAGATTACAATTTTTTCAATGAACATTAAAGAATAAGAATAAGATATTTAATGAAGAGAGAGTATAATTGCCCTTTTATGGAATTTGTTGCCGTAATTGATAGACATTACATATGTTAGAAAGGGCATATAATAATATACTTTGAAAGAAATGAATGTATCCAATGTTTAGGCTTCAAAAGTGAATATACATGGAAGTAAAAAGGTTATTTTAAAAGACATGTATTTACATGCATAAAGGTAAGAATGCTAACTAGATTAATGATGAAATTTATTATTAAATGCTTGTTGCTTATGTTAGAAGAGAGAGACAATAATATATTTAAGGAAAATAAGAATACATGTAAAGTTGTAGAAATAGCGGTAACAAAATAGGGAAATAAACCATTGTTTTAAAAAGGAATGTGGAATAAGCTATCTTCCTATTAGTAAAAAAAAGTGTGAATCCAATTTGAACTGGGAAGCATAAATATTAATTAACTAAAAATTGATGATGCAATTAAGCAGTGAAGAATAAGGCTTTAATTATTTACGCATACATGTACACATATTGTTTCTTTCTTTATAAAGAAATACCAATTAATATTAATGAAATTTATTGTTAAATAGATGTATTATTTTTTTATTGTACGAAATAATGGGAAATGTAATAACCTGGATTTGGAAAGATAAATACTTGTTAAGTATTATAAAAGTACAGTTCTTAATCATTGTTAAGATATATATGTACGTACAAACATGCTCCCATACATATATACATACATGCATATATGCGCTTAAGATTCCTTATAACGGTTAATAATATGTGTATACATACATACATATATGTATGTATAAATCAATGAATTGATTAGAACTACGACGACATAAATTAGGATAATGAAAAGGTTAAACTTTCAACATAAAACAATTAAGGAAGCGTTAACTAAATAACCATCTGGATTTGATATATTAGTCTAATGGGTCATAATTAACCAAATACCATTACTTGGGGATGAAGTAGTCATTTAGCGTATATGATGAAAACAAAGATTCTCCTAGGGTTAATTAGCGGCTAGAACTAATTCAACGCTCCTATAAATGTATGCCTAATGTAACATACCACAACTTTACGTTTTAATTTTTGAAAATATTTTAATTTTAAGTATTTAAATAATTGTTTTTTAGGTTTAATAACTTGAATTCAAATATAGAGATTATTTAAATAATAGAATTATGAATTAAATATTAATTACATAGTTAAAATTGTAGTCAATGCAATGCCTAGAGGTAACTATACTTTAACATGGCTGGTTTCATTTTCAACCGAAGGATAGTATAAGTTTGAAATCAACGAGTAGTGGTAAGGATATAAGATTTAATTTCCGTTTAAGATCATTTTGATTATTCTCGATAGTTGCACTATGGTAAAAGTGAATCAGACAACAGTGATCACATAACATAAGGGTGATTTCCTGTTCTCCTATTTTTCACACAACACATAGAAATATCATCTGTTGTGTGAATAGCTCGTGGAATCTTTAATCCGTGTCTGAATGGCCCATGAAATCTCTACGTACATGCGTGTTATCCAAACAACATTTTATATGTCAATTGATTTAAATTATCAAAATTTATAGTTTTGGCTCCATCTTTTCCCTCTCAATTATTTCATGGCCATTTTTTTTGTTTACCCCTTTATATTTTTGTCCTTCTTTTTATTTTCATTATCCTCTCAAATATTTTCATTGTCTGAAAAAATTGGGCATCCTCTAAAATTAAGATTTCAGCCCCTTTGAAATTCATTCGAATCGTCTTACTCCTTTCATTCCTTGTTAATCACATGCATTGATTTCATGGTTATTGATGGTTGTGGCTCCTTGTTTAGTGTTCTTCGATTGATATTGGCATGATTTTTGCCCCTTTCGATTTATAATTTTCTCGACTTTGATTATCCTACCAATGATGAATTGGATTCTTTATAAAGAAATTAATTTTCTATATTTTCATATATATATATATATATATAGACGGGATTTGAATTTCATAGTATTTGCTTGGCCATCTGATTTTGAAACACCCCACACCTATTAATATACCCAAAAAGGGGCACACAAAAGGATGTGGTGCGTTATAGGTATAGCTAAAGCTTCACAGAGACTATGATTCACAAGAAAAATAAGTAAAAACAGCAGAAACATTTAAATAATAACTTATCGTTCAAAATTACACTTCATCTCAAAATAAGTCAGAAAATATAAAATGTCTCAAAAACTCAAAATATCTCATGTCTCGTGAAAATACATCCCAATCTCACAAAATCAGAGTATAAAAGAAACAATAATAATAGTAACTCCTCTCACAAGTGCAAGTCCATCATAAGCCAAATTAACTAGAAGAGTAGAAGAATATATCTGAAATGAGAAAACTCCTGGAATAAATCTCCAAGCAAACTCAACTCCGACGAGGGGCTATTGGGGGGAAAAGGAGTGAGTCAGATAGTAAGTCTGGTGAGTGAAAGTAATCATTAGCATTTCTAAGGAAGACAAAGATCATAGACTAAGCAATATTTCCAGCTTGAAAGGAAAATACAGAAAAGATAAAACTCATATAAATATTATTTCTGATTATGTTTGACTGTTTGCTTTGATTGTTTGCACTTGTCTTAAACTGTTGTGATTAGGCTGCCACTTATTTACCCTAATCACCATAAGCGTGTCGTAGCCTCACCTACTATTGTGAGACCATCAGCCCTTGACCCAAAAGGGAATGCTTCCGGTACGGGCCCTACTTCTATATTTGCTAATTAACTTAATCCAAGATCTAAGTTTTAAAATAAGCCTCTTCTGTTATCTCTGCTATATTTGCTTATTAACTTAATCCAAGATCTAAGTTTTAAAATAAGCCTCTTATGTTATTTCTTTCTTTCTCATTATAACCTATATGTTATAACTGTTCTTACAACTGTTACCCTTCTATTTTCTCTTTTTAGTTATAACCACTAGTTACAATTATGCTTTCAAATATCTTGAATTTGCCTATTTTTGTCCATCTCTATTTTATTTCGGTTTTTCTTATTTTACATCTTATATCTATAAATTTAGTGTTTTTCTATTTTAATTCATATTAGCGAATTCTTTTCTTTTTAATTTATTTTCGTAAAAAGGGATTAAATCTCTATAAAAAGAAACTAAAATTTAAAGGCCAAATTCCAACTTAAAACAGATGTAAATAACTGTAATAATTGAAAATAACTTAATAAAATGGACTGATAAGAAATTATGAAATTTATTTAAAAACTGGCTATAAATAAACTTACATAAAAACTGTCTTAAAATTGTAGAAAAACTACAGCTATTGAAAACCATATTATTTTAAATTGCTTAAAAATCTAAAATAATTGCAAAACACTCACATGTGGTCCTTAGCTCTAATCCATAGCCTTCCTGGATCCACTTCTAGGGCAAAAATATTTTTATTGAAGAGATATTCTCCCTTGAATTTTTTTTTATTTGGGGATCAGCCTCAGGAAATGAACCCAATTGGGAAAAAATCTGAATGAGAAAAATAGCTAGGTCTAGGCTCTAATTTATAGTGTTACATAGGGATCTCAGGCCGTCGGATTTGAAGATTAAATCGCAACCATGTCATAGACTCACTAGGGACCCTCGGAGGCAAGCACGAACGAACAAGATCCCACAAAAATCAAGTTTTAACGTCACCGGCTCGTACCTGGACGTTTTCACGTCTAGGAAATATGGCGGGTCGACCTTTAAGCTTTGAGGGTCTACTAATAGGTCGACCTGACAAGGGCGCGGGTCGACCTACCCCTTATATTTTTTTTTTCTTTTTTCTTCTTTTTGTTTATTAAATTCTGATTTCTTGTTTCTCTCTTAACTTCTCCATACTAGCTCAGTTTTCACACTATAAGAAAAAAGAGTTTTTGTAGCATTTTTATAATGCTGCCACAATCATTCGCAGTGTTTAAAGAATGCTGCCTTATGTCATACTGCAATAGAGTCTGAGTCTGTGCAGTTAAAGCGCTCTGCAGATTCGAAGCGGTGGAGGTGCAAAAAGTCATAGCGGGGATACAGCGAGGATATAGCAGGATATAGCGAATGACTCTAAAATAGCATATAAAACTCGTACTTAATTTTTTTACAAATATATAAATGGTAATTAAATAAAAAATTATCATTCAATTGAATATAATGCATAAATAATTTTAAACAAAAAATATGTGTGAATATACTTTAAATAAACGTAAAACTGTTATATAACATAATTGAATTTAGTAGAATATTAGAGTATTTTCATTTCTGAAAATATATTAAAAATTAAATCAAATAAATTAGTTTCATAATTTTTATAATGTATAAATGCAATTTTTTAATTCATTTTATTAAAGAAGATATAGCAGAAATAACAAAATATAGCGGGAATAACGGGATATAGCGGAAATAACGGGGATTAAAGCGGAAAGGCTATATTTTGTGGCTATATAGAAAAATTGTAGCGGTAGAAATCTGCTATGAGATATAGCGGGGTTCAAGCGGGGTAATAGCGGGGCATTAACTATACACTGAGAATACTGCAGCGTTTCCAAAATGTTGCTAAAAAATGTTATTGAAGCATTTGCAAAACGCTGTAGTAAATAAATTTGCAGCAGTTTTGAAAATGCAGTTTAATAGCATGTTTCAAATAGAAGTAGTAATATACAACATTTTTGGAACGCTACAAAAATATTTTACAGCGTTTTTGAAAACGCAGTTTAATAGCATGTTTCAAATAGAAGTAGTAATATACAACATTTTTGGAACGCTACAAAAATATTTTACAGCGTTTTCATTTTGCTTCAATTTGATTTTCTGTAGCATTTTGTTACTTTTAGTAATGCAGCTTTTTTAAACGCTAGTGTATCAAAAATTTTGCTCCATTTTACAATTACTGCATCAGTTTTAAACAATTATAAAAGTCATGAATAATGTATTCAAAAACAAATTTCTCAATTTATAAAACACTAATATATATAATTTGATATTATAAGTAGTTATTAAAGTTAAACATGGTCAAAGCTACATCAATTTCATGCACCATAAAGTTTAGTCCTATACAACATTTCATATGTTTTGACCACAAATGTTAACGGTATAAAGTCTTACAAAAAGTGCTTGCTAAAAGAGAAAATATAAATCGTGGAAAGTCCAAGCCCGTCTCCTTCAAAAGTCCTATATGCCTATAAAAAATGGAAATAAAGATTAGCAATAGAGAACAAATATGGTAGAATGTGAAATTTTTGAAATGTTATCTATTTAACTGTAATGATGGGTACATCAGAGATTCATATGCACAGTAATAACATTTATTTCACTGGCAACACCTTCCTTCAACTATATTTCAAAAGTCTGTGTTCGTTTGTAGTTGGCATTTTCTAGTTGTTCATTCTCTATTAAGTAGCTGTTACATTTCATCCGCTCTCCTTCAACTACAACTTGCATTGCATTTCTTTAATAGCAACACCTTCCTCATCAACCACAACACTGCACCCTTCCAAAACCATCAGACTCCATCAAATACCCCAATTACAACCATCCACTTCACCTTGCTAAATTAACAAGCAACATCCTCCATCAATCGGGAAGCTTACCAGCCTCCCTTCCCTTTGCTTATACACCAATGGGAAACTTACAGGCATAATACCAAAGTCCATATGCAATTTACACAGGATTAATCATCTAGACTTGTCTAGTAATAGTTTGCATGGGACTATTTCTAACTGCTTATGGAAAAACTTACAGATTAGATATAGTTTCTTTTGATTATCTATTCTGAATGCCAATTATAGGTAATATCATAGTATAATTTAAACCAAAAGATCACTAATTTTCCCAATTGAAGAAAATATATATGCATATCTTCCAAGATAAAGATGTCCATCGAGGAAAATAACGGCGAGGATAGTAAAAATAATGGTGGCTAAAAGATTAAACATGGCTGCAAAAAGAGGGCCTTTTCGACATGCACTATGACTGCAGTAAACTGTAACTTTAGATCCCATCACTCCCTAAAATATATAGTAAGGTATAAATTAGCATTTGCTTGATAACGAACAATATGTGGTACTATTCAATTCTCTCTTACATAAGGTTTTTAAACCATGAAACTACTCATGAATGCAAGTATATAATAAAGAATCTGATGCAAACAACTTACTGCATATGTGCAACACAGTAGCTTAGATAAAAAATTCAGTTTCCATGCTTTCAAATTAGGTTCCAAGAAGAAAGTGAAACCTGCAAACCGCAATGAACCTAATATACATATCCAACTTGACTGAGATAATGGATCACGATAATTTCTGCATATTAGCACATGTTCATCAAATAATTAATTATATATTTTATAATTTGCACCTTCTCCGACATAAGAAAATGTCTGACAATGAAGTGATTTTAGTTAATTTAAGATATGTGAGTGTGAGCTAAAACATATTAAGCTTTAATCTCTTATTTGTATATTTCTAAATCATCCAATTATTGATGAAACATGAAACCTGATATAGGAATGGGTGTAGAAAAAATTCCTGCAAAATCAACCATAGAGCCCAGCAACAATAGCTACTAACGAGATAGAGGCACCTAAATATCTAGTTGTCTTGCAAATTAATGCTCATTAACATTTGACCTTCGAATAGTGTAATTGATATAACTCCTCTAACATAACTGATTGTGCCAATTATCCAGCTAATTGCTAGGTGGATTTTGTAATCTCTAATCGAATGAAAGATAAAGTACATTTTCTGCAAATTTCCACAAAGACAAAAGCATCCGTTCAACGTAACATAGAATTTAGCTTCACTATATACCCTTAAGGAACATGTTATAATTATAATAATACTAAGTTAACGTATGATGTATTAAATTCATTATTCATTATTTATAGTGAGAATGAGGATATTTATAATATTATTATTTCGTTTGGGATGTGTTTTATCGCGTTTACTAATATACATTTTCAGGTTTACTATTGTGTGTTTAGGGGCTAACTTAACAAAGTGAATATTTCATCATAAATCTTAATAAATTAATTGAACATAAACCATAAACAAAACCTCAGAATGTGCAAGAACATCAGCGGCTAATATGGCACCACATCAAGTTTCTCAAATTCCTGCATCAAAAGTGCAATATCCTCTCATTTGATTTTCCTCCTCTCCTTTAACTTGTATACATACATTAAGGCATACGAGTAGATATTGACTTTCTTGATAATACTTCTAAATGGAGAACTAGTGTCGGGGAAATGTGACCAAGGTGGAGGCAAATGTAATCATCACGAGGTTATGATCACACCTTTGATTTTTATCCCAATACACCATTGTCAATTTCGGCCATATCTTAGTCAGTTTTTTATCCCTATCTCACCCTGATCCATTCTAATAGTGGCTAATTTTATGTATTTTTCTTATTTCTATACATCATATTTTATAGAACATGATATCTGTACTAGAATTAAAATGATTAAAATACTAGCGAAAGCACCTTTGAAAATAAAGCAGAATCAATAAACAATGACTGGTAATAACAAATGCAAATTCTTTAGTGCAAATTCATTTCTTTGCTACATTAGCGTGGTCGTCAAGCAAATGTTTTTTAGTGCTTCATTTAGTTATCAGCTTCAAGCAGAATAATTGCATAGCCTTACTTAAAGAACTAAACCTATACATATCGACTGGTATACTTTGTTTGATTCTTCTTCATATTGTATTTCCAATTTCCCACCTCTTAAAGATGCCTACAACATTTTGATTTTATTGAAAAATTTATTTATACAAGTGAATTGAAGTTTCAGTTAAAGATAAACGCACTTGATTGAGTTGAATTTATATTAGTGAATCTTTTACATGCTGTATTTTGAAATGTGCGATATAACTAATAAGCAATAAGATTGCACTTTTCAAGTTTTTTACCCTAGTAAGGGGCTAAGACACAATGTATGCTCCTTGTTACTGGGCCCTATAGAATAAATTATTAAATAAAAACCTTTACATGCTAGATCAAAAGTAGAGAACTACTAGAGCTGATTATCATCAACTGTGCAAAACATGGATTCGATCTCAGTGTGGAAGAAAAAGGTACTAGATGGTAAAACAAAGAATGAAAATTTTCTTTCAGTTTAACAATTAGGGTAGCTATTTAGAAGCAAACATAATTTCATTCATCGGACAAAGCACATGATTAACTATACCTCGTTTATTCCAAATTTTAGGCAAAAGTAACGAGTAAAGAAATCAAATTCAGATCCAAGAGGAGCAGGTCCATGAGAATTAGACCCATTCCCTAGCATTTTTCTATCTCACCAAAACTTGGCTGTATTTTTACAAGATCCTCCACAGAAGAAAGTTCAACCTGCATATGCACAAAATGCTTAAGCAGCCAAGAAATATAGCAAGTTATTAAAGGTGAATACAATATAGGTCCTCTTAAATAAAAAATACAGAATAACGAATGTGTACGACACAATTAATTAGCTATACGATAATAATATAGGAAATGATAGTTACACCCTTATGCTGTACACAGCTATCTCTCTATGTTGTACAGTCATATTTATTAAAAAAAAGCTTCTAGCTCATATCATAACTTCCGTTACTAACCGTTTAGCAACTGTAAATAGCATCGTAGAAAATAAGCATATACATGACCAGTCTATGAACATGTTGCAAATTAGATATAAAAGATGCCAAAAAGTATAACATGCATACAATTAGTTCTTCATTTGGTGTAGTTTTCATCACACTGATCATTGAAGAACCATTTAGAGTAGTAGGAATTGACGGAATCTCTATAGGTCCACATTTACTGAATGATACCATGGGAAAATCCAATTCAATTGTAAAGGATCCATGTACAGCATTGATATGTGACTAAGAATTGCCTGCCTTCTTCAATTTATTTATCTTCTTGACAATCAAAAACTCCAGATTTTGTCAAAAATTCAACAACATCGGCATTTTCTATTACAGATGAAAATAGAAAATGTGCAGCAGCTATAGTACCGTGTCCACAGAGGTCAATCTATAAATGAACTCCATAATTTCAGTATTGCAAAGACAAGTGTATTACTGATAGTTTAACTTTAACAAAAAGCATCGCACCAAATAATAAAAACAATGATAAATGTGACTACTTAAACTAAATTTGCAAGTACGTTCAATATTCATACAGGGGTATCAGGACCGTCCAACATGTGCAGATACTCAGGATATCCATTTTATCACGACAAGAGCTGACTGCAATTTCTTAATCTGTATCTATGTTACCGCAACTCAAATGTTTTCTACTTTATTTTAACTCTCAATTATCATTATAATTTAATGTTGTCTACATACATTTATAAATTCTCTATTTATACTTATTTTAAAGAGTTGACCTCGAAAAATATTGTTGTGCACTAATTACCAAATATTTTAAAGAAATGCTCTGTGCTGAAATAAATAATCGAATATCTTTAAGAGTTAATGTTAGGACTCACCTTGTTAACTTACTGTGCACTATTTCCCGCAAAGTCTTATTGCTAAAATGTTGACAATTTTCTTACACTCCTAAGCGACCATGTAGTGTTGAATACACCTTCAAAAGAAAACAATAAATGCTTAGCTCAGTTTTTCGATGTTTTTTCCACTGCTAAAACAAAATATCGTTTCATCCTGCATTTTCGAAAAATAAAAGCAAGTAGAATAATAAAATGGAACCAAATCCACACAATATTTTACTAAATAAGAAACCATATTTAACTATCTTTGGTCTATCTAACATGATACAAGCTGTACTACCATGTTGTTTATTGAATTTTACCTCATAAATATTGGTTGGCTCCTTACTTTCAATCTCCTTAGTTGAATCAAAAACATAATCAGTTTGCTACCTAAGAGATATGGTCCCTCAGTTTATCTTTAAGGGCTTCATTTTCTCCTAGTTTCTTCATCATTGAGTTGAACATAGCAATGCCTTTATATGGAATTTATCAATTAATAGCGGTTGTTGGCATCCTTTGCTTATGTTTAGGAATGCTATAGTTGCTTATGTTGCTAGATTTGGTGAAGGCATTGCAAGGCACTGGTTCCATGTTTCCGAATGGAATGCATAGTTATCTGCTTGAAATTTGACATTAGAAGATGCATCTCTTGTATTTATAAGTTATATCAGCATAACAACAAGTAATGAACACTGTTTGCGCCAAAATTGGTCACAAACACCCATTTTTTGATGAACGCACCCATTTACAGTCACAGATCACAGACAACAAATATGTAGAGAAAATAGATATGAAGAACACTCAAAATTTCAGTGGAATGCAGTAAAGACACAAGGTTTATAGTGGTTCGGCTATCTTCGGCATACGTCCACTTTAAAGAGTTGATATTTTATTGATAATCACTTGCCTGTTGCAAGAACGTAGTTGATAATGATCGAGTTACAATGGATTTCGGCAGAGTAGAAGCGTAGGAGAACTAGAAGATCCCCTTTTCTAAAGCTCTTAAGATACTATTTATAGGCATAGGATGCAAATATCTCGCTCAGATCTCGGGAGACCTCTTCTTGCACGTGTACGTCGGCCCACCAAATCGATCTCAGGTGATTTCGACTCGATCCGTAATCGATACAAATGAATTTTGTATCAATCAAGGTCTCGTCCAATCAAGCCTAGATCAATCATGAACATTCATTAGGTTGTATGCAAGCTCCTGTGAAAATTTGTTGACATTTGGACTTGTAGATTGTGACTTATGATCGATACACGTTTGGGTTTTTCAATTGTTGTTCTCTTCGTATCGAACCTCTTCGTGTCGATCTGTTCTTATCGATCCGGGCACTTGCCGATAAGTTGACATGGCATTTGCTTTTAGGATCGATCCACATTTCACGTCGAACGATCGAGTCTTTCAATGGAGTGTATCTTGTCGCATCGATCACCTCTTCCTTGTTTGCATCGATCATCGTTGCACTGTTCATATCAATCATCGTTGTACTATTCGTATCGATCATAGTTGCACTATTTTTATCGATAACGTTGCATTGTTCGTATCGATTGATTGTATTTCACATTCTGTACACTCCACTTTGTATCAATTGTTTTCGAGATCGATGCGAAGTGTTGTTTGCCGATGGATAAAAAATGTAGCAAATATGATCGATACGAAATGACAACTCTCCATAGATACAAAGTAGTTTGGATTTGATGGACATGAAGAGATGTAGTGGCTGATGGATATGAACCAATTAATGCGAAATAACGAATACGAGCCGATCGATGCGAAATGATGGATGTGAGCCGATCGGTGCGAATTTATGGATACGAATAGTTAATTTCTTCAGTTTTTATTGATCATATCTTGAGCATACTAACTCTGATTGATTTGAAATTTGAACAGTTATCTTCCATAGCTTTGCATTTCATGCCCATATCAATTGTAGCTTGATCCGGACTCGATCAAAATTCACTGACATCCATAGCTAACCTATACATAACTGGCAATCGAGGAGAACTATCTTTGCTTTCCAGTTAATCTTTTGGCATCACGGCCTTGCCAAAAGGCAGGATAACACTTGCCCTACAAAACATGCCTTGTGATAAGAAGCTGTGTTTTGAATAGCTCTGAATCCGGCATCCAAAATCCATATTCCATCCATTGTCAATCCATCATATCCAAGTGCCATAGCCATAGCCAAGTCTACGACTTCTCCGAGTCGATGTCCAATTCGAAGTCCTTTCTAGGTTGCTATCCAACCTCGAGACTGCATCAGGCCCTTTGCCGAATCCAATACCTCATCGGGCTCATTTATCCCAAGCTGAAATCCAAATCCCTGACCTCTTCGGGTTAACTTCAAATCCATAGACCTCTTCGGGTTAACTTCAAATCCATAGACCTCACCGGGTCGCGTTATCCTATTGACTTCGAATCTCCGATCAAGGGTTTTTATGTTCTCCAGCCTCGGCTCTCCGGTCAAGAACTTTTTATGTATTCTTCGGCCTCGGCACTCTGGCCAAGGACTTTTATGTATTCTCCGTCCTCGGCTCTCTGGCCAAGGACTTTTATGTATTCTCCGACCTCGGGTCTCCGGCCATGGACTTTTATATTCTCCGGCCTCGGCTCTCCGGCTAAGGACTTTTATATATTCTCCGGCCTCAGCTCTCTGGCCAAGAACTTTTATATTCTTCGGCCCCGGCTCTCCGGTCAAGGACTTTTATATTGTGTTTTAGTCCATTCCATCGCTCTCCGACGAAGGGACTTGTTATTTGCGATTACTACCCCGTCTCTTCGGTCGGGACCGTAACCGCGAGACCTTTATTATTTATTACGTTAATCCAAATCCACTTGTTACAGAATCTAGTTAACAAATTGAAAGTCCAAACAAATAGGGAAAACTAAACAAATGTTCGTGCAACCAAAGAGAGATCCGAAGTTTGTAGGAAAATAGAAAGAAAACATGATTTCATAGACTCGAACAATATGGTTAATCATCGCCTCAGACCATGCCTAGGGACCATCCTCGATCCCGTACATGTGTACGCGACTTAGACATATTACGTCGAGCACTATTACTTATTCAATGTCGTAAATTTATTTAGTAGATGAAAAGCCGACGATGTTGCCTGAATCCAGTTCCTTCTTCGCTCGAAGTGGGCGGTGGCCTCTCCTATAATACTGCCACAATTCGATTCCTTATGTACTGTTGCAAATGACCATCCTTCACATGCTCTTCTATAATATCCTTCAAATGCCTGCAGTCATTCGTGTTGTGCCCATTCAGCTCATGGAATATAAGTGCTCTCTCGATGCCCGCTCATTTAGAAGGTTCTCTTCTTGCCGGCTTTCGATACTAGAGGCGCCCTCGAGTATCCAAGTAAATTCTTTCTAGAGTTTTAGTTAGATCCATGTAAGAAGAAAACTTTGACTCCCTCCATGGACTTTTCAAAGTGCTACCGTTGTCATCCATTTTCCTTTTTCCTTTATCAACTTTGACTGGGTCCTCCATAGATGGACCTCCACCCCTTACTGCATAAGCTTCAGCCTCTCTTCCTTCTCTCTCAGCCTACGCATCTTCTTGCCTCAGAAACCACTTTGCCTTATGGTAGAACATCCCGAGATCCCTCGGTGGGTCCCGTTCCAACGATATCTTGAAATCTGAATTATCTACAATTCTCGAAACTATGCCATCGAAAACATCGATGGATCAGGTCGATCCAACGAAGCCACTACCGCATTAGATTTGGTTAAGAAATCCTTGAGCGATTCTCCCTTCCACTGTTTCATCAATTTCAAAGTCATCACATTCTTGGGTCGGACTATGTGGACCCGAAACTGCCTCATAAACCTTCCAATCAGCTCCGTCGATGTGCCGATAGAGCCACTCTCTAGCTGTCTGATCCATAATGCCGCAATATCTGTCTAATACAAAGGGAAGCATCGTGCCATGACCTCCTTCGATGTCCCCAGCACTTCTATATGCCTCATGTATCTCGTCAAGCGAACAGAGGGATCCGTTCTCCCATCACACATCTCCAGTATTGGAAATTTGAAATCTGGCGGGTTCCTAGCTTGCCTGATCATTAGAGAAAAAGGACTTCTATCAATATCCTCCAAGTCTCTATTTGTTAATCCGCCTCTCATGGTTTGCCTAACCATCTTTGCTAATCTATCATTGTCACCAAGGTGCAGTCCTCGTCCGTTGCCTCTGATCCGCCCCTCGAATTCAGGAGGGAATCTTGGAATCCGCTCTCCTGGATGAGCATTCATTCCTCTATTAGTGCCATATTGATCGGTTCCACCTGGTACTCTGCCTGGGATTGGATCATGCTCTGGGTGAGTGCACCCTAGTTCTTGTGTGGCGCTGGATGGTCCTGCTCCGTTCTAAACTCTGGTCGCTCCATGCTCTCGATCTCTATCTCCAGCATCTCCTGTAGTTGCGTTAACTTAACTCTGTACTCCAACTTGTCCAACTTGTCGAAGTAGGTTCTGCATCTTCTCCTCTTATCTCTTGAGCATCGTTTCCATCTCGTCTCTGGTGATGAAGATCGACAGCAGATTTGCTCCCGAGAAAGCGTCCCAACTCCCTTCATGCTGACTCCTTTCAGTCCATTGTCTTCTAGGTGATTGCCTTGCCATAACTTTTCAAATCTAAGTCTTCAAGCTTTCAAATCTGAAATCCAAGCTCTAGAATCCCTAAGTGCTAGCCCTCTCAGTGAAAGCACCAAAATGTTTGCATCAAAATTGGCCACAAACACCTAATTGCTGATGAAAGCATCCATTTACAGTCATAGATCACAGATAGCAAATATATAGAGAAAAAATATATAAAGAGTGCTCAAATTTCAAAGGAATGCAGTAAAGACACAAGATTTATAGTGGTTTGGCTATCTCCGGCCTACGTCCACTTTGAAGAGTTGATATTTTATTGATAATCACTTGCTGGTTATAAGAACGTAGTTGATAATGATCGAGTTACAATGGAGTTTGGAAGAGTAGCAGCATAGAAGAACCAGAAGATCCCCTTTTCTAAAGCTCTTGGGATGCTGTTTATAGGCGTAGGCTGCAAATATCTTGCTCAGATCTTGGAAGACCTCTTCTTGCATGTGCGTGGGTCTATGCGATCGATCCCAGTCGATTTCGACTCGATCCATGATCGATACAAACGAATTTCGTATCGTTCAAGATCTTGTCCAATCGAGTCGAGATCGATCATGGACATTCTTTAGGTTTTACGCAAGCTCCTGTGAAAATTTGAGGGAATTTGGACTTGTAGATTGTGAGTTATGATCAATGCAAGTTCGAGTTTTTCTCTTGCATCGATCCTCTTCGCGTCTATTTGTTCTTATCGATCCAAGCACGTGCCTGAAAGTTGACGTGGTGCTTGCTTTTAGGATCGATCCACATTTCATGCCAAACGACCGAGTCTTTCATTGTAGTGTATCTTGTTCGCATCGATCACCTTTTCCTTATTCGCATCGATCATCGTTGCACTATTCGTATCGATCATCATTGTACTATTCGTATCGGTCATCGTTCTACTGTTCGTATCGATAATCGTTGTACTGTTTGTATCGATTGATTGTATTTCACAATCTGCGCACTCCGCTTCGTATCGATCGTTTTCGAGATCGATGTAGAGTGTTGTTTGCCGATGGATACGAAATGTAGCAAATATGATCGATGCGAAATGACAACTCTTCATGGATACAAAGTAGTTTAGCTTTGATGGACAGGAAGAGATGCAGTAGCTGATGGATACGAACCAATCGATGTGAAATAACGAATGCGAGCCGATCAATGCAAATTGATGGATGCGAGCCGATCGGTGCGAATTTATGGATGCGAAGTGTTAATCTCTTTGGTTTGCATTGATCATATCTTGAGCATACGAACTTCGATTGATTTGAAATTTGAACCATTGCCTTCCATAACTTTGCATGTCATGCCATATCAATTCTAGCTTGATCCAGACTCGGTTGAAATTCACCAACATCCATGGCTAACCTGTACATAACTAGCAATCGAGGAGAACTCTCTTTGGTTCCCAGTTAATCTTTTGGCGTTACAGCCTTACCAAATGGCAGGATAACAAGCACTTATCAAGAATTAACACTTTTAAGTGGTGAAAAATCAAGTGCCTGAATCACAGCATTTGCATCAAGGTGGTGAAAAATCAGATGCCTGAATCACATCATCGGCATCAAGCTACGTAAGTGACAGAAAGCATAACTGTTGGACAATATCTGGAAGTACATTTTTTTGGTTTCCTATGATTCATGATGAAATTAAAAACAAATCAAATTAGCAAACAACCGTAAGGTAACTGGACAGTAACTGGAAGTAAGATAATAAAATTCGACTATTAGCACTCCAGACTAAATAATTTATATTGGACGTAATATTTTATTTGGTATGAAGTTGATACTACAAATTTTCTCACTCTATGAAAACATTCCTTATTAGTTATAATCACATTAGAACATATATAATGACTAGGATTTAGAAATAAACTAAAACAAATTGGCTATTTAACGAAATGGAGCAATCAATACAATATGCCAAAACATTTTGAACAATTTCCTTATCATCAATGTTGTATCATAATGATCAAGAATTTATAAATAAATTAACTAATAGAAGTTGATCATTTAATCAATGGTGCAATTAGTAGAATTGTCAAAGATCTTGAAAACTTTATATATCTTCAATGTCATACTGTAATCAACTGGATTTAGATATTGGATAAATACAAAATGGCCATTGAAGACAAACACCATTGTCCTAGTGGTTAAGTGATTTGACTTTGGTGTGAGAGATCACAAGTTCAAAAATTCCAAAATTAACTAAATATATCAAAAATTCCAAAATTATTCCTTATCAGCAATGGTACACCATAATTATCAGCATTTATAAATTAACAAACAAAAGATGACCATTGAATTCAATGGTGCAATTAACAGAGCATGCCAAATATTCTCATAATTTTCTTATCATCAATGCTGTGTCATGATGATCAGGATCTAAATGCTAACAAATAAAACATGTCCATTTATTTCAATGAAGAAATTTACACAAATTTCAAAGATTTTGAAAATTTCCCTTATCGTCAATTTTGTGTCATGATTATCAAGATTTACTAGATTAAATTTTAAATTCTTAAGACAGTTGCAAGTTATTGTATATAAAGAGAAGGTGCACATGCACCCATGCCCCCAAATTAAGTAAAGCCTGCTGTTCTTTTCAATAACCTATGCCTTTGTAAATGCAGATTTTTCATTTTAACTAGTTTTAGAAAAAGCAGATTTCTTCATATAATTTCATCAAACAATATATATATATATATATATATATATATATATATATAATACCTTATATTCACAAAAAATTAAATGAAATCAAGTTTGCTTCTTTACAATTGGAATGTCAATGTTAACATCCACTTTATTTTCACTATCTTCCCCATTATGATTATTTGCATTTAATTTGTAAGAATAACTAGAATGTTAAAGAAATAGAATTAATGAATCTGAGTTTTTAATAAATGAAAGTTCATTTGTCAATCATCAGTCTTCAATGCTTATTACATTATAAAATTCAATTTCTACAAAATTCAAATCTTAAAGTAATACACTTAGAACTTTTTAGCATTCAACAACCAAATTTCATAAATAAACACAACCTCATATTTCCTCTGTTAATTTTAATTCTTTCTGTCCCTACTGTTATTTATATTCTTTCTAAATGTGGTTGCTTTTTAATAATGTCATATTTTACAAAACCAAATCATTGATTGATTTTTTCCAATAAATAATCCTCAGCCTTTTGATGTTTTGGAAATGGATATTAACTATGTTCCCCATGAATAGTTTTCAAAAAGCAATTAATTTTCTTTTAGCAATAATCAAAAAGTAATTTTGATTTGAATAATAAAAGACTGTTGTGTGATTTTATTTGAAAGAAAATATTTCAGCTGACCAATGACATTGACGAGTTAATTAAGTTGAATGCAACTATCAATAACCATAGAGTTGTTTATTACTTTTGTTCACAAGTTGACGAACTTTCCAGATCCAAATTGGTTATCTAGACTAAGAACCTTCTTAACTATAAATTAACACATTTGAACAATCAAATGTTATGAATCCCACAAAAGGAGAAGTGAGTAAAGAATGAATTATCACCATCAATTTTTTAGCTGTAATATTAGGATCACTTAAATGAAAAGTCTGTCTATTGATATAGTTTTTAATGTTAGAAAATTATTAATCCATAGATATTGCGGACAATAAATAATTACCTATTTAGTAAATAAATTGAATGTCAAAGTTAAATGATAAAATGTGGCGAATGTTATAAAAAACTATCTAATAATTTAATATTTGTATACGCCTAAATTCACAACATACATGGTGCACAAATTTAAACAAGGAACATGCATGTCATGTTGGCTAATGTGCTATTTCAGTTTTGTGGTACGCTTATTATTAAGTAAACCTGTTCTAGTTTTTAAAGGATCAAAAAATTGTTTTAAAATTTACAATAATTTCTTTTACAAATCTACATTTATGAACACGCATATAGTCATTCACATGAATGCCACAAAAACTAGAGCAAAGGCAGCAGAATTTATATGTGATTATTGTACAAAGTCTTAAAGTACTAGATAAGGCATAACCATAAAACTTAATTGATCTTTTGGCTTCAATGGTTGTAAAATCAAAGCACAGGCAGTTTAAGAGGGCACAGTTTCAGTTTAACTGCCTATAGCTTGATAAGTTGAGAAAAAAAGGCTTGGGTGGAATTTGCAGGCTTTCCAAATTTGCAGTTAAAAACTGAAGTACTTTCGTCATAGTAGGGCGATCTTTTTTTTGAACAGCCAGATTACTATTTTCTAGAACAACCAATTGATACACGAATGCCACTAATCTAGATTACCATTTAATAGTTTTTGATACTTTTGCATATAATTTAATGTACTAAATGACTTTGATTTTAGTAGAAAATTGGAGGCAACATAAAGAATTTTTAGCTTTCAAACTAAATTGAACCCTACTTACTTGCTAAAGTATTATTACACTCCTGGAACTTTTTTTTTAAATTATTTACAAAATAATTTAACAACTTCCCCGAAAAGGAACATAATTACAAATATCAATTTACAAACTATGCATAGGTGTAAGCGCACTGAAAAGTGATCTAGAAATAGTTTGCATACTTTGAAGAGTGGTTAAATGGGAATATCAAAGTAGCAATTGGAGTTTACTACATACGATTTGTTTTTTTCCAACTTGCTTTCTAACAATTTCATGATAAATTAAACACTATCATAATAGCCTCCACAAACTTAATAAGAAGTTGAAGATCTTAAAATTAAAACAACAAGTGAATAAGTTACCCTCTTGAACTTCAGCAACAATATCCCAAAAGAATCCAAAAACATAAATTGATCCTCTACCTCCTTTCACCTTCTCAAACTGCGGCAGTGGAACAACAACAAGCGGATGAGAAAACACCTTCACAGATGGGGCTGGCTTGCAGTAGCGTTACGGAGCTTCAGTGGTGATGTTGGGGGTTCGTGCGAAGCTGGGGTGAAGCTAGAAGGTAAGTGGTGGTGGTCTCGGGGCGTACGCTAGCAACTATAGCAATTTTAGGGTTTTCTCATTTCAGGCTTTATTGGGATCGACTATGGAGTCGTGGACGTGGAAAAGAGAGAACTGTTGAGCGCAGTGGAGAAGTAGGTTAGATTTTTTAATTAAATTAAGGAAAAGGAAAGGAGATATGCGTGGAAGATAGAATGAGAGTGGACGCAGACGAAAGCGCGAAAATTTTTCATTTCTCCTGCGTTTCTTCAAGGAAGCGTTTCATATGTTGTTCTTTGTTTTTTCATGATCATATCGATTTTTGCAGCCTATTTAGTAAAACACTACTGGACTATGCTGCTAAAAATGTATATTTTTGTAGTGTCAACAAGTTATATATGGATATTGATCAGAAAATCACCATAGAGACAATGCAACTCCAGTAGATCGATTCTGATAATTTCAAAAACTTGTTTTATTATTTAATTAATTCATTAATTAATTATTATAGCTCAAATTTTGGGTTGTTACATTCTTCCCTCCTTAAAGGATTTCGTCCCTGAAATCTCCAAGGACAGAAGAATGAAATAAATATTTTAATCCAAATTCTACAGCCACATATTCAACCATCATCCATTACATTCATTGTCCTTAAGCTTTCTAATGCAATTTATGATATATACGATAGTGTGGTGTCCATGTCCCTAACTAATGTAAAAGATTAGGTGGTCCACTGATTCGGTTAACCTCCTTTTTATGCATCATGTCCGTGCCATGTATCGAAATGAATGCATATTCCCTAGCGACGACTGATTGTTCCATATGTGTGCTATAATCAACATCCAAATGCAATAATCATATGATAATCACCCATTATAGCAACCATGGAAATAAAAATGCAAGTGCACACACATCCATATGCATATGATTTAGTGACCTAGTTAGGCCGATCCCCAAGAGATAATAGTGCCTAGTGTGTGTATATGCGTCCATTAGCATCCATTAGCATCCACTAGCAAACACTTGCAACCTCCAGCGTCCAACATACATAACATGTTCTAGTAACATGTTTACATTCAGCCCTACCATCTATAGGTCGAATCCTTAGATCTACCCTCCCAAAGGATACTAAAGGAAAGAACCTATTCAAAACTAAAGATGGAAATAGGAAATTCAAGATGTACCATCGAAGAGATGCAGATAAGAGGTACATATTTTCTCCTCGGCCTCCCATGTAGCGTCCTCAATACTATCTCTCCATTGCACCTTAACCAAAGAGACTTCCTTATTCCTAAGCTTCTTGATATCATGCCCAACGGTCTTGGTAGGAATGCGACGAACCGATGCTTCTCTCTCCACTACAACTTTCTCAAGTAGGTTAGGTTCCACTACCTTTACTGAATCATGTAAACACTTTCTTAAGTATGAAATATGAAAAAACATCATGAATTCCTATGAGCCTGCCCGGTAGTTTTATCCAATACACCATCTTCCCTATCCTTTCCACAATGGGGAACGACCCTACGAATCTGGAAGCAAGTTTCCCACTTGATCCAAACCTCGCTACCTTTCTTAGCAGAGATACCTTAATGCAAACCAAGTCTCCTATCTCGAACTCAACATCCCTTCTCCGCTTATCTGCATAGGATTTCTGTCTATCTTTGGCTGTCTTCCTTCCTTTTCTATTCATATCAATCTTTTTCGAAGTCTCTGTAACCATACCGGGACCAAGTAGCAATCTTTCTATAGACTCTAACCAACATGAAGGCGACTTGCAAGGTCTTCCATAAAGGGATTCAAAAGGAGCCATCCCGATGCTAGCCTGAAAACTATTGTTATAAGCGAATTCCACTAAAGGAAGGTGCTCCTCCCAAGTTCCTCCAAAATCAAGAATGCACATCCTCAACAAATCCTTCAGAACTCTATTAAATCTCTCCGTTTGGCCATCCGTTTGATGGTGATAAGCCATAATCAATCTATGATGTGTCCCTAAAGCCTCTTGCAAGCTTCTCCAAAACTCACTAGTAAAAAGAGGGTCTTTGTCGCTTACTATGCTAGAGGGAACTCCATGAAGTCAGACTATCTCACGAATATATATGAATCCCAAATAATTGCCTCACGAATGTATATGAATGCCGAATAAGGTGCTGTCCTCGTACACTTGACCGGAATGATGTGGGCGCTCTTAGTCAAACGATCAACAATCACCCAAGTACCCATACTCTCCTTCCTAGTTCAGGGTAAATCGTCTACGAAGTCCACCGAAACACTATCCCACTTCCATTCGAGTATATCCAATGGTTGAAGCAATCAGCCAGGCCTCTACTCCTCCTCCTTAACTCTTTGGCACACAAGACACTTAGCCCCAGACTCTGCTACATCCTTCTTCATGCCACTCCAATAAAACGCTCTCTTTATATCCCTATGCATCTTATCACTGTTCAGATGAATAATCATCTGAGAATGGCGTGCTTCTGCTAGAACTGCTCTCAGTAAATCACCAGTGTGGGGGACCTCTACTCTGCTAATCCAATCCAGAATATCCATGAGCTCTGAATCCTTTTGTTGCCTTGAGCTAATCTGACTATGAGGGTAGGCTTAACCTTAAATGCTGAAATCTTAGCAAAAGCTCTGATAAACTTTCTATAATAACCAGCTAAACCCAGGAAGCATCTAACTTAGATAGCATTCTTAGGGGCCTACCAATCTTGTACTGCCACTATCTTAGTGGGATCCACAGCTAAACCCTTTCTTGAGACTACATATCCCAAGAAACTCAGCTCCTTACGCAAAAAGTAACACTTCGAGAACTTTGCTTTCAGCTGATGAATATGAAGTGTACGGAGAACCTCCTCAAGATGAATAGCATGGTCTTCCTTACCCTAGAAAACACCAGAATATCGTCCACAAACACTACAACGAACTTATTCAGGACATCTCGAAAAACATGGCTCATCAGATCTACAAAATAGAATGGGGCATTGGTCAGTCCAAACGGCATAACCAACCAGTCAAAGAATCCATCAGGTGTCCTAAAGGCTGTCTTATCGATGCTATCATCGGTGACACTAAGTTGATCAAATCCAGCGGCTAAGTCAAGCTAAGAAAATACTGAAAGCCAACCAACTGATCGAAAAGGTGGTCTATCCTAGGAAGTGGGAAGCGGTTCTTCTTTATGAGCTTATTCGACTCTCTTTAGTTTACGCAAAGTCGAAGGGAACTATCAGCCTTTGTAGTGAAGATGACTGGCGATCACCACTCGGATATGCTCCATCTAATGAAGCCTTTCTCTAATAGCTCACCAATTTGCTTGCTTAACTCCTTACTCTCCTTAGGAGCCATATGTCTCATGGGTAATGCCACTTGGTTAGCATTGTCATTCAAATAGATCCTAAAGTCGATCTCTCTCTTAAGGGGTAGCCTTCTAACCTCCTCAAAAACATCTAGGAAATCTCTAACAACTGGAACTAAATCTAACTCTCCTGGTGATGAATCGTGGAAATAGAGGAAGCTCAACATCACCGACCCCTTGGGTCGTAAGAAACCTCAAGAGTCTGTCCGCTACATGTCTCTAGTGTAACGACTCTCCTCTCGTAGCCTAGTATCGCACCATAAGTAGATAACTAGTCCATCCCCAAAATCATTCCATATCTCGAAAATCCCAGTACATGGGAGTCATAGCTTAATTCGATGCCTAGTATAAAAAATTTCAAACCTATACAAATCATGGATAAATGTGCCAATCCTCCTACGGTGTTTGAAATAACTATGGGGTCTACTATTAGAGAAATATCTAAGTGCAAACAATCAACCAAGGAACTAGAAATGGAAAAGTGCGATGCTCCGGAGTCAAAAAGAGTCTGAATAGTAAAATCAGAAATAGAGATCAAACCTACTATAGAGACTTTCCTACCTTGATTCGGTCTACTACTAAAAGGTGTGGCATCCAAAGCCTGTACTTGCACCGTAAGTGCGTCTACTCTTTACCCTGTCCTTTGAGGACAAGCTCTACTAAGGTATTCAGGCTGCCCATAGTTATAACACATCCCCTTCATTGTGTCCTTCTTACAGTCCTTTGTGAAATGCCCAAAAAGTCCACAGTTATGACATTTCTCGCCCTTCTTGATCTGCCCCTTCTGAGGTCCTCCTCCTTTCTCCTTGTCTTTATCCTTCTTATTCTTCCACCACTGCTTCTTAGAGTTTTCTGATTTAAGAACCTCCTTAACCTCTTCATTCTTAGCAGCATATAATATAAGAGCCATTTCCACAAGTGACTCATATGTCGCTCCCATAGGTACACGTGTTAATGCCAACCCTTATAGGGGCTGGTTCAAACCCTTAGCAAACTTGATGCCTTCTTATGCGGTGTATTAACAAGCTCTATCTCGTACCGTGACAACTCATTAAACTAATTTATATACTCTTTCATCGAAAGACTCCTCTGCTTCAAACTAATAAACTTCTCCAACCGCATGCTTTCCTCGGCTTGCCACAAGAACTTTCTCTCATACCTTTTTCAAAATCCTCCATGGCAAAAAATGTCTTGCCTCCTAGACTAGCGAAGTCCTTGCATAGCATAGAAATATTGGCTGCTGCAGGTAGATTAACGGGATCGCCACCCGATGGTGTTGTATTGGGCACTTGCTCTTACACCTCTGGTGCCGTAGCTTGGTGGTATCTACAAAACCAGGCAGTGTCTTGGACACCCTCTAGAAGATTTGTGGTGTCCGCCATTCTATGTAAAGAAAAGAAAATGTAGGCTCAAAAGAATTGAAAGAAGGTGGACTGGACTTTGAAGGGATTTTAATTAAACTCTTTTATACTTGCAAACCATTTCTATAATAAGAGTTTCTTTCAAAAAAATAATTTTATTTTGAAGATGTGTTACCTTTGAAAAATACTTCACTTTTAAAACATGGTTCTAGGAATCTAGTAACCTTAGGCTCTGATACTAAATGAAACACCACACACCCCTTAATATACCTAAAAAGTGGAACACCAAAGGATGTGGTGCGTTATAGGTATAGCTAAAGCTTCATAGAGACTAAGATTCAGAAGATAAATAAGTAAAAATATTTTAATAATAAATTATCATTCAAAATTAAACTTCATCTCAAAATAAGCCATAAAAACAATACATGTCTCAAAAACTCAAAATATCTCATGTCTCATGAAAATCCATCTCAGTCTCATAAAATCAGAGTATAAAATTAACAATAATAGTAGTAATCTCTCTTACAAGTGCAAGTCCATCATAAGCCAAATGAAAACGATGAAGAGCAGAAGAATACATCTGAAATGGGAAAATTTTGGGAATGAATCTCCAAGCAACCTGAATCAACTCAACTTTGATGGCCTATTGGGGGGAAAAAGGGGAAATAGAGGAGTGGGTCAGACAATAAGTCTTGTGAGTGAAAGTAATTACTAGCATTTATAAGCAAGATAAACATAGTGGACTAAGCAATGGTTCTAGCTTGAAAGGAAAACACAGAAAAGATAAAACTTGGATAAAATACTATTTCTGATTCTGTTTGACTATTTGCTTTGATTGTTTGCACTAGTCTTAAACTGTTGTGATCAGGCTGAAACCCTAATCCTATCTCAACCGTTATCTTGATTAGGTTGAAACCCTAATTCTATCTCAACTATTGTCTTGATTAGGCTGAAATCCTAGTTCTACTCTTTGATCGACCTATTCTATCTCTGTTGCGCCACTGTGAGCTGATCCAATACTATTAGCCACACGGTAAAAAGACATCTCTTTAGTGCTTAGGACACAGTAGCAAATTATTTACACTAATCGATGCCACACGCTCGGTCATCGTCGGTACACACTAACTATCGCCCTATTTAACCCTTTATTTACCCTAATCAGCATAAGCATGCCCAGCCTCATCTAACTGCAGCGAGACCATCAATTCTTGTCCTAAAAGGGAATGCTGCCCAGCCTCACCTAACTGTTGTGAGACCATTGGTCCTAGACCTAAAAGGGAATGCTGTTGTTACTGGTCCTAACAAACAATCTTCTAGTTTTGCGCCCCTTCCTTAAATCCCCAGATTTGAGCCTCTATCTATCGGCCACTTATTTACCCTAATCAGCATAAGCGTGCCCCAGCCTCACCTACTATTGTGAGACCATCAATCCTAGATCTGAAAAGGAATACTGCCGGTACGGGCCCTACTTATATGTTTGCTTCTTAACTTAATTCAAGAGCTAAGTTTTAAAATAAGCCTCTTATGTTGTCTCTGTTATATTTTCTTATTAACTTAATCCAAGATCCAAGTTTCAAAATAAGCGTCTTTTGTTATTTCTGCTATATTTGTTTATTATCTTAATCCAAGATCTAAATTTCAAAATAAGCCGCTTCTGTTATTTCTTTCTTTTTGATTATAATCTATGTGTTATAATTGTTCTTCCAACTGTTACCCTTTTATTTTCTCTTTTTTTATAACCACTTATTATAATTATGCTAGTAAATATCTTATATTTTCCTTTTTCGGTCCATCTCTGTTTTATTTCACTTTTTCTTATTTTACATCTGATTTTGGTAAATTTAGTGTTTTTCTATTTTAATCCACATTAGCGAAATCTTCTCTTTTTAAATTATGCGCCTAAAAAGGAATTAAATCTCTATGAAAAGAAACTAACATTTATAGGCTAAATTCCAACTTAAAACAAATGTAAATAACTGTAAATAGCTGAAAATAACTGAATAAAATAGCTGAATAAAATAGACTGAAAAGAAATTCCGAAACTTATATAAAAATTGACTGTAAATAAACTTTCATAAAAACATCTCAAAATTTTAGAAAAACTATAACTATTGAGAACCCTATTATTATAAATTTCTTGAAAATCTAAATTAGTTACAAAAACACTCACCCATGGTCCTTAGCTCTAATCCTTAGTCTTCCTAGATCCACTTCTAAGGCGTAGAATATTTTTATTAAAAAAATTTCTTAGAAAAAATTTCTATTTAGGGCTCAGCCTTGGGCAATGGACCTAATTGGGAGAAAATCTAAATGATAAAAATAGCTAGGTCTAGGATCTAATTTATAGTGTGACTTAGGGATCTCAGGACGTTGGATTTGATGATTAAATCTGGCATAACCACATCACAGGCTCATTAAGGAACCTCAGAAGCAAGCATGAACGTATAGAATCTCACAAAAATCAAGTTTTAACGTCAAAGGCTCGTACCTAGACATTTTCACATCCAGAAAGTATGGCGGGTCAACCTGTAAGCTTTGAAGGTCAAACTATAAGTCGACCTGACAAGGGCGTGGGCCAAACTATCCCTTGATTTCTTTTGTTTATTAAATTTTTATTTCTTGTTTCTCTCATAACTTCTCCATACTAGCTCGGATTTCGACAAGTTATATATGGAAATTGATTAAAAAAATCGCCATGGACCCAATGGTGCAACTCTCGTAGCTCGATTCTAATAATTTCACAAACTTATTTTATTATATAATTAATTCGTTAATTAATTATTATAGCTCAAATTCTGGGTTGTTACAGATTCCCTTTACATTTCTGCCCCCTCCCCATTTTGATTTTGTATTGAACTCGACTTGATTTTCCTACTATGATTTGGGTGTTTATGTGACAATGAACAAACTTTACTGAAGTGCACTGACCAATAAGTTTTGGTCATGTACATAAATGTTTTGAGATATATGTGTTGTGATGGTGAAAACTTGGGTTGTTGCTTTATTGGCTTATGTCTGAGTTAGTGGATGTTTTGAACTTCCATGTACATACATACATACATACATACATACATACATACATACATACATACATACATACATACATACATATGTATGTACATATGTGTGAATATCCTTTTGATTCTTGTTCACTTGATTCTTTCACCTTGCAATTTCATTTAAATTTCATTATATGATTTTGGGGAGTTAAGTTCAACTTTGATCACTTCGTTGTTTCATTGATCGTCTCTTGCTTGTTTTTTTCCCCTTACACTTGTGATTCATCACTTAACTACTAGTGTTTTCCTTGAACTGAACTGAAACGATTTGCCTAATGCTTGACATTGAGTGATTTACTTGTTGCCTTTCTACTCACCAGGTATATTTATACATGTATATATATATATATATATGTGTGTGTGTGTGTGTGTATCTATATGTATGTTTTCATATACACTTTAATGATTTTATATGTTTCCATCCCTGTTAAAACTGTCCCTATAATTTATTTATAGGAGTAGAATGTTTTCATATGTCCTTTGTTTATCTACTCCTATGTTTTCATAACACTATTACTTGCTTCTCCTTGTTGCTTTAAGCTGAACCATTTTGAGTTGATCTTGTTGCAGTGCACTTTGATTCCAATATAATCCATGTATATACATACATGTATGTGTGTGTATGTGAATGTTTATGTCACTGCCTTATTTTAATCTATGGCACTTGCTATTTGTGGCACTGCCTTTTTTAATTTGTTTGTGAAACATTTTGAGCTTGAACTAGTTTGCTTTGAGTTGAACCAGTTTGAATTGCTTGAACCATTTTGAGCTGAACCATTGGTTGAACTGCTTTGAGATGGTTTGAGCTTGAACCATTTCTACTCACTATGTACATACATATATGAATTGGTTTGAGCTTGAACCATTTTGAGGCTAACCAATTGTTGAATTACTTTGACCTGAACCATTTTGAGTTGTTCTTGTTTTGGGTTGCCTTAAGCTGCTCCTATGTTCCTATGTTTTCATATGTTTCCATGCTTACCGAATATGTCCCTAGAATTTCTATATAGGAGCAAAATACTTTCATTCTCCCTTGTGCATCTGCTCTTATGTTTTCATGTACACTATCACTTGCTTCTCCTTGTTGCTTTGAGCTGAACCATTTTGAGTTAATCTTGTTGCAGTGCACTTTGATTCCAATATCATTCACGTATATATGGACATACATATGTGTGTGTGTCTATGTAAATGTTGGTGATTGATCTATACTTGTACATTACTTTGTTGCCTGAATGTTTGTGGCACTTCCTTGTTTTTATTTGTAGAACTTCCTTATTTTAATTTGTGTCACTTGCTATTTGTGGCACTGCCATGTTCCATTATTGGCCTTGTCAATGTACTTGCACACTGCCTTATTCAAGGCAGTGCTAGTGCACTACCTTGAAAAAGGCAGTGTACACTGCATTGACATTGGTTGAATCCCTTTCATGTAGTTTGGTTTCTTTTTTGTGCACTTTGATACTTGCTTCAGCATACTTGTTATTTTGCTTGAGCTTGTTTTTGTGCACTATGATTTCTTATTACACTTTTAATTGCAAATCTTATACTTTTATATGCTTTTATGTACTTGTATATACTTATGTACACTCGAGCTTTTATATACTTGCTTCGACGCTGTGATTTCTATTTTTTCCTAAGCACTTGTTGTTTGATGCATATGTATATGTATACATATATACATATAAATGTGCATATGTACATGCTCAATCTTTGATGATATATACTTGCTGCTTATAACATGAAATGCTTATCATGCATGTACCATTATATATGATTCATGTGTGAATTTTCTAATGTTCCTTATTCATGCCTTTATCTGAACCATTTTTAGTTTCTGAACCATATTGATTTGTACTTGTTTTGAGTTTCACCTATGTGCGCTGGAATTTTTTCGTAGCCTGTTAATGTGCATTTAAATTCTTATTTATGTGCACAGTAGTTCTAAACATTATATGCATTGTAGTTTTGCCTTAAATTCTTACTTAGTTGTTTTTTCCATTTCATGGATGTGCAATGTGCATTTTCATGTATATACATACCTAGATATGTGTCTAAATATGTGTGAATGTGCAAATGTGCATTTCCTGGTTTGAGTATTTTGGTTGTATTATCTCACACTTGAATTGCATATATTCATGGATTGAGTATTCTAGTGTTTCACATGTTGATGCACTTGTTTTGGACTTCAAATGCTAAAACTTGTTTCGAATTTGAATTGTTGAAACTTGTTTTATGATATGTGAACCTGAGTTGAGCCTGAGGAGGCTTGGGCTTGACCTTGTGCACATTTGCACTGTGTTGAGCCTTCAAGCTTAACCTTTGTAACAATCCATGAGATTTAATCGATGCTCGGCCTTGTCATATTCATTGTGATACACCGTGTATATCATAAATTGTCCATGGATATATATATACACACACATACTGTCTAAAACATGAAGAAGAAACAAACCCATAAACTGAGGTAATATTAGGTTTGTTTCCTTTTCCATTTTACCGTGTTATTTGATAGGTATAGGAGATGGTTGAACACAAGTTGAAGCAAGCAAATCAAGATCAACATAAAAAACAAACTCATACAAGTAAAAAAATGTTATATATAAGAGTGTATAGAAATATTGTATATACGAGAGTGATAATGAAAGTTGTATTTGAAAATGTAAGTAGAGTGATAGTGAAAGTTGTATTGTATTAGATTTGAAATAAAATATTTGTTTAAATAAAATATTTGAATTTCATTCTGTGAATAATTATTCATATGCATCAATATTTATACGTTATCTAATAGGAATATCAGAAACAATACTATAACTCTAGACAATATTTGGTTTTTTTGTTGTGCTAGTGCATATCAGACGATGGGCATCTTTATGGTCTGATGTGCAATGTGATATAGGTATTTTGAACATACCAGTATGTGATTCATTTTTTTCGATAATGTTGATTTATTGACCATCGATTCAGCTTTCTTTGTTGTCTATCATCAATTTAGGACGATTTGTTTCTCAATTGAGCATTGATGTCCTTTGTCAGGAATGACTAAAACAGAAGTGCAAGTGGCGGCCATGCTATGTGGGATTGCTCCTATCAGTTATTTCACTTCTAATCTAGATTGTTTTTGGTGGTATGCACATAGGGATGTTAAATATTTGGATAGTCGATAAGGTCGGCGGGGTCCGGCTAGGAGTTCCCGATAGGAGTCATGAAGTATATGACACTCTTAAGTATATTTTCTAGAGGTATACTTTTGGTGAGGGGGTGCATCCTCCTAGTCATTATTGGAAAGTTTTTTTCCTTATTTTCAATTCAAATCTGTGAACTATTTTCTTAATTGCATCAAGAAGTGACTGGAGCTCTTCTCGATGTTTAATTATTTGTGCTCATACTTTAAGTTTGGATTTTTATCTTGTTTATACCCATTCTTTCAAGTTTGGGTTTTGTTTAAAAAAATTCCACTCTTTCATGCATGGAAGTTGTTCTTATGAGGTAAAACTCATTCCAAGTTTAGCGGAGGTCTCAAAAAATTATTATATGTTCACCACATTACTTGATTTTTTCATGTTGGTTATCCAGACTGATTCGGGTGTTATTTCATTATAATGCTCGATTCAAATAGAGTATTTTTCCAGTTTGTTATTGGTGAGACATGAAGCTCATGGAGTAGATCATGGGCCATCTATTATACTATTTTTATTTTCCACTGTATTATTATACATACCCATAAGCAGATGAGGTTTGTTTTAACTATAATATACTATGTATTTTCATATGATAGTTTTTATTGTTTTTGTTCTATTATTTGTGATCGTTTCTATATGAGATTCTACTTCCCTTATTGTTCTTTTTATTTTACCCTAACAATCTGCCTTTTCAGCGATTGAATGTTCGGCATTGAAATACCATGGATGCATTCGGTGCCGACTTTCAATGGTCGAAAAGGCAGGTCGTTATAACTGGTATCAGAGCTAAAGGTTAAGTAAGAACCTTGGCTTTGGTAGGCAAACTCATTTGAAATAGAGTAAGTGACACCTTGGGATGAGTTGAGAGTATTATATATATGAGGGCATACTTGTTATTGTTGTAATAATACGATGTATTAGTTAGTCTATTGAGTGGTTTATGAATTTTGGTCGAGACATGGGACGCTACGGCGTCAATAGGGATTTCTAAACATTTGAACATGACAAACATCACGATATTGATTTTTGAAAATTTGGTAAATGAAACACTTACCTGGGATTATATATTTTATATATAAAGGAATTTCAATTTGATATAGTTATTTATGTTGTGTGTGTTTTTCGAAAATGATAATATTTATTTATTATCACTGTTGTTTGATTTTTCATGCTCGAGTAGTTACGAGCATTGACTATCGTATGTTGTTTACTAATTTAAGCTTGGTTAGTTTATGGCATTTATTACTTTAATAATTATGAGTACATTAAAATGAACTACTTTTGAATTAATTATCACAATATGACCATCAGGCGTTCGATAAAAATGTTAATTTAAAATTCATTATTTAATAAAAGTTGTTTAATATAATCTAAATGGAAAGGTAAGATATCTAATGGATAAATATTTGAGAAAATTTAATTATAATAAATAAAAATTATTATAGTATGAGATGATTTTATATAAAGAAAATTTTATATAAATTTGGTTTATAAAATGTGTTTTAAGAAGAGTTTTTGAGAATCTAAACCCTAGGAGTGCTTAAAATGATTCCAAATAGATTTTGAGAAAAAAACGGTAGTATTATTTAGAAGTATTTATAAGTATAAATATTTTGGAAGAGAAATTTTAAGTTAAATACATTTTCTTTAGATAGTTCGGGAAAACATCTCAATTAGTTTTATGGTAATCTGAATAATCTTCTAAGTGACGATCGAATGTTTTCTTAAGCGAACGTTGTAGTGCACTTAGTAAATTATTCCCTTTATCATTGTCCAATCGAAACGAGTTCAAATCTGAACGAAACCAAAGTGATTATTTGTCGAAAATTTATTAATTTTTTTTATATATAGAAATATATGTGGTATGATTTTCAAAAGGGATTTGAAATAAAAACCAGGTATTTAGTTCTTTAGTTTCCTTAAAGGAAATTGATTTAAAATAAAAAGGTAGTTTGATAAATGTAGATAAATGAAATTTTAAACTCTTGGATAAAAAAAGAGATAATTTAACTCAAGTTTTTATGTGGTTATATTGGATATGAAGGTTTTAATAAGCATTATTTTATTGAAACCATGGTTTTTATTTAAACATTTAAGCCATATAAACTGTTTGTTGTTATTGGGCCAACTTAAACAACTTTCCTTAGGACACACTAAGGTAAAAGGTCGAAGTAGTTAATTTAGTTTTAATAACCATATTTTGATTGGGTCTCCATTTGAAATTTGAAAAAATAGAAATAGATAATAAATAAATAAAGTAAAATTGATATCTTGTATTACTCTTAGAACATAGAAGAGTATTATACATGTACACAAAAAGTGAAGTAAGTTTTTAATTTAATGTTGTATAAAGATGTGTCTTTATAAAATATTTATAAAATTAAGTGAAATTTTATGAAATGATTCATACATAATTTTAGTGTTGAATGAAATATTATAAATGGAAATGTAGATAAAATTAAAAGTGATTTAGAAAGAAGGCGTAGTTAAGAAACCAATGAGAGTAAGTTCGTAAGTTATTTGTAGATCATTTCATTCGCATGGTTCTTGATCTAGGAATCGAATACATAACTTCGAGATGATTCACACTGGTCTGAAAAAGATTTCTCACTTGATTCTTGTCAGTGAACACTTGATTTGGATTCTTGATATGATATTAAGGTTTTCTATCATAATATATGACTATGTAAGGAGAATAAATGTTTCTAATCAAGAAACTTGATTGGAGTCCGCAATGGAGAGGTAGAGTGAGAGATACATGTTTGGAAGTAACGTTATGTATCCAAACAAGTGATCGGATCAGATATAGTGTATGGATGATTTATGTACATCATATGGGCCTAAATATTTGTATGCTAGTTGTGTGGCTTAGGAAAGTTTGGGAAGTGACTTTCAGTTTCGTCGTAGGGAGCTTAAATAATCTTCTAGGAAATAACCAAAAGTCGATGAGCTTAATGATATGCTTAGGAAATTATACATACATACATACATACATACATACATACATACATACATACATATATATATATATATATATATATATCCTTGAACTATCGAGAAACTTGAGAACCTAAGCAAAATTCTAAATCTTGTTTGTTAATAATTTAACATTTAAAATAATTTTTAGTGTCAGTTTATTCCTTTATGGAATTAGATTTGATTGATAGTGTGATTTTATAGACTATGGTTTTATAAAGTTGTTGTTTATTAAGACCTAAATCCAGGTGCTTTGGAAAAGCGATTTCGAAAATATTTGTGAAGGAAATAATAAAAATATTAATTCAAAAGCTTTGGTAAAGTATTATTATTCTAGTAAATTTTAAAAGAGTTTGTGAAGTGATTTTTTTCGAATATTTTGTTATGAGTAAAGCTAGGCGATTTAAAGTTTTTCAATTTGGAAGACTCGCCGAGTATATTTGTTTGCTCTAGTTGTTGTTTTATGAGGAATTAGAATACCACTAAATGCTCCATATTGCTTTGATTCTAGAGTTGTACCATGCTGCGGTAGGAGGAGCCCCCTCCTTACCACAATTGATATTGGTTTTGATTTATTTCTCTTTTGAGGAATTTGAAAAAAAAATTGAATATAAAGCCTAGGCGTTTAGTTCTAAATATATCTGTTGAAAAAATTGGGTGATCAGTATTTGAACATATAGTAATCTCTATACTTATATTGCATATAGTTGTTATATTTTTTATATTCTCTTTTGGCAGCATAATTCTCTTTTGAATTATGTAAATACATGAGAGCAAGAGATTACTATTTGATTTCTTGCATACCTGCATTCACATCGATATAGTAAGTTGCTTGCAAAATAAAAATCTAACGCTAAAGTAGTACGTAGTAGATTTAGGAATTGGTAATTGATTAATGATTTTATGCCTTGGATATGGGAGGTCATTTGGCTTTTGTTTTCTTTTGTTTGATTTAAGCTATTTATGGCGTGCCGCGGTTTTTTCGAATCAGCCATGCAAAGGAGGTACTGCCAAAATTTTCGGTAACATAAAGGACTTTAAAAGTTTAGTAACTTGTTTTAATTAATAGTTTTTAAACCTTAAGGGTTTGGATACATTTTCTTTCATTTGTAATTTTAGGGATGAAATTCTTTTAGGGGGGAGAATGTAACACCCTGGAATTTTATCGTTTTGAGTTTTGAATATTTAATTAGTTTTAAATATTAAAATAACTTTTTTAAGTTTAATAACTTCAATTCAAATATATAGATTATTCAAATATTTGAATTGTGAATTAAAATATTAATAAATGGATTAATAGCTTTATTTAACTCATTTTAATAAATAAAAAATAATGGCGAATTCACTTTGTAAAATTATGTACAATAATAAACAGTTTGAATAAATAAGAAAAAATCATTTGTTAATATAATGACTTGATTTTTATGACACATCTTTATTTTAATTTATAAATTTTTCCATAATTTTTAGTTTAGAAAATATTTAAATTATCGTTTGACGTATTTTATGGAAAACAATGATATCTTTGAAATTTCATAGAATAAAATCATCTGTACTTTTTATTTTCGATTTGTGATTGTGTCTATTTTGTTGCACACTCGTATTTCTACTTATATCATTCGTAATTTGTATGGGAACAGGATATTGTGTAGCAGAGTACCGCAAAAGCTCTCTATTCGAAAACATTTTAAATCAAATAAAAATTCAAAATTTTGGTCAAACTTTGTGATGTGATGTTGGCTTGTAAATGTTAACTAGCTTGAAAATTTTGTTAACTTAAGAATTTTGGCCAGCTTGAATTGTAGTGATTTTGATTTGTTTATAAAACTAGATAAATTCACTTACACTTTTTCCTCCTTCAATTTCATTCTTCCCCTCTTTCTCCTTTTTCAAAACCAATGTCCAATAAATCAAAAATCAAAATTCCTCATTCAAAAATCAATATAAAATCATTTACTCAATAAAAATTTGCAAACAAGAAACTTTGAGTTTGTATCATTTACATCTACAAATGCGTGTATGTGGTGTTGGTTACGGTCGAGTCTGGTTGGGTTCAAAGTGGGAAGTGTGGACTAAGGTAGAACTTCAAATAGGATATACGTGAAATTAGCTCGTTTCGAGGGTGGCGCTGAGTTCGTAGAGTGAAGGAGCTTTGGCGGTGCAAGTGGTGTGAAGTGCGATAACCTAGGGGAGGTTGCGACTCATGTACAGCCACATGAGTTCGTCTAGGCTGCTTTTTTGGAAGCATGCAGTTGTGGCAGTGATGGTTAGAGCACGGCGAGGAGGTGAAGAGGGATTCATCGGTGTGAACGTGTGGCTATTTCACGGAGAATCGAAAGAGAGAGGAGGAGAGAAGGGAGACGATGGTTCGTGCACGTTTGTGCACATATACAGGCGCTTGTAATTTGAAAAGGGGGAAGATGGATTAATAATGTGATCAAGGGTAATGAATATTTAATTAAGTAATTAATCATTACAATTAATTCAAAATCTTATAAATTCTATAACTATTTAATATGAGGTCGGATTTGGACGCGATCTTTTCCATTGGACTCAAATTGATGTTATCTACACATTAGAACTGATTCCGTTGAATTTGGAGCTATTTGAATTGAAGGCTAAAATCAAACATCGTTTGTTCTTAGATAAAACCGAAATGTAAAAACGTCAAGTAGAATTTCAATGATTTTACTCACTTTTAAATAAATTATATGATATTTATGTTGCTATAAACTATTTTTGAATGCTTGGATGATGTTGATACTCTTATTGAAGTATAAATGAATAATAAAATTGTAGAGATATAATTCAATTATGCTTAACGTAGTTAAATTAGTTATATTCAGTTATATTCCATTTGTGATATCTACTTTGTAGAATAAAACACCCTGTTCTGGTATAACTAAATTGAGTATATTATTTTAGACTTCTATCAAGCAGCATAAATCACCATTCTATGCTTGCCAAATAAAAGATGGTTGTTTGACTGTTTCTTTGGATTTGAATTCTCGCTTGAAAGCGGATTGCATAAATAATCATTACTTTGCAGGGGACTTTTGTAGAGAGACCCTAAGAGGCTACTTGCCAATATTACTTTACTTAATTCTGATGTTGCTTATGTCGTTGTTTGGTTGAAATATTTGTGACATCTTGTTTGATTTGTGTAAGTGTCATTATAGAGATTATCGCTATAGCATCATTTATGAAATATCATCTCCTCAAACCCTTGTTGTGTATTGAACTTGAGCTTGTATTTTACAAAATAAATTTTTGGTCATATTTTTGCGCTTTGAATTTTTTTAAAAGTATGTTTTCAAGTATTTTGAGAATTTCAAAAATAAAGTATAAGTGTTGATTAATATTTGCAAAAGGAGTTACAAATTTAGTTAATTATCTTTCAAAATAATTAACACTATTTTAAATTTATAAAGAGATTATAATATTTAACTAATTATCTTTCGAGATAATTAATTTCATTTTAAATTTATAAAAGAATATAAATTTGATTTAATTATATTTCGAGATAATAATGTTGTTTAAATTTAAAAAGGTTATTTACCTTAAATATTTTGTAAATTCTTGTCAGATGTGTTTGTAAGGATTGTATAAGTATGTGAAAACAATTGGAGGTTTAAATATATTCTTAATTATTATTTGACTATAATAAAGTTAATTAATATATTTATCAATGATGTTTATAGTTAATTAACTAACTTAATAAAGTTATTTAAAGTTGATTAATTAATCATTAAAGGATTTTAAATTGATTACCCTTCTTTCAGGATAATAAATGTGGTTTCAAATTTTTAAAGGGTTATATCAATTATATTTAGGGATGATTAACATTATTTCATATTTATAAAGACAATTTAAATGGATTTATTATCTTTTCAAATCATAAAGATTGCTTTAAAAGTTATGACGGTAACTTATAAATAGGGGAAATCTTTAAAAGGGAATGTTTAAAATAAATGTAAGTTTAAATTTTTTTGGGTTTATAGTGAACGATGTTTTAATAACACTTGTCTTTTACCCTTCTTTTTAATACACATAGAAATATAATTAGCTCTTTAAAAAGGGATAATTTTGAAGAGTACTTTTAAAGTGTTTTACAAATATTTTTGATGTGAAAACCAAGCATATGTTTGGTTTTAAAAGTTTAAAAGGTCGATTCGGTTAGGGAAAGGATATGAAATTTAATTTTCGTAAACAGTATCGCTTATATGGAAAGGATTTAGTCATACTCTTCACACTAAACATCGAGGTATGAAAACTCATTTCTATCTCAAAGGTTAAAATTATTATTGAGGCAATGCCAGAAGGTAACACTACCATAACTTGTCCGGCTTCATTTCAACCGAGCGATGGTACAAGTTTGAAATTAACAAGTAGCAGTAAGAAAATGAGATTTAATTTCCATACACAGTCATTTTGATTATTCTAAATAATTGATTTATTGACTGTAGATTCAGGTTTTATTACTGTATATCATCAATTTAAGATGATTTGTTGCTCAATTGAGTATTGATATCCTTTGTCGGAATTGACTAAAACCAAAGCACAAGCGGGAGCCAAGCTATGTGGGATTGCTCCTATTAGGGTATATTCACATCTATTCTAGACTAGTTTCAGTGGTATGCATATGGAGATGTGAAATACACAGATACTCGATAAGGTTAGCAGGGTGCGGCTTGGATTTCCCAAGATGAGTCATATATTATATGACCCTCTCAAGTATATTTTCTAGAGGTATACTTTCAGTGAATGGGGTGCACCCTCCTAGTCAACGTTGGAAAATTCCTTTCTTTGTTTTTGATTCAAATCTCTGAATTGTTTTCTTAATTGCATCAAGAAGAGATCAGAACTCTTCTCGATGTTTAATTATATGTGTCCATTCTTTAAGTTTTGATTTTGATCTTATTTATACGTATTCTTTCAAGTTTGGGTTTTCTTTAAAAAAAAATCCACTCTTTTATGCGTGGAAGTTGTTCTTGTGAGGTAAAACCTGTTCCGTGCTTAGCGACATGGTCTCACAAAATTACTACATATTTACCACATTACTTGAGTTTTCTTATACTGGTTCTCCATACAGATCAGAGTGTTAGTTCATTACAATGCTTGGGCCAGACTGGGTACTTTTCCAAGTTGTCGTTGGTGATACATGAAGCTCATTAAGTCGACCTTGGTGTTCACATGCCGTATAATTTTTATTTTCTGCTGTATTATTATATACATCCATCAATAATTGTAAGGTCAGAAAGTTATAACTGTCCAAGCTGATAAGGTCTATTTTTAACTCTGATATACTATGTATCTTCGAGTGATAGCTTTTATTGTCTTTGTTATATTATATGCGATCATTCCGATGTGAGATTCTGTTTCCCCAGTTGTTCTTTTTATTTTACCCTAACAATTTGCCTTTCCAATAATTAGATGTCCGACATTGAAATACCGTAAAAGTATTTTGGTGCCGACTTTGGATGGCTGAAAAGGTAGGTTGTTACACCTAACCTAAACCTAGATTCATCACAAAACTTGTCAGTATACCAAAATTTATTTGTTTCTCTTCTACTCTACAGACTAAAATGTAATAACCCCACTGTGATGTCTAGATTAGCAAAGAACATTACAAATAATGTCGTCTAATAGTCCGAAGAATACGGCTTGTTAAGGGTGATCAAATATGAATATATCTTTATACTAACATTGACACATCATTTATACCTTTTCACTTAATATTTGAATATAATTTAACATGTACAATATTAATACAAAGTAATAGACACACCGATTTCTCAAAATCGGACAATATATCCTATAAATTACATTCGCATATCACAGCGGAATGAATCTCAACTTATACATATACAAATTATGTGTTTACAAAAGAAATACTAAACTCGATTATTATTTAGCTTTACAATTCTCAAATCTCAATTATACATCTTATAAATATGTTCACAAATTTCCTAAATGGGATAAACCAAATAGTCAAAAGTGTTTATCTCCTTGCTAGCCCAAACATATAAAGGTCAACTTGTCTGTAACCTGAAAAGTATCGGCCTGACCCAAGCAAAATAACACCTGAGTCAGACTATCTCTAAATATCCAATAGGGTGAGAATAGAATACAACACAAGAATAAGCAACATAAAAGTAAATACAGATGTCCAGGATATAATGGGTTAAGAAATCAATCTAATTCAGAACAGGGTTATAAGTTTAAGTCACATACACGAACTAGTCACTAAACATAGAATAATAGAATTAACTTAATTTAGAAACCATCACAAGACATAAAAATATAAATTTATTTCATGAACATAAGGCACAAGAATATATATTTGTTTCACTAACACAAGATAGAAGAATATATATTTATTTCATGAACATAAGACACAAGAATATATATATTTATTTCACTAACAGAAGACACAAGAATATATATTTATTTCAAGAACACAAGACACAAGAATATATATATATATATATTTCACTAACACAAGATACAAAAATATATATTTATAGTATGAAAACGGAATAGTACGAACATAGAATAGTACGAACACAGAATAGTAATAGAATCCAAATACCCAGAATCCAAGTGATCTTACTCAAAACAATCTAACGATCATACACAAAACCGTAGCAAGCAAACAAACAATTTGGTATCACACGAACTGATATCGGGGATCGTACACAGGATGGGAATCATTGGATCACAATCTCAAGGATAGAAGCCATGGCTGAATTTTCAAAATTATTTTAGATTATTACACTTGAAAAGAAATTCAACACTAGCTACTTAAGGATATAACAGCCGCTTGTCACACACCAAAAGAGAGTAAACTCTAAAGTGCCAATTACTATCAGCTTCAGTAATCACTAGAATTTATACAATACGTCCCATACCGTATAGTGAAATCCATGTATTTACTAAAAGCTAGTAAATATCAGTTATTACAGATAGCATCAGAAAACCTGAATTATATTCTCTTTCGAATCTCTCAACCACTTATCGCATACCCGAAGAGAAAACAACTCTAAAGTGTTTATTACTTTCCTATAGTGATAACATGAATTTAACCAAAGTATCTCATACTACATGATGATATTCACGTATTCACTAATGGTTAGTGAATTCCACTTAAATGTTCTATTCAATGAGTTTATGCCATATTCAACTGTAATGTTTCGATTTTTTCGACGTCCGAAAGTCGACATCAATACGTCCACTATATCGAATACCGAACCATCGAATGCCGGAAAACCGAACCGTTAGGTTATAAAGAAGAAGAGGTAGAATAAGAAACAGAAACAATAACAGAATTTCACATTTCGCAGCGGAAAAAATATAATAGATAAATAAATATCTTTAAACAGAATCTCTATATCAGTTATTACATTACATCACATCACAGTATCAGAGTGTACGACAACAAACAGCGGAAAGAAATATTACATATATAAGTGATACAACTCGCCATCCAGCTCCAACTCCTGATCTCCACAGCAACTTCTTGACTTCGCCCCCGAATAACTGCTAACCTGACTCTAGGCTGCCCGTATGGAAAATTGTGGGCACCCAGAGTTTAGAAAGGGAACAATAAACTCCAAGTCAGTCGTGGGACTGGTGTGAGATCTTAAAACAATTATTTTCACAAAGAAAATAAAAAGAAATCTGCTATGCTTTTGGAAAATGAAACTACCATAAGGCCTCCCGCCACACGCACAATGCATACGCAAAATTAGAGGAGATTTTTCCTTATGATAGTCAAATATGCTTAATACGCAAAAATCCTTTCGATATTATTATTAGTGCATAGTGTAGAAAACATTTCGAAAGTATAATATTAATCTTAGCCAGCATAGACATTCCGAACTATACCTACTATAGCTACCATCTAAACAGTGGTGACCACCATAAGTAAATGGCAGGTTATACAACTAAAATCGTATAAGGCGTGTATTGGAGTTTGTATTTCCAACAAATGGTCAAGCTAAGGAACTTCCTACTGCTACATGGGTACGCCTCTGGAGGGACGTCCCAAGAACCTACCCGGATCTCTACCAACACAAGGTCGGGTTACCTCTGTAACTAGGTAACTACTACTCGAGTATGTCATCCCCCGGTCCTTTGGGACCTTTATCCAAGGATTCTCTGCACCAACAACCACAAAGAAAAGTATTTGCAGTAATCACATAGGTTAAATATCAGGGCTCCATACCTGACGCCACCCTTTTCCAGAAGAAAGTGACATATCCTAATGGGTGCGACCCTCATAACCTTGCTGCATCTTTCCTGTTTTGACCATTTCCGGGGTGTGAGGTCCGACGAAGTCTCGTCCACAAAGCTACACTTTTCACAAAGTCATGCTTTGATCAACAAATGATCAGCAATACTTCGTGTGCCACATTACCAAATTGGAAATGTATCACTAGTAACCATCAACTACATAACCTCTGAGCTCGTACGTCTTAGAGAAGGGTGTTAAGCTAAGAGAATAAATTCTCCGCCACCAACAGAAATGTATTCAATAGAAACCAGCTTTACATCTCAAAGTGTAACGCCAGCCACACATCCATACAAGTCCGTTCCGGAATCGAACAGAACCGAAGGCACTTCAAAGAAGCCCTTGCAAATCCAAATTTCACTAATCATGTCCGGAATCCCCATCACAAAGGGTGATAAAATTTCTATACCGAAGCAACCCGGTGCAGAGACATTCGACAAGTAATCCTTTCGTTTTCGAAAAATACCCGGTCTTCAACACTGTCTTTAAATGCAACCACATTTCGTCGTATCGTTATTCGGAATGGGTTTTATGACACAAGGTCCTCTCCCGGCTAATCCGAATAACAAGCGCTTATTTTTAAAAATAAACGTTCATTCAAATTTCAAACAAATCACAACAATTTACACTTCGATCTTTTAAATAAGAGGTCTATCGCAAATCACAAAGGTTCGAGGTGGTTTTCGGATATTCACTTGGAATCCGACCCTCGGTCGCGTCAAAATTCGAATGCCATTTAAAGGCCAAGATTGATAGTCGGTTAGTTAACTATCAATCAACGTTCACAACAATCACCAAGGTTTAAATAATTTTCCCAGTTATTTATTTTCAAAATATCTTCACAAGATATATTTTTTCCACACTTCAACCATTTGAAAACAAATTTCAAATTAATTTCCACATTTCACTGCTTTGAAAACAATTTCAAATTACTTTTCCTTACGCGGAATACATTTTCAAATATTTATTTATTTCCACTGAAAATCTGCCGAGATCAAATGTTTTAAAATAATTGAAATTACTTGTCCAAACGTATATACTTGGAAATAAACTATTTTAAAAACACTTACTTAATTATTAGTTATAAAAATATTATACTTATATCTTACATAAAATTCAAGTCTGAACTAACTTTAAAATAATTTAGTAGATAGGGTATAACTATATTAAATAACCATTTTCTAAACAAATATCGATTTTAATCTTTAAAATAATTCTTTCTATAAGTGATTAAATAAATCCATGTTTTAAAGATTTAAAACAATTTCCAAAAATAATTCCTCCAACAAATAAAATTTTTCCAAACAATTTCTAGAACCTTTAATTTATACTTCAAAGTTACTTTAACAATATACTCAGCTTTCCAGGGAAGAATTCTCTTTCCATTTATATCAATTAATAAATCTTCTCGACTTATTTTAATTTACATACCAAATATGTAAATTCCTTTATAAATTCCCATTGTGAATTTAAACTTCTAAATATCCATTGATATACGATTTTCAAATAGATCTCTAAATATTCATTTTCAACACCAAATTAAATTCTGAATTGATTTCCAAATTTATTTACAAATACCAAATCAATTTCCAAACTTGATTTCTAAATTTATTTCAACACCAAATTTATTATCCTTTGAAACAAATTCCTCCTTTCAAATTTATTCAATTTTCGAAAACTAATTTACTATAAATTTTCTACTAAATTTCAAAAATCCAATTTTATCTATTTCTGGTATCCTACGATACCAAAAATATATTCGGCTAAATTTTAGCCTTCCATGGTCTCAATCACAGATAATCACACACAGATTATAAATAGTTAAGACACAATATTTAAAAAAAATTCAAATATTTGAGGAACCCAGTTGGATCCCTCCAACCTCTTTTCCTGCATCCACAGACGTTAGCACAACAACTAAATATCCATTCCACTTCGAGGTGGAATATCGCGGTATATGGGATTTATAAAATATCATCCGCTATTATGTGGTGCAATAGAGTCTCATCCGCTATATAATGCGGGAAATCAACAACTCCAATATATAATATATACTACTATATATATAATATCATTCAGTGAATAATTATTATAGATCAATCAACCAAGCACACAGTCAACCAATTTAAATTTAACTATTACAAATCCAACTGGAAATTTCAATTTGAACTTGAGTGAGAAGATCTCACCTTTGCTTTTATTAGCAATCCTTTTCCATCTTGACTCGATTTTCTCGATTTAAGACCTTGCACAGCAAATATATGATTTTTTTATTAATTTTTCAAATTAATCAAGCAATAAATCCCATTTTATAATTTAATTAACCAACTATTTCATTTTAAACTAATACTTTTAATTTAAACAAATTTCTTTTAACATATTTATTCAACTAAAAATTAAATTTAAAAACTAAATTTCCTTATTGTAAATGTTATATATTTTTTCTTTATTCGTTTACCTTCAATTTAAAATAGGCAGACATATACCAACATTTATATTATAAATCTGTGTGTATATATAAAATTTAGTAAAATAAATCGAGAGTACCTACTGACGAAGAAACCACCTCTGAATCAACGTCGGTTACCTTCTCCAAGATTGCGCTCTTGAGCTTTCGAACCCCGTATCGTTACTGCCAAACCCAGCTTCACTTGCCTTGCATCGTTCAAGGCTAAAATCATTGTCGACAACATATGAGCTCAGTCCTACTCAACCTCGGTGTCGCCATCTTCACCTCAAAATCGGCACCGAACGCACCCAACTCCTCGATCGCGCTGCCACCCACCCACACGCACGAGCATCGTCAACGCGATGTCGTCGCCGTGCCCTGTCGATGAGCTGATCCCCCACAGAAATTTAGCTCAAATCGAGTTTGACCCTATCTTCAATTGGTAGCGATGTCACGGCTTTAGAGTTCTGCTCGCGCTTGATGCCAGATCGCTGAGAAAATTTTGCCCCGATTCGAATTTATTTATATTTTTTTACATGAGCTGATTCGTTCAAATCGATTTGAAGATGGGTTTTGAAATTGTGAAGGAGAGGAACGAGAAAGAGGCCAGCGGCCATTTTTATTTCTTTAAGCTTGGAACGATTTCGTTTGTCTTCCTCCCTGATCTGATTTGCGCGATTTAAACAAAAGAAATGGGGAGGAGACCAGAGGAGACATTACGTGCTACGGAATGCTGCTGTGTTTTTGAGAAAACAAAAGCTGCTGCTGAAGTGAAGGGGAAAAACAACGATGTGAAATTATTTCAACTAACGTTGGCCAATATATATAAAAATATATTTCAAATTGAATTCAAATTATCTCGATTTACATAGCTTAAGATTTCGACATCCTATCGAGGCATGCCACCTTGCGTTTATAAGGTTTTATCCGCATCCCGAACACAATGGAACGTGTTTCGGAGGCTAATTCGATCATACGCACAAGTTACGTAACTAAACGATCAATTTTAAATTAAATTGATTAAAATAGTTTCTATGCGTTTTGAGCTGACAGGGTCAAACGACAACTCCAATTACTACAAAAATTGAAATCCAATAATAATACAATATTACGGATCCAATGGAATTGGTTTTGTCAAATTTCGAGACTGTGCCTCGGAAGGCTATTTTTGAATATCGGTTTAAACGATAAAATTTCAAAACTGAACAAAACATTTCCAAATTCAATTCTGAAGCTTCCATTGTCTTCAGTATTATAAATATAAATTTTCTAATCCTTGGAAATATTTTTAATCAGCTTAAAACCGAAGATTCAAATTTTTATCCAAGTTCAATAATTTAAATTCAATAATTAAATTGCCAAATTCATAGTTAATTCTGAAACTCAAGTTAAATCAACTTCCAAATATTAAAAATTCAACCCAATATATTTATTTCAAATGTCAAATTTTCTGGGTCGTCACATCATTCAACGAAGAGTTATATGAAAGCATTTAAACCAATCGGTAATATTAAGTCGATTATTAGCACTCCACATGTTATAGAACTAAGCTTCTCAGAACATTTTTTCTCTTTTTGATTTTCATTGTTCAAATCACTTCTTAATTTTTGTTCACAAATCTACTTATTATTTCCAAGACCATTTATTATAAAACCAAGATTTTTTTCCATGTTTCCCAAAACCGTTTTAATGATTAAAATTCCAAGAATTAATATGGTTCACAATTTTTATTATCCTAATTCTCAAAAGATATATTAACTTATTTCTACAATTTCAAATTCCACAACTATTTTACAAACAGGTTTTATTATAGAAAACAATTTATTATTTAACAAGGTGAAATATTCATTTAAATTAGAATATTTCATAAACTCAAATTATTCCAAGATTTCACTTAATTTCACAAAGTTATCTCAAATTTCAATTGTTATATTATTCTTAAAACCACATTTTAAAACCATATTTAATTACTCTTCCAAATCAATTTTGATATACATATCTATTTATTATATTTAGCTCAAATGTAGGATTTAAAGATCTTCAGTTTCGAACTAACTCTCAAAATTTTACTAACTTTAAAATATGAAAGTCGTATCGCAGGGTCTAATTTTTCCAGAACTTCAATAATTATCAAATTTCGATAAGTAATGAAAAAAGTTATGGCCAAATCAATTTCTCAGATTTAAATTTATTAACATTGTTTTCATTGACAGTCCAGCGACAAGAAACAAGTTTTTTAACCATTTAAATTTAAAAATTACGCAAAACACAAACATGAAAATTGTAGCACAGAGTACATGCTTTCCAAAACTCCAAGAATTATTGAATTCCGATAAGGAATGAGAATGTTAAACTTAAATACTAATAATGATTTTGCTTAGAAAATTTGACAAGGCAGTGACTATTACTATGTAAAAACCCTAATTCTGACCCAAAATCTTCAAAATTTGAGAAAATATTTAAAACAAATGTTCTTGTTTAAGGGATTATATCTATACTTTAAAAAGATTCATCACAATTGGATTCATCAATTAAAGATTATGTCCATTTTAATCTCAGGTATTAACTTATAAAATTGTTATATGGTCGTGCTATAACATCAGTTTCAAACTCAATTTAAACCCCTTGAACTACCAAATTTTAAAAAGTAATTAAAAGATAACTTGTAGTTTATTAAAAGAGCTTTCTACCACAAATAGATTGAGTCAATTTAGGGCATTTTAAACTAAGATATCGCTATTTTACTGCAGCGATTTTCGTAATTTATTTTCAGCAAAAAGTCGAATAATCACCAAATTCAAACAACCAATTCACAATCAAATTGAAAGAAATTCGACAAACAAACCAATCAATTCAATCCAAACAGCGACTAACAATTATTCTTATGGTTTAGAGATAGTAGTGTGAGTTATTATCTCACCTATTATTTTCCTATAGCTTGCTAAATCCTCTTTTAAGCCTTGCTAACCTCCTAGCTTCTCCAAAATCACCTAAAAGCTCAATAAAAAAATTAGAATAACAAGAAATTTTATAAAAATGGGATCAGAATCATTCTTTTAGAATTCTAAAAGATAGAGATAGGGTTCAAAACACATACTCTACATTATTGGATAAAATCCTTTTGATTTGAGCTTTGAATTTGAAAATTGGGAACTAGGGTTTTAAAGCTTTGAGAAGGAGGAGTTTAGTTTACGTTGTCTCATTTCTGACTTTGGAATAAACGTGAATGTATACTAAGGAGAGATACTTTCTCTTATTTGCGCTAATGGGTTAAGAGATTTGAGATAAGGATCCACTAACAAGCTATTGCTAATTCTCGTAAGTGTTACTAATATTTGTTTAGTTCTATACTTAATAAACCAAAATTTTCTCTAACAATGTTTTAACAAAATTATTCATTAATTTCTAAAATTTTACAAAACCAACTAACAATTTAAAAAGTACATTTCAACAAAAATTGTCAATATTAACACTTTACTCTAAACACCAAATTCAAATAATTGATTTAATAATATTTCAAAATTTTAAATCGAAATCCTATTTAAGAAATGAAACTCATTCCTTAATTAAATCTAATCGATTACTCTCAACAATAAATTTACTTCCTCAATTAAAATTCATAAATTACAATTATAAATTAATTATCCTTAATTAATTTTAGTTAATTAGGTAATTAATAACAAGGTTGTTAATGACTTCCTCCTTTAAAGAAATTGTGTCCCTGCAATTTCCTTAAAAAAAGAAATCCCAAAAATATTCAATTAGCAACAAGGTTGAAACAAATATTTTGTTAACTGGTTTCGAATTTCATTTTCAAAACATTTAATTAATATCACTTCAAATTATTACACTAAACTCGAATTTTTACCCATCAAAATTTCTCAAATTCCCAAAATTTTCTAACTCCTCAACTTTATGGAAAATTTCGTCAACATCTCCTTTGCATGGCTAGCATTTCAGAAATTTACAATATGAACACAATTACATAATATACATCTACTCTCAAGGATGAGGCATACTGTAGGGAAAAAGACAAAAAACCGATATGTAATCCGAGATACGTACTTTATATTATAATCTTTTAAATGGTATCTATTTAACTTCAGATATCTGCACCTCTCAAAAATTAATATTAGTATTTAATGTCAAATTCATATCATGTAGAAGACAATAACAATTCATGATTACACTTTAATTAGATTGACATCATATCATATTCCACAATGAAAGAAATTAGTACTTATGTAACGACCCGTAAATTCTCAATAATATAATTTGTTGATTTAATACGATCTTGGTAATTAAAATTGGAAGAATAAAGACTTTGTAATTTAATAGTGAAACAAACGTTAAAATGAAATGTTACAATGAAATTAAAACTAATTCTGAAGTTCTAAACTAATTGAAATAATGTAATTGTTGCACTTAGTTATACATTCGAATATAAGAAAACAAGTGTGAATGTTGAATCATTAATGGGATAATATATGATCAATATAAATTGAAGTAAATCAGTGTTAATTAAGTAATTGTAACATTTGATTTGTAAAAAAATAATGAATTCACTAATGTGATTTAAAGCAATAGTAACGGTTGTAAGTCACTATTTAGTTGGTTTATTAATTTAGTTGTAAATGTTAGATTTAGGTATAAAATTTGAATGTATGAAAATAAGGGTAAGTGTGGTGCAAACAAATGAATTAGTGTATAATCTATGGTAATTGAATGAATTTAACATTTTGTAAGCAATTATGATAATTAGAGAAAATGATAAACTTGAACGTTATAAAGATAATGGTAACAACTATTATAAGTTGTCTATTTAGGCTATAAAATGAATTGAAAATCAATTGTATTCAAATGTAAATAAATGTTCATTTATGAGAATTAATGCAGTAACGAGAGATGTGAATGTATAAATTAACTAGAAACGTAAATTTATTTATAAAGTAATAAATTGGTAAAAAGAATGGAACTAAGGTAAATTTATTTAATTGGTTTCAAACCTTAATTAATGTGTACAATTGACAAAAGTGCACATTTTAAAAATAATAATAATAACATTTTAAAAAAGTAACATTTATACAAATTTAAGATGTAAATAGGGGTGTATTAATGTAATGGAATATGTAACTAGGTTTATAAAGAAATCGTGGGCATAGTATAAAGATGGAAATTAAATCAAATCAAATTATGGGAATCAATTTTAATTGATTGGAATGTAATCTATAATAAATAAATTTAATGATAAGTAAATGAATTTAATTACTATATTAGTTGAAACTAGGATGAAATGAGAATGCATATTTTATTCATAAGGTAATACAAAAGAATGAAACCTATCTGAATGAATTAATTGAGGTTTCAATCCTAATAAATGTATACATTTGACAAATTTAATAAAATAAGCAATTTCTGGAAATTTTGCATTTTTGGTCAACTGAAAGTCAAAGTTTGACCACAATTGAAAATTTTAAATCTGAATTTTTAAATGATAATCTTTTTGTTTGTAAATGTATTTTATTTTAATATTTATCTTGCTTTTCGTTTCATGAAATTCCGATTTATACTTTTAGATTTGGATAAATTACAGCATTTTACATGCAATAAATTTATGTATTTTCATTATATATATATATATATATATCTATATTTCATATTTTATTTCCCTATGTTTGCTTATTTAATTTTTATTTTTATTTTAATTGTATAAACTTAGATTATATTTATTTGATTTATCTATTTTAGTGGCAGGGAAACAAATTAATTAGGCATATGTTACTTTGCTTTAATTGGCATACGTTACATTTGTTTTATTTCCTGCTCTTTATTTGCCTATCTTTTATTTCCTACCTCTTTAATTAGTTTCTATCCGTGCCTACCTAAAACTTTAGCCATTCATACCCTATCAATTCATACGAAAAAGCAAGTAACTTACCCCATTTTGTTCCATTGTTTCTTTTTATTTAATAGAAAATAAATCCCTTCAAATCTCTAGCCATTTAAGCACTCATTACTTGCCAATTCGTTGCGCTTGATTAGGCGTGAATAAATCCTCTAGTAAATTCTAATTCACATACAAAAACTCTTTACCACATCTCATTTTCATTTGCATCTTCACGTGAGAATTTTTTTTATAAGTAATGGCTTCTTTTTCTTTTGTTTTTCTATTTTTTTCTCTTCCATTTTCTTTTATTTTCTTTGTCTTCCTTCAAGCTAGGCTCAGCCTCCATCTTCTTGTTTACTTCTATGGTGTGTATAAACTTTATTTTTTTGGTGAAGGTTTCTTTTGTGTATATACATCTACATTTATTGGATAAGTAACAAATCAATTTAGATACGTTTTAAATATAGGCATACGTTTCTTAATTTATTTATTGCCTTTATATATTTCCCACCTTTTTATCTTCTACCATATCTATTCATAAATGCATAGCCGTGATTTTCCCCTTTTCAATCACGTACAAAGTTCTCAAACTAATCTTTTCATTTGTTTAAGAAAAATATATACAAGATCTTTTCCTACTTAAATTGTGCCTTTTAAAATTTCCTTGCCTTTTTATTTTCTAACTATTCCTAAACTTTACCCATTCAAATCTTTTTGTAAACCTAGCCGCCTCTTATCATTCACGTGAAAAAAAAGGTTTCTCATTGTATCATTTGCGTGAGGAAGGAAAAAGTCTAGATCCATGGCTTCCTTCTCTCTTCTTTTTCCACTTTCTTTTTCTTTTTCTCGTTTTCTTTTTGTTTTCTCCTTAAATAGCTCGGCTTCCACCACTACAACATTACCTCCTCCTCACTATTAGACCATGGCCAAGCCCACTTGGTGGTTGAAAGCAAGGTCATGTTTTTTGATTGGTAATTGCATAGTTTAATCCATCTTCTGTTGTGTTGAGTCTTATTCTTATGATTTGTGCATTTGTTATATACAAGATATGGATCTTGACTCTTCGTCTTCTCAAAAAATTTGTCATGCCTTGTCGTGCTTTGCGGAGTTTCAATTGTGTATTGTGAATTTGATTCTAGCTTTTAAAAGGTGAGTTTTTATCACTCTAGACATATGTACTTATATTATTGCGGAATAATGACAAGTGGATCTGTATAAATTGATATGTCACTCATACATGCGTATGATATGTTATATGATGTTAAATGCCGGTTATATATTTGTTACATCATCTAATATGTATTTATATGATATACTGTTCATTTTATATACTGTATCTCACACTGCAAGTTCCCTATCACAATGGGTTGAAATGATACATACCCGAACGGACATTAGAATATGGAAAAATCATTATGGGCTGAAATGATAGGCTCAAATGATCTTTATTGCATTTATTTTACTTGGGATTGCGGGTTTGAAATGATAGAACCTGGATTTTTCTTTTTAAATTACGGATTGAAATGATACATATCCGTATCACTTGACCTAGTTAGAAAATTTTATACAGGCCCATGGATAAAATTTTATAATAGTTTTCTAAAATTATTAAGTATTTTGAATTTATAAATATATGGAAATTTAAATAAAAAGTTGATTTAAAGATTTAGAATATAAAGAGATATTGGTTTTCTATAAGTTAAAATTTTATAAGTTGATTTTGGTTTTTAATTTTAATGGGAAAAAAAAATCTTTATTTGGTTTTAAATTTGTAATTTAAAGATTTGGAATATAATAAACAACTTAATAATGAAAATTGATTTAATGTGGAATTCTGAATCTAGCCTAGTAGTTGGAATGAATTTTATTCCATGAAGCGGATATGTTTGTATAAATAGGTTTACAGTGATTTTCTATAAGTTAAGTTGTATAAGTTAATGTATAAAATATAATTTATATATATGACTTAACTTGATGATTGGAAATTGGTTTCCAAATGGAGATTTGAAGTTAAGAAAATAAGGTATTTTAAATTGAATAAACACGTAAATTCTTAATTAATGAAAGAAACATGTAAAGTTTTAATTATTGAAAGAAAAGTATAAGTTTTAATTAATGAAAGAAACGTGTAAAGTCTTAATTAATGAAAGAAACGTGTAAGTATTAATTAATGCAAGAAACATGTAAAGTTTTAATTAATGAAGGAAAAGTGTAAGTTTTTAATCAATGAAAGAAACGTGTAAAGTCTTAATTAATGAAAGAAACGTGTAAGTTTTAATTAATGCAAGATACATGTAAAGTTTTAATTAGTATGGTATTGATTAAATTAATAAATGCTCTTTACTGTAATAGGAATGTAAATTAAAACGTACATTTGATAATGTAAGTTTTATTTAGTGTAATATTGATTAAAATGATAAATGCTCTTTATTATAATAAATGTAAGTTAAAACGTACATTTGACATGTAAGTTTTAATCAATGTAATGGTGTATTTTAAATTGATTAAAATGACAAATGTTACTTACTGTAATAATAAAATGTAAAGTTGATAATGTACATTTGATATGCAAGTTTTAATTTATGTAAATGGCATACTTTAAATGATTAAAATAATAAAGTTTTCTTTATTGTAATAAAAATGTAAGTTAATAAGGTACTTTTAACTTAACATAAGAATTTCAGCTTTAAATTGGATATTACAGTAGCATAGTTTATTTAACTATAAGGCTATGATAAAATGACCATGTTAAATTTGTAAGCATATCAATACTTTGATTTTATAAAATGTTAAAGTGGAAAGTATTACATTCCAAAAATGCTATGATTCATTAAGGTAACATTTCCAAAATGCTATGATAATTTAAAGGAATATTTCAAGTTTAATAAATTAAAGGAAATATTTGATGATTTGGAAATTTGGGTTTTATTTAAACGATATATTATTGAATTAGTTTTGAAATGGAAATGATACTATCGTGATATGGTTTTGAAATGAGTATGATATATTGGTTTTGAAAGTATATACTAGTTTTAAAGAAATGATATGATTTGAAATGGATACGCTAGTTTGGTTTTTAAAGTACAAATTATTTTGAAATAAATATCCATGGGTTATAATAACGTTTGGTTGTTAAAGAGACCGGGATTGGAAGTTTTCATACTCTCTGCCAACTCTGAAAACCACCTAACAACCATGTACGCGATGGAGATTCCAGAATGAAGTAGGATGGTGGCGGCATTCCTTTGAGGTAAATACGTGGACCCAACTCCTGTGAGTTGGCATAAGGTGGCTAAAACATGAGCGATCGACAGGTTAATTGAGGTAACACCTTTGATCGGACACATCCCTTCGATATTCTACTCTGACTTTGGATTTATTCGATGGCCACTTTTGATTTCTTTGATTTGGGGGTGTGGCTCGAGGTGGACGGTAGTTGCGGCTACGCGTTACCACCGACCCGAAAGCGTAATTGGTATATCTACCCTAGCATTGCCTACTTGTGCCGTGTCACCTACCCTAGCGCGCCTTATACGATTTTGTTTTGTACCATTCCTATGGAGTGCCCTCTGACGACACCCAGTACAGGGGAGATTACGGTACTGTATAGACTATGGGAATATATTATGTGTTAAGGGCTATATGGATAACCCCTTAACGCTATTAAAAGTAAGTTTATTTTACTAATAGACACTGTTATAATAGCGAAATATTACTACATAGTAAATAGTTTAACGAATTCTTAGAGGATGGGCGGTCCCAAGCATCCTTTAAGTTACTTGTATCTTATATTACAGTTCACTTGAGTTGGTTTACATTGTATAAGTATGTATGTCCTGACTCGAGTGTTTTGTGTTTTCTTTACGCTCGGGTCAGACTGAGTGATACAGCATTTGAGACTCACCTTCGAAGTTGGAAGCTTTGCTTGAAGATCCAGGTATCTATTTCACTTTCGGCTATCCAGTTGATTTCAGTTATCTGGTTGGTTCCAGTGATGTATTATGATTCATACCTGGTTATCATGTTGAGACCTCCGTTGTATCTTGTTTGACACTGATGTATTTATATAGTAGCTTCATGAACTACTATTTCTTTACTTCCGCTGCATTTATTACTCTGTGTCTGTGATCTGTGATTTATTTATTTACTATTTATGCTGTGTTTTGCCTAATTTATTTTACGATTCAGTATTTTGAGCAATTCAAGTCCGACATGTGCGGATGCGAATGGTTGAAAATATCGGGTCGTCACAACTTAAATTTCCAAGTTTTAGTTATTACTCATGTCAAAATGTCATGTTCGATGTTTAGGAACCCATATTAATAACATAGTGTCCCACATATCAATCAAAATCCTTAAACAACATTCGGATAAGTTAACACAATAGATAACCACAAGTTTAGATGCATTTATTTTATTATCACTAACATCCATGCATTCACTTTTAAACGAATGCAACCAAACAATCAATTCCAAGTAACCAATCAATCAAAACATACATAGTCACTTACAATAGAATAATTATATGTTTGAAATTCTGCTGCGCACCTATGATTATACCTAGATCATTTAAATATTAAACTTATTTACTCAAATTTCCTAAATTTTCTATTAAAATAAATAGTTCATTTTAATTTAATTCATTCCAGTTTAATTCTAAAATTTTCTAAACTCTAAATATTTTACTCATTAATTTCCAAAAGTTTTAATGTCACAAATTCAAATTTATCAATTTAAAATTTTTAAGTCAATTTGTACCCCAAATGCTTATCTCGATAATCATTTTATACTCCTTTACCTAATTAGGTAATTAATATAACTATCTACCGTACACCCCAACGGATATGACTCTAAGTCATCGAGGTGTCAAATCTATAATATTATATGCTATAATATTCAAATACAGCTCTGATACGAAGATGTAATGACCCCACTGTGATGCCCAGATTAGCAAAGAATATTACAAGTAATATCATTTGCTAATTCGAAGAATACGGCTTGTTAAAGGTGATCGAATGTGAATATATCTTTATACTAATAGTGACACGTCATTTGTACCTTTTCACTTAATATCTGGACTGAATTTGACCTATACGATAATAATACAAAGTAATAGACACACTGATTTTTCAGGATCATAACAATATATCATATAAATAACAGTCGCAGATCACAGTAGAATAAATCTCAAATTATATACACACACAGAAAAAAACTGAGTTTATAAAGTGAAATACTTAACTCGATTGTTATATAATTTTACAATTCTCTAATCTCAATTGTACCTCTTATAAACATATTCACAAATTTCCTAAATGGGACAAACTAAAAAGTCAAAAGTGTTTATCTCCGTGCAAGCCCAAACATCCAAAGGTCAACTTGTCTTGTAACCTGAATAGTCTTGGCCTGACCCGAGCGAAATAAAACCCAGATCAGACTATCTCTAAATATCCAATAGGGTGAGAACAGAATATAATACAAGAATAAACAACATATAAGTAAATATAGGTGTCCAGGATATAACGAGTTAGAGAATTAATTTAACTTAGAACAGGATTATAAGTATTAGTCATAGAAACGAACTAGTCACTAAACACAGAATAATAAAATTAAGTTACTTTAGCATCCACAAAATGAGAATATATATAAATTTCACTAACATAAGGCACAAGAATATATATTTACTTCACGAACACAAGACACAAGAATATATATTTATTTCACTAACACACGACACAAGATTATATATTTGTTTCATGGACACAAGACACAAGAATATATATTTATTTCACTAATATATTTGTTTCACAAACACAAGACCCAGGAATATATATTTATTTCACGAACACGGAATAGTCACAGAATCCAAATTTTCAGAATCCAAGAGATCTTACTTAAGATGATTATAGCGATTCCGATTTTTAAGCCAAATTTTAATTTAGTAATTAATTTGATTTTTAGATTAAATTAAGAATTAATAGGTAATTAAATTAAATTTTGGATTTAATTTCGAATTAGTTGAGAATTTATTTGGATTTGAAATATAAAAATAAAATTGAATTTTAAATTGGAAATTCTAAAAATAAAACATATTGAAAATAGAATTTTAGGTATATTTGAATTCTTCAAATTTAATAAGATATATGTTCATTTAGTTATATAAATGAATTATAATTGGAAATTTGATTTTGAAATTTAATAAATATATTGACAGTGAATATTGTTGATTTGAAAATGCCAAAATGAATATCTTGAAAACAAATTGGATTTATTTTGGAATTAATATAGAAATTAAGTTTCAAAACATTTTCTTACTTTTAAAAAAAAAGAGTTATATAAAAGTATAAATTTCATGTATATAAAGATTTAAAAATGCGTAGCACATATGTAAATATAGTTGATAAATAAATTTTAATTCATATGTATAATTATTTAAAAGTTATATTTTGAATTTGATGTAGTAAATTTCAAGGGCCATTTAAAGGATAAATTTTAATATCTATATATGTATACATGTTTATTTATTAATGTATATAGATAAGTATTTATGTAAAGGTATAATAGTTTTAATTTAAATAGTATAATAAACTTAGCTTAAAATAGTATTGGTTATAAAGATTTGAACATTTTTCTTTTGAAAATATAGTTTGTAAATGTATAAAAGTGTAAATTTGAAAACATAAAACATGATTCTTAATATATATAAAAATATGTTTTGTAAATATAAACTTAAAAGGGTTAAAAACAAATTTACAAGAATAATTTAGATTAGGGATTTAAACATAAAAGTGATATAGGAGACATTTGTAAGAAGATTAACAAATGTAAATTACAAATGTAATTAAAATGGACATGTGGCAAAAGAGATTGTTTTATTTTGAATTACATTTTGAAAAAAATGCATAGAAAGATTTTTTTTTTAAAGCCAGGCTGTTTCAATTTTCTCAAAAAAATTTCACGCCTGAGAAAACAAACGAATTCAAAAATCTTCAAATCTAAAATTTGAACGAAATCAAAATCCACTTCAAATCTGAATTCTTGAAACAAAGATCAAACTTGAAACCAAAATTTAGACCAGAGTAAAAGCAAATCATCAAAGATGCAGATCAAAAGCAAACTTAAATCTCAAAGCCAGGAAAATACAAATCAATTCAAAATCTAGAAGTTTCAAATCTGAAGCAAAGTTTTAGATCAATCAAAAAGCTAGAAATAACTTCAGATGATCAAGTTTCAAGCCTGTAAGCAAAGCAAGTTCAAAGGAGCATGCAGTAAGATCTAGCAGCGAATTCAAATTCAAATTCTGAAAACCGATTTAAAATTTGCAAACTGAAAATCAGAAACAGCTTCAGCTCATTCATAAAAATCTGGACAAGTTTCGGGCAACTTATAAATTCAGATCAACAAGCAAAACCTGGAAACACTTCCAATTTCAAAATCTTTCAAAAATCTCAAAACCAGGTCAAAAGTAGGGTCTCTGTTCTTTGCTTTGATTTTCCATCAAGGCGAGAAAACTACCACCTCTAATATTTGATTTTGTGTGATTAATGTCTGATGTTTATGATTGAGATCTGTTGTACAGATGTCATTGCATGTCTATAAATATGCAAAAGAACTGTGTATATAAGAGTTTCTGCTGATACATATCTTCTCTGTTTAATAACAGACTAACAAAGAAATCCAAGAAAAATTCATATCTAAAAATCTAATAGGATTTAAGTTAAAAGAAAAATATTTGTTTTGACCTGATTTAGATTTTGAAAATAGATTCGAGTGATAATATTTGTACTCACGTAGAAGAATGATAAAATATAGTGAAAACTGTTAAAAATCAGAAAAATCGATGTTTGAAATTTTGTGAATTGATTTCAAAATTGAGTTCGTCTTAGGAAATGATGATTTCAGGAAATCCTTATAAAAAATTTAAACTTATATTCAATGAGAAATTTTGAGTTAACCAGGAATTGCTTTTTCACCAATTGTCGTCGATCGAAAGAGGGAGGCATTTCGAGATTTACATTGGGTATAGATCATTGGAAAAATATTGGAAAAATTTATAGATCGTCGATATGTTTGGTCGTCGACGTTTTAGGGTTTAAGTTAGGTTTGGGGTGGATGATGTTGACGCGATGAATTCGTCGACGAGGGTGAACTGCAATTGATCGCACCAGGGAGAATAGGATTGTGGGACATTGGCGAGGCTTGGGACAAAAAGTCAGGGTGGCTGGCGGTCGGAGGCGTCGTAGCGAGGAGTTTTCTAATGAGGTCTGGGTCTTCGGTTTGCAGCCAAAGCTCGATTTTGTTTAAATGATTCGATCGAGGTTGTTGAGAAGCTCGATGGTGTGAGCACATCGTTGTCGACTTGCTGAGGATCGCAATGGTGGCCGGAGGTGGTGGATGATGAATGTATTTTTCTGCATTTTAAACCGTTTGTTTCATAGTTTTTATTTTAATAAAGCAGTATTATACGGGTATTTTGTTTTGATTTTGCAGATTATAGATTCCGGAGTGCAACGTTGAAATTAATCGGCTGTGCCGTCCAATGGTCTACATGACACGCAAAAAAAGAGTGCAACATTTTGAGTACCAAGTAATTCGAAGAGAAAGTAAATATCATTTATGAAGAAATGCATCTCACATCACCAACATGTGTACTATTCATGCAAGAAATCAATTGCAAATATTGAAAATACACCTTCAAAGTTTAGCCTAAAAATCTCTCAAAGCAAGACCACTTGTTAATCAAATAACAAAGCAAAGACCAATTCAAAGTGAGGTGTTCTTATTATTCTCCAAATATCAAGCACATGGACCTAAATAGTAGGATTATTTTTGGAGGCTGAAGTCTTTAAATAGAGAGAGCAGTGCGGATGGAAAATCATCTCTTACCCCATCACTCTTCTTCAAGTTTAATTTTAAATTCAACAGCATTTTTATTTTCGAACAGAATACGTAGGATTGTTGATTAGATTTAGCAATTTATTTATTCTTGTTGTTAGTTATTTTTTGCACTCTTTTCAGTTAGTTTTTATTTTCGAACAGAATACGTAGGATTGTTGATTAGATTTAGCAATTTATTTATTCTTGTTGTTAGTTATTTTTTGCACACTTTTCAGTTAGTTAATAAATATTTCAGTTGTTTGCTCTGTTGTTTTCTTTTACGCAATTTTAATTTCGGTTCTGATTTTTACAATTTTATATTTTGGTTGCAATTTCGATTAGTTTCAGAATCGATTCGAAGTATATTATTATTTTTATTTTCTGTTCAAATTCACCGTCGAATTCGTTTAACACGCCTAAGATTTAACTATGGATTTCAATTTTTTTTTTAACAATTCCCTGTGTTCGACCTGCATACTACATGCCTGTGCGCTTGCACAATTAATTAAAATTTGTGCTTTTATAATCAATAGAAAAGTCACAACAAGTTTTTGGCGTCGTTGCCGGGGAATTGCTATTTTGAAATTTTCGATTTTTTTAAGTCTATTCGTGTTAATTTATTATTTTTGCATTTGTTTTCAAAAAAAAAAATTCGTTTTTCAGTTCCTTTCACTAAAGTAGCGTTTTACTTAAAAAATTGAGTTTTTTTGCTGCATATTTACGCTATTTTAATTCCTTTCGTTCGTTGTTTCATATTTACTTTTCACATATGTTGTTTTGCTTGTCAGTCAGTTGCATTCTCGCATTATATTTTGCACTCACACTTTCTATTGTTTTCACGTTTGCATAGTCGTCACGTTTTCACATTTATTCACGTATGGCAGCGTTTCACATAATCCATACATAGCCCAGGTTGCATTTTCATGAATCAATATTCAACTGCAACCATTCACCCAAATGGTTTCACGTAGTCACTTGCTTTTCAGTTTATTTAGCATCGCTTAGCGTTTTACATTTCAAATAACTCCAACTAAAACATTCATTCACCTTGTTGTTACATGGTTCGTTTTGCACGTTCACTGTGTTTTCACTTTGCTTCCACGTTCATTCACTTTGCACTCATTTTCACCACATGACACGTTAGTCGTATTTTACTCACACATTCAGTGATCACTGCAGTACGCATTTTCATGTTTCCTTATTTCATTCACACATAGTTTTTTACATAACCAAAGCATACTTTATTGCATTATTTCATCAAGTTACATTCCATTTAGTTTATTTCCATCACGTTTCATTTATATATACACATGGTTGCAGTTTCATTTTTTCTAAGCTTATCAGCTCTTAGATATCTGACAGGTAGCAACAACAACCGCAAACTTTGGAGTTTGATCCGCTAGCGCTACTCAGTTGCATTGGACGGACTGCCATACCCCTTTGTAAGTAATTTTCTACTGTACAGGTTCCCAACTGAAAGCTATTTAAATTTACTTTTGGCTATTGCACCTTGATTTGTTTATGCGTGTTTGGGCAAGAAATAATTTTAACTGTTTAGAAAGCTAAAATATCTCATTAAACAAATCAACAGAAATTTCATGTCAAACAAATATAAGCAATCAAGGTTCACAACACGGTTCACATCACAGTTCACCAAAATCGTCGCCTAAATCACATGTTGGAGATCATGAATTTCATGAGAACCGACCATTATCCCTTAGAGACCAATGTTATCCAACTAGGACCGTTCAACCTTCGGTTATTTCATTTCCACCCACCGAAGGAAATAATTTTGAGCTAAAACATTCTTTTATCCAAGGGGTACCAAAATTCACTAGATCTGAAAATGCATATGTATTTCTTTGTGAATTTGAGTTATACGCTTCCACAACTAAAATTCAACAACTTTCTATTGAATCCATCAAGTTAAGGCTTATCCCATTTGCACTTCTCGAAAGTGTGAAAAGATGGCTTAATTCTCTTCCTAAAAGTTCAATTAAAAGTTGGAACAATTTCATTACTATATTTTTGAAAAAGTTTTTTTTCCTTTCCACAAACCTCTTAAAATTCGAACTGAAATCAACCAATTCTCTCAGAATGAAGGAGAAACTATTTCAAAATATTTTGAAAGGCTCAATCAATTGTTATATAGTTGCCCACATCATGTAATCCCTAAACACGTTTTGGGCCAAATCGTTTATGAAGGGCTTAACTATCAAACAGACGAGGAAGCTTGGGAATTTTTAGAAGAGTATTTGGAAAATGATATGCAATGGGAAGCAACTCGTGTTCCAATTCGTACTCCAAACAGAGGAGTACGTGCCATTGATCCATCACATCTTCCTATAGATGCCCAAATTCCTCAAGTAGGAGAAGGACTACCTCATTACTACACACAAGACCAAATCAATGCTATAGCTCAAAACAGTCCTTATTCATCCGCATATAACCCTAACTGGAAGCATCATCCAAATTTTTCATGGTCAAATCCTAACAATATGGCTAATCCATCGCTTATGTATCCGATGATACCAAATCCGAATTATTGAGCCCCAACATCTAATGCTCAAAATTCACAACCAACTTCCCAAACAAAACCTTCGAATCAACCATACATGCATCCTAATTTCAATCCATCAACTCAACCTTCTCAGCCTTCACAAGAAATTGCTTAATTGGAAAAACAACTTTCTAAACAAAATATACAAATCACTAACCAAGATGCAAGAATTGAGCAAATCACCAAACAAAATGAACAAATGTTGATAATGATGAAGGATCTCATGAAAATCAATGAGAAAGGTAAATTTCCTAGTCAAACCGAAGTGAATCCAAAGTATCACTTTTGAGGAGTAAATCTTTGTGAGGACGAAAATGTAAATCCGGTTAATGCTGTCACCACATTAAGGTCTGGAAAGAAGGTAGACAGCCACGTCGGCAACCTCGACATTCTTCTTAAATCTTTCCATGTTCCAAATTCTGAAACTCAGTCGACAGCCACGGTTGTCAGTCAAAACGACTCTAATTCTTCGTCCAAGGTTGGCAATCTCAACCACTCTTCACCTTCTGATGTTGGCAACCCCAACATTCCAGCTCCCTTACCTTCACCCTCTAATATAACACATTCTTCTTCGAATGAAAAAACTTCCGAACGAGTCTATAAACCCATTGCTGCATTTCCCCATAGACTCAACAAAAAGAAGAAGCCCGCTAATTTTGACCAAATTCTTGAAATCTTTAAACAAGTTCGAATCAATATTCCACTTCTTGATACCATCAAGCAAATTCCTCAATATGCCAAATGTCTAAAAGAGCTATGAACTCAAAAACATGCCACTAACGTTCCTAAGACTGCATTTCTAACTGCAAACACGAGCTTTGTTCTTTCAAATCCCCCCCCAATCGGGTACAAGGACCTCGGTCGTCCTACAATCGGTTGTAAAATCGATAACACTCACATTATTCATGCCTTACTCGATCTTAGAGCAAGTGTGAATCTTTTGCCTTATACTGTGTACTGTCAACTTGGACTAGGGGAAATAAAACCTACAAACATCACAATTCAACTAGCTGATCATCTGTCAAAAAAACATTGGGCGCAGTTGAAGATGTTTTGATACAAATCATGCAATTCTATTTCCCAGTCGATTTCATAGTCCTAGAGACTGCACATGTCTCAAATCCCAATGGTATTCCTTTGATATTAGGTCGTCCATTTTTAAAAATATCAAATGCTATCATAAATTGTAGGAATGGTCAACTCTGACTTTCCTTTTGGCACCTAACCATTGAACTAAATATTTTCAGTCTTAACAGACAACTAAGGGATCTTGAAACAGAAGAAGTTGACATGATCTAAACAATTGTAGAAAATGATTTTAGTAATACTACGGAGTCTCTTAACATGTGCCTAGATCATTTTAATTTCAACTTCCATGAAGATGAATACATTTATGAATTAAATGATATGCTCTGCACTTCTCATAATTCACTAGAATTCAATCAGCTGATGTCTACTGAAGCCTCAAAAGAAGTACGCCCTAAATTTGAACTCAAACCTCTTCCAAACGATCTTAAGTACGCATACTAAGATTCTTCGGAAAATTTCCCTGTAATCTTGGCATCCGATCTCATTAAGGACCAAGTAGAACAACTTTTGAAAATTTTAAGGGAAAATAAAGAGGAAATAGGATGGGTAATCACTGACATTAAGGGAATTAGTCCATCAATCATTGAACATCGAATACATTTAGTCGACGAGGCTAAACCCACTCGCGAAGCTCAAAGGCGATTAAATCCTAATATGAGAGAAGTGGTAAAGGAAGAAATTATCAAATGTTTAGACAATAACATTATCTACCCTATCTCTGATAGTACTTGGGTAAGTCCGGTACAAGTTGTGCCCAAGAAGTCTGGAATCACTGTAACCAAAAATGAGAAATAATGAACTTGTTCCGACAAAAGTCAAAACAAAATGGCGCATTTGCATCGACTATCGAAAACTCAATGCAGCAACAAGAAAAGATCATTTTCCCCTCCCTTTCATTGATCAAATGCTCGAACGCTTAGCCGGTCATGAATATTATTGTTTTCTTGATGGTTACTCCGGCTATAATCAAATTCCCATTGCGTTAGAGGACCAACACAAAACAATGTTCACATGTCCCTTCGGAACTTTCGCTTATCGTCGCATGCCCTTTGGTCTTTGTAATGCTCCCGCTACCTTTCAGAGAAGTATGATGAGTATATTTTCTGATATGGTGGAGGATTTCTTAGAAATATTCATGGACGATTTTTCAATTTATGGGTCATCTTTTGATCAATGCCTCCGTCATTTAGAACGTGTCTTAAAGCGATGTAAGGAGAAATCTCTTATTCTTAATTGGGAAAAATGTCATTTTATGGTTAAGCGGGGAATAGTCTTAGGTCATGTTGTCTCTAAAAATGACCTAGAAGTTGAAAAATCTAAAGTTGATCTTATTGTTGGCCTTCCTCCTCCAAGGTCCGTAAAGGACATTCGCTCATATCTCGGCCATGTAGGATTTTATAGGAGGTTCATTAAAGATTTTTCAAAAATTTCAAAACTTCTTTCGAATCTATTGGCTAAAGACGTTAAATTTGAATTTTCCAATGAATGTAAAACGTCTTTTGAAACCCTTAATCGATCTTGACCACTGCACATATTATCCAACCTCCAAATTGGACTTTGCCTTTCGAATTAATGTGTGACGCTTCTGACTACGCCATTGGAGCCATCTTAGGTCAACGAATTGATAAACTTCATCAAGTCGTCTATTATGCTAGCAAAACTCTTAACTAAGCTCAATTAAATTGCTCAACCACAGAAAAAGAGTTTTTAGCGGTTATCTTTGCCCTCGATAAGTTTAGATCATATCTCGTAGGTTCTAAGATCATAGTTTACAACGATCATGCAGCATTGCGGTATTTACTCATGAAAAAGGATGCCAAACCCCGCTTAATCCGTTGGATTCTCCTTCTTCAAGAGTTTGACCTAGAAATACGGGATAAAAAGGGTTTTGAAAATGCCGTAGCTGATCATCTTTCTCGTATTATTCATGAAAACATCGATAATTCTCAAATCGACGATCATTTTCCCAATGAACAAATTCTTTCCCTCTCCAGTGCACCATGGTACGTGGACATCGTAAATTATCTTATGACGAATGAAACACCTTGCCATTGATCACAAGATAAACAAAAATTTCTCTCCAATGTTCGAAACTTTTACTGGGACGATCCTTATCTCTTCAAATATTGCACCGATCAAATCATACGTAGATGTGTCCCTGAACATGAATTCCATAGCATCCTTTCTTTTTCACATAATCAAGCATGTGGAGGACATTTTGGAGTAAAGAAAATTGCTGCTAAGGTGTTACAGTGCGGTTTTTAACGGCCTTCTCTTTTTTGTGATGCCCACGAATTTTGCTCCAAATGCACTAGATGTCAACAAACAGGTCGTATTTTCAAACGTAACATGATGCCCCTAAACCCAATCCTTGTCATCGAAATTTTTGATGTTTGGGGCATCGATTTCATGGGTCCTTTTCCTAATTCTTTTGGAAATCTCTATATCTTACTTGCAGTAGATTACATGTCTAAATGGGTTGAGGCCATTCCCACCAGAACGAATGACAATAAAGTTGTTGTCAAATTTTTGAAAGAAAACATATTTTCCCGTTTTGGCACACCTCGAGCCATTATAGTGATAACGGTTCTCATTTTTTAATCGTGCTTTTAAATCTCTTCTTAAGAAATACTCTCTCACTCATAAACTATCTACTCCATATCATCCCCAGACCAACGGTCAAGTCGAGATTTCCAATAGACAAATTAAACAAATTCTTGAAAAGAAGGTTAACTCCAACAGAAAAGATTGGTCATCTGAATTGATAGACGCCCTTTGGGAATTTCACACAGCTTATAAAACCAATCTAGGAATGTCACCATACTGATTAGTCTTTGGAAAAGCATGCCATTTTGTGACGCCCCACCTCTGTACCCACGCTAGACAAGAACATTACTGTGAATGCTGTCAACTAGCACGGAGAATAAGGCTGTTGAGGAGCGACCCTCTGTATAATTGCTTTGTGCGAGTACCGATATACCGGATAAAAATATAACTTCATCTCAAGAGGAAATCCGACATACCGACACAAACTCAAAGCTACTACACAATGGCTATAAAGGTCTTCGGAAACAAATATAGAAATAAACATAACACAAATCAGTCACAGACAATTCATATCACAAAGGCGGAAATAGATATGAATATTACACATGAAAGTGTATATCAGAGTAGTGGTCTAAAAAGATCCACAATATCACAAAAGAATAGTTACATGAACTACACAAAAGAATAAGTATACATTATGGAGTCTATATCTCAAATGTATACAACAAAAACTACTAACTAAGTAGTTAACCAAAAGTCAGAGGAATCAATCCCAAGAGAGAAGTCAAGCAGAAGCACCTGTAACATCTCGGTCTGACCCGAGTATTATTTAATAAGAAAATAATAAACGGATCAGTCTAGCTATAAATATCAGGTGAAACGATATAGAATAAGAGATATGACTAAACACATAATAATCACTATGCCAAGCTGTGATATATATAAGTAATTGAAAATCAACAAGAGATTAATCAATATCACCAAATCTACACAAGAATCAAAGAAATGTCATACTCCTTATTTCGTTCACCAAACCACAAATATTGACGATGATATCAACGTCAATCACAAAAGTCAATGACACAAATTCACCAATGCACAAATATTGACAATAATATCAATGTCAATCACAAAAGTCAATGACACACAAATTCACCAATGCACAAATATTGATAAAACTTATCAATGGGAATCACGAAAATTGGTGAAACACAAATTCTAGAAATCATCTCAAGAAATCCAGAAATCACAAAGGGGGGAGGCCTATCACAAACGGGAGCATAAAGCCCACCAACACGTGTATCACAAACGGAATGCTAATTCCATGGTTGCTAACCATCACAAATTGAGCCGAAGCTCCACAAACGGCCCGAAGACCATGGGTTGCTACCCCACCAAATTGAGTCGAAACTCCACAAAACGGGGTTTAGTCTCCCTCGCAGACAAAGAGACATCGCACATTGCTAGTCTAAATCACAAAGATGATCGTCATGATCATCAAGAAGTGTCAATTACACTAAGCTAGTAAATATATGAGTTTAGCATCATGTCCCATAACCACTAGCTTAACTTAAATATTTACGAACAAATTGTAAGTTTTCACTAGAAAATTGTCACAAGAGATTCAATCGAACAAGTCCAAGAATTAACCGAACAAGTAAACGCAAGCGTTTCATACCACTTGTTTTACTAAGCCGTTTAATTAGATTTCTCATACGAGTGAGGTAAAGGTTTGTATATACTAATAGATTGGAAATCGGTTTGAGAAAACGAGCTTTGTAATAAAATAGTGTTGAAATCGTTTTGATGAAAGAATTTTGATATTTACTACTAGTATTGAAACCTTTATATTTTTTTGTAAAGTGACAAATCACAAAGAAGATTGTAGGAACAATGAATCACTAAAATTCACATTCGAAGACGTGAATAAAATCCAAAGAAATCGATACCGAATCCATCAAAATGGACATTCCCAAAGATCATGAAGAAAATGTCATCAAAGTCGATAATAAGTGATAATAACAAAAGGGAATCAACACGAATCGATTAACATTGGAAATTCAATCCAAAAAGGCAAAATGGACTCAAATAGCAGGTTCAGTCGACTGAACAGAGTTTTCAGTCGATTGACCCTGTACTTGGAAATTTTCCAGGTTCAGGAAACTTTCTGTTTCCAGGTTCAGTCGACTGAATAGAGGATTCAGTCGACTGAATCATGCCTGGAAACTTTCGGGTTCCAGGTTCAGTCGACTGAACAGACTTTTCAGTCGACTGAATCATGCCTGGGCTGTTTTTCAGGCTATTCAAATGAAGAGAAAATTCTTCCAAAATGCAACCGGACGAACATTGGCTCTAAAGGTTTATGCCAATCGGCAACCCGGCCCTATATGCTCCTCGGTGCATCACTAAAAGCATGATCAAACATCCATAAAAGGATTTTCACACAAATTTGACTTAAAAACCCAAAAATTAGAATATTCACAAAACCAATCCAAATCAAGAGCAAATTCTCATGAAGAAGTGTTAGGAATTCAAACCTAACAACCAAAGATAATTATAGTCATAGATGTGAGATAAAAATCTCACCTTTTCACAAAATCAAACAAGAAGAAGCTTGAAAGCAAATGGAGAATCAACCTCTCTTCAACACAACCCAATTGAGCTTGAATCTAAGCTCAAAAACAAGAACATTCCCAAAATTAGGTTTAGGAATTTCTGAAATTGGTAAGAGAATAAGCTGGAGAAGAAGAAGAGAAGCTTACCAATGGGTTCTTCTTGAGTTTGGAGCTAGGAATTTGATTTGCAAGAGAAACTAGGGTTTTGGAGTTTTTAATTTCCAATCTCTCCCACCATGAATGTTATAAAAACTGAAAAGAAAAGAGAATGAGGGTGAGTGGGGAAGAGTGGCTCAGATTTGAGCATAAGTTAACATAGGGCTAGCCCAAAACCAAGCCCAAAGTGAAAAGTAGCAAAAATCAACTTTCTCCAAACATATCGAAGCTTATACTCAAAAAGGTCGCAAACGGCATTTTAAACTCAATGGAAGTGGTCCCGAGTCCTAATTCGACCGTATGCAAAAAGTAGCTTTTCGGACTAAAATCCGACTAACGATAAAATATTTAAATAAAATATTTAAATATAAAATCGATAAATATGCGGGTTGTTACACATTTACCCGTTGAGCTCGAGCACCGCGCACTTTGGGCAATCAAATACCTTAATTTTGACATAGAAAAAGCCGGATCGCATCGTAAATTACAATAGTCAGAATTAAAAGAACTAAGAAATGAAGCATATGAAAATGCAAAGATTTATAAAGAGAAAGCTAAATTTTATCATGATAAATCCATACTTCGTAAGACATTCGAAGTAGGTCGGAAAGTTCTCTTATATAATTCCAGTCTTCATTTATTTTCAGGAAAATTGAGATCCCGTTGGACAAGTCCATATATTGTGAAAACAGTATACCCTTGTGGTGTAGTTGAAATTGAAAATCCTAGGGACAGTTTCATTTCAACGGTCAATGGACAACGCTTGAAGCCATTTCTAGAGTTTGAACAACACGAGGAAAACGAGTTCGTGGATCTTCATGAATCAAGCTACTCGGCATAAGCTAGTCACTATCTTGTACATATCAGGTTGTATATTTTTTATTTTTCTATTTTGCATTTGCATTCTATTCGACAATTGGGACACTGTCTCATTCTAGTGTGGGGGGACACATATCTCATATTGTTTGCTCATATTTCACAGTGTGGCATCATTTAAAAAAAATCATCTCATTATTTGTTTTCAAATTTTTTCATTTTTCAAGCTTCATCTCATTTTCCATTTTTTTAAGACTTTGATTTATTTTTAATTAGTTAAGACAAAGTAAGTAAATAGTTGAAGTCAATTGATGAAATTTTTTGTGAATCACTAATTTTAAATGTAAAATATAATGAAAATTTGAATTACAAGCGATAACAGTGAGGTTAGTATATAGGAGGATTCATAGGTGGTGGTTATGAAATCTTTTCTAAACTGTAGTCTTTGTTTAAAAAATGGCAGATTTAGAGTACATGCATTGACATTTCAAATCATAAAAGTTAAGTGGCGCTAAGTTGATTTGCATAACACTCTTTAGTTCATTTCAAAAAAAAAATCTAATAAGAAACGCCTGGAGTCAATAGGTGTGCACACTTATGAAAGTGTGTGCACTCGCTACGCTCTGTACTCTTCTTACGTAATCCCGCAAAGGCAGTGCATGGATGGTATATCTGGCCTCAGCATTCTGAGTTAGGTGTATAAAGAAATTAAATAAATAATCACCTAAGGATTATCGACCTTTTCTGACATAGTCAGCGTCGGTTTGCACAATCCGCCAAGCTCTGTTCCAACTCTCACGTAAGCCCGCGAGGTAGTGCATGGGTGGTATATCTTGGTCCAAAAGTTAGGTGTATAAAAATAAATAAATAAATTAGTAAAGAGAGACTAAGCTTTGAAGCCCAAACACTTCTTGACTTTATTGATTTGGCTTGTTATACAAATGGAAATGAAAAATACCATTTAAAAAAAACTATGATTAACAGTGAAGAATTTATTTCATGGTTACACTATGCTATCGACCGAAACAACTGGCCAAACTAGAATCTAATGTATGAAAACTTGAGTTATATTGAAATTTATGATTAGCGAGGAAACAAAAATTTAAAGAAGTTCACTAAAACTGATATACATTATTTTTTTGCAACTATTCTGAAGTAAATCGAGTCTCTATTTGTTTAAAATTTTGCACTTATGTAGTACATTTGAATCATCACATACTGCATTTGGGTTTTGTGGGTAGTATCCGCTGAAAACCCTCACGAGACAACACTCGTCCTACTAGGGACACCTAGAGGTTTAACAGCTTGTTGCATACGCTCAATGCAATTGTATATCCTACGAAAAAGGATTTAGTTAGTTTTTATTTTCTCGTTTATTCGAGGACGAATAAAGTTCAAGTGTGGGGGTATTTGATGAACGTATTTTTCTGCATTTTAAACCGTTTGTTTCATATATTTTTATTTTAATAAAGCGGTATTATACGGGTATTTTGTTTGGTTTTGTAGATTATAGATTCCGAAGTGCAACGTTGAAATTAATCGGCTGTGCCGTCCAATGGTTCACATGACACGCAAAAAAAGAGTGCAACATTTTGAGTACCGAATAATTCGAAGAGAAAGAACATATCGTTCATGAAGAAATGCATCTACGTCATCAACATGTGTGCTATTCATGTAAGAAATCAATTGCAAATATTGAAAATACACTTTCAAAGTTTAGTCTAAAAATCTCTCAAAGCAAGGCCACTTGTTAGTCAAATAACAAAGCAAAAACCAATTCAAAGTGAGGTGGCCTTATTATTCTCCAAATATCAAGCACATGGACCTAAATAGTAGGATTATTTTTGGAGGCTGAAGTCTTTAAATAGAGAGAGAAATCCAGATGGAAAATGATCTCTTACCCCATCACTCTTCTTCAAGTTTAATTTTAAATCCAACAGTGTTTTTATTTTCGAACAGAATACGTAGGATTGTTGATTAGATTTAGCAATTTATTTATTCTTGTTCTTAGTTTTTTTGCACTCTTTTCAGTTAGTTAATAAATATTTCAGTTGTTTGCTCTGTTATTTTCTTTTCCGTAATTTCATTTTCTGTTCTGATTTTTACAATTTTATATTTTGGTTGCAATTTCGATTAGTTTCGGAATAGATTCGGAGTATATTATTGTTTTTATTTTCTGTTCAAATTCACCGTCGAATTCGTTTAACACGCCTAAGATTTAACTATGGATTTCAATTGTTTTAAAATACAATTCGCTGTGTTCGACCTGCATACTACATGCCTGTGCACTTGCAAAATTAATTAAAATTTGTGCTTTTCTAATCAATAGAAAAGTTACAATAGTGGGGGTTCGTGTGTATGTGCAAGTGTGTAGTTCGTGCATCAGGGAATGATGTGGATTGGGGACTCAGGTTCGTGTGCGTGCAATAGAGTGTTTGGCTCGAAGCAGATTTAAGACTCGGGTTGTTGCTCGAGAGGAATTGGGTTTGGCTCGAGAAAATATGTTGTGGGCTCGGGTTTAAATGATAGCATATTTTGAATCAAAAGTTTAAAAGATGCATGTTTTTAAATTTAACTTATTCTTTTAAAAATGAATATTGGTTGAAGTTTGAGGTCAATCAAAAGTTTATAATCAGTATTTTAAAGTAACTAAGTTTAAAGTTTTTCTTTATGTATATTTAACCTTTGTTTTGAAAGTGTATTTTAAATAAACTCAATATTGAAATTAAGCAAATGATTAAAAGATAAAGTGTTTTAAATCATTAATCTAACTTAAAGGTTTAAAGTAAATTGGTTAATGATAATCAATCTCAAGGGTTATTAATAAGATTTTTTAATGATAATAAAAGTAATTATTTAAGATAAAAGATCTATCTTTTAATTAATTAAAACTTTAAGAGGTTTATTAAAATAGTATAAGTAATTAAAGGTCAATTACTTAATATGACTACTTAAAGGTTGATTACTTTAATTTAAGATTGATTAATTTTATAAAAGTAATTAAAGGTAATTAATTACTTAAAGACAATCACTTAATTGAAAGTAATTAATTAATGATTAAAGTTGATTAATCAATTAATTAAAAAGATAATTATTCGATGAAATTAATTGGTGATTAGGGATAATCACTTATTGTAATTAATTAATTAAATGGTAATTAATTAAGGGCTATTTAATTAATGTAATTAATTAAGGATAATTAATCATTAATTAAGGACAATCAATGATAATAATTAAGGATAATTAATAATTAAGGTTGATTAATTAATAATTAAGGTTGATTAATTAATAATTAAGGTAAATTAATTTTATTATTAAAGGTTAATTTAGTAAGTGATTAAAGGATAATTAATCAAAATGTTTTGTAATTAATTAATATTAATTAACCAGGATTAACGTGTATTCATAAGTAATTAATCAGATTTAAATTTATCATATGATTAAGTAATCTTACTTATGAATGTTTGAATTCTATTGATTGATTGAATGGTTTGATATCCCTAATATGTTATACTCTGATTTGAATTGTTTTGATGCGATCTGTGATGAATGTAATTTATTATATCTGTGATGAATGTATATTATTTATCTATATGTCTATGTATGAACGATAAGTGCTATAGGTATATACCGCTTATCGATATTGATATGCTTGAATTTGTAATGATTAGTGATGTTGCACTATTGTGTAAAATCCCTGGACTACACCATACACACACAAATATGGATTGCACGAGGCAATTGGTTAAGTCACAGATTTTTGAAATGGTTTTAAAGTTGAATTTTGAATTCAAATGGTTTTTGAAGATGGAATTGGGTTAATTATAAAAAGCTTTTGGAAAAAGGGGTTTTAAAAGTTATTTTGAATAACTTGATAAAGCTTTGAAAATTTAAATAATTTGATTTGAATTTAAATTCAAGATTCGAAATTGAATTCTATGTTGAGAATTATGGTTTAAAAATGTTATACAATTTATAAATATGTTTGTATGGATTTAAACCGTTTTAAAATATTATTTTGGGAATTTAAATTTAACCCAAGAATTTTAACTTATATAAATGTAATCAGATTTTTCCTAAACGAAAATTATTTGTTTTCAAATAATAAAAGCTTTCATATAAGAAAAGAATTTCAATTTTGTGTTAAAGGGATTTCAAATTTGAAATGAAAATGGTTTTCCAAGTTATTAATGAACCTTTGGAAATGGTTTTGAAAGTTGTGAATTGAATCTTTGATTTAAAGATTGGATGAATTAGTCCAATTTGAAAGGGGAATTGTTTCGAAATCTGTGAATGGATCTTTGTGAAAATTGGGTGAACTTTGTGAAATGAATCTTTTTGTTCAAAGATTTGAAAATGGTAATTGGTTTAAACTATTTGAAAGAAAAGTTTTGGGTTTTAAATTGTGACTTAACTGAAATCCCAATATCCATATATTTTTAAATATTGCGCTCATTATTCGGTTTAGCCGGGAGAGGATCTTGTGTCATATAACCCATTCCGAATAATAATACAACGTTATGGATTGCATTTGAAGACCAGTGGTGAAGACCGGATATTTACGAGAACGATAGGATAACCTATCGAATGACTCTACACTGAGTAGTTACAGTATAGAGATCTCCATATGTGATTAGGAGTTCGTTCAGGATTGTGAATTCTCGGATTACAAGGTCTTTTTTGGAAGTGCCTTCGGTTTTGTTCGAACCTGGAACAGACTTGTATGGATGTGTGTCCGACATTACACTTTGAGATGTGAAGCCGGTTTTTATCAAATACATTTCTATTTGGTGCGGAGAATTTATTCTCTTAGCTTAACACCCTTCTCTGAGACGTACGAGCTCAAAGGTTATGTAGTTGATGGTTACTAGTAATACATTCCCAATTTGGTAATGTGGCATACGGAGTGATGTTGATCATTAGTTGATCAAAGCATGGCTTTCGTGAAAAGCGTAGCTTTGTGGATGAGACTGCATCAGGACCTCACACCCCGCAAATGGTCGAAACACGAAAGATGCAGCAAGGTTGCAGGGGTCGCACCCCTAGGGTATGTCCATTCCTTCTGGAAAAGGGTGGTATCATGGTATGGGGCCCAGATACTTAGCTCATGTGGACATTGTAAATCTATTATTGTGTGATTATTGTGGTTGAGAGCTCTCGGATAAAGGTCGCAAACGACCGGGGGTTGCATATCTTAGGTGTTACTCCCAGAAAGGGAGTAAACCGACCTTGTGTTGGCAGAGAGCCAGGTAGGTTCTCGGGGCGTCCCTCTAGAGGCGTTCCCATGTGGCCCAGGAAGTTCTTTTGCCTGACCATTTGTTGGAAATCCAACCATCCAATACGAGCCTTTTACGATTGCAGTTGTATAACCTGCCATCTCAGGTGGTAGCTATAGTAGGCATAGTATAATGGTACCTATGCTGGCAAAGATTAATATTATACTTTCGAAATGTTTTCTGCACTATGCACTGAGAATAATATCAAATGATGTTCACGTATCAAGCATTTTTGACTATCATGAGAAGAAATCTCCTCCAAGTGTGCGCATGCATTGTGTGTGTGGCGGGAGGCCTTATGGCAGTTTCATTTTCCAAAAACATTGTGGTTTTCAATGTTTTAAATTCTTTTGTTATTTATTTTAAAGATAAACTGTTTTTGTTTGCTCATACCAGTTCCATGATTGACCAGGAGTTTGTTGTTCCCTTCCTAAACTCAAGGTGCCCACAATTTTCCACATGGGCAGTCTAGAGTTGGGTTTTTCAGATAGTCGAATGGTAGGTGTAGATTTGATAGCATTCGATCTTTGGACATTGGCAATCGCATTTGGATCGAGTTTGCTTAACTTGATGGGGGTTCGAGCTTTCTTTGGATTGGAGCATTTGATATGGAGATGCAAATGTGGGAGTTCTCTCTTAGAAGTTCAAGTTATGGTATCATATTCAGCTGTTGTCCCGCTGTTGGTGTTTTGTATTTCGCTGTAGCAATGTATTTATGCTCTGTTATATTTGGGTGGTCAGTATTATATCATATATGGATATTGTATTCATTGTTGTATCAATGATATCATTCATTTTCTTCTGCTGTATTGTTATACTTAATGTGTTATAAGCTCCAGCAAACCAGATTCGGCGTTTGATTCTACGGCATTCGAGTACAAGTGAAGTACGGGTGTCGATTTTCGAAGGTCGAGTCAGGGTCGTTATAATTGGTATCAGAGCTGAAGGTTGAAACTTTAGCTCACGAGGATAACACATTAGGTAACTCATTAGAGATAGGGTGAAGTATACCCTAGAATGAGTATATCCCTAAGATATCCGTTCGCGTGCCTCGGTAAATTCTCTTACTATTTACTAATAGTGAGTATGAGTGCAAGAAGAGGACGAGATAGGGGACAGAGGAGTACCACTATAAATGGTCAATACCATGAAAACGACAATGGAGATAACTTTTCTCTATCAATATCCTTTGATTCGATTCAGTTCTTTGATTGTTTTGTAGTAGCTCGAGGGAGAAGTTTCGTTGTGGTGATGGCTCTACGAATCGTGTAGATAAGTTTCTATCTCGTATTCTCTTCGTCAAATTTCTATCAGCTTTTCGTTTTTAACTTCAATGGATTTGAAATTCTATTTGAAATAAATTGGTAAATTAAGTATGAAGTTGAATATGAAGATTTGTATTGATAAAACGATTTCGATTATAACCAAATTCGAAATTCTATTGTAATTTCTTGTGAGTATCAAGGTCCAAAGAGGGACAAGTTATATTTGTTTGGAGTATTTCGACTTGAGTTTGGGATCCATATCTATTTGAGAATTGTGGAAGATTGAATCCATTAATCTGTTTTATCGGGTTCCAATATGTTCTACGAATGGTTAGTTATCCTTCAAACTAACCAAGGCCCCTGTACATTTCGTAGATCCGGATAACTTGAGTATTTCGTAAAGTGTTGGATAGAATTGTTCTCGTATCTATTGTTGATATTTTTATTTGGTAAGATAAATATAGAGTAGATAATCAGCTTGATTGATGAGTCGATTCTCTGTCTTTGTGTATCCGTTCTTTGTTGTCTCCCTGGCAAATTTCGAGGACAAAATTTTCTTAAGGGGGAATATGTAGATCTCGATTTTTAAACCAAATTAATTTAGTAATTAATTTGATTTTTGGATTAAATTAAGAATTAATTTGTAATTAAATTAAATTTTGGATTAATTGTGAATTAATCGAGAATTTATTTGGATTTTAAATACAAAATTGAACTGAATTTTAAGCTGGAAATTTTAAAAATAAAATATGTTGAAAATAGAATTTTAGGTATATTTGAATTCTTCAAATTTAATAAGATATATGTTCATTTAGTTATATAAATGAATTATAATTGGAAATTTGATTTTGAAATTTAATATATATCGACAATGAATATTATTGATCTGAAAATGCTAAAATGAATATCTTGAAAACAAATTGGAATTATTTTGGAATTAATATAGAAATTAAGTTTCAAAACATTTTCTTACTTTAAAAAAAAAGAGTTATATAAAAGTATAAATCGCATCTGCATAAAGATTTAAAAATACATAGCACATATGTAAATATAGTTGATAAATAAATTTTAATATATATATATATATATATATATATGTATGTATGTATATGTATTTGAAAGTTATATTTTGAATTTGATGTAGTAAATTTCAAGGGCCATTTAAAGGATAAATTTTAATATCTATATATGTATACATGTTTATTTATTAATGTATATAGATAAGTATTTATGTAAAGGTATAATAGTTTTAACTTAAAAAGTATAATAAACTAAGCTTAAAATAGTATTGGTTATAAAGATTTGAACATTTTTCTTTTGAAAATATAGTTTGTAAATGTGTAAAAGTATAAATTTGAAAACATAAAACATGATTCTTAATATATACAAAAATATGTTTTGTAAATATAAACTTAGAAGGGTTAAAACAATTTACAAAAATAATTTAGATTAGGGATTCAAACATAAAAGTGATATAAGTGAACATTTGTAAGAAGATTAACAAATGTAAATTACAAATGTAATTAAAATGGACATGTGGCAAAAGATATTGTTTTCATTTGAATTACACTTTGAAAAAACATGCATAGAAAAGAAAAAATATTTGAAGCCAGGTTGTTTCATTTTTCTCAAAAATTTCTCAAGCCTGAGAAAACAAAAGAATTCAAAAAACTTCAAATCTAAAATCTGAACGAAATCAAAATCTTCTTCAAATCTAAATTCTTAAAACAAAGATCAAATCTGAAACCAAAATTTAGACGAGAGTAAAAGCAAATCATCAAAGATGCAGATCAAAAGCAAACTTAAATCTCAAAGCCAGGAAAATTCAAATCAATTCAAAATCTGGAAGTTTCAAATCTGAAGCAATGTTTCAGATCAATCAAAAAGCTAGAAACAATTTCAGATGATCAAGTTTCAAGCCTGTAGGCAAAGAAAGTTGAAAGGAGCATGCAGTAAGATCTAGCAGCAAATTCAAATTCAAAATATGAAAACAGATTTAAAATTTGCAAACTGAAAATCAAAAATAGCTTCAGCTCATTAATAAAAATCAGGACAAGTTTTGGGCAACTCATAAATTTAGATCAGCAAGCAAAACCTGGAAACACTTCCACTTTCAAAAGCTTTCAAAAATCTCAAAACCTGATCAAAAGCAGGGTCTCTGCTCTTTGCTTTCATTTCCCATCAAGGTAAGCAAACTACCCCTCTAATATTTTGATTCTGTGTGATTAATGTCTGATGTTTGTGATTGAGATCTGTTGTATAGATGTCATCGCGTGTCTATAAATATGCAAAAGAACTGTGTATATAAGAGTTCTGCTAGTACATATCTTCTCTGTTTAATAACAGACTAACAAAGAAATCCAAGAAAAATTCATATCTAGAAATCTAATAGGATTTAAGTAATAATCTTTAAAGAAAAATATTTGTTTTGACCTGATTTAGATTTTAAAAATAGATTCGTCGACGTTTTAGGGTTTAAGTTAGGTTTGTGGTATATGATGTTGACAAGATGAATTCGTCGACAAGGCTGAACTGCAATTGATGGCACCAGGGGGAATAGGATTGTGGGACATTGGCGAGGCTTGGGACAAGAAGGCGGGGTGGCCGGCGGTCGGAGGCGTCGTAGCGAGGAGTTTTCTGATGAGGTCCAGGTCTTCGGTTTGTAGCCGAAGCTCGATTTTTTTTAGTGATTTGATCGAGGTAGTTGAGAAGCTCGATGGTGTGAGGACATCGTTGTCGACTTGCTGAGCATCGCAATGGCTGTAACGACCCAGAATTTTTGATAATTAAAATATGAATATTTAATTAATTTTAAATATTAATAAGTGAAATTTATAAGTCGAATAAATTTTATTTTGAATTATTGAATTTAATTGGATAATTAAATCAATAAATTAATATGTTGAATTATGGAAATAATTGAAAATATAGTTAAATATGATTGAAAATGATTTGTAAAATTTTATTTTATCATATGGGAGTTAGAACGATATTTTAGAACTTTTAAAATCGAATTAAAAGTTAATTTGTGAAAATTGAATATTTTAATATTTAAATCGACTAGTGAAAATAGCCAATTTTTGAACAGTCTCAGAATTGAACGAAACTAGTTCCATTGGATCCGTAATAGTTAGTTATTACCAGATTTCAATTTTCGTGTCAATCGGAGTTATCGTTTGATCGTGGCAGCTCGAAACGCATCGATTTATTTTTAATTTTAATCTGGCGAGTTAAAATAGCCATTTTTCAAAAAGTCTCGGATTTCGACGAAACTAGTTTCATCGGATCCGTAATGTGATATTATTGTAAGGTTTCAAATTTCAAGTCAATTGGATTTACCGTTTGTCCTGTACAAATTAAAACGCCTAGAAAATCGCTTAAATCGGTTTAATTTAAATTGAGCGTTTGCAGCCATAACTCGCACATACTTCCGAATTAGCTTCCGAAACCTGTTCCATTGTGTCCGGAACGCGGGATAAACCCTAGGAACGTCAGTTTCGGCGCGTAAATCGGAGTTCGGAATTTCCGGATGAATAGTGTTCGATCGTTCTTCTATAAATAGGCCCCTACCCCTTCATTAAATTAAAAAAAAAAGAAAAAGAAACCCTAACCCTAATTTATAACTGCAGCCGCCTCCCCCTATTTCTACGGCCAGAATTGTCTCTCCTCTCCCCCTCGATTTCTTCCAATCCATCAGCAATTAGACGAAACTTTCAACATGAAAGATGTAGAGGGGAGTGAGAGCTTTGATGTGAACGGTGGAGATCGTGTTTGGCGTCGCGTAGGAGGAGAAATGGGGGGCCGACAGTGCTAGCTGCGCACACAAAACGAAGCATCAGATAGAGATATAGTGGATTATCTGGAGTTAGTTCAGTCTTTGGATCGCACCAGTCTTGCCTAGCTTGGTGCATTGTTATTGGGAGTTCGAGTTATTGCTGGATTGATTCTTAGAAATGGAGTTGGAGTTCTTCCTTGAAGACTATTTTCGAGTTATATTGTTCCGTATGCTAGATGTTATCTATTTTTCTTTCCGCTGTTATTTTATTGTATCATATCTCTGATGTATATTGATATCTACTGGATCATCTGTTGTATCAGATATTGTATCAAAGCTGTATATCAATGTATTATTCTTTTATTCCGCTGTGTTGTTTACTTAATGATTGTTATAAGCTCCGGCGAATCGGATTTGAACGGTCGAATCTATGGCATTCGAATACGATTTGAAGTATGGATGTCGATTTTCGAGCGGGCAAAATCCGCGTCGTTACAATGGCGGCCGGAGGTAGTGGTGGTTCGTGTGCACGTGCACGCGTGTAGTTCGTGCATCAGGGAACAATGTGGATTGGGGAAGAAGATGGGGAACTCGAGTTCGTGTGCGTGCAATAGAGTGTTTTGCTCGAAGCAGATTTAAGAATGAGTTGACTCAGGTTGTTGCTCGAGAGGAATTGGGTTTAGCTCGGGAAAATATGTTGTGGGCTCGGGTTTAAATGATAACAGATTTTGAATCAAAAGTTTAAAAGATGCAAGTTTTTAAATTTAACTTATTCTTTTAAAAATGAATATTGGTTGAATTTTAAGATCAATAAAAAGTTTATAATCAGTATTTTGAAGTAATTAAGTTTAACGCTTTTCTTTATGTATATTTAACCTTTGTTTTGAAGTTTATTTTAAATAAACTCAATATTGAAATTGAGCAAATGATTAAAAGTTGAAGTGTTTTAAATCATTAATTTAACTCAAAGGTTTAAAGTAAATTGGTTAATGATAATCAATCTCAAGGGTTATTAGTAAGATTTTTTTTTAATGGTAATAAAAGTAATTATTTAAGATAACAGGTCTATCTTTTAATTAATTAAAACTTTAAGAGGTTTATTAATTAATGTAAGTAATGAAAGGTCAATTACTTAATATGACTACTTAAAGGTTGATTACTTTAATTTAAGATTGACTAATTTTATAAAAGTAATTAAAGGTAATTAATTACTTAAAGACAATCACTTAATTAAAAGTAATCAATTGATGATTAAAGTTGATTAATCAACTAATTAAAAATATAATTACTCGATGAAATTAATTGGTGATTAGGGATAATCACTTATTGTAATTAATTAATTAAATGGTAATTAATTAAGGGCTATTCAATTAATGTAATTAAATAAGGTAATTAATCATTAATTGAGGACAATCAATGAAATAATTAAGGATAATTAATAATTAAAGGTAAATTAATTTTATTATTAAAGGTTAATTAATAAGTGATTAAAGGATAATTAATCAGAATGTTTTGTAATTAATTAATATTAATTAACCAGGATTAACATTTATTCATAAGTAATTAATCAGATTTAAATTTATCAGATGATTAAGTAATCTTACTTATGAACGTTTGAATTCTATTAATTGATTGAATGGTTTGATATACTTGATATGTTATGCTTTGTGCTATGAATTGTTTTGATGCAATCTGTGATAAATATAATTTATTTTATCTATGATAAATGTATATTATTTATCTGTGAATCTGTGTATAAAAGATAAGAGCTATAGAAATATACCGCTTATCGATATTGATATGCTTGAATATGTATTGATTAGTGATGTTGCACTATTGTGTAAAACCCCTGGACTACATCATACACACACAAATATGGATTGCACGAGGCAATTGGTTAAGTCACAGATTTTTGAAATGGTTTTAAAGTTGAATTTGAATTCAAATGGTTTTTGAAAATGGAATTGGGTTAATTATAATAAGCTTTTGGAAAAGGGATTTTAAAAGTTATTTTGAATAACTTGATAAAGCTTTGAAAATTTAAATAATTTGATTTGAATTTAAATTCAAGATTTGAAATTGAATTCTATGTTGGGAATTATGGTTTAAAAATGTTATACAAGTTATAAATATGTTTATATGGATTTAAACTGTTTTAAAGTATTATTTTGGAATTTGAATTTAACCCAAGAGTTTTAACTTGTATAAATGTAATCGGATTTTTCCTAAACGAAAACTATTTGTTTTCAAATAATAAAATCTTTCATATAAGGAAAGAATTTCCAATTTGTGTTAAAGGGATTTCAAATTTGAAATGAAAATGGTTTTCCAAGTTATGAATGAACCTCTGGAAATGGTTTTGGAAGCTGTGAATTAAATCTTTGATTTAAAGATTGGACGAATTAATCCAATTTGAAAGGGGAATTGTTTTGAAATCTGTGAATGGATCATCTTGAAAACTGGGTGAACTTTTTGAAATAATTCTTTTTGTTCAAAGATATGAAAATGGCAATTGGTCTAAGCCATTGGAAAGAAAAGTTTTGGGTTTTAAATTGTGACTTAACAGAAATCCCAATATCCATATGTTTTCAAATATTGCGGTCATTATTCGGTTTAGCCGGGAGAGGACCGTGTGTCATATAACCCATTCTGAATAATGAAACGATGTAACGACCCATATAAATTCGATGTTTAAAATGAATTAAATTAATAAGATTTTAATTTAAATTTAGAAATAAATAAAAATCTTATTTATTTATATGAAAGCGAATGTTGAAATTAGATGTACCAAGGGTAATTAAAATTTACAAATTAAATTATATATTGCAATTAATTGTAATAGTGGAAAATGTGGCATTTGGATATAAAGTTAAAATAAGTAAATTAAGGCAAGTATTGGATTTATGAATAAAATAAAATATTGATTTATGGAAATTGAATGTAAATGGGGGTAATAAAGTAATGCAGGACAATAAATAATTTATTTAGTACAATCTCTTTTATTTGTAAAGTATTGTAAGGTGTTAATTAATTGAAATATGAAAATTAGGAAATAGATTCAAATTGTATGTTAGATAATAAATAGCAATAATTAAAGTTAGTAATTAATGGATTAAATGGAATACCAATTTATTCATAAAGTAAATATAAGTGGATGTAACGAAATAAATAGGAAATGCTAATTATTCATAAAGTGAAGGAATGGAACCTAGATGGAATAATTAATTGGATTTAGAATCTTAATTTATATGTGTGCATATATTTATAATGGAATATAAAAGGGTAAATTAATCATATACAAGTATATTAAAGATTATAATAGTGGGTTACTAGAAAATTCACTCATTTACCAATAAAGATAATTAGGTGTGACTTGATGATAATTAATAACGTAACGGAAAGGAGTAAATGTATTCATTAGAATATTAATTGAAATTGGATAGAGATTTTAAGTAACGGTGTTAGTGCAATGTAAGTAATGCTAATTTAAGTCAATAATAAGGAATTGGGATGAATTCAAAATTTGTAACATATGGCTTGTAAACATATATTATAAATTACCTCCTCATTTGTTAATGGAATTTGAAATTGTAATAAGGGATAATAAAATGAATGAATGTTACAGTGTGAGTAATTATAGGATCGTATTTATTATGAGCGTTACTTTAATAATTTGGACTAATTGAGAAATTAATACGAGAAATATGTAAAGTAATAACTAAAAAGGAAATACGTTATAATTGATTTTAACCTAACCTTAAGTGTAAGCTAAAAGGATGAAATTGAATCCAATCTGTTTAAATTGAAACTTATTTAAAATAAATGGGATTAAATTTATAATAAAGGGGTTATTTTAAGAAATTGAAATAAATTCTATAGTGAGGGAATTAAGTTACTTTAAGTTGAGACGGGAATTAAGATTTGTTTATTTAATTGTATTTAAATTTGGAAATTTTGGTCATTGCAATTAATTGAGATTAAATGTTAAATATTACGTTAATTTAAGGGTTAGGTCAAATTTTGAGAAAATTAAGGTAATAACTTTGAACCCAATATTAATCTCATCCATCATAAATTGAATAAAATGAATGAATGGTGAATTCAGTGTAGTTATTGAAATTATAATTTATAATCGGTGAATATAATGAAAATTAAATTTACGTTGAAACATATGATTGAATCAACATATAATTTGACATCTAACTTTGTTTAAAATCATTGTAAATGTTTGAGTAAAATAAAGATGATAAAATTGTCAATTTTAGAATATAAAATGTAAGATTGGATTTAATCAATTTATTTAATTAATATAAAAATAGCCATTGTGGTCACGGACTCGGATTTCGACGAAACCAGTTTCATCGGATCCGTATCAATGAACTATTGTAGGGTTTCAAGTTTCGTAGCGATCGGACTTGTCGTTTGATCGTACGAACGCGAAATGCCTTGAAATCGATTTAACTGAAATCAATTTGAAATCAATTTGGAAATATTGTTTTCAGCATAACTTCTTCATACGATGGAATTTGGACGTGAAACTTTTTCCATTACGTTCAGAATATTTTTAAACACCTATTTTGATATATGGGTTTACCCAATTTCGTTCCGAGTTCAGAACGGGCTTTTTGGGCCAATTATGGTTCAGCACATTTGTTTATCGGATCCATCTACTCTATGTCTAACCTATCTATATAAACCCAATTATAAACCCTAGCCTCCATCTATCCTCATTTCTTTGTGCGTTCATTTTCCCCAACTCTCCTTCCCAATGGCGGCAAACCAAAACCTAGATCCAATTTTAAAATTTAAAAATCAAATCCGAAGCCAAAATTCAAAGTCTCCAGAAAAAATCACAAAAATTATATGTCATAGTTCTCGAAGAGCGTAATATGTTGGTAATGTTCGTATTTCGAATCGATTCACCGCTTTCCCAGAAATCGTGAGACAATTCCCGTCCGTTCGTTGACCACTGATCAACTTTGCCTGATCGGAAAAAGCTTTCTGGGTATTTTGGAGAATGTCGCGCGCTGTCCATCGGCGTAGCTCGTTCGTCGTTGCAACGGTTGGATCGAGGCAAATTTTCAATAGGGTTTCCCACATGGGGCGGCGGTTGCTCGTTCCACGAGGAGGCGAAGACCGTAGTTTGTGATAACGTGGATGTGGGTGCGGCCTGAGTGGATCTCGATGATGGACGAGGTGACGTGCGCTTTTTCCGATGACGCACGCGATAATTGGGTGAGGTGTTGGTTCGTGAACGAGCTATGGGGGAGGTCTGCGTTGCGTGCTTGTAGGTTGAGGAAGGACAGTGACGTGGATTAGTTTGGTTTATTTTCTTTTATTTTTCTTTTATTTTTAATTTGTGATTTCGAATGTTCTAATAGTCATATCTTTCACATACGGAAACCGTTTCACGCGCGATTTTTTTTGTTAGGTTCGTTATTAAATTCCGGACATTTAATGCTAGTTTGGACGAATTTGGAGACCGTCGAAATTTTGGGTTTAAATCGGATTTAAATTCGATTTAAATTCAAAAGGTGAGTGCTTTAACACACTCACAACTTCTAAAATTTCCTATGTCTGTTAAATTGACTTAAGATATGAGTAGAAATTTATTTATGACTGTTTGGCATGTTTTATTCATCATCTCTATTAAATCGCATTTATTTAATTTACTTGTTAATTTATTTTATTATTACATATAATTTGACAGTTAAAATTTATTTATTTGCATATAAACCGTTAGTTAAACAGGTATAAAATTTATTATTCAATATAAACTATTAGTTAATACCTGTTATTTATTACCTGTTATATTTTTATGCTCCATATTGATGTTTGTTTAAATTAGATAATGATTGTAATAAATGGTTGATGACTGATATTTGGATGAATGGATGCGATATTTTATGTTGTATAAACTGCAAGTTATCATGCATTTTATTTCATTCGGGAGTGTGGTTTGAAATGATATACAACCGCATTTTTATTTTTAAATTGCGGGTTGAAATGATAAATATCCGTATCACTTGACCATATGATAGAAAATTATATACATGCACCGCGATATATATATAAAAATATTTTTGAAATAATTTTCTATGGTTTGGATAGGATACGGTTGAATAAATATTAAATTTTGAAATTTTAAAACTTATTTTATATATATACATATATAGTTAAATTTTTAAATTTAAGTTATGTATAAATTTGTTAAATAAAATAAATAAGTTGAATAATGGAGTTTTAATGATTTAAATCAATTAAGATTGGATAGTAAAATTGGAAATTTATTTGAATGGAACTTATTTAAAAATTTAACTCCACAAGTTGATGTAACCTATTACACTTGGAAATTTTAAAGGAATGATATTTAAAACTGGACTTTTATTCAAAATAAATTAAATGAATATTTCTAGTATAAATAAATTAAAGGAAATATTTAACTGTTAGAAATTTGGGATTTTATTTTATGGATTCACTTTTTGAATATTCCAAAACTAAATAATAGGACAGTAAATTGTTGAATAAAATTTCCAACCTTAGTTTTGAAATTCTTAAATACTCAAAGTTGAATATATTGAAATCGAAGTGTTTTATTGAAACTAAAGGTGAATCTAAATTTATGGAGTTTAGACCTAAAATTTTAAATAGATAAAATTGTGAAGTTACAGAAATTAATTTATAAAGTAATATAAAATCAACTATTTTAAATACCGTTGAATATCCAAACCATTTAAGTTTTAGAAGTTATGGTTTTAAAGCTATGAATTTTGAAGTATTATATTTTGAAAGTTATAATTCAAATGTCCAGTTTCTAGATATTAATTTTTTTAAAGCAGTATGATTTTGGAAAAGAAATATATTTGAAATAAAAATGATATTATTGATTTGGGTTTTATAAAAATAATATCAAAATGAGTTGTTTTGGAAATGGAATTAATATCGTATTTATGGGTTTTGAAATGGATAATTATATCTGGTTTTAAAGTATAAACTATTTTAAAGACCGCGGTGTTATAATAACATTTGGTTGTTGAAGAGACTGGGATCGGAAGTTGTCATACTCTCTGCCAACTCTGAAAACCACTTTAACAACCGTGTACGCGGTGGAGATTCCAGAATGAAGTAGGTTGGTGGCGGCGTTTCCTGTATGGTAAGTACGTGGACCCAACTTCTGTGAGTTGGCATAAGGTGGCTAAAACAGGAGTGATTGACGGGTTAATAAGGTAGCACCTTTGATCGGACACATCCCTTCGATATTATACTTTGACTGTTGGATTGATTCGGTGGCCACTTTTTATTTCTTTGATTTGGGGGTGTGGCTCGAAGTGGGCGGTAGCTGCGCGCTACGCATTACCACCGACCCGGAAGCGTAATTGGTATATCTACCCTGCCATTGCCTAGTTATGCCGTGTCACCTACCCTATCGCGCCTTGTACGATTTTCTATTTGTGTCGTACCTATGGAGTATCCTCTGGTAGCATCCCGATCAAGAGGTATTACGGTACTGTATAGACTATTGGCATTATTTGTGTTAAGGGCTATATGGGTAACCCCTTAACGCTATTAAAAAGTAAGTTTATTTTACAAATAGACACTATTGTAATAGCGCAATATACTATATAGTAAATAGTTTGACGGATCCTTAGGAGATGTAAATCTTGAGCATCTCGTGAGTTACTGCACTCATATTTATTTCTGTTAATTTAACTCACAAAAGATCTTTTAGTTCTGACTCGAGTGTTTTGTCTTTTCAATTCGCTCGGGTCAGTCCAAGCGTTTCAGGATTTGAAGATTTTATTCTGGAGGACGAAGACGAAGATTTGTAGTATTACTATTATCTAGTATATTATTCCACTACACCATTTAATTCCGCTGCATAGATATTTTGGTATGGAAACTCTGATATTTATTGTATAAAGAAGAGGCAAATGTTTTTGTAAACAGTCTTATGAGCTATATATTGATTATTATATTTTGTCCTTCCGCTGTGAGATTCTGTTTTATTTTATTTCTTCTCTGTTTTTCTTATTTACCCCATAAAAATCCGCTCTTCCGTATGGTTTGAATTGGCACGTGTGTCGATTTAAAGCATGCGAAAAGGCAGGATGTTACGGCTGGTATCAGAGCTTTGGTTTAGCGATAAACCTTAGCTTTGGGGGGTTGGACTCTTTACTAATAAGGTAGTAATACCCTATGGGAGTCGCTGAGCGTATATATATGAGAGAGCGTATTTGTTAGTGTTATAAAAAGATTTTAATATTGTGCTAATCTGTTCCGTTTTGTATTTATTAATTCTGGTTGATGCATGGGACGCTGTGACATCAATAGGGATTTCTAAACACTTAATAGGACAGACCGACATAATATTTGTTTTATATAGGTGAATGAAATAATTTTGTCTATTATATTTTCTACATACAAAATAATTTTTTTTTCAAAAGATATCTATATTTGGCTGAAATAGATTGGTCGTTTGGTAATAAAGTGTATAAATAACAGTAGAAATAAGATTAAAAATAAAATAAATGAAATTTGGAAATTTAGAACATAAGATCCGGGGTTTTGAAATTTTTTTCCGAATAAATTTTGGAATATAATAATATTGTTTATAAGTATTTTCTGATTTAAACTTTTCAATATATTCGGAAGAATTGTTTTAAAGAAGATTTTGGAGAAAATAAGTTTTTACTTTCCTCTCTGTCGCTGGAAAATAATTTCGGTGATGGCGGCCGCATCATCGACTTTCATTTTCGAGTTTCGAAGGGGAAAGGCCACTGTAGTAGTTCCACTGCAGATCCATTTTGAAAAATATATAAACTTTGAATTGTTTTAAATATAATTAGATATATATAAGTAGTAAGAATATATTTATCTATTGTTTTAAAATAAATTGAAAATTTAACCCGGAATTAAATTCTTAAATTTCCATTAATTAATTGTTTATATTATTGTAGTGAAATGAAACGTAAGTAATTAATAAATGGAAACCTCTAATTTAGGTAAGAAATTTAAGGCTAAGTTATAAAAGAAATAAAAGGGAAGTTGAAGTTGTAACTTATAAGACAAAAGTGTAAAAAAATTTATTGAACAATGAATTAATTAAAGGAAATGGAACAAACTTGTATAATTTTCAAATTACACCCTTAAATAACATATATATAACTTACCAAATATTAAAAGTTGAAATGTTTATTAAGAGATTGTAATAGAATATTATACAAGTAGAAATTCGAAATAATGAAAGTATTCAATGGAATTGCTATTATAAATGAGAATTTAATGTTACAAACTTAAGTTATAATTGAAATTTTACTATAAGTGAATATAATTAAAGGTAAGTAATTCAAATAGATGAATATCAACTTAAGTAAATAAAATGAAATGCTGAAATTAAATGGGACATGAATACTATTGGTAAACAAATGTAAATAAATGAGGGCATGCAATAATAAATGAATGAATAATTATAACGAAATAAAAGGAACTGGTATGACCTGAGTTAATGGAAATGAAACATTGTAAGTAATAAGTGAAAAAAAAAAATATAAATCACTGTATAAATAAAAAGAAAATCAAACAACAAATGTATGAAACAAAATTAATAATAAGTTAAGTTGATTGTTGTTTGGATTTGTTGTTGTTTCGTTGATGGTTGTTGGGTAAAGAAACTTTAATTTTGTTAGGGTGGATGAATAATCCATTGTGTTTAATCTAAGGCTGTTGAGTGAATGATGCACTTGGTGGTTATTCTTCATTCTGTACAATTTAAAAGTTTTGAACCCGAACAACTATTTGTTTGTTTGATTGAATGGGTGATTTGTATTTATTGTGTATGCTGTTTGATGAAATTGTTGGTTGTTGTATTCATTTGTTGTTAATGATTGAAACCACTTAAATAGATCACTTTACATAAATTGTTAACCCTTTGGATTTTATAAGAGAAATGCTGGTTATGGAAGCAATTGCTACTGCTTTGGTTCCATAAATTAAGCGTAAATTGCACGACAAATTGGTACGCTTCGGATTACGGTTTATAGCGCTATTTTATATATTTTCCCGTGTTGGGATATAATATTTTGGGCATTATATGTGATATTTTGTTATATTTAATATTATTTTTCCCCCGAGGCTCTCCGTACAAAGGATACTCTGCCAAAATTTTCAGTAAATTTTGGACTTAGAAATATTTTGAAAATGTTTTCCAAACTCTAATAATTTAAATATAAAAGATTTAATAGTTAAAAATTAGGATATCTTATTTAAAGTAATTAATTTTTTAAATTTAATTGTTTATAAGTTAATATTTTGAATACGATGTATTGTTATTCTTCTTCTTCTCCCTTCTTTTTTCCTTTTCGGGGACGAAAAGTTTTGAGCGGGGGAGAGTGTAACGACCCGTATAAATTCAATGTTTAAAATGAATTAAATTAATAAGATTTTAATTTAAATTTAGAAAGAAATAAAAATCTTATTTATTTATATGAAAGTGAATGTTGAAATTAGATGTACCAAGGGTAATTAAAATTTACAAATTAAATTATATATTGCAATTAATTGTAATAGTGGAAATTGTGGCTTTTGGATATAAAGTTAAATAAGTAAATTAAGGCAAGTATTGGATTTATCAATAAAAATATATTGATTTATTGAAATTGAATGTAAATGGGGGTAATAAAGTAAAGCAGGACAATAAATAATTTATTTAGTACAATCCCTTTTATTTGTAAACTATTGTAAGGTGTTAATTAATTGAAATATGAAAATTAGGAAATAGATTCAAATTGTATGTTAGATAATAAATTGCAATAATTAAAGTTAGTAATTAATAGGTTAAATGGAATACCAATCTATTCATAAAGTAAATATAAGTGGATGTAACGAAATGAATATGAAATGCTAATTATTCATAAAGTGAAGGAATGGAACCTAGATGGAATAATTAATTGGATTTAGAATCTTAATTTGTATGTGTGCATATATTTATAATGGAATATAAAAGGGTAAATTAATCATATACAAGTCTATTAAAGATTATAATAGTGGGTTACTAGAAAATTCACTCATTTACCAATAAAGATAATTAGGTGTGACTTGATGATAATTAATAACATAACGGAAAGGAGTAAATGTATTCATCAGAATATGAATTGAAATTGGATAGAGATTTTAAGTTACAGTGTTAATGCAATGTAAGTAATGCTAATTTAAGTCAATAATAAGGAATTGGGATGAATTCAAAATTTGTAACATATGGCTTGTCAACATATATTATAAATTACCTGCTTATTTGTTAATGGAATTTGAAATTGTAATAAGGGATAATAAAATGAATGAATGTTACAATGTGAGTAATTATAGGATCGTATTTATTATGAGCGTTACTTTAATAATTTGGACTAATTGAGAAATTAATACGAGAAATATGTAAAGTAATAACTAAAAAGGAAATACGTTATAAATAGATTTTAACCTAACCTTAAGTGTAAGCTAAAAGGATGAAATTGAATCCAATCTGTTTAAATTGAAACTTATTTATAATAAATGGGATTAAATTTATAATAAAGGGGTTATTTTAAGAAATTGAAATAAATTCTATAGTGAGGGAATTAAGTTACTTTAAATTGAGATGGGAATTAAGATTTGTTTATTTAATTGGATTTAAATTTGGAAAATTTGATCATTGCAATTAATTGAGATTAAATGTTAAATATTACGTTAATTTAAGGGTTAGGTCAAATTTTGAGAATATTAAGGTAATAACTTTGAACCCAATGTTAATCTCATCCATTCGGCCATGATAAATTGAATAAAATGAATGAATGGTGAATTCAGTGTAGTTATTGAAATTATAATTTATAATTGATGAATATAATGAAAATTTAATTTATGCTGAAACATATGATTGAATCAACATATAATTTGACATCTAACTTTTTTTAAAATCATTGTAAATGTTTGAGTAAAATAAAGATGATAAAATTGTCGATTTTAGAATATAAAATATAAAATTGGATTTAATCAATTTATTTAATTAATATAAAAATAGCCATTGTGGTCACAGACTCGGATTTCGACGAAACCAGTTTCATCGGATCCGTATCAGTGAATTATTGTAGCGTTTCAAGTTTCGTAGCGATCGGACTTGTCGTTTGATCGTACGAACGCGAAACGCCTTGAAATCGATTTAATTGAAATCAATTTGAAATCAATTTGGAAATATTATTTCAGCATAACTTCTTCATACGATGGAATTTGGACGTGAAAATTTTTCCATTACGTTCAGAATATTTTTAAACACCTATTTTGATATATGGGTTTACCCAATTTCGTTCCGGGGTCAGAACGGGCTTTTTGGGCCAATTATCGTTCAACATATTTGTTTATCGGATCCATCTACTCTATGTCTAACCTATCTATATAAACCCAATTATAAACCCTAGCCTCCATCTATCCTCATTTCTTTGTTCGTTCATTTTCCCCAACTCCTCCTTCCCAATGGCTGCAAACCAAAACCTAGATCCAATTTCAAAATTTAAAAATCAAATCCAAAGCCAAAATTCAAAGTCTCCAGAAAAATTCACAAAAATTGTATGACATAGTTCTCGAAGAGTGTAATCTGTTGGTACTGTTCGTTTTTCAAATCGATTCACCGCTTGCCCAGAAATCGCGAGACAATTCTCGGACGTTCGTGGACCATTGATCAACTTTGCCTGATCGGAAAAATCTTTCTAGGTATTGTGGAGAATGTCGCGCGCTGTCCATCGGCGTAGCTCGTTCGTCGTTGCAACGGTTGGATCGAGCGAAATTTTCAATTAGGGTTTCCCAACTGGGGCGACGGCTGCTCATTCCTCGAGGAGGCGATGACCGGAGTTCGTGATAACGTGGATGTGGGTACGGCCTGAGTGGATCTCGGTGATAGACGAGGTGGCGTGCGCTTTTTCTGATGACGCGCGCGATAATTGGGTGTGGTGTTGGTTTGTGAACGAGCTATGGGGGAGGTCTGCATTGCGCGCCTGTAGGTTGAGGAAGGACAGTGACGTGGATAGGTTTGGTTTATTTTCTTTTATTTTTCTTTTATTTTTAATTTGTGATTTCGAATGTTCTAATAGTCATATCTTTCACATACGGAACCGTTTCACGCGTGATTTTTTTGTTAGGTTCGTTATTAAATTCCGGACACTTTAACGCTGGTTTGGACGAATTTGGAGAACATCGAAATTTTGGGTTTAAATCGGATTTAAATTCGATTTAAATTCAAAAGGAGAGTGTTTTAACCCACTCACAACTTCTAAAATTTCCTATGTCTGTTAAATTGACTTAAGATATGAGTAGAAATTTATTTATGACTGTTTGGCATGTTTTATTCATCATCTCTATTAAATCGCATTTATCTAATTTACCTGTTAATTTATTTTATTATTGCATATAATTTGACAGTTAAAATTTATTTATTTGCATATAAACCGTTATTTAAACAGGTATAAAATTTATTATTAAATATAAACTGTTAGTTAATACCTGTTATTTATTACCTGTTATATTTTTATACTCCATATTGATGTTTGTTTAAATTGGATAATGATTGTAATAAATGGTTGATGACTGATATTTGGATGAATGGATGTGATATTTTATGTTGTATAAACTGCAAGTTATCATGCATTTCATTTCATTCGGGAGTGTGGTTTGAAATGATATACAACCGCATTTTTATTTTTAAATTGCAGGTTGAAATGATAAATATCCGTATCACTTGACCATATGATAGAAAATTATATACAGGCACCACGATATATATATAAAAATATTTTTGAAATAATTTTCTATGGTTTGGATAGGATACGGTTGAATAAATATTAAATTTGATATTTTAAAACTTATTTTATATATATACATATATAGTTAAATTTTTAAATTTAAGTTATGTATAAATTTGTTAAATAAAATAAATAAGTCGAATAATGGAGTTTTAATGATTTAAATCAATTAAGATTGGATAGTAAAATTGGAAATTTATTTGAATGGAACTTATTTAAAAATTTAACTCCACAAGTTGATGTAAACTATTACACTTGGAAATTTTAAAGGAATGATATTTAAAACTGGATTTTTATTCAAAATAAATTAAATGAATATTTCTAGTATAAATAAATTAAAGGAAATATTTAATTGTTAGAAATTTGGGTTTTAATTTTATGGATTCATTTTGTGAATATTTCAAAACTAAATTATAGGACAGTAAATTGTTGAATAAAATTTCCAACCTTAGTTTTGAAATTCTTAAATACTCAAAGTTGAATATATTGAAATCGAAGTGTTTTATTGAAACTAAAGGTGAATCTAAATTTATGGAGTTTAGACCTAAAATTTTAAATAGATAAAATTGTGAAGTTGCAGAAATTAATTTATAAAGTAATATAAAATCAACTATTTTATATACTGTTGAATATCCAAACCATTTAAGTTTTAGAAATTATGGTTTTAAAGCTATGAATTTTGAAGTATTATGTTTTGACAGTTATAATTTAAATGTCCAGTTTCCAGATATTAAAATTTTTAAAGCAGTATGATTTCGGAAAAGAAATATATTTGAAATAAAAATGATATTATTGATTTGGGTTTTATAAAAATAATATCAAAATGAGTTGTTTTAGAAATGGAATTAATATCGTATTTATGGGATTTGAAATGGATAATTATATTCTGTTTTAGAGTATAAACTATTTTAAAGACCGCGGTGTTATAATAACGTTTGGTTGTTGAAGAGACCGGGATCGGAAGTTGTCATACTCTCTGCCAACTCCGAAAACCACTTTAACAACCGTGTACGTGGTGGAGATTCCAAAATGAAGTAGGTTGGTGGCGGCGTTTCCTGTAAGGTAAATACGTGGACCCAACTCCCGTGAGTTGGCATAAGGTGGCTAAAACAGGAGCGATTGACGGGTTAATAAGGTAGCACCTTTGATCGGACACATCCCTTCGATATTATACTTTGACTGTTGGATTGATTCGGTGACCACTTTTGATTTCTTTGATTTGGGGGTGTGGCTCGAGGTGGGCGGTAGCTGCGCGCTACGCGTTACCACCGACCCGGAAGCGTAATTGGTATATCTACCTTGGCATTGCCTAGTTGTGCCGTGTCACCTACCCTATCGCGCCTTGTACGAGTTTCTTTTTGTGTCCTACCTATGGAGTATCCTCTGGTAGCCTCCCGATCAGGAGGTATTACGGTACTGTATAGACTATTGGCATTATTTGTGTTAAGGGGTATATGGGTAACCCCTTAACGCTATTAAAAAGTAAGTTTATTTTACAAATAGACACTATTGTAGTAGCGTAATATACTATATAGTAAATAGTTTGACGGATCCTTAGGAGATATAAATCCCGAGCATCTCTTGAGTTACTGCACTCATATTTATTTCTGTTAATTTAACTCACATAAGATCTTTTAGTTCTGACTCGAGTGTTTTGTCTTTTCAATTCGCTCGGGTCAGTACGAGCGTTTCACGATTTGAAGATTTTATTCTGGAGGACGAAGACGAAGATTTGTAGTATTACTATTATCTAGTATGTTATTCCACTACACCATTTAATTCCGCTGCATACATATTTTGGTATGGGAACTCTGATATTTATTGTATAAAGAAGAGGCAAATGTTTTTGTAAACAGTTTTATAAGCTATATATTGATTATTATATTTTATCCTTCCACTGTGAGATTATGTTTTATTTTATTTCTTCTCTGCTTTTCTTATTTACCCCATAACAATCCGCCCTTCCGTATGGTTTGAATTGGCACGTGTGTCGATTTAAAGCGTGCGAAAAGGCAGGATGTTACATACGACGTTATGGATTACGTTTGAAGACCGGTGGTGAAGACCGGGTATTTACGAGAACGATAGGATAACCTATCGAATGACTCTCCACTGAGTAGCTACGGTATAGAGATCTCCATATGTGATTGGGAGTCCAATTGGGATTGTGAATACCCGGATTGCAAGGGCTTCTTTGGAAGTGCCTTCGGTTCTGTTCGAACCCGGAACAGACTTGTATGGATGTGTGTCTGACATTACACTTTGAGATGTAAAGCTGATTTCTATCAAATACATTTATGTTTGGTGGCGGAGAATTTATTCTCTTAGCTTAACACCCTTCTCTGAGACATACGAGCTCAAAGGTTATGTAGTTGATGGTTACTAGCAATACATTCCCAATTTGGTAATGTGGCATACGAAGTGTTGCTGATCATTTGTTGATCAAAGCATGGCTTTCGTGAAAAGTGTAGCTTTGTGGACGAGACTGCATCAGGATCTCACACCCCCCGGAAATGGTCGAAATAGGAAAGATGCAGCAAGGTTGCAGGGGTCGCGCCCCTAGGGTATGTCCATTCCTTCTGGAAAAGGGTGGTATCATGGTATGGAGCCCAGATACTTACTCATATGGACACTATAAATCTATTACTGTGTGATTGTTGTGGTTGAGAGCTCTCGGATAAAGGTCGCAAACGACCGGGGTGGAATATCTTAGGTGTTACTCCCGGGAAGGGAGTAAACCGACCTTGTGTTGGCAGGGAGCCGGGTAGGTTCTCGAGGCATCCCTCCAGAGGCGTTCCCATATGGCCCAGGAAGTTCCTTCGACTAGCCATTTGTTGGAAATGCAATCATCCAATACAAGCTCTTTACGATTGTAGTTGTATAACTTGCCACCTCAGGTGGTAGCTATACTTGGCATAGTATAATGGTACCTATGCTGGCTAAGATTAATATTATACTTTCGAAATGTTTTCTGCACTATGCACTAATAATAATATCAAATGATTTTCGCGTATCAAACATTTTTGACTATCATAAGGAGAAATCTCCTCCAAGTGTGCGCTTGCATTGTGTGTATGGCGGGAGGCCTTAAGGCAGTTTCATTTTCCAAAAAGCATTGCGGTTTTCAATGTTTTAAATTCTTTTGTTTGTTTTAAAGATAAACTGGTTTTGTTTGCTCATACCAGTCCCATAACTGACCTAGAGTTTATTATTCCCTTCCAAAACTCTGGGTGCCCACAATTTTCCACACGGGCAGTCTAGAGTTGGGTTTTTCAGATAGCCGAATAGTAGGTGTAGATTTGATAGCATTTAATATTTCGACATTGGCAATCACATTTAGATCGAGTTTGCTTAACTTGATGGGGGTTCGAGCCAGATTTGGATTGGGGCATTTGATGTGGAGATGCAAATGTGGGAGTTCCCTCTTAGAAGTTCAAGTTATGATATCATATTCAGCTGTTGTGTAACAACCCGCATATTTGTCGATTTTTATATTTAAATATTTTATTTAAATATCTTATCGATACTCGGAATTTAGTCCAAAAAGCTACTTTTTGCATACGGTCGAATTAGGACTCGGGACCACTCCCATTGACTTTAAAATGCCGTTTGCGACCTTTTTGAGTATAAGCTTCGATATGTTTGGAGTTAGTCAAGTTTTGCTACTTTTTCACTTTGGGTTTGGGTTTGGTCCAGCCCTATGTTTAACTTATACTCAAATCTGAACCACTCTCCCCATTCACTCTCACTTTCTTCTCTTTTCAGTTCTAAAGCATCAATGGTGGGAGAGATGGGAAATTAAAACTCCAAAACCCTAGTTTTCTTTTGCAAATCATGCTCTAGATCCAAACTAATAGAACAACCCATTGGTAAGCTTCTCTTCTTCTTCTCCAACTCATTCTCTTATCAAATTCAGAAATTCCTAAACCTAATTTAGGATGTTTCTCTTTTTAGCTTAGATTCAAGCTTGTTGAGTTGGAGTTGAAGAGTGATTGTCATTGTCATTGTTCTATAGCTTCCTCCTCCTTGTTCTTGTGCATAAAGGTGAGATTTTTATCTCACATCTTTTTCTATATTTATCTTTGTGGTTAGGTATGAATTCCTAACATTTGTGCATATTCATTTGCTTCTGATTTGAATTGAATGGGTGAATATGCCAATTTTTGTGAAAATCCTTTTATGGATGTTTGATCACGATATTTGGGTTGTATCGAAGAGCCTATAGGGCCGGGTTGTCATTTGACGTGAATCCTTAGTCGTCGTTGCTCGCTCGATCGCTCCCGACATCATTTTGGCCATATGGCCTAGGCAAATTGTTGCCCTTACCAGGTTTTCAGACGTCTGGAGACTAATGCCAGACGTCTGGTTTTGCAACCTGGAGAAAAATAAAATACGGCAGAAAAATAAATAAGGCGGTGCCTAATTTCAGACGTCTGAATTATCGTTTCAGACGTCTGGAATAAGGTTAGACGTCTGATTTGTGTTTTCAGACGTCTGGATGGTTTTCTGGGAAATTTCCAGAAACCAAATGCAGACGTCTGGACAACCCCTCAGACGTTTGGAAATCCCTAGTTTTGCCTATTTGCCTAATTTTAAGTAAAACTTACAATATTAATCGATTTTGTCGATCCGATTAGTTGTTATCACTATTACCGTCTTTGATGACTTCTTTTTATGGATTTTTGGAAATATCCATTTCTATGGATTTGGTATCGATTTCTTTGGATTTTACTCACGTCTTCGTATGTTAATTTTAGTGATTGATTGTTCCTACAATCTTCTTTGTGATTTGTCACTTTAAAAATATAAAGGTTTTCTATGCTAGTAGTAAATATCAAAACTCTTTCTTCAAATGATTTCAACACTATTTTATTACAAAGCTCGTTTTCTTAAATCGTTTTCCAATCTATTAGTATATACAAGCCTTTACCTAACTCGTATGAGAAATCTAATTAAACGACCTAGTAAAACGAGTGGTATGAAACGCTTGCGTTTACTTCGTTGGTTAATTCTTGGACTTGTTCGATTGAATCTCTTATGACAATTTTCTAGTGGAGATCTACAATTTGTTCGTAAATATTTAAGTTAAGCTAGTGGTTATGGGACATGAAGCTAAGCTCATATATTTACTAGCTTACTGTAATTGACACTTCTCTTTGATCATGGCGATCATTTTAAGATTTAGACTAGCAATTGTGCGATGTCTCTTTGTTTCGGTGTGATTTGGGGTAGCTCCCCATGGTCTACGGGCCATTCGTGTGTCAAAAATTAATGGCTAGCTACCATCAGATAGCTTCTCGTTCATGTGATACATATGTTGGTGAGCTTTAATGCTCCCGTTCGTGTGATAGGCCTCTCCCCCCTTTCTTGTGATTTCTGGATTTCGTGTGTTGAATTCTGGAATTTATGCTTCACCTATTTTTGTGATTTCTATTGATATGCTTTATCAATTTTTATGCATTGGTGAATTCGTGTGTCATTGACTTGTTGTGAATTCAAGTTTTGGGTATGAAACCCTTTTTGGGTCTTTGTGAAGATTTGTGTGATATTGTTTAATCTCATGTTGAGTTTCAATTGCATACTTAAAGTAGTATGCCATTATGGTTATCATATGTTTATGCCATATCTCTTATTCTATATCATGTCGTCTGATATATATAGCTAGGCTGATCTGTTTATTATTTTCTTATTAAATAATACTCGGGTCAGACCGAGATGTTACACGTGCTTCTGCTTGACTTCTCCACAGGGATTTATTACTCTGACTTTTGGCTAACTACTTAGATGAGTAGTTTATTTTGTTGTATACACTTGAGATATGGACTCATAGATGTATTCTTTTGTATAGCACGTGTTGCTATTCTTTTGTATTATTATGGATCTTTTTGACCACTACTCTGATATACACTTTCATGTGTTAGTTATATATTCAAATCTTTTTCCGCCTTTGTGATATGAATTATCCGTGACTGATTTGTGTTATGCTTATTTCTATATTTGTTTCCGAAGATTATTATAGCCACTTTGTAGTAGCTTTGTGTTTGTATCGGTATGTCGGATTTCCTCTTGAAATAAAATGCATGTTATACTATCTGACATATCGGTGCTCGCGCAAAGCAATTACGCGGATGGTCGCTCCTCAACAGCCTTATTCTCCGTGCTAGTTGACAGCATTGCACTGTAGTGCTCTTGGCTAGCGTGGGTATAGAGGTGGGGCATCACAGCTTGGTATCGGAGCCAAACTTCGGAACAATATGGAATATTATAACAAGGATCATCGTCCTAAGTCTTTCTTAGGAGTCGTGCTTTAGGATTTTATTCGGGTCTTCGTACCGTCCTATCCTATTTTCTTTTATGATTCCTTGTTTTATCTATCAAGATTGCTTGATATTTATTTTGAGAATAACTTTTCTCCTTCTTTCTTTTCTAAAGGAAGAGAAATGGTTAGTTCTAGTAGTCCTAGCGCTGGTCAATCCAGTAGCCCTTCTCTGGATGGCGCATTCATGTCTGCCCAACAACTTTTGGATCTTGTAAAGAATCAAGAGTTTATCTATGCTTTGAGTAAGAACCCCGAAATGGTTCTACCTTTGAGACTTGAAGTTTCATTCAATCAGCTTGTGGATGTTACTCTTCTTCATGGAGAGGTTAGTAAAGGAAGTGTTTGTGATATTGGGACTTCCAAGAAGAGGCATATTACGTTCAAGAGCCTTAACCCCAATAAGAGAGTAAAGCAAACTACTCTTGTAGCAAAGACTCCAATCCCTAATCATGGAGGATGCTACAATTGTAATTCTAAAGACCACTATGCAAAGGAGTGTTCGGAGCCACTTTTTTGTCGCTATTGCAAAAATACAGGTCATCATATTTCTTCCTGCCCCAAACTTCAAAGCAAGAAGAAGGTGGAACAAGAAACTTCGGTAGCCAAGACTCCCACCCCAAGTCGTAAACTATGCTACAATTGTGGTTCCACGGACCATTATGTAATTAAGTGCCCGAAACCCCTTTATTGTCGCTATTGCAAAGACTCGGGTCATCTTTTATCTACATGTCCAAAACTTTTGAACAAGGACATGAGAAAGCTAAATATTGTGCAAGCCCCTAGCAATACTTCTCTTGGTCAAGGTATTTCTCATTCCATTCTTGATGGCATTATTTTATTTCGTGATCATCCTATTCGAGTTCTTTTTGATGCGGGTGCGTCCCATTCTTTTATATCAAAAGAGCTTGTTGATACTTTTTCTTTAAGTGTTGTTGCTTTAATGACTTCTTTGAGAATTGCGAATCCGGTTGGTGGATCCGCAACAATCAGTTTATTGTGTAAAGATGTGGAGATTATTTTGTGTGATTTTCCTTTCCTAGCCGATTTGCATGTCATGCGTTATTTAGGCTTTGGAATGATTTTGGGAATGGATTGGCTTAACCATTATGAAGCTCACATCCTATGTCCCGAGCGGACTATTTATCTCCGACACCCTCAATCTGTTAAGCAGATTTTTGTTAATCTTAAAGATTCGGATTCCAGTTTGGTTGCATCGTTATACTCTTTAAATCCTCATGATGACGATAATGATGATGAGGAAGATATTATTTCTCTTATTCACGTTGTTCGTGAATTTTCCGACATATTTGAGCCCGTTTTAGGATTACCACCTAAGCAAGCAATTGAGTTCAGAATTAATCTTATCCCTGGAGCTCAACCTATTACTCGTCCTCCTTATCGTATGTCCAATAAAAAAATGAGGAGATGCGTAAACAATTGTCCGAATTGGAGACGAAGCAATTTATTCGCTCTAGTTCCTCGCCTTGGGGAGCTTCATCTATTTTTGTGAAGAAATCCGATGGTACACTTAGACTTTGCGTTGACTAGCGCAAGCTTAATGATATTACTATCAAAAATAAATATCCTTTACCTCGGATTGATGATCTATTCGATCAACTTAGTGGTGCTAGAGTCTTTTCACAATTGGACTTGGCAACCGGTTTTCATCAGCTTCGTATTGCAGAGGATAGCATTCCTTTGACATCGTTCCGTACTCATTATGGATCTTATGAATGGCTTGTTATGCCATTTGGTTTGACGAATGCTCCGGCTTATTTCGTTGACCTTATGAATCGAGTTTTCAAAGACTTCCTCGACCGGTTTGTTCTCATCTTTATTGATGATATTCTTGTGTATTCAAAAACCGAGGAGGAGCATGAAAAGCGTCTTCGGATTGTGTTGGAAACTCTTAGGAGTAATCAATTAAAGGCAAAGTTTTTCAAATGCCACTTTTGGCAATCTCGTGTGAAGTTTCTCGGTCATATTTTTTCCGAATCCGGAATTTCCATGGATCCTTCAAAGATTGAAGCGATTCAAGATTGGAAGAGACCGGAGAGTGTGGCGGAGATTCGTATTTTTCTTGGATTGGCGGGTTATTACCGCCGTTTTATCAAAGACTTTTCTAAGATTGCCGTGCCTCTCACTAGCTTAACAAAGAAAGGTGTTAAATGCATTTGGTCGGACAAATGTGAAACTTTTTTTCAGAAATTAAAAGAACTCCTTTCTGATGCTCCTATTCTTGTTATTCCCGAAGGAAATCAAGATTTCGTTGTTTATACCGATGCTAGTCGCATTGGTTTGGGTGTCGTTCTTATGCAAAAAGAACGTGTTATTTCTTATGCTTCTAGGCAATTAAAGCCTGCCGAGACTAGATATGCCACTCATGATTTAGAGCTCGCGGCTATTGTTTTTGCTCTTCGGATTTGGCGTCATTATCTTTTGGGAGAGAAATTTATTCTTTATACCGATCATAAGTCCTTGAAGTATTTATTCTCTCAAAAGGAACTTAATTTGCGTCAACATCGTTGGCTCGAGTTCCTTGCTCCTTATGATCTTGATATTCTTTATACCCCCGGTAAGGGTAATCGTGTCGCCGATGCTCTTAGCCGTAAACAACAAGCTGTTGTTTCTATGATGATATCCGAATGGAACGATCTCGAGATCTTATCCACTTGTGAGATTCACGACCATGTATCCGATTTATGCTCATCATTTGTTTTATGTAGCCTTGAGGCTCATCCTTCTCTTTTAGACCGCATTCTTGAAGCTCAAAGGCTAGATCCTAAATTGGCTCTTCTTGGCCAAAATATTAAGGATAAAATTGATATTAAAGGTTTGAAAGACTTTGATATTGATTTTCGTGGCAGCATTCAGAGATTTGGTAGACTTATCGTGCCAAATATTTGTGATCTTCGTAAAGATATTCTAGAAGATTCACATCGTTCTAAATTTACTATTCATCCCGGTAGTAGTAAAATGTATGTGGATATGAAGCGAATTTATTATTGGGAGGGAATGAAACTTGATATTGCTAACTTTGTTAAGCGTTGAATGACTTGCCAACTCGTTAAGGCCGAACATCAAAGGCCCGGTGGGTTATTACAACCTTTGGAAATTCCAATTTGGAAGTGGGATCAGATTTCCATGGATTTTATAGACGACCTTCCCCGTTCTCGTTCGGGCCATGATAGCTTATGGGTGATTGTTGATAGAATTACTAAATCTGCCCATTTTATTCCCGTTCGGTCTAACCGAACCGTACCTCTTTTGGTCAAACTTTTTATTAAAGAGATTGTTAAATTATATGGAGTTCCGACTTCTATTGTTAGCGACCGTGATCCATTGTTTACTAGTGGATTTTGGAAGAGTCTTCAAAAAGCTTTGGGAATGAAGCTTAATTTTAGCACCGCTTATCATCCCCAGTCCGATGGACAAACTGAGCGTGTGAATCAAACTCTTGAAGATCTTCTTCATTCTTGTGTGCTTGATTTCGGTGGAAGTTGGGAAGATCATATTTCCCTTGTTGAATTTTCCTATAATAATAGCTTCCAATCTAGTATTGGTATGGCACCTTTCGAGGCACTCTATGGAAGGCCATGCCGATCTCCTTCTTCTTGGCTTGAGGCCGGTGAGAAGCTGGTTTTAGGTCCAAATTTTATTCGTGATTCCACAGAAAAGATTGATCTTATTCGTCATAGGATGAAAGAAGCCCAGAGTAGACAAAAATCCTATGCCGATAACCGGAGAAGGAGATTAGAATTTTCTGTGGGAGATCTTGTGTTCGTTCATGTTTCACCCATGAAAGGAGTTGTACGTTTCAGTCGATCGGGAAAATTAGCGCCTCGATATATTGGGACATTTCCTATCACCGAACGTATTGGTTCCATGGCTTATCACCTTTTATTACCGGCTCAATTTTCTGCTATCCATGACGTGTTTCACGTTTCTCAACTTCGGAAATGTCTTCGAGATTCCGATTCTATTCTTGATCCCGTTGTTGTGGAAGAGATTGAAGTTTCGCCTAATTTAACTTATGAGCAACATCTTATTCGTATCATTGCTTCGAAAGTCAAACGACTTTGAAATAAGGATGTCCCACTTGTAAAAGTTCAATGGTCTTCAAATCCTAAGGATTGTTCTTGGGAATCTAGTGAGTTCATCGAACGAACTCATCCGAACTTACTTTCTCGGGCTCTTTAAGGTGAACTTCTTATTTCAAACTTCTTTTGTGTTGAATACGCTTTTATGGTTGTTACTATATATCTTCTTCTTAAATATTGCGAGGACACAATTTCTTTAAGGAGGGGAGTCTGTAACAACCCGCATATTTGTCTATTTTTATATTTAAATATTTTATTTAAATATCTTATCGATACTCGGAATTTAGTCCCAAAAGCTACTTTCTGCATAGGGTCGAATTAGGACTCGGGACCATTCCCATTGAGTTTAAAATGTCGTTTGCGACCTTTTTGAGTATAAGCTTCGATATGTTTGGAGTTAGTCAAGTTTTGCTACCATTTCACTTTGGGTTTGGGTTTGGTCCAGCCCTATGTTTAACTTATACTCAAATCTGAACCACTCTCCCCATTCACTCTCACTTTCTCCTCTTTTCAGTTCTAAAGCATCAATGGTGGGAGAGATGGGAAATTAAAACTCCAAAACCCTAGTTTTCTTTTGCAAATCATGCTCTAGCTCCAAACTAATAGAACAACCCATTGGTAAGCTTCTCTTCTTCTTCTCCAACTCATTCGCTTATCAAATTCAGAAATTCCTAAACCTAATTTAGGATGTTTCTCTTTTTAACTTAGATTCAAGCTTGTTGAGTTGGAATTGAAGAGTGATTGTCATTGTCATTGTTCTATAGCTTCTTCCTCCTTGTTCTTGTGCATAAAGGTGAGATTTTTTATCTCACATCATTTTCTATATCTATCTTTATGGTTAGGTATGAATTCCTAACATTTGTGCATATTCATTTGCTTCTGATTTGAATTGAATTGGTGAATATTCCAATTTTTGTGAAAATCCTTTTATGGATGTTTGATCACGATATTTGGGGTGTATCGAAGAGCCTATAGGGCCGGGTTGTCATTTGACGTGAATCCTTAGTCGTCGTTTCTCGCTCGATCGCTCCCGACATCGTTTTGGCCATATGGCCTAGGCAAATTGTTGCCCTTACCAGGTTTTCAGACGCCTGGAGACCAATGCCAGACGTCTGGTTTTGCAACCTGGAGAAAAATAAAATACAACAGAAAAATAAATAAGGCAGTGCCTAATTTCAGACGTCTGAATTATCGTTTCAAACGTCTGGAATAAGGTTAGATGTCTGAGTTGTGTTTTCAGACGTCTGGATGGTTTTATGGGAAATTTCTAGAAACCAAATGCAGACGTCTGGACAACCCTCAGACGTCTGGAAATCCCTAGTTTTTCCTATTTGCCTAATTTTGAGTAAAACTTACAATATTAATCGATTTTGTCGATCCGATTAGTTGTTATCACTATTACCGTCTTTGATGACTTCTTTTTATGGATTTTTGGAAATATCCATTTCTATGGATTTGGTATCGATTTCTTTGGATTTTACTCACGTCTTCGTATGTGAATTTTAGTGATTGATTGTTCCTACAATCTTCTTTGTGATTTGTCACTTTAAAAATATAAAGGTTTTCTATGCTAGTAGTAAATATCAAAACTCTTTCTTCAAATGATTTCAACACTATTTTATTACAAAGCTCGTTTCTTAAACCGTTTTCCAATCTATTAGTATTTACAAGCCTTTACCTCACTCGTATGAGAAATCTAATTAAACGACTTAGTAAAACGAGTGGTATGAAACACTTGCGTTTACTTCGTTGGTTAATTCTTGGACTTGCTCGATTGAATCTCTTGTGACAATTTTCTAGTGGAGATCTACAATTTGTTCGTAAATATTTAAGTTAAGCTAGTGGTTATGGGACATGAAGCTAAGCTCATATATTTAGTAGCTTACTGTAATTGACACTTCTCTTTGATCATGGCGATCATTTTAAGATTTGGACTAGCAATTGTGCGATGTCTCTTTGTTTCAGTGTGATTTGGGGTAGCTCCCCATGGTCTTCGGGCCATTCGTGTGTCAAAAATTAATGGCTAGCTACCATGAGGTAGCTTCTCGTTCGTGTGATACATATGTTGGTGAGCTTTAATGCTCTCGTTCGTGTGATAGGCCTCTCCCCCCTTTCTTGTGATTTCCGAATTTCGTGTGTTGAATTCTGGAATTTATGCTTCACCTATTTTTGTGATTTCTATTGATATGCTTTATCAATTTTTATGCATTGGTGAATTCGTGTGTCATTGACTTGTTGTGAATTCAAGTTTTGTGTATGAAACCCTTTTTGGGTCTTTGTGAAGATTTGTGTGGTATTGATTAATCTCATGTTGAGTTTCAATTGCATACTTATAGTAGTATGCCATTATGGTTATCATATGTTTATGCCATATCTCTTATTCTATATCATGTCGTCTGATATTTATAGCTAGACTGATCCGTTTATTATATTCTTATTAAATAATACTCGGGTCAGACCGAGATGTTACAGGTGCTTCTGCTTGACTTCTCCCCAGGGATTTATTACTCTGACTTTTGGCTAACTACTTAGATTAGTAGTTTATTTTGTTGTATACACTTGAGATATGGACTCATAGATGTATTCTTTTGTATAGCACGTGTTGCTATTCTTTTGTATTATTGTGGATCTTTTTGACCACTACTCTGATATACACTTTCATGTGTTAGTTATATATTCATATCTTCTTCCGCCTTTGTGATATGAATTATCTGTGACTGATTTGTGTTATGCTTATTTCTATATTTGTTTCCGAAGATTATTATAGCCACTGTGTAGTAGCTTTGTGTTTGTATCGGTATGTCGGATTTCCTCTTGAAATAAAATGCATGTTATACTATCTGACATATCGGTGCTCGCGCAAAGCAATTCACGGATGGTCGCTCCTCAACAGCCTTATTCTCCGTGCTAGTTGACAGCATTACACCGTAGTGTTCTTGGCTAGCGTGGGTATAGAGGTGGGGCGTCACATGTTGTCCCGCTGTTGGTGTTTTGTATTTCGTTGTGGCATTGTACTTATGATCTGATATATTTGGGTGGTGAACATTGTATCATATATGGATATTGTATTCATTGTTGTATCAATGATATCATTCATTTTCTTCCGCTGTGTTGTTATACTTAATGTGTTATAAGCTCCGGCGAACCAGAATCGGCATTTGAATCTGCGGCATTCGAGTACAAATGAAGTACGGGTGCCGATTGTTGAAGCTCGAGTAAGGGTCGTTGTAATGATCATAATGATCATACACATAACCATAGCCAACAAACAAACAATTTGATATCACACGAATTGATCCGATACCGGGGATCGTACACAGGATGGGAATCACAAGATCACAAGACGATCTCAAGGATAGCAGCCATGACTGAATCTTTCAGATTTGTTTTAGATTGTTACACTTGAAAAGAAATCCCAGAGTAACTTCTTAAGGATCTAGCAGCCGCTTGCCTCACACCAAACGAGAGTAAACTCAACTATCACCTTTAGTAATCACTAGAATTTAACCAATACGACCCATACTGTATAGTGAAATCCAAGTATTTACTAAAAACTAGTAAATATCACTTATTACAGATACCACTGGAAAACCTGAATTATATTCTCTTTCGGATCTCGCAACCACTTGTTGGACATCCGAAGAGAAAATAACTCCAAAGTGTTAATTACTTCCTATAGTGATCACACAAATTTAACCAAGGTATTCCATACTACCCGGTGAAATTCAAGTATTCGCTAAATGGTTAGTAAATTCCACTTAAATGTTCTATTCAATGAGTTTATGCCAACGAAGCTTTATCGAAAGCACTTAAACAAATCGATAACACTAAGTCGATTATAAGCACTCCCCACGTTATAGAGCTAAGGTTCTCAAAATATTTTCTCTCTCTTTGATTTTCATTGTTTAGAACACTTGTTAATTTTTGTTTACAGATCTATTTATCATTTCTAAAAACATTTATTATAAAACAAAGACTTTTTCCGTGTTTCCAAAAACCATATTATTGATTAAATTTCCAAGAATTTGTATGGTTCACAATTTATATTATCCTGATTCTCAAAAGACATATTAACTTATTACCACGTTTCCAAATTCATAACTATTTTACAAACACGTTTTGTTGTAGAAAACAATTTACTATTAAACAAGGTAAAATATTAATTTAAATTAGAATGTTCCATAAACTCAAATTATTCCAAGATTTCACTTAATTTCACAAAGTTATCTAAATTTCCATATGTTATATTATTCTTAAAACCATATTTTAAAACCATATTTAATTACTCTTCCAAATTGATTTTGATATACATATCTATTTATTTCATTTAGCTCAAATGTAGGATTTAAAGATCTACAGTTTTAATGACCTAAATCTCAAAAGTTTACAAAATTTAAAAAATGAAAGTTGTATCGTAGAGTCTAAGTTTTCTAGAACTACAAGAATTATCAAATTTCGCTAAGTAACAAAAAAGTCATGGCCAAAACAATTTCTTAGATTTAAATTTATTAACATTGTTTTTCATTGACAGGCTAGCGATAAGTAACGAATTTTTTGACCATTTAAACTTCAAAATTATGAAAAATACAAACATGAAAGTTATAGCTAAGAGTCCATGCTTTCTAGAATTTTAAGAGGTACTGAGTTTTGATAACAATTGAGAATGTTATGCTTGAATTACTAACAATGTTTAGCTTAGAAAATTTGACAAGGTAGAGACTATTACTCTGTTAAAAACCCGATTTCAACGAAGAAATCTTCAAAATCTTACAAAGTGATTAAATTTTTTTTCCGAAGGGGATTATCTTTCTGTTGCAAAAATGTTCTACACAATTTGATTCATCAGTTAAAAGTTGGATCCATTTTACTCTTAGGTATAACTTAGAAATTTTTTATTTGGCTACCTATATAATCAGTTTTAAAATCAATTTAAACCCCTTAGCCTACCGAATTTTAAAAAGTGATTAAAAGATAACTTGTACTTTATTGAAATAATTTTCTATCATAAAAGATTGAGTCAATTTGGAGCATTTTACACTAAGATATCGCAATTTTACTGCAACGATTTTCGTAATTTATTTTTAGCAAACAATCAAATAATCACCAAATTCAAACAACCAATTCACAATCAAATTGAAAGCAATTCGATATATAAATCAATCAATTCAATCCAAACAACAATTAACAATTATTCTTATGGATTAGAGATAGTAATGTGAGTGATTAACTTACCTATTATTTTCCTATAGCTTGTTATATCCTCCTTTAAGCCTTGCTAACCTCCTAGCTTCTCTAAAATCACCTAAAAACTAAATAACAAAATTTGAATAGCAAGAAATTTGATCAAAAATGGGATCAATATCATTCTTTTAGTGTTCTAAAGGATAGAGATAGGGTTTAAAACACTTGCTCTACATTATTGGACAAAATCCCTTTGATTTGAGTTTTGAATTTAGAAATTAGGAACTAGGGTTTTAAAGCTTTGAGAATGAGGAGTTTAGTTTTTGGTTTTCTCCTTTCTAAATTTAGAATGAACATGAATGTATACTAAGGAGAGATACTTTCTCTTATTTGCACTATGGGTCCAGAGAGTTGAGATGAAGATTCGCTAACAAGGTGTTGCTAATTCTTCTAAATGTTATTAATATTTATTTAGTTCTATCATTAACAAAAAATTCTCTAACAATGTTTTAACAAAATTATTCATTAATTTCTTAAATTTGACAAAACCAATTAACAATTTAAAAATTGCATTTCAACATAAATTCTCAATATCAACACTTTACTCTAAACACCAAATTCAAATAATTGACTTAATAATATTTTAGAATTTTTAATTGAAATCCTATTTAAGAAATGAAACTTATTCCTTAATTTAATCTATTCGGTTCTTCCCAACACTAAATTTACTTCCATAATTAATTTCATAAATTACAATTACAAATTAGTCATCCTTAGTTAATTTAACTAATTAGGTAAAAAAAACAGGGTTGTTACATAAAAATCCTTCAAAGTCAAATTAAAATCAAAGTAGGAGATATAGAACTAATAAGATCTAGGAAAGGGCAAGCTAATGAGTCCAGATCTCATGCAAGGAACAAAGTTAGAGTTTGAATCTGAGGTGAGTCGGAATAATAAGATAACTATATGCAATTAAATTTAAGATATTCTATATGTTTTAGGATGTTTGTAAATAAATCTACAAACCATAAACCCTAATTCTTTGACCTAATTCCAAATCCTAAAATATAAATTAAACTGTTATGCATATGAATTGGCTAATCTCATCTAAACCCTATTTAAACCCCTTTATCCCTTATTGAATTAGAACCCTATAAAATTGGTTAACTTTGAAGTAGGTTAGCATAAGAAACCCATTTTTAATTGAAATCCTAAAATTTGTCAACTATTAGTAATTTAAAATAGAAATAGTAAAACCCTAAATTTAAACTTATAATCTAAGGTAATATTGAAATCATAGTGAATTGTTAAACCTGATACTGATGCTTGCACACCCCTTTAATTATTTAAGGATAAACCTTAAAATCATTCAACCCTAAATTTGTAAACCCTACATTTAACAAATTGGTATTGAAACTAAAAACATAGATTGGTCAAATTAGTAATTAGGTGTAACGACCCAGAATTTTTGATAATTAAAATTTGAATATTTAATTAATTTTAAATATTAAGAAGTGAATTTATAAGTCGAATAAATTTTATTTTGAATAATTGGATTTAATTGAATAATTAAATCGATAATTTAATATGTTAAATTATGGAAATAATTGAAAATTGAGTTAAATATGATTGAAAATGATTTGTAAAATTTTATTTTATCATATTGAAGTTAGAACGATATTTTAGAACTTTTAAAATCGAATTAAAAGTTAATTTGTGAAAATTGAATATTTTAATATTAAAATCGACTAGTGAAAATAGTCAATTTTTGAAACAGTCTCAGAATTGAACGAAACTAGTTCCATTGGATTCGTAATAGTTAGTTATTACCGGATTTCAATTTTCGTGGCAATCGGAGTTACCGTTTGATCGTAGCAGCTCGAAACGCCTAGAATTGTTTTTAATATTAATTTGGCGAGTTAAAATAGCCATTTTTCAAAAAGTCTCGGATTTCGACGAAACCAGTTTCATCGGATCCGTAATGTGATATTATTGTAAGGTTTCAAATTTCGTGTCAATTGGATTTACCGTTTGTCCGGTATAAATTAAAACGCCAAGAAAATCGTTTAAATCGGTTTAATTTAAATTGAACGTTTATTGCCATAACTCGCACAGATGTCCGAATTAGCTTTCGAAACCTGTTCCATTGTGTCCGGAACGCGGGGTAAACCTTAGGAACGTCAGTTTCGGCGCGTAAATCGGAGTTTAGAAAATCCGGATGAATAGTGTTCGATATTTCCTATAAATATACTCACATTTCACAATTTTAAGAAAAAAAAATGAAACCCTAATGAAAACTATAGCCGCCGCCATCTTCACATTCAAGGGCCGAAATCTTCCCACCTTCCCCTCCAAATTTCTTCAAATCTACTCACAATCATCAGAAACTTTCAACTAATGAATCATCGAGCTCGATGAGAGCTTCAAGTTGAACGGCTATGATCGAGTTTTGTTGAGTAAATCGATGGGATTTTGGCCATGAAGACCGGCCGTTCAGCCTTGAATTGCGTGCAACATAGGTGACCGAGCTCTATGAGCTTGAGGCCGAACCTAGAGCAAGCGGAGGGCTTCAAGATGGTGAGGGTATGATGAAGTTTCGTCGAGTGTTGGAGTTGTAAATTTAAACCCTAGATTCAGTAAATGGGTTCGGCTATACAGAGATGTTCACACGTTTGGGAAGAGGAAGGGGAAGAGCATGGGTGCGGTCATGATGAAGGCACCAAGAATCTACGGCTGTGATGGTATATGGATTAAAAATTATTAAAGAAAATTGTAAATATTTATATTATAATTCGTATTAACTTCAAAAATGTGTATCTCTTTCATACGAGGTCCGTTTTGGACGAAACTTTTTGCGTTGGCTTCGTATTGACGAGCTCTACGCTATGCAACTGATTTGGAGTCGTTTGGAGTTAGTGAGAATTTCGGGTAAAATTAAACGCGCGTTTAATTTTATTCTAAATAAATCGCTAAAACGAAATCGAAATCAAGGTGAGAACTTCTCACTCAATCGAATCAGTTTCGATTTTTATTTTAAATAGTTAGATTTAAAATATTTGAATGCATGTTTGAATGATGATTGATATCTATTGATTGTTAAAATAGACATTATGCGCCGTTAGTAAGCGGATGTTATTTATTAAAAACATATACCGTGAATATTTCATAAACAGTGAAATTGGTATTATATATATATATAATAGCAATATATATATATATATTGGCATATGTATATATTGGAGTTATTGATTTCCCGCATTTGTATAGAGGATGAGACCCTATTGCGCCGTCTATTAAGCGGATAATATTTAAAATCCCATATACCGCGATAATTTCGTACTGGAGCGAAATTGGTATTGTGCTAATGTTTGTGGATGCAGGAAAACAGGTTAGAGGGATCCAACTGGATTCCTCAACAGTTTTTATTTGATTTCAGATATTTTGGTATTTGATGGATTATCATATTGATATATGATATCGTTGTAGTCGTGATTGACTATTTGGTGTGTAGCATCATTGAACCAAATTTTGGGATTTTAAAATGATTTTTAAAGTGATTTTTGAAAATATACTATATGTTTGGAATTGATCCATTTTAAATAAATAAACGATATAATTTTTAATGTTATAAAAATTAAGATTTTTGAGAAATATAGTAAAGGCTGATTTTAGAAAATATGAAGCTAATGATTTTATAAGATAGTTTAATCGGGATTTTTGAATTTATTATAAAAAGTTGAACATATAGGATTTATAAAATTTAATTATTTTATAAATCAAAATGATGAAATTATAAAGGAGATTAAAGATGTTTTAGAATAATAATACAAATTGATTTGTATAAAAGATTTATAAAATGGATATTTATAAATTAAAATATTTGAATTATAAAACGAGTTTTTATAAGTGTTAGAATGAATTGTGAATGAATTTCATAAATGAATGAAATTTATAGGATTATAATCGGTGAAGTTAGAAATGGAATTTTATAAGCAGTAGGTTTATAAAATTTGCCAAAATTTTTGAAAGAATAGATTTGAATAAATAATTGAATCTTATAAGTTATAAGATTTATAATTATGAAGTTTAAAGGAACGATTGTGCAAACAAATAAATTCTAAGTATTTAACTTATAACATGAACTTTTGTTTTATAATTGAGTTATAAATTGAATAGGTTAATAAAGAAAATTTATAAAGAAAGATGTTATAAAATAAATAGAAATGGAATTTATAAACGTTGTTTTATAAATTCGTAAACGACTTATTTTGATGAGTAAATTGTTGAAACCTATAAATGGAGTTATATTCACGTTTTTAACTGTGAATAATCCTTTAAAATGAAATGTATAAAAGGATGAAAATTTGTTAACGTAGTATATTCACGTTTTTGAATAGTGAATAATATGTTAAAGAAATTGTTTTGAATGTGATGTTTTAAATTGAATTAAAACGATCTAACGATGTTTTAAAATGTGTTGAGATTCGAAACCATGGATTTCAAAATTTATTGTTGAAATAGATGTTTTCGAGAAATAGAAGGAAATAATGGACTATAACACTGTTGTTATAGTAAATGATTTCCGAAAGGAAATGTTTTGTATAGTATTGGGATTTATATATCTATTTTAATTTCGAATCCCTATACTAGTGATTTTGGGTTGTCGTAACGATGTTTTACGCAACATTCGTTTTGGCCCAAATAAATATGTTTAAGAGAATGATTTCCTTAAAGAATGAAATATATACTTAATCTCGATTTAAGTATATTTGAATATTTTCCAAGTGTTGAAAATAAATAGGTTCGTGAATTACTAATTTAATAAGTATGGAAATGTTTTCCAATATAAAGTGAATATTAGAGAATTTATCGTTTTGAAGATAAATTGAAATGAATAATTGAAATGAATATTCATGGATGTTTTGGAATGTAAATTCACTACTGAATTTATAAAAGAAAGTGTAATTTGTTTAAAAATAAATATTGATTTATTTTTGAAGTGTTGAAAATATATATCTTGTAAAGATATTTTGGAAGATAAATAATTTGGAAAATTATTTGGAAACTGGTGATGTGTGCATATCCATTGATAGTTCAATAACCGACTATCAATATTTCCCTTCGAATGGGCAATTGATGTTTTTTGTTTGAATTTGAATGCCACGCTTATTTTTGAATAAGCGCTCACTATTCGGGTTAACCGGGAAAGGACCATGGGGTCGTATAACCCATTCCGAATATGTGATACGTCGTTATGATAGCATTGAAGATCGGTGTTGAAGACCCGGTATTTGCGAGAGCGATAGGATGACCTGTCGATTGACTCTGCACCGAGTTGCTCGGGTATTGAGTTCTCCATATGTGATGGGAAATCCGATCAGGATTGTGAATATCCGGATTGCAAGGACTTCTTTGTAAGTGCCTTCGGTTCTATTCGATCCCGGAATAGACTTGTATGGATTGTATGTCTGACGTTACAAATTGAGATATAAAGCCGATTTCTTTCAAATATATTTCTATTGGTGGTGAAGAATTTATTCTTTTAGCTTAACACCCTTCTCTGAGACGTACAAGCTCAAAGGTTATGTAGTTGAAGGTTATCAGCGATATATTCCCAATTTGGTAATGTGACATGCTGAGTGTTGCTGTAAATGATCATTGTGTTGATTATTTATGATAGGATCGTTTATTTGATCGTCTATCTTGGTGATCATTTCTATGATCATTTGTTGACCCAAAGCATGGCTTTTGTATAAAGTATGTTTTTGTGGACGTGACTTCGTCGAGCCTCACACCCCGTGAATGGTCAAAACAGGAAAGATGCGGCAAGGTTATGAGGGGTAGCGCCCTTTAGGATATGTGCATTTCCTTCTGGAAAAGGGTGGTATCATGGTATGGAGCCCAGATACTTACTCATGTTGAAAACACTTTATGATTGTGTGAATTGATTGCGAGCGCTCGGTTGAAAGGTCCCAAAGGACCGGGGGATGGCATATTCGGTCAGTTGTTACTCAGTTAGGGGTAACCCGGCCTTGTGTTGGTAGAGATCCGGTTTGGTCCTCGGGGATGTCCATCCAGAGGCATTCTCATGTGGCAATGGGAAGTTTCTTGGCCTGATCATTCGTTGGAAATCCAAAGAAACAATACGATCTTGTACGGTATTAGTTGTAGAACCTATCATTCAATTATGGTGGCGCCCCACTGTTTGGATGGTAGCTATAGTAGGCATAGTTCAGAATGTCTATGCTGGCTAAGATTTATATTCTACTTTTGAAATGAAATTTTCCTACATTATGCACTAGTAATAATATAAAATGTTCTTTTTAATACGTATCAAGCATCTTTGACTATCATAAGGAGAAATCTCCTCCGATTCTGCGTTTGCATTGTGTGTGTGTGCGGGAGGCCTTATGGTAGTCTCATTTTTAAAAGCATTGCGAATTGGCTTAAAAATATTCATCTATTTTGTTTTCAAAGATAAATAAACTGTTTTGAGTTCTCACACCAGTCACATGACTGACTCGGAGTTTATTGTTTTCCTTCCTAAACTCTGGGTGCCCACCAATTTTCACACGGGCAGTCAAGAGTTAAGGTTTATTAGGATATTCTGGAGTTGCTGGAGGCAAGCTGGATGGCATGGCGTATTACTAGTATATAGTATTTCTTTTTCCGCTGCACTTTTTGTTGTTGTTGTTGTACACTCTGATGTAATGATGATATGATGTGATGTAATGTAATAACTGATATAGTTCTTTGTTTAAAGATTATTCATTTATCTATTATATGTTGTTCCGCTGCGAATTGTGAGATTCTGATGTTGTTCTGTTGTTTTCTATTCCGTTCTATTTTCTATTTCCTTTTCTCTCTATCTTTTCTATCTTTTTCCCTCTTCTTCTTTCTCTTTCTTTTTCTAAAACATTGATAATTCATATTTCTGTTCATCTTGAATTAATCTATGGAGATTAGTGTATATTCAAGGGGTACGGATTTGCGGGTCTTCACAGGTGGTTTCAGAGCATATGGTTAAGCGACAACCGTGGTTCTATTGGGTATTACTCATTAGAGATAGAGTCAGTAGTACTCTAGAATGAGTTTGAGTGTAATAATAGATACGAGTGCGTATTTGTTAGTGAATATATAAAATTGTTTTATATTGTGATGATTGGTTTGTTGAGTGGTATATAGATTCTGGTTAATACGAGTAATTAACGTTGTTGATAGGGATCTCTAAACACTTGTACAGAACAATTCGACACAATATTGTTTTAAATTGGGTAAATGAAATAATTTTACCTTGAGTATATTTTATATATAAAGAAATAATTTTTCAGAATTATCAAAGTGTATATAAGTTGATTGTTTGGTTGTTTGAATAATCTAAATAAAAGAATAATTGTATAAGCAAAAGAATTATAAAAAATTTAATTATAATTAATGTGATTTACAATTGTGAAATAAACTTATATATATAAGGAGTGAAACTATGTGAATATATTTATGAATATGAGTTGTAAATAAAAATGAATTTAAGTTAAGAAAAAAAGATAATGTTTGAAATGAAATATAACTTAAGAGATGTTAAATGAAGTTGATATTGGTATCAAAGAAAATAATAAAGTGAAGTGATAAATATGAACTTAGATTATGTAAATGAAATTCAACTTTTGTAATTAAATTGAATGGATGGATTGAATGTAAATCAATTGAATGTGAATTAAGTTGATATGAAATAATGGATATAAGTGTTAATTCATTAAAATTTAATGTTATTGAAAGTTGAAAGTTTGAATGAAAATCAATTTGATTAAACTAATTGAAAGTGAAGGTGTTAAACCAAATTGAATGAATATAAGCAAAGGAATTTGGTTGTAATTAATATACATTGGTTGTTATATGATTGTTAGTTGATTGTATATAATTCATTAAGTTAATGGAATTGGAAGCTAAAGTAATTGAAATTCAATTGGAACTTGAGTGAATCTTAAATAGATTTGAATTTGATTTGGAAGTGAACCAACTTGAATATGAATTAGTGAATATAAACTAATTGAAAATGAATGTTAGTAAGAACATCCAATGTAAATGAATCAAATGTGATTTAAATTGAAAACCCTATTTCATTGAATATTAATGAGAATATGAATGAATATTTATTGGTTATGGATGATAGTTGGTTGATGGTTGAATATATTGCTTTTGTTTCATTTGCTATGTTGACATATATAGTTATTATGTTGCTATATGTTGTATATTGATACTATTGTCTATATACATGATTCTCATGTTGTTTGTTGAGTGATTAGTAGGTGCGGATCGCGTTTGCTTTGCATTTGGAGCTCGCTTTCGTGCTATATTAGCCGTATATGCTTGCTAATAAAATATAAGGTACATATCTCGGATTACATACCGTACTTTTATACGTTTTCCCTTCGGGATGCCTCATTACTTGATGAGATGTATATTTGTGATATATATACTATCATTTTTTTTTCGGATCGAGCCGCGCAAAGGAGACTATGGCGAATTTTTCCGAAAATTTAAGGCGTTAGAAAAAATTTGAGAAAATTGAAATTTTTTGAAAACTTTAACTTTGATTTTTGAATTGAAAGTTAAACAATAGTAGTTGTTTTTGAAAAGATAACTAAGTATGATTTGAAACTTAGTAAAGTTATTGTAAGAAATTTAGTTATGAATTTTGGAAAGTTAATAAATTCTGTAACTTTTCTTACTTAATAATTTCAAGGACGAAATTCTTTTAAGGGGGGAAGATTGTAACGACCCAGAATTTTTGATAATTAAAATTTGAATATTTAATTAATTTTAAATATTAAGAAGTGAATTTATAAGTCGAATAAATTTTATTTTGAATAATTGGATTTAATTGAATAATTAAATCGATAATTTAATATGTTAAATTATGGAAATAATTGAAAATTGAGTTAAATATGATTGAAAATGATTTGTAAAATTTTATTTTATCATATTGAAGTTAGAACGATATTTTAGAACTTTTAAAATCGAATTAAAAGTTAATTTGTGAAAATTGAATATTTTAATATTAAAATCGACTAGTGAAAATAGTTAATTTTTGAAACAGTCTCAGAATTGAACGAAACCTGTTCCATTGGATCCGTAATAGTTAGTTATTACCGGATTTCAATTTTCGTGGCAATCGGAGTTACCGTTTGATCGTAGCAGCTCGAAACGCCTAGAATTGTTTTTAATATTAATTTGGCGAGTTAAAATAGCCATTTTTCAAAAAGTCTCGGATTTCGACGAAACCATTTTCATCGGATCCGTAATGTGATATTATTGTAAGGTTTCAAATTTCGTGTCAATTGGATTTACCGTTTGTCCGGTACAAATTAAAACGCCTAGAAAATCGTTTAAATCGGTTTAATTTAAATTGAATGTTTATTGCCATAACTCGCACAGATGTTCGAATTAGCTTCTGAAAACTATTCCATTGTGTCCGGAACGCGGGGTAAACCCTAGGAACGTCAGTTTCGGCGCGTAAATCGGAGTTTAGAAAACCCGGATGAATAGTGTTCGATATTTCCTATAAATAGACCCACATTTCACAATTTTAAGAAAAAAAAATGAAACCTTAATGAAAACTGCCGCCGCCGCCATCTTCACATTCAAGGGCCGAAATCTTCCCACCTTCCCCTCCAAATTTCTTCAAATCTACTCACAATCATCAGAAACTTTCAACTAATGAATCATCGAGCTCGATGAGAGCTTCAAGTTGAGCGGCTATGATCGAGTTTTGTTGAGTAAATCGATGGGATTTTGGCTATGAAGACCGGCCGTTCGGCCTTGAATTGCGTGCAACATAGGTGACCGAGCTCTATGAGCTTGAGGCCGAACCTAGAGCAAGCGGAGGGCTTCAAGATGGTGAGGGTATGATGAAGTTTCGTCGAGTGTTGGAGTTGTAAATTTAAACCCTAGATTCAGTAAATGGGTTCGGCTATACAGAGATGTTCACGCGTTTGGGAAGAGGAAGGGGAAGAGCATGGGTGCGGTCATGATGAAGGCACCAAGAATCTACGGCTGTGATGGTATATGGATTAAAAATTATTAAAGAAAATTGTAAATATTTATATTATAATTCGTATTAACTTCAAAAATGTGTATCTCTTTCATACGAGGTCCATTTTGGACGAAACTTTTCGCGTTGGCTTCGTATTGACGAGCTCTACGCTATGCAACTGATTTGGAGTCGTTTGGAGTTAGTGAGAATTTCGGGTAAAATTAAACGCGCGTTTAATTTTATTCTAAATAAATCGCTAAAACGAAATCGAAATCAAGGTGAGAACTTCTCACTCAATCGAATCAGTTTCGATTTTTATTTTAAATAGTTAGATTTAAAATATTTGAATGCATGTTTGAATGATGATTGATATCTATTGATTGTTAAAATAGACCTTATGCGCCGTTAGTAAGCGGATGTTATTTATTAAAAACATATACCACGAATATTTCATAAACAGTGAAATTGGTATTATATATATATATATAATAGCAATATATATATATATATATATATATATTGGCATATGTATATATTGGAGTTATTGATTTCCCGCATTTGTATAGCGGATGAGACCCTATTGCGCCTTCTATTAAGCGGATAATATTTAAAATCCCATATACCGCGATAATTTCGTACTGGAGCGAAATTGGTATTGTGCTAATGTTTGTGGATGCAGGAAAACAGGTTGGAGGGATCCAACTGGATTCCTCAACAGTTTTTATCTGATTTCAGATATTTTGGTATTTGATGGATTATCATATTGATATATGATATCGTTGTAGTCGTGATTGACTATTTGGTGTGTAGCATCATTGAACCAAATTTTGGGATTTTAAAATGATTTTTAAAGTGATTTTTGAAAATATACTATATGTTTGGAATTGATCCATTTTAAATAAATAAACGATATAATTTTTAATGTTATAAAAATTAAGATTTTTGAGAAATATAGTAAATGCTGATTTTAGAAAATATGAGGCTAATGATTTTATAAGATAGTTTAATCGGGATTTTTGAATTTATTATAAAAAGTTGAACATATAGGATTTATAAAATTTAATTATTTTATAAATCAAAATGATGAAATTATAAAGGAGATTAAAGATGTTTTAGAATAATAATACAAATTGATTTGTATAAAAGATTTATAAAATGGATATTTATAAATTAAAATATTTGAATTATAAAACGAGTTTTTATAAGTGTTAGAATGAATTGTGAATGAATTTCATAAATGAATGAAATTTATAGGATTATAATCGGTGAAGTTAGAAATGGAATTTTATAAGCAGTAGGTTTATAAAATTTGCCAAAATTTTTGAAAGAATAGATTTGAATAAATAATTGAATCTTATAAGTTATAAGATTTATAATTATGAAGTTTAAAGGAACGATTGTGCAAACAAATAAATTCTAAGTATTTAACTTATAACATGAACTTTTGTTTTATAATTGAGTTATAAATTGAATAGGTCAATAAAGAAAATTTATAAAGAAAGATGTTATAAAATAAATAGAAATGGAATTTATAAACGTTGTTTTATAAATTCGTAAACGACTTATTTTGATGAGTAAATTGTTGAAACCTATAAATGGAGTTATATTCACGTTTTTAACTGTGAATAATCCTTTAAAATGAAATGTATAAAAGGATGAAAATTTGTTAACGTAGTATATTCACGTTTTTGAATAGTGAATAATATGTTAAAGAAATTGTTTTGAATGTGATCTTTTAAATTGAATTAAAACGATCTAACGATGTTTTAAAATGTGTTGAGATTCGAAACCATGGATTTCAAAATTTATTGTTGAAATAGATGTTTTCGAGAAATAGAAGGAAATAATGGACTATAACACTGTTGTTATAGTAAATGATTTCCGAAAGGAAATGTTTTGTATAGTATTGGGATTTATAAATCTATTTTAATTTCGAATCCCTATACTAGTGATTTTGGGTTGTCGTAACGATGTTTTACGCAACATTCGTTTTGGCCCAAATAAATATGTTTAAGAGAATGATTTCCTTAAAGAATGAAATATATACTTAATCTCGATTTAAGTATATTTGAATATTTTCCAAGTGTTGAAAATAAATAGGTTCGTGAATTACTAATTTAATAAGTATGGAAATGTTTTCCAATATAAAGTGAATATTAGAGAATTTATCTTTTTGAATATAAATTGAAATTGAATATTCATGGATGTTTTGGAATGTAAATTCACTATTGAATTTATAAAAGAAAGTGGAATTTGTTTAAAAATAAATATTGATTTATTTTTGAAGTGTTGAAAATATATATCTTGTAAAGATATTTTGGAAGATAAATAATTTGGAAAATTATTTGGAAACTGGTGTTGTGTGCATATCCATTGATAGTTCAATAACCGACTATCAATATTTCCCTTTGAATGGGTAATTGATATGATTTGTTTGAATTTGAACGCCACACTTATTTTTGAACAAGCGCTCACTATTCGGGTTAACCGGGAAAGGACCATGGGGTCGTATAACCCATTCCGAATATGTGATACGTCGTTATGATAGCATTGAAGATCGGTGTTGAAGACCCGGTATTTGCGAGAGCGATAGGATGACCTGTCGATTGACTCTGCACCGAGTTGCTCCGGTATTGAGTTCTCCATATGTGATGGGAAATCCGATCAGGATTGTGAATATCCGGATTGCAAGGACTTCTTTGTAAGTGCCTTCGGTTCTGTTCGATCCCGGAACAGACTTGTATGGATTGTATGTCTGACGTTACAAATTGAGATATAAAGCTGATTTCTTTCAAATATATTTCTGTTGGTGGCGAAGAATTTATTCTTTTAGGTTAACACCCTTCTCTGAGACGTACGAGCTCAGAGGTTATGTAGTTGAAGGTTATCAGCGATATATTCCCAATTTGGTAATGTGACATGCTGAGTGTTGCTGTAAATGATCATTGTGTTGATTATTTGTGATAGGATCGTTTATTTGATCGTCTATCTTGGTGATCATTTCTATGATCATTTGTTGATCCAAAGCATGGCTTTTGTATAAAGTATGTTTTTGTGGACGTGACTTCGTCGAGCCTCACACCCCGTGAATGGTCAAAACAGGAAAGATGCGGCAAGGTTATGAGGGGTAGCGCCCTTTAGGATATGTGCATTTCCTTCTGGAAAAGGGTGGTATCATGGTATGGAGCCCAGATACTTACTCATGTTGAAAACACTTTATGATTGTGTGAATTGATTGCGAGCGCTCGGTGAAAGTTCCCAAAGGACCGGGGGATGGCATATTCGGTCAGTTGTTACTCAGTTAGGGGTAACCCGGCCTTGTGTTGGTAGAGATCCGGTTTGGTTCTCGGGGATGTCCATCCAGAGGCATTCTCATGTGGCAATGGGAAGTTCCTTGGCCTGATCATTCGTTGGAAATCCAAAGAAACAATACGATCCTGTACGGTATTAGTTGTAGAACCTATCATTCACTTATGGTGGCGCCCCACTGTTTGGATGGTAGCTATAGTAGGCATAGTTCGGAATGTCTATGCTGGCTAAGATTTATATTCTACTTTCGAAATGAATTTTTCCTACATTATGCACTAGTAATAATATAAAATGTTCTTTTTAATAAGTATCAAGCATCTTTGACTATCATAAGGAGAAATCTCCTCCGATTCTGCGTTTGCATTGTGTGTGTGTGCGGGAGGCCTTATGGTAGTCTCATTTTTAAAAGCATTGCGAATTGACTTAAAAATATTCATCTATTTTGTTTTCAAAGATAAATAAACTGTTTTGAGTTCTCACACCAGTCACATGACTGACTCGGAGTTTATTGTTTTCCTTCCTAAACTCTGGGTGCCCACCAATTTTCACACGGGCAGTCAAGAGTTAAGGTTTATCAGGATATTCTGGAGTTGCTGGAGGCAAGCTGGATGGCATGGCGTATTACTAGTATATAGTATTTCTTTTTCCGCTGCACTGTTTGTTGTTGTTGTACACTCTGATGTAATGATGATATGATGTGATGTAATGTAATAACTGATATAGTTCTTTGTTTAAAGATTATTCATTTATCTATTATATGTTGTTCCGCTGCGAATTGTGAGATTCTGATGTTGTTCTGTTGTTTTCTATTCCGTTCTATTTTCTATTTCCTTTTCTCTCTATCTTTTCTATCTTTTTCCCTCTTCTTCTTTCTCTTTCTTTTTCTAAAACATTGATAATTCGTATTTCTGTTCATCTTGAATTAATCTATGGAGATTAGTCTATATTCAAGGGGTACGGATTTGCGGGTCTTCACATTAGGGTTTATTAGAAACATCTAACGAAAAAAATTAAACAAAAATGTACAATCGACATTTAATATCGGGCGAACCCTAAATTTAGTTCTATGACCGGTCGACCCTTGATCCCCAACAATCGACTGGTAGCGGTCGACCAATTAGGATTAGCGCTCAACCGATTAATGCATAAATTATAGAATTTGAACCTTGACCAAAGTCTCGGGTTAACAATAAAAATTATGCAAGTGTTAATAATTTGTTTGGGCCTACTTTGGGGTTAAATTTGTTTGTTAGAGATAGTAGGATAGCTAGTTCCCTATCAGAGGATGTTATATCATTGCGATGTCGGATACATGTTTTACCCAACGTAGGGGTCTATCATTTGACAAGGTTGATTCTTATTGCAAATGACACTCATAAGAGGTTCCATAATGGACATGCAGCACTAACGAGGATGTCTGATGGAGTGTGGTCTAACATAAATGCATTATTACTGACGTGATGTGATACGGTTTTGATGGGGAATCCCGGTGGGTGCCATAGGAGGCCAATATTACAATCGAGAGGTGGATGAGAGACTTTGACGAGTTGGCATTGGGTGTTTTACTCGATGTGTAGTTTAGATAATGTGTTGACGTCAGGGGAAAATCAGTTTCCATTCTAGGTCAGTGATATTAGTGGAGAGTAATCTTCATAGTAGCATTAAGCGGCGATATTGGTTCTCGTCTAATAGAAGTAATATTTTTTTTATAGTGATTTCTTCTTTTGAAATCATTTAGACATTGGCCTAATGACTATATTATATATTTTGATAAATACTTCTTATTTAAATATAGTCTTGAAACTGAAATTTACATATATATTTAAACAAGAAGTGTTTTTCAATATACCTATTATGGTCATTAGACCAATATTTAAATGATTTCAAAAGAAGTAATTTCTATAAAAATACTACTTCTATTAGACGAGGATTTTAATCAAACGATTTAGTTTATTTGCATAGTAGCCTTGGGATAGTGTTTCCTTATTGGGTTGCTCTAGGTGCGGTGGTCGATCATTAGTTGTGAGGTTCGATACATAGCTCGATCCTTGTAGTAACATAAACTAGTCATAGCATAGATACGTATTAGACAAGAATCCATAGGTAATCTGCCTTAGGAATTCATGGACACTTGTAGTACCCCCTATGTCATTTAGAGTAGAATCAAAGTTAACTGCACATGATCATCACATATTAAACTTATACACGTCTACCAGACTTTCTTCTGACCCACCCTCTTCTTTTTATTTTCCACCACCACGGGATGATAGGTTAGCAGTTGATTGAGCATAGTACATGCAGAAAGGAGCTGCACATTGGAGTTCTTATATTTTTCATTAGTTCTCATGTAGTTACCTATTGTATCAAATGTTTGTCAAGCTTATATTGTACTTTGAAAACAATGTATATGTAAACAAGTATTTTGGAGGCTGCTTTTTTGAAATGTCTATTTTTCAGTACTTATATTTTAATTCCTTACACTGTGAGATCTAAAAGTGTATAATATCTTAGAATTTACACCAATAATCATGCTTTGTGATTTTTAAAAATCCAATACCTCATATTTCTTGGCAAGATGCGAATCCAAAAGTCACTCTAAACTTTGGATTGGTATGTCAGGAAGTGCAGGTTATTACATTTGGTATTAGAGCTTAGGTTTAAGGTCCTTTAGGATTTAGGTAGGTATTAAGAGAACGTACTTGAAAGGTTTTTGAGAAAAAATGGTTTTTCAAAAAGTTTTCCAAAAATTTTTAGAACTGGGTTTTGAAAATACACATACACACACAGATCTATATATATATATATATATATAAATGTTTTCAAAAAGTTTTCAAAAGATTTTATCTATATATTGTAAATCCCATTATTCATGATTATACTATCTTTGAGAAACTTGAAAATAATTCGCAATCACTTATAGTAAGAATAAGTATAAATTTTAAAGGAATGGATCTAGAAAGGCCAGTAAAGGTTTTCTATACCAACTAGCGGTAGCAAGTAAATTATGGATTTAAGGCTGAATGGGGAAGATTAGTACAATGAGACCCATATAATATGAATATGATGTTGATAGTATTAAGGGGACATGAGGAGGACTTTACAAAAGGCAGATTCCCCAGTTAAGTAGAAACCATTTTCCTATATTGATAGTAGTTGCAACGACTCCTATTTACTTAAGGGTATGGCTAAAGTATTTCCTTATTCAAATTGGACGCCATATCAGAAAATAAACTTGAGTTAACCATTTTTGAAAGAACGACGGGAACCTTATGCACTTAAAGTATCATTAGGTATAAATGAGCTTAGGTAATTTGGTTTCTATCGTCTACTCTGATTTAAGTGATAAACCAATGAAAATGTTTTGTAAAGGTTATAAATAGAAGATATCTGATATATTCATCTTTTTTATTGATTTTATATATAATAATCGTACAAACTTTATAAAATTTGTTTAAAAAGAAAAATTAGATAATTATATGAAAAGCGATTTTTCTATAACCGCTATAAAGCTTTTTTTTGTATTGTAGGCAAATGGTTATACTTACCATCAATGTGTACTTTGTTTTGTAATAATAGAACTTCCAAAAAATTGTGTTTTATATACATTTTGCTAAGTTAAGCTTCTCCATGGTAGTTTAAGAAAATGTCATGATCTTAGTAAAAAGGAAACATCTATTAAAAGTATAAACAAGGCTTTACCGTTTAAATTGTTTTACTAGTTTTGTGGAAATGATGTTAAAATAAAAAGATTTTAATTTAAAAGGCAAAATGAAGGCGCTACGATTATCACTTAAAACTTAAATGAGATGAGTCAAATTGGAGTTATAAAAATAGGATGAAACAACCCACTAAGATGGAATTGACTAAGGAAATATATATATAAGCACTAGAATGATTGGGATGGACATAAAAAGGTAAAATGGAAATTTTGTGACCTTTTCAATCAACAATTGAATTGGGGGAATATGGCACTAGGTCAGAATTCCTATAATAATAAAGAATGAAAGCCACCCTATGTCTTTCTGCCTAAACATGGTTTAGATTGTAAAATCTTAGCACAAGAAAGTTTGAAATTATGATTTGGGTAAATATATTTCAGAGGGAAGAGTAAGTTAAGGTGTTTTAATTGTATCTAAGAATATTGCGGACGCAAGAAGTGTTGTCGGTTTGAAGTGTTAAAGGGCCAAGTAGGGTTTACTTCAATCCTTGTAAGGAGTGTTAAGTAACAAATGTGCATTTCCTTGATTACATTAGGCAACCCAAATGGAATCATAAATATAGGCTTGGTTCTATAGCAACAAGGTAGGTACCACAAAGTTGAGGATATGATACCCATAGGCTATGGGCGGTCTAGGTATTGTGTTGTTCCCCTAAAGGTTATGGATAGACCAGGTGGACATGAATGGGAAAGTATATATTTTATATATGTTATTGGATTTATATCATAGTAGATGTGTTCCCCGTAGGCCTATGTAAATCTTGGAGTTGAAGGGTTAAGTATTGCACTTGCTTGAATATAGAAAATAAGAGGGAAGTAGTCCCTATATTTATGAGAAACTTTGTTAAGGAAAGTGTATGGGTGTTCTAGGTTTGTTGGGTAACCATGGGTTAGTAGACATAATTGGAAGTTGTGATAAATTGAAGTGGGATTAAGTAGTATATTAATTCATTGAAATGAAGTGTGTAGCAATGTAAATTTTTGTAAATTATCCATTTTTAATCCAAAAGTGTATTGCTTGAAATAACAAGGAATATACCCAAAAGAAATTAAGAGATGTACAAGATAGGGATGTTTACCATATTTTGTACTGTTTATTTCAACAATAACAAAAAAGACAATTCTTTGCAATTCCAAACATAACACAAATTCTCTTTAGATCATTTATGCAAAATTACAAAGTTTACATTTCCTTTTGGGAAAAATTAAATTCCAAGTCATTAAAATGCAGGAATCCCTAAGTATAAATTAAACTATTGGTCATTAGGTCTATAGAATTAAAATGGCATTATGGAATGGTAAATTTTGTAAATTCAAACCACAAAAGATATTCTAGATAAAGTTGAAGTCAAGATTGTGCACGGAAGATTATTTCAAAGATTTGGCTTCCCATTAAGAAAAAGAATATATAGTTGCATACAATAAGGATGCGGAGGTGACTTTTATGGAAAATGAGAGTGGAAGATTTTCATAAGAATTTGAGAAAAAATGGTAAGATTCCTTTCAATCATCCCATAGATATAAAGGACATTGTTTATTTAACAAAACAATCATGGGTCATTGACTTAAGTAAGTGATATACTAGTGGTATGATTTAAGGTTTTGTGTATGTGCATTGAGGATTGCGATAGGAATTAGCTTGATATGCCATTTAGGTAGGGACCATTAGATGGTAGGTGTAATGATTTTCCTTTCTTATACCCAAAGACAACACTTCATACATCCTCGGTATTCATGTGCCGATCATTTAAGTGTCCGAAATGTAGGATCGATTCATCCTAGAAGGGGTGAATAGGGTGATACTATTAATTATAAAAATTTAATGCGAAAATATATAAAATAATTGATAATAATCGAATAATAGCAGCACAGATAATAGTAGAATATAAAAAGCAAAAATAGAACAACACGGATTTATCCAGCTTCAACAAAACCCTGCCTACGTGCTACCCCCAAGGTTTCTACTAGAAATTAAGTCAGACGCTTACACATGTAAACTTGCGACACCCGCTATTGATTAACCTACCTCTACGCTCAAAACCTTGCCACAACTCAGCCACTGAGTTATGAATTCTCGAACTACACCATCGTAGTTCCTCCTCTAGTCACACGACTAGAATTTACAAACGTTTAAAAGAGAAATACAAAATACAAAATAATTTAAAATACAAAACCCTAGTTTTAAAAAAATAACCCCAAAAAATAGGTTGACCCAAATTATAAAATTTGTCTCCATTTGTATTTTCTTAAGCCTATAACTTTTAGTCCATGCCATTTCTTTTTGCAATCTAGGGTTTGTAATTTGAAGCGTCGATTCTAATTAATTGCTGGTTGTTCAACAATTGGCTTCAATGCTACTTTGATTTGGCTTGTGGTCGCTTTTAATAAGTCGAGTTTGAATCAATGCTTTGAAATGGTATGTGAATTGCCTTTTCAATTTCGATTATGCTTGAGTTGTTGATTTGATTTTGATTTAAGATTATACCCTGAAATTTTTTCTTAAACTCGAATGATTAGAAAATGCCGATGATGATTGGGTTAAATATGGGTCGGGTCCATTTATTTTCGTTCGAATATATTTACTTGAATTCATCAGTTAATTTCTCTCGATCATAGATTTTTGATTGAATGCTTGTGATTTGTACTAACTTGTTCAAATTCGAATATTTTCTGTTTACTTGATTATCACGGCTTTGAATTGCTTTGACGATGTTGATTTATCTTGACTTGTTCATTTTACTTACCTTGGTCACCATAGCTTTGAATTTGCTTTCGGAATTGACTTCGGCCATTTGAAATTTGTGATATTTTGAGATGAGAATTTTACTTTGACTTTGGTGTAAAACTGCTACCTTGATTCCTGTAAATTGCTTCATTTTTGTTCAAGTTGAATGCACTTGTTTGATTGTCTCTTAATCACTGTTTTGCTTGGAGTTCAATGATTTTCATCGTTTTCCACTACATATATATGTGTGTGTCCTTATACTTTGGTATTGTAGTCTTTATGTGTATGGTCTAGCTCGAGTTGGTCTTCAAGTTACACTATATATTTTACTCTTATGTATGTTCTTGCATGGTCCGATCCTCAAGTTTATGATGCATGTTGTATCTGGTCTGGTTGCATTCATGTTATGTTAACTAGTTTAAATTTGTGGCCTTCATTGTTGCTGCTGCTTGATTGCTTGCATATGGTTATGGGTTGTAGCCTCGAGCCAGTTTGCATTTGAACTTGATTGTTGAGGCTTCACTTGGTATCTCTTGTATCTGGTCTTCGAGCCAGTTCATTAGTCTGCACTGTGCACTTTGTTGCACTGTATATTCCTGTATGCCTTTGGTCTAGTTTGAACTGCTATGTTCACTAACTTGGTCTGTGCAATAATGTTCTTGCCATTGTTCCATTTGCAGTTTGGTTTCATTTTATACACATATGGTCATTCATATATAAGTCTGGTTGAAGCATTTTACTATTTGAACTTGTACTCGACTACTTATTGCTGTAGTATATATATCTACATGTTGCCATTCACTTGTGTACCTGTACTTGTTTGCTTTAGACAAGTATCCGGTATGTCTAACTGCATGTATATATGTGCAAACATATGTATATATGAAGTCTGAAAGCATTTGTGTTGCTGTCTGCATATCAACTTGTAAATATTGAAGTTGTAGCCTTTGTGTCCACTGCTTTATTTGGTTCATTCTTGAACCATTTCCAATTTAAGTTGATGTATTTGTGTCTTCGAGCTTCTTACTTTGGGTTGCATACATACTCATGTATAAACATGCATTCACATGCATCCTATATTATTGCTGCATATATATATGTGTAACCTTTTTGCATTAAGTTGTTGAGCTTCTTGTCATTCGAGCCAGTTTATTGTTTTCACTTAACTTATTTTGAAATTCATGTACAAATTCATGTTATATGTCGCAGTCTTGAGTCTTTGTGTAGTTCCATGTGTTGTTACAGTTTGACTATGCAGTATGCTTGGAGTCTTAATACATTGATTTGTCTTGCGTGCACCTGAGTTGAACTTAGCTTTGGTACGGGTTTTACCTAGTGCTCGTATTGTGACTTTATTTGTATTACACATGAGTTGAATCCAGCCTCGGCTTGGGTTTGACCTTATGCTCACCCGTCCCTGCGGTTTTGTCAAGTGTATATTGATGTACACGGCCTTCTGTCATGTATAGTGATACACTATGTATGTCACAAGTTGTTCGTGTATGATAAATTCAAAAATAAATATGATGACGAACAACCCATATAACTGAGGCAAATAATATTTTCAAAATACACATTTTACTTTACGCTGCAAAAATAATCTTTTTTCAGTTTTATTGCGTCAGTGTTTATTTTACAGATAACTCAGATGCTGGATATAAGTTAGAATATAGTTGAAGATAAAATACGAGTGAACAAGTGATATGTAATGAGGTGCAAATGTATGTATAGTGAAAAATGTGATGTAATTGAAATTGTATTGTAATTGAAAATTGTATATATAGTGAGAGCTCAAATTTTTACTATTCAAAATTGTAATAATTGAATAAAATGTTTGTTTGAATTTAAATTCAATGTTATTTATTTTATTTAGCAAATATTTATTTAATTATGTGAAATAAAATAGTACAATAACAAATACATTTAAATGAATACATATATACATATACATATATGTTTATTATCATCAAATAGAAATCATATACTAGCATATTCAACGTGAAAGACAGGTCATGTAGTAAGGAACATAAAAGATAAGGAAACTAACATAGATTTTTCTTACAACGTCAGAGCTATATAAACATCATCATGGAATAGCACATATGGTTACTCCTAAGTTTTGCATCAAAGTTATAACAAGTACTATTCCTAACAAGGACAACTATATCTGCCTGCCCAAATTGCTGATACATAATGTACAGTCACAACAGAAATATAGAAAACTACAAGATGATGATGAAAGCTCCTATTCCATACCACTTCTTAAAATGCTCCAAAGAAACCTGACTACTTGGCTACTCGCAAAAATTTAAGAACCCAAAAGTTTAAGGGAAAGAAATAAAACTTCAGGTCAGACATGGGTTTGGTGAGTAAAGCATAAATTTAACTTTATAAAAACCTTCAAACCAAAGGTATCTCGTAAGACCAAGCCGCACATAAACACGGAATGGTTTTTAACTTACGATAACCAAAACATTTCTATATAAAATCCTCTGATACTATCATATTATCTAGGTTTAAAATAAATATGGAATCATAGCTAGAATTGTTACATCAATTAAATTCTAGTATAATATGTATACAATTAAGTCTGAAGGCTTGTATTGGAAAATAAACTCCAACTATGAAAAGGTAAGGGTCTATCTTTTGAATTAGTACACCTCTAGATAAAATGTACTAGAGGCTAAAACACGTTGCACCTTTACTACTCAGGACCGAGACTATCCCTTACAGGGCATCGCTGAATATGACCACCCCTTGGTTGCGATCAACAACCATGAAAGGGATCCTGAAGCATACTTAGATATCGCTATAGATTAGGTAATGATCATACCCTAATGGAAGCGACCCATATAGCCCTATTTCACATCCCTGCTATAGTCATTTTCCTGTTGCTAGGCTTGAAGCTATGCATTTACCTTTCTTCCTAGCAGACCATCTTGGAATAGTAACACTGCCCACCAAGCATCTAATGCAATGATAGCATTCATCCATACAAGTTGTTCCAGTATCGAACAAGCATTCAACATTTACTATCTTCCATTTTGGAATCACCCTTAGAAAGAATGGTACAACTCCATAGCATATCTCATAACAATTCACCATGAACATTATTAGATTAGAGTTGTTTAGATAAATCATACGTATCCAAAACCGGTGTCTCCAAACTAAGCAAAAATTCCCAGCTAACTCAATTCTTATTCTTTCAAAAGTATGCAACAAGTATTCGAGTCCTCACCGGGCAACTCGATTACACACAACATCTTCCTAAGTTAAAACAGATCAAGTTATAGATAGCGGGCAATCCATAATTAGGGGTAATTATACAAAGTTCACATATGAATAATCATATTTTTATTTTAAAGATGATCCAACGATAGAAATTAACCCTCTTATGTCTATCACGTTTCTGCTATTTTGACCTCACTCTATCTCTTGCCTAGAAATAAATTCTAGACCTCATAGATCGAGGATCAGCCTACTCATCGACTTTTAGTGCTAACTATGGGATGACTTGCTTTCCATAAATGTATCACCACATAAGCATTTGTTTCATATTTTTTTGAGGTTACATAAGGGTAATCGATAAAGAAATCCATTGATTTAAAACACCTTTGCAAAAGAAAATGGTTTTAAACTAAACTAATACTTAAAATAAAGTAATTTAAAATTTAAACCCATGTTAATTAATTAACTAATAAGTTAAACCTTATTAAACATTAATTAATTCCTAAATAAAGGTTAATTAAAATTTAACTTAATTAGTAACTAATTAATAATTAAACCTTTTTTAAATAGTTAACTAATTATAATTAACTTATTTAATTAACACTTTAGTACTAATTACCTTTGTTAATTAATGATAATTAATGATTAAACTAATTACATTACTTAATTAATTAATCACATAACCATTCATTAAATAAAAATAAAAAATTAATTAATTAATTTTTAAAACTTAAAATATGTTTGAGAACATTTTCAAAGAATATTCCAAAGTGAAAGTGCTTTTAGATTTCGAAAAGAGTTCATTTTCCCGAAATACACTTATAGAGACTATCACTATATGAATTATAATTTCCAAAATTAAAATTTTATTTTCTAAGTCTTTACTTTGGCTTTAACCCTTTGGAAAACTTTACTAAAACATAAAGATATGTTTTTAAAACTAAACAAATTTTTAAGCTTGAAAACATTTGAAATTTTAGAAACCAAAGATGAAAATTTTACATAAGGGGTTCTAAGTCACTTCAACAAGTAAAAATGCTAACTTCTTAGCATGCAATCTTGTATTCATGTTCAAACATTCACAATCACAGCTCAATCACATATAAGCATGATATATCCAACATATACAAGCAAGATTATAACTTGCAAACTAACTTTGCTATTTAACTTCAATATTCAACCATATATCGTTTCATCACAATTCATGCACTTATATCCAAGACAACATAATTTATATCAAAAAAAACATAATATATTACAAGTCAAGCATATATTTTAAGTTTAGAAATTTAGTTAAGGTTTAAAACTTATACTCACCAAAAGTCGATGATGTAACGATACGAATTTTTCGCGTTCGAAAATCAACATCCATAATTTACATCGTACTCGAATGTCGCAGATTCAACCGTTCAAATCCGAGTCGCCGGAGCTTATAACGCAATTAAGTATAACAATACAGTGGAAGAAAAAGAATAATACATTGATATACAACATTGATACAATATCTGATACAACAGATGATATAATATGATACAACAGGATGATACAATGGATATTAATACTATCAGAGATACAAGACACAGTGGAAAGAAAATAGATGACACCAGCAGCGGAAATAACTCCAAAAGAATGCATCCCCAAATCCAATGCTCCAATCCAAAGCTAGCTCGAACCAACATCACGTGTCACCTTGACAAGCAAGTCTCGTTCAAATACCGGACTAACTCCAGATAATCTACTAAATCTGACCATCTGAAAAACCCAACTCTAGATTACCCGTGTGGAAAATTAGTGGGCATCCAGAGTTTAGGAAAGGAATAATAAACTCCGAGTCAGTCATGTGACCGGTATGAGTAACAAAACAATTCATCTTTTTTTTTAAAACAAACAAAGAATTTAAAATAAATCCGCAATGCTTTTCAGAAAATGAAACTACCATAAGGCCTTCCGCCACACACACCATGCAAACGTAGAATTGGAGGAGATTTCTCCTTATGATAGTCAAATATGCTTGATACATGAATATTTCTTGATATTATTATAATAGGTGCACAGTGGAAAACATTTCGAAAGTATAATATAAATCTTAGCCAGCATAGGTACCATTATAGTATGCCTACTATAGCTATCATATTAAATGGATGGTTCTACAACTAAAACCGTACAAGGCTCGTATTGTTTCTTTGGATTTCCAACAAATGGTCGGCTAAGAAACTTCCTACTGCCACATGGGATCGCCTCTGGCGGGACGTCCCGAGAACCTAACCGGATCTCTGCCAACACAAGGCCAGGTTACTTATGTAACTACATAACTACTTCTCGAGCATGCCACCCCCCGGTCCTTTGGGACCTTTATCCGAGGCGCCTCTAAACCACAAAGAAACAACCACACATAAATGAGATTGAAGCCCACCACATAGGTAAATATTTGGGATCCATACCATGATACCACCCTTTACCAGAAGGGAATGACACACCCTAAAGGGCGCGACCCTCATTACCTTGCCGCATCTTTCCTATTTCGACCATTTCCGGGTTGTGGGGTCCTGATGCAGTCTCGTCCACAAAGCCACGCTTCATACAGAAGCCATGCTCTGATCACAAATGATCAACAAATAATCATCAACACACAGCAGCACTCAACATGCCACACTACCAAATTCGGAATATATCGTTGATAACCTTCAACTACATAACCTCTGAGCTCGTACGTCTCAGAGAAGGGTGTTAAGCTAAGAGAATAAATTCTCCGCCACCAACAGAAATGTATTCAAAAGAAATCTTCTTTATATCTCAAAGTGTAGTGTCAGACATACAACCATTCAAGTCTGTTCTGGGTTTGAACAGAACCGAAGGCACTTCCAAAGAAGTCCTTGCAATCAAGGTATTCACAATCCCGATCGGACTTCCCATCACTTAGGGAATCTCTATACCGAAGCAACTCAGTGCAGAGACAATCGATAGGTCATCCTATCATTCTCGCAAATACCCGGTCTTCACCACCGATCTTCAAATGCTATCTATATATGTCGAATCACATATTCGGAATGGGTTATACGACACAAAGGTCTTCTCCCGGCTAAACCGAATAGTGAGCACAACATTTAAAACGTATGGATATGGGATTTCAATTAAGTCACAACTTAATAATTCAAAACTTTCTTTCAAATGGTTTAAACCAATTGTCATTTTAAAATCTTTAAACAAAAAGATTCATTTCACTAAGTTCACCCATTTTCACAAGATCCATTTACGGATTTCAAATCAATTCCCATTTCAATTGGATAACTCGTTTAAAATCTTTAAATTTAAGATTTAACATATACCTTTCAAACCATTTCCATAACTTGGAGAATCATTTTCATTTTTAACTTGAAATCCCTTTTAACACAATTTTGAAGTTCACTTCTTATATGAAAGCTTTTATTAGTTGAAAACAAATAGTTTCATTTCAAAAAGATCCAATTTTATTTACACGAGTTAAAGCCTTTGAATTTAAATTCAAATTCCCAAATCAATACCTTTAAAATAGTTTAACCGATATATAACTGGTATAACATCTTTAGTCCCTAGTTTCCAAATCATAGAATTCAATTTCAAATATTGAAATCAATTTTAAATTAAAATATTTAAATTTCAAAGCTCAATCAAGTTATTCAAAATAAATTTCATCTTTGAAATTCTATTTCAAAAGCTTTTCACTTTAAATCCAATCCATTTCCAAAACATTTGAATTTAAATATTCAACTTTAAAAACCATTTCAAAATCTGTGACTTAATCGATTTCCTCGTGAAATCCATATTTGTATGTGTATAAGTGTGGCCAAGGGGTTTAACACAATAGTGCAACAACATTCAGTCATTACAGATTGCAATCACAACGATATCGATAAGCGGTATAATCCTATAACGCTTATCTATATACACAGATTCACGGATAGAAGATATGAATGCATTATAAATAAATAAATTACATCCATCACAGATCACGCTAAAACAAATCAGGCACAAAGCACAACATATCAGAAATATCAAACTGTTCAACAATCAATAGGATTCAAAACATCCATAAGTAACTTAATTAATATCTAATTAATTTAAATCAGATGGGTCATCAATCATGGTTAATTAACATTATCTAATTTCAAATTATTTGATTACTTGTCCTTTAATCATTTATTAATTAAATTTATCAACCCTAAATTTTTAAATAATTAACCTTTAATTATTCAATTATTCTTTAATTAATCATCTTTGTAATTAATTATCACTAACAATGCTTAATTACAAATGAATTAAACACTTAATTATTAATTAACCAATCTTTAGTTACCAATTGATAAACCTTTAATTATTCAATTAATTACATTTTTACCGACTCTAAGTAGACGGATTTGCGGTCCTCAATTAATCATAAATTAATTTATTAACTTCAAAACATGAAATTCATCACTTCTTAATTATCTTTAAATCAATTAATCTAGATTGATTATTAATTTATAACCTTAATTATTGATTAGTAAAACTTAATTAATCATTTATTTATTACTAATTACTTAATTTATTTCCTAATCAATTAGTTATAAATTTCAAAATTAAATTTTAAATCAGTTAACTCTTAATTATTTATTAACTATAATTAGTTAATTTTTTTTAAATCTCTTTATCACAAACTTATTAAACATTTCTTATAAATAATATTTCTTAATTATAATTTTTATTTGATCTTAACTCTCAATTTTAAAACTTTCTTAACATTTCTTAAATATCTTGCTATTAATTACAATCAAAACATTTATCTTGCATTTAAATAAAAGACATTTATAACTTTTGAAAATTTCCAGGTTTAACTAAAATTATACCCGAGGCCAACGACGATCGGCGCGTCGATCTCCTACAACCCCACGATCACATGCGAGCACGAAAACAAACCCAGATTGAACAATCAACTCGCAAGTCAAAATTTCGATCACTGATCGAAAAACTAAACCCAAACTCGACAGCAAAAACCCGCCAACGCTGTCGACTTACACACTGATGAACCTCGCCGAGACCCACAACAATTAGTCACGACTTCCAACTCAACATTCCACCATCGCGATCACCTTCGGTCCATTTTCTACGACGCAAAAACTTCGACAGCCTAAATGTTCGAAACTCAAACTTAAACCCTAGTTCGAACAAATCTAAACAATTCGACCATAGGAAAAATTCAAAATCATTTTTCCCCTCATCAACACTACGAAAGCTATCTTCGACCACAAATTCAACTCAAATCATTGAGTTGATCATCGGCCCGTCAAATTGTCGATACCGTTCAACTCAAAATTCCTAATTGGATATCAACTTAAAAATCCTGAAATGCATATCAAAATTCATGATTTTCAATCACGAATCCATCCCTATAATGCAAATTTGAAATTAAGAAAGTTGATTATTATGAAAATTTTGGGTTTTCACTGTTATTCTAAAGATTTCTATATTTAAACTTCTGATGTTAACCAAAATTTAAGCTTTGTTATAATTTGAAATTTTGCTTAAACCAAACTGGACAGGTTCTCTGTAAAAACAACAGAACAACAATACCCGAGTCCCCCTACATGTTCTTCGAGTTCGACACGAAGTTTTCCCTGAGTAAACGCTCGAGGAAATATGAGTAAATTACTTCCATCCCCAACAAAACAACAACAACTCCAGATCGTCAGGTAAATGCTCCGTGCACGTGCACGGAGCCACCGCTCGCCACCCGACGCCGCCTCATCCACGAGCAGGTCGACCACCACCCACTCACCGATTCCCATCCACCTGAACATCGTTATCCTTTGAAAAACGAATTTGAGCTCGTTAAAAAAAACCTAGAACACCGACCACGGCCCACTTCCAAAACCTGGAAGTTCGTCGCTTCCCAAATTTCGACCACCTGAGAGCCTGGATTCGTACATTATGAAATTCGAATTTTAACTCATTTGAAACTTTACCAGTGTTCTCGATTTTTCAGGGATGATAATATGTGGTTTAACCTTGAATAAATTTTTAGTTGCAAGTATATACTATAACAAACAGCTTTTGTTTGAATCTTAAGTTCGAACAAAAATTAGAAAGAGAGTAAATGATTTTTGAAATCAACAGTTGAGTTTATGAACTAAGAAAGAGACATTTTTTTAAACAACAGCCTACTTATTTTACTTCCATCTTCCCATATACACAGATAATTATATATGCAAAACATACATATCTTAGATATACTTGCATAGATTTAAACCTTTAAATTTTAAAGAAAAATGTTACTCACCTTTGTTTTTTTTTGAGAAGAAAGAACAGAACCTTAAATTTGAAACAGGCTTTTGAAACTGTTATCTGAAACTTCTTCTTAATTTTCTTGTTTGAACTGATTGGTATTGTTGAGTTTTGTTTAAGTTTTAGAAGATGATATCACTTCATTTTTTTCTTAGGTTTGATGAACGAAAATGAAATGAGAAGCTTGATATAAGGAAGAGAAGTTTACAGGGTTATTGTTGTTTGTTTGTACAATAGAGTGATACTTTTCTTCCTTGTATAGTGGCTGACATATAGGAAAATGTACAAGGTATTATAATGTTTTGTACAACATGGATCAGAGGAATGGAGGCCGATAACATTTTGTATATTTCGAGTGACCAAAGTATGGCTAGAATTTATTTCTTAAGTCCTTTGACCCTTTTCTTATACTTTTCCATATCAAAATTTGATTTGTTTAACTTTATGCAGGCTGATGATATTACCTTTGTGCTTTGTTTATTTTCTTACTTCCTTTTTTTACTTCTTGTTTCGGCTGAGAATATATATTTTGTACTTGGGAAGATGTGGTATTAAATGCAAGAGTCTTTTCTTTTTGTTCTATTATTTTATATTGTCACATACTTATGTATTTGTTGTTTCCTTATTCTTACAAGTATACATACTTGTCTTCATATATTTGTTTGTTTGAATTCACACATATTATTTAAAAGACAATGTTTTGAAATTAAACACATATCTTTTTATATGAATTTTAAGAAATTCAAAGTAATTTACCAATAAAATTTCACAATTTTATTCAAAATTAAAATAAATTATCAATTTAAAATTAATTAAAATTCGGAATCGTTACAGATGAAAGCAAGCGAACTTTCACTAAATTTGAACACGACCTAGATCTTCTCTTCTTGCTTGGAAAAGTGATATTTTATGGACTTAAAGAGGAAATATAGCTCGGCTAGGGGTAGGGATGCTCGGTCAAGGTGGTATGGGTGTGCGTATGGGCTTGTTTTGTGAAGTAGAAGTGAAGGGAATGGTTTTAACAAGGATTAGAAACTTAAAAATGAATGAAGATCATACTTTTAAGCTTAAGAATTCATTTTGGGAGTCATACGTTTCCAAAGGGAGTGGCGATGCCATACATAAAAAGGGAGAAATTACGTTCATAAAGATATGAAGGAAGATGTAGAAAGTAGAACTGAAAAAAGAAAATGAAGAAAATGTTTGGAAATTTACATATATACAAAGTGCATAATTTAAATTACTAAAATGACCCTAGGTACATAACCTCCATTTTTTGACTTGCTCCTCCTCCCCTCAAAACTTAGGTGAATAGGTCCCCCCTCTACTTGATGAGCTAACATTCATTTAAAATTCATTTACTTTGTGTTTTCTAATGACATGATAAGCTATGACATCTTTTATTTCCACTTTAATTTGTTTTTAAATTTACATAATATGACACATCATATCCTATTATATTTCTTAAGTAAATATATGCATATAAAAATGTCCTAACTTAATTATAAACGTGTGAATATATTAACTCAAATATGCACAGCGCTTTCTGACAACTTTTATACACCGAAAAGTCGAAAGTTTGAAAAATGATTTTCGATCAAATTTTCTATTTTTCTTTAGAATATTATTTTTATAAACAAATTTTGAAAACTATTCAACCATCATTAGTTATTATTTAAAAGATTTTTATTTCATATATTTAAATATGAAAAATTAACGTGATTAAATTCACAGTTGTTACATTCTTCCTCCCTTAAAAGAATTTCGTCCTTAAATTAGCAAGCAAGGAGATAACTCAAAATAACTCAAAAAAGGCCATATATTATATAACATGAGATCCATGCAAAAACATACATTAAGCATCCATAACACAAACTGTGCATTCATAATACATACAAACAAACAACTACCTTAATATCAACTCAGGATAAGCTTCCCTCATATGATCTACAGTCTCCTAAGTACAATCTTTGGGATCATCACTCTGTCGAATCTTAACTAATATCACCATCTTATTACACAACCTCTTCTCATCCTGATCCATAGTATGAACTAGATTCCTAATCACCGTCAAGTTGGGTTCTATCTTCAAATCCTATTGAATTGATGGTTCCACAATTAGCATTGGGTCATGAACATACTTTCTCAAATGAGACACATGGAAAACATTATGTACCACCGAAAACCTTTTTGGCAACTCAACTCTATGGGAAAGCAGTCCAATCCTCTCAATAACTATAAAAGTTCCAATATACTAGGGTGCCAACTTCCTAGCCCTTCCAAATTGAACAACTCCTCTGATAGGGGAAATCTTCACAAATAAAAAGTCTTTGAATCAAATTCCAAGTCTCTTCTCCTTTTACCGCCATAACTCTTTTTTCGATCCTGAGCTTCTTTCATCCTTCTCTTGATCACAACAACCTTTTCTGTAGCTTCCCGGATCATATTCGGTCCAAGAACTAGCCAATCTCTAGTCTCAACCCAACATGTCGATGACTTACATGGATGTCCATAAAGAGCTTCATAGGGTGCCATGCCAATGCTCGCTTGATAACTATTTTCGTAGGAGAATTCTACTAAGAGTAGGTGATCTTCCCATGATCCTCCAAAATCCAGTATACATGCCTTCAAAAGATCTTCTAAGATTCATTTCACCCTTTCCATGTGACCATCCATTTAGATGTGGTATGATGTGCTCAAGCTTAGCTTTGATCCTAAAACCACTTGCAGTGCCTTTAAAATTTGACTGGTAAATATGGGATCTCAGTGACTTACAATTCTTATTGGGATCTCAGTGGCTTCACTAGAATAAAATGAGAATTCTTCATTAGCAAATCTACTATGACCCACATATCTTCATTCCCTTTTTTGGTTTTAGTAAACCCTTGATAAAATCCATTGATATTATCTCCCATTTCCAATTTAGGATTTTCAAGGGTTGAAGTCAACCAACCGTCTTTTGGTGATCTCCTTTTATCTGCATAGATCAAACATCTTCTGACATATATGGATACATCCCTCTTTTTTCCTTTCCTACAAAACACCCGCTTCATATCTCGATGCATCTTAAAAACACTTGGATGGATATTGTTAACCTAAAAAAGGGATCAACACCTTGGATTGAGAGTGAAAACACTAACCCTATTCTTACAGAGCAATAATATAAAGAATAAATGTAAAAAGAGCATAAAAGTAAAAATACAAGAAGATTTTTATAATTGTTCAGCTGTTAATGAAGGCTACATCCATTTTATAACTTTCTACAAACTGATTGCTATTACAAGTTGAATCGGATTACAATCTGATTTAATCTTCTAAGTTAGATCAAGTCATAAGTGCAAGATTTCACCGGAGAATCACAATTAACCTCTGTATGACTATTGTGTGGGAGGATAAGAGTGAAGAATAATTTTTGTAAAGTTCCAGCATCCAGTCCAGAAGATCGCATTTATATTGCAAGTAGGATTGTATTTATAGGGGTTGGAGAGCTATTATGCTAGGCCACATCACCAGAAGCTTGCCTTTAGAAATATGAAGGTGCATTAAAAATTTCATAACCATTCGAGCCAATTTGATGGATCGCTAGCGATCCATTGGTGATGGATCGCTAGCGATCAATAGTTTATGGGTTGCTGATGGCCCAACTGCTTGGGACAATCTCCTTTATCCATTCCTTAAACTTCATGGCAATCTAACACAATCCTATGGATTGCTAGCGATCCATTGGGAATGGATTGCTAGCAATCCATGTACTTAGGCTATTTTTGAGTGATCTCTATTTAATTGTCTTCCTATCTTCTCTTTGAGTGTCTTGTCCAAAAATCAAGTTGTTTGGAGTTTGTGTGATCATCCATCTTCATGGGTCATCTAGTCTAGAAGAATCATGCATAACTCACTCAAAAATTGACGAAATCAGACGAAACTTTGTAGTACACTCTAAAGGGTGTTTGGGACCTATACCATAAATTTCAAGGGATGAGGACCAAGCTGCATGGATCTCTAGTTATCCATCAAGATGGATCACCAAATATCCATCATATATTCTCCAATCATGCTTTTTTTACGTACCTTCATTTTTGTCTTCTAAGTGTTCCCTCCAAATTTTAAGTCAATCCGATTTTGTATGAGTTCTGTAGGTCTAGTTTAAGCTAGCTGCTTTGGTCAAAATAGCTTGAATCAAATGAGTCTTTACTTCTTGAACTACGCTACTTGGAATGCTATGAAACTTGGTAAGTATTCTTAGAAGAGGTAGTAAATCATGATGCAAAGCTTTGACAACCCATGAAGCTTCCTTATGGATCGCTAGTGATCCATATATGATGGATCACCAACGATACATCGCCTTAGTGGATTTTTGGGTAAATCTTCTTGAGTCCCTCTTGGCATATTCTACTGGTCTTTTTGGTCGAGTCTTGAGTTGTTTTGGCTTGGCGATATTCTAACTCGTATGCATTCCTATTTAGGTAAAAACCCAGTTAACGTTTTCCCCCCAAAGTATGCTTTCATTGGATACAAAGTGTGCTCTGGAACAAGACAAGTTTCAGATTACTACTTTGTGAATTTCAATGAACGTAGGAGTCCATACCAAGATGTTATTTTCAATTGACTAACTTCTGATAGTCGTTCGTTTTTTGATTTCGATCTGAATTTCAATTCCTAGTATTAACGATTCTATCTTTGGTCTGTAGTTTACACAAGGATTTAGGTTGGTAAATGGGTGCATGATGTAGGTTTGGAGTCGAACTATATAGTTTTAACTCGACTGGTGGTGAAGGTACGTTTTTTCACGAACGATTGTATGCCGTTTTGGAGTGAAGTCTTGCTCTTTATCTTTAACTATTTTTTCAAGGACTTGGTAAAGGTCCTATCGTCGTTTTGAATTCTAGTGCGATGATTTATTTCAATATCGGATATATTGGATGATTCAATTGTATCACTCTTCCTGTTTTTGTACTCTAGTGATCCTGAAAGAAAAGCTTCCCTCGTCGCTTCGGACAACAGATCTATTACCGATCATTGATCGATAATGGATAAGTGTGGAAAAGATAATTTCAAAGGACGATATGGATTGTTTTTCAAATGTAAGCAAGCTATCTACACTAGATTTTTCATTTGGTATATTCGTGATATTGGACCTTTCTCATGTAGATAACACAATACATCTGGCCCGGTCAACGCTCAGAACCCGGCAAGTCAACATAGGCCGACTTCTCTTAGATTTCGGGCATTGATTATTTGAGGATATTATTTAAAGTAAAACATACCCAATAGGGTCAAATACCAAGTTTTATTATTGAAAATGACCTTTCGGTCATCTGATCGTTAGTCTAGTGGAAGGACTTCCACTGCTCTAGAGGTTAGGTCCTTCGCAACTTAGGCTTCGCTTATTATTCATGTCATATTGGGATGATTGATTATAGTTAAATTACAAGGCATGGCTATTCTTGTAGTGTTGTAGTTGAAGTTCGATTAGGCACAGTTTCAGTCTTCGAAAACTAGCGCATGATGTGACAACCCACATTTCAGAAGGTTTAAATCGACAATAATCTACACATGTCCAACTTAAATAAACCAGAATGTAGATAATCAATGAGGCTAGTTAAGAAAAATAAGAAAAGAATAAGAAACAAAAACAGAATCTAAAAGTGGAACGATAAAATATAATAGTTAAATAAATAGTTCATGAAGATGTTTATATTATATTTGATTATAATCTACACAACATTTATTAGAGTTATATATAAATCTGGGATAAATAAAAATAGTACAGAAGACAACGTGATGCAGAGAATAATAATACTAATAATATACCAAATTGTCATCTTCATCCTCCCGAAAATAATCTTCAATACACTAAAAAAACTCAGGGCTGACCCGAGTGTAATGAAAAGACAAAACACTTGAGCCAAGACTAAAATACACTTATGTCAGTCAAATAAATATCACAAATAGAAATGCAATAACTTAAGAGATGTTATGGGATTTTCCATCTGCTAAGGATTCGTTGAACTACTTATATATATATATATATATATATATATATATATATATATATATATATATAACAGTATACGCTATAATAGACAATGTCTATCAGTAAAATAAATATCAAAATAGCGTTAAGGCTTTACATTGATCAACCATAGCACATATTTATGGTTCTAAACCAAAATAGTAATGGGCTTGTATAAGGATAAATATGACAAGGCACGTGAGGCAATGCCCAAGGTAGGATTCTTCCAGTTTACTCTTTCTGGCTAGTCGTAACCCATCTGTGGCCTACCGCAAAAACCAATCCAACCGATAAAAGGTGCACCCATCAAATATGAAATCATAAGAGTAATACGAGGGATCAACGTCATTAGAGGTAGTTAACCTCAATGGCCAGACATAGGCTTCTGTTTTAGTCATTTTAATTATGACACGAGTGTCAAAGCTATCCATCATCGTTCTTTTACTTCATTCTAGTAAACGTCGCCAATTCAACCACTACATTATGGATATCATCCACCGCGTACACAGTTGTCAAAGTGGTTCCAATATTGATAGAGAGTATGTCAATAAGAGGCCCCATTCTCTTTAACAATCAAATGTCATTTTACACATCGTTTGGATCTTTTTTATTTCAAAAACAATTCATACTTGATATCAAAATATCATACTTGCTTCAAAATCAAATCCATTTCGAAATCATCATATTCGCTTCAAAAAAACCATATTTTTACTTCAAATGTTAATTCAACTTGATATTTCAATTTCACTTCAAAACTTGATTCAAATTACAGTTTGGTCATAATTCACTTTAACCCAATTCGCATTTAAATCCAAGATTTAAATACAAACATTCCACCCTTTGACCAATTTGAACTTAAAAAAATAGTTTTAATAGTTGTAAATAAATAGTTAAAATAGGTTAATAAAAAATAATTTGAGTATTAAAAAATGGTTTATATAGTGAAATAGTTGGGAAAATTAAAATAGTTTGAATATTTAAATAAAATATATTTGAAATAGTTTATACTAAAATAATTTATTTATTTCCAAGCCAAACTGATTCAATTCCAAAATTTCCAATCCAAAACAATTTCCATTTTGATTTACTCGATTTAATTCGATTTCAAGTCGAATTTTAATTTAAATTCCAAATTGATTTAAATTCTAATTCCAAATTAATTTCACTTCCAATTTCAAATTTAAGCCGTTTTGATTTATATCAATCATGAGTTCGATTTATAAAATATCAGTTCAAAACACTTAAATCAATTTTTCCTTCAAAATTCAATTAAAAGTCCAAATTTCAAATATAATTAAAGTCCGAGTTGAAATATCTTTTTATATCACCTTTCACTTAGAAATATCTAAAGTTCGAGCAAAAGTCCAATATTTTAAAACAAATCAATTTTCTAAAATTCACGCCATATTTCGATTATAACTTAAAATTTTCAACTTCAATTATTTAAAACATTCTTGTTTTAAATTTAAATTTCTACATTTCGGGTTCCAATTTGAAAATAATTCAATTTCCAAAAATTCGATTTTTTTTCTTAAAACCAAATCATTTGAATAATTTCAAATAAAAAATTTACAATCATTTAATTTAACCAATCCGGTGTCCGTTTATAATTTTCTATCCTATGGCCAAATGAGTCAATTATTTCAATTTAATTCCAATGATGGTATATATCATTTCAATACAATATAAATGCCATATGTATATATCTTTGCAACCTATTTCTTAATTAATTCGAAATAATTCAATTAATAGTTTTATACACTGTAAATAATATACAGGATGATAACATGATATATATATATATATAATAAATAAACATCCAATCATTCGAATATCAACCAATTTTCATCCATCATAATCAATCATCAGACAATCAATAATTCACAACAATTAACCGATTTATCGATTATTAAGGATTTTACTAGCAGTTAAATTCAAATTTAATTTAACCTTCAATTCAAATCATATTAATTGGTTCAGATGTCAATTAAATGACAATTAAATTTATCAAACAACCATCAATAAATTAAAATTTACTTTACGATAAAAAAATTACTAACATAAAAACAAAATAGTCGAACGTGAGCCTACAAACAGTCACCTTAATTGAAACTGAGATTATTTTCAACTTCAAATAAATTCGACTTCCACTCCATGCCGTAGCCTTCGTCAATATGAATCCGATGAAACTAGTTTTGTCAGAAATGGGTCTCATACAAAAATAATACGCTATTATTAATTCATTAGCATAATTAATAATTAATTTAAATCAATTACCTACCCAATCCTAATCCTCTTCCTTAACGTGCTCTCCCTCCTTCCAGGCAAAGCAGCGCGTTTCGCTTCCTTCATTTTATTTTTAATATGAACGATCGCTCCTCCACCAGCATGTCGCACCGCCTTCCCTGCCTCCAATCGCCGCCTCCCTCGCCCCCGTTCACCTCGAGCGCACACCCACTACAACGAACCTAAAAATGATCAAAAAAGGCCATCATCGAACCCCAGATTCTCCTTCAACTTCATGCTCAAGTCCGAACAGCGCGCGATTCATTGTTTGCCTTACCCTCTTTTTTTCGATCGCATTTGTTTTTTTTATAGATCTCGTTTTTTCTAAATGGAGGTTGTGATTCGAAAAGAAGGGGGAAAGATTGGAGCGCGCTAGGGATGTAGGCTTGAACGAGTGATAAGGGGAGAAAGAAAATAATAATAACAATAATAATAATAATATAAAATGTTAGAAAATATCAAACCAACTCGCTTACAAAAATATCGAACTCCAAAAGATGCGTGCCGCCTGACATTCATAATGTTTTACCCACATTCCGAACACAATGGAACTAGGTTCGAGGCCTAATTCGGTCATATGCAGAAGATAGCTTTTCAAAAATGAATTATTTTAATTAAATTCCAAAATAAATTTCTATGCGTTTCAAGCTCGTACGGCCAAATAACAAGTTCCATTGCTACAAAACTTGAAACCATGTAATAACTCACTATTACGAATCTGATGAAACTGGTTTCGTCGAAATCCGATACAGTTGCCAAAGTGTCTATTTTTACTCATCAATTAAAATATAAAATTTCCCATTTCTAATTATTCACTTTTAATCCAATTTTTAAATGTTAAAATCTTCATTCATATTTCAATAAAATTTAAATCAACTTCCGGAATTATTTTCATTCATATTAATTCAGAATTCAATTATTCAAACAATTTCTATTATTAAATTTAAACAATTTAATTATCCAATAACTTACATTAATAATCACTAAATATTTACTTCAAACCATTTTATGCAATACTCATATTAAATTCAAAATTTTGAAATAGTTAAAAATATGGATCGTTACATACTCCCCCACTCAAAACTTTTCGTCCTCGAAAAGGTGTTAAGGAAAGAATATAACATACAATAATTTATAATTATAAATTTGTAAAAATTAAAATCTTATTGAAAACTATTCTACGCTTCTATTACTCCACTCTGATCGGCTTACGGAATTGACAAGTTAGTTAACATAACAAGTTAAAAAATTTAAAACTTTAAAATTTTTCTAACACTGGGATTTGCACAAAATTTCGGGAGAGTCTCCTTTGTACGGCTCAATCTGAAATTTTTTATAATATAATATATAACACAAATATACCAAATATATATCAAATATACATTTCATCTCAATGATGAGGCATCTCGAAGGGAAAAAATATAAAATTGCGGTATGTAATCCGAGATACATACCTTATTATTGGTAACATGAGTGAGCGAGCTCGAATTAAGCAAGCAAAGCAATGTAAAACCCGCATATACGTCCAAACGATCTTGGTATGTACCTGTCTCAACTCAAATTTAAGATATTAGTTGTATATAATGATATAGAAGCATGACTGAGTCTAATATAACCATATAACTTGGATTTTGAATTCAAACGATAAATACAAGCACAAATGCACAACATACAACAACCATATGCGATCAAAATGGTAATAACAATGGTTTGCAACAAAAGAAACCATCCAACCATCAGTATCCCTCCAATCAATCCAATTAATTTATAACCATGTGAATTTACTTTATTCAATATCAATTTTTAATTTATACCTTTAATTTCTTATTAGCATTCATTACATTAACATTTTAATTGATTCATTTCAATTTATTTGCATTCAACCATTTTTTATTCAATTAGATTCACGTTCAATTGATTTTTTATTCAATTTATTTACTTCCAACTGATTTGCATGCACTGGTCAACATTAATAAATTTACATTCTATTAATTTACACTCGTTTATAGTTACCTCCATTTTTTAAACTTCCATTATTTCATTTCCATAATTCATATAATTAATTACACTTAAGTAATTTAATTCCATACACATTCCATATATTTTAAATTGATTAACATTCACTAATTAATATTCATTTCGTTAATTATATAATGGACTTATATTCAATTCATTCGCTTTTAATTGATTTACATTCAACTAATTTGGTTTCAATCCACTTATATTCAATCAACTAATATTCGTTGCATTCGCATTTGATTGATTACAATTAAATATATTTACATTCGATCGATTTATTTCAATTTTTTGCATTTATTTCCTCCACATCTAATAGGTTTCATTCCATGGATTTCTTCAAATTTATTAACATTTGTTACAAATTCATTATATTCAATTTTATTCAATTCAATTTGTGAAATTCCAATTGTTTCACTTTTTGTTCAACATATTTCATATAAATTCATTGGTGAATCATTTATAAAATTATTCCACTTAATCTTTCTTAAGTTAAATTTGTTTTATTTCCATTTAGTATATCCTCCTTTTTATTATACCAACATCATTTATAAATTATCTAGGTTTATTATAAATATTACGTACAACACAATCACGTTTGTTATTATTACTTCATATCTTAAGTTATTATTAATTCATCGATTCACTACATTTACTAAAATTCATATTATTAATTTAATAAAGTAAATTTTATTTTATAACTCAATTCATATTAATAAATTCTTTGTTTACACAATAAATTCATTCAACTTCTCTTAAGTTTACTTCAATTTAACATTTATCCTAGTAACTTACTACATATTATATTAATTAACATTCAATTTTTAATTGAAACTTATTCATTTGCGTTTAATTTTTTTCAATTTAAATTAAATTCAATTAAACATATTAATTTTACTTACACTTATCTATTTTTATTCAATTTCTTTTACAATTCAATTTACATTTTATTTTATAATTCAATTTGTATTCATTCTATTAATTCATTATAGCCTAAGTGGAATTACGTCACTTTACTAATTTATCTAGTTTTACTTAATATCTAATTCATTTTATTTAACATCATGTTAAACTTCATTTCATTCTAATCCATTGCCCATTTTGTTTAATTTTATTCAAGTTAAATTTACTTATCATTCCTTTTCAACAAATTTAAATTCTTTTTTAGCTTATTAATTCTCAAAACTATAAATTATATAAGTTATTTATTCAAAATTTCATTTTATCTAATTCATTTCAAATACATTTCCTTTTATTTTAGCTTCCTGAGTTAGACTTCATTTTATTTACTTTATTTCACTAACTCAATTTATTTTAACATTCCTTGGTCAGTTATTTTATTTCGTATCTCAAATTCAAATTTCTCTTTGTTTGCTTAACCAGAAACACTCAACGGTTTTAAATTTTAATTTCACTTTCCTGTTCAAATCTATGAGTTATAACTTATTTTTATCTACACTACTTGCAATTATTAAGTTCAAAACTATTTCCATTTATTTACTAAATCATACTTAGAGTATATCTTTCTTTCATAATCAAAACTTGTTTTAATCGAAAATAAATTTCTTCCGGTAGCAATTCTCACCCAAAAACCTGAAAATGAATACTGGCGATGCTGCAATCATCCACAGAATTATTTCTCAGCGACCAAGTGAGTTTAAGGCTTTTTTATTCAAAAATCTTGTCAAAATATTTTTATAGCAAAAACTCTTTCAAATAATAATATTATTAGTTTTTAAGGCTTTGAAAACAAAAGCATTTTAAATTCTAAAATTTTCAATTTTTAAAATCAGTTCTATGTATATGCTACATTTAAATATACTCATATAATTTCATTACATCATTGTGAAAATATTTCATTAATTTACACGTTCGTTATTTCAAACAAATTTTATTTTAATTAGATTTCAATTCAATTTTAATTATCAAAGGCTTCATAACATAAAATTCATTAAGTATTCGTTTTATTTTTAATTCAACCAACAGTCGATGGTAATTAAATATTATCATCGCCTAAGAACTATCTTTCATTAAAATTTCATTATATACATACATAATTTAGGAAAAATACTTTCATTTACCTGATTTAATAACAATATTATGTACACTTGCCTCGTTTAAGTATTAGAAACCTCTATCGATAACACGCCGTCCCGCATATCTACCGGAATTCATAAACAACTCAACGGATAAGTAAACACAATATAAAACATTTTATAACACTAACAACTACGCTCTCTTATATATATACTCTTAAACAGACTCATTCTAGGATATTACTACCCTATCTCTAATGAGTCAAACCCCACAAAGCCAAGGTTATCGCTAAACCTGGCTTTGATACCAACTGTGATGACCCACAATGCGGAAGGTTTAAATCGATAATAATACACACGCGTCCAACTTAAATAACAATTAAATTTATCAAACAACCATCAATAAATTTAAATTTACTTCACGGTAAAAAAAATCCTAACATAAAAATAAAATAGTCGAGACTCACCTTAACTGAAACTAGAAATATTTTCAGCTTCAAATAAGTTCAACTTCCACTTCATGTCGTAGCCTTCTTCAATACGAATCCGATGTAACTAGTTTTGTCAGAAACGGGTCTCGAATGAAAATGATATGCTATTATTAATATTTGAAACAATAAAGCTATCATTTGCATAATTAATAATTAATTTAAATCAATAACCTACACAAATCCTAATCGTCTTCCTTAATGTGCTCTCCCTCCTTCCAGGCAAAGCAGTGCGGTTTTCTTCCTTCATTTTTTTAAATATTAACGATCGCTCCTCTACCAGCATGCCACGCTATCTTCCTTGCTTCCAATCGCTGCCTCCTCGACCCTCTTCTCCTTGAGCACACAACCACTACAGCAAAGCCAAAAATGATGAACAAACGACATCGCTGAACCACTGATTCTCGTTCAACTTCGTGCTCGAGTCCAAATAGAGCGTGGTTCTTGGTTTTCCTTGCCCTCCTTATTTTTCGATCACATTTGCTTTTTTTTAATCTCGTTTTGTTTAAATAGAGGCTGCGATTCGAAAAGAAAGGGGAAAGATTGAGGCAAGCTAGGGATGTGGGCTTGAACGAGTGATAAGGAGAGAAGAAAATAATAATAATAATAATATATAAATAATGCTCGAAAATATCAAACCAACTCGCTTAAACAAATTCCGAACACCAAACGACGTGTGCCGCCTGGCATTCATAATGTTTTACCCTCATTTCGAACACAATGGAACTAGTTTCGAGGCCTACTTAGATCGTATGCAGAAGATAGTTTTTCAAAATCAATTATTTTAATTAAATTCCAAAATAAATTTCTACGTGTTTCAAGCTCACACGACCAAACGATAAGTCTGATCGCTACGAAATTTGAAACCATACAATAACCCACTATTACGGATCTGATGAAACTGGTTTCATCAAAATCTGGGATAGTTACCAAAGTGGCTATTTTTACTCGTTAATTAAAATATAAACTTTCTAATTTCTAATTATTCACTTTTAATCTAATTTTTAAATGTTAACAATCTTCATTCATATTTCAATAAAATTTAAATCAACTTCTGGAATCATTTTTATTTTTATTAAATTCAGAATTTAATTATTCAAAAAATTTCCAATATTAAATTTAAACGATTTATTTATCCAATAACTTACATTAATGATCATTAAATATTTATTTCAAACCATTTTATATGATACTCATATTAAATTTAAAATTTTAAAATAGTTAAAAATATGGATCGTTACACGTGACCTATTCGATTGCGATTATCCATCCTTTGTGGTTTTTGGAATTCAACCTGTACACTAGCCTCTGTCTCCGGGGAATATTGATTTAATTGCTTGATTCTGAGCATTGATTTTTCTCGTCATTGCACCACTTGTGTTCATGTGCAGCATATTCATTTGATGTAATTCTATACATGTAAGTAATACATCTGCGATCATTTCGGCATATTCTATTTCATGGCTTTGTTCAGAACTATGAGATAGCTTGTTCTAGCAAGTTATATAGCTAATCCCTACTTATGCTCAATTGAGTTTGTTTCAACGAAATGTTGGTATATCTGCCCTAGTCCATAGGGCTGATTTCTTTGAATACTAAGTCTGTATGTTCTTGAGAGACTAAGTCTCCTAGGCAATACGTTTGACTACCCCAGTTTGATTGACACGATAGTTCCTATCTCTAAAAACTAGGGAATTTATTGCTTGATTGCAAGCTTTGGTTTTTCATTGATGTTTATTTCCTGACTGTTATTGAATTCCTCCATGTTGACATCGTCATCCAATGTCATTCTAGGTGCATGTGCTGGAAAGATGCGTCACCGTCATCTTTTGCTAGAGTGAATTCTCCCAAGTCCAGTGTTGAGACCCTAACCATGTATAAGTTTCTATCTCCGAAAACTCGTGCACAGATGAATCAATTTTGTGTATTTTTCCTTGGTGTTGTAAATCTTCAAATAGCATGAGATGCTAGAGGGTAAGGCTGAAGATTTAATCAAACTCTTGCTTTTATTTCTGAAAGCTGATGTATCGATAGTTTCATTCTACAGGTATCTTGTTAGCATCACCAAACTTCAGGTAATGACATATTCCTACTAGTTGGAACCAAATGATCTAGTTAGACTGTAAGTAGGTCATTGATCCTTCTCATCATCGGCAGACTGCGAGCGACGGTTGATTTCTGAACGCTAAATCCTTCATTTTCTTTGTTGGCATTTTTGTTGCCAGGACGCGCTATTTTGCAATATAGAACTGTTGTCTAACCAACCTATGGTTATTCGTGTTTGGACTTTGCAACATTTTCTTTTGATCAAGTATTTGTGCTCTATCCTTCCTCGAGGGACTAGCTATTTCGAACGCCTACATTTGGGCGATTGTGACAGATGGAGAGGATTGGGACAAATGATTCGATCGCCCCTCGTCTGGCTCTTAATCCTGTTGTAGGATTAAGGAAGTACGATGGTTTTAGTTCTGGCCATCCATGATTGCCCCTTCGTGTCCTTAGTTATGCATGCTTTGCTTGATTGTTGTCGTCATAGAAGTTACCAAATCTTGTCTTCGAAAATTGATAACCTAACTTTTTGGTTTCAAGCAATATTTCCTCAAGGCTGCCTTTCTTGTAGCTGTGCCTAAATTCTTTCTAAGTTGAATTCAGTAAATTTAGTTATGCACCAGCTTTCATCCCTAGAAATTAGCAATCGGGAAATTTAATCCTAGGATTTCCTTTCGGCATTGCTTTATTCTTGTACAGTGGCTGAATTTTGTGATGATAGGTCGAACCATCCGATTGGCCTATGAATGGTTATGTCTACCTGTTGTTGCTTATTTTCAGGAAAAGTAGTTTTCTGATGACAAGGGTAGAATCCCAGTTGAGAACCAACTTCTATCTTCGGAAGCTAGTGGTGATGGTTCATTACGATGAGTGTTTCTCATCGACCTTGTAAATTAAAGTTTTCCTGACTTGCCATGGCAATACCGATACTTAGTAAGTAGACAGTTTTCCAGCATTGTTGGGGCAGCACCGGTAGTTATGAAATAGAAAGTTTCCTACCGTTACAGGGAAAACACCTGGTACTTAGAAAATAGAAGATTTTCTTGGGTTGCAAGGGCAACACCAACACTTAGAAAATAAGAGAAGGCCTTGGCATTACCAAGGCAACATCGATACTCAGGTAGTCGGGATCGACTTTCCCCATCGAACCGGTGGTACTTTTAGTCTTGTTGGGTACTAGTTTCGGTCTTCGAAAACTAGCACTTTGATGATTGGATAATAGAAGTATTTTCTTAGTGTTGCCTGTCTTCGAGATGTGTTAAAGTCATGTTAATGGGGATTGAATCATTCATGTGATCTTGTAGACTTGAGTAAATTCCTTTTAACCCAATGTGGCTATTTTCACAACATTGCTTAACATCGGGATGCACCATGTTCTCAAAGGATGAGAGTCCTACGCATTTTCATTACCTGGCTTTATTTATAACCATCAAGTATTACCCTAAGAGATGCAAGGCTATTGCATAACAAATTCCATAGTTACTCTTATTCACAAAAATCGAATTTCCTCCAACCGTTTTTGTTATGTTCTGATGACTACCTGCGGAACCCTTCATCTCCAGGTGCCAAATTTCTAGAAGCTGCAGAGCAAGTCATCACATTGCCCCTGTTACAACCGTGCTCATCCTTATCCTGATCACAGACCTATAGAGTTTGATAGTGTTTGTCTTGGATTTGTGATGCTTATCCTTAGTTTGTTTCAAGGCATATGTGTTATGCTGGGCTGATAGCAATATTACGGATATCAAACTTATTCATTGGTTCTAGTCTTCGAGAATCAATGGTTTATCTGCTTGATTTTGAGCGTTCTCCCTTGCCATTGTCTATCTTCGGATAATAATTGGTTTTTTGTAAGTTGGGATTTGAGACTTCAATAGAGCACTTGCTTCTGTCTTTGGAAACTGGTGCTTCGATGATTTGATTCTAGAAATGCCTACCATCATCGTCTATCTCTAGATGATGGTACCTTCCTCCTTTCATTGCAAGTTAGAGCGATTTTCTATCCTAACCAAGTGTTAAAGTGTTATGAGCTCCTCAGTCCACAGGGTTGATTATTTCGAACAATTGGTGTGGGACTTGATGTTCTGGGCGGTTCCTTGGATATCCCCAGTCAAAGGTACATTGCAGCTCCAATCTCTAGGAACTCATGACTTGGATGTCTTGAATTTAGACATTTTCTACATTAACTTCGGTCAAAGATCAAATTTCTTTATCGACTTCTTAGTTTGTGAACTTTGTGGCACAACCGGATCGATGTCATTTTTTCGGGTAGCGGGAGTTGAACCCTGTTAATCCTACACTAGGCATGTTTCTCGGTGTTATCGGGACAACACCAATAATTAGAAGTAGTGTTTGCGTGGCTTATCCAATGTGCGGCTTATGAAAATGCGCAGCTTATAAAATGCACAGCTTTCGAGAGTACGTGCTTATGAAATGCGCGGCTTATAGGATCGATACGATCTGTCGATCCGGAATGGTTTGGAACTTCTTGACGTTGCCACTTTTTGGGCAACATGAGGATTTCATGCTTCGAGAGCATGGTTCCATAGTTCAAGAAGTGATGCGCAGCTTATGGGATGCGCATAATGGTTTGGGCCTTCCCGATGTTAGAGGAGCGATACTAGTTCTTAGAAGGTAAGGATCGAGTTTTCCCATCAATTCGGTGATTTGACTTTGCTGGAATGCGATTGCGTCGGTTATAAGAGATAGGTGGTTTTTGGATCAGGTAACATGGCTTGGACGATCCTCCCTATTTTGGGAAGATGTGCACGGCCAAACAAATAAGGTTGCCATGGTGGAAAAATCTACAGCCAACCGCATGAAGATGGTTATAAAGAAAGAGCTTGTTGGACTTCGGGGCAAGACTCTCAATTTTTGGCCCAAACTGGCTTTAAAGAATGGGTCTTCAACTAGCATACAGTTTAAAAGGAAAAGGAACTGGTCACCAAGGGGGATAGAGGAGGAGTTGGGAAGAAGTAAGCAAGTATTATGCTTTTATTTCGTTTGTTGCGCTAGCTAGGTCATTAAGTCCGTGGTTGTCAAAACGCCATAATTTTTGATCGGGAATAACAAAACCATGACATGATTAGTCTCAGCCTTCCTTGTGGATATTCAAGTGTGTGGAGTGTCCCCCATGCCATAGGGCTGTCGGCACACTTGAACTTTACCCAAGGTCTCTCCATAACTCAACTAGTTGCCCCCAGTCCAGTGGGTGCGGTTCTCCCGAATTCTAACTCTTGGCTTGATTCGATGCGGCTTTCGATTAACCACATGGTCGGTTCAGATTTGGCTTAGTTCCTTTGAGCTACTTTGAAGATCTGGAGATCAGCACTATTTGTTTCATCGATTAGCGACTTTGAAGTTTTAGAGTTCAACATTGTTTGTTTCATTGGTCGTTGGAAGTGATTCCATTAATTATGTGGAGTGACTAATATGATTGTCGATTTATGGCCCTGGAGCATGACTTCATTGACTTCAAGGGGCTTTACATCAAATAACTGCTGATCTTCTAGTTCACCTTCGTGGATAAACAGTTGTATATAAATTTTGCTGATCTATCGATTCGCCTTTAGGATGCTTTAGTTCGTGAAAGACCTTCACATTCGCAAAGGATTTTTTGGATCAAATGACCATTGATGACCGGTTTACCTTAACGATGCTTTAGTTCGTGAAAGACCTTCACATTCGCGAATGGTTTTTATGCCAGATGACCGTTGATCTACCAGTTCGCCTTCATGTTGCTTTAATTCGTGAAAGACCTTCATGTTAGTGAAGGGTTTCTTGGATCAGATGACCACTGATCTACAGGGTTTACCTTCATGATGCTTTAATCCATGAATGACCTTCATGTTCACGAAGGGTTTTTCGAACCAAATGGCCTCCGATCTACCGGATCGCCTTTACGACGCTTTAGTTCAGGAAAGACCTTCACATTCGCAAAGATTTTTTTGGATCAGATAACCGTTGATCTATCGGTTTGCCTTTACAATGCTTTAGTTCGTGAAAACCTTCACGTTCGCGAAGGGTCTTTTGGATCAGATGACCTTTGATCTTTCGGTTCTCCTTCACGATGCTTTAGTTCATGAAATTCCTTTTCGTCCGCGAAGGGTTTTTGGATCAGATGACCGCTTATCTATCGGTTCGGCTTCACAATGCTTTAGTTCGTAAAAGACCTTCACGTTCACATCAAAAATGAATTCATTTGGCCAAGTCAATTTGGATCGGCACTGATCCGAACTCATCGGATCGTCTGATCCATTAATGGTGGGCCCCTCGACCTGTGATCCTTAGTTGTAGGTCCCATAGTAAAGTTTCATTAGATTTAGATAAGTCTTGAGCGAGTTATGGTTAGAACTCCTATAACCCGGAAGAAGATTCAAAAATAAGCCAAGGGTTTGGCTAACCGCCGATCCAGCTTAATTGGACCATCATCAATCTAAATACTTAGCTTGCATCCCCATAAGATCAGATTTGAAGGCTCTCCTACTCTTATGCATTGCATGTATGAAGTTCCATGTCATTTGGGTAAGTATTGAGTGAGTTTGGATGGATCTTTTATGAAGGGATGGATTGGATGATCTATGAAGATGGATGATCAAACCAACTCCAAAAGACTTAATATTTGGACAAGGACTCAATTATGGGATAGGAAGACAACCAAATTGAGATGACTCAAAAATTGCACAACTTTTTGGATCGGTACCGATCTAGAAAGTTAGCTAAACACTCCCAAACTTCCCGAGCAACCTCTGCATGATGACTACAGGCTTTTGGTAAAGTGATTTACCCTAAGTGCACCCTAACCCCTATAAATACCATCCTATCTGCACTGGTAAAGGGAACCGATCTCTACAAAAGCTCTGCCGTTATTTCTTCACTCTTCTTCTCCCACGTAACAGCCATTATGGGACAATTGAGATCCTCCTTTTGTCTCTAACAATGATGGCTTGATCTAATCTAGGAAAGGAGAATTATGCTGTAGTCTAAACTCCTTTGTAATAGAAGTTGATCAATAAAAGAATCTACAAAGTTGACGTCGGCTTCATTAACAGTCAAATCACTATAAAAATCTCTTGTATATTTACATTTTCTACTATTTTCTATTGCATTTTCTATTATATCTGCATTAATAAACATGGGTGGTGCTTTCATACTCAAACCAGGGTGTTGATCCATTTTTCGAGTTAACATTTTGGCGCTTTCACTGAGAATAATGGTAGACCCAAAAACATGAAACTTCAATTTGAGTCTGGGGAAAAAAGAAAGAGGCCTAACACTAGATCTAAAACTGGAGCAAGTGAACTAGAGCCTGGGGGTAGCCAAGAAGTATCCTCAAATTCTCACCAATCCAAATATGTAGTCAGAGAAGAAATGGAATTGCTGATGAAGGAGATGCAGGATGGGACCTTGGCGAGGCAACATGAGATGATGGAGGGATTCTTCCAAAGGATTGGACAACAAGGAATTGCAGGAGATGCAGAAATTCAGACCCTAGGAAACAATACAGGAGATGCTAGAATTGCATTAGAACGAGATGGAATGTTGCCTCCGTGCCTAGAGAAATCGATACTTGGGGGCAACACGGGAGTAAACCTGGGAATCAACGCCAGTAATGGGATCTATATTGGAGCTGGCACCAAAAGGACCAATAATGGAGTGACTATTGAAACTCTAGGAACTGGTGGTACGGGAGCTAATCCTAATACTATAGTGCAACAGGTAGAGGAATATGAGCTAGGGCTACCCCGAAGGAGTGGAGTATACAATGGGACTAAGAGAGTAGGCATAACACTAGTGTGCAACTAACAGGGCATGCGTCAGATTTCCTGAAATACCCCACACCCCTTATTATACCCAAAAGGACACACTAAAGGATATGGTGCGTTATAGGTATAGCTAAAAACTTTACAGAGACTAAGATTCACAAGAAAAAATAAACAAAACAGCGAAAATAATTAAAATTAAACTTTATTTCTCCATAAAATAAGTCATAAAACCAAATACATAATATGTCTTGAAAACTAAATACACATGTCTCGTGAAAAATACCATCTCATTCACATCACCAGAGTACATAAAAATAATCATCCATCTCACAAAGTACCAGTACATCAAAAGTCATATGATACTGAAAAGAAAAGGAATACATGAAGAATGGAAAAGCTCTGCAAATTGGTCTCCAAGAAATCAAAATCTACTACCCTTACATCTATTGGCCTAAGGGAGAGAAAAGGGGAAAATAGAGGAGTGGGTCAGACTAAAAGTCTGGTGAGTTGAAGTAATTACTAGCATTTTTAAGAAAGACAAAGATAATAAACTTACCGACAATTCTAGTATAAAAGAAATTAAAGGAAAAGATAAAGCTGGAATAAAATACGGTTTAATTTTTTGCTTTGCTTAAATAGTTCGATTAGATTGTTTGTACTTGTCTTAGATAACTGCTTTGATAAGGCTAAATTTCTAATCCTACTTTAATTAGGCTGAAGTTCTAATTCTACCCTTTGATCGGCCTTCTATCTCTACTGTGCCTACTATGGACTAGTCCCATCCTATTAGACCCTACGCAAATGACACCTACTTTTGCGGACTAGACCCATCTATTGGTCCCTACGCAAAAGTCACCTACTTAGTGCTTGGAACTCAATAAAGACTTATCAGCCTACACTGAGGCCGCACGCTCGACTACAATTAGGCTCGCGCTATCTGTTGCTCCCACTTTTGACCTCTTATTTACCATAATTCCAGCATAAGCGTGCCTTAGCCTCACCTGAACTATTGTGAGACCACCTATGTCTGACTGAAGGGAATGCTATTGGTATGGATCCTAACAAATAAAATCTAGTTGTACCATTTACCCAAATCCCCTGATTTGAGCTTCTATATATTGACCTCTTATTTACCACTACTCCAGCATAAGCGTGCCCTAGCCTCACCAGTCTATTATGAGACTAGACTGAAAAAGGGAATGATGTTGGTGCGGGTCTTACTACTATCTTTGCTTATTAACTTAGTGTAAGTTTTAAAATAAGCCTCTTCTATTAAGTCTGCTATGCTTGCTTATTAACTTAAATATAAGTTCTAAAATAAGCCTTTTCTATTGTCTCTAATTATAATCTGTGTTATAATTTCACTTATTAACTTAACCCAAGGTCTAGGTTTAAGAATATTTCTTCTTCTATTTCTTCTATTTTCTCTTTTTAGTTATAATTGTATGTTATAACTATGCTTGCGAATGTCTTAAATTTGCATATTTCAGTGTATGTCCAATCTATTACGGTTTTTCTTACTTTACATCTAATTTTCTGTAAATTTAGTGTTCTTATCTATAGTCCATATTAGTGAATTATTATCTTCTATTTATTCTATTCGCATGAAAATGGAATTAGAAGAACTAACATTTATAGAATAACTCCCATTGAAGAATAGATGTAAATAAAATGTAAATAATAGTAACTAACTACAAATATTGTAAATAACTATAAATAATTAGGAAAACTATAATTAACAGTAAATAATTGCAAATAACTTAAATAGAATAGCTAAAAGAAAATAAATTGGAAAGAAAATCTAAAATTTACCTAAAAATAAACCTGCATAAAGGTTATCCCAAAATTGTAGAAAAACTACAAATACTAGAAACCCTATAATTTTAAATTACTTAAAAATCTAAAATAATTACTTAAACACTCACCTGTAGTCATTAGCTCTTTCTTTTGGACTTCCCGGATCCACCTGAAGGGCGTAAAATATTTTAATTAAAAAGATGTCCTCGGAAAAATATTCCTTTTAGGATCCAGCCTCAGGCAATGAACACAGATGGAGAAAATCTGAATGAGAAAAATAGCTAGGCCTAGGGTCTTATTTATAGTATCACTTGTGGATCTCAAACCATTGGATTTGGAAATTAAATCTGGTGCAGCCACGTCATAGGCTCGATGGGAACCATTGGATGGAAGCACGAATGCATAGGATCGATCAGAATTGGAAAAACATGTCATCTATTAACCTGAACGAATCCACGTCAAAAGAAATGGGGTGGGTCGACCTAGAAAAAGTGAGGGTCGACCTATAGGTCGACCTTAGTAATGTGAGGGTTGACCTTAGGATGAACCTGGCTTCATTCTAGGTCGACCTGACCCTTACACACACACACACACACACACACACACACACACACACACACACACATATTGTCCAATTCTTGTTTCTAGCGTATCTTCTTCATATTAACTCGGATTTTTACAATCTATCTATGAAAATTGATCAGCAAATTGCCACGGACACAATGGTGCAACTCCTCTAGTCAAATTCTTAAAATATCACAAACTTATTTTATTATTTAATTAATTAGTTAATTAATTATTATAGCTTAAATTTTCGGGTTGTTAAATTCTCTCCTCCTCAAATAATTTATTCCCGAAATCTCTAAGGATAGAAAAATGAAATAAATATTTAGGGACTATTTGGATTTTAGCACATAATATATTTACATTTTATTCAAAAATACAAATACGCTCACTCAATATCTACTTAGGAATCCTAAACCTAGGCTTTGATACCAAGTGAAACACCCCCACACCCCTTAGTATACACAAAAGAACACGCTAAAGGATATGGTGCATTATAGGTATAGCTAAAAACTTTTCAATGACTAAGATTCATAAGAAAAATAAATAAAACTATGGAAAGATTTAAAATTAAACTTTATTTCTCCATAAAATAAGTCATAAAACCAAATACATAATATGTCTTAAAAACTGAATACATACATCTCATGAAAACTACCATCTCGATCATATCATCCATTACATCAATTGTCCTTAAGTTTTTCTAATGCGATTTATGATACATATGCAATTAGCGCAGTATCAATATCCCTAATTAATGCAAAAGATTACGTAGTATACTGATTCAGTCGACCTCCTTTTATGAATCATGTCCATGCCATGTATCCAATGAATGTAAATTCCTTAGTGATAACTGATAGTTCTATATGAGGGCAACAATTACCATCCAAATGCAACAATCATATGATAATCACCCATTTATAGCAACCATGGAAAATAAAATAAAAGTGCAATGCGCACACATCCATATGCATATGTTCAAGCATCGTAGTTAAGCCGATTCCTAAGATATAATAACGCCTAGTGTAAGTATATGCGTCCATTAGCATCCACTAGCAAACACTTGCAACCATTAGTATTCATCATACATAACATGTTCTAATAACATGTTTACATTCGGTCCTACCATCCATAGGTTAAATCTTAAGATCTACACTCCTAAAGGATACTAAAGGAATGAACCGATTCAAACTAAAGATAGAAATAGAAAATCCAAAATTTATTATCAAAGAGATGTGGATAAGAGGTACTTATTCTTTCCTAATCAAATCAATCTTCTCCAAAGTCTCTCTAACCATGTTGGGATGAAATAACAATCTCTCTGTAGACTCTAACCAATACGAAGGCGACTTGCACGGTCTTCCATAAAAAGCTTCGAAAGGTGCCACTCCAATGCTAGTCTGAAAGCTATTATTATAAGCGAACTCTACTAAGGGAAGATGCACCTCCCAAGTTCCTCCAAAATCAAGAATATGCATCTCAATCACGCGTGTCTTACCTTCTTAGTAATATCACCTTACTATTGTTCTATAGTCTACACACATGAAGCAACAATCCTAGGTTCTCACTAGTGTCCTATACACTTTATGGAAACTTCTATTATTACTGCTAAAAGTAATCACGGCTATCTCCTTCATCGCCTTACACTTTTTCAGTCACACCTAGAAAAGGATTCATATCTACTCCACATTTGAAAGTTAGGTTTGGTATTTATCATGTCATTTCAAAAATTAAAGCTTCTAAACTTTTAAAATATCAAACCCCAAAATTTCTATTAAAAGTATTATTTTCACATTTACATTAAATTCAAAGGCACTTGGTTACTTAACATTTTATCTTTCTAGACTTGCATCCTTACAGCCTTTTTGAATTTACATTATTTCCCAAACCTAGAGGGGAAAACATACAAATTCTAAGTTCAAAGCTTATTCCTTTTTTTCTTTTAAAGACCTTTACAGCTTTCCATAAAAATATGGATTTCAAATTTAACTATTACTAAGTTTTTCGCTTCCAAAAACTTATTTACTTTTTCCACCAAACCATTTTTCTTTAAGATATCTTTAAAATTTTCTCACATATTTTGAAAACATCCTCTTTTCGTAAGTTATCAATTTTTGCAAAAAACTGGAGTAGATAAGAATAAATATTTCATAAAAAACCCCTTAACTTTCCAATTACCTAACCTTGGAGGAGTTTCTAACTACAGATCGGGACTTTCTAAAAAGGCTCTCTATGATATCTCTCCTCACTAACACTGTCTCTAGTTATTACACTTCTTATTACACCTAATGGCATTATACTTTAATATATTGGAAATATGTTCTTTTATAAGAAACTATTAACGCTAAAACCTTTTGTGAACACTTTAAAAGAGGACTCCATGTTTATGTGAAATTACAAGGAACTTATTTTATATTTTTCAAAATAGGCTATACAAAATATGGTGCTTCCCATACATTGTACATCTCTTTCACGTATTCCTTATAACTTGCACAAAACATGATTTGGTTTCAAAGAAAATTATACCATGATTCATTTCATTCCAATAGATTAAAGTATGTTTAATCTATATTCTCTTATAATAGACAATTTCTATGGAATTTATTAATTTCTTAATATTTAACTTACACTTTTCTCTTTAGAAAAACTCATTTTCAAAACTGTTTTAATATATCCATAACTAGAAAACATTTCCTTATACTTATTAAAATAATAAGTGTATTTACAAACCACTTTTTTTTTCTATAATTAGAAATTATCTTCAAAACACATTTTTATTTGGGTCAAAACAGATGTTGCATAAAACACGTTACTACAGCCCAAAAATATTAGTGTATGGATTCAAAAATAAGTACTAATAAATTCCATATACTATGTAAAAACATTTACTTTGGGAGTCACCCACTATAAAAATAGTTTTATAGTCTATGCCCCTTTATTTTCCACAAAAACATCTATTACAACAATAAATGCTGTAACATACGTTTTCAATAATTAATACGCACTAGGTTTTTATATTTAAAATCTTTGTTTACATACAAAGAAACTAGCGAGCTACATATGCTTTATAATTCTTCAAAAAGAATTTCACTTTTAATAAAATTAACATTATATAAAAACCAATTTAAATTTCATACCCTTTTTGTTTTTCAAAAATCCAATATTTACTTCCTAACAAACATTGACAGTTATATTTTCAATTCTAATAACTTCATTTTACTAGGATAGACGTGTAGATTTTCTTCTTACTACCCTAGTTCCTAAACTTTTAGAAATCTCATTTCCTCACTAAAGTCTTTTGTTCCTATTCCTTTTATGTGCTTATATATTTAAAACAATTATAATTTTTGCAATTACTTACACATGGGCTTTCTTCTTTTCAATTGAATCTATTGTACATCTCCAATATTTGTCTACAACTCTTTGGATTTCCATAATCAGAACCTACATATACAAAACCGTTTCTCAAACTCTTTCTATGTGTTGACCTTCTCTATGCCCTAAGGAACGTACTTCCTTACACCAAAAGTGACACTTCAAGAATTTTGCCTTCAACTGATGAACATGAAGTGTATTAAGAATCTCCTCCAGATGAATAACATGCTTTTCCATACTCTTAGAAAACACCAAAATGTTTTCATGAATCTACTATGAACTTATTTAGAACATCTTGAAAAACGCAGCTCATCAAATCTACAAAATATGCTGGGGTATTGGATTAGCCTAAATGGCATAACCAACCACTCAAGGAATCCATCGGGTGTCCTAAATGATGTCTTATCGATGCTATCATCAGCGACTCCAAGCTGATGAAATCCAATAGCTAAATCAAACTATCATCTATCCTAGGAAGTGGATACGATTCTTCTTCCTGAGCTTATTCAGCTCCCTATAGTCTATGCAAAGTCAAAGGGAACCATCCACCTTTATAGCGAAGATGACTGGCGCTCCCCACTCAGATATACTTCTTCTGATGAAGCCTTTCTCCAATAGCTCACGAATCTTCTTGCTTGACTCCTTCCTCTCCCTAAGTTCCATGTATCTCACGGGTAATGCCACTGGCTTAGCATTGTCATTAAGATAGATCCTAAAGTCGATCTCTCTCTTAGGGGGTAGTCCCATAACTTCCTCACAGACGTCTACGAAATCTCTGATGGCTGGAACTGAATCTTACTCTACTGATGATGAATCGAGGGAATAAGGAAAGCTCAACATGACTGGCCCCTTTGGGTCATAAGAAACCTCGAGAGTCCTACTACTGCATGTCTCTAGTCTAACGACACTCCTTTCGCAGTCCAATATCGTTCCCTAAGTGGATACACAATCCATCCCCAAAATCATCCCATACCCTAAAAACCCAATACATAGGCATCATAATTAGACTCTACGCTTAGGATAAAAAATTTCAAACCCCTACAAACCATTGATAAATGTGCTGATCCTCTTATGGGGTTTGAAACAACTATGGGGTCTACTACTAAGGAGATATATAAGTGCAAACAGTCAACTAAAGAACTAGAAATGAAAGAGTATGATGCTCCAGAATCAAAAAAGTCCAAAGAAGAAAATTTTGAAATAGAAATCAAACCTTCTACAAAGATTTTCCTACGTCGATTCGGTCCACTACTAGAAAGTGTTGCATCTAAAGCCCGTACTTGCGTGTAGGTGCAGCTGCTCTCTGCCCCATCTTGTAGGGACAAGCTCTACTAAGGTGACCGGGTGGTCCACAATTATAAAACCTTCTCTTAATTTGTAACTCCTTCTTGTGGTCCTTTGTGTAATGACCAACCAATCCACAGTTATGACATTTCCCACTTTTTTTGATCCGCTTTTGAGGTTCTCCTTGTTTCCTCTTGTACTTTTCCTTCTTACTCTTCCACCACAACTTCCTAGAGCTTTTTGACTTAGGAAGCTCTTTAAGCTCTCTCTTCAGCTGCCAAGATGTAGGTTGAAATCTCTCTATCGGTCCTCCAACCTTAACAGCCCAAACATTCGCTCCATGTCCTTCAACCTAGCTCGTGCCTCCTTGAAATCCTCTGTGCCGAAAAATGTTCTTCCTCCTAAACTAGAGAAGTCCTTATATATCTTAGAAAAATTGGTTATTATAGGTGGATTAAAGGGATCTCCACCTATTGGTGTTGTATTGTGCGCCTTCCCTTGCTCCTCTGTTATCGTAGCTCTACGGAACCAATCGGCCATACTATGCACAGAAAAGTGAATTTAGGCTCGAAAAAATTGAAGGAAGATTGAATTGGACTTTGAGGGTATTTTTATAAAAACTCTCTTCTATGCTTGAAAACTTTTTCTAAGAGTTTCTTTTTGAAAAATTCCATTAAAACAAGTTACTTTTGAAAAATACTACACTTTTTAAAATAAATTTTTAGGAATCCTGTAACCTTAAGCTCTGATACCAAGTGAAACACCTCACACCCTATAGTACACCCAAAGGGACACACTAAAGGATATGGTGCATTATAGGTATAGCTAAAACCTTTACAGAGACTAAGTTTCACAAGACAAAATAAATAAAACAGTGAAAACATTTAAATTAAACTTTCGTTCTCCAGAAAATAAGTCACAAAACCAAATACATAATATGTCTTAAAAACTGAATGCATACGTCTCGTGAATAATAATACCATCTTATTACATCATCAGAGTACATAAAAATAACCATCCCTCTCACAAAGTACCAGTACATCAAAAGTCATATGATACTGAAAAGAAGAAGAATACATGAAGAATGGAAAAGCTCTCTAAATGGGTCTCAAAGAAATCCAAATCTATTGTCCTTGCCTTTGCTGGCCTAAGGGGGAGAAAATGGGAAAATAAAGGAGTAGGTCAGACTAAAATTCTAGTGAGTGGAAGTAATTACTAGCATTTTTAAGCAAGATAAAGATAATAGACTTAGCAACTATTCTAGTATAAAAGGAAATAAAGGAAAAGATAAAGCTAGAATGAAATAAAGAAAATTATCTATTTGCTTTGCTTAGATAGTTCGATTAGATTGTTTGTACTTGTCTTATATAACTGTTTTGATTTGGCTGAATTCCTAATCCTACTTTAATTAGGCTAAAGTCTTAATTCTACCCCTTGATCGGCCTTCTTTCTTTGCTGTGCCTAATGCGGACTAGTCCCATCCTGTTGGACCTACGCAAAAGAGACCTACTTCCGCAGACTGTAGGATCGATTTCACCCTAGAGGGGGGGTGAATAGGGTGATGGTATAAATTATAAAAAAAATTAATCGCGGAAGCTTATTAATTAATTTCAATTCAGATCACAGAATAGCAGCACAGATATCGCAGAATATAAATAACTGAATAAAACAGAACAACACATAATTTACCCAGCTTCGGCAAAACCCTGCCTACGTGCTGCCCCCAAGGTTTCTACTAGAAATTAGATAGTCCCTCGCTTACACACGTAAACTCGCTATACCCGCTATTGACTAATCTAACTCTACGCTCAAAACCTTGCCACAACTCAACCACCGAGTTGCGAATTCTCAAGCTACGCCACGTAGCTTGTCCCCTAGTCACACGACTAGAAAAATAAACGGTTTAAAAAGAAAATACAATTAAAAACAATTTAAAATTAAAATAACCCTAATTTTTAAAACCTATAACCCTTTAAACATAAAATAAAAAACCCTTTTATCAAAGTAGAATAAGGCCGGCCCTCTCCCCTTTTTCCTTTATTGTCTCGGCCGTTCCTTTATCTTGAGAATGGCGGCTGTGTCTTTCCAAATTAGGGCTTCATTCGATCTCGTTCCTTTTTGCACTTAAATTAGGGATTTGGACATTTCAAAGATGCCGGCTTTTGGTTGCTAGATCGAAAGGAGGAATTATCACTTTGTCTGCTTCGTCGATCGCTTGCTTCTCTGTTTTACTTACGGCTCTTGAAATTGATCGAGTTCGAACTTGCTTCGGTAAGTAATTTTATGCTTTTTGCTTTTCTGGATTTGGCTTGCTTGAACTCGATAATCTGATTGCCGATGATGATTGGGCTTTTATATAGGTCGAATTCCTATATTTGCGTTCGTATAAATTTGATTGAATTTGTCAAATTCTTTGTACTGCCGCTTGATCATGCTTGGACGTTTGAGATGATTGAGACTTGTTCAAAAACATATATTTTTTGTTGTTTGAATCCCACGGCATTTATTTCAACTCCTTGGTCATCACGTTGTTGATCTTGACTTGGTAAAAAACACGGCTTTGATACTTTGTAAACTTTCCATTCTTGTTTTGCATGTTTTAACAAATTGCCGCTATGTTGGTTCGACTCTGGTCATTTTGTATTTCACTGGATACTTGTAGTTTAATTGCTTTAATGTCAATTTGGTCGATTGGTTCATCATTGACTTACTGGCAATTTTTTTGAATTTGCTACTGAACCATGGCTTCAACTGATAATTTCGATTTCCCACTACACTTCTTACTGTTATTTGACTTGTCGAATCTTGTTATTCCCTCTGGTGTATCACTAGTTCACTGGTGGTCTTCATATTGTGTATGTTGTATGGTGTCTCTGTATATTTGTTCAGTGTAGCTTCACTGGTTTATGCATTGAGCTGTTTCACTGGTGGTCTAGTGGGTTCTTTTCACCGGCTTGTTGAGTTACCCTGATCTTGTGCACCTTTGTTCATATCTGTAGTGTATCCTGATGCACCTGTGCATATTGTTTCTTGATTAAAAATTGGTGCATTTCGTATACTGTCATGTTCGCTGTGATGTCATATCTTTGTGCTACCATCTTTTGATTGTTGCATTCACTTCATTGTCACTGTTGCTTCGAGTCAGTTTCATTGTTGCTGCTCCTTCGGTGCACTATGCTTTGTGTACATGTCTTGTTGAGTTTGTAGTTTGCTGTTGGTTTTGGTTTTCATTTTTGCTGTTTTCATGCTTCATTGACATCTGATTCACTTGCACCTGTACTTGGTCATAATTGATGTTGTTGAACTTGATGGCATGCATTTTATGGTCTGCCTTGTTGCTGTGTCATTGCTGTTGACATGTTGTTGCATTCTCTTGAGTCTGACTGCATCTTGTGGTTGCCACTGTGTATTCTGGTTCGTGTATTCATTTAAATGTTCATGTTGCATATATTAGTGGTCTTCTTTGAGCTTTGGCATTTGGGTCATGTTGGCTGTGTAGTTTGTTGCTTTATGTCTGTTGCAGTCCTGTCCACTCATGTACATGCTTCACTACAACCTTCTTTGCATTGTACATTTTACTGTCTTTATTGTGGCATACTTTGATAGTGCCATTTTGGTCTGGTTCCATATTTGTAGTTTTGACCATGTTGATGTTCTGTTCATTGCTTTTGAAATTTGCACTTATATACATGTGTTCATTTGTCTGCACTTGATCATTGCATTGAGTTTCACTGCCTTCTGTCCATGTTGGTTCAAATTGCACTTGTCACTGCTGCAGTCGCTATGCAGTTGCTATGCCTTCGGTCATGTTGCCTTGTGTTGAATCCATTTTCAAAACTCGGGTTTGACCTTGTGCTCGTGTCGTAATTTTTATGTTATTGCACGTGAGTTGAACCCGGTTTTTCATTTGGGTTTTACCTGTGCTCACCTGTCCCTGTAAATCGATCAAGTGTATATATCGGTGTGCACGGCCTTGTGGCATATACAGTGATACACTGTGTATGTCATAAGTTGTTCGTGTATGATGAATTCAAATTTAAATTATGACGAACAACCCAAATAACTGAGGCAAATCATATTTTCAAAATCCATCTTTTATTTTATATTGCAAAAATATCTCTTTTTCAATTTTACTGCGTTAGTGAATATTTTTGCAGATTGCTCAGATGCTGGATTCAAACTGGAATGCAGTTGAAGATAAATACGAGCGTGAGTGATATGTAGTGAGGTGCTGATGTAAATGTGAAATGTGATGTAATTGTAATCAAAGTTGTATAATTATAGTGAGAGCTTGAATTTGTATTATTCAAAAATTGTAATAAATATTTGTTTGAATAAAATATTCGTTTGAATTCAAATTCCGTGTTATTTATTTTATTCAGCAAATATTTGTTTAATCTGTGAAAAAATAAAATAGTATATTATCAAATACATTTAAATGAATGCATATATGTTTATTATCATCAAACAAAAAATCATATAAGTGCATATTCAACACAGACTAGACCTATCATGTTGGCCCTATGCAAAAGTCACCTACTTAGCACTTGGAACTCAATTAGGACTTATCATTCTCCACTGAGGCCGCACACTCGACCACCATTAGGCTCGTGCTATCTATTGCTCCCTCTTTTGACCTCTTATTTACCATAGCTCCAACATAAGCATGCCCTAGCCTCACATGTATTATTGTGAGACCACCTGTGTCTGACTGAAGGGAACGCTATTGGTTTGTAACAAAGAAAATCTAGTTGTGCACTTTGGCCAAATCCTCTGATTTGAGCTTCTATTTATTGACCTCTTATTTACCACTACTCCAGCATAAGCGTGCCCTGGCCTTACCTAATCTATTGTGAGACATGACTGAACAAGGGAATGTTGTTGGTACGAATCTTATTATTATCTTTTCTTATTAACTTAGTGTAAGTTTTAAAATAAGCCTCTTCTATTATTTTTGCTATGCTTGCTAATTAACTTAAATATAAGTTCTAAAATAAGTCTTTTCTATTGTCTCTAATTATAACCTATGTGTTATAATTTCACTTATTAACTTAACCCAAGGTTTATGTTTAAAAATAAGCTTCTTCTGCTATTTATTCTATTTTCTCTTTTTAGTTATAATTACATGTTATAACTATGCTTGCAAATGTCTTAAATTTTCCCATTTCATTGTATGTCCAATTTATTACAGTTCTTCTTACTTTACATCTAGTTTTATGTAAATTTAGTGTTCTTATTTATAGTCCATATTAGCAATTTATTCTCTTCTATTTATTCTATTCGCATGAAAAGGGAATTAAAAGAACTAAAATTTATGAAATAAATCCCAACACAGAATAGATGTAAATAAAATGTACATAATAGTAAATAACTGCAAATACTATAAATATTTGGGAAAATTTTAATTAACAGTAAATAATTGTAAATAATTGAAACATGACAGCTAAAAGAAAATAGACTGGGAAGCAAGTCTACAATTTACTTAAAAATAAAATGTAAATAAAATTGCATAAAGGTTATCCTAATATTGTAGAAAAATACAACAACTAGAAAGCCTATTATTTTAAATTACTTAAAAACCTAAAATAATTACTTAAACACTCATCTGTAGTCCTTAGCTCTTTCCTTTGGCTTTCTCTGATCCACCTGAAGGGCATAAAATATTTTAATTAAAAAGATATTCGCCTTGAAAAATATTCCTTTTATGGTCCAGCCTCCGGCAATGAACCTAGATGGAGAAAATCAGAAAGAGAAAAATAGTTAGCCCTAGGGTCTTATTTATAGTGTCAGTTATGGATCTCAGACCTTTGGATTCAGAGATTCAATCTGGTGCAACAGCGTCATAGGCTCGATGGGAACCGTCGGATGGAAGCGCGAACGCACAGGATCGATCAAAATTGGAAAAACATGTCATCTATTAACCTGGATGAATCCACATCAAAGAAATACTGCGGGTCAACCTTGCAAAAGTGAGGGTCGACCATAGTAATGTGAGTGTCGACCATAGGACGACCTGGCTTCATTCTAGGTCGACCTGACCCATTTACATACATATATACTATATATGTGTGTGTGTATGTATGTTTGTATGTATATTGTTCATTTTGTTCAATTCTTGTTTCTAGCGTATCTTCTTCATATTATCTCAGATTTTGACAATCTATCTATGAAAATTGATCAGAAAATCATCATGGACACAATGTTGCAGCTCCAGTGGTCCAATTTTGAAAATTTCACTAGCTTATTTTATTATTTAATTAATTTGTTAATTAATTATTATAGCTTAAGTTTTCGGGTTATTACATTTCCCTTGCCTAGACGGGGGGTAAAACATCTCTTTCGGACGAAGACCTTCATTGGATAGCGAAAATCGAATTATTGAATTGGTAAGAAGGCTGGTTAGACGAGGACCCATAGATCAGGGTTTGGAAGATGTGAACAGAAACCCATTTACTGCTAATAACTGGAACATGAGAAGTCCTCACGATTTCAAGTTTCCCACGTTGGAAACGTACGATGGAAAGACCTATCCAATGATTCATCTAAAAAGATATATCCAACTTATGGAGGTGTTGGATGATGCTGATGTAGTAATGTTGCGGCGCTTCCTATTATATTTGATGGGTTTGGTGGCGATGTGGTTTAGACAGCTGGAGAATGGGTCCATTAGCATGTGGACCGAGTTAATGGGTAGATTTTTAAGATAATTCATTGTTCATGTCTCACAATCAAAGAATGTAATGACGTTGGAAAATGTGAAAAAAGGTTTAGGGAAACCTTAAGATGTTATTTAAAAAGATTCAATGCAGCAGCAACTAAAGTCGATAGGCTGGACCTGGTGATTTTGATGGCGGCAGCATCTAGAGCCGCAAGTAAGATCGACTTTAGAGCTGCACTTATGGGGGATCCACCAATGGATCTTGCTGAGTTTTGCTATAAAGATAAGAGATATTTACATCAGGAGGACGCTGACGTTGAAGATGAAGCTAAGACGCTGAAATTTATGTTATAGATGGCAAAAGATCCTTTCGAGCAGGATTTTGGAAGGAAAAAGGGAAAAGAGAAGCTGATGATGATTTTAGAGAACCGAAACGACAAAGGAGAGAGCTCAAATCCTCTTCCTACTATGAGCTGACTAAAACTCTGAAAAGGATATACCTAAACACTAGGTGGCAAATTCCTTACTGGAAGCCTCCGAGAGGAGAACCCAGTGATCAAGAAAAAGGATCAAGAAAGTTTTGCATCTTCCACGAGTTGGGCAGACATGAAACAAGTGAGTGCCGACACATTTGTGATCTAATAGAAGAGCTAGTTCAGAACAACCAACTGCCATAGTATGTGAGGAAAAAAGCCACGATAGCACAGCTGGAGCAGCCACCACCCACCACAGATGCTTTAAGGAATGACCTGGGATCTGGGCCAAGATTGATAATACCATAACCAGGATGGATGGGAAATCAGGTCCACCTACTGCTTTCTGCTTCGGTTTCTTTTTTGCACTTTTCTTTACGTCTATAACTGGAAAAAACAGCAATAACCTTAAGCCGCTTACACGTGTATGAGATCCCGAATGATCCCTAGGCACGCTCTAAGTCGGATGCCCGAGATGACTATTTAGGATAATAATCTTAGGCTACTTGGAAGTGCACAAAACTAGATTTATCCCTTGTCATGCTCTGAGTCGGATGTCTGGGATAAACATTCAGGATTTCAGCTTATTTATTTTTTTGCATGTTTACTTTGATTAGAATTTTGAATTTTGTAAAATCCATATTTAATGTGATGACTGATTTTGAACACTAAAGAATCCCGACCAAAGAGACGGGACCGTAGTGTAAGGCGCAAGTCCCCTTGCTAGGGAGTGAGTGGATGGACATGTACGATATCATACACCATAGAGTCCCGACCGAAACGATGGGACCAGAGTGCAAGAAGTAAGTCCCATCACCGGAGAGTGAGTGAATGGGCTTACTTAACCCCACTTAACCTAATAAGAAAATGATCCGAAGAGATCATTCCCTTGAACTGAAACAATAAACAATCTATAAAGATTGTCCCCTAAACTAAAAATTAAATGATTTGGAGAGATCATGCATTAAATTAACTTAAACGATCTAGAGAGATTGAACTTTAAAACGAATTTGATTTTGTAAAAACGATTTGAGTGCCTTATAAATAGAATGAAATGGATAAATCCTCGATGAACACGGGATGATTTTGATACATGATGTAATATGATGTGATATGAGGTGATTTCGATATATAATGTGATTTAGATAAATGATATTATAACTCTGAATTAAATCTGAGTGGTAATGAAGTAAATCCCGAATGAACATGGGGTGGTTAGAGACGTGTAATGTAATTAAAGATATGAGATGTACTTAGAGACATGAGATGTAATAACTTTGAATGAAACCGGAATGACTGTGATGTATAGATTACATTTAGGTAGAGTCTAGAGTCTTAGGCTATAACAGGTTTAGAAAGACATTGACGAAAGAATATGTTAAGGCCAAATTTGGTCACTAACACCAAACACTGTCGAAATTCACAGCCACAGATAACATATACAGTGTATGTAGAGAGTATAAATATAAAGAACAACAAAAAAACTAAAAAGAAAGCAGCGATAACACAGGATTTGTAGTGCTTCGGTTAACTCCGGACAACGTCCACTCTAGAAAATTCCTTTTTATTGATAGAGAATCAGTTACAGTTGCAATCCTAAGTTTTTTAAAACAAAAAATGGAAGAGTGACTTTTACAGCCTTTGTAGAAGAAGTTATGAAAGAACAGAATGAGAATCACCTTTTCTAAAGCCACTCCTGCTGTATTTATTGGCAAAATCCAGGTTACTGGGCTTCCTGGGCGATACGGGCCCACCAAAACCATCATCGAGTCCATACCATCAACCATTGATTTCCTGGAGTATAAAACGTACCGACCCCAAGTGACCAAGGTCATGACCCAAAGCAGCCTCCATTTTGACCCGATGTAGATTGCAACGTGACTCGAAGTAGAAAACATGCCGACCTGAGAATCCGAACATGCCGACCCCAAGTGACCCAAGTCATGACCCGAAGAAGGTGAGCAGTGACTCGGAGTAACTCATGCTAGAACTCAAAGTAGAACTCATGCCGACCCCATAGCCTTATGCCGACCTAATTTCCCCAAGGCCAACCCAGAGTATTTCAATTACCGACCCAAGCAACCAAAAACATGCCAACCTCTCAAAGATGCGACACCTTAGCGATATGCCGACCCGGAGATTTGTACCTACCAACCCCAACAAGTAGCCTGTCGATCCTAAGTAGCACTGAACCCTCTAGATTATGCCAATCCCATGTGACCTAAAGCAAAGCCTTCTCTGTCCTGAAGTAACCTAGGTGAAAACCCAAAGTAGACCTACAAGTTTTTCTAAGCAAGATATTACCGACCGCATCATCCAATTTTTTGTGTTCGATCCCACCTTGATGCCGACTCAAGTCATTCCAAGTGCCGACCCGAGTTTCTCCTAGTGCCGGCCCAATTTATTTGAAGATGTTGATCCCTTTATATTAGCCGACCCCATATTAATATGCCGACCCGAGTCTCTCCTAGTGCCGACCCAATTTCTTTGAAGATGTCGATCCCTATGTATTAGCCAACCCCATATAATATGCCAACCTCAAGTGACACAGGTAGTGACCCGAAGTAAACAGCCTGCCGACCTGAAGTAAACACCGACCCCTCCAAAACATGTCGATCCCTATTGACCCAAAGCAAAGCCTCACATAACTCGAAGCAACCACTATAAAAACCCAAAGTAAATCCAATGATGACTCGAAGCAAAATCCAAACAACCCGAAATGACTCAATTTTTGTCGAAACTCATATTTCAAGTATCCTGTGCATTTTGTCCATCGACTATGCCAAATCCCGGCTTTATAATCATGTTTATCATCCATGATTGGTCGTTTATCAATCCAATCGAGTCGAACCAATAATATTCCAACCTCGACAACCATGCAGTCAATTGGATTAAATTCGACTGTACCTACCTTGCCAAAAAGCAGGTTAATGCTTTGCCCTCAAAACTTGTCTTACGATCGAAAAGCATGCTTTGTATTACCATAGGTCTAAAATCTGATGCCCATAACCCATTGATCGCCATATTCATCATTAAATCTAATCCATTGCCAAACCGATTCCTTGATTTCTCCGGATCATTAACAAAATCCACGACTAGTCTGATTCGATATCCAATTTCGAATTCATCCCAAACCCATTAACCGAATCCATAATCTCTCTGGATCGTTTAATCCAAGTTCGGGACCTGTCCAGTTCCTGTAATCCAAATCGAGGTCCTCGTCGGGTCCAAATCCAAAGCCGAGACCTCTCCGGGTCTTATTATCCATATCCGAGACCTCATCGGGTCGTGTAATCCATGTTCGGGACCTCGCTGGGTCCTTATCCAAAGTCGAGACCTCGCCAGGTCCTATAATCCATATCCAGGACCTCGCTGATTCCTTATCCAAAGCCGGGACCTCACTGGGTCCTATAATCCATTTCCTGGACCTCGTCAGGTCCTATCTAAAGCCGGGACCTTGTCTGGTCCTATAGTCCATATTCGGAACCTTATCGGGTCCTATTCAAATCTAGGACCTCATCGGGTCCATGTCCAAATCGAGGACCTAGTCGGGTCCAAAAGTGGGACCTCACCGGGTCCAATAATTTATATCCAGGATCTCATCGGGTCTTATAATTTATATGTAGGACCTTGCCAGTGCTATATCTTAATCCAGCCTTGACTCTTCGGTCGAGGATTTCTATTCTCCAGCCTTGACTCTCCGATCGAGGACCTTTGTTCTCCGGCCTCGATTCTTCGGTCGAGGACTTTTATATTCTCCGGCCTTGACTCTCCAGTCAAGGACTTATATTTTTTGGGTTCTTGCTGACAATAGTCCATGCTCGATGACTCTTTTACCAAAAACCAGAGAAAAATCCAATCAAAATCCAATCTGAAATCCAGATCAAACCAGAAAACCAGAAATCCATATCAAAAATCCAAACTAAAATCCAAACCAGAAATCAAGCATCCAAACCAAATTCCAAACCAGAAAACCAATAAAACCAAGAGTTCAGACCAAACTTCAAAACCAAACCAGAAAAAGAAAATATCCATATCATAAAGAAAAAGCAAATTTCACAAACTAGAACATCATGGTTTATCATCATCTGAGAGCATGCCTAGGGGCTATCTTCGGCCCCCGTACATGAGTAAGTGACTTAGCCGTCTGCCTAGAGTTTGCTATTTATTCTATACCGTCCCAATTAGTTGATAGCCTATGACTTTAAGCGGGGATCGCTCTAGTTTGTGGTGAGTGACGGCTGCTCCTATTCTGTCGTTACTGTCCAATTCCTAGAAAATTCAACAAAATCCATGCCCCGAGTTCCGTGGATGAGTAGTGCCCATCCATGAGAATGATTAGTGTCGATCCATTTTCCTTTATTGAGGGCTTGCCCCCAGTAATTTCAATCCACCCATGTCCAAGCTAGCTAATTCCCGTTCCAAGTCATGGGTTCCAACATCCAACAATTCCATCATCCATAAGTAATCCTTGATCATCGTTTCTATCCTACCCCTGAGTCCAGTGGGGAATCCCAGATCATCCTCTTCTAAACATGCATCCAATTTCTGTTCCATGCCAAAATCCATAGCTTCATCTAGCATCCTGCTTGCTTCTTTTCCCGGTTCTGATCATGGAATTCCTCCTCTTTCCTTAGCATCCTATTATTTCCATCTTGTCCTAGCACTCTATCTCCGTGTTGATTGCTTCGCCATTGCTTCCCAAAATTCGAGTTCCTAAGCTTTCAAAATCAAAATCCAAGCTTCAAAATCCCTGAGTGCTAGCTTTCTCAGTGAAAGCACCAAAATGTTAGAGCCAAAATTAGTCACTAACACCCAAACGTCATTGAAAGCACTGATTCACAGTCACAAATAACAAATAGAGTGTATGTAGCGAGTATAAATATGAAGAACAATAAAAAATTAAAAATAAAGCCGCAATAACATTGGATTTATAGTGGTTCGTCTAACTCCGACCTATGTCCACTCCAGAAATTTTCTTTTTATTAATAGAGAATTGGTTACAGTTACAATCCTAAGTTTTTTAAAACAATAAATGGCAGAGTAACTTTTACAGCCTTTGTAGAAGAAGTTATGTAATAACAGAATGAGATTCCCTTTCTCTATAGCCAAGCCTACTATATTTATAGGAAAAATATGGGTTATTGGGCTTCTTGGGCAATACGGGCCCACCAAAACCATAGTCGAGTCCATACTGTCGACCACTGATTTCTTGGAGTATAAAACGTACCAACTCCAAGTACCCGGGTCGTGACCCAAAGCAGCCTCCATTTTGACCCAAGCAAATGAAACGTTGCCTCCACGCTCAGAGCAACCGATACATTTGGGAAACAAAGGAGTCGACCTGGGAATCAACGCTGATGATGGGATCAATATTAAAGCTGGCACCGAAAGGACCAATAATGGAGTGACTATTGAAACTCTAGGAATTGGTGGTATGAGAGATAGTCCAAATACTAGAGTGCAACTAGCAGAGGAATATGTGCTAGGGCTACTTCGAAGGAGCAGAGGAGAGAATGGGACTAGGATAGTAGGGCAGAACACTAGCATGCAAAAAGTGGGGTATGCGTCGGGTTTCCCAAGGCGGGGGGAAGAACATCGCTTTCGGACAAAGACCTTTGTTGGATAGGGAAAATCAAAATTTTGAATTGGTAAGAAGGCTGGTTAGAGGAGGACCCACAGATCAGGGTTTGGAAGATGTGAACAAAAACCAGTTTACTACTAATATCTGAAATGCGAAAAATCCCCCCGATTTCAAGCTTCTCGCTTTGGAAATGTACGATGGTAAGAGCGATCCAATGATTCATCTGATGAGATGTATCCGACATGTAGAGATGTTGGGTGCTTCTAAGGAAGTAATGCGGTGGTGCTTCCCATTATATTTGATGGGTATGGCGGCGATGTGGTTTAGACAGTTGGAAAATGGGTCCATTAGCACGTGGACCGAGTTAGTGGGCAGACTTTTAAGACAATTTCGAGTTTATGTCTCACAACCAAGAATGTGATGACGTTGGCAAATGTGAAACAAAGGCCCAGGGAGATCTTGAGAAGTTATTTGACAAGTTTCAATGTAGCAGTGGCTGCAGTCAATATGCTGGACCCACCATTGATTTTGATAGCGGTAGTGTCTGGAGTTGCAAGCAAGACCGACGTTAGGGATGCACTTAAGAGGGATCCACCAATGGATCTTGTTGAGTTTAACTATGAAGCTGGGAGATATTTACGTCAAGAGGATGCTGAAGCTGAAGATTAAGCTAAAGATGCTGAAATTTATGCCGTAGATGGTAGGGGATCCTCTGAAGCAAGATTTAGAAAGGACAAAGAGAAAAGAGAAGCTAATGATGATTCTAGAGAGCCGAAACGACAAAGCAAGGAGCTTAAATTCTCTTCTTGCTCTGAGCAGATAGAAACACTAGAAAGGATGTACCTAGACACTAGGGGAAAATTCCCTATTGGAAGCCTCCAAGAAGAGAGCCCAGTGATTGATAAAAAAGATCTAGAAAGTTATGCATCTTCCATGAGCTGGGCAGACATAAAACAAATGGGTGCCGACATCTTCGTAATCTAATAGAAGAAATGGTTCGAAACAACCAGCTGCCACGGTACGTGAGGAACAGAGTTGTAGTAGCACAGCCGGAGCCACCGCAGATGCTTCATGGAATACCCTGGGATATAGGCCAAGATAGATAATACCATAACCGAGATGGATGGAAGTCAGATCCGGCTACTAGTCTCTACTTTGGTTTGTTTTTTTACACTTCTTTTTGTATATTTCTAGTAAAAACAAGAAAAACCTCAGGCCGATTACATGTGTGTGGATGTCGAACGGTCCGTAGACACGCTCTAAGTTGAATGCCTGAGATGACTATTTAGGATAATAAACTCAAATTACTTGGAGGCATACAAAACCTAGATTGGTCCATTCTCATGCCCTGGGTTGAATGTCTGGGATAAACATTTAGGATTTCAGTTTATTTAATTTCTACTTTTTTACTTTGATTTGAAGTTTGAATTTTGTAAAATCCATATTTAATGTGATGACTGATTTTGAACGCCATAAAGTCCCGACCGGAGAGACGAGACCGGAGTGCAAGGCACAAGTCCCCTTACCGGAGAGCAAGTGGATGGACTTGTACGATATCAAACACCATACAGTCCCGACCATAAAGATGGGACTAGATTGTAAAAAGTAAGTCCCCTCACCGGAGAGTGAGTGGATGGGCTTGCTAAATCCCATTTAACTTAATAAGCAAATGATCCGAAGAGATCATCCCCTTGAACTGAAACAAAAACATTCCAAAGAGATTGTCCCCTAAAATAAAAATTAAATGATCCAGTGAGATCAGTCATTAAACTTAAATGGTCCAAGGAATTGAACTTTAAAAAGGATTTGATTTTGTGAAAAGGATTTGAGTGCCTTATAAATAGAATAAAATGGATAAATCCTGGATGAACAGAGGATGATTTTGATACATGATGTAATATGATGTGATATGAGGTGATTTCAATTTATAATGTGCTTTCGATATATGAAATTATAACTCTGAAGTAAATCTGTGGTAATGAAGTAAATCGCGGATGAACATAGGGCAGTTAGAGATGTGTAATGTAATTAAAATATGAGAAGTAATTAGAGACATGAGACGTAACAACTTCAAATGAAACCGAAATGATTGTGATGTATAGATTGCAGTTAGGTAGAGTCTAGAGTCTTAGGTATAACAAGTTTGGATCGACTAGTGATTGGCGAAGGAATCCTAAGGAACTGGGCGGTTCACCCAGGCTAAAGCAGTAGGAAAGTTGAACAATCGAAGACTCATTACTAGCACTTATTCTGGAGCAAAGCACACCTTCCATTCAAAGGCGTACTTTGGGAGACAAGTGTTAACTGGTTTTTCACCCAACAGAATACAAAAAGAGTTAGAAGATTCAGACTAAATCATAACAATTTGAAACTTGACCCGAATGCCTAAAAGTACAAGATAAAGAAACATAAGAAGTTTGGCCCAGAATTACGCTAACTTTTTGGATCGGTACCGATCTTATATGTTGACTCGTGGTTTCTTCTAACCATTTGCATTACACTTTTGTGCCTCTACTAATCTCACCAATTAAGTTTGGTAAATTCCAAGCAACCTAGTTCAAAAAGTGAGGATTCATTTGATCCATTCAAATATCTATCCTCTTTTGGACCGAAATAACTTAAAATGGACCTATAGAACTCATACAGACTCGGATTGACTTGAAATTTAAAGGAGACACTTAGAAGACATAAAAGAAGGCTCATACCAATAATGAAGTCATCTGGACAAGCCAATTTAGAACGGCACCCATCCAAACTCATCGAATCGTTTGATCCATTTTGGTAGGCCCCACAACCTGTGATCCATAGCGTAGGTCCCATAACAATGTTTTGTGTGATCTGATAAGTATTGACCGAATTATGGTTGGATCTCCTACGACCTGGAAGACGATTCAAAAATAAGCTAAGGGTTTGGGTCACTACCATTCCTACTTAATTGGACCATCACTGATCCCAATACCAAGCTCGAATCCTCATGAGATCAGATTTGGATGCTCTCCTACTCATGTACATTGCATGTATGAATTTTCATGTCATTTGGTTAAGTATTGAGTGAGTTATGGATGGATCTTTTATAAAGGGATGGATTGAATGATCAAAATAACTCCAAACAACTTGATATTCGGATAAGGCACTTAATTATGGGATAGGACGACAACCAAATTGAGAAGGTTCAAAAATTGCACAAGTTTTCGGATCGGTACTGATCCGAAAATTTAGATCCAAACACTCCCAAACTTCCTGAACGACCTCTGCATGATGACTATAGGCTTTTGGTAAATTGGTCCTGCCCCAAGTGCACTCTAACCCCTATAAGTACCATCCTATATGCACCACTAAAGGGTATTAGATCTCTGCAAAACCTCTACCATTATTTCTTCACTCTTCTTCTCCTACATAATAGCCATTAAGGGACAATTGTGATCCCTCTTTTGTCGCTAACAATGTTGGCTTGATCTAGTCTATGAAAGGAGAATTATATTGTAATCTAAACTTCTTTGTAATATCAGTTGATCAATAATAGAATCTATAAAGTGGAGGTAGGCTTCATTAACAACCGAATCACTATAAGAATCTCTTGTCTCTTTACCCTTTCTGCTATTTTATATTTCTTTTTCTATTTTATTTGCATCAATGAACAAGGTTAGTGCTTTCACACTCAAACTAGGGGATTGATCCATTTTTTTAGTTAAAAATTATGATTCTTTTACTGAGAACAAAGGTAGATCTGAAAATTTGAAGTTTGGATCTAAGACTTGGGAAAAATTAAGAGACCTAACACTAGATCTAAAGTTGGAGCAAGTCAATTAGAGCTAGGTGCAGTCAGAAAGTATCCTTAAATTTTCACCAATCTAACTATGTAGCTAGAGAAGAAATGGAAAGGCTGATGAAGGAGATGCAGGATGGGATCTTGACTACGCAACAAGAGATAACAGAGGGATTCTTCCAAAGGATGGGGCAATAAGGAATTATAAGAGCTGCAGGAATTCAGACCCTAGGAAACAATACGGGAGTTGCTAGAATTGGATTAGAATGAGATGGAACATTGCCTCCACTCCTAGAGAAACCGATAAATTGGGGCAACACGAGAGTCAACCTAGGAATCATCATCGGTGATGGGATCAATATTGAAGCTGGGACTGAAAGGACCAATAATGGAGTGACTATTGAAACTCCAAGAACTAGTGGCACCGGAGCTGGTCTAAATACTAGAGTGCAATAGTCAAAGGAATATGTGCTAGGGCTACCCCGAAGGAGCGGATAAGAGAATGGGACTAGGAGAGTAGGGCAGGACACTAGTGTGCAACCGACGGGGTATGCATGGAATTTCCCAAGGCGGGGGAGGGGGCAGAACATCGCTTTCGAAAATGTGCTTCATTGGATGGTGAAAATCAAATTGTTGAATAGGTAAGAAGGCTGGTTAGAGGAGGACCAACAAATTAGGGTTTGGAAGATGTGAACTGAAACCAGTTTACTGCTAATATTCGGACCGTGAAAAATCCTCCCGATTTCATGCATCCCATATTGGAAATGTACGATGGAAAGACTAATCCAATGATCCATATAATGAGATATATCTCACATATGGAGGTGTTGGATGCTTCTGAGGAAGTAACACTATGGTGATTGCCATTATATTTGATGGGTTTGGTGGCGTTGTGGTTCAGACAGTTGGAGAATAGGTCCATTAGCAAGTGGAGCGAGTTAGCGGGTAGATTTTTAAGACAATTCCGAGTTTATATCTCACAACTAAAGATTGTGATGACGTTGGCAAATGTGAAACAAAGGATTGGGGAGATCTTGAGAAGTTATTTGACAAGATTCAATGCAGCAGTGGTTGTAGTCGATATGCTTGACCCATTAGTGATTTCGGTAGGTGTAGTGTCTGGAGTCGCAAGCAAGATCGACATTAGGGCTACACTTAATAGGGATCCACCAATGGATATTGTTGTGTTTTACTATGAAGTTGAGAGATATCTACGTCAGGAGGATGCTGACGCTGAAGATGAAGCTGAAGACGTTGAAAATTATGTTATAGATGGCAAGCAATCCTCTGGAGCAGGATTTGAAAGGACAAAGGGAAAAGAAAAGCTAATGATGATTCTAGGGAACCAGAATGACAAAGGAGAGAGCCCAAATTCCCTTCTTACTCTAAGCCGACAGAAACTCAAGAAAGGATATACCTAGACACTAGGAGGCAAATCCCTTATTAGAAGCCTCCGAGAAGAGAGCCCAGTACTCAAGAAAAAGGATCTAGAAATTTTTGCATCTTCCATGATTGGGCGGACATAAAACAATTGAGTGCCGATACCTTCATGATCTAATAGAAGAACTGGTTCGGAACAACCAGCTACCGCAGTATGTGAGGAATAGAGCTGCGAGCACAGCTGGAGCATCCACCACCCACCATAGATGCTTCAAGGGATTCCCTGGGATCTCGGCCAAGATAGATAATCCCATAACCGAGATGGATGGGAAGTCAGATCCGACTACTACTAGCTACTTTGGTTTGTTTTTTGCACTTTTCTTTTCATATATTATCGGTAAAAACAACAATAACCTTAGGCAGCTTACACGTGTGCGGGATCTCGAATGGCCTTAGTGTGGTGACCCCTTATATTTTATCCCAGATATTATTATATATTATTTTATTTTAAAGGAAATTTATCAAATCTGTTTCCCAAGATCCTGAGTTACCAATATAAATATACCAGTTCATATTTCATCATATAATAGCTCTACATATTTGATGATATGGTTGCTTCTTTTTTTTTATATAGGGGATGATATTTACATTAGTATCTATACATATAAGTGTGGTGGTGCAGGCATTGTGCACTATTTTTTTTTATTCATTCTGTATATATATATATATATATATATATATATATATATATATATATATATATATATATATATAACTACTGATGCATAATGCAATATTCAGGTGTTAAGAAACATAACTGAAAGGAGTATAATTGTTAGTATGAACTTACAAATTTGTTTCCACTATCAAATTTCCATTTCAGGTTTCACAGTTATATTTATTCTATATTTTAGTTTAGGTTGGTTGAGAATGCATACTGGTTAGCTTCGAGTTTATATTTCAAAAACTTGGAGTTTTTCAGTTGCTTTCTTCGAGTTGGAAACACTTACACCACATGAATTGCAGAGAAGTGATTCCAGGCTATAAGGATCTGACACTTAACCATTTGAGTTGGTCATGATCCCATTCCTTCAATATTCAAAACCATATTTCTGTGTAAATCATTTCCACAATCATACTTTCTTATCACCACTTTGCTTTTATTTTATAAAAGTTTCAATAAGATTTTATTTTCCCAGGTTTCAGACACAAAACCAAAATGTTTCCAAATCTATTTCTTTTGAAACTCTTTCTGTTTTTAAATCAACTGCATAAACATAAGTCATGCATTTTCTCAAGGAATACACACCACCCAATGTACCATACAGTTCAAGCATAATTTATCTTGTTCAAATTCCACAAGCTTATTTTGTTTTTATGCAAAATCTGTTGCACTTGCCTTTCTCAATTGTCATTATTATAACATCAATCACAAAAGAACAAGGGACTGATATGCACATATATTATATAGCTATGATATATCAGATTTTCATAGACCTCAAAAGATAGCTAAACATTTTATAAGAGCATCATCTAGCTACTTGTCATAAAACTTCACTCATCACAGTATTAGTTAGATACATGTCATAATTCAAACACCCAAGAAAAAGAAAAACATCTTCACTATCTAACTTTTAATTACTAATAATATTCAGGTCTTCCACTACAGGCAATTCTGCAAATACAAGCATTGTTTCTCTTATTTATACTAGCAGCTAATGCCTCCTTCATCATCATGTCACTTTTTCTTACCTGCATGCAAATCATTGAGCTGCCCCATTTATATGAGACACCCAGATGTTTGCAAGGCAACAAAAGGGTCAGTTTACACTGGTATGAGCATTAATAAATTCTATACAAGTTTACAAATCTTATGAACTTTTGTCACTTTCATAATCTAGCAGATTATAAACTAGGCACATCAGCAAAATAGCTAGGTGACCTTAAGCATACAACCATACATTCAACATATATGTAACAAGCCATGCATTATTCACAACATTATAAATAAATTCAGGTTATGTTCTCCCAGATTTTTTTTTTCCCAGCAGATCATTAAGGTTACTACATTAAACCTTATTTAATTTACAGTTTTGTTCAGATATTATAACCCAGAGATTTTTAAATCTCATCCCCCATTTTATTTAAGGTCTAAATCCCCCGTCAAATGAACACAAGTATGCATTGTGAAGGAATTCTCCCAGTTAGTCTTACTTATTCCAATCACACAAAGGCCTCAGGGTGCATTTACACCATGCATATACTTTCCCCCACCTGAAGAAAGCAGATCATTGACTAACTCCAAGTGACCTGATTAATTTTCTTTATTTAATCATAGAGTTTATTGAAAACTCCCCCTCCAATTTTTATGGTTAGCTTATTAAGCCCCTGCTTATAGCTTATTCATAAAAACTTCAACCCATTCATGTTTTCAGAAAACATAAGTACTCTTTAGTACAGTCTTTTCTTATTGCAGAGATTTCTCATCATGTATATGATCTTTCCTATATTAACTTAAGCATTATGATCCTGTTATTATTCTATTGCAGAAGTATGGACAGAGGTGTTTGTTAAAAATTCATCAAAACCCAGAAAAGCCTCCTATCTTATTATTTAGAATATAAACATGAGCTAGACCTTCATCTTGCTGCCTATGTTCAAAATAATTTAGATCCATACTTAACAATAGTAAAAACAGAATTAAAAATGCTCAAACCATATAAGCTTGGAAAAACTATCATACAAAAACTCCAAACAGAAATACACAACAACATCCATTTCATCCATATCAAACCATTTCAAAGATTAAATACTACTTTTAATATTTTCAGGCTGCCTCCCAGAGGTCTTATTGCCATTGCATAAAATGAATTAATGCTCACCTATATTCTTTCTTGTATTATCTTGCTCCCCTACTCTGCAATTGCCTTCAGGTCTGCATACCCATTTTTTTCTTATATGTATTTATTTTTTTCTGAGAGAATGATGATGATCCTTATGATATGCAGGTTTTTATAAAGCGGTTTTTAGGGTTTAAGGGAATGGGTAATTCCTTTGATACCCTTTTATTCTTTTATGCACAGTTTACACTGATGCATAGTCCTCAATTGGAATTATACCCTCTTGATTTCCTTTAGTAGTTATTTCGGGATCTCCAATACTTTTATTTCTGCATGCTATTTCTATGATTTCATCCCATTCATGCCATATGCATGTGACCTTGTGCATTTTTATTTTTTGCTCTATCTTTATAAAAACTGTAATCTGTTTGCATTTTCTACCTAGCCACCTTTTCCATTAAATTATATACACCATTATATATGATTATGTGATATAAAAATTATTTATACTATATTACTTTTATTCCACCCCTTTAAACAGCAACTTTTATATATATATATATATATATATATATATATATATATATATATATATATATGAGTTATAAAAATTATACACACACAAAAGTTTATTTGTTTTTTTTTTTCAACATGATTACTTAAGTCATTTAAAATTTCATTAATTTCCATTACATTTTACTTCTTAAATTAAACAGGAAATTCCCTATATTTTAAATACATATATTCATATAATTCTTTGGTCATATAACTATTAGTTTTAAGTTAAATTTTTTTTTTTAACTTCTGAAATTCTTGAAATAAATATAACTTACATTTTATTTTAGTTTAGGGTCATTACATACCCTCCCCCTTAAAGGAATTACGTCCCCATAATTTCTTCTAATTTCTCCAATTAAAAATATTAATCCATAGCCTGTTTTAATTCCATAACTCCATACTCACGTTTTATGAAAGCAAACAATGCATAAGAATATTCAGAGAATTATTATAAACTACTTAAACATACCTCTTCATCAGTAAACAAGTTGGGGTATTTAGCCCTCATTTTGTCCTCCACCTCCCATGTACAATCATTGGTATCCAAACTCCATTGAATTTTTACCAGTTTGATCACCTTGTTCCTCAACTTTTTTCTCCTCCTTAGCAACTATCCCCACTGGTTCATTTGCATAGACCAAATTCTTTTGGACTTGAATTTGAGTAGGTGACTCCAGAATTGCTCCTTCATCATGCACCCATTTTCTCAATTGAGAAACATGAAACACTGGATGTACACCACTTAATTCCTCAGGTAATTGAAGCTTATAGGCCATAGCACCAATTCTTTGTATAATTTCATATGGCCCTACAAATCTTGGTGATAACTTTCCTGATTTCCCAAATCTGAACACTTTTCTCATTGGTGATACTTTTAGAAAAACATATTCTCCCTCCTTAAACTCCATTGGCTTTCTCCTTTTATCTGCATAAGACTTCTGCCTTGACTGTGCTGTTTTCATTCTATGTCTAATTAACTCAATCATGTTGGAAGTTTCTTTAACATGATCTGGTCCTATTAGTATACCCTCTCCCATATCCAACCAACAGGCAGGGGATGTGCAGGGCCTCCCATACAAGGCTTCAAAGGGTGCCATTCCTATGGTTGACTGGTAGCTATTGTTATATGTAAATTCTGCCAAATGAATATGGTCGTCCCAATTGCCCCCAAAGTCAAGCACACATGCTCTTAATAGATCCTCCAATATTTTATTTACTATTTCTGTCTGCCCATCACTTTGAGGATGGTAGGCAGTACTTAAGCATAATTGTGTTCCCATTGCTTCTTGGAAGCTTTCCCAAAATCTTGAGGTAAACAAAGTTTCTCTATCACTTATAATGGTCTTAGGTATACCATGTAGCCTTACCACTTCCTTAATAAATAATTGTACAAGTTTAGATGCCTTTCTATCTGACCTGACAGGGACAAAGTGAGCTGATTTGGTTAGCCTATCAACAATTACCCATATACTATCATTGCCTCTCTTAGTTCTAGGCAAACCATCCACAAAATCCATGGAAATACTTTCCCATTTCCACTGAGGTTCCTCCAATGGTTGCAGCATGCCAGAAGGCTTTTGGTAGTCTGCTTTAATTTGTTGACAAGTGAAACACTTTGCCACATATCTTGCCACTGCTTGTTTCATTCCTGGCCACCAGTAGCTTCTTTTTAAATCATGATACATTTTAGTACCACCAGGGTGTATGGTGTACTTGGTTTTGTGATGCTCATTCATGATTTCTTCCTTCAACTCTGTAATGTCTGGTACACACAGCTTCTCATTCTTCCTCAAATATCCTTTGTGATCTATTTTAAAATTTTCCAACTCAATATTGCTATGTAACATTTCTTTCTTCTCCTTCAAATCCTTGTCTTGGTCTTGCATGCTACCAATTTTCTCCACTAGATTAGATTTTACTGTAATCAACCCTAGTGTGCCATATTCTACCATATCATTGTGCTCACCAAAATTCTTTTCATTCTTGCTATGTATATCTGCCTCCCCAAGCATTGTTAGGTTTTTAAATTCATCAATCATTAGACTTGCTAACCTAACTTGATGCCTACTCAAGGCATCTGCCACCCTATTGGCTTTTCCAGGGGTGTACAAAATATCTAAATCATATGCAGCTAGAAACTCCATCCACCTTGCTTGTCTCATATTCAAATCTTTTTGAGAAAATAAATATTTCAATGCTTGATGGTCTGTAAATAATTCAAATTTTGCTCCAAGCAGATAATGCCTCCAAAGTTTTAATGCAAACACTATTGCAGCTAATTCTAGATCATGAGTTGCATATTTGGTTTCATTGGGTTTAAGCTGTCTTGATGGATATGCCACTACCTTGCCATGTTGCATAAGCACTGCACCTAATCCGGACCCACTAGCATCAGTATATACAACCATTCCTTCATTTTCTTCTGGGATTTGCAAAACAGGAGCTTCTACCAGTGCTTGCTTCAATTTCTCAAAAGCTTGTTCACATTGCTCAGTCCACACATATGGTTGGTTCTTTTTTGTCAACTTAGTCATTGGTGCAGCTATTCTTGAAAAATCCTTGATAAACCTTCTATAATACCCTGCCAATCCCAAGAATGATCTCACCTCAGTCACTGTTCTGGGTCTACTCCATGATTGAACTGCAATCACTTTGCTTGGATCTACACTTACCCCTTGCTGTGACACTATGTGTCCTAAGAATTTTACTTCATGTTTCCAAAATGTACATTTTGAATACTTGGCTTTTAATTCATGTTCTCTAAGTCTGGATAATACTATGTGTAGATGCATAGCATGATCATCTTCTGTCTTGGAGTAAATTAATATATCATCTATAAATACTAGTACAAATTTATCCAAAAAGTCTCTGAAAATTCTATTCATCAAATCTACAAAATAAGAGGGAGCATTGGTCAAGCCAAATGGCATTACTAAAAATTCATATAAGCCATATCTGGTATTAAAGGCTGTGTACTCAATGCGTTCCTCTACAACTTTCATTTGGTGAAATCCAGAGGCTAAATCTAATCTTGAAAATATTCTAGCTCCATGTAATTGATCAAATAGATCATCTATTCTAGGCAGTGGGTACTTATTTTTAATAGTTACCTTGTTTAAATCCCTATAGTCTACACACAACCTCATTGTTCCATCATGTTTCTTGACAAAGAGCACTGGGGAACCCCAACTAGAACTACTTGATCTTATGAATCCTTTCTCTTCTAATTCTTCTAGTTGATGTTTTAATTCTACCAGTTCTTTTGGACCCATCCTATAAGGCTTTTAATGATTGGATTTGTTCCTGGCATTAACTTTATTTTGAACTCAACTGGTCTATTCTGAGGAATTCCTCTTACTTCTCCAAACACATCTGTGTATTCATTAACTACTGGAATTTCCTCTATTTTTAATTCCTTTTGAATTTCATTTATACTCCAAATTTTATTAAAACATGTGTTCTTTGCTATTTCACTTAAAACTGTAATTCTTTTGCCTTCATTTGTCTCCAAAGAAATAGTAAGATTTTCTAAATTTAAAATTGCTTTATTTTTCATTAACCAATCTACCCCCAATATAATTCCAATACCAGGATAATTTAAAGTATATAGATCTGAATCAAAACCATAACCCCCTATAATTAATTTCAGACCCATACACTTCATTTTTAGCATACAATGACTCCCTATGGGACTGTGTATAGTTAAGGGTTGTTCAATAGAAACACAAGCAAGTGCTAATTTCTTTACTATTTCCAAAGATATCAGTGAATGTGAGGCACCAGTGTCATATACTACTGATATTGGTTGGGTATTGATTAGAATTATACCTTCAAGTTGTCCAACATTTTCAGTGGTGTTGGTTGCCAAAGCTCCTACCCTTGCCGTTTTCTTATGAGTCTCTGGGCAGTCCTTCTTTAAATGTCCCATCTTTCCACAGTTATAGCTGCTTCCTTTTGGTATTTTTGGGTCAGGGCATTGGTTACTGTAATGTCCAGCTTTTCCACAGTTAAAACAATGAGTAAATTTCTTGCTTTCAGGTGCTAGTGCTCCTTCCCCTTTCTTAACTCCTTTACTTGCATTTCTCTTGTCATAAGGTTGCACTTTGTTCTGACCTCCCTTCTTCTTATTGAGCTTCATGTTCCTGAATTTCTCTCTTGTGGTATCATGTTGCTCAAAAGAGAGTGTTAGATCAATCACTTGATCAAAAGTTTTATCTTTATATGGTAACATTGCCCTGGATAGATTGGGGTTCAAGCCTTGAATGTACCTTGCATTCTTTGCTTCTGCATTCCCTATCAACACCATTCCATACTTAGATAATGCTTCAAACTTCTGAGTGTACTCATTTACACTCATGCCTCCTTGCCTTAATCTAATAAAATCTTCAAGCAGTGTGGCTTTGGCAGATGCTGGGATAAATCTGGCCTCAAGCATGACTTTGAAATCATTCCAAGTGATATCATTTTCTGGCCTTCCTACTATCACAACCTCCCACCAGTCCAGTGCAACCCCCTTCAATTTCCTTGAAGCTATTTGTCTTTTCCTTTGGTCATTGATTTGCATATCTGTAAAGACCCTTTCCATAGTCCTTATCCACATTTGAACACCCATAGCTCCTTCAGTGCCTTCAAAATCCTTTCCTCCCAAATTGGTACAAGTCTTGAGCAATTTGGAGAGCTCCTCATGAGGATTATCTTGCCTTGGTGCCATTCCATCCCTCAAAGCCCTCACAAAATCTTCCATGCTTATCACAGGTGGCTCACGTGATGGTCCTGCACCTGTGTGATGTTTGGGTCCTACCATAATGCTATAGATATAATTTTTAAGTTAGTTTATTTACCCCCATATTCTTAATATCTTTACTTGGCTTATTTATTTGATTTAGGTGTACCCTATACATGTATCTCAAGCATACATTTCAATCATACAAAAACATCCAACCTTAAGAATTCAATCAATGCATTCAATCATCCATATACATACTATAATGTTTACTATGTTATTTAAAACATAGCTCTGATACCAACTGTGGTGACCCCTTATATTTTATCCCAGATATTATTATATATTATTTTATTTTAAAGGAAATTTATCAAATCTGTTTCCCAAGATCCTGAGTTACCAATATAAATATACCAGTTCATATTTCATCATATAATAGCTCTACATATTTGATGATATGGTTGCTTCTTCTTTTTTTATATAGGGGATGATATTTACATTAGTATCTATACATATAAGTGTGGTGGTGCAGGCATTGTGCACTATTTTTTTTTATTCATTCTGTATTTATATATATATATATATATATATATATATAACTACTGATGCATAATGCAATATTCAGGTGTTAAGAAACATAACTGAAAGGAGTATAATTGTTAGTATGAACTTACAAATTTGTTTCCACTATCAAATTTCCATTTCAGGTTTCACAGTTATATTTATTCTATATTTTAGTTTAGGTTGGTTGAGAATGCATACTGGTTAGCTTCGAGTTTATATTTCAAAAACTTGGAGTTTTTCAGTTGCTTTCTTCGAGTTGGAAACACTTACACCACATGAATTGCAGAGAAGTGATTCCAGGCTATAAGGATCTGACACTTAACCATTTGAGTTGGTCATGATCCCATTCCTTCAATATTCAAAACCATATTTCTGTGTAAATCATTTCCACAATCATACTTTCTTATCACCACTTTGCTTTTATTTTATAAAAGTTTCAATAAGATTTTATTTTCCCAGGTTTCAGACACAAAACCAAAATGTTTCCAAATCTATTTCTTTTGAAACTCTTTCTGTTTTTAAATCAACTGCATAAACATAAGTCATGCATTTTCTCAAGGAATACACACCACCCAATGTACCATACAGTTCAAGCATAATTTATCTTGTTCAAATTCCACAAGCTTATTTTGTTTTTATGCAAAATCTGTTGCACTTGCCTTTCTCAATTGTCATTATTATAACATCAATCACAAAAGAACAAGGGACTGATATGCACATATATTATATAGCTATGATATATCAGATTTTCATAGACCTCAAAAGATAGCTAAACATTTTATAAGAGCATCATCTAGCTACTTGTCATAAAACTTCACTCATCACAGTATTAGTTAGATACATGTCATAATTCAAACACCCAAGAAAAAGAAAAACATCTTCACTATCTAACTTTTAATTACTAATAATATTCAGGTCTTCCACTACAGGCAATTCTGCAAATACAAGCATTGTTTCTCTTATTTATACTAGCAGCTAATGCCTCCTTCATCATCATGTCACTTTTTCTTACCTGCATGCAAATCATTGAGCTGCCCCATTTATATGAGACACCCAGATGTTTGCAAGGCAACAAAAGGGTCAGTTTACACTGGTATGAGCATTAATAAATTCTATACAAGTTTACAAATCTTATGAACTTTTGTCACTTTCATAATCTAGCAGATTATAAACTAGGCACATCAGCAAAATAGCTAGGTGACCTTAAGCATACAACCATACATTCAACATATATGTAACAAGCCATGCATTATTCACAACATTATAAATAAATTCAGGTTATGTTCTCCCAGATTTTTTTTTTCCCAGCAGATCATTAAGGTTACTACATTAAACCTTATTTAATTTACAGTTTTGTTCAGATATTATAACCCAGAGATTTTTAAATCTCATCCCCCATTTTATTTAAGGTCTAAATCCCCCGTCAAATGAACACAAGTATGCATTGTGAAGGAATTCTCCCAGTTAGTCTTACTTATTCCAATCACACAAAGGCCTCAGGGTGCATTTACACCATGCATATACTTTCCCCCACCTGAAGAAAGCAGATCATTGACTAACTCCAAGTGACCTGATTAATTTTCTTTATTTAATCATAGAGTTTATTGAAAACTCCCCCTCCAATTTTTATGGTTAGCTTATTAAGCCCCTGCTTATAGCTTATTCATAAAAACTTCAACCCATTCATGTTTTCAGAAAACATAAGTACTCTTTAGTACAGTCTTTTCTTATTGCAGAGATTTCTCATCATGTATATGATCTTTCCTATATTAACTTAAGCATTATGATCCTGTTATTATTCTATTGCAGAAGTATGGACAGAGGTGTTTGTTAAAAATTCATCAAAACCCAGAAAAGCCTCCTATCTTATTATTTAGAATATAAACATGAGCTAGACCTTCATCTTGCTGCCTATGTTCAAAATAATTTAGATCCATACTTAACAATAGTAAAAACAGAATTAAAAATGCTCAAACCATATAAGCTTGGAAAAACTATCATACAAAAACTCCAAACAGAAATACACAACAACATCCATTTCATCCATATCAAACCATTTCAAAGATTAAATACTACTTTTAATATTTTCAGGCTTCCTACCAGAGGTCTTACTGCCATTGCATAAAATGAATTAATGCTCACCTATATTCTTTCTTGTATTATCTTGCTCCCCTACTCTGCAATTGCCTTCAGGTCTGCATACCCATTTTTTTCTTATATGTATTTATTTTTTTCTGAGAGAATGATGATGATCCTTATGATATGCAGGTTTTTATAAAACTGTTTTTAGGGTTTAAGGGAATGGGTAATTCCTTTGATACCCTTTTATTCTTTTATGCACAGTTTACACTGATGCATAGTCCTCAATTGGAATTATACCCTCTTGATTTCCTTTAGTAGTTATTTCGGGATCTCCAATACTTTTATTTCTGCATGCTATTTCTATGATTTCATCCCATTCATGCCATATGCATGTGACCTTGTGCATTTTTATTTTTTGCTCTATCTTTATAAAAACTGTAATCTGTTTGCATTTTCTACCTAGCCACCTTTTCCATTAAATTATATACACCATTATATATGATTATGTGATATAAAAATTATTTATACTATATTACTTTTATTCCACCCCTTTAAACAACAACTTTTATATATATATATATATATATATATATATATATATATATATATATATATGAGTTATAAAAATTATACACAAACACAAGTTTATTTGTTTTTTTTTTTCAACATGATTACTTAAGTCATTTAAAATTTCATTAATTTCCATTACATTTTACTTCTTAAATTAAACAGGAAATTCCCTATATTTTAAATACATATATTCATATAATTCTTTAGTCATATAACTATTTGTTTTAAGTTAAATTTTTTTTTTAACTTCTGAAATTCTTGAAATAAATATAACTTACATTTTATTTTAGTTTAGGGTCATTACACTTAGGCACGCCTCTGAGTCGAGTGCTTGAAATGACTGTTTAGGATAATAATCTAAGACTTCTTGGACATATAAAAAATTTAGATTGGTTCCTTGTCATGCTCTGAGTTGGATGCCTAAGATAAACATTCATGATTTCTTCTTATTTAATTTTTGCTTGTTTGCTTTGATTTTAAATTTTATAAAATCCATATTCAACGTGATGACAGATTTTGAACGCCGTAGAGTCCCGACCAGAGAGATGGGACTGTAATGCAAGAGGTAAGTCCCCTTATCGGAGAGCGAGTGGGTGGACTTATACGATGTCAAACGTCATGGAGTCCCGACCAAAGAGATGGGACCGGAGTGCAAGAACTAAATCCGCTCACCGGAGAATGAACGGATGGACTTAATTAATCCCTCTTAACTTAATAAGCAAATGATCCTAAGAGATAGTCCTCTTGAACTGAAACAATAAACGATCAGTGGAGATCATCCCCTAAACTAAACATTAAATGATTCGGAGAGATCACACATTAAACTTAAATGGTCTAGTGAGATCAAACTTTAAAACGATTATGATTTTGCGAAAAGGATTTGAGTGCCTTACAAATAGAATAAAATGGATAAATCCTAGATGAACACAAGATGATTTCGATATATGATGTGATTTCGATATATGATTTTGATATAATGTGATTTTGATATATGATGTGATTTTGATATATGATATTATGAATTAAATCTGAGTGGTAATGGAGTAAATCTCGGATGAACACTAGGCAGTTAGAGATGTGTAATGTAATTGAAGATATGTGATGTAATTAGAGACATGAGATGTAATAACTCCGAATGAAACCGGAATGATTATGATGTATATATTACAGTTAGGTGGAGTCTAGAGTCTTAGGCTGTAACAGGTTTGGAATAACTTGTCATTGATTAAAGAATCCAAAGGAATTAGATGGTTCACCAAGGCTAAAGCAGCTGGAAAGCTCAACAATCAGAGACTTGTTTTTGGCACTTGTTCGGGAGCAAAGCACAGCTTGCGTTCAGAAGGCATACTTTGGGAGACAAATGTTAACTGGTTTTTAACCCAATAGAATGCTAGCACAACGGCTCGAAACTTGAATTCAAGTACTTTGGCAACATTCAAATTAAGTTAGAATGGCTCAAAACTTGACCCGAAGGCCTAAAAGTACAAGAAAAAGAAATATAATAATTTTGGCCCAGAATTATGCTAACTTTTCAAATCGGTACTGACCGATCCAATTGGATTGGTATCGATCCTAAATGTTGACTCATGGTTCCTTCTAACCACTTGCATTACACTCCTATGCCTCTACTAAGCTCACCTATCAAGTTTGGTAACATTCCAAACAACATAGTTCAAGAAGTGAGGACTCATTTGATACATTCAAATATCTATCTGCTTTTGGACCGAAACAACTTAAAATGGACCTACAAATTCATACTGACTTGGATTAGCATGATATTTGAAGTGGACACTTAGAAGACATAAAAAATGAAGTCATTTGGACAAGCGAATTTAGATCTGCACTAATACAAACTTATCGGATCGTCCGATCCATTTATGGTGGGGCCCACCAAATGCGATCCATGGTGTAGGTCCACACCTCCTCTAGAAGCTAACTGCAATAATTCATCAAATTCTGATTAGTACTGATCGAGTTATGGATGGATCTTCTATAATCCAGAAGAAGATTTAAAAATAAGCTAAGGTTGGATCACTACTGATCCGACTCAATTGGATCATCATCGATCCAAATGCTTAGCTCGGATCCTCATTGGATCAGATTTGGGCACTCTCCTACACATGTACGTTGTATGTATAAAGTTTCATGTCATTTGGTTAATACTGAGTGAGTTTTGGATGAATATTCTACGAAGGGTTGGATTGGATGATCTACAAAGATGGATGATCAAACTAATTCCAAACGGCTTCATATTTAGACAAGGCACTCAATTATGGGATAGAAAGACAACCAATTGAGAAGATTCAAAAATTGAACAACTTTTCGGTTCGGTACTAATCTGAAAAGTTAGCTAAACACTTCTAAACTTCCTAAGCGACCTCTACATGATGACTATAGGCTTTTGGTAAAGTGATTCTGCCCAATGTGCACTCTAACCCTTATAAATACCATCCTATCTACACCATTAAAGGTGGTACTGCAAAAGCTCTGCTATTTTTTCTTTACTCTTCTTCTCCCACATAACAGCCATTAAGGGACAATTGAGATCCTTCTTTTGTCTTTGACAATGGTGGCTTGATCTAATCTACAAAAGGAGAATTATATTATAATCTAAACTCCTTTGTAATATCAGTTGATCAATAAAAGAATCTATAAAGTGGATGTAAGCTTCATTGACTGTTGAGCTACTATAAAAATCTCTTGTCTCTTTACCTTTTCTGCTATTTGCTATTGTTTTTTCTATTTTATTTGCCTTGATAAACATGGCTGATGCTTCCACACTCAAACTAGGATGTTGATCCATTTTTAGGTTAAAAGATGTGTAGATTATTGTAACTATTATTTAGTGTGTGTGTGTGTGTATAAGTTACATTATTCTATCCTTAGAGATTTAGGGGATGAAATCTTTTTAAGGATGGAGAAGGTAACATCCAAGAAATTTTAATAGTAAATTAAAATATTAATAAGAATAAAAATGTAATCTCACATAAAAGAACAAATTAGTAACTTTCTACAAATGAAGAAATTTGGAGAATCTGATTTTTCCATCGTGTCAAGTAGATTTTTCTAGCCAAATTCATATATAAGTTGTCCGAAATGGATACCGTATGAAGAAATATAGAAATTTACCATAGCATGCATTTCTTCTTTCACGCCTATTTTGAAAAGTAAGTTTAAAAGTTAATCCAAGAATAAAAAAAACTTATTGTTAAGAAATAAGTTGAGCATGTATGAATCACTCTAGGAAAGGAAAGGAAAGAGAGATGGTACAATGATGTATATGCATTTTAAAAGAGAAGGAAAAGTATTTATTAGCAAAAATGTGAAAATACTTCAGTGAAAAAGCATTAATCATGAAATTACTGTTGTATTTGATAGGCTGAAATGCTAAAAAGGAAAAAAAGGATACATCAATATATTTGAAAAGAGTATAATTTTGTCAATAAACATTAAATAATAAGAAGAATATATTTAATGCAAAGAGAAAGAGTATTAATTACCTTTTATGGAATTTGTTGTTGTAATTAATATACGTTATATGTGTTAGACAGGGCATATAACGAATACTTTAAAATAAAAGAATATATCTAATGTTATATGTTTGAAAAGTGAATATACATGGAAGTAAAAAGGTTATTTTAAAAGAAATGTATTTATATGCACAATGGTAAGAATATTAACTGGATTGATGAAGGATCTATTATTAAATATATGTTGCTTATGCTAAAAGAGAGTAACAACAATATATTTAAGAAGAATAAGGATGTATGTAATGTTGTAGAAATAGAGGTAGCAAGATAGGAAAATAAATCATTATTTTAAAAAGAAATGTGGAATATGTTATCTCCCTATTATATAAACAAAGGTTGAGTCCCATTTGAACTTGAAAGCATAAATATTAATCAATTAAAAATTGATGATGCAATTAAGTAGTAGAGAATAAGATTTTTAATTATTTACACATGCATGTACACATATTGTTTCTTTCTTTATAAGAAAATATCAATTAAGTAGTAATGAAATTTGTTGTTAAGTCGGTATATTATTTCTTTCTTTCTCAGGAATAGGGCGAAATGTTATAACCTGGATTTGGAAAGAATAATACTAGTTGAGTGCTAAAAAAATTAATCACTACCAAGATATATACGAGTGTGTGTGTGTGCGCACTCAAGATTCCTTATAATGGTTAATAACATATGTATACATGTATATATAAATCAATGAATTAATTAGAATTAGGATGACATAAATTAAGATAATGAAAAGGCTATGTTTTTAACATAGAAAGTGGTAAAAGAGTAAAAGGAAATAAATAAAACTTAACAATTAGGGAAGCGTTAACTAAATAACCATCTAGATTTAATATATTGGTCCAACGGTCCATAATTGACCAAATATCTTTAGTTGGAGATGAAGTGATTAATTAGCGTATAGCATGAAAACAAAGATTTCCTATGGTTAATCAATGGTTAGAACTAATTCAAATCACCTATAAATATACGCCTAGTTTAAAGCCTAATTCATCACAAAATTTGTCAGTATATCAAAGCTCTATCAATATTCTTCTCCTCTACAAACCAAAAATTCTTCATAGTCGAAGTAAAATCAAAGTAGAAGAAATACAACAAAAGAGCTAGGAAAGAGCAAGCTAACGGGTGCAGATCTCATACAAGGAACGAAGTTGGAGCTTGGATATGAGATGAGTGGGAATAAGTTTAATAAGATGATTATTTACTATTAAATTTTACCTATTCTATCTGTTCTAGGGTATTAGTAAATAAATCTGAAAACTATAAACCCTAATTCTTAGATCTAATTTCTAAACCTAAAATCTAGATTAAAATGGAATGCATATGAATTGGTTAATCTCAACTGAAACCTTGTTAAACCCCTTTTTCACTTATAAAATCATAACCCTAAAAAAATTGTTAACTTTGAGGTACGTTAGCATAAGAAACCCCTTTTTGATTAAAATCCTAAAATTTGTTAACTATTAGTAACTTAAAATAGAAACTGTAAAAACCTAAATTTAAACAGGTAACCTAGGGTAAAGTTGAAATCGTCGTGAATTATTAAATCTTATATTGATGCTAGCATACCCCTTTAATCGTTTAAGCGTAAACCCTACAATAATTAAACCTTAAATCTATAAACCCTAGATTTAGCAAAATTTGTGTTGAAACTAAAAGCATAGGTCGAATTAGTAACTAGGGTTGGAACTGCTAATGAAATGAATTAAAAAAATGCAATCAATAATTAAAATCAAGTGAACCCTATATTTTAGTCTACGACCGATCGACCCTTGATCCCTGGTGGTCGACCGGTTAGGATTGGAGATAAACTGATTAATGCGTAAACTATAGAATTTGAACCTTGGCCTAAGGCCCACATTAGCAATAAAAATTATAAAAAGTAGATAAAAATTATAAAAAATTATATTAAAATTATATGAATATTAATTGCTTATTTGAGCCTACTTTGGGGCTAAATGTGTATGTTACTGATAGTAGGGCAGCTAGTTCCTTATAAGAGGATGCTAGGCCATTGGGGTGAGGTAAATGTTGTTTACCCAACTTAGGTGGACATGCAATACTAATAAGGATACCTGATTGAGTGTGGTTAGGCATAATAGGAATCTTAGTATGCATGATTTTTGATCCAACGAGATACAGTTTCGATGGAGGATTCTGGCACATGCAATAAGAGGCTAACATTACGATCGAGAGGTGGATACATATGCAGATGATGAGACACTTTGGCGAGTTAGCATTGGGTGTTCCCTCTCGATGCGTTGTTGGGATCACATGAAAATCAATTCCCCGTTAGACGAAAGGCAGTGATATTAGTGGAAAGTAGTCTTCATAGTAGCAATTTATGGTTATATATATATATATGGAAATTTATTTCCACAATATCCTAGGGGCTGTGTGTCCTTATTTGAGTAGCTCTAGGAGCGGTGGTAGATCGTTAGTCATGAGGTTCAATTCGTAGCTCGATCCTTGGGGTAGCTTATAATGGTTGTAGTATAGGTATGTACTAGACAAGAACCCTTAGGTAGCGGACCTTTGGAATCCACAAATACTTGTAGTAAACCATATGTCATCTAGAGTAGAATCAAAGTTAAGAGCATACGATAATCACATATTAAACTTGTACCCATTCATTAGACTTTTGTCTATCCCACCCTCTTCTTTTCATTTTCCACTGCCATAGGATGACAGATTAGCAGTTGATTGGGAAGAGTTCATGGAGAAAGGAGCCTTATGTTGGAGTTATAATATTTTTCATTGGCTCTCACGTAGTTATCTATTGTATTAAATGTTTGTCAAGCTTATATTGTACTTTGTAAACAGTGTATATGTAAAATAAGTATTTTGGAGATTGCTTTTTTGAAATGTCTATTTTTCAGTACTAATATTTTAATTTCTTCCGTTGTAGGATCTGAAAGTCTAGAATGTCTTACAATTTAACCTTATAATCATGCCCTATAATGTTTAAAAAACCCTATAGCTCGTATTTCTTGACACGACGCGAGTTCGAAAGTCACCTTAAACATTGGATCAGTCTGCGAGGAAGTGCAGGTTGTTATACTTCCGTACATGCATTATCGTAAGGACTCTTAGACAAGAATGGGTGTGAATAAAAAATATTACTTATTCTAACTTATCCCTAATGCATTGTAAATGAGATTAAGAACCTTTTATCCATGCATTGTCGTAAGGTCTCTTAGATGAGAATGGATATTAATTAACGAAAACCGAAACAACCATTTTACAGGTATACCAGAGTGGCTAAGGGAGTTTGTTATATCATATGTGTAAATTTTTTTAATTTCTATAAGCTCTCAACAATAAATTTAGGGTATGTCAATTTAGCCAACACATATAAGAATGAGAATTAATTGTGAAAAATAAAAAATAAGTGAATCAATAGCATATAAAAGTCAAATGATAGATATAGAGATGACGAGGGATATGAAATTACCAAAAAAACACTATAAAGTTTACTCAATAATTTTTTTCTTAAAATGGTATTTTCCAATCAAGGAGCATAATACCATATTTTCATCTACTATTTAATCAACATCATTATTTTTGACAATCTCTATACGTTTAATATGTAGTAATCATATATTCTAGAAAATTATTCCTTTAAACAAACCAGAAATTTTAAAAAATAATAATAAATAAAATCTAAAAATATTAATAATAAGAGGGAAAAACTATTAATACCAGTCCATTCGTAATTCCCAAATAACGTATGCATGGAAATATATCTTCTTAAAAGGATTTTGTAAAGATATCGACCGGCTGGAAATCAATTGAAATAAAATTAATGCAACTATCCTCTTTCGAAATGTGATCTCTAATAAATTGGTGTCTTAGGTCTATATGCTTAGTACAAGAGTGGTGAATGTAATTTTTTGACGAGTCACTTACAGTTTTGCTATCATCATGCTTTATAGGTACATGTTTAAATACTATGCCAAAGTCTAGCAGTGTTTGCGTCATCCATAAAATTTATGCACAACTACAACCTAATGCATATATTCATCTTTAGTAGTAACTAACGCAAATCTATTTTGTTTTTGACTTAACCAAGAAACTAATATTTGTCCTAAAATAACAAGTTTCGCTAGTATTTTTCCTATCCACAAGACTATCAGTATAATCAACATCATAATAACGAACTAAATCAAAATTATTACATGACGGATACCATACTCCAAATTTTTTTATTGCAAAAGATATCTGACAATTCATTTTATGGAATTTAAATGTGGTTCTTTTGGATCAACTTAAAATTGTGCACATAAATAGAGAACATTATGTTTGGTCCAGATGTCATAAGATAAAGAAGAGCATCAATCACACTTTGATATTTCACTTATTTACTTTAGTACAATTTTCATCCTTAACGAGCTTTGCTGAAGGAATCATAGGTGTTCTAGGCGGTTTTGCATTCATAATTCTAAATCTTTTTAGTAACTACTTCACGTATTTTATTTCTGAGATAAAGAATCACTTCTTTCTTTGCTTGATTTGAATTCTAGAAAATATTTTAATTCTCTTACAAGCTCATTTCAAACATACATTGCATGACTTTTTCAAACTTTTGACATATTGTTTCGTTAGTAGCACCATAGATAATGGCATCAACATAAATTTAAAAAATTGCAAAATCATCATGTTCATGCAATAGAAACAAATTAGTGTGGGCGCTTCTCTTTTTAAAACCGTTTTCCAAAAGACACATGCTGAAACATTTATACCAAGATTTAGGAGCTTGTTTAAGTCCATATAAAGCTTTCCAAGTTTGTATATGTGATTCGTAAATTCATTGTTCTCAAAATAGAGGGTGTGTTCAACAAACACATTTTACTTTAAATAACCATTTGAAAAAGCGATTTTAACATCCATTTCTAAGTTAAAACCTTTAAAGCATGCGAAAGATAGTAAAATTCTAATGGAATCTAACCTAACAACTATGGAAAATGTTTCACTAAAATCAATACCTTTTATTTAGTTATATTCATTTACAACCAATCTAGCTTTATATTAATCATATTTTCGGATTCATCCAGTTTGTTTTTAAACACCCATTTGGTACCAACCATAGGATAATCATTAGGTCTAGGGACTAATTTCTAAACAACGTTTCATACAAATTGGCTAGGTTGATCTTGCATGACTATTACCCAACATTCATTACTAAGTGCTATATCAGTATTCTTAGGTTCAATTTTAGATATAAAATCACTATGTGTTAACAAAGAACATAAATTTTTAGTAAAAGAAACACATGTTTGTCTACTGTCGTTGTATTACCTATAACCAATTCTGGAGGGTGACTTGCCTTGAACTTTAAATTCTCAATTTCTAATATTGATTTTTGAGGCTCGGTAGTACATTGATCAATCTCACTGTTGTCCTTTAATGTACTTTCATTGATCTCGTTTTCCTTATCATCATCTTTATCATTTCTAGTAGTCTTATCGCTATCCGGCATATCAAACTTCATAATAATTGTTTCCATAATAGTTTCCAATCGTTTATTGAAAACTCTATATTCTTTAGTTCTAGATGAATATCTCGTGAAATTCCTTCATCGATTTCAGACTCAAAATTTTCAAGTTGATCGTCTGTATTAAGAATATAACACGGAAATATAAAAACTCTAAAATAAGAAATGTTAGGCTTCCCATTATATCAAAGCTCAAAAAGGTTTATTTAAGTATTTCTTTAATAGTTACTCTATTCATTACATAGCATGATATGTTAGCTGCCTCTATCCAAAAGGATAAAGGAAAATTATATTCATTTAGCACAGATATAGCTAATTCATGCATAGATAAAGCATAGATATAGTTACTCTATTCATTACATGGCATGATATATTAGCTGCCTTTACCCAAAAGGATAAAGGAAAATTATATTCATTTAGCATAGATATAGCTAATTCTTGCAATGTACACTTCTTTCTTTTGATCGTCCCATTCTGTTGCAGTGTTCGAAGAGCTGAGAATTCATGTTTTAAAACATTTTCTTCACAAAAACGTTTAAAATCATAATTTTCAAACTCTCCTTCATGATCACTTCTCAAAGTAATAAATGAAACACGTTTTTTTCATTTTGAACCAGTTTTACATATTTTAAAAAGTAATCAAAAGGTTTATAATTTTTGGCTAGAAAATAGACCCATGTAAATCTTGAGTAATTATCAACTGATACATAATAATATTTCTTACCATTTAAACTAAAAATATCATTAGGTCCAAACAAGTCATATGAATTCGTTCAAGATTTTGAAGTAGTCAAGGTGTTTTAAGTATGAGAAGATGATCGATTAAATGTACCCATCATGCAAGCTTTGCACACCATACCGGTCCTATATTTCTGATACGGTAAACCTCTCAATAACTTCTTTTCGTCAATTTTTTTCTTTTAGAAAGCTAATCCTAGCATGTCTTAGGTGTTTATGCCATAATTTAGTTTTTACATAGCTACCAAACATGCAGAAATGGTTAGATCATCATATGAGACAGTGTAAAATTTTCCTTTTCTAAAAAAACAACCTCACTAGAAACTTATCAATGATTTTGCAAATAGTGATATCAAAAATAACATTCATACACTTATCATGGAGTTGGCTAATAGAGATGTAACACCCCATAAAAATTAAATTGAAATTTAATAAAAGAAATTAAATATAACAAGGGTAAAAATGTAATTTTTATAAACATATGAATTTGGCTACGAAACTTGCACTATTGCATTCATAGTGATTTTTGGACAAATTTCATACATAGAGTTTTATAATCGAACCTTGCATGAAAAAATTATTAACGTTTAAAAATTAGGGATAAATAAATAGGGAAGTAAATAAATTAAAAGTGGAAAGCACTGCTGGTCGATAGTCCGGTATAGACCTGTTGACCCATAGCGGTCCACCGCCTATGACCAAGTGGTCGATCTTTGAGCATATTCGACTGGGTTTTGGCTTGGCCGACTAGCTCGAATTTTATAAAGTTTAATCTAACGGCCGATGTATCCTATAAATACAACCCTAACCTAATATTAAAAACCCTAATATAATTTAAAGCGTATCAAAACCCTGTCTCTCCCAAAACTAAACTCTTTGTTTTTTCCAAATTAATTTTCTTCAAAAATAAAAGGTTTGCAAATTAAATTAAAAAGATTAAAGAAGGATGAATCAAATAAAATTAATTGATTTGGAGAGATCGACGAACTAAACAGGGGTGATTCCAAACATATAAAAGTGGGAATAGCTTACCAGTGGTGAGTGGGTTTATTATTAATATGATGATTTATACGTAATTAAGTTATTTGTAACGACCCATATTTTTAGCTATTTTAAATTATTAAATTTAATGTAATTATTAAATAAAAAATCATTAAAATAAAATTTTAATTATTTTAAATGTTATTTATTGGATATGAACTTGAATAAAATTTTAAGATAAACTAATTTCGAAGATTTAAGTAATAACAAGCATTGAAAGGTAATGTTATGTATTGAATGTGTATACAATTAATAGTTGGATTAAATAATAAATGTTGAGTTCATTAGATATAAATAAAGTAATTGATTGTTAATTAAAATTCATTTAAAATTTAATATTTAAATTGGTATAATATTGAATAATTAAATTGTTTAAATTTAATGTTGGAAATTTGAGACGACCCGACTTTCACACCATAGAAAATCATATCATCTTGAAGAAAGAAAGGGATAGAAAAGAGAAAAGAAAGAAGAGAAAGAAGAAACAACTTCAGAATCTAAACAGCGGAACGAATAAATTATATTAATAACATGAATATTACATAGTTTACAACCATCATCAGAGTTACACAGATAGTACAACACATACTAGACAGTTATAAACACCTGTCTAGATATACAACTCAATACAATACAAGAAACTACTCAGGGAAATCAACACAACGGAAATCTATATATCTACACGCAGAAGCCTCCTGCTCCATTGCACCTCCACAATTCGTCAAAGCCAACCTGAATCCCTTGGCTACTTGTAAAAATTTGAGTACCCAAGAGTTTAAGAAAAATAGAAGAAAAACTCTGGGTCAGACATAGGTCTGGTGTGAGTAACAGGTTAAGGTTGCTTAATTTTCAAAACCTTTTGAAAAGAAAGGTATCACGTAAGACTTCCCACACATAAACATGGAAAAGTTTTTACCTTACGCTAACCAAAACATTTGATAGGAAATTCAGTGATATTATAATAGGTCTAGGGTTTTCAAATAAATATGAAATAGCCGAAAATGTTACATTCGTTAAATTCTAGCTACTAGCCACAAAAGTGGGTAATACAATCAAATTTGATGGCACTTATTGGATTTTGAATTCCATACAATGGCAGGGCTACCGGGGTACCGCCCGTCACAGTACGTGGCTAGATCAACGTACCGAGGATCACTCCCAATCCCCTGCAACACAAAGCCGGAACCATCCCATACTGGACAGTCCCGAACAAGACAACCCCGACAGTTGGAACTCACAACCGTCCACACAGGCGAAATAAAAGGGACCTCTAGACAGGGAAAAATCTCGTCCTACTTGGGCATGACTCACTTAGCCTTGCTACACCTCCCTTGTTTTAGCCATTTCCGGTTGATGAGGCTTGAGGCTACGATTACTTTTAGTGAACAAATCACTTAGAATGCTCATCGTCCACCTGACGATTTTCTGAAAGCATTCAATCCATACAAGTTCGTTCCGGGTTCGAACGAAACCGAAGGCATTATCTCGTTACACTCATTTTGGAATCACCCTCAGAGTTAACGATGATAACCCTTGCACTCTAAATCTTTATCTTCGCTTGAGATTCACGACCTATCGTTAATTTGGATCGATGTGGTTTCCGGATATCCAAATATGGAAACCCGATCCCGGTCTCATCGAAATCCAAAACGTGTCTTTTAGGTCCAAGTTGTTTAAGGTTAAACAATTCAATTATCTATATACACATAGATAGATAACTCACAAATCACAATTGATAATCAATATTATCATAATAAACAGATGATCCATATTATCATAAAAATAGGTAATCTATATCATCATTGCAATAGATAATCTATATTATCATCACAATGCAACCAAAGCATTCATACCACACAACATTACTTATCTCATTTCTGAGATCACATCCATCAAGGCAATCAATACCATCCATTCATATATAAGCAATGATTTACTCAATTACAATATAATTAATTTAAAATGAATTAAATTAATTACCCCCATCTCAAATTAATTTGAAGTGAATTAAATTAATTACTTCATCTTTAATTAATTTAAAATTAATTAAATTAATTACTTCACCAATATAAATCTTGCTTACTCAACCATTTAATTAATTACAATCAATTAATTAATCATTCAAAATTAATCACCTTAATTAATCACCCTTGATTAATTATCCTTAATTACATTCAAGTAATTATCCTTAATTAATTCCACAAATTAATTATTCTCAAACAAAAACAGCAATTAACCTTTAATTACTTCAATTAATTAATTAACTATAATTAGTTACATTAATCCTTAATTAATAACATTAATTAATTACCTTTAATCACTTGTCATTAATTAATTAATCTTAATTAATCAACTTTAATTACATCATTAATTATATTAATTAATGATTCTTAATTATATTTAATAAATTATCCTCTTAAGTGAACAACCTTAAGAAATAAATCCATAATTATTAATCCCCTCTGATTAACCATATTTAGTAATTAACCAACTTAATTACTTCTTAAAACAAATTAATTATTCCTTAATTAATTTCTTAATTAATCCCTTAATTAATTACTAAGTAATTATATTCCAAATTACTACCATCTTAAAAACATCGTTCATTAATTACATCCTGTGATTCCCAATTAATTACTTCACCAAGTAATTTCCAATCCATTAAGTACATTAAGTAATTACCATTAAAACCTCAAGTGTTTAAAATAAATTAAAATTAATTAATTAAATTAAACAATCCATTAAACTAAATTAATTACATTAAGTAATTAATTTCTTAATTACTTCATTATGTAATTATACTCAACAATTCACAAATGATTATTATTAAATTAATTAGTCTAATTAATTATTAAAATTAACCACATTAATGAATTATTAAATAATCTTGGTTAATGACCTTCATTAACCCTTCTCTAATTATTTTTATTAAGAAATTAACTTAGATTAATCACAAATTAAATTATCTTTAATTATCCATTAATTAAAGTCTAATTATTTAATTAATTAAGAGTTAACTGTCACTTAATTAATCCTTAATTATTTAATTAATTAACCATGATTTTAACTTAATTGATTAATTAATAAATCATTAATCATTAATTAATGACCTTAATTACAAATAGGTTAATACTTAATCAATTATTAATTATTCCTTAATCCATTAATTAATTAAATTAATTAATTAATCTTAATTACCTTATTAATTAAATTAATTCCAAAACATAAATCTTAACTTAATTTTAAGATAAAACATTTCTTAATTATGTTTAAAAACAAATTTATTTGAAATAAATTACTTTTGAAATTACTTTGAAATTTCATTTCAAATATGAAATTTAAAAATGAATATAATTTAAACTTAAATCAAAGTTTAAACAATTTAAAACCCTTTTAAAATTATAAGACAAACAAATGCTTGTCAAATAAAAGAAATTCATAAGGTTTGAAACTAAATTCATTTTTAAATTTAATAACTTGAATTTACTCTTTAAATACAAATTTGGTTATATCTTAAAATTCTTTTTATTTCAAAAACTGAAATACATTTTTAAAACTTTGATTTCCAGGTTTAAATTTAACTTAAAAATTTGCTCACATTTTTAAAAGCTTCAGTTTTTTTAAAAAAAAATTTCAAACTACCTACCTTTATAAAGTAGTTTAATAAGTTTAAGTTTAAAACTTTGTACTATTATTTATTAAAACTGAGATTTTTAAATTTAAACTTAACTTCTAAAATTTCAAACTTAGATTTAAAACTAGATTTAAATTTTTTTTATTTACATTTAAAAGCTTCTGTTTTAAAAAATTTCAAACAACAGTACAGGTTTTCTGATAAAACCTGTAAACTAAAAATAACCCGAGACAACCCAAATCTTCTTCGAGTCATTTCCCCTTCTACTTCGAGTCAAGCACTTGAATAACTCGAGTCATTCCCGAGTTCAAAATCCGCACACCACTAAAAAGTTCATTTGAACTTCAACTGCACGGTGCACGTGCACCGTGGCTTTGGCCATCACTGGCCATCCACCAGCACTTCTACCCATCAGTGATCATCCCCTGACGACATCACGACTCTCCAAAGCCACCTCACTTGCTCAAATCAAAACCGAGCACTAATTCTAAAACCTGGAACCATCAGAGCCCTCCACGACCCAAACCTGTCAACGCTTCTTGCTCTCCACTCTGACCATTAGAAGGTCAACCCCTCCGGCCTCAACTTCAACCACAACCAATCTATCGATTCCCAAAAGATCAAAACACTTGGTCAATTCTACAAAACAAACTGATCGATTCTTCAAATCATTAAAAACTAGGGTTTTAAAAAGAAAATCAATACCGCAACTTCCTCACTGAATTTCATCACCATAAATGATTTTTCTTAGCACCACCTAACACTACTCTATCACCCAGAAGAAACCCAAGCCTTCACAATTCATAGATCACCAAAATTTTCAAAAAGTTCATTTTTAGTTAAATACAAAACTGCACCCTTAACTGAAATCTAAAAATCCTAATTCTTGATTTGAAAATCATGCTTTAGTTATTGCTTTTGATTTATGATACTGAATTTCGAAATTAACATGTTTGGATTTTGATTAAAATCAACATGCACTGATCTTCCTTATGTTTCCTGAGACAATAACACTAATATTTTAACTTATTTCAAAATTTAAAATTTACTTAAGATAATCAATACTTCACTTTATAAATTTCATCACATCAGAAATTTAATTAAAAGATAAGTATTTTAACGAAGTTTTGTGCCTAGAAAATCAAAACAGAACAGGCAAATAAGTAAAAAACAGCATGCACACAACTTATATTCACATCATCAATTACTTATAAACACAAGCAATTCTATTTCATTTCAGTATACTAACATGCGACCTATTTTAAAACTTTTAAATTTAAAAGTTACTCACCAATTATTTTTGAGATGCAGAACGGAGCTTTAAATTTTTGAAAGCTTTTGAAATTTAGTTGCTGAAGATATTTGCATGTAGACTTGATTAAAACTGCAATTCCTTTGGTTTGAAGATGTGCAAATGCTTTTTGAAACCTTTAAAACTGCAGTTGCCCTTTTTGATATTTTGAATTCTTTAAAAAACTTGCACTTGAAAATGAAGTTTACCTTGAAATTGCAGGAAAATAATGCAGGTTTGGTTGAAGATGATTACTGGGATTTGTATTTTGATTGAATAGTTTTTCAAACTGATTTTTGGTCATGAAGATTTCAGGGAAGTGGTTATGCTCAGATTTGTTTGAAGAAGACTTACTGATTTTTTTGACAAAGCTTTGAAATTGGGGTTTTTTCATGTTTCAGATTTGTTTACAGATCTAAAGTTAAAGCTTTTCTTTGTCTTTTGAATTGAGATGAGAAAAAGAAAGAAAGAGATGAAGATGTAGGCTTATATAAGTGTATTTTCAGATTTTATTAAATAAAAGAAAAATTAAAACAAATTGACACTTGTAAACTATTTCAACATTTGTCAAATTAAATGTTAATCTTATAACACTTGTCCTTTTATTTAAAAGTAATTTGTATTTAATTCATTAGTTAATATATATATATATATTAAGTCTAATTAATTTGTTAGTTAATATTTAAATATGTATATAAATTTATAAAAGAAATAAAAACAAACTATACTTAAAATAGAGCTTATACATATAACAATTAAAACAATCTAAAATCTATACTTTGGAAATTAAACTCAAATTAAATTCAAAATCTAATATTTAAAAATCATGTTATGAATACAAATTAAATTTAAAATAACAATTGCTATTTTTATTCAAAATCTATTTATAAAACAATATACTATTGATATTATTTTTAGATATATCTCATTATTAAATTAAAATCATTTTAAAAGAAATTATATTTTTATTAATAAATTATCTATTTTATTAAGCCATAAAACTTTTTGTTTGTTAATTCATTTTAAATTTAAAACTCAAGCCAAAATTATTTTAAACATTTAAACATTTTTCTTAACAATTTAAAATCATTTATTTATTTATTACATAGCTTTGAAAACTTAATATTAAATTAAAATCAAAATCTCCAAATTATTAATATATATTAGAATTTTAAATCATGATTCATTTATTAATTTAAACCAAGATCATTTATTTTATAACTTTGAAAAGCTAATATTAAATAAAAACTAATTTTCCAAATTAATAAAAATATTAGAATTAGAAAACATGCTTTATTATTAAATTTAAAAAAATGTTAATCTATTTACAATTTAAACCATATATTTATATTATAAATAGAAACCAATTTATTATTTTTAAAAGATAAAATAACCAATTAAATAATTATTGAAGAAGATTATTAAATCAATTTGAATTATTACTAACAAAAAATATCAATATCAATTTAATTTTAATACAGATTATTAAATTGACATTGTTAAAAATTCCGGGATGTTACAAAATTATTTGAATAATTAAATTTTAAATTTAATATGATTGAAAATGATATTAGAAATTGATGTAAATTTTATTTAAAAAACAATGAAGGTTGTTAACATTTCAAATTGGATTTAAAAGTGAATAATTAGAAATTGGAAATCTTGTACTATATTCAAGACGTTAAAATAGCATTTCGAGGCACAATCTCGAAATTCAACGAAACCAGTTCCATTAGATCCTAACAGTGTATTATTATTGGATTTTAAATTTTTTAGCGTTTAGAGTTATTGTTTGGTCGTATGGAATAGAAACGTATTGAAATTAATATTAAAAATTCAATATAATAATTGGGTCCAAAAAGCAATCTTCTACATATGATCGAATTAGGATTCGAAACCTTTTCCATTGCATTCCAAAAAGCGGTATAACATTATGAACGCCTAGCAACACGCCTTGATAGGGGTTCGAGATTTTGAGTTTGTAAATCGAGAGGTTTAGAACTTTAATTAATATATATTGAGTAGTCAACCTTTCTTTCAGCCTCTTTTCTTTCATTTCAAGCCAACCTAGATTGATCTGACCTATCCCTCTTGTATACTTTCCTTCCCCCTTTTTAAATGTCCGGCCGAGAGCAAATTCTCAGAAGAAGAAAAAGAAAGCTTCAAAAATCATTTTCTCACAATATACTCCACCAAAAAATCCAAAACCAATTTGTAAATTCATGTTTTGGCTTGGGCTTCCCTCTGCCATGATCGAAGTGGAGTGCGGCTGCATTCTTTTAAGATTAAAAGTGGTGGACGAATGGCCATTGTAGCTAGGGTTTGCATTTCGTTGAGATTAAGGCATCGTTAGGTGATTTTGATATCATCTTTGGATTCGGAGCAGCGAATAGCAGCTTGGTGGTGATTTTTATGATGTGCGATCGCTAGGGAGGTCGCACGTACATGGAGTACGAATTGGAAATGCTCCAGGTCGCGATTCGAATGATGGTGTCGAGCTTGAGGTTTGTGGTATGGGGAGGTAGAGATTTCCATGAGAAGAGCGATGGTGAAATTGGAATTTGTTTTCGAGTGGTCTAGCTCTGTATCACTCTAAATAGGTGCACGCTGCCGTGGCTTTCTTTGTGTCATGTACTGGCATTAGAGGGAAGAAGGGATGAAGGTTAGTGGGTCGGGTCTAGTTATCTTTTGAGTATGGGTTATTTTAATGTAATTTAAATTGTTTTTATAAATTTAAATATCGGTACCTAATAAAATGTATAACTCCTGCATACTAGGTCCGATTAGGACAAGATTTTTTGCTTGTGATCATAATGATGAGAGCTTTGCAATGGAACTTGTTTGGATGGATTTGAAGGCAGACGAAATTTGGGCTAAATCGAGGATCGTCCGATTTTAGTTCCAAAACGGAATGTCTCGGCGTCAACAGAAAATAAAAGTTAGTGTTTTATAACGCTCACAAGTATTAGAATATTTTTATGATAGTTAAATTTTAAATTATGAAGTGATATAAATTTATTGGTCGTTGTTTGATAAATTTATTTTTCATTAAATTAACTATTAAAAATAAAAATTAACGGTTAAATTTGAAATTCGAATTAATTGCCTGTAAAATATCTGATATTAATAACTATGAAACTGTGGTGAATTATATTGACTGTTTGGATGATTGATTGTGGTGGATGCTACTGGTAGATATTTGGATGATTTGGATGTTTATTTATTCTAGTATATCCTATTGTCACCTTATTAAATTAACTACGGTATATAAATTGTAAATTCAATTATTTCGAATAAATTAAGAATAGATTAAAATGATATATACTTATGATACTGTGACTTAGATTGAAATGATATATATCCATCCCTGAAATTAAATTGAAATAATTGATCACTTGGCCATAGGATGGAAAATTATATATGAACAATGAATTGGTTAAATTAAATGATTTAAAAAAGTTCGATTTTAAATTTATTTAAATGATTTTGATTTAAAAAAATAAAATCAAATTATAGAAATCAAATTATTTTCGAACTTGAGCTCAAACTATGGAATTAAATTATGGCAATCGAAATTTTTTAAATAATCGAAGTTGAGATTTTGAAGTTATAATCAAAATAAGATTTGAAATTCGAAAATTGGATTGTTCTAAAAGATTTGAAATTTTATTCGAACTTCGTATATTGCTAAATAAAAGTGATATAAAATGATATTTCAAAATTGAGCTCGGAATTGAATTATATTTGACGATTGGGATTTTAAACTGAATATTGAAGATGAATTTGGTTTAAGTTTTTGAATTGATATTTTGAAAATCGAGCTCGAGATCTATATAAATTGAAATTGAAATTGAATTAATTGGATTTGAAAGTGGAATTTAATTAATTTGAAAACGAAGTTGAAATGGATTTGAATTAAGATCGAATTTGAATTGATTGAATGGAAATTGGAATTGGTTCGAATTGGGAAGTTGGAATTAAATCAGTTTGACTTTGAAGCAATTTTCAATAAAATTGTTTTAATATAAACTGTTTAAAATTTATCTTCTTAAATATACAAATTAATTTGGTTTTCCAAATTATTTTACCATATAAACCATTTTAATACACAAACTATTTCTATTAAACTATTTTAACTATTTAACTATTTTAAAACTCTTCAGACTACTTTTCAAAAATTAAAACTAGTTAAGGAGGGAATTTTTATGTTTAAATCATGGATTTAAATATGAATTGGGTTAAATGAAGTTATAACCTAAATTGAAATTCGAAACGATTTTGGCAGCGAATTCGAAATGTTAAGGCAAAAATGATTTTTCAAATGAAATGATATTTTGTGTAAATATTATGATTTCGAAATGAATTTGATTTTGAACCGAATATGATATTTTGATATTAAGTATGAACTTTTTTGAAATGTAAAAGCACCAACCGGTGTGTAAAACGACGTTGGGTTGTTAAAAAGACCAGGGCTGGATATGGGCATAGTCTCTATCGATACCGAAACCATTTTAACAACTGTGTATGCGAAGGAGACTCCAGAATGAAGCCGTTGGATTTGGCGTCATTTGTTGAATTTGAAGAAAGATAACGATGATGGATTAGCCTGCCCCTTATGCCAATTTGAAATGACTAAAACAGGAGCCGTACAGGCCAAGTGGGTTAGCTACCTCGAGCGGACGCACTTCTTCGTATTACCATCATTTAATTATGAGTGACTGGTGCACACCCTCCAAACTATAGGAGTGTTGAACGCGATGGGAGGTCATAGCTATGACGCGTTACCACCAGTCGGGAAGGGTAAACTAGTAGTATCCTACCTTGAGCATTGCTTAACGTGCCTTATCATACTTTTATCCCTAAACGAGACCCATACGATTTTGGTTTAGTGTTATCGTATCACAGCGCATCCCTATCCACCGACCGTTTGACTAGTGTTTTATATACAAACTGTATGACAATGCTTAAAAATGCATTGAGGGGGATCAATGTAAAGCCTTAACGCTAAGAAAAATGTTTATTTTGTTGTCTATACATTATATATGAAGCGTATTCTACTACATATAATTATTTTGATGGATCCTTAAGAGATGGAAAATCCCGTAACATCTTTTGAGTTATTGCACGCACATTATACACTGGATAGGAGATACAAAATCTTATAAACGTCTTTGATGCCACGACACTCATGCTATATGCAATTTTGATTTGATTCACATAAGAATATCATGACTCGAATGTTTTCTCTTTTCATTACGCTCGGGTCACCTCTGAGTTTTTCAGCTTATTGAAGACTTATTTTAGAGGAGAAATGTGATGACCCAGAATTTGAAAGCAATATCAATTTAATAATCTGAAATAAAAATTAAATTGATTTGATAATCTTTGTAATAAGATTTGAATTAATTTAATAATCCTATTAAATAAATATTTGATTGATAAGATTTTATCTTTTTAAATCTAATAATGGTTTTATATTTACAACGTATGTAGAATATGTATATATTGTAAATAGATCTTGTTTTAATTTAATAAATAAATAAATCCTGTTTTCTATAAAATATATATCTTTAGTAAATTGGGAATTATGATTTTATTTAAAAGTCAAACTTTTAAAAGGTTAATTAATAAATAAAATAGGGTTTTTAAATAGTTAAGATAAAAATCTAATTTGTTTAAATTGGTTTATTTGATAATAGGTTTTTTTTAAAGTATGTAATAAATAATTAAATAATTTTTAAATACATAAGATAAATATTGAAATGGTTTAAAATATGTTTTAACTCAAGTTTAAATTCAAATAAAAATAACAATAAGGTTTATTTTGATTCTTAAAAATATAGTTGGATAAAATATATAATTTATTAATAAGAGAAGAAAATTTCTTTTATAAATTATTTATAGTTATTAAATGCAGTTATTTTTAAAAATATAATAATACATTGTTTTTAGAAATAAATTTTTAATAAAAATAATTGTTTTTCAAAAAATTTGATTGTGTAGTTATATTTGTAAATAAACTCGGTTTCAGAATTTAATTTGAACTTGAATTCAAAGCTTGAAAACTAAAGTGTAAATATTTTTAATTTGCTTTGATTTTGAAATATTTGCATAAACTTTATTTTATAAATATAGTTGGATTTATTCATCTTAAAATTTATCTACATATAAATAAATACATGATTAACTAATTTATTAAACATAGGTTTACATTCATCTTATAATAACATACTAAATAAATACTAATTAACTTTTAATTAAATACTAATTACTTTTATAAGACAAGTGTAACATCCTAAGGTCATACATAACACATGTTAAATGATAAAATAAGGTTTTTGACAAATGTTATGTTGTAAGACAAGTGTCAAAAATTTAATTTAGCATTTTCTTTTGTTTTTATTGTTAATAAATTTCAGTTTATATAAAAAACTTCTTTCCCTCATCTTCTTTTCTTCTTCTAAAATCTAAAGACAAGCAAATCTAAAAAAATATATAATAAACACTTCCATTTAAAAATAAGAATCCGAAGCAAAAATAATTAGTCCTCCGCTCTTCAAATCAAACCTGCACATTGTAAATCATTATCCCTTTACAATTGCAAAGCAAATCTGTCACCATCTTAAAATCTGAAGCCTGCATCATTTAGCATCTGGAATTCAAGCAACTGCAGTTTCAAATTAAAAGAAGCAAGCATGCCACTTTAAAAATAAGTTCCATAGCAATTCAAGTTCCTCAGTCAAAAGATTTTCAAATGAAGGCTGTTTTCAAAAAATGGAGGCTCTGTTCTTATTTTTTTTTAAAAGGTGAGTAATTTTTTAAAAAAAAAATTAAAACTTAAAAATAGGTTGCATGCTAGTATACTGAAATGAAATAGTACTGCCTGTGTTTATAAGTAACTGATTGATGTGAAATTGTAATCGTGTGCATGCTATTTAAATTACCTGTTCTGTTTTGTTATCCATATACAAAACTTTATTTAAAACCTTATCTTTTAATTAATTTCTAATAGAATGCAATTTATAAATCAAATTTGCTGATTTATCTTAGGCTAATATTTAAAAATTTTAAGTAAGTTAAATTATAAGCTTGTTGTCTCTGGAAACATAAGAACATCGGTACATGTTAGATGTAATCAAACTCAAACCCTTTAAAATTTGTAAATACAGTATTATAAACTGAATGTACAAACAAAAATATGATTTTTAAAACAAAAATCATAGTTTTTAGGTTTGGATCGAAGGTACAGTTAAGAGATGGATTGTAAATGAATTTTAGAGGTTTCCTGGTGATCTATGTATCTGGAGAGGATGGGTTTCTTCTTGATGATGGAGTAGTGTTAGGATTTGCTAGGAAAAATATTTGTTGGTGATGGAAATCATCGGGGAAGATGCAGCTATGAGATTTCTAATAGAACCCTAGTTTTTAGTTGTGCCTGATAAATCGATCACCATGGTTCTTAGAGTTGACCGAGTTCAACAAACTCTTGGGTAGTAGAAGCTTGGCCATAGATGAAGTCGAGGCCGGAGTGGTAAACTTGCAGGTGGTCGGAATTTTGCAAACGAAGTGATGACAGGTTTGGGTTGTTTTCGTTCTGCTGTTTTCCAGGGTTGAGGTATTGACTCGAATTTGATTTCGAGCAATGGAAGGGTGGATTGATGGTCGTGTTGGGTCGTGGGGTTGGTCGCCGACGTGGGGAGACCACCGGAGGTGGCTGGAGTTGGCCGGAGGCACGGTGCATGTGCACTGTACACTTTTGGTCTATGATGTTTTTTAGGTGGCGGCAGTATGGTTGTCTCGAGCTTTTCCTCGGGTAGTCCGAAGTTTTGCTCGAAATTTTAGGCGTGATGACTCGAAGCAGAATTTGGGCAAGGTGGGGTTTTAGTATAATAACAGGTTTAAACAGAAACCTGTTATTTTGTCAAAATTTTAAAATAAAATTTAAACCCCTGAATTCAAATGGAAGTAAAGTTTTTAAATGAGATTTAAATCTAGCTTTCATTCTGGGTTTAGGTTTAAATCTAAGTTTTAAAATAAATAGATTCAGGTTGAATTTGAATCTAGTTTGAAAAAAATGAGTTTTCAAATTCAAATTGACTTAATATTATTAAAGTGTTTAATAAGTTAAAATGTAATTAAAGAATTTGAATTTAATGGAGTTTGAAATGTAAAAGAGGACTTAAACAAAATGAAATCAGAATTTTAAATTTGAATTCAAATTGGGTTTGAATCTTAAGTTTTGGAAATAAGTTCAAAGGTTAAAGTAAACTTTAATGATTTGAAATTAAAGAGAAATTTAGTTTAAAATATTAAATTTCTTTTATATAAGAATTCTTTAACATGTGAATTTCAATTTTTTTTAAATTGGTTAAAAATAAATTGGTTTTTATTTTAAAACTTGAATTTGAAATTAAATTTGAAATAAATGTTTTCAAAGGTATTTATTCATGATAATTTAACCGTAGATAAGAAGGGTTTTATCTTAAAGGTAAATTTAGAATTTAATGATTAATAATTTCATTTAATTAGTAAAGTAATTAAATGAATAATTTATTTAATTAATGAAATGGATAATTAATTAAGATAATTAAGGATTTTAAATTATTAATTTAAAGTTTAAGTTATTAATTAATTAAGGGTGATTAATCCATAATCAAGGATCATTAATTAGATTTAATCAATGGTTAATAATTAATTAATCAAGAAATTACGAATTAATTAAGTTACAGGTAACACTTAATTAACTAAATAATTAAAGGTTAATTAATTGGATATTAAAGATTAATTAATTTGAAATTAATAATGATTAATGAATTTAATTACTTAAGAAAAGTAATTAAAGAATAGTTAATGGTTAATGATGGTCATTAACTTATGATAATTTAACAATTAATTAATGTGATTAATTTTAAATAATTAATTAGATTATTTAATTAAATGATAATCAATTGTGAAATTTATTTAAGTTAATTACTTAATGGAAGTAATTAAGAAATTAATTACTTAAAACAATTAATGGAGTTTAATGTGATTGGTTTAAATTAATTAATTAAGTTTAATTAATTTTAATCAGTAATTAATTAATTACTCAGTGAAGTAATTAAAGATAATTACTGGATATAATTAGTGGATAAGGGTGAAATTGTGAAGTAATTGGGATTAAATTACTTTGTATAATTAATCAAGGGATTAATTAAAGAAATTAATTGAGGAGTAATTAATTTGATAAGTAATTAAGGGTAGTTAATTACTGAATGTAATTAATCAAAGGTGATTAATAATTATGGTTTAATTGTGATTAATTACTGAATGTAATTAATTTAAATAAGATAATTAATTTAGTATAATTAAGGATCCTTAATTAATATAACTAATGATGTGATTAAGATTGATTAATTAAGATTAATTAATCATTAATAAGTGATTAATTAATTAATTATAATTAATTAAGGTTCAATGTAATTAATTATGGATAATTAATTAATGAAGTAATTAAAGGTTAATTACGAATTATGGTAAGAGTAATTAATTTGTGAAACTAATTAAAGAAAAATTACTTGAATGTAATTAAAGAATAATTAATCAAGGGTGATTAATTAAAGTGATTAATTAGAGGATAATTAATTAATTTGTAAATAATTAATGGTGATGTATGCAGGATTTATATTGATGTAAGTAATTAATTTAATTGATTTTAAATTAATTAGAGATGATGTAATTAATTTAATTCAATTTAAATTAATTATAGATGATATGATTATAGGTCATTGCTTATGAATGGATGATATAGTTGCCTTAAATAGTTTGGAATCTCAACTATGAGATTAGTAATGTTGAGTAATATGGATGCATTGGTTGCATTGTGATGATGATATGGATTATCTTTTGATAATGATAATGTGGATTATCTGTGGTTATGATAATGATAATTATCTGTTGTGGATCTTTGAATTATCTATCTGTGTGTGTATAGATAATGTTATTGAATTGTTTTAAACTCTAAAACAACTTAGACCTAAAAGACACGCTTTGGATTTCGATGAGACTGGGATCGGGTTTCCATATTTGGATATTTGAGAACCACATCGATCCAAATTAAAGATAGGTCGTGTATCTTATGAGAAGAGTGAAGACTCAAGGTGTAAGGACTATTAGTCAGTATAACTTTGGGGGTAATTCTGTGATGAGTTTGACGGAAATAGTACTTACAAGCTCAAGATGGAGATTCAGAGTGCAAGGGTTATCATCGTTAACTCTGAGGGTGATTCCAAAATGAGTGTAACGAGATAATGCCTTCGGTTTCGTTCGAACCCGGAACGAACTTTTATGGATTGAATACTTTCAGAACATCGTCAGGTGGACGATGAGCATTCTAAGACAGATATGTTCTATAAAGGTAATCATAGCCTCAAGCCTCATCAACTGAGAATGGCTAAAATAGGGGAGGTGCAGCAAGGCTTCGTGGGTAGCTCCCACTGGAGAGCAAGATTTTCCCCCGTCTAGAGGTCCCTTTTATTCGGCTGTGTGGGCGGTTGGAATTGGGCACCAACTGCAAGGTTATCTTATTCGAAACCGTTCAGTAAGGAATGGTTCCGGCTTTGTGTTGCAGGGGAGCGGGCGTACTCCTCGGTACGTTGATCTAGGCCACGTACTGTGACGGGCGATACCCCAGTAGCCCTGCCATTGTATGGAATCCAAAATCCAATAAGTGCCAACGGTTTTGATTTTATTACCCACTTTTGTGGCTAGTAGCTGGAATTTAATAAATGTAACAATTTCGGCTATTTCATATTTACTTGAAAACCCTAGACCTATTATAATATCACTGGATTTTCTATCAAATGTTTTTGTTAGCGTAAGGTAAAAACTTTTCCATGTTTATATGTGGGAAGTCTTACGTATACCTTTTCTTTCAAAAGGTTTTTGAAAGTTAAGCAACTTTAACCAGTTACTCACACCAGAGCCATGTCTGACCCGGAGTTTATTGTTTGCTTTCTTAAACTCTTAGGTACTCAAATTTTTACGAGTAGCCAAGGGATTCAGGTTAGCTTTGACGAATATTGGAGGAGCAATGAAGCAGGAGGCTTTTGCGTTAGATATATAGTATTCCGCTGTGTGTTCTGTGTTGTCTCTAAGTTGTATTATGTTGTAAATACTAGACAGGTGTTTATAGCTGTCTAGTATGTGTTGTATTACCTGTGTACTCTGATAGTGGTTGTAAACTATGTAATATTTTATGTTATTATTAAAATTTATTCGTTCCGCTGTTTAGATTCTGATGTGTTGTTTCTTATTCTTCTTCTTTCTTTCTCTTTTTCTATCCCTTTCTTTCTTATTAATGATGCGTCATTCTGTGGAGATGGATAGCGGGTCGTTATAGTGGTATCAGAGCATTAGGTTGAGTGAATACCTAGGCTCTGGAGTGGTGTCTATCTTGAGAGAGCGTATTTGTAATTTTTAATATATATATATATATATATATATATATATATATTTCTACCTATCTGTTGGGTTACCTGTTCAGGTTTTCCAATATAGGTTATAAAGGTAGATAAGGTAGGGGTGTGTGTAACACGATTACTACCATTGGTTGGAGTCTGATGTTTGAGATTGGAAGTATATCTGTCGAGACTGTAGACCTAATACCGTCTCGAGTAAGCTTTGTGTGATAAAGATTTCATTGATCTCTGAAGGAAACCTGTTAAGGTTCGGAGTCATCTTTGAAGTGAAGAGTTTGGTGGGTAGAGTTTGATCTATTCGATTTGGCAGAAACAAGTGATGGTATTTTGATACCTCAGGAAGTTGTAACTACGTGATGAGATGCAGTGACTATGGATGTGCCCGAAGATATTTCTTTGGAACAAATTTTAGTAGGTATGTCTGCTTCGATGTTGTGGCTGAAGTCAGTAGGATGTTGTGGTTAGCTTTGAAGTCCGAGTTTCTCGAAGAGCTTTGGATCAGGAAGTTTGGAATTGGTGTCAGCAGTGCAACTCGGAGTGTTCTGTGAGCCCACAGAGAGGTCTTAGCTGAGTAATTTTTCTGAAGATGGAGTTCAGAAGCTGTAGAGTGAATTCGTTTCTTCAATGGATTGACTAGATCAGTGTAAGTGTTTGGTAAAGAGAGGACAGTTTTCTTTGGAAATTTATTTGGGTTGATCGCAAAAGTGACTTGCGATTGTTTGAGAGTTCTCTTGGATTGTTAGAAATTTTTCTGGATGTCTTCTGGAAGGACAGAGGTTCGTCGGCATCTGGAGATTGAGTTTTCTTATCGACTAGTATTCCAGGAGGGGAACCGGTGGTTCTGTTTAGTTGGAGAACGATTCCTAGAGATGGAGTTTGATGAAGCAACTCAGGTTTTGGAGGAATTTCTGAGTTTTCTTTATGGATCTGTAGAACTATATTTCTGGGAAGTGATGTCCAGTTTGTGCTCGTATTCTTTGTCAGCATTTTCTTATCTACTTCGGATCAGAGTTGTGCAGCGGAAGCAGTTTGGAAGTCTTTTTGATTGTCTTTTCCGGATTAGGAGAAGTTGGTTGTCTTTTGCTGGTTATGGAGTAGAGTTGTGTTTTTGGTTTTGATTGATCTTGAGGAGATCATTATGTTGTGTTGTTTTTGGTTCTGATTGTTTCTAGAGGAATCAGCAAGGGGTTGAGCTGATTGGTTTGGATAATGGCAGCCCAGGATTGTCCGAAGGCTTTTGTGGATAAGGGACGGAGGAATTTGGAATTCGAAGTTGGAGACTTCGTTATTGTTGGAGTTTTCTCTTATTCAGGAGCTATAAGTTTTGGTAAGTCTGGAAAGCTAACTCTTAGATGTTTTGGATCCTTTCTGTGTTTTGGTTGGATCAGTGTTTGGTTTTCAAGTTTGAATTGCCAGTTTGGATAACTGGGATTCAATGAGTTTCACGTATCTCTAATGGAGTACGTGAATGGTCTATCTCTGATTTTGGAACCAGCTGCTATAGAAGGTTTGGTTATTGAATCAGACTGTCTGTAGTCCGATATGCTGTCTAGTTTTGTAGATCTACATGAGTAGGAGCTCTGTAGCTTAATAGTATTGATTGTTTGGAATCTATAGAGCGAGTATCCTGATATTTTTACTGGGAAACTCGAGGAAACTCTATCCAAAATTTAATTTGGATAGATAGGTTTGGGTGAATTGATTGCTATGGTTGTTAGCATACCATTGGTATATGCTTGTGTTTTAAAATTAAATCTTTAAAATAGATTATTAAATTGCCTTTGTTTTAAATTTCGGGGACGAAATTCTTTTAAGGGGGGAGGAATGTGATGACCCGGAATTTGAAAGCAATATCAATTTAATAATCTGAAATAAAAATTAAATTGATTTGATAATCTTTGTAATAAGATTTGAATTAATTTAATAATCCTATTAAATAAATATTCGATTGATAAGATTTTATCTTTTCAAATCTAATAATGGTTTTATATTTACAATGTATATAGAATATGTGTATATTGTAAATAGATCTTGTTTTAATTTAATAAATAAATAAATCCCGTTTTCTATAAAAATATATATCTTTAGTAAATTAGGAATCATGATTTTATTTAAAAGTTAAACTTTTAAAAGGTTAATTAATAAACAAAATAGGGTTTTAAAATAGTTAAGATAAAAATCTAATTTGTTTAAATTGGTTTATTTGATAATAGGTTTTTTTTAAAGTATGTAATAAATAATTAAATAATTTTTAAATACATAAGATAAATATTGAAATGGTTTAAAATATGTTTCAACTCAAGTTTAAATTCAAATAAAAATAACAATAAGGTTTATTTTGATTTCTTAAAAATATAGTTGGATAAAATAAATAATTTATTAATAAGAGAAGACAATTTCTTTTATAAATTATTTATAGTTATTAAATGTTGTTATTTTTAAAAATATAATAATACATTGTTTTAACAAATAAATTTTTAATAAAAATAATTGTTTTTCAAAAAATTTAATTGTGTAGTTATATTTGTAAATAAACTTGGTTTCAAAATTTAATTTGAACTTGAATTCAAAGCTTGAAAACTAAAGTGTAAATATTTTTAATTTGCTTTGATTTTGGAATATTTGCATAAACTTTATTTTATAAATATAGTTGGATTTATTCATTTTAAAATTTATCTACATATAAATAAATACATGATTAACTAATTTATTAAACATAGGTTTACATTCATCTTATAATAACATACTAAATAAATACTAATTAACTTTTAATTAAATACTAATTACTTTTATAAGACAAAAGTAACATCCTAAGGTCTTACATAACACATGTTAAATGATAAAATAAGGTTTTTGACAAATGTTATGTTGTAAGACAAGTGTCAAAAATTTAATTTAGCATTTTCTTTTGTTTTTACTTTTAATAAATTTTAGTTTATATAAAAAACTTCTTTCCCCCATCTTCTTTTCTCCTTCTAAAATCTGAAGACAAGCAAATCTAAAAAAAATACTTCCATTTAAAAATAAGAATCTGAAGCAAAAACAATTAGTCTTCAAATGTTCAAATCAAACCAGCACATTGTAAATCGTTATCCCTGTACAATTGCAAAGCAAATCTGTCACCATCTTAAAATCTGAAGCCTGCATCATTTAGCATCTGGAATTCAAGCAACTGCAGTTTCAAATTAAAAGAAGCAAGCATGCCACTTTAAAAATAAGTTCCATAGCAATTCAAGTTCCTGAGTCAAAAGATTTTCAAATGAAGGCTGTTTTCAAAACAATGGAGGCTCTGTTCTTATTTTTTTATAAAAAGTTGAGTAATTTTTTTTTTAAATTTTAAAACTTAAAAATAGGTTGCATGCTAGTATACTGAAATGAAATAGTATTACCTGTGTTTATAAGTAAATGATTGATGTGAAATTGTAATTGTGTGCACGCTGTTTAAATTACCTCTTCTGTTTTGTTATCTAGATACAGAATTTTATTTAAAAATTTATCTTTTAATCAATTTCTAACAGAATGCAATTTATAAATCAAATTTGCTGATTTATCTTAGGCTAATATTTAAAAAATTTAAGTAAATTAAATTATAAGCTTGTTGTCTCTGGAAACATAAGAACATCAGTACATGTTAGATGTAATCAAACTCAAACCGTTTAAAATTTGTAAATCCAGTATTATAAACTGAATATACAAACAAAAATATGATTTTTAAATCAAGAATCATAGTTTTTAGGTTTTGATTGAAGGTACAGTTAAGAGATGAACTATAAATGAATTTTAGAGGTTTCCTGGTGATCGATGTATCTGGAGAGGATGGGTTTCTTCTTGATGATGGAGTAGTGTTAGGAGTTGCTTGGAAAAATATTTGTTGGTGATGGAAATCATCGGGGAAGATGCAGCTATGAGATTTCTGATAGAACCCTAGTTTTTAGTTGTGCCTGATAAATCAATCACCATGGTTCTTAGAGTTGACCGAGTTCAATAAACTTTTGGGTAGTAGAAGCTTGGCCATAGATGAAGTCGAGGCCGGAGTGGTAAACTTGCAGGTGGTCAGAATTTTGAAAACGAAGTGATGACAGGTTTGGGTTGTTTTCGTTCTGCTGTTTTCCAGGGTTGAGGTATTGACTCGAATTCGATATCGAGCAATGGAAGGGTGGATTGATGGTCGTGTTGGGTCGTGGGGTTGGTCGCCGACGTGGGGAGACCACCGGAGGTGGCTGTAGTTGGCCGGAGGCACGGTGCATGTGCACCGTGCACTTTTGGTCTATGATGTTTTCTGGGTGGAGGCAGTATAGTTGTCTCGAGTTTTTCCTCGGGTAGTCCGAAGTTTTGCTCGAAATTTTAGGCATGATGACTCGAAGCAAAATTTGGGCAGGGTGGGGCTTTAGCATAGTAACATGTTTATACAAAAAACTGTTATTTTGTTTAAATTTTAAAATTTAAACCTCTGAATTCAAATGGAAGTAAAGTTTTTAAATGAGATTTAAATCTAGTTTTCAATCTGGGTTTAGGTTTAAATCTAAGTTTTAAAAAAAAATAGATTCAGGTTGAATTTGAATCTAGTTTGAAAAAAAAAATGAGTTTTTAAATTCAAATTGACTTAATATTATTAAAGTGTTTAAGAAGTTAAAATGTAATTAAAGAATTTGGATTTAATGGAGTTTGAAATGTAAAAGGGGACTTAAACAAAATAAAATCAGAATTTTAAATTTGAATTCAAATTGGGTTTGAATCTTAAGTTTTAGAAACAAGTTTAAAGGTTAAAGTAAACTTTAATGATTTGAAATTAAAGAGAAATTTAGTTTAAAATCTTTAAATTTCTTTTATATAAGAATTCTTTAACATGTGAATTTCAATTTTTTTTTAAATTGGCTAAAAATAAATTGGTTTTTATTTTAAAACTTGAATTTGAAATAAATGTTTTCAAAGGTATTTATTTATGATAATTTAACCGTAGATAAGAAGGGTTTTATCTTAAAGGTAAATTTAGAATTTAATGATTAATAATTTCATTTATTATTAAAGTAATTAAATGAATAATTTATTTAATTAATTAATGAAATGGATAATTAATTAAGATAATAAAGGGTTTTAAATTATTAATTTAAAGTTTAAGTTATTAATTAATTAAGGGTGATTAATCCATAATCAAGGATCATTAATTAGATTTAATTAATGATTAATAATTAATTAATCAAGAAATTACGAATTAATTAAGTTAAGGTAACACTTAATTAACTAAATAATTAAAGGTTAATTAATTGGATATTAAAGATTAATTAATTTGAAATTAATAATGATTAATGAAAGTTAATTACTAAAGAAAAGTAATTAAAGAATAGTTAATGGTTTATGGTTAATGATGGTCATTAACTTAAGATAATTTAACGATTAATTAATGTGATTAATTTTAAATAATTAATTAGATTAATTAATTAAATGATAATCAATTGTGAAATTTATTTAAGTTAATTACTTAATGGAAGTAATTAAGAAATTAATTACTTAAAACAATTAATGGAGTTTAATGTGATTGGTTTAAATTAATTAATTAAGTTTAATTAATTTTAATCATTTGTTGGTTTGATAATAATTACTTAATGTAATTAATGGAATGCAATTACTCAGTGAAGTAATTAAAGATAATTACTGGATGTAATTAGTGGATAAGGGTGGAATTGTGATGTAATTGGGATTAAATTACTTTGTACAATTAATCAAGGGATTAATTAAAGAAATTAATTAAGGAGTAATTAATTTGATAAGTAATTAAGGGTAGTTAATTACTGAATGTAATTAATCAAAGGTGATTAATAATTAAGGTTTAATTGTGATTAATTACTGAATGTAATTAATTTAAATAAGATAATTAATTTAATATAATTAAGGATCATTAATTAATATAACTAATGATGTAATTAAGATTGATTAATTAAGATTAATTAATCATTAATAAGTGATTAAGGGTAATTAATTAATTATAATTAATTAAGGTTTAATGTAATTAATTATGGATAATTAATTAATGAAGTAATTAAAGGTTAATTACTAAATATGGTTAAGAGTAATTAATTTTTGAAATTAACTAAAGAATAATTACTTGTATGTAATTAAGGAATAATTAGTCAAGGGTGATTAATTAAAGTGATTAATTAGAGGGTAATTAATTAGTTAGTTTGTAATTAATTAATGGGGATGTAAGCAGGATTTATATTGATGTAAGTAATTAATTTAATTCATTTTAAATTAATTAGAGATGATGTAATTAATTTAATTCAATTTAAATTAATTATAGATGATATGATTATAGGTCATTGCTTATGAATGGATGATATAGTTGCCTTGAATAGTTTGGAATCTCAACAATGAGATTAGTAATGTTGAGTAATATGGATGCATTGGTTGCATTGTGATGATGATATGGATTATCTTTTGATAATGATAATGTGGATTATTTGTGGTTATGATAATGATAATTATCTGTTGTGGATCTATGAATAATCTATCTGTGTGTATATAGATAATGTTATTGAATTGTTTTAAACTCTAAAACAACTTGGACCTAAAAGACACGCTTTGGATTTCGATGAGACCGGGACCGGGTTTCCATATTTGGATATCCGAAAACCACATCGATCCAAATTAACGATAGGTCGTGTATCTTATGAGAAGAGTGAAGACTCGAGGTGTAAGGACTATTAGTCAGTATAACTCTGGGGGTGATTCCGTGATGAGTTTGACGGAAATAGTACTTACAGGCTTGAGATGGAGATTCAGAGTGCAAGGGTTATCGTCGTTAACTCTGAGGGTGATTCCAAAATGAGTGTAACGAGATAATGCCTTCGGTTTCGTTCGAACCCGGAACGAAATTGTATGGATTGAATGCTTTCAGAACATCGTCAGGTGGACGATGAGCATTCTAAGATAGATATGTTCTATAAAGGTAATCGTTTCCTCAAGCCTCATCAACCGGGAATGGCTAAAACAGGGGAGGTGCAGCAAGGCTTCGTGGGTAGCTCCAACTGGAGAGCAAGATTTTCCCCTGTCTAGAGGTCACTTTTTATTCGGCCGTGTGGGCGGTTGGAATTGCACACCAACTGCGGGGTTGTCTTGTTCGGAACTGTTCAGTAAGGAATGGTTCTGGCTTTGTATTGCAGGGGAGCGGGCGTACTCCTTGGTATGTTGATCTAGGCCACGTACTGTGACGGGCGGTACCCCAGTAGCCCTGCCATTGTATGGAATCCAAAATCCAATAAGTGCCAACGGTTTTGATTGTATTACCCACTTTTGTGGCTAGTAGCTGGAATTTAATAAGTGTAACAATTTCAGCTGTTTCATGTTTACTTGAAAACCCTAGACCTGTTATAATATCACTGGATTTCCTATCAAATGTTTTGGTTAGCGTAAGGTAAAAACTTTTCCATGTTTATGTGTGGGAAGTCTTACATGATACCTTTTCTTTCAAAAGGTTTTTGAAAGTTAAGCAACTTTAACCTGTTACTCACACCAGACCCATGTCTGACTGGAGTTTATTGTTTGTTTTCTTAAACTCTGGGGTACTCAAATTTGTATGAGTAGCCAAGGGGTTCAGGTTAGCTTTGACGAATATTGGAGGAGCAATGGAGCAGGAGGCTTCTGCGTTAGGTATATAGTATTCCGCTGTATGTTTTGTGTTGTCTCTAAGTTGTATTATGTTGTAAATACTAGACAGGTGTTTATAACTGTCTAGTATGTGTTGTATTATCTATGTACTCTGATAGTGGTCGTAAACTATGTAATATTTTATGTTACTAATAAAATTTATTTGTTCCGCTGTTTAGATTCTGATGTGTTGTTTCTTCTTCTTCTTCTTTCTTTCTCTTCTTCTATTCCTTTCTTTCTTATTAATGATGCGTCAATCTGTGGAGACAGATGGCGGGTCGTTACAAGAAAGACGAAGATTTGGTACATTATTACTATTACTTGTCCTGCATCATGTTGTCTGCCGCATTATTTATTTACTCTGATGTATATATATAACTCGATGTGTGTTGTATAGATTGCAATCAAATATAAAATATAAACAGCTTCATGAACTATTTATTTGATTATTGTATTTTGTTGTTTTGCTATGAGATTCTATGTTTATTTCTTCTTCCTTTATTATTTTTCTTAATTAACCCCTAAAGATTCATATTTTCGTTCAATTTGAGTTGGACATGTGTGATTTATTGGATACGCAAAGGGAATGGAGATACGAGCCTTTATATTATTATACCCTATTTGATCTTGAATTTTTTATTTTAACCAGAGACATTATTTATCTAGTAATTGTAATAGATTGAGAATTTGATAGTAATTAAATCTATAAGAATATGATCTATGTCTAATCTAAATTTGATTAAAGTTGATTTAGGTTGAACATGCTCATTTATTTAATTGAATATAGATTGATATATTAATACCTTATTGACTCTAAACCTAAGTTAAATATGAATTGATGACTAATACACTTATGAAATTGTGAAATGATTAGAAACTAAAATTATGAACATTGGGAATTGTAGATTAAGAGGGTTGGGTTTACTATAAAAAAATCAATTAGCAAAGAAAAATTAATGGATAACAAAGAAAAATAAATTAAGATAATTAACTTTGATCAGTTGACAGGCTCACTAGAGCTGGTCGACCGCTCCAATGGCTAGCGGTCGACAAGTTAATGATTTACAACCAGAAGTTGAACCTTGGCTTAAGGCCCAGGTTATAGATTTGTTTACATATTACATAAATATATGTTAGTGTATTAATAGGAAATTAGTTCCCTAATTTATGACTCTTAGACATTAAGGGACTGGATAGATGCGTACACTGACAATTAGGCCTAGACAATTTTTATTCGAGGTAGTCGATATTTGAGAGGGGTGATTCGACTGCAAATTGCACTCACAGGAGGTTCCATGATATATGGGTAACACTGACGAGGATGCTTGTAAAAGTGTATGGCCAAACACTAACAAGAGGATCCTCGGTACGTACGGTAAGTAGGATGTGATATTGTTATTGGATGCCTCGTGCTATGCAATAAGTAGCGTTACGTTACCATTGAGAATGGACATGGTGTTGTGGACCCTAAGATTCCTTTGGCGTGAGTCGGGATTGTAGGGTCCTTCTAAATCATACAATATGTGTAGTCGTAGATTGAGAATGTAGTCCCAAAGTTGATACTGTAGACGATCCTATATTTGGAATAGTTCTAGAGGTTATTAGTCCAACCGTCGTTGATTTAGGGTTTGATTAGCTGTTCGTCCTTAAGTATAAACCTTCATAAGATGTTGGGTGTAGGTGTAGTTAGGGTTATAATTCTTAAGTTAATGAAATCAACCTTGGTAGGTAGTTCGCAAAATCGAGCATGTAACGACCCACAAATCCGTATATTTTAAGTTGATAGTAAACACACATGTCTAACTTAATTTGAACGAAAAGGTGAATAGTTATGGGGAAAAGAAAATAAAGGTAAGAACAGAGTAGAAACAGAATCTCACACAAATGGAATAACTTATATTATTAATCACTAAATCTATTACAATAAAAACATTTATATATATATATATATATATATCAGATTTTAACTTAACATCAACATAGATAGTAATAAATCTCTGTCCCTACAAAAGTGGGATACAATAGTACATAATTATAGTGGAAATGGATAAAAGTATTTAGTAGAACCTTCTAGTTCCATGCTTCGACCTCTTTCAAGATGTTCTAAACGAAACTTGACTACTACGCTTTCCAAAAAAATAGGGCACCTAGAGTTTAAGGGAAAGAAAATAAACTTCAGGTCAGTCGTGAGACTGGTGTGAGAAACTCAAAATACGAGTATTTGAAAAACAAAGAGAATCTCATAAGACCACGTAGCATATAAACACATAACGAGTTTTTACCATATGATAACCAAAACATTTCTATGCGAAATCTAGTGATATTTTTTAATGACATTCTTTTGAAAACCTTTCAAATAAACATATCTAAATAGTCGAAATTATTACATTATTAAATTCCAGCAATAATATTTTACAACTAAGACCGAAGGCACTTATTGGAGATTTGGATTTCCAAGTGAATAGTTTAGTAAGGGACTACCTCTCATACAATACACCTCTAGAGGAATGTATCGAGGATCGACATCTTCGAAACCTCTACGAATTAAGATCGGCCTACCCATAGACCCTTCTGGTGGCGGATATCACCGATATGATATCATCTGGACCATACCCGGCCTATTCGAGATCTCGCATACGATACCCACATATATTTTACCCAACGTAATAGCGAGTACAAAATAAATCTAGAAAGATGATATCATACCCTAATGGTAGAGAAACAATAAGCCCTAAAGCAACCCCTATTTCACAATTCTTGAGGTGTGCTCGAGGTAACATTTACCTTTCTTAGAACATTTTCACTCAAAATGGCACATTAACATTTTCAACAACACACTATTGATTTCAAAAAAAGTACAACCTCTAAGCTCATATATCTCAAAGAAGGGTGTTAAGTATAAAAGAGTTACCTCCTATACCACCAAATAGATATACTTTTGAAGAGATAAATGCACGGCGATATGAGAAAAGCAATATCTGACATTCATCTATAAAAGTTGTCCAGGAATAGGACAAACCAAAGGCACTCTTCTACCACATCCCTTAGGATTAGTAGTGAGTAGTCCTTGTATATGAAGACCTCAGAATGAAGGGACCACTCTTATTTATTTATCTCGGGAGCTACTCCAAAATTATCAACAAGCGGACCTTTCATTATCAAGATCCCCACCTTCAACTTCATTGTCTTTAACATGTCTTCACTTTCAAACTCGTAAATGGGTTGGAAGTAGTTTTCGGATAAGAACCACTTAATCCGACCCCGGTTTCTTCGAACCAATCATCGATAAAAAGATGTTAAGTAAATAGATGCTTATTATTTGATTGATTACTTTTCTCTTTATCAAAAATATCATCTATATATATATATAACATTTTTTTCAGTATATACAGAATCCTTAAACCTCTTTTATCAAATATTTGATTACTCGAGATCTTTTTACTAAATTGTTTCATTCTTTACTTAGGAAAATATTTTCTAACCATTTCTTAAAAAAGATTACCAAATCATAACTTTTAAAATGGGTAAAAACAATGTTATGTAAGACATCGTCTACCGTAAACCCAAAACAATTAATTTTAAGTAAAAGGATTAATAGGAATTAGAATAATTACAAAAAAATTGACAAAAGATTTCTTATTTTCAGATCATAACATTTAAAATGGATCAAAAACAATGTTATTTAAGTCATCGTTTACTAGTAAACCCAAAATAATTAGTTTTAAGTAAAAGGATCTACAAGAACTAAAATAATTCCAAATCATTTATTTAAATCTTGACAAAAGATTTCTTATTTTCAAATCATAACTTTTGAAATGGGTCAAAAAGAACGTTATCTAAGACATCATTAACCGTAAATCCAATGTAATTAATTTTAAATAAATGAATCCATAAGAATTAAAATAACTCCAAATCATTTATTTAAATCTTAGCAAAAGTTTCTTATTTCCAATACATATCTTTTTAATAGGTTGAAACCAAGATATCTAAGATGGTAAATCCAAATTAGTCAGTATTCAAGTAAAATGGATATATGGAAATTATTCTAAATCAAAATCATTTCTCAAAAATAACATTGCAAAACCTTTTACAGTAAAAATGGTTGATATAAATTATACTAATTTTACTCAACATCAATTTCCATATTCAACCATTATTATCCGTTGGATAACAGTGAAATCACCTTTTAAATTCATATAGATTATATGGGTTCCCTCCTCAGAATTTAACACCAAGTATAAGAAGACTATCTCTATACAATCCTTCTTGTATTATATTTTGAAAAAATTGAATCTTTTATACTTGCCTCGTTTCCGACATTTCGACATTATCTATTCCTCACCAAGGAAAAAGGCTAGATAAGCCAGGGTACTAGTTGCTCCTAAACATCTCCTTAGTTTAAGCACATCACATTCAGATCTTATGAATAGAAAAATCTAGTCTACTCATTGGCATTTAGAACCAAGATTAAATCACTTAATTATAACAACTTTTCTTCAAATCATTTATTTAAACTTTTTTAAATTAAATTATAATACCTCAAAGTTATCTCTAAAATACTTAATTATTTACTTGAAAACATTTATAAAAGATTTGGGAAAGAATACTTAAGTTCAAAACAATATTTCAAAAGTTATCAAAAGTGCTACAAAAAGTGATGAGAATAGTGCTTTTAAGCTTATTTGATCAAAACAACTTTTCATCATTTAGAAATTCATTTTTATAACTCAAATCTCTTTTAAAAGTTTATATAATTTATTTCATATTTTTAAAGAATTAAAAAATATCATTTTTAAAGAATTTATCTCTTTGGTTCCGAACTACCAAACCGTGACTATTTTGAAAACTTGTTTTGCTCATATTTCAAAATCTACTAAACAAAATCTCAATATTTTTCTTTTGTTTGAAAAGACTGATTATAAGAGTTTGGAAAATTCTTACTCCAAAGAATTTCGACTTCGAATCCATCGTGTAAATGGATTTAACTTTCTACGGCATGAAATCGCGAACTACTGTTACACGACGTGTCCATCTTTGACTCAATTTTTATAACCTGTCCAAACTTCATCAAATTCGATTTAACTGTTCATAAAATATTTATATATCATTTTAAATCATTTCAAAGGGGTTTGATGATTCCATATTCACTTTTATAACTTGATTCAGAAAGTGATTTCCTTGTGTAATATTGACGTGTATTTACATGACTTGTTTACATAATTAAAAAACTATGTTAAAACATCCAAACTTGATAATTAAAGCACAATAAGCATCAATAGGAAACATATCACATCATCATCGTCAGATATATGTAAATATAAATTTTCTCACCTTTGGTGGATATTAAACTTAAGAAAATGCATTATAGCTTCGCTACGATGAAATCAAAGCTTATGGAATCAAGCCCGGGACCTTTGGATAGCCACTGCCTAGCTTGGAAGAAGTGAAGCTCTTGGGCAATGGTGATGGAGGTGGTGGTCGTGCGTTGTGAAGGAAAAAAGGAGTCAATTGCACTTGGTTTCGAAGTACATTGACATGGTATATACATATATATTTTACTTTATTTTGGAATATTTTTCCATAGCATGGAAGCCATTAAAGTAGAGCTCTTAAAACTTTAAGAAGAAGAAGGAAGAAGAAGAGAATAGTGTGAATGAATGTATGAATGTAGACGTGTATTTATAGGAAAATTTTGCACCAAAAATATCATGATATTTTCTCCTTGCCTAAGCATGCTTACATAACCTTTCTACCTCATCTCTAGCCATGAATTCCACCCTCCATATGTGTGTACCCATGTGCTTGTACATAGTGTGTAAGATTTTGACTTTAGTTTTTACTTAAGGGTTAAGTTTTAGAAAAATATCTTGGATGTTTTATAATATATATATATATATATGTGTGTGTGTATAAGTATATTTGTATGTATGTATGTGTTCATGTATATGTTAGCGTATGTATGTGTATGTTATATATGTGCATAAGACATATAAACAAGGTTGCAACAATTTTGAACAATTTCCGTTCCTTAAACCGTAGAAAATCGAGAAGCCAGTTTTCGGTAATATTTTTACTTCTTAGTTAACATACATTTATTTGTAAAAAAAAATTGAAAATTAATTTATTATCATTTTTAATTAATTAAAAAGATCATATTTAGTTTATAAAGCCTTATAAATTAATATTAAACAATTGTTCGCAAAAAGTACTGTTATATTAATAAAGCGATACAAATTTTCTTATATTATCAAATGAAGTATATACCATAATATTACTATTATAAATTATTTATTATCACTTCATAACTAACTAAAATGAATTATTATCATTTAAAAACAATTATTTGAATAATTATAATAATTATTAAATTGTTAAATCTCAACTTATATTCGTAAATCAATTATTAAATTTGATGCCATTATTAATGATGTCATAATACTTTTTATTTCCCACAAATAAAATAAATAATTTTATTTCATGATCTTGTTTATATGGATAAATGAGAGTATGTATCCAGCTCCGTGCATGACTTCAAATAATTATAGTCGTATGTCGATAAAACGATTTTCGGTCATTTTATCAATATTTTTCCAAACTGTATATTTTTATAAATACTTTTTAGAAAAAAGATTACCACCATTATTTATTATTTAAGACATCATAATCTATGTTAAAAACTTATATTTTAATATTTTAGAAATAAATATAATCTATCAAAGTGATAAACTTGTGGATCATTACAAAGTAGGACACCATAGGTAACATAGATTATAAACGAAGTCAATTGCATATTGTCACCATATGTTAATGATGTAACTCAATCACCAGACTTTTGTCTATCCCACTCCTTTCATTTTCCCTCACTATAGGAAGACAGGGTAGCAGTTGATTTGGCCTAGACATAATATATGGAGAAAGGGTTAAGCATTGGAGTTCCATTACTCTTTGTTAGTCCTTACGTAGCTGTTTATCGTATGAATATTTATCAGATTATATACTGTATTTTTGAAACATTATATATGAACTAAGTATTTTTGGAGACTATTGTCTATTTTCAGTACTTAAATTTTAATTCCTTTTGTTCTATGTTATATATTAATAACACATACTTCTTAGCATGATATGAGTTCGAATGACACTCTAGGCTTTAGACCGGTGTGTCCAGAGATGTGAATTGTCACATTTAGAATTAGAGCATAGGTTTAGGTTTCCTTGGGATTAGGTACATGTTGAGAGAACATAATTGTATATTTATTAATACACAACACCCTATAAATTTTGACTCATGAGTTAGTTGTTCCCTTATACAAGCAAACAATTATGAGTTAAAGTAAATTATGGACTAAATGGCAAGTGAAAGAAGTTTAGTCCATTGAACCCACATAATTAAAGTGTGATGTGATAAGACGTAAAGGGAACATAAAGGGTATTCACAAACTTAGAGCAAATTTCCTCAGTTAAAGTGGAAATAATATTCTTATATTGGTAGTAGTTGCAAAGGTTCCTTTTAACTAAAATTTATAGGTATATTGTTCCTATATTTAAGTTGAACACTGTACTACGAAATAAACATGACTCAACTATCTTTGAAGAAGAGGGACAAAAACCTTATAAACATTATGAGGTATAATTGAGCATATGTAAATTAGGTTGCTTTTATCTACTCTAGCTTGGGTAATAAATCAATGGAAATATTTCCTAAAAGTTAAAATGGTAGATATCTGATATTTTTAAATAAAAATAAGTTGATTTATAATTTTCTATGAAATGATCAGACAAACTTTATGAAATCTATTAAAAAAATAGAATTAAAAGAATTTGACAAAAAAAATTAAATAACTGCTTTAAAGCTTTTGTTTTTTAAGGCACATTGTTGCACTTAACTTTGATGTGTCCTTTCCTTTTGATAATGAAATTTTTGAAAAGAGAATTGAGAAGTATGTAAAACCCCACTTTTGAATCCCTTTTATAAATAAGAAATGATCGATGCTTGGAAATGTCTTTTATAAAAAAATTATCACACTTTAAAATAAAAATAAGAGTTAAATATCACATTTTCTTTTAAAATGCACTTTGGCGAAAATTTATTATTTTGATGGAGAAGTTTAGAAAGATACAGTTATATAACCACTTTTCTAAGTTAAACTAAACTGTTTGAGGGAAGTTTTTAATTAAAGGAAGATGTTAGGATTTTTATAGAAAGGAGATGTTTGTTGAAATTAAACAGAATATTTTACAATTTTAGAAACTTACTAGTTTTTAGAAATTATATTAATAGCAAATATTTTCAAAAAAAGAGAGTAAATAAAGTGAAAGTATTATTATGATTAAAACTTAAAATAAAAAAAGAATTAAGTTGGAGTTTGATAGTTTGGACTGCACAGCCTATAATGGCTAAATTAATTAAGGAGTTTCAGAAGCATTGAAATATTTTGGGGGTAGAGATAGGAAGTAATATGGAGATTTAGTCACTTTTTCAATCAACATTTGAATTGGAAGCATAGAGCACCAAATCAACCTTCTTGCAATAGTGAAGAGTGAATGGCACTTGGTGTTTTTCTACCCAAGTATAGTTTCAATTGTAGATTCTTTGTACAAGAAAGTTTGGAAATTATGAATTGAGTAAAACATATTTTTAGAGTAAAGAAAGAGTAAGCCAAGATATTTTATTGTATCAAAGAATGCTAAAATTGCAGGAGGTTTTCTTGGTATGGCTGGTAACTATAAGACAAAGTTAATTTTCCATGGAACTCGAAATTTGAGCATGCTTTATTTAAAGGAGTTATTGACTAGTACACGAGAAGGATTATCCAACCCATGACCATGAGATGACATTTATTGTTTTGCTCTCAAGTCATGGAGGTGATTTAACTTGTAGGTTCCTAAAGTGTTAATTTTTTCAATATAACTGAAAGAGGAAGATGATTTGGATTATTTGTGGTTGGATGACGTTGATCCAACATTTTGGGTAATGCACGTATGTTTCTTTTGGCTTGGGAAGTTATAGGTGCCAGACATGTTGTTTTTACTTGGCAAATTATAGGTAACCAAGCAAGTGGGTTGTCATCTTATAGTGTACGTTATATAGTGATATTCATAAAATACTGGTACTTGAGTTGTCGTCACAATTGTAAGAACATTATTTGGGGTTGACCCGATATGAGTTCAATGAGCGGTTCACTAGGCTAGGACATTGTCCATTTTAAATATTCCTAGGTGAGTTTTGGGTGCAACGTTAGTAAAGTATTGGTCATTTTATCTATTATATTAAAATGGCAAGGCACAATTCCATACTAAGTTGTCTTAACCATAATATGATTGGAATAAAATGCTGAGAAGATAAGTTTGGAGTAAAGGTCTCGTTGATGGATAACATTAGGGAATGGTAAATTTAGGAAGTTCAAACTAAAAAAGATATCCTAGATGGAGTTGGAGTCATGGTTATGCAAGAAATGGTTAATTCAAGGATTTTGGTTCCTGTTAAGAAAAAGATATTATTGTTAGCATGCATTAAGAATGCGGAGGCAGTTCTTATAAAAGGTAAGATTTGGAAGAAAGGATAATGTACTTCTCTTCAATTATCCTTTGAATTGGAAGAAGACTATTTATTTAAGAAATTTTATAAAAGACTGACTTAGGATACATAGTCTATGTTGCATAACAGTTGCACATGAATGATGTATCACCAAATCGATTACCATCAATGCCAAAATCATTATACATTATAGTTTCATTTAAATTTAGGACTTCACTTAGACTTAGGATTCTAATTTTTATGTTTGAATAGGAAAATAGACCAAGTTTACCCTTCGAGAGTACTTGAGTATTTAATTACTTGTATACTAAAGAACTTAGGATAGATCCCTACAGACTATGAACGTGATACCTTGGTACCACGTGTAACATCCTGTAAAATAAACCATAAGTAAATTGAATAAATTGAATTAAATAAGATAGACATAAAAATGAAAATTTTGCAAAAATTTGAATTTGACCATGAAAGTTATGTCATTGCGTTCGTGGCAAAAATCCGATCAATTCTACATATAATATGTTGAAAGTGGAGCTCAAACTAAAAAGTTATGGACATTTGAAGTTTTCAAGGTTTAAAATAATTTAAATAGAATTCAAATTCAAATTAATAATTAATTTTAAATTTGAAATTCAAAAGTTAATAGTAGATAGACTTGGGGATTAAAAAAGTTAAAATTAATGTTAATGTTAAAAATCAGTTCAAGAATATAATAAATCAAATAACTGTGAAAATCAAAAGTTAACAAAATAAGGGAAGAGGTCGACCCCTGATCTTGATCGGTCGACCGCCACTGGTCGACCCTTGACTTCGATCGATCGACCACCACTGGTCGATCAGTGGTAGGGATGTTCGACTGCTGCCTATAGAATCACAGCTAGGGTTTCTAATTTTGAACGTTGCAGATTTAATTATTTAAATCCGACGATTATAGTGCTTTCTCACTGCTATAATCAGACCCTGGACCTTTTACTTTTATTTACACAATATTTTGGGATCTTACAAAGCTCTGTCAGTTCGCCTCTTCAAAGGTTCGAAAAACACCATTAGAGTTTCAGGTACGAAATCCTATATATCTATTTTGTTCGTTGTTTTTTTACCCAACCTATTCTTCTTTAGTTTTCTGAATCTTATATACATACAAATACCTTATTATATATATGTTTAAAAGAAAGAGATCTGATTAGAGATTGTCAAAGGCATGTCAAATCCAAAGGAGGCAAAGCTAAATCTATACCGTGAGTGGAAGTCTTAGTTTTTATATTTTAGTAACTTATCAGTACAGTTTGCATTTGAATATGCCTTAGGGAATTTTGGTTTGTGAAAACATCATATTATAAACACCCAAAACTCTTTTAATGTGAAATGTCAATTCTGTGTTGAAATCTCAATTTGTTTATGTCATAATAATGGAAATTGTGTAGAGTGCAATTTTGATAATTTTGTCTTCTTTTCTACTCCTTATTTATTTTCTTTGAATTTGATTAAAGGACTTTGATTGGGGAATAATATGTAAAGTATGAATTCTATTCATAGTTTGCACTATTGATTTCTCAAATTAAATAGAAATTCCTTTATTTATTTTATGTGAAAAAGATGTTGAATAGAGCATAAAAATTGAAATTATAAGTTTCTAGTACCTATATATTCCATTATTTTGGTGTGGTAAGTTGAGTTTAAATTTTTATTGTATACAACTCTATTGATTGGAAATTTTGGATAAGAATATTGGAATTTGGTAATATCGATCGTTACACTATAATTTTCACAAGGTACAACTCACACATATTTGGGAAGAAAGTTCTTTGGCTTGTAATTTCGAGACCCACCACTAATGGCATTACGGATACCGACTATAAATAGGCAATAATACCAAGGCACAAGTGATCTTTTAGTGTGAAACTAACATAAAATCATATAGTAATTTCCTATATTAGTGTCTATTCAAAAACTCATTAATGGCGAAAACACTTAGATTTAACGTAATAATACTCTTGGCTATATAAAGTTGACTAAATAAGGAGTGGGCAGGGGACGTACGGACTTTCGACCCAAACCACTATAAAAGTCTCGGTGTTATTTACTTTCTACATTTTACCTTTTCTGCATGTGCTATTGTTATTCTATGTAAGTATCTCATACTCGAAGTTTAATTACATCACATCTCGGCAACCTCTTTGTTGGGTCCAATATTCCATTCGGCTTCCAGAGACATACCTTCGGATCTTGGGGTGTTGATATAGACTAAAATTTGCACTAACATTTTTAGCGCTAGAAGGAGGGCCCAAACCTATGTCATTTTCCCCCTTTTGGAAAATCTATTAACATCATCCCTCCAACCATGATTGACTTTGAGAATGAAGAACTAACCTCAAAGTTATCCCTCAACCTTCGCATCCAACTGATTAAAGAAGACAATGATGAAAGTCTTGCTACCCTCATCCCAAAAAAAACTAAATCCAGGAATATGATCCTATGTATGAACTTTAACCTCTCCAGATCAGACAGCTTTTAGAGTACCTTTAGGAGTCCCTCTAAGATTCTGCTCAACTTCGAATGACGGTCAAAGCTATAGTAAACAAAATCAAGGACTTGAATATTGTTGTAATGAAATATAAAGGTTCATCCCTTCCTTTTAAAAGAGCCCTTATGGTTACCTCTACTCTTATATCTCAAAAAACGGTCAAATGACACTAAGTCCTTATTTCGCTCAATCGAAGTCTATCTCAAATCTTTCTAGAAACACATGGGGAGCTCCATTATCTGAACTATCCTCCATCCATCAAAAAGATCCAAAAGGAAAAAAACTATTGTATTTACCATCAAGCAAATGGGCATGAAATAGACGAGTGTCGAAGACCCTCTCATGGCGTAGAAAATTTCATACCAAAAGGGGTTATTTACTAAGTTTACTAATTAATTTATTTAATATCTCATCTTTACAAATATCTAATTTTGTTACTATGTTTCAAGAGAAATTTGTGTAGACTCATTCGACTAAGTATATAAATGTCCCCTTCTGAAGATAAAGAATGCAATATGGATCCCTATATTTAAAGAAGTCTCTTATCTTGTAAAGGACACCTCTCTCGGGCTTTTCTCTTTCCTTTCTCAGTAAGCGTAATCCATTTTTGGTACCTATAAAGTTTTACCTGGTATATCTCTCTTTTAGTTATTTTCGACTATTGTGTCTGCGTTTAGAATCCATGGACTGAAACTCTTTTACTGGTCTGACGAGTTCAATAAGGAGTTTCAATTTTTCCTTAAATATGTTAATTCCCTCAACAATTCTCTTTCTCAAACTTAAACTAAATATGTTTCCCACTAAGCAATAAGGTCTAGCAATGATTTGATTTCAAAATTCTTTTATAAAACAATCTGAAAGCGCACTTTTCAAATAATTTATATTTTCCTCTGTCAAGTTACAAATAATATTAGGTATGACCATTAACTTAATATAGTTTCTGATGGCCGACACAAATCAAAAGTAATGGTAGATGGCCAACACCAGTCAAAAATGGTTATAGATGGCTGGCATCATCTAAAAGTGGTTATAGATGACCGACACCCACCAAAAATGGTTGTAGATTTGAACCCACCGATAAGTTGGTAGATCTCGCTATAAGAGCTCTCCTATAGTGATGTGCTACAAAGTTTAAAGCCATATCACATGGGTTTAAAAATAGTTGAAAAGTATAATGCGTGCTGATAGTGAATTATGGACAAGTGGTACCATGCATTAGGTAGATTATCAATTAGATAAGAATGTTGGATAGATTCCTAATAATAGCGAGTCATGGTGAAGTAGTACCATGCATTGGGTAGATTCCTAATTAGATCAGAATATTGGGTAAATTTTCAATGATAGTAAGCTATGGTGAAGTGGTACCATGCATTGGGTAGATTCCCAATTAGATTAGAATATTAGGTAGATTCCCAATAATAGTGAGCCATGGTCAAGTGGTACCATGAATTAGGTAGATTTCCAATTAGATTAGAATATTGGTAGATTCCCAATAATAGTAAGATATGGTCAAGTAGTACCATGCACTGGGTAGATTCCTAATTAGATTAGAATATTGGGAAGATTCCCAATAATAGTGAGCCATAGTCAAGTAGTGCCATGCATTGGGTAGATTTCCAATTAGATTTTAGAAGTTGGGTGGATTCCCAATAATAGTGAGCCAGAGATGAGAAGTGTCATGCATTGGGTGGATCCTTAGTTAGATTATAGTAGTGGGTAGGTTCTCAATAATAGTGAGCCACGGTCAAGAAGTATCATGCATAAGTTCAGAATTGGGTAGATTAGAACCTTAGGAGAAAAGTTCCTATGGATAATGAGCATTGGGAAAGAATCCCAATCAGGACCATAAGGATGGCATTAAACCAGTAAGGATGGACACTAAAGATATCAATATGGTAAAGCGCTAAGCGGCAAGAAGTACCTTGAGAAAGAATTAAAAGGACAAAAAAGATGGTTTGAGTTGAAAGAATAATCCAACTGAAAGGATAAAAGGTCCTCAATATTATAGAGAAATTATCCAAGCGATTAGTGATACATTCAGAATTTAAAAAAAGTTAAGGGCGATATCTCATAAGCCTTCAGACATATTCTAATGCTAGTTTTGGCCTCCTTCACGCCTTTAATGCGAGATTTGAAGTGCTCCTCTTTCTTGTCGTATGTCTTAGATATCCATTCCTTCTTAAATTGTCTAAATGAGATTTTTCAACCGCCCCTAGTACAAATGAGAATGTTTGATGCATTAGGCACCAAGACTGAGGGAGAACTCCTTTCGGATGAGGAGTGTCGGGAGCAAGACCCGAAAGAGACAACCATGTCCTATAAGAAGAAGGAATTCCCATAGCAGCATACCCTCTACACATGTCTCTTCCACAAGCTGAAGGGGCAGCAACCGTAACTTCATATATTACCTGTCTCAAGTTCTTGCAACATGATTATTGAAAGCTCTCAGTAAGCTCCATCCAGCTGCTGTCTAAGAGTAGCTGTCGACTCCCACAACCCTGAAACTACCAATTCCGAAGCCTGACCAATGATCACCACTATTTTCGAGATGGCATACATCTTTTTGGATAGTTCCTCAAGAATTCGTTTCAAGGATTCTTTATCTTTCAAGATAGCATGGATGTTAGTATCGAGGTCAGGAATATATTTTATCGATTCGACTATCTTATCATTAAGACTCTGTTGCATGGAAGCAAGATCTCTCTAGCCTTAAGCAGTTGGGATATGATGCCCCTAAAAATAAATTTATGTTAGAACAAAAAATGATAAGTCGTCATAATAACAATTCCATTTCATTCCATAGAGAATTAATACAGCGGTGAAAAATGAAAAGTACATAATTCATGGTCTCTTAAGATAGGCAGATTTCTCTTTAGTGGCTAAAATAATCTTAAGGCCTCTACTCCTAATACCAGCAAGGGTCCTGAAGGATCTGCTACTTTGGAAAAATTAAAATCCTTCCCTAAACCACCCTTTAGTATAGATAGTTCCGAAGGAGAAGATTCTACTAGGGGAAATCTAAGGTTAGCCTCTAGAATGCTATGAGGAACATATTCTGAAACATGTTCACTTTCAGGAATCTTCCCTTCGATAATAGATAAAGGGGGTGGTGTTGCACTCTGGTAACCAAGAAGAGCTTCCAGAGTTATAATTAGGCTTGGATCATAGAATCTTCTGAGGAAAGATAACATTTTGTTTTTCGATCTCCCAGATGCAATTTAAAGAGTCGAGTAAACTCTTAAAAGACCTTGTCTGAATCTTCTAAAATAATTTTTAGTTAACGCCTAAGATCCACGATTTGGTTATTTAACCTAGAACTTCTAAACTTAAGGAACTTGATCAATTTGACTTAGGATCGATCATGTGTTTCCTATACCTCCTTGTAGAATACAATGGTTTATGATTTTTGTTTAATGATAATAAACATATATATATTCATTAATTGTTTTTTCTATAGTACTACTGCAATTTCACAGAATTAAATAAATATCTATAGAATAAAATAATTGAATCGGAATATTATTAAAAAATATTTTATTCAAAAAAATATTTGTTTCAAATTAAAATAGCACACATTTAGCTTCCACTTTATTCACATTTTTCAACTACAATACAACTTTTACTATCACTCTTATATATATAACATTTTTATACACTTTTATATACAACATCTCTCTTACTCGCACACTCACTCAAGTTTGTTTTTAATGTTGATCTTGATTAGCTTGCTCCAACTTGTGACGAGCCACCTATTATACCTGTCAAATAAAGAACGCGGTAAACTGGAAAAAGAAACGAACCTAAATAGCAAAAATAAAATTGAATTTGAATACTAATATTGCCTTAATTTATGGGTTTATTTTCTTTTCATATTTTAGACAAGGATGAAAAATAAATGCACATGAGCAGCATACGACATGCACAATGCATCACTGTACATGCCATATAGGCCGTGCACATATATAAAATCCATTCGCACTTGTATCAATAAATAGCAGGGACAAATATATAGGATCAAGCCCGAGCTATCTCGGGCTCAACTCAAGTGCACATGATTCAGAGGAGTCCAAGGCACATATACAAATACAAAGATACAAGAAAAACAAGGAAAGGATGTACAAGTTCACTAGGATACACATGCACATACGAGTGCAAATAAACACATACATACTCATAGGCTAAGCTAGGGAAGATTCCAACGAGTATACACAAATATGCACACTCACAACAACTAGTCGCTAATATCTCACATGGTCAGGACCAAAGTGTTAGGAACTGAGTTGATGATGTTTTGATGACAACAACCTTATATAGTTATTATACCTTACTTTATAAAATATATACTAACATTTCCATATAGATAGATATATATGTATGTATGTATGTATATAGGAAGTATATGCAGGTATCATCGAAGACTGATCAGTATAAAGACTCAAGCATCAAAATGAAGATTAGAGATTCAAGACTCTAGAGAATCAAGATTTCAAGATCTCAAGATAAGTGTCTAGTATTTTGTTAAAACTTCATAATAGCACTCTCATCTTTCTTCCAATTTTCTTTTGGGATGGAACCCAATTTCTATCGAAACCAGTGGCTTACAAACCCACGACAAGTAGCTTACAAACCTACGACAAGTGGCTTACAAACCCATGAAAATCAAAATCATTTAAACTACTTTGTACAAGTTCTCGAGTCCTATGAAGGAGCTCTGTAGGAAGGTTCTTGCAATTTCAGTTTGAATAGATTTTTCAAAATGTTTTTAAATCTGTTTTCAAAATGTTTTAGCTTTCAAAATCATGTTTTCAAAAATGTTTTCAAACTTTGTTTTAGCCTTAAAATATTCCTCTATTCTGATTTTAAAAACATCTAATTTTAAAACGTCAGAACTTATTCTGATTTTAAATATTACTTATATAATTGACGGTCTATATCAATTATATATATATTTAAAATAATGTTTTATATTCATTTTCTATCTCAAAATATTGTTTAAACACTTTACTTTGCTTTAGAGAAGTTTCAACTTGTTTTAAATTCAATTGTCTTTACAAAATAACATCTCTATAATTTTGAACTATAGGATGTCGACATAAGGGGATACCCCATGTCGACATGGTGACAGTTGGATTCAAAATTCAATTTTCAAAAGAAGTGTCCATTTTTTCGAAAACCTTTCGCCAATGGTTATGACTGTTGTGCATCTATATAAAGGCTTACAAAACGAATTTTTTTAACAACTACTTTCTTATTTTCTTCACTCTTTCTTCTCCACCATTCCATATCCATAAAACTTCATATTTTCAAGATCATGCCATCATTCAGCCAAATTCTCAAATAGGAAATCATTTAGACACTCTCTCTATTTGATTCTCCATCATTCTACTAAAGATCAAAGTGCTATTCAGAGTTATAGGATTAATTTGTATTCAAAAAGTCCATAAAGTCTATCCATTCAAAAGGATTGTTATTAAAAAGTATTAGGGTGATCTTGTGTCCCGTAAATCAAGAGAGTTTACCCCAGACTCGGAGATAGGAGGGTTCCTCAAGGCCTTAGAAATTGAGGGTTGTAATTTGGATATTGGCTTATAAAAATCAGTACAAGAATATTGCCTTGGTGCAGTACGGATGTAGGAGGATTCCGAACCAGTATAAAATCCGGTGTGTTCTTTCCTTTTACTTGCTTTACTTTACTATTTGCATTTGTTATATGTTCTGTGATCATTCTGTGTTAGAATTCTGTTTAGATTTGTGTTGAAAGTTTTAGTTTAGTCATATAGTTCATATATTCTTTAAAACACTATTCACCCCCCCTCTAGTGTTATTTCCGCCTTAAGATCCTTAATCCGCATCCCCAACAATTGGTATCAGAGCATTGGTTTTCATTATTTTCATAATCTGAAATTTTGAAAAGTTTTAATGGCACAATACACTAATAATGTCACTCCTGTCACCACTACTTCTGTCAACACAAGCACTAACACTAGTTCATTTGTAGAAGGTCAGTCTACTGTCAGACCACCACTTTTTAATGGCAGTAATTATGCATATTGGGCATGTAGGATGAAAATTTATTTACAATCCATAAGTTTAGATACTTGGAATATGACACAAATTGAATATGTTGAACCATATACTAATTTTGCCCAGTGGGCTACTGAGCAAAAGACGGTTGCACAAAACAATTCTAAGGCTATGAATATATTATTTTGTTCACTAGATAGGAATGAGTTTAATAGAGTCTCTGTTTGTAAGTCTGCATTTGAAATCTGGAAAACTTTGCAACTAACTCATGAAGGAACAAGCAAAGTAAAATAGACTAAAATTTCCATATTAACTAACCAGTTTCAATTGTTTAAAATGCATGAAAATGAGTCCATTTCCGACATGTATTGTCGATTTCAAGATATTGTACATTCATTGATTGCTTTAGGAAAGGGTATCTCAGAAGAAGATCAAGTCAGAAAGATACTCAATTCACTCACTCCAGAATAGGATCAAAAGACACTTACTATTGAAGAGGCAAATGATGTTAGTCAAATAAAGATCGAAGAGCCAATCGGTAATCTAATGTCTTATGAAGTTCAACTATAAGGGAGAAAAGAATCTAAGGCAACGGAAAAGAAATCGATCGCATTCAAAGCAACAACTGGAGATTCAGAACAAGATAGTGATGAAGAAATTGCTTTCATGACCAGAAATTTCAGAAAGTTTCTGAAGTATAGAAAGATGAATAACTTTAAAAGAAATGATCAAAGGAATTCCAGAAATACTTCGGAGAACAACAACAATTACAACAACAACAACAACAACAATGGTGATAGATACTACAACTGCAACAAAACAGGGCACTACAAGATAGATTGTCCATATCCAGACAAACAGACATTTCAACCAAACAACGAGCAACTAAGGAAAAGAAAGAAGGCATATGCAGCAACTCTTTACGATTCAGATTCATCCAGTGATGATGAGAAGAAAACTGATAATTCAAATCTGTGCTTCACTGCTATTCTCGAATCGGAAGACGATTGGGGTTTGGATCTAAAACTAGGTACACATTTATTTTAATTTTATTGGATGCTTGTTTGTTTTGATTTTGTTTGCAATTCCTTGAATTTTTGAATTCAAAATCACCCTTTGAAATTTGAATTTTTAAATTCAAAATAATATTATTTTAATAATATTTTAAATATTTCAATATTTCAATATTATTATATTTAATATTATTACTGGAATTATATATGGATATAGAATATAGATTAGTTTTCTTAAGAATTTAGGAATTTCTTAGATTTTAGGAATAGACACCTCTTTTCAAATTCAACAGGCACATGTCGACATGCCAGGATACCCCATTTCGACATGTCTCTCAGAATTTTGATTTCAAAATTTGAATTCAAACTTTTAAATCTCTCTCCACCTTTTCACTCACTTCAAAATTCTGAAAAGATACCTCTTGACCAGAGAACATGACTTTAGAGAATCTATTTAATATACTTCTTTTATCATCTCTTTTCAATTTATTCTCATAATTCAAACTTTCTTCATTATCTTCTACTTCTCTCAAACACTCATCAATGGCTTCCTCAAGTACCCCATCAACTATGAGGCTGACCAAATCCATCAAAAATGATCTTTTTAATGACCCGGAGGCTATCAAAGCTTACATAAGTTATGTAAACTATGGTAAAGTCAATACGGGAAAATTTGCTATTTTTGATGATTTTCCTTCTTATGAAATTGATCAACTTTTTGAAGAAAACTCCATTCTTAGCTTGATTGATAACAAGCAAAATGATTTCTTTTGTTATCCTAACCTTGTCAAAATGTTTTATGCAAACCTAAACCGTGAATTTTATAATGGAAATGAAGATCAAATTTGGAGTAGTGTTAAAGGAACACTTATTGTTTTGGATTCCGATATTTTGGGTACTATTTTGGGTTGCAAATCTACCGGTATGCATCTCTCGCAATTTAAAATCAATGAAACCGATCGAGAGACTTTTCATCACATTTTTGAAAGCGATGACCACATGAATTTTAAGAATCGTTTTTTCCGCCCAAAAGCAAGAATTGTCAACCTTCTTATTCAACACGCCATTATTCCTAGGTCGGGAAACTACAACAATCCCACCTCAAAAGAGTGTAAAGCTCTTTTTGCTATATTTGAAAAATATGATATTAATTGGGCACAAACTATTTTGGATGAGTTAAGACCCAAAAAATTTACTATGGGAGAAAACACTCTTTATCATGGAATTTATCTTACTCGGATTTTCAATTATTTTGGTGTGGATGTTAAAAAGGAAGAGTTTGTAAGTAGGAAAGTGTTCAATCATGGGAACATTTCCCTTATGAAAATCCCACTTATGTTTCAACCATATGAAACACTTACTGAAAAGGAAGAGAGACTTGCTTATGAAGAGATGGAAGAAGAGGGAGAAGAAGAGGAAGAAGAAGGGAAAGGAATGGAAATTGAAGAAGAAGAGGAAGATGAAGAAACCTCTTTGGAAAGTATAGAGTATCCACATACACCCGCCAATCCGTCCAACAAAACCATACTCAAGAACCAAAAGATACTTGCTCAAAACCAAAAGGTTCTTAAGAGATCTATTAGCAAGAAAATGGATAAAATCTATACCAAGATCGACAAGTTCTTTGGGAAGATAGGCAGGAAACTTGGCTTGTCCTCATCATCATCTTCATCAAACTAATCCTAGCCATTATCTCTCTAGCTATCTTTTATCTATCTTTGTATTTTCTATTTTTTTGGTTAATATTATGTAATGTTAACTAATATAAGTAATGCTATCTTATTCTCTGTTTTCCAGCTTTATATATCTCTGATAGTTATTTATTTTAAGTTTATATAGGTACACTAGTATAAAAATAAACTTAGAAATAAAAAATAACTCAACTTGGTCATTCTGTCTAGACCATGTCGACATGCCCCATCCCCCCATGTCGACATATAACAGTCAAAAAGTAGTTACAATTTCTAACTTCAAATTCTTGTAACTACCAAATGACAAATCATTTTGAACGGCCAATAACTCCTATAAATACCTATTTCTTCCAGAAAAACTTCTCTACCTCCATTTCTATTCATCTCCTCTCATACATCAACTTATTTCTTAAATTATGGCTTCTCCAATTAAGAATTTAAGTGAAAATCTTGAAGAAACTCTTACTTCTTTCAAGAATATTCTCTCTTTTATACTTAGAAATCAAAGACACTTAGAATTAAGCCAAATGCAGATGACCAAAGAGCAAGAGAAACACTTCGACGTACTTCGTTGGATGATCTCAAGCCTTAGCAAAGACGAACCCGAAGCAAATCCACCAGTCACTCTCGACAAAGATAATTGGGATGTTATCAAAACTGATCCTATCTTTGGAGAAGATGGATGGGTGGAAGTCCAAGGAATGTCTGATCATTATGTATATTTGTTTGATTTGATTTAGATTTGATTAGGATTTGATTGAATTGTTTACTTAAGTTTGATTTGGATTTGGTTTGTATATAACTTCATATACTATACATGATTGGTTTGCTATGTATGATATTGATTTGATTGTCAAGTTACACTTATATATATGCTAACACACTTGATCACTTACACGTTCACTTTACACTTTTATTCTATATATACTTGATTATCTTAGAACAAGTAAATCTTTTATTCTTTTTGTTGATGACAAAGGGGGAGAAAGTTATAAAATATATGTGTTTGGTGTAAGAGGGAGTTATGGAGTAAGGGGGAGTTGTAGTTTTAAGAAGAAGTCACGGAGTAAGGGGGAGTTATGGGGAGTTATAGTATGGTAAGAATATTTTATAAATAAAGGTTGTCATCATCAAAAAGGGGAAGATTGTTAGGAATGAGTTGATGATGTTTTGATGACAACAACCTTATATAGTTATTATACTTTACTTTATAAAATATATACTAACATTTCCATATATATATATATATGTATGTATGTATGTATGTATGTATGTATATAGGAAGTATATGCAGGTATCATCGAAGAATGATCAGTATAAAGACTCAAGCATCAAAATGAAGATTAGAGATTCAAGATTCAAGACTCTAGAGAATCAAGATTTCAAAATCTCAAGATAAGTGTCTAGTATTTTGTTAAAACTTCATAATAGCACTCTCATCTTTCTTCCAATTTTCTTTGGGGATGGAACCCAATTTCTATCGAAATCAGTGGCTTACAAACCCACGACAAGTAGCTTACAAACCTACAACAAGTGGCTTACAAACCCACGAAAATCAAAATCATTTAAACTACTTTGTACAAGTTCTCGAGTCCTATGGAGGAGCTCTGTAGGAAGGTTCTTGCAATTTCGGTTTGAATAGATTTTTCAAAATGTTTTTAAATCTGTTTTCAAAATGTTTTAGCTTTCAAAATCATGGTTTCAAAAATGTTTTCAAACTTTGTTTTAGCCTTAAAATATTCCTCTATTCTGATTTTAAAAACTTCTAATTTTAAAACATCAAAACTTATTCTAATTTTAAATATTACTTATATAATTGACGGTCTATATCAATTATATATATATATATATATATATATATATATTTAAAATAATGTTTTATATTCATTCTCTATCTCAAAATATTGTTTAAACACTTTACTTTGCTTCAAAGAAGTTTCAACTTGTTTTAAATTCAATTGTCTTTACAAAACAACATCTCTATAATTTTGAACTATGGGATGTCGACATAAGGGGATACCCCATGTCGACATGGTGACAGTTGGATTCAAAATTCAATTTTCAAAAGAAGTGTCCATTCGTTCGAAAACCTTTCGCCAATGGTTATGACTGTTGTGCATCTATATAAAGGCTTCCAAAACGAATTTTTTTAACAACTACTTTCTTATTTTCTTCACTCTTTCTTCTCCACCATTCCATATCCATAAAACTTCATATTTTCAAGATCGTGCCATCATTCAGCCAAATTCTCAAATAGGAAATCATTTAGATACTCTCTCTATTTGGTTCTCCATCATTCTACTAAAGATCAAAGTGCTATTTAGAGTTATATGATTAATTTGTATTCAAAAAGTCCATAGAGTATATCCATTCAAAAGGATTGTTATTAAGAAGCATTAGGGTGATCTTGTGTCCCGTAAATCAAGAGAGTTTACCCCAGACTCGGAGATAGGAGGGTTCCTCAAGGCCTTAGAAATTGAGGGTTGTAATTTGGATATTGGCTTATAAAAATCTGTACAAGGATATTGCCTTGGTGCAGGACTGGATGTAGGAGGATTCCGAACCAGTATAAAATCCGTTGTGTTCTTTCCTTTTACTTGCTTTACTTTACTATTTGCATTTGTTATATGTTCTGTGATCATTCTGTCTTAGAATTCAGTTTAGATTTTTGTTAAAAGTTTTAATTTAGTCATATAGTTCATATATTCTTTAAAACACTATTCACCCCCTCTCTAGTGTTATTTCCATCTTAAGATCCTTAATCCGCATCCCCAACACAAAGGAGAGTGCACTAGTAACTAGATCAATAAGGGAAAACACATGAACATCTAAACCATAAGATAACAAGAGTGCAGCAAGGTAGAAGTGCACAATTGAAAGTTGAGTTTTTAGATCAAAGTCCGGTTTCAGCAATGATCAATAGAGCATCTTACTAGAATGTACAATCTAGAAAAAGTTCACACATGTATACATACATATGCATCTATGTATATACATGGAAGCTTAGGCATGCATCAACAAACAAGATTCACAGCATGCATCAACAAACAAGATTCACAACTGCAACTACATACAATCAGGTCGGAAGGAAAGTAAAACATATCAAGCATCTCATGGCAAGCAAGTTCACACAACATAACCAGATGCACACAAGTACAAAGGATCAGGCAACATATTGAATAACAAACATATGCAACACAAAGGTAGAACACATAGGGTCAGCACCCAGATGAACAACAATGCAACAAGATGGAAATCGAGTTCAAGCACCATAACCAGAAGCTCCCACATATACAAGTACATATATACGCATACATGTGTATATGCATACATATATTTGAGACAAAAGGGAAGTGCAACTCGTGTGCAAGGCAAGACCAGAAACCAGAAATAATGATACATATAGGAGTACAAGTGCAGATAAACAAACATGGGCAAGCAAACATGTATCAAAGCATCACACATAGCTGTACAGAAAAACAAGAAATAATGTGATACATATATACATACATATGTATGTATGTATGCATAGTGCAGCCATCATGAAGTACATAGTTCTAGTGCAAGCGTGCATAAGTTTATGCAAGTGGAAAGGCATTTCATAAATTATCCGAAAACACAAACAAAGCAGTCACGGATTGAAATTCAGTTTCAACCAAAACAGTATTGAATGAGTCAAGTCCATAAAGTGGAAAATAAAAAAAAAGTCAATATATTCGAATGAAGAGCAAGTCAGAAACTCGTCAAGGCGTTTGATCAAAAATTCACGAGCGAAAGTAAAATCTTAGAAAAATTCAAAGTCAAATATACAAACGATAATATAGGAAATAGATTCCTATATAAATCTCATTATCATCGTCGACAATAATCACGATTCAAGTTCAAGCAAATTTAGAGAGAAAAAAATTTAAATAAACCACGCACCAATCTTAACATGAAGACTCAAAGTCGAGTTCGAGAATAAAACTGAAATGGGGCAAAATAGTTAAAACATACCAATATCAATCGAAGAAGCACTCGACGAGGAGGAGATGTAACCATCAATAGCCAGTAAATCAAAGTACACAATCAACGAGAAATGAAAGGAGTAAGGCGATTCAAAGCTTAACCTTCAAGCAACGACCTTCAAATTATAAATCATAATTACAAAAGAATAAATGCGGTAGAAAATGTTTAAACGAACAAAGATCGAAATGGTTTTAAAGGAGAACAAAATATTGGGCCAAGTCTTTTTTTGATTAATTTATGTTTAGGCTTAAATTATTTATAAATTATGGTTTCCTTTCTTTTATTTATTTTTGTTTTTAAATTGTTAAACTCTAGTGTTAACTAGATTACGAGCTATGTGGCGTAGTTTGAGAACTCGCAACTCTGTGGCAGAGTTATAGCAGGTGTTTGACACTTTTCTATAGGATTAGAAAAGCACAAATTAAAAACAATACTGCAAGTGCATAAGTGTATAGTATGCTGGTCGAACACAGGGAGAAAAATTAAATTCTACTGTTTATGTAATTTCGTGGGCAAGTTAGACGAATTTGGAGGTAATTTCTAAACTATAAAAAATGCAGAAAAATAGACAAGTGAAGAAATATTGATTTAAACCCCAATCCTTTTCTCGCAAAAGGATCCGACTATTTTTCATGTAAGAGTTGTTTAGAGTTAAATCAGAACTCCTTGACAAGTTCTTAACAATGGAAAAACAGAAAAAATAGAAGAAGAAAATAGAAATTTATACAAACGAAAAATAAAATAAGGATAACTGCTAAAACTAATTAACGGTCTATCACAAATGAAAAAGGAAGAAAAACTTAGATAATTATGTCTAACAAAACTAACTGATGGAAGCCATAATTATCTAAGTGTAAATAAAAAAAGAAAATAGAAGAAGAAGAGCTTTATTCTACACTAGAAATTATCAGATATGAGATACATTTTACAATGAATACACCTAGGCATTTACAAAGTACAAATTGTTTCCCATTAAAAAATTACAAAATATGTTGCCATAAAAAAGAATATCTTCTCTTTGATCATGTGAATATAAATATTCATGAGAGATAGCTTGTCTTCGGATATTTGACATGTGGCATGATGGGTGATTGATATTTAAGGATGATTTGTTGATGTGAATCAAATCCATGATAAATTGACATAGTCATTTGAATGTGATTGCTTGATTTGATTAGAAGATTTTGATTGATTGTGATTTGACTGGAAGAAGATTTGTGATTGATTGGAGGGTGTTATGATTGATTGGGAGGATACTGTGATTGATTGAAAGATTCTTGATTTGTATGTATATAATCAATCACAAGTATGTTCATATGTATATGTATATCTTCTAAAAAATCCTCCATTTTAATATGCAAAATTAATATGCTTTCCAAGATTTGAACTCAACTCCTTCCATCATTTAGAAGATGCCTTAACCACTCAGCTACAACTTCTTTTGTTCAATCTTTTCTGAGTCATTGGTATAATCCAATGCAAATCTCCTTTTTTTTCCTCTTCTGCTCCATTTAACATGAAGGCTCCTCAAACCTATATATCTGCAGAAACATTCAAAAATACCCAATGTAATATTTTATTTATATATAATAAAGATAAGATATGATCACAAAACTAAACACTTTTACAGGTTAATCAAATACCCCAACGCTTATCTTTTACTTGTCGTCGAGTAAAACAAAAATAAAAACTAAACTAGGTAGGTTGCACTTACATAGGAATAACAATTGCATTGAGCGTATGCAACAAGTCGTTAAACCTATAGGTGTCCCTAGTAGGATAAGTGGTGTCACGTGAGGGTTTTCAGCGGATACTACCCACTAAATCCAAATGCATATGCGATGGTCCTAATGCAGCTGTATGAATGCAAATTTGTAGATGAAAACTTGATTTATTTTATAGTTACAACGTAGTAATGTAAATAAATCTAATTAAATTTATGGAAATTTTTGGTTCCTCAACTAGTCACAAATTTCCAACATAAATCAAGTTTTCGCATGTTCGACTCTAGTTTGGCTTGTTGTTTCGGTTGATGACACAGCGCAGCCATGAATAAATTCTTTATTTGCTTGTCACATATTGCAAAGTGGTATTTTTATTTCCATTCGTATCACTAGTCACAAGAAGTGCTTGGACGTCAATTGCTTACTCTCTCTTTATTTGAAAAATAAAAATAAAAATTATTAACTAATTACATACACCTAACTTAAAAGACCAAGGTATACCACCCATGCACGACCTCGTGGCTTACGTAAGAATCAGGATAGAGCTTGGCGGATTGTAAGACCGACGCTTATGTCAACAAGGTGTCGGTAGTCCTTAGGTGTCCAACTCATAAAATGAGACCAAGGTATACCACTCATGCACTGCCTCGCAGGCTTACGTGAGAGTTGGGAAAGAACTTGGCGGGTTTGCACACCAACGCTAGATGTACTAGCAACATTGGATACCCTTGGAATTTTATTATTTTGTTTTTTTTGAAGAGAGGGTTATAAAAAATCATCTTAGCACTTATTAACTCTACTAAAAAAAGTGTCAACACATGTACTTTAAAGCAACCACCTTTTAAACAAAGGCTACAAATAGAATAGATTTTATAACCATCACCTATGAGTCACCCTATATAATAGTTACACTATTATCGTCTGTAATTCGAATTTTCTTTACATTTTCGATTCGATATTAATGATTCACAAAAATTTTCAATCCATGGCTAAAACCATTAAATTATTATGTCATGACTATTTAAAATAAATCAAAGTTTTCAAAATAATGGAAAATGAGATGAAATTTTGAAAAAAACAAGGTGAATTTTGAAAATAAAATAAAAATGAAAGAAAGAAAACGACGAAAATAAAATAAAAATGAAATGCAATGCAGACCCTCCCCCACACTTAGTTGAGACCATGTCCGCACTGAAAAAAAAGATTCCAAAATGTGAAAGAAAGTACCCAAAGATGGATTAGATGCGAAATGATTTGAAGAACGAGAAATGCAGTTTAACAACTATATGTGAATATGGTTCATAAAAAAATGAGATTTATGCAAATGATGAATAAATTGTGAAGAATGATACCCATTCCTCCCCCAACACTTATTTCCAACATGAAAGTTGCAAGATGGGTTCTTCTCCTCGTATTTTTGAAACACTTAAGACATGCCTAAAACTTCCCTAATCACAATCCTTCCCACAAATAGTTTTTCCCAAAAAAATTTCAAGTAATTTTCATTATAATCCCATAAATTTGACTGTTTGTGCACAATTTCGTTTGATGTTATGGGATTAAGATTTTCTATGAAACATTCAGGAGGTTCGCTTTCATCATGTAGAAAAATAATCTCATCTTCAAATAGATCTTCAAAAGATAGAGTGGATACATCTATTGAAGTATGCGAAGTTTTGTGAACAATGTGCATAATGTCAACTTCTTTCATTTCCAAATCCATTGGCTATTTTTTAAGATTGAAAATGTTTAGTTCAATGGTTAGGTGTCCAAAGGAAAGTCTGAGCTAACCATTCCTATAATTTATTATAGCATTTGAAGTTGCTAAGAAGGGAGATCCTAATATCAAAGGGATTTGAGCATTAGGATTTGACATAGGTTCGGTCTTTAAGTCTATGAAATCCATGAGGAAATAGAATTGTTCAATTTGGCTTAGCACATCTTCAATAGTGCCTAAGGGCTTTTTGATAGATCGATCATCTAGCTGAATCCGGATGTTCGTGGGTTCCAATTCTCCAAGTCCTAGTTGACAGTAAATAGTGTAAGGCAAAATATTAACACTAGCACCAAGATCAAGTAAAGCATGGCTAATGTGAGTGTTGCCTATTCGATAGCCGATTGTAGGACAACCAGGGTCCTTATACTTGATTGGGGCACAATTTACAAGGACAGAGCTGGTATTTGCAATTAGAAATGCGGTTTTTGGGACATTGGTGGCATGTTTTTTAGTACAAAGCTCTTTGAGACCTTTCACGTATTGGGGAATCTGCTCAATGGTATCAAGAAGTGGTATGTTCACTCACACTTTTTTGAAAATTTCAAGAATTTTATCTAAATTTACGAACTTCTTCTTTGTGTTAAGTCTATGAGGAAAAGAAGCCTTGGATTTATAGACTCTTTTAGGAATTTTTTCGTTTAATAAAGAGGATGTTGCATAACGAGGTGAAGGTGAAAAAGCTATAGAAGCTGGAATGTTAGGGTTGCCAGCATCCAAATATGAAGACTGGTCAAGATTGCCAACCTTGGACGAAGAAAGAGGATCGTTTGGATCAACAAGAGTGGGTGTCGAATGAGTTTCAAAATTTAGAGCATGGGTAGACTTTGGAGGAATGTCGGGGTTGCCAACTTGGTTGTCTACCTTCTTTCCAGACCTCAATATGGTGAAAGCATTAATTGGATTCACATTTTCATCCTCACAAGAGTCCACTCCTCGAGAATTATACTTGGGTTTTCTTTGGGTTAACTAGGCAATTTTCCTTTCTCGTTACTTTTCATTAGTTCCTTCATCATGTTCATCATTTATTAAATTCTAGCATCCTGATTGCTTATTTGTTTTCCTAGTCGAACAATTTCTTATGAAGATTGAGGAGACTGAGAATGTGAAGGAGTTTGAGAAGGTTGAGCTAAAGAATTTGTATGCCTATATGGTTAATTCGAAGATTAAATCGAGGTTCAGTTTGAGAAGATTGACGTTTTGGTTCTTGGGATAAAACTACAAAGGGTTTGCAAAATTATAAGGGTTTGACCATGACAGATTTAGATGGCTTCGCCAGTTGGAGGGGTATGGAGAAGTGTAGGCATTATTGTGGGCTAGGGCATTGGCCTGTTCTGTGGGGCACACCTGAAGTATTCCTCGTTTGGCCTGGGAATCTTCAACGGGAACCAATTAAGGGGTCAGTTGTAAGTACCCTTCTCATTCAGGATGGGACATGAATAGATTTCCATTATTGGTCCTTTTCGGCAAAATCTTCGAGGAAGGCCCAAGCCTCATCGGTAGATTTGCTCATAAACTCGTTTTGACAAATGGTTTCAAGTTGGATTCGAGTTGGATAGTTGCGCCCTTCATACACAAGTTGGCATAGAATCATTTTGGATATTCCATGTTGAGGGAAACTATATAGGAGTTCTTTAAATTGTTCAAAATATAATTAAAAAGTTTCTCCTTTATTCTGTGTGAATTGATTGATTTCATTTCTGATTTTAAGAGTTTTGTGGAATGGGAAATTTTTTTTCATAAAGATGTCATTGAACTCATTCCAACTTCGAATAGAGTGTAATGGTAGAGAATTCAGCCATCCTTTTGCACTAGCTTGTAGCGCAAATGGAATCAATCGAAGTTTGATGGACTCACCGAACAATTGTTGCATTTTCAGTGTGGAAGTGTAGAATTTGAAATCCTGAAGAAATTGGTATGCATTTTCGAAACCCATGAATTTTGGAACTCCTTGGATGAAAGAACTTTCAATTCGAATCCTTCGGACAGTGGAAAGGGAATGGCCGAAGGTTGGACAGTTCTTATTGGATAGCATAGCTCCCTAAGAGATAAGGGTCTATCTACTCTGACAGTGAAATTTAGAAAGTTTTGATTCATCAAATTTTGTGGATCAAGCTTGTGTGAAAAGTTTTGATTTATTCGAGACTCCCTTGGTGAATTGTGTTTGCTTTCACTCATTTTGAAAAGTGGCTTCTACTTCAAAATAGTATAAAATACCGAGTTGTGCTTTATTAGTTGACAGTCTTAATTAGAAAGGGGAAGAGGGTCTTATGGTCATTCACGTATAGTATAAATACTAAGGGATATGACTAATGTTTTACGAGTAGTGTGCAACCTCTTTTGCTAATAGTTCAAAAAATTGAACTACTACATATCCACGATCTAATTGTACGCGACAGTCAATTTCACAAAAACACCCATTTTCAATTATACTATTTTCTCCTATGAGCTCGTTTTTGTCCTAAGCCAACGTCTAATGTCTTTTAAAGTTGAAAAAGATGAAAGATAATGATTTAATTATTTTGGAGCCAAGGAAAGGGTAATTATTTCCCCCACCTTATGTTTGTTATGGGAACTTGTTCCTAACTAGATTGATTCATAAATTTGCAACCAAACACAATTAGACAATAACAACTGCAGAAACTAAACTGTACAAGCAAGCCACAGCACCTGTAGAAATTTTTTACAAGCAAGTTTTATACGTCGGAGTGGGCATCCGTAGTGAAAGAACGATTTACAATGGGGTATGGCAGATCGTCCAGGGCAATTGATTAGTGCTAGCGATTCAAACTTCACTGTTTGCAATCGCTCGACCCCTGGATCCTTCATCGTCATATGTGAGTTCAATTTGAATTTCAAGAGCTACTTTTTTATTTGATACAAACTAGATGCAAATTAAAATGCAAATAAAACAAAAAACAAAAGTCACAGAACTAAAAAGAACAAAAGAACATGGTGAATTAGCAATAAATGCAAAACAACTAAAAAAACAAATCAAAAACACAACACGAAACCTGATTCTTCTTTTTTACTTTTTTATGTGGAAAGGGAAAAAAAATTTGTAAAAAGAAAAAAAAAGTAGAAATTTGAAAAAATACAAAGGTGGAAACAAATTTGGAAAAGTGCAAAACTCCTTTATTTTTTCGGTACAAATTTGGAAAAGTGCAGAATCTCCTTTATTTTTTTGTATTGAAAAACAAGGAAATGCAAAATAAAAGGAAAAGATATTTGAAAATTGAAAATGAAATCAAAAGGAAAAATGGGAAAAATTCTAAAAAGAGAAATGAAATAGAAAACGAATGACAAAATCTCTCACCGTTTCTTTTTGAAAAGAAAAACAAGAAAAAATAAAAAGTAAAAAGAGAAAAATCTAAAAAGATGAATACAAAAAAAAAATCTAAAAAAATAAAAAGTTGCAAAAGAGAAATAGGCATAAAAAAGGATATTTTGTTGCAGCAAAGATATTGCGATATATATGGCGTAATGTAACGACCCGGAATTTTGACGATATATTTTAATAAATATTTAATCTAATTTTAATTAAATATAAGCTTGTCAATGTTTAACTTGATGAGATTTTGGATATATAACAGTTAAATGTTTTATAAAAGAAAGTTGATTTGAGAAATTTAAAAATTTAATACTTCACAACCATTTAAAACAAAATCGGTTTTATTCAATAGAATCAAATCAAAGATCATTATTTTATTTTTTAAATTTATATGAATACAATTTTAGTTTTTAAAATGATAAGTTTTAAAATAAACAAACATGAAAATATTAAACATAAATATGGAAGTGCAAAACAATGTAGGTATAAACATTCAAAATTAGTATAAAACACAATTATAATTATAAGATGTAATCAAAGTAATATAAATATACAAAATATAAATTATAATTTGACATATATATATACAAGTGTTTTTAGTCAAACAATGATCTTCAAAATTCAAATTAAACAACACAATATCCTTAATAAAAAAATGAATGTAAACTAAATATGAACAAATAAATGCATTTCCTATATACACATATACATTTGTACAGCAATTAAGTTTTGTCCAGAGAAAATTTTATAAACTAAAAATGAATGTAAACCAGTAATAAACATATTTGTGCTCTTGTACAAATATAATGAAAACAAAGTGTCTGTATCTTACAAAATACAACTACTTGTCAGAGAAAAATAAGACAAGCCATACATATGCACAAACAAAACAGAAATCTGAACATTTACCACTTGATGAAGCATTCATTAAATGAAAACAAATATGAAACTGAACAATTGAAAATGTTCAAACATCTTTGCCCAGTAAAAAGAGAAAAAAATTAAAACCTGTATCTTATTAACATGTTTGGCCGAAAATGATAAATATCTTGTACAACAAAGTAAGTAAAAATAAATATCTTTGTACCAAATTTGCATTAGACAGTAAACATTTATTACTTGCTACTATAATTAAAAGCATAAGCATTAACTAGCCTAACATCTTGTTTTCACAAGTACATGCAGCCGAGGTTACAAAATCATTTCATTTTGCAGAAAATTTACTATTAAGATCTTTGTTTGGTCAAACATAGTGGCTGGCCAGTTATAACCTGATCAGTAGCTTCTTTATATATATATACACCTATATATCATTAGTTTATACAAAACTTTAGCTTAAAATCAAACCTGTAAACACATCTATCTGCTTTGCAAATATATGTTAATTTAAAATAGAAAATCAAACAAAGAAAAAAAGAAACAGAAGACAGAAAACTTAAGAAGGTTTCAGAGTATTTCTGCAGTGTCTTCTTCAACATTTGCTTGTTGTTCATATTGTTTTGGTGAGTAAACTTAATATTTTCGAATTTAAACTTGTGTTTTAACTCACAAATGCTATGTGCTCTGTTAAACAAGTAGTACTAAGTACTCTGTGTTGCTCAGGTAAATTGATTTGTCTGTTATGTTTCTTCCAGTTTTTGTTCCATGATTCTGAACATAGTAAAGCAATGAAATGGCAAATAATTCTTCATGTAGTTGTTTGTAAACTTGAATTTTGAGGCAAACTTAAGTTGATATCAAAGATCAAAGGCTTACAATCTAGTTTTGGGGGTTAACAGTATTTTATCAATAGTGTTTATTCAAGTATCAAGAAGAGAGAATTAAAGTTTAAGTTTTGAGTATTTAAAATTGAAATTTTAATAACATTTTCTGATTTCGTATTCAAAATTAGGATTTTTAGCAATAAAATTTTGATTTATAAGCAAAGATCAAAAGAGCAGTTCTAAAATAAATCAAAAATGGATTTTTGTCAATTGTGGAAGATTGAGTTAATTTTAACTTCTGAAAATTAGCAGGAAGCAAGTTTGTCAATCTTTTGATTCAAGAAAAATGTCAAATTATTTTTCGAATACATAAATTTTGAGTTTGAATCAAAAGTAGGGTTTACTGCCTATATTTTAATGCTCTGTAAAATTTTAGTTTTATCGCCGTGCTTTGATCGAGTGCATCGCGACTTTTGGTAGAGTTAGAGGGGGATGTGAGTGATGTACTGGTGGAGTTTCATCACCTACGGTGATGGGTGGTGGGCGCACGAAGGTTTTGGACAGTGGGGGTTTTGTTGCCATGTTCGAACTACAGGTCAAAATTTGTTTTCAACTGGTAATTGGAAATCTGGGTCTTGTTCTCGATTGTCGAGGCGAATTGCGGTTTGTGGGTGGTGGTAAGGGCCGCCGGAGGTGTGCAGAACCACCGTGCATGTGCACGGTGGCGGAGGAGAGGGGAAGGCGTATCTGAGGTGACGTGATGGAGTTTGCTCGGGTCGCACACGAGAGAAATGAGAAAACTTCGGGTTCGCGAACGTGAGACGATCCTGTTGCTGAATTTGTTTGCTTTAAAAACTGAACTTATTTCAAAAAAAAAATAGACAGGGAAGAGGAAGGGTTGTTCAGGGGGGAAAGACTCGGAAAGATTGAGTGGGAAACCCGGGGTTTTACTCGTGCATATCAAGTTTTGTCTCGGGTGTTGTTGAAAAGCTTAAGTGTAACAGGACTTGGTTTACTAAATTGTATTAGTTCAAAGTAAAAATAAAATTTTTGCTAAAAATGTTCTCAAACTTAAATGAATATTTTGATTAGTAGTCAATTAAAGATACATGATTAGATTTAATTAACGTTTAAACATTTTTAGTTAATAAGTGTTTAGTTTTAAAGTTAATAAGAAAAGATTTTTGACTCTTATTCAATTAAGTTGTAATTAAGAAGTTTAAATTAGTTAATTAAGTTAATATATGAATTAGGGTAACAAATTGAGAAATTAATTACATTAAATATAAGGTTATCTAATAATTAGGTTTGGAGTTAATATTATAATTGGTTTCAAAATTTAAGAGAAGACTTTTAAATGTTTCATTAAGTTGAACATTTAATTAGTTTAGGAAGAAATTAAGAACAATTACTCTTAAAATTATAATTAGTCATAGATTATAAATAATTGATAAAAATTGAAATTAACTACTTGAGTCAATTTATGAACGATTAGTAGTAATTAATCGAGTAATTTAATTAAGAATAAATAAAGGGCTAAGGAAGTAATTAACAGTTAATAAATAAGTAATTAAGTTGATTAATAATTACGACCATTAATTAAATGATTAATTCAAGTACATAACTGGATTAAGGAGTATTTAAGTAAATAATAATGTGAAATTAAATAATTATGTAATTGGACTAAATAACTAATTAAGAAATCATAAATTAAACAATTTGAAATGAATAAGTAATTGATTAATGATAAATTAAACAGAGTTAAGAGGTTAACTCTCAGGTAATTAATTCTAAATTGAATTAATTACAAATAAGACTTAAAGATGACTGCTTATGGGTTGTTATGTTGAATATTTGACTGTGATATTTGTGTGGTGATATTCTGTGATGCTCTGTAATATGTTATGTTATATCTATGATGCTTGTATATGGTTTATCTGTGATAAATGCTATATTAATTCGACTGTTAGATTTAAATTATTTAAAACTGTTAAGTTAATTAGACAACTTGGCCCTTAAAATGGCGTTTGGATTCGATGAGACCGGGATCGGAAGAATCAAATTTGATTCTCCGAAAACCACATCAATCCAATTTAAACGTTAGGTCGTGAATCCTGAAATGGAGATCGAGATGGTGTTTTCAGAATGCAAGGGTTATCGTCGTTGACTCTGAGGGTGATTCCAAAATGAGTGTGACGAGATAATGCCTTCGGTTTCGTTCGAACCCGGAACGAACTTGTATGGATTGAATGCTTTCAGCACATCGTCAGGTGGACGATGAGCATTCTAAGAATAATGTTCAATAAAGGTAATCGTAACCTCAAGCCTCATCAACCGGGAATGGCTAAAACAGGGGAGGTGCAGCAAGGTTAGGTGGGTCATGCCCAAGCAGGACAAGATATTTCCCCTGTCTAGATGTCCCTTTTTATATTTCGGCTTAGTGGGCGGTTTCTAGCTACAACCGCGGGGTTTATCTTTTTCGGGACTGTTCAGTAAGGAATGGTTCCGGCCTTGTGTTGCAGGGGATGAAGGGAGTAATCCTCGGTACGGTGATCTAGGCCCCGTACTGTGACGGGCGGTACCCCAGTAGCCCTGCCATTGTTGGAAATCCATTTTCCCTACGAGACCCTACGGTTTTGATTTGTATTACCCACTTTTGTGGCTAGTAGCTGAAATTTAATTATGTAACAATTTCGGCTATTTTCTATTTACTTGAAAACCCTAGACACTATTATAATATCACTGGATTTCCTATGAAATGTTTTGGTTAGCGTAAGGTAAAAACTTACCCGTATTTATTTGTGGGGAGTCTTACGTGATACCTTTATTTTCAAATGTTTTCAAAGTTAAACAACTTTAAACCATTTACTCATACCCGACCCATGTCTGACCCGAAGTTTACTTTTGTTTTTCATAAACTCTCGGGTACCCAAATTTTTACGGGTAGCCAAGGGATTCAGGTTAGATTTGACGAATTCTGGAGGAGCAAATGGAGCAGGAGGCTTCTACGTTGTAGATATATATATGGTATTCCGCTGTGTGGATATCTCTGAGCTGTTTAGCTGTATTGTATATTGACTTGTGTTAACTAGACAGATGTTTATAACTGCCTAGTATGTGGTGTATGATCTGTATAACTCTGATATATGTAAATTATATAATATTTATGTGATATATTATATTTTGTTCCATTCCGCTGTGAGATTCTGATGTTGTTGTTCTTTCTTCTCTATCTTTTCTATTTTCTCATCCCTTTCTTTCTTTATGATAATACGTCTTTCTGGTAGTAGAAGGGCGGGTCGTCACAGTTGGTATCAGAGCATAGGTTGGTGATAACCTTGGCTCTGGTAGTAATTACTCATAAACAGAGTCAGTAGAACTCTAAAATGAGATTGAGTATTAATAGATATGAGCGCGTATTTGTTAGTGAATATAAAATGGTGTTGATTGATTTATTGAGTGGTATATGAACCATCGTCGGCACAGCCTCGAGAACTGTATCGAAGGGGTTTCTAAACACTCAAATAGAGCAATTCGACACAATATTGTTTTTCAAAGTAGGGTAAATGAAATAATTTTACCCAAAATTATATTTTAATATAAAAGAAATATTTTTCTGAAATAACTATATATACTTGGATGTTTGGTGTTAATAGTACAATCAATAAAAATTGAAATTTTAGTGGATGATAAACAAATAAAATTGTCTAAGTATGATCTCTAATTCAAAAGGAATATAACTAAAATTTGATTAAAATACTATTGAAGTCCCGGAAATTTGAAAATGTTTAAATGAATTTAAACAAAAGGATTTGGAAATTTAAAAAAATCTTGGGAATGTTTGAAAAGTTTATCCAAAGATTTGAAGGGAATAATGGAATCTTGTTTTGGAAAATATTGGGGGTTATGATATTGTTTGTGGTTGTTAGGCATGCAAGTTATTTTAAAATTTTCAAAAGGAGAAAATTTGTTTTGGTGAAAATAAGTGTTTGAAAGTTGCAAATTTGAGTTGATATACCAAGTAGGTATGGGTAGTTATCATTTCAAATTGGTTTTGGAAATGGAAACCGGGCAATTGAATTTTAAGAAAAATTCTATTCAGATAATGTGGAAGGTTTAAATGGATCAACTATTGAATTTATAAAGTAAAGTTGATATTAATATGATGAAATTGGGAATTTTAATTCGGGAATTAAAATTTAATTTAAGTAAATGACAATAGGGAACATATTGGAGCTTAACCCGAGATAAAGTTAAATGAAATTGAAGTTCAAAATGAACTTAATTGGATATAATATTTGAAGGTAAAATGATAATAAATTGTGAGGAGGAAATTTATACCTTAAGATGCTAAGTGTTATATTTATATAATCTGAAATTGTGGTTGTAAAATGAAATGACCCAAATGAGTGATATAAACTTTTAAGAAAACAAATAAGTTTGAGCTCATATATTGAGAAATAAATTTAAGAATTGGTAAGTAGCTAAATTTAACTGAAGATGAGTTAAAATAAAATTGAATTTAAATGAACTCAGTCGAGTTATAGATAAAATTTGAATGAAATAAAAAAATTCTTAAATAAATAAGTAAATGTAAAACCAAAGTAAGTAGTGAATTGGATTTAAATAGAAATGGTGTGAGTTGTAAACAAATCTAATTCAAGCATAAATTGAATGACTTTATTATAAATTCAATAATGAATTGTTAATGTAAATTAACAATTTAAGGATGGATAAAAGAATAAACTAATCAAATAGATTAGTAAATAGTTGGGATTTGATTAAAGGAAAATAAAATCAAAGATTTGAATGGGAATTGGTGGAATAGAACGAACTTAAGTTACTAAGTGAAACAGTTGATGACTTAAATAAATGGTGAGATGATTAATGTAAAATATGGGTTGTCAAATTTAATAAAATGGTTTGAAATCAAACCTGTTGAAATGAAAGAAAATGCAACGAAAGGATTGTGGATAAATTAAATTGAGATGGACTCAAATGTAAATTGAGTTGAAATCAATTTAAAATTTGTTATAAAGCTTAAGTGGTTATTTATTCACAATAATATTGTTGAACTGAATTAGGAAATGAGTTGTTCAAAGTAAATATGATTGAATAAAATTTTATGAATTATTAGATGCAAGATAAGATGATTGTGAATGTGTGTTTGTTTTGCTTAAATGGATTACATAGATAAGTAAGTTGTAAATTCCTTTTAACTGAAAGGGAATGATTTGAAAATTGATTGAAATTAATTGTGATGAGAATTGAAACCCTTACATATGTGCTTATGGAAATATGTAATGCTAAACAAATGGAGACTCTGTCAAAACTTTTCAAAGCTTGAAAACTATAAAAAAAAAATAGCAACAAAACAATTTCAAATTGAAAATTTAAAGTAAACAAATGAATGAAACTAATTTAAAAATAATAATAGTAGTAATCGGTTATAAATGGAGATGATCAATAAAGGTTCAATATTCAGAGATTAAGAAAGTTGAATTCATATGGAATTGGTAATTCAGATTTAAATAAGAAGATTAAGGCTTAAGTGGCAGAATAATAATGTAAGGGTATATATAATGCTTATATTAAGCTTAATAAATGAATGGTGAAATTCTTAAGTAAAATTTGATATTGAGAAAATTATTCCAAGTGGATATAATCAAAATAATGTGAATAAAAAGAAATTTGATATAGTTGATAATCAATGGATATAATAAGTAGGATGTACGTATATTATTTTGTTCACATAACAGTTTGATCCAGATTCGAGCACAGAATTTCGAGATAGTTATATCGATCCGAGTTAGGATTTTTCACTCGATTTCCGACGACGAACCATGGATTTGGATTTTGATTGATTCTGGGGAATTCTCTATCATAGTTGTGACTATGCAAGGAGAATGACAGACTCTAATCTAGAAACCAGTCCTGAGTCCGTACTAGGAAGTCGGGTGGACAATACTAGTTCGGAAATGAAATTGTGTGATCGAGCGATCGGATTTGATATTGCGTACGAATGGTATATGTACATCGTACGGGCTTGATTGAATAGATATTGAAATTCTGTAAAAGAGTCAATTAAATTTGGAAAGAGTTAATACTGTAACTTTTAAAATTGAATTGCTAGAATGGATGTCTAGAATTTATTATATATTCCATATATCTCAGGAAATTTGTTCATGATTCATCATTGATTGTTAAACCAGTAATTCAGGAAATTTGAAGTTGAGTCGAATTGAATTGTGGTCAGGAATCCAGTTTGGATTATTGATCATCGAGAGATAAACTCTCGATAGTTTTAGGGAAACTTATTCGAACTTGGGTTCGGATAGCTAGTGTCATTTGTTAGAATAGACAGTTTATTTGTTGTTAATATATAAATGATATGTATGTTTGGATGATTAATATAAAAGCTTTTGAATTTACTGTTGTTTAAATTTCGGGGACGAAATTCTTTTAAGGGGGGAGGAATGTAACGACCCGGAATTTTGACGATATATTTTAATAAATATTTAATCTAATTTTAATTAAATATAAGCTTGTCAATGTTTAACATGATGAGATTTTGGATATATAACAGTTAAATGTTTTATAAAAGAAAGTTGATTTGAGAAATTTAAAAATTTAATACTTCACAACCATTTAAAACAAAATCGGTTTTATTCAATAGAATCAAATCAAAGATCATTATTTTATTTTTTAAATTTATATGAATACAATTTTAGTTTTTGAAATGATAAGTTTTAAAATAAACAAACATGAAAATATTAAACATAAATATGGAAGTGCAAAACAATATAGGTATAAACATTCAAAATTAGTATAAAACACAATTATAATTATAAGATGTAATCAAAGTAATATAAATATACAAAATATAAATTATAATTTGACATATATAAATACAAGTGTTTTTAGTCAAACAATGATCTTCAAAATTCAAATTAAACAACACAATATCCTTATAAAAAAAATGAATGTAAACTAAATATGAACAAATAAATGCATTTCCTATATACACATATACATTTGTACAGCAATTAAGTTTTGTCCAGAGAAAATTTTATAAACTAAAAATGAATGTAAACCAGTAATAAACATATTTGTGCTCTTGTACAAATATAATGAAAACAAAGTGTCTGTATCTTACAAAATACAACTACTTGTCAGAGAAAAATAAGACAAGCCATACATATGCACAAACAAAACAGAAATCTGAACATTTACCACTTGATGAAGCATTCATTAAATGAAAACAAATATGAAACTGAACAATTGAAAATGTTCAAACATCTTGGCCCAGTAAAAAGAGAAAAAAATTAAAACCTGTATCTTACTAACATGTTTGGCCGAAATGATAAATATCTTGTACAACAAAGTAAGTAAAAATAAATATCTTTGTACCAAATTTGCATTAGACAGTAAACATTTATTACTTGCTACTATAATTAAAAGCATAAGCATTAACTAGCCTAACATCTTGTTTTCACAAGTACATGCAGCCGAGGTTACAAAATCATTTCATTTTGCAGAAAATTTACTATTAAGATCTTTGTTTGGTCAAACATAGTGGCTGGCCAGTTACAACCTGATCAGTAGCTTCTTTATATATATATACACCTATATATCATTAGTTTATACAAAACTTTAGCTTAAAATCAAACCTGTAAACACATCTATCTGCTTTGCAAATATATGTTAATTTAAAACAGAAAATCAAACAAAGAAAAAAAGAAACAGAAGACAGAAAACTTAAGAAGGTTTCAGAGTATTTCTGCAGTGTCTTCTTCAACATTTGCTTGCTGTTCATATTGTTTTGGTGAGTAAACTTAATATTTTCGAATTTAAACTTGTGTTTTAACTCACAAATGCTATGTGCTCTATTAAACAAGTAGTACTAAGTACTCTGTGTTGCTCAGGTAAATTGATTTGTCTGTTATGTTTCTTCCAGTTTTTGTTCCATGATTCTGAACATAGTAAAGCAACGAAATGGAAAATAATTCTTCATGTAGTTGTTTGTAAACTTGAATTTTGAGGCAAACTTAAGTTGATATCAAAGATCAAAGGCTTACAATCTAGTTTTGGGGGTTAACAGTATTTTATCAATAGTGTTTATTCAAGTATCAAGAAGAGAGAATTAAAGTTTAAGTTTTGAGTATTTAAAATTGAAATTTTAATAACATATTCTGATTTCGTATTCAAAATTAGGATTTTTAGCAATAAAATTTTGATTTATAAGCAAAGATCAAAAGAACAGTTCTAAAATAAATCAAAATTGGGTTTTTGTCAATTGTGGAAGATTGAGTTAATTTTAACTTCTGAAAATTAGCAGGAAGCAAGTTTGTCAATCTTTTGATTCAAGAAAAATGTCAAATTATTTTTCGAATACATAGATTTTGAGTTTGAATCAAAAGTAGGGTTTACTGCCTATATTTTAATGCTCTGTAAAATTTTAGTTTTATCGCCGTGCTTTGATCGAGTGCATCGCGACTTTTGGTAGAGTTAGAGGGGGATGTGAGTGATGTACTGGTGGAGTTTCATCGCCTACGGTGATGGGTGGTGGGCGCACGAAGGTTTTGGACAGTGGGGGTTTTGTTGCCATGTTCGAACTGCAGGTCAAAATTTGTTTTCAACTGGTAATTGGAAATCTGGGTCTTGTTCTCGATTGTCGAGGCGAATTGCGGTTTGTGGGTGGTGGTAAGGGCCGCCGGAGGTGTGCAGAACCACCGTGCATGTGCACGGTGGCGGAGGAGAGGGGAAGGCGTATCTGAGGTGACGTGATGGAGTTTGCTCGAGTCGCACACGAGAGAAATGAGAAAACTTCGGGTTCGCGTACGTGAGACGATCCTGTTGCTGAATTTGTTTGCTTTAAAAACTGAACTTATTTCAAAAAAAAAATAGACAGGGAAGAGGAAGAGTTGTTCAGGGGGGAAAGACTCGGAAAGATTGAGTGGGAAACCCGGGGTTTTACTCGTGCATATCAAGTTTTGTCTCGGGTGTTGTTGAAAAGCTTAAGTGTAACAGGAATTGGTTTACTAAATTGTATTAGTTCAAAGTAAAAATAAAATTTTTGCTAAAAATGTTCTCAAACTTAAATGAATATTTTAATTAGTAGTCAATTAAAGATACATGATTAGATTTAATTAACGTTTAAACATTTTTAGTTAATAAGTGTTTAGTTTTAAAGTTAATAAGAAAAGATTTTTGACTCTTATTCAATGAAGTTGTAATTAAGAAGTTTAAATTAGTTAATTAAGTTAATATATGAATTAGGGTAACAAATTGAGAAATTAATTACATTAAATATAAGGTTATCTAATAATTAGGTTTGGAGTTAATATTATAATTGGTTTCAAAATTTAAGAGAAGTCTTTTAAATGTTTCATTAAGTTGAACATTTAATTAGTTTAGGAAGAAATTAAGAACAGTTACTCTTAAAATTATAATTAGTCATAGATTATAAATAATTGATAAAAATTGAAATTAACTACTTGAGTCAATTTATGAACGATTAGTAGTTAATTAATCGAGTAATTTAATTAAGAATAAATAAAGGGCTAAGGAAGTAATTAACAGTTAATAAATAAGTAATTAAGTTGATTAATAATTACGACCATTAATTAAATGATTAATTCAAGTACATAACTGGATTAAGGAGTAATTAAGTAAATAATAATGTGAAATTAAATAATTATGTAATTGGACTAAATAACCAATTAAGAAATCATAAATTAAACAATTTGAAATGAATAAGTAATTGATTAATGATAAATTAAATAGAGTTAAGAGGTGAACTCTCAGGTAATTAATTCTAAATTGAATTAATTACAAATAAGACTTAAAGATGACTTCTTATGGGTTGTTATGTTGAATATCTGACTGTGATATTTATGTGGTGATATTCTGTGATGCTCTGTAATATGTTATGTTATATCTATGATGCTTGTATATGGTTTATCTATGATAAATGCTATATTAATTCAACTGTTAGATTTAAATTATTTAAAACTGTTAAGTTAATTAGAAAACTTGGCCCTTAAAATGGCGTTTGGATTCGATGAGACCGGGATCCGAAGAATCAAATTTGATTCTCCGAAAACCACATCAATCCAATTTAAACGTTAGGTCGTGAATCCTGAAATGGAGATCGAGATGGTGTTTTCAGAATGCAAGGGTAATCGTCGTTGACTCTGAGGGTGATTCCAAAATGAGTGTGACGAGATAATGCCTTCGGTTTCGTTCGAACCCGGAACGAACTTGTATGGATTGAATGCTTTCAGCACATCGTCAGGCGGACGATGAGCATTCTAAGAATAATGTTCAATAAAGGTAATCGTAACCTCAAGCCTCATCAACCGGGAATGGCTAAAACAGGGGAGGTGCAGCAAGGTTAGGTGGGTCATGCCCAAGCAGGACAAGATATTTCCCCTGTCTAGATGTCCCTTTTTATATTTCGGCTTAGTGGGCGGTTGCTAGCTACAACCGCGGGGTTTATCTTGTTCGGGACTGTTCAGTAAGGAATGGTTCCGGCCTTGTGTTGCAGGGGATGAAGGGAGTAATCCTCGGTACGGTGATCTAGGCCCCGTACTATGACGGGCGGTACCCCAGTAGCCCTGCCATTGTTGGAAATCCATTTTCCCTACGAGACCCTACGGTTTTGATTTGTGTTACCCACTTTTGTGGCTAGTAGCTGAAATTTAATTATGTAACAATTTCGGCTATTTTCTATTTACTTGTAAACCCCAGACACTATTATAATATCACTGGATTTCCTATGAAATGTTTTGGTTAGCGTAAGGTAAAAACTTACCCTTATTTATTTGTGGGGAATCTTACGTGATACCTTTATTTTCAAATGTTTTCAAAGTTAAACAACTTTAAACCGTTTACTCATACCAGACCCATGTCTGACCCGAAGTTCATTTTTGTATTTCATAAACTCTCGGGTACCCAAATTTTTACGGGTAGCCAAGGGATTCAGGTTAGATTTGACGAATTATGGAGGAGCAAATGGAGCAGGAGGCTTCTACGTTGTAGATATATATATGGTATTCCGCTGTGTTGATATCTCTGAGCTGTTTAGCTGTATTGTATATTGACTTGTGTTAACTAGACAGATGTTTATAACTGCCTGGTATGTGCTGTATGATCTGTATAACTCTGATATATGTAAATTATGTAATATTTATGTGATATATTATATTTTGTTCCATTCCGCTGTGAGATTCTGATGTTGTTGTTCTTTCTTCTTTATCTTTTCTATTTTCTCATCCCTTTCTTTCTTTATGATGATACGTCTTTCTGGTAGTAGAAGGGCGGGTCGTCACACATAAAATAGGGAAAAGGGGAAAAAGAGGAAGAAAAAAGAATAGGACGAGACTTTGTAATTTAAAAAGAAGGAAAAAAATAAGAGGAGATTGTATAAGCTAAAAAAAGACATAAATTATGAAATTTGCAAATAGATTGATGTTAATTTATTTCTTTTTTCTTCCTTTCTTTGTTAGATACGCAAAAACAAAAATTTAGATTAGAAAGGGAAACAAAATCAAGAAAAACTAACATGAATTGGAAATTAAATAAACAATAAAATTTACTTGTTGCCTTCCCGTGTTTGACATTTTTCTATGAGATTAGAAAAGCACAAATTAAAAATAAAACTGCAAGCGCACAGGTGTGTAGTATGCATGTCAAACACGAGGTGGAAAATTAAATTCTATTGTTTATGTAATTTTGTAAGCGAGTTAGATGAATTTGGAGGTGATTTCTAAACTACAAAAATATAGAAAAATAGACAAATGAAGAAATACCGATTTAAACTCTAATCCTTTTCTCACAGAAGGATCCAACTATTTGTCATGGAAGAGTTGTTGAGAGTTAAATAAGAACTCCTTGACAAGTTCATAACAATGGAAAAACAGATCAAAACACACAAAAAAAACAGAAAAGCAAATAGAAATTCAGATAAACAAAAATAATAATTAGGGTAGCCGCTAAAACTATTTAACGTTTTATCACTCATGAAAAAGGAATAATGAGACATAGTGGATGTTGCTACATTGTGTCCAGTGGTTTCGACATAGTGGATGTTGCTACATTGTGTTGTAGTGGCACCGGATCGATTCCCAGCGGCCACAATAATGAGACATAGTGCACGACCACTTATAAAACCGGCTTAACCAAAGGTCAGGGCGACATAGTCTTCCTGTCCCCAAAGTTTTGAATTTTTAACACTTCAACACTTTGAAAATGGCAGCCGTTTATCCATCGTACCCATCTCTCTGACCCTTTCCATCACCATGCTTCCTGACACATTCATGCCCCCTGTTATCCATGTTCCGTCCTCTCCTGTACCCATCAACCCTATGTCAGACCGTGCAACCCTTCCATCTACGTTACCCACCATCAGCTCTTCCTCCCATCCTGATGACCCCCCTACGCAAATCCTACAACCTATCCAACCACCCGCACCCTGTCACGCCTGGACAAACCTCTTCAAATCCAAACCACGCAATGCTGGTTCCTACTTGCCGATCAATATCAACCTAGAATTCAATGGTGAAGCTATGATTCCCCCTGAAAACGTGCTGGCAGCAGGTAAGGAGATATGGCAAGACTACATAGTTGGTTTCTTTCTTGACAAACCACTGTCTTTCACCACTGTTGTCGAATTTCTCAAAAAAACATGGAAACTGAAAGGCTCTGTCAAAGTTAAATATGATGGTGCTCTTTTTCTCTTTCATCTCCCGTGTGAAGAGGACAAAATCAGAATTCTGAGAAGTGATCCTATTTTTATAAGAAACAAGATCTTCATTATGAAACAATGGACCCCTGAGCTTGGCAATGTCAGAGGCAAAATCAAAACTGTTCCAGTATGGCTTCAACTATCTAACATCCCAATCTATGCATGGTCACATCTTGGAATAAACTGGCTAGCGAATCGAATTGGTAAATTGATATGTCTTGGTGAATCCACTGAAAAATTGGAAAGAATAAATTATGCTTGGTGTGTAGTTGAAGTTACACCAGAATATGAATTAGTTGAGAAATTCCCAGTTATGATGTTGGATGGAAGTGAGCAAAAATGTGCATGTCAACTATTTGTGGAAACCCGAGATTTGTGTACACTGCAAGATGTTTGGCCACATATCTGTTGTGTGCGATATGATTGTGATGCAAGAGATTGTGAATCAACCCAATCAAGAACAGGAAAACATAATGCAAGGGGAAAAACTCAGAAAAAAGAAATAAGTGCAGGAAAACAACCTTGGAAAAAGATTACAAAAAGAAAGCAAATGTACAAGAATAATGAAAGTCTAAATAAAAATGTGATGTCTGGAACAAATTGCAGAAATATGAAAGATTGTAGTGAAAGTGAGCACCATGGAAAAACTGCAGAGAACAATACAAATGACCCGAGTAAAAACATGGAAAACACAGCAATTCCCCGAAGCAAACCGTATGATCAGCTAACTAACTGTCATGCAGATGTAATTATCCCATTCAAACAAAACGCTGATTCTACAAACATGACCAACATTGTCGTGGAAAATGATCTGGGTGATTTCACAGGAAAAAACAGTTTTTCGGTTTTATCTTCACTGGTTGAAACTATTGCTGAAGAGGAAAAAACAAACACAGAGATCACAGTGGAAAACATTAATACCAGCATTTCATGCACAGGTGACACGTGCATGGATTTGCCTCATACACTCATTACCAATCAGCAACCAAGCAAGTCAACCGCAACCAATCCCATTCCCAACACACAACCTAAGCAGTCATCCACCACCCCTTTCCACATCAACAACGATGACATAGTCCTAAACGTCTTATCCACCCTCCCTGAACCTTACTCCAATATTATTGCTCCTCCTGGCTACACTGACATGATAACCCCTTCCCACAAAGCTTCATCCCCGACCTCAAAGCCACACCACTACAAAAACAAAACCAAACTTAAATTCAGGGGCAACAGTCATCGTGCCTTTGTACCCAATATTGACCTCAATAACCCCAATATCACCACGACAACAAGAATCCTCCCTGAAACCAGTGACAGCCCATCTTCTGCAACCAGAAGCAAGACAAACCAAAGTACCACTTCAAACAAATTACATAAATGACACAAACTTTTGTTGTATGGAACATCAGAGGAGCGCGCCTTGAAACCAAATTAATCCAAGTTAAAAGCATCATTTCCAAGTATAACTTCAGCCTTATTGCCATTCTTGAAACCAAATTAAACCGTGACCTTAGCCTTAAAGCTGTGCACTTCATCAACCCGATGTGGAAAGCATGCCACAACCTAATTGAAGCCCCTTATGGCAGAATTTTGATCTTATATGACCCAAACATGTACACTCTAACCCCGATCCTATCACATAAGCAATTCATCCATTCTCACCTCACTCACAAGCCCACATCCAAATCATTATATCTCACTATAGTGTATGCTGAAAATTGTGCCAGTAGCAGACTTACCCTCCATAACTACCTACCACATTTAGCCCAAAACACTCATCCTTGGATTGTTTCTGGGGACTTTAACTGCCTCTTGTCCATCAATGATCGAACCGGTGGGAATGATGTCACTTTGCATGAGGTTGCACCCCTCGTCTCTTCCACAAATGCTGCTGATCTCATTCATGTTCCCTTCTTTGGTGCCAGATACTCTTGGGACAATCGAAGTAGATCTGGTAGGAGAATTTACACCAAAATTGATCACTCCTTTTGCAACATTGAGTCGCTTAACACTTGGCCAAAGTTATCCATTTTCCTCCCTCCCCCATTTCTCTCTGACCACTCCCCCCAAATCATCCAAATGGAAAATGGTTGCCCATTAAGAAAGTCCTCTTTTAAATTTTTTAACATTTGGGCAAATGAGCCTGATTTTTTAAGTATTGTTAAAAACGCCTGGTGCACTTACTATTTTGGCAATCCCATGTTTGTTTTGCAGCAAAAAATGAAGAATGTGAAAAGAGCACTTGGGAAATGGGCAAGAAATAGATTTGGCACTGGTGACCTGCTATCTACCACAATTGCAATCTCTCTAGCTGATGCCAGGAAACAAGCTATGCAAACTCCTAACAATGTTGAATTAGCCAATGCAGAATACAATTTACAACAACAATACAGTAAAGCTCTTGAAGTGGAGAACAATATGAGAAAACAGAAACTCAGATACAAATGGACAAATGCTGGTGATAGGAACACAAAATACTTTCATGAAAGCCTTAAAGTCAAGCATTCCAATTCCAACATTCAATGCATCATTGACCGTTTGGTTAAGACTTGTACCACACCTCTCGAAATTGACAATGCATTCCATGACTACTTTTCCAACTTTCTTGGAAATGATGTTGATTTCCAACCCGACCTATCAATCATTGATAATCTGGAACTTCCATGTCTAAGCCCAGATCAAGCTGCCTTCCTATCCACCGTAATTACTGAAAATGAAATCAAGCAAAGCATATTTGAAATGAATAAGGAATCGTGTGGTGGCCCGGATGGTTTCAATGCTAACTTCTTCACCAGCTGTTGGGACATAATTAAAGTTGATTTAATCAAGGCAGTGAACAGCTTTTTCAAGCATAACAAAATGCTAACTGGAATAAATGCAACCAATATCGCCTTAATACCCAAGACCGAGTATCCTATCAGCGTCAGTGATTTCAGACCAATATCTTGTTGCAACACCACTTACAAATGTCTGTCCAAAATAATAGCCTCCAGGTTGAAAGTTGTTATCAACCATCTTATCTCTCCCAACCAAGCAGCTTTTATTCAAGGGAGGAGTATTCTTGACAATGTCCTGTTAACTAATGAACTTCTAAAAGACTACAACAAATCCACTACAAGCCCAAGAGCCATGTTGAAACTTGACATAAAGAAAGGATATGATACTCTTCAATGGACCACTATCTCTAGAACTCTTGCCAAAATGAAATTCCCCCCCACTTTGCCTCATGGATCTACACTTGCATCTCGACAGCCCACTTTTCAATTAATCTCAACGGTAAGACTGTTGGCTACTTCAAGAGTAGGCAAGGAATCAGACAAGGGTGCCTTATGTCTTCTTACATCTTTATTCTAATCATGGAAGTGCTCACAGCTATGATTAATCATGAAATCACATACAAAAGAATTCTCACCCACCCCAAATGCAAAGACCCCCTTATTTCCTCGCTCATGTTTGCTGATGACCTTATTGTCTTCACCAAGCCTACTTCTCAATCAATTAGCAATCTGATGGATTGTCTCAATGCCTTTCACAAGTTCAGTGGGCTTGCTATTAATCTTGACAAGTCCTTAATCAAAGTTGCTGGCATTGATGCCGCTACTGTCCTGACCCTTGCTAATGATTGTCACCTGCCCCTTGCTCCTGATGATATCTCATACCTAGGGATCCCTATGACATCCTCCAAAGTCACTACAACTCAGTGCATAAAACTATATGACAAGATAACGCATACCATGAAAGCCTGGGCCAACAGGTTTCTTGCTTATGCGGGAAGACTCACCCTTATTAAATCTGTGCTATTCTCTTTCACAACATATTGGTCCAGAACTTTCATTCTACCCAGGAAGCTCATTCACATGATTAGGAAGGCCATGTGTAATTTTCTCTGGTTTGGTAGCATACACTCTAATAAGCTCAAACCCATAAACTTTGACAAAGTTGAAACCAAGAAAAGCATGGGTGGCCTAGGCATTATTAACATACGAAATTGGAATTCTGCCGCCTTTAGTACGCATTTTGATAATCTGCTTAATTCTAAAAACAATATTTGGGTGACGTGGACGAAGAAGCATCAGCTTAAACACAATTATTTTTGGTGCATGAACATTGCCCATGGCAGTACTTGGACTTGGAGATCCATCCTCAATCTTCGGCCACTGTTGCTTCCGCATTTAAAACACATTGCGTCTCCTGGTGGCAATGTGAGCTTCTGGAATGATCCCTGGGCTATGCATGGTCTCATTCTCAGTAAAACGATGACATACAACCAAATACTTCAGACTGGTATTCCAATGGATGCCAAGGCCAAGAACTTCATAACTAATGGAGTCATCTCATTACCGGTTACCAGCAACCAATCCATACGACAACTGTGGCGGGAGATCAGCAGGCAACAGTAACCTACTGTCACTTGTGACAGGGTGCTGTGGTCTCCTGATCTTGTCGTACACTCCATTGCCAACATATATGATTGTATTTCCCACGTCACGACCGTTCCTTGGTTTGCCTGGGAAAAAAGAGTTTGGGATAGTCACTGCAAAGAAAATGACAACTTTCTGCTTTGGAAGGTCCTCAGAAATGCCACGAATTTCAAAGACAAACTCCATCGCATTGGCATGCTTTCTGATGCTACATGCTGTTTTTGTCTTGAAGAACCCGAAACTAATGTACACCTATTCTTCAGTTGCAAGGTTATACATATGTTATGGAATAGGGTTTCTGCCTTACTAGGTCATGGTAACAGAACTAGAAATAGCAATAGTGAGTGGTGCTTTCTATTTAGCGCCACAAGATGGAAGAATGACTCTGGTACAATGTTGCTTCTAGTCCTCAAAAAATTTATACGTGTAATTTGGAGGGAAAAAAATGACAGAGTATTCAATAGCAAGAGCAAAACAGAAATAGAATTGTGGAATTGGCTGATTGGCTCCATCAAAGATGGTGTTAGAAACTGCACATTTCAGTTCACCACTGATGTAAACAGTTTTTGGATCTGACTGTGGGCATGTTGTCACAGTTTGCTTTGGTTATTTTATTTGGTTACTTGTTTTTTTTTTAGTTGTTCTTTTCCTGTTGCTCCATAGATTTGTTATGGTGCAATTTTATCTATTGTTTACGCAATAAACTGGTTAGGGCCAGTCAAACCCGCTTAGCTTTGCCAAAAAAACAAAGGAAGAAAAACTTAGATAATTATGTCTAACAAAACTAATTGATAAAAGCCATAATTATCAAAGTGTAAATAAAAAAATAAAAGAAGAAGAAGAGCTTTATTCTACATTAGAAAGTATGAGATATGAGATATCTTTTACAATGAATACACTTGGATATTTATGGAGTACAAGTTGTTTCCCATCAAAAATTTACACAATACGTTTCCATAAAAATGAATATCTTCTCTTTGATCATGTGAACATAAATATTCATGAGAGATGGCTTGTCTTCAGATCTTTGACATGCGGTATGATGAGTGATTGTGATTTAAGGATAATTTGTTGATGTGAATCAAATTCATGATAAATTGGCATAATCATTTGAATGTGATTGCTTGATTTGATTGGAAGATTTTGATTGATCGTGATTTGATTGGAAGAAAATTTGTGATTGATTGGAGGATATTATGATTGATTAGGAGAATATTGTGATTGAATAAGAGATTGTTGATTTGTATGTTTATATTCAATCACAAGTATGTTTATATGTATATGTATATCTTCTCAAAAATCCTCCATTTTCATATGCAAAATTAGTATGCTTTCTAGGATTCGAACTCGACTCCTTCCGCCATTTAGAAGACGTTGTAACCACTCAACTACAACTTCTTTTGTTCAATCCTTTTAGAGTAGCCAATATAATCCAATGCAAACCTCCCTTTTTCTTCTCTTTTGCTCCATTTAACATGAAGGATCCTCAAACCTATATATCTGCAGAAGCACTAAAAATACTAAAGATAAGATATGAGCGCCAAAAAACACTTTTACATGTCAATCAGAAGGGTTTTGAGCATAAGATTAGAATAATCAGGTAAGCGATAGTCGCAAGTTTACAAGGTTTGTAGGCAGTCATTTATTTAATTCCTAGTAGAAACCTTGGGGCATCAGTAGGGGAGTTTTACCAAAGCTGGGTAAACTTGCGTGTTAATTTTGTTTCTGCATTTACTGTGTTATTATCTATGCTGCAATTTTTATTTATTTGTGAACTTTTTATAAAACCTATTCACCCCCTCCCCCTCCCCGGTTAATTCGATCCTACACTCCTCAATCTTATTGGACTACTTAGAATTTCTAAGTTTACTGGATTTTAATTGGCTTTTAAGGGTGCCTTTGGTTGCTAACAACCTTAAGTTTCTTGTTTGACTCCTTTTCCATAACACTTCATAGTGGGAGGTGAAATTTGTTTTTTTTTCTTTTTAAACACAATACAAGAAAAGAGAGCTACAAAATAAACACAATAAAGGCAGTCAGGTAACAACTCAATCATAAACACAAAACCCGACAGGAATACCCCAAAGTCGACAGTTACCAAATGCAAAAGCATAAAATAAGTGTAGTAGAATTATTACAAACCAATATTCAGACATTATTGACAAGAAATTTTCGGGATTTAGAATCATCATGTACCTCTCCTTTATCTTCCTCTTTCTTTACCAGTATTGAGTGCCCAATGCATGCCGAAGCTTGCGCTTTCTCATACTTTTGGGAAAAGCTATCCTTAATCTTTTTACCATTGGGATTGAAGCCCATAGAGAGAGTCATGCCTCTATTCCAATTATGCTAATAAGCATCGTAGAGAATTTTGACGGCCTCGGTAGCAACCATCTTCTCAGCTTCATCCTTGGTAATCAATCCCGAAATCTCTTTATTAGCCTGTATAAGTTCGCTTATAGCCGTTTGATGCTTAGGCTCTAGATCATTCAAAGCATTCTATAGGTCATCAATTTTAGCATATGAAGTCTTCAGACTCTTTTCCCATTAGCTTGGGCATCCTTTTTAAATTCATTGAATTCTTTCCTCAAATCCATGGCCTTCTCCACTTCCCCTACCAATTTTTAGAACCCTCGATGTAGAACCGAGAGGTTTAATGGAAGCATGTAGAAAGAAGGTTTGGATGAAAAAAAAAAGAGCCTATACCCTAAGTTGATCCTCCACCCTCAGGCTTGTCATCCTTTTAATACTACCCATGCCATCAACTAACTCCATTTCGGAGCTCCCTACAATTTTAGACAGATGGCATCGATATCAGAGTGGGTTACCTCAGCCACCGAGTCCACTTGTTCCTTTGAAGCATGAGTTAGAGCAAGGACATCAGGAACAGGTATGGCTTTGGTAGGAGGGATATTCCTATATTTCTTTTGTCTCTCAGTTTTGGACGAATCCTTCAAAGCTAGTTTTGGCCTAGTGGAACTAAAAGAAAGTTGTTTGTTCAATAGCAACCCCCCAACCTTAGGCACATCGTCGGAAGCTACTATCACATAAAAAGATAAAATGAGTTATATAAGCAAGGTCACAATTCATAAAAGCTACATCCTAGAATACATGCTATAAGATATTTAAAACTGAGGTCTACCCTTAGGAACAACACTCTTTCGGTCTCGGTATTTTTATGGTCAATGCAAGTGAATTCTTCAAGATTACACAAACTAATCATATCCAAGGGAATGATTTCAGTTAAAGGGGGATCATATCCAAGAAACCTAGAAGAATACGATAATAACCAGCAATCCTTATGGCCAGCCTCAGTGAGAACAACATGCCTAAGTCTTTCCCTTTTCGATATTTCATCACCTCCTCATACCTAAAGTCAAAGAGATCCATGAGGTTTAGGGCCTTATTCCTCCCAATTTTAGCTGAAGAGATAAAAGGTTAAAGGATGTTAGGGAATGGTATGACCAAAGTTTTAATGAAAGAGCATTTTAGACAAGAAGAGTTTGAAAACTTACAAGTCTCTGGTAACTTAGTAAAATTTCAGGGATCACCTATCTTGAAGAAGAACTAATGAGTAGATGTTACTTAGCTAAGCGGTTTAATCAAGGGTATCTTCTTACAGAATCAAAGAAAATACACAAAACTAACGACTTACTATGTGACCTTTGCAAGTTGCATAAGTAATGAATCTCGAAAGTGGTTATGTTGTGGTACTCTTTCTTCCAGTATAAACTCGTTAAAGCAGATAGAGTGCTATACAAGGTCACCTCAAGTTGAATTGGATTAATTCCGTAATACTCTAAAATGTCTACAAACAAGGGAATTAGAGGAAGTGATATTCCACATGTTAAATGTTCCAACGTCTAAGTGAAGAACCTATTATCCCGCCTTTTAGCAAGGCCGTGACACTAGGAAATGAACTAAAAGCCAAAGACAGTTGTCTTAAAAATCGGTTATACACAGGGTCACTATGGATACCGGTAAATTTTGCCCAAGTTTAGGTCGAGCTACAATTGATATGACACGACAAGCAAAGCTATAAAGTCAAGTTCCAAATTTCAAGTCAATCGGAGTTCGTATGCTCAAGATATTGATCAATCAAAATCAAGAAGACCAATCTCATTCGAGTTCATAGGATTTGGTATCCATCAACTCATGAGCAACCATTTCACATCCATCGAGTACGTCCCATTTTGCATCCATCGTACCAGTTCAACTTCGTATCCATTACGCCTGTTCTATTTCATATCACTTCCACCTATGCACAATTTGTATCGATCATTTACACAGTTCGTATCGATCAATCAACGATCCATACGAAATGTGCCACCAACGATAGATATGAAACCAAATACTCGACGATCGATATGAAAAGAGTCAGGTTACATCCATACGAAATGGCTCCAAATATCGATGTGAAATGAAACCAATAACATCAATACGATGTAGAGTACGGGACATCGATACAAAGTGAAGTGCAAAAGAGCGATATGAAAGGAGTTGCACCAGATCGATATGACGAAAACACATTCAAGTGGAAGACTCGGTCTCTCGGCAAAACAAAAAAAAAGGATCGATCCAAAAAGTTCGCTCCGCTTCATCAGGAATCACATGCCCAGAAGCGAGGCGAACAGATCGATGCGAACCGAAGCGATACAAACTCAGCCGCCTTCAGCAAATCCAAACTTGCATTGATAATAACTCAAGATCTACAAGTCCAAATGCCATCAAATTTTCATAGGAGTTTGCATACAACCTCGGAAATGTTCATGTTCGATGCTGACTTAATTGGATGAAATCTTGATCGATACGACTTTCATTCGTATCGATCATAGGTCGAGTTCAAACGGTCGAGGGTCAATCACGTGGGCCCACCCACGTGACAGAAATGGTCTTTCAAGATGTGAGCGAGATATTTGCTGCCTATGCCTATAAATAGCAGCCCAGAACCTACTGAAAAAGGAATTTTGTCTCTTCTATGTCCAGACTCTGTCGAAATCACCATTGTACTCGAATTTTACTTTTTAACTTGTAGTAACCAGCAAGCAAAAATTAATAAAAGTCATCCATTTCATGCTAAATCTACGTGTTTCTGTGCGTTTTTCTTGTTTATCATTGGTGTGTTTGTTAGATCTTCCTTTTTTCCATTTATATTCTTCATTTTATCTTCTCAAACACATCCAAAAAGTGTTGCGCCTGATTTTGGTACAAACACTTTGGTGCTTTCACAGAGAGAACAAGTCTTTCTCCTTCTCGTTGGATCTACTACCGATATTGGATTGCAAGAATCTAAGGAGAAGATCTAGATTTCAAGTCTAAAGTTCTTCCATTCTATTCAGATTTGCACCAAGTCTATGAAAGAGCTTCAGTATCCATCATGATTAACACTAAGACTACTTCAAGAACCGCAGATCCAAAAGGACGGGACAGATAGAACCCTGCACAACTTCCTCCTATGATCAGAATGCTGTCGGACCTTCAGATATGCAAGGCCCTATCACTAGGTAAGAATTTCAATTGCTAATGCAAGAGCTGACGCAAAGTCGCCGGGAGCTTACTCAGCAACTCCATGCTAACGTAGAATTGACCAATCAGCTGAATCATCAAAGACGAAGGAGTTCCCGAAGGGATCAGGCTTCCTATTCATCCACCAAGAGTTCATCCTCTTCTGACTACCATCATAGATCCATGCGCCCACAGTTGGACGGAAGCGATACACGGGCCATTGGACATCAGCGCACGGTGATTCTGGGGCAACCGAGGGTTGGTCCATCAACCAGCCATCAGACCGGACCCTCCTCTCAAGGAGGCACTGTTCTGTATCACACTACTGACGATCGTGTTGCCACCGCAGCCATTGATTTAGGAGTTGATGGCCGAGATCGGACAGATCTGAACCGTCGCCAACATGAATATGCTCCATAACCCTATGTCCCAGAAGACCTACAACCAAGGAGGCTAGATATGGACCGTCGACCGTGTTTGGCCCATCCCCGCATTGTGGAACCCGACCACATCTTGGCTCATCATACCTAAAACATTAAGATGTCGGATATCCCAGAAATGATCCATCAGATGATCCGTGAAAGTCAGGGTCTCAACAATGACGATTGGGGAATCCCCCGAAGCCATGCTCCTTTTACTGATGATATACTCTACGTTGAACCACCTCGGCGATTCGAGATGCCAACTCTACATGTTTATGAAGGGAGCTCTGATCCTAACCAGCATATTTTGAAATTCGAATGGTTGATGAACGCTGCACGAGCCAATGTTGCAGTTAAGTGTCGAAGTTTCCTGATCTCCCTAGGGGGTATAGCAACTATGTGGTTTACTCGTTTACCACCTCGATTTATCTCGTGCTTTGACCAGTTGGCAACGAAGTTTGTTGAACAGTTTCGCATGCATGTCATAAGACCGAAAGATGTTAATACCTTGTCTAGTGTCACTCAAGCTCCTGGAGAGACACTTAGATGCTATCTGGAGAGGTTTCACGTTACATGCACTGAGATTAGTAATCCCAATGACAACTCATTTTGATGGCACTAACTAAGAGGTTTGTTCCCAATTCCAAATTCGGCAACTGGTTAGCCGAAAAACCCACTACATCATTGGACCATTTCTATTCCAAGGAAACCCAATTCTTGAGAAAGAAGGATGCGTAATAGTCTAGGAAAAAGGATGACGTAGGGCTCGGTGTGGAAGGAATACAAAGCAATGTTGTTGTTAAACAAACCGAGGAGAGTTCCAAAAAGGTGCAATTGAACATACAGAATCAATAGAATCAACAGAAAGACAATGGAAATCAAAAAAGGAAATGGAATCAGAATCGTGGGCCACGACGTAGGGCTCCTATGTTTGACAATTATACTCTTTTAAACACATCACTGAAAATTATGCATTTACAGACTTGCAATACTATACAATATAAGAAACCTACTCCGAAACAATCATTGGAAAAATAGACTCAAACATGGAAGTTTTGTAGATTGCACGATAGTTATGGACACAACACGAATGAGTGCCATCATTTACAAGTTATTATTGAGAAGTTGAAATGAGAGAGAAAATTAGAGCAGTTTGTTAGGGCGCCGTAGTCTGGAGGAGCTGGCCCATCGAATCAAAATCAAATTCCCAATCAGGAGAGACTGAAGGAACCCGCTTGTACCGGTGGGAGGTTAGTGATCAATACTGTTAGTGATGGTCCTCTTCTAGTAGATCATAGCTAGAAGGAAATGGAGTCGTATACTAGCTCTATCAGGCATACGAGCTTTAAATGTTGTAGTAATTTGGAAGATGGGGCTCCGATCAAACAATAGAAAATAATGACAGATGACATCGTATTTCAAGATCGAGATGCCATCTGGGTCAAAGCCTAAACCATTGATCCACTTGTCATATCAGTTCAAGTAGATCCTGCCTGGATGAAGTGGGTCTTAGTGGACAGTGGAAGCTCAGTGAATATATTGTTTAAGCGAGCTCATGATCAAATGAAGATGGAAACAAAAGATTTGATGTCTTGTCAGTCTCGTATTCATGGCTTCAATGGAAGCGCAACTATACCTACTGGAGTGGTGGAACTACCAGTGAGTTGGGCATTGGAGAGCGTTGGAGAGTCCGGATGTTACAATTTGTTGTATTGGACATAGACCCGCCATACAATGCTTTTTTGGGCCGACCGGCCCTAGCTGAGTTTAGGGCTCACATTGCCCATTGGTGACTGACTTTAAAATTCCCTACCGATAATGGAGTGGAAGTCGTTCAGGGAGACCAAGCTGTTGGATGAGCCTTTTATGTTGCTGAGCTGCGTGAGGCACAGCGAAAAGAAAACGAAAAGGGTGTAGAGGAATATCTCTGCGTCTGCTTTGCGAAAAATTGACAGCTAACGCCTGAGCCTAGGCCCAGGCACCCCAACCAATTCCCAAGGGATCTTGACCCAAGAAATACCGAAAGTGAATACGAATGTAGAGACAGTCAAGCTTCCCCAACCGAGCTTCCGATCGATGTTTCGATCTATGATAATGATGATTCTAAAATGATAAAGATTGGATCTCAACTAAGCCAACAGATGCAAGAGGAATTGATTGAATTTCTCTAAGCGAACCTCGACATGTTTTTCCTGGACACATTCTGACATGTGTGGGATCTCCCTGTACATTGCGAGCCATGCATTGAATATTGACCCACGGCATGTCCTGGTCAAGCAAAAAAGGCATGATATGGATCCAAAGAGATCTGCCGCCCATAAGGAAGAGGTAGAAAAACTCAAATCGAATGGGTTTATCCGAGATATATTATATCCGGAATGGGTGTCAAATACTATACTTATCGGAAAGCCAAACGGGAAATGGAGAACATGTGTTGATAACTCAGACTTGAATAAAGCTTGCCCTAAAGGCAGTTTTCCACTTCCCCGAATCGATCAGCTTGTAGACTCAACGACTGAACATGAACTCTTATCCTTCATGGATGCGTATTCTGGCTACACTCAAATACCCATGCACTTGTCCGATCAAGAGCATACCGGCTTCGTAAAGAATATGGGACTTTACTGCTACAAAGTCATGTCGTCCGGACTCAAGAACGCCGGAGAAACTTACCAACGATTAGTTAATCAAATGTTCGCCAACCAGATCGAAAAAACATGGAGGTATATGTGGACAATATACTTGTGAAGTCGTGATTCTTCACTGATCATACCAAAGACCTAGAATCGATGTTCAACATCCTTCGAGAATATAGAATGAAGCTCAACCTGTTAAAATGCCACTTTGGGGTCGCATTCGAAAATTCCTCGGGTTTATCGTCAATGCTCGAGGAATCGAAGCCAATACCAAAAAGATCTAGGCAATCGTAAATCTTGAGACTCCAAGAACTATAAGAAAGTCCAGAGCTTCAACGAGAAAATAGCGACACTGAGCAGTTTCATTTCAAAATCCATTGACAAATGCATTCCCTTCTTCGATCTGATTTGAAAAGGGAAATGGAACTTTGAATGGACTAGGAATGTGAGGGTGCATTCAGAGCACTGAATCAACGCCTATCCACGCCTCCCATTTTGTGAAAACCCATTGATCGTGAGAGATTGTACATCTACTTGGCGGTGTCAGAAAACGCAATCAGTGCTGCGTTAATTCAAGTGGAAGACCGGATACAACGGCTGGTCTACTACATTAGCAAACGACTGACCGGAGCAGAGAGAAACTACCCGAAGATGGAAAAGTTGGCTTATTGTCTTGTTATTGCCTCGAGGAAGATTCGTCCACATTTTCAGGCTCATCCTTTCACCGTCTACATCGACCAGCCGTTACCACGGGTCCTTACGTGGCCTGAGACGTCTAGTAGGTTACTCAATTGGAATATCGAGCCAAGTTAGTTCGACATCACTTACACACCAAGGAGAGCCATTTAAGGACAAGTCCTAGCAGATTTCATTACTGAATTCACTATCCCAGAGGGCTTGCCCAAAACCAGCGAATCTTCCAAGTATATCTGGAAGCTGCATACTGATGAGGCGTCAAATGACTGTTTCTCGAACGTCTGGATTGTACTTGAAACTCCTAAAGGCCGATCTATATGATATGCTTTAAAGTTCGATTTTCGTGCGACCAACAACGAGGCTGAATATGAGGCCCTACTTGCTGGATTGAGACTTGCCAGAGATTTAAGCATCATTGCTTTGGAGATTTATTGTGATTCGCAATTGGTCATTTGTCAAGTTCTGGGGGAGTACCAGGCCAAAGACCGAAGGTTGGCTGCTTACCTTGCTCGGGTATAGGAGATATTGAATCAGTTCAATTATTATGCCATCTATTGCATACCCCGAGATTGCAATCAGAAAGCCGACTCTTTAGCAAAATCTGCCAGTACAGGTGAGGCACAGCAAATGAGAATCATTCCCGTGGAAACATTATCTTCCTCGAGCATCGATCAGATGGAAACAGATTGGGTATTTGAGGTCAATCCCGATAAGGAGTCATGGATGACTCTGTTTAGAAACTATCTCGAGCATGGGACCCCGCTGGAGCGCAGATGTGAAAAGAGACAAGTACTTCGAAAAACTTCGCGGTTCACTATTGAGAATGGAGTCATGTATAGAAGAGGGCACTCTATTCCTTTACTTCATTGTATCGCTCATGATGAAATCAAATGAGTATTGCATGATGTAGATGAAGGAGAATGTGGCGATCACACCGGGAGGTAAGCTCTCACCAAGAAAGTGCTCCGATATGGATACTATTGGCCGACTGTAAATCAAGATGCATCGAACTATGCTTGAAAATGTGACAGATGTCAAAAACATGCTCGGATTCCTAGAGCCCCACCTACCGAAATAACTCAGATGGTCTGTCCATGGCCTTTGAAGTATGGAGCTTTGACATTTTTGGTTCTCTACCTTTAGCCAAAGGTGGTGCAAAGTAAGCAATCATCGCAGTTGAATACTTTACCAAGTAGGTGGAAGCTGAACCCCTTGCTACAATCACAACGAAGAAAGTGATCAACTTTGTAGTACGCAACATTATCTATCAATTTGGTCTCCCACATACCATCATCACTGACAACGGAGCTCAATTCGATTGTGTTGAATTTAAGAATTTCTGTCAATGATTCCACGTCTAGAAAAAGTTTTCCGTAGTTCCACACCCTCAAGCGAACAGACAGGTTGAAGCTGTTAATGAAGTTATAAAGTCTATTCTGAAGAAATGACTAGAAAAGGCTGGGGACAAACGTTGATGAACTTCCTATGGCTTTATGGGCTTATCGAACAACCTACAAGTCCGCAACCAGCCACACTCCATTTTCACTTTCCTATGGTTCAGAAGCCATTATTCCGGTCGAGATGGAAGTACCTTCTCATCGTATGACATATTATGATCCGAAGATAAATGCTATGTTACTTGCTGAGTCTCTTCATTTATTGGATGAGAAGCGTGAAGATGCTGATTTGACGGTAGTTGTATACCGAAATCGAGTCGCCCGAATATATAATGCCAAGGTCCGATCCTGAACCTTTGGACTCGGCAATCTCGTCCTCAAGAGAATTTACCGAGTTCCTTCACATATGAAGCCGACATGGGAAGGGCCATATGTCATCAAATGAAAACTCGAGGATGGCACAATTAAATTATCGACCGTTGACGGTCTCATTCTGCCAAGAGCTCGAAACAGCGAGAGTCTTCGTCGCTGCTACACATAACAGACTTTATTTGTTCATTTAGTCTGCTTTCCATGTTGAATTTTTTTTTCATTTCGAAATTTGAATTTGTAATAAGGCAACCGACTTTGCCGTATTTTCTTATTCCAGTAATAAAATGCAATCTCTTTGAGCCAGAGCAGTGATTTTTTTGAAATGCGTCATATGACCATCACTATGCATGGAGAGCTAAGTTCCACCATATGGGGGGACTTATTCAAATATGGAGTGACTTTAATACGATCGGTCACTCGCTAAGTGAAATCCGAGCTCGGGGGTAAGCTATCACACTGAAGCCAAAAAGGATTGATACACGACAATCCTCTAACTAACTCCAGATTCGCAGAGTGCGAACTGGAGTATAAACTTATAAATAAGATTTCGAGGAGGGTGGATCAGTCCACCTAACGGCTTCGTGCGTATTCAAACCAAGTTCGAGGAGGATGGACCCGTCCATCTAATAACCTCGCTTGTAAACTCAGGATGGATGTGAGTCGACCATCCACGATCCTGATAGATCTGTCATCACTGGAGTGCGAACGAAATTCTAAAGCCTAAACAAATGTGACGGGCCATCTATCAACTAACTCCAAATTCTGAGAATGCGAACCGGAGAACAAACATCAACTAACTCCGGATTCCTAGAATGCAAACCGGAGTATAAACATCAAATAACTTCGGATTCCCAGAATGCAAATGGGAGTATAAACATCGATTAAATCTAAATCTCCAAAGTGCGGATTGGAGTATAAACATAAGCCGGGTGTGAAACGACCACCCATAGGACAACTCTAGGCCCCTAGAGTGCGGGTCAGAGTGTGAGCGCAAAGTGGGTGTGACTAACCACCCACGAATCAATCTAAGTGCCCAAAGTGCGGACAAAGTTCTAAATATCAAACGGGTGTGACCGACTGCCCATAAAATAACTTAAGTCCCCGAAGCATGATATACCTCCAAACCTTAAGCGGATGTGACTGACCGAAGATCTGCAAGTGCAATCCTCAAAGTGTGGATGCGGTCACCAATAGATGAGCAAGTGTGATTTACCACCTAAACTCGTCTTGTTTTAGTCTTGCTTCAACGAAGTTAGGCTCGATGTATTAAAGACAAACAACTATTGTTAACCAATCTTTTCAACTTATCTCCGGAACTGGGGGAAGAACTTAAATGCCAGCCACTGATTTAGATAGTGCAATATCGAGATTCGACTTAACGCTTGATCATGAACCGAAGCCCTAGCTTCGGAGCTTAGCGATTAAACCCGGGCTCGATTCAAAGACTAAAACTTCACAAGTGTATTGAATGGAAGTTCGAGTGCTGAAATACTTTAACAAATGAACATAAACTTAGCTGAAGATAAAATGGAATTTTATTCAAACTATTCTTTGGAAGAAAAGGATATGTACAAAATTATACCAAAAGTCCTACAAGCAGGGGCCGAACTCGCATCTATACACGGCCTACGAAAACAAAATAAAATTCCTATCCATCTACAAAAAAAGGCTGAGAAGTCGTGTTTATTCTCTAATTTTCTTCTTCCTCTTCCTCGATGTCGACCCACTGGAACTGCCACTTGGCTGCCTCTTTATGCCTATGCCTTTTGGTTGCTGATCTCCAGTCGGGGGCATTATGTTAACTTCCTCCTCCGAACTCACATGGATTAGAATGCTTCCTGTAGGCGGAGTCGGAGGGATATGATCAATGTTAGAAGGCAGAGGAGGTACACTTGGTTCAACGACCATGCCACAAGGAGAAATCATCCGTAATGGAGCTGAGCCAGGGCCCGCCATCCCACCTCCAAAGCAACCAGCCTGCGCAGCTGCTCCCATCTCGGCGTTAATTCTGGATATTATATCCTCTTCATGAATTTTTTTGAGAATTGCCAGGAATGGTTACAGTGGGGTTCGATGAGCTGGTCACTGGTACTCCTCCACCCATGACAAATGGCAGATTAGCCAAAGGGTCACTTTGACGACCGAGAAGTTCCTCCTTCATCTGTTCATCAAAACTAAGTGTGCTCCACCATGCTCCGGTTATTGGTGCACTAGCCATTGTAGTGATCGCTTCTATTATGATGGCCTCCTTCTCGTGATATGACTCTTGAATTGCAGGAGGCGCGGCAGATGTAGCTTCTATCACTGAATAGATAAAAGATAAATTTATTAGTGATTGCTTCGATCTACGTTTTCGACTTTGAAGGAGTGCAAGAAATGTTCAGAATACCTTCCTCAAAATGACTTGTAAGTGGAACTGGAGCAACTTCGGTGACGTGCTCGTGAACTGTAGATAACCATGGTTGAATAGGATTGTATGCAGGAACAGATCGAGAATCAACCGTAGAAGTAAATTCAGGTAGGGTTGGCATAAGAGTTTTAGAACCTACATCGTGGTGAACAACACCTGAACTCTCTCCGGCTTCCAAATGCTGAGTACTAAGTTTCTCCTTTTCTTATGTGATCAAGACATCGTGGAGAACTTTTCTTTCATCTTCACTTGGCACCTGGTTCTCTAGTTCGAATTCATCAATTGCTTCAACTTGTTGTTCTGCCTTCTCGTCTCCCACCAAACGATCCCATGCATTATATAAGTGTAATGGATAGTTATCAAGACAGGTTAAGTTTCGGTGCTTAAAAACATTGGCGTTGTATGTGACAAGAAGCTCTTCGATATCTGCCTCCAACCTGGTCTCTGCCATCTTCACTTCGTTTTCAACCTTGGCCTTAGCTTCCTGAATTTTAAGTGATGTCGCGTCCCTCTCATTCCTAAGCACCACGGCCTGGTCACATGCTTCTTGAGCTGCTTTGTTTTCATCGTCTTTCTCCTTGACAATTTCGGCGAATTTGGCCTTAGGCTTCTCAAGCTCCTTTAGTGCAGCAACCCTTTCGGTCATAACAGTGGTGTTTCGGTGGCCCATCTCGTCAACCAAGGTAAAATATGTATGTTACATCCATTCCATATACTGTTTTGTCTCATTGACTTTCTTGTTGGCCTCTATTTCTGATTTCCTAGAAGATTCAGCTTCATTGTTAAGCACTTGTATTATACGGTCTTTTTAAACGAGATCAACTTCTAATTTTTCAATTGTTTTTGCCCACATAAAGGCCATTGCTGACGCTTTATCCACAGTCTTCATCCACTCCCTATATTTCTTGTAAATATCATGGATGTAATCATGCATAGTTTGTTCCACCACAACTGGAATTCTTTTTAAATGCAAAGGGAAGATGAAGCCATCGAAACAAATGTTCGAAAAATCTTTTTTCAACTTGGCTATTCTGATCGCTCCTTCCCTAATGGGCTTAGTGACAGCTTGCTTAGTGATAGTGGGAGTTTCAGCGTCAATCCTATGGCACTGTGAATCGGACCTTGGAACTTGAGAAGGCGGTTTTTGGCATGGAGGCTCCAAAGGTTGTTTCCCATGACCGGAGGGTAGTGTTGGAGCTCGAGGAGGTAGAGAGCATGATTGGGATCGATGTCTATATTCTCTATCCCTCTCCCTTTCATAATGCACCTAGCTAGAATAACCATGATCACGGTCTCTATCGACTTCCCTTCTACGGGACTCATAATATGAACTAGATGAATAGCGTGTCGAGCGAAGGCTTCTTTGTATAGATTCTCGCCTAGTCATCATATCCGTAAAAATAGGAAGAAAAGAAGAATCCATAATCTCTGGAAATGAATAGCTTATGATTGGAAATCATGTAGTGCCATGAATTGTATATATGCATATGCTAAACCCCCTCGACAAACCGTTTATGTTGGCTACAATCGTAGGAAGTGACTCGCTTAAATCTAAAGCGATTTGAAGCCCTTCTAATCTGGTATCGTGCTAGAGTGACACATAGTCTGAAATTGGAATGTTGGCGAGTCCTTCGAAGGGATTCTCCATTGGTGAGGGAAGAGCCTTCGAAATTTTAACCCAGAGGTTGGCAGGGACACGACTACGGATTTCCATCTCGAAGACTTATGACGCTTATGTGCAACTGCCTTGCCTTTCCTCCTTCCCTCTAAATCACGAGACCTGTCTAGGGGCTCGGCTACGGGTTCGTTTTCAATTGGCGTATCTTCTTCGTGGCTCTCCTCAGCAATTACAACCTTGGGCGCTCTATGCTTAACCTATCTCACAGGGGCTGCCCTAAGTAATCCCTCAAGTCTTATGCTTTGGTTTAGATCGATTAGCCCAACAGTCCTTAATTTTTTATCTGTCAGAACCGAGTCAATTTCTCTCATCTCACCCGATACCTCCTGAAGAATCCGTACTATTTCTTTAAAGTGAGCACCTTTGGGTCGTGGAATTGCAGCTGTAAAAGCAAAAAAAGCCTCAGTGTCGGTTACAACTATCTTGTTTGCTGCTAGAGGAATTGCGGCACTTACGTCTGACTAACCATCGACTGGAAAATCCTGGAGGGCGCCGAACATAGAACCACTCCGTTATTAATTAGCTAAGGCTAGTCTAGGATCCAATCACCACTTGGCAATTCCTAACTGCCTCTAGGAATGTGAATGAAGGATTGTCTCCTCGACTCTTGATGTTGAACATGAATTTGACTTCTTTCGGAGTTGGGGGCCGAAAGAGATGTTCCATGAAAACAATGAATAGACTATTCAGCAATGCATATCCATTTGGATGTAACTATGATGGAGCGACTCTAAAGAAAGCTAACGCTTCTTGAATGTACTGATTGAATGGAGGAAGCGTTCCAACTGTGCACGAGTGTCTATTAAAAGAAGTGAATCCTACTGGGGGAGCGTGTGGCCTGTCATTCGATCCGGGTAACAGAACATATCTTCGAAGATACTGGATGGCATATAATCTTGTGGATTCGTGATAAAAATTGCTCCTGGCAACTCGTCTAGAGCTAGATTTATGACTTCGGCAGCAATGGCTGGCATCTCTATTCTTGGGGGAAGTGGACTTTGAACCCCCTGTTGTTGCAAACTTCTAGATTCAATAACTAATCAACTCAGCAAAATCCATCATTAGATGATAATAAGACCGCGTTTCACCGGTATAAAGTGCATAAATGCATTGTGCAGTGCAATGTTATATAATATGTAAAAATTTCTACAGAATTTGGGAAAATGTTTAAACGATGAGATCTCGAGATTCGACCAGAGTGACCGTCTTTCGCTGATCATAACAACTGTGCCATTCAGACTACGGAGAACGATCCACGCTAAAGTTTGTTAGGTTTTTTTTCAAGTTACAGTTCCATCGAAGAGCTTCGAGGGATAGTCAACTATGCAGTTTAATGGTCTAGTCCAAATGTGCAAGGCTAAAGCTCGTCGGTGTCAAATGTTTGGTTATACAAAGAGTTCGTATCCATGAAAATGCAAGTTCAGATTGATCACTCAAAGTCTCGTTCGTATCGATCGCCAGAGGAAATGATTTTGAATCGATCACCTTAAGGCCAGTTCGCTTCAATCGAAACCCTTCATCTCGTATCTATCGTGGGCCGCGTTTTCATATCGATCGGCATAACCAATACTTTGTATCGATCGCGCAACTAGAACTTCGTATCGATCGCCGTGGATCAATACGAACACCAACTATCTCCGATCTATACAAAGCCACTCACTTTCTCAATGCGAAACTCTATTTATGGGCATCGACGCGAGCTTTGGTTGCTCTCAGAGCGATGCAAATCACAACACTTCAATTGATAGAGTGATCTTTTGTATCCATCCATTCTTCCTTCTTCTCCAAGCAACACAAAAACCATTCCAACCTTCTTCGACCTTGCCCCGACCCATCTCCAGCCTCCTCTTCAATGGAATCGGCCTCGAATGAGGGTAGAATGGCACATGGACCCGAGTCTCATCATTTTTTTATGTCTATGCATTCATTAGTTACCTAAATCGAAGCGTAGATTCGAGCGTTTAAAGTGTTGTATTGACTTGGGGACGAAGGCAATTTCCAATTCTCTGTTCTTCTATTGATACGAATGCCAGAGATAAAAAAGCAAGAGCAAGTAAGAAATTTGGCTAAGTACAAGTCCTTTTATATGGTTTCGTAACCAAGCAAAAAACGCTTCATCTCCCAGTGTTAAATGACTGATGGAAACAATTTCTCATGTTATCAATGCGAAGAGACATCTTCGTATCCATCCGTTATCGGTCCAAGATGAAATTGTTCATACCCATCGACAATCCACCGATACGAAGTTCCAATTTTGTATCCCTCTTTTCAAAAAGCTTGAAAGTCCTATCCATCGATACAAACAGCATCGAGACTCAAAAAAAATCATGTCCATTGATGCGAAATATCCTAAAGGGCCAACTGATTCGTATCGATCATCGTCGATACGAAAAACAAATTTTCAATTCTTTGAATCGATCCAGGAGAGTATCGATATGAAGAGATACAACAAATTAACCATCTAGTGCTGTTACAACTCGAATTTCATATCGATTTAGGATAGGATCGATATAAAATTCGATACAAGAACACTGACAATGACCCGTGAACGGCAAACGTTAACGGGAGTCGGGTTAACATACTTATATGTATGTCGAACTAATATTCAATTTTTAAAATTCATAGGAAGTGAATGCTCACCTGATGACAATTACGACAATGAACAATAGTTTTCTATCGTTCAATACTCAGTTACAATAGCACACGGTACAACAATTGGCAGTCGATAATTCATTATTTGTGTTACTGAAGATCAATCAAAGGTTATATCTTTCGACAAAAAGGCAACAACTACTCAACAGATCGGCTAGAACTTTTCAGAATGAAGATTGCAGCTTTTCATAGCACCTCATGTTCACACAAGACGTACTTGGAGGGCAAATGTTATGCCACCTTTTGGCAAGGCCGTGAAGCCAAGAAATTAACTAGAAACCAAAGACAGTTCATCCTGAAGATCGGTTATACACAGGATCATTATGGATACCAGTAAATTTTTCTCAGGTCCGGATCGAGCTACAATTGATATGATACAACAAGTAAAGCTATGAAAGTCAACATTCCAACTTTCAAGTCAATCGGAGTTGGTATGCTCAAGATATTGATCGAACAAATCAAGAAGACCAATCTCATTCGTATCCATGGGATTTCGTATCCATCAACTCATGAGAATCTATTTTGTATCCATCGTGTCTGTCCTATTTCGTATCCGTCATGCCTGCTTTATTTCGTATTGCTTCCACCTATGCACAATTTGTATTGATTGTTTACACAGTTCGTATCGATCAATCAACGATCCATATGAAATGCGCCATAAACGATAGATACGAAACCAAATACTCGACGATCGATACGAAAGGAGTCAGGTTATGTAACGACCCGCCTCTCATTCCACCAAATGATGCATCATTAATAAGAAAGAAAGAGGTAGAAATAGAATAGATAGAAGAAAGGACTCAATAATATCAGAATCTCACAGTGAAAAGGAACAAAATATAATATGTCACATAGATATTACATAGTCATTTACATATCAGAGTTACACAGATACAACAACACAAAATAGACAGTTATAAAAGGTCTGTCTATTATACAACTCTAATATAATACATACATCGTCACAGAGATATAACACAGCGGAAATACTATATATCTACAAATGCTGAAGCCTCCTACTCCATCTCTTCTCCAGAATTCGTCAAAGCAGACCTGAATCCCTTGGCTACTCGTAAAAATTTGAGTACCCAAGAGTTTAAAAAAAACAGAATATACTCCGGGTCTGACATAGGTCTGGTGTGAGTAAACGGGTTAAAGTTGCTTAACTTTGAAAAGCCGTTGAAAACAAAAGGTATTACGTAAGACTTTCCACACATAAACATGGGTATGTTTTTACCTTACGCTAACCAAAACATTTGATACGAAATCTAGTAATATAATAGGGTCTAGGGTTTTCAAATAAATATGAAATAGATGAAATTGTTACATGATTAAATTCCAGCATACTAGCCACAAAGTGGGTAATACAGTCAAAACCGTAAGGGCTCGTAGGAAGAATGGGTTTCCATCAATGGCAGGGCACTGGGGTACTGCCCGTCACGGTACGTGGCCTAGATCAATGTACCGAGGATCCACCCTAAATCCCCTGCAACACAAGGCCGGAACCATCCCTTACTGGATAGTACCGAATAAGAAAACCCCAGCGACTGTAGCTATTCAACCACCCACACCGTCGAATAAAAAGGGACTCTAGACAAGGGTAAATCTTATCCTACTTGGGTGTTACCCACTTAGCCTTGCTGCACCTCCCCTGTTTTAGCCATTCCCAGCTGATGAGGCTTGAGGCTATGACTACCTTTATAGAACATATCTATATTAGAATGCTCATCATCCACCTGACGATGTTCTGAAAGCATTCAATCCATACAAGTTCGTTCCAGGTTCGAACAAAACCGAAAGCATTATCTCGTTACACTCATTTTGGAATCACCCTCAGAGTTAATGACGATAACCCTTTCACTTTAAAACTCCATCTCGAACCTGAAAGAACTATCTCTGTTATACTCGTATTGGAATCACCCTCAGAGTTTTACGACAGATAGTTCTTACACTTCGGGTCTTCAACTTGATCTTCACTTGAATTCATGACCTAACGTTTAACTTGGATCGATGTGGTTTTTGGATAATCAAATTTGATCTCTGATCCCGGTCTCATCGAATTCCAAACATATCTTAAAGGCCAAGTTATTTAAAGTTTAAACAATTTATTCAATTCAATACTTGAATTCACACAGCATTCATAGATAAATATCACACATTTATCACTGATATATACAATATCATATCACAGAATATCATAACATATCATTCAATAGATATCAAAAAATTCAGATATTCTACACAAACAATCATCCACAAATGGGGATTTATTCATCCATATCCTAATTAATCACCCAATACTACTTAATCAAACATTAATTAATTACAATCATTTAATTAATTAATCACTCCTTAATTATCTTATCAATCAATCAATTAATCTCTAATCGCAGATTAATTATCCTTTAATTATCAATTAATAATCCTCGATTATTAATTAATCTCCTTTAATACAAAGTAATCAATCCTTAATTACTTTATAATCATTTAATTAATCTTTAATCAACTGATTAATTATCCATCAACTATTGATTAACAACCTTAATTATTAATCAATATCTCTTAATACAAATTAATTAATCTATAATTACTTTTATAATTAATTAAATAATCATTAATTAACTAATTAATTTTCTCTTAATTATTAATTAATAAACCTAATTATTAATTAACAAAACTTAATTACAAATTAATTACTCCTTAATCACCAGTCAGTTAATCCATAATTAATTGTTAACCCATCCTTAATTAACAGTTAACCAATCCTTAATTACCATTTGATTAATCCTTAATCACCATTGATTAATTCATTAATTACCATTTAACAATTTCTTAATTAATCTTTAATCATGATTAATTATCTTTTAACTATTAATTAATAAACCTGATTATTAATTAATAAAAATTTAATTCCAAATTAAGCACTTCTTAATTACTAATTAAGTACCTTTAATTACTTAATTAACTACTCATTAATCACTTAATCAATCTTAATTACTTGATTAATTAAGTTTTAATTACACTTAATTACTTAATTAATTAATCTCCAATCATTAATTAATAATCTAATTAATGATCTTTAATTACAAACTAATTAACCTTTAAATTAACTAACTTTTAATCTTAATCATTTATTAATCAAGTAAATTAATTACCCTTAATTAATTTCTTAATTAATCCTTTATACTTAATTAAATTAATTAATTATACTTAATTCCCCTTTAATTAATTTAATTAATTACAAAATACTAAACCTTAATTATCTTAAGATAAATCATTATCTTATAAATGTCTTAATTACCCTTAACATATTTACATCATTTATATTTAAAATTATCTTTACTTAATTAAATCATTAATTAAGTTTTAATATAAAAAAATCATTTATCTTGATAAATTAAAGTTATCAAAATATAACTTTAAGATAACTTAAACCATTTATTAATAATAGTTTCTAAAAACTAGTTTAAATTTTGAATTTAAAAACTTGCTTTATATAAACTTTTAAAATTTCATTCCTACTCAAATTTTGAAATCACTTTAAATATACTTAACAAAATTTAAATTTATCAAACTTTAAACTTATAAATCAAAATGTTTAAGAAAACATTTGTTATATAAAATGTAATTTATATAAAAAGGGATTAAACTAATTTAAATTTTAAATTTCAAAAATATAGTTTTTAAAACTTTTTAAATCTGCACAACATATAGCTTCGGGTCATACCCGAATGCCACTCGGGTTTAAACCCGAGTTCTTCCCTTCTTTCAATTTTTCTCAACACTTAGATAAAAATTTTAAAATTTTAAAACTTAAAGTCTAACCACACAAAACCTACTCGCGTTTCAACTCGAGTCATCAACCCCAAACCCTGATCTTTTCTTCGAGAAATCTCTCATCCCAACATAACTGACACAACCTTACCTGTGCACATGCACCATAACCGGAGCCACCTTCGACCGTCGACGCATCCTCCGGCACGTCATTCTACATCGCAGCATCACACCCCGACCACCAAACCACACTTATAGGTCCTCGAACAAGATCGAGCTATCTAGAAGGACTGGAACCAAAAACAACCTCCAACAAAATTCTTCGAATCCTCGATTCCGATCACCGGAGCCGCTACCACTCCGGCCATGCCCTGCCTTGCATCCACGTCACCGTTCACCAAAGTTTCGCGACACTCGATCAACAAGATATAAAGCAATGACCTGAATTCTAGATTCAACAAAAACTAGGGTTTTAAACTCTTTTGACCTACCACCGACGCCACGGTCCACAATTGCCTCAACCACCATTTTTGCCAAACACTCCAATCGTTAATCTAGCTTCAGACGAAAACTTGACCACTCGAATACCTCCGATCACCAAAAATTGCTCAAGAACCATTTTCCAGACATCCCCCAAATACTCATCCATTTCAACATTAAAGTTATGATTTTTGTCTTAAAAATCCTAACTTTCAGAGTTGATTCAAGATATATACTTGAATCAATAAATTTCAACACTTGGTTTTATCATATATTTAATATTTCTACTGTATTTTCTTATTTCCAGGAAATTCCCAAACTTAAAATTCTTAAACTTGTTTTCAAAACCTAGATGGTGTTTAAATTAAACTAATTTATTTGAAAACCAAAGCTTCAAAGTGATTAGATGGGGAGTTTTAAATTTTGGTTCATTTTAAAATCTCTATTATCAAAAAATAACAGAGAGGCACAGACATCAGACATGCATATTCAAATGCATTCATATACATAGATTTTATACTTCTATATACACTTGTAGGGCATCATCATCACAGCAATTTCTCAAGCAACAATTATTAAACTACTTAAGTTTTAAATTTAAATGTTTACTCACCATTTTAAAATGAAGAGAGTTTTAAAAGAACTGGGAAGCTTTTAAACAGTTTTGATTTCTGAAACTTGTCTTGCTTGAAACATTAAGACCGAAATGCTTGATACTTTAGAAACTGGAATGCTATTAGGATTGGAACATGATGATGATATGATCAAAACTTTGATTCCAGGCTTCCAATTGTTACAGGCTTATAGAAAAATGCTTACAGGGTTTGTAAAAATATTTCAGGCTTTGAAAATGCTTTAAGGAGGTTATAGGGTTTGAGTTTGATTTTGTTTGAATATCAACAGATTTGAGTTACAGGCTTTGATTCAGAGGAGATGATAACAGGTTTGTTGTTTTGAGAAGATTACAGATTTTGATTCACTTCTGGTTGAAGGAGGAGGTTTCAGACTTGATGTTTGATTATTTTTTTAACAATGATTTTTTTTAGGAATGAATTATAGGTTGAATTTTTCTTGAGGAAATATTTCAGGTTGTAGCCATTGATTTCTTGCTTAAATTTAAAGAAAAAGAATGAAGAAAGAAAAAAGGGAGTTTTATTTTATGGTTTATTAAAAGTAAAGAAAGAGAAAATTAAATAAGGATACTTGTTCAATTTTATTACATTTGTCACAAACCATCATTTAATTCTTAACACATGTATTCAATAAGCTTTAAAAATTAACACTTGTAATAATTTATATTTATATTATTTTTAAATGATTTTAAAAGCTTTATTATTAATTTTTCCTAATTAATAAGTACTTTATTAATTTATAAATGCTTTTTCTTATTTTATAAAAGTAAAACTTTTAAAAGAAAATAAAAGATAAACTAATTAGATTCTAAATGAAATCATATAAAATTATTTAATCCATTTTTGAATGCTAATTTAAAAGCTTTTGTATTTATTTACTATTAAATAAATATTTTCTATATAAAATTTCCTTTATTTAAATTAATATAAAACAAATCTTATCCTAAATAAATTTTATTCATATATTATTTTATATTCAAAATAATTTCAAGAAATAAATTCCTTTAAATTCCAAATTTGAATTCAAATTCAAATTCAATTTATACTTTAATTTAAAATCAAATTAAATATATCTATGTTAATTTAAACAAATACATTATTAAATTTGGAAATATTAAATTCTAATTTTAAAGCTAACTTAAATAAATATATATATACATATACAAACACTTATTAAATTGAAAATAATAAGTATATTTTAAAAATCAAATTTATAAAATGACACAAATTAAGTAATTATTCTATTTAAGATCAATCTATCTCTAAATTTATAAACATCGCATTAATTTTATTTTGGTTATTTATATTTAAAAATAACAATTTTATAAATTTTTAAAAATTAAATTAAGAGACTATCATATTTTAAATTCCTTGAAATTCTGGGATGTTACATTCCTTCCCTCTTAAAATAATTTCATCCTCGAAATTTAAAATAAAGATAATCCAAAATTTTATTTCATTTTAACCATTCAAGCATGCCTATCAACCAGACAACAATTTACCCAAACAAACAGTTTATTCAAACAAATAATTCATTCAAATAAACAACACTAGCTATCCGGACACTGATCCAGATAAGCCTTTCTAAACTACTCTGAGTTTCCTAAGACAAACTCTGAAATTCTAGCTTCGCAACAAAAAGATAGATCGTTCACGTATTTTCTCAGATGAGATACATGAAAATCATTGTGAATTCCAGCCATCCAAACTGGCAATTCAATCCTACAGACCACAATCACTAAATCTCTTCTTGATAAGCTCTGCCATCGTAGATGCCTCACGGATCAAAAATGGACCAAGAACTAGACAATCTCTCGACTCTATCCAACAGAATGGGAATCTACAAGGTCTTCCGAACAAATCTTTACAAGGTGCCATCTAGATACTTGCCTGATAACTATACGAGAATTCTAATAAATATAGATGTCCCTCCCAACATCCATCAAAATCCAAAACACAAGCCCTCTCAAAACTCTAGAATTTGGTTTAGCCTTTCCGTCTGACCATTGATCTGGGGATGATGAGCTGAACTCCAAACTCAATCTCGAGCCTAAAGATGACAGCAAGGCCTTCCAAAACTTTGTTGGAGAAGATAAAATCACGATTGCTAACAATGCTGACAGGAACACTCAGTAGTCGGACAAACTCTCAAGAAAAACTCAGCCAAAGATGCTATAGAACAGGTTGCCTTAACCAGAATAAAATGGGCATTCTTGTATAACCAATCCACAATCACCCATATTCCTTCATTTCCCTCTTTGGTCCTTGGTAAACCATCAATGAAATCCAAAGAAATCATTTCCTACTTCCACTTTAGAACTTCCAAAGACTGCAACAATCTTGCGGTCTTCTCCAGATCACCAACACCTGTTGACATCTCGCACATCCAAATACGAAAGCAGCTATATCCTACATCATGCTTGGCCACCAAAAGACTCTCTCCATCCATATATCTCTGAAAATCCTGGTGGACACTCCACCTGGAGCGATGACTTTCTGCAAGAACTTCTTGCCTCAAGTCCCAGAAATTCGAAACACAAATCCCTTCGTTGATCCTCAATGTTCCTTGGCCATCCATCTTCAAACTGGAACATTGACCATTCTTTGACTCAATCCATCCATCTCTGGCACACACAAATGTCCGTGTAGACCTAAAACTTACTCTTTCCATTAGGAATAGCTAGAACAGGCACACTAGTCAGCCTTGCCTTCAAATCCAAGAAAGCCTTTTCACACTCGACGTCCACCTAAACTTTTATCCTTTTCGAGTTACTTGGTTGAGTGCAAAGAAATCATTATAAATATCCTTGATAAACTTCCCGTAGAACCCTACCAAATCCAGAAAAACTGTGGTTGCTTCCACCCTGAAATAGTAGCTACCTGGGCTGGATCTACAGAATACCATCACCAAAACAAAATCCTTCCTCAAGGCCTCTAACACTAACTCCAAATGTCGCTTGCGCTCCTCTTCAGACTTGGAATAGACAAGAAAAACATTGATGAACACAAGAACAAACTTATATCACACATCTCGAAAACTCAGTTCATCAAATCCACACAGAATCTCAAAGAAAACTCATCTGACTAGGTCACAAAGACAACAGCTGGACCTCAACTGGAAAAAAACTAGGCTGAACCACAAGCACTGCTCCCAGAACCAAAGATAATCCAAATCTCTATCTCCTGATGAAGACAAACCTTACACTTCCTCGAAAACATCCAAACAATCTCTGACAACCTCGATGGACTCTACTTTGACTCCATGTAGAAGTTTGCTCAAAAGAACACCTGCATCATCGTAAGTCACTTTTGTGATTCTTCCCAACTCAGCCTCCAAAGATACAATCCTTGCTTCACCATCAAAATAGTCCAATACTATCCAACCAACCCAAACCCAGAACAAAATCAAAACCCTTAAAAATCCAATAAAAAGGGTCTCCAGAAAACAATGGGGGAGATAAGAATATCTTAACCCTCTATAGATCTTATCTATCTCGGTTACTCCATTTATTAGATATAAAGGTAGGATGGTCAACCAAACAAAAAGAGATGAAACTCCTCTAGAACTCATGTTGGAATTCCGAAAAGAGACCCAACAAATGGTAGGAATATATATATAATTACAAAAATGCGCTCTCAAGATAGACACCATTCCAGAGACTAGGTATTATCTCAACCTATGCTCTGATACCAACTGTAACGACCCGCCTTTCATTCCACAGAAAGACACATCAGTAATAAGATAGAAAGAGGTAGAAATAGGATAGATAGAAGAAAGAACTCAACAATATCATAATCTCACAGTAGAAACGGAACAAGATATAATATATCACATAGATATTACATAGTCATTTACATATCAGAGTTACACAGATACAACAACACAAAATAGAGAGTTATAAAAGGTCTGTCTATTATACAACTCTAATACAATACATACATCATCACAGAGATATAACACAGCGGAAATACTATATATCTACAAATGCAGAAGCCTCCTGTTCCATCTCTTCTTTAGAATTCGTCAAAGCAAACCTGAATCCCTTGGCTACTCGTAAAAATTAGAGTACCCAAAAGTTTAAGAAAAACAGAATAAACTCCGAGTCAGACATGGGACTGGTGTGAGTAAACGGGTTAAAGTTTCTTAACTTTGAAAAGCCTTTGCAAACAAAAGGTATCACGTAAGACTTCCCACACATAAAATAGGTAAGTTTTTACCTTATGCTAACCAAAACATTTGATAGGAAATCCAGTGATATTATTATGGGGTGTAGGGTTTTCAAATAAATATGAAATATCTGAAATTGTTACATGATTAAATTCCAGCATACTAGCCATAAAGTGGGTAATACAATCAAAACCGTAAGGGGTCGTAGGAAGAATGAGTTTCCATCAATGCAGGGCCATTGGGGTACCGCCCATCACAGTACATGGCCTAGATCAACGTACCGAGGATCCACCCTAAATCCCCAGCAACATAAGGCCAGAACCATCCCTTACTGGATAGTCCCGAATAAGAAAACCCCAACGGTTGTGGCTATTCAACTGCCCATACAGCCGAATAAAAAGAGATTCTAGACAGGGGTAAATCTTATCCTACTTGGGTGCTACCCACTTAGCCTTGCTACACCTCTCCTGTTTTAGCCATTCCCAGTTGATGAGGCTTGAGGCTACGATTACGTTTATAGAACACATCTATCTTAGAATGCTCGTCGTCCACCTGGCAATGTTCTGAAAGCATAGAATCCATACAAGTTCATTCCAGGTTCGAACGAAACCGAAGGCATTATCTCGTTACACTCATTTTGGAATCACCCTTAGAGTTAACGAAAATAACTCTTGCACTCTGAAACTCCATCTCGAACCTGAAAGCACTATCTCCGTTATACTCGTATTGGAATCACCCTTAGAGTTTTACCATAGATAGTTCTTACACTTCGAGTCTTCAACTTGATCTTCACATGAATTCACGACCTAACGTTTAACTTAGATCGATGTGGTTTTTGGACAATCAAATTTGATCTCTGATCCCGGTCTCATCGAAATCCAAACGTATCTTAAAGGCCAAGTTGTTTAAAGTTTAAACAATTTATTCAATTCAATACTTGAATTCACACAGCATTCACAGATAAATATCACATATTTATCACTGATATATACAATATCATATCACAGGATATCATAACATATCATTCAATAGATTTCAACAAATTCAGATATTATACAAAAACAATCATCCACAAATGGGATTTATTAATCCATATCATAATTAATCACCTAATCCTGCTTAATCAAACATTAATTATTTACAATCATTTAATTAATTAATCACTCGTTAATTACCTTATCAATCAATCAATTAATCGCTAATCACAGATTAATTATCCTTTAATTATCAATTTATAATCCTCAATTATTAATTAATCTCCTTTAATACAAAGTAATCAATCCTTAATTACTTTATAATCAATTAATTAACCTTTAATTAACTGATTAATTATCCATCAACTATTGATTAATAACCTTAATTATTAATCAATATCTCTTAATACAAATTAATTAATCTATAATTACTTTTATAATTAATTAATCATTAATTAACTAATTAATTATCTCTTAATTATTAATCAATAAACCTAATTATTAATTAACATAACTTAATTACAAATTTAGTTACTCCTTAATCACCAGTAAATTAATCCTTAATTAATAGTTAACCCATCCTTAATTAACAGTTAACCAATCCTTAATTACCATTTGATTAATCCTTAATCACCATTGATTAGTCCATTAATTGCCATTTAACAATTTCTTAATTAATCTTTAATTATAGATTAATTATCCTTTTCCTATTAATTAATAAAACCTGATTATTAATTAATAAATTTAATTACAAATTAAACATTTCTTAATTACTAATTAAGTAACCTTTAATTACTTAATTAACTACTCATTAATCACTTAATCAATCTTAAGTACTTGATTAATTAAGTTTTAATTACACTTAATTACTTAATTAATTAATCTCTAATCATTAATTAATAATCCAATTAATGATCTTTAATTTACAAATTAATTAACCTTTAAATTAATTAACTTTTAATCTTAATCATTTATTAATCAAGTAAATTAATTACCCTTAATTAATTTCTTAATTAATCCTTTATACTTAATTAAATTAATTAATTATACTTAATTCCCCTTTAATAAATTTAATTAATTACAAAATGCTAAATCTTAATTATCTTAAAATAAATCATTATCTTATAAATGCCTTAATTACCCTTAACATATTTACATCATTTATCTTTAAAATTATCTTTACTTAATTAAATCATTTATTAAGTTTTAATATAAAATAATTATTTATCTTGATAAATTAAAGTTATCAAAACATAACTTTAAAATAACTTAAACCATATATCGATAATAGTTTCTAAATACTAGTTTAAATTTTGAATCTAAAAACTTGCTTTATATAAACTTTTAAAATTTCATTCCTACTCAAATTTTGAAATCACTTTAAATTACTTAACAAAATTTAAATTTATCAAACTTCATACTTCTAAACCAAAATTTTTAAGAAATATTTATTATGTAAAAATTAATTTATATAAAAAGGGTTTAAACTAATTTAAAGTTTAAATTTCAAAACCCTAGTTTTTAAAACTTTTTAAATCTGCACAACATATGGCTTCTGGTCATATCCGAATGCCACTCGGGTTTTAACCCGAATTCTTCCTCTTCTTTACATTTTTCTCAACACTTAGATAAAAAATTTAAAGTTTTAAAACTTAAAATCCAACCACACAAAACCTACTCTAGTTTCAACTCGAGTCATCAACCCCATACCTTTATCTTTTCTTCGAGAAATCTCACATCCCGACACAACTGACACAACCTTTTCTATGCACATGCACCATCACCAGAGCCACCTCTGACCGTCGACGCATCCTCCGGCACGTCACTCTACATCGCAGCATCACACCTCGACCACCAAACCACACTTCCAAGTCCTCGAACAAGATCGAGCTATCTAGAAGGACTGGAACCAAAAACAACCTCAGCAAAATTCTTCGAATCCTCGATTCCGATCACCAGAGCCACTACCACTCCGGCCATCCCTGCCTTGCTTCCACGCCACCATTCACCAAAGTTTCACGACACTCGATCAACCAGAGATAAAGGAATGACCTGAATTCTAGATTCAACAAAAACTAGGGTTTCAAACTCTTTTGACCTACCACCGACGCCACGGTCCACGATCGCCTCAACCACCATTTTTGCCAAACACTCCAATCGTCAATCTAGCTTCAGACGAAAACTCGACCACTCGAATTCCTCCGATCACCAGAAAATGCTCAAGAACCATTTTCCAGACATCACCCAAATACTCATCCATTTCAACTTTAAAAATTATGATTTTTGTCTTAAAAATCCTAACTTTCAGTGTTGATTCAAGATATATACTTGAATCAATAAATTCCAACACTTAGTTTTATCATATATTTAATATTTCTACTGTATTTTCTTGTTTCCAGGAAATTCCCAAACTTAACATTCTTAAACTTGTTTTCAAAACCTAGATGGTGTTTAAACTAAAATAATTTGTTTGAAAACCAAAGCTTCAATGTGATTAGATGGGGAGTTTTAAATTTTGGTTCATTTTAAAATCTCTATTATCTAAAAAGAACAGAGAGGCACAGTCATCAGACATGCATATTCAAATGCATTCATATACATAGATTTTATACTTCTATATACACATGTAGGGCATCATCATCCCAGCAATTGCTCAAGCAACAATTATTAACCTACTTAAGTTTTAAATTTAAATATTTACTCACCGTTTGAAAATGCAAAAAGTTTGAAAAGAACTGGGAAGCTTTTAAACAGTTTTGATTTCTAAAATTTGTCTTGCTTGAAACATTAAGACTGAAATGTGTGATACTTTGGAAACTAAAATGCTATTAGGATTGGAACATGATGATGATATGATCAAGACTTTGTTTCCAGGCTTGCAGTTATTACAGGCTTATAGAAAAATGCTTACAGGGTTTGTAAAAATATTTCAGGCTTTGAAAATGCTTTGAGGAGGTTACACAGTTTGAGTTTGATTTGGTTGAATATCAATAGATTTGAGTTACAGGCTTTGATTCAGAAGAGATGATAACAGGTTTTGCTGTTTGAGAAGATTACAGATTTTGATTCACTTCTGGTTGAAGAAGGAGGTTTCAGGCTTGATGTTTGATTTGTTTTGAACAATGATTTTTTTGTTTGAGGAATGAATTACATGTTGAATTTTCATGAGGAAATATTTCAGGTTGTGGCCATTGATTTCTTGCTTCAATTCAAATAAAAGAATGAAGAAAGAAAAAAGGGAGTTTTATTTTATGGTTCATTAAAATTAATGAAAAAGAAAATTAAATAAGGACACTAGTTCAATTCTATTACATTTGTCACAAACCATCATTTTATTCTTAACACATGTATTCAACAAGCTTTAAAAATTAACACTTGTAATAATTTATATTTATTTTTAAATAATTTTAAAAGCTTTATTATTAATTTTTCCTAATTAATAAGTACTTTATTAATTTATAAATGCTTTATCTTATTTTATAAAAATAAAACTTTTAAAAGAAAATAAAAGATAAACTAATTAGATTCTAAATAAAATCATACAAAATTATTTAATCCATTTTTAAATGCTAATTTAAAATCTTTTGTATTCAGTTACTATTAAATAAATATTTTCTAAATAAAATTTCCTTTATTTAAATTAATATAAAACAAATCTTATCCTAAATAAATTTTATCCGTATATTCTTTTATATTCAAAATAATTTCAAGATATAAATTCTTTTAAATTCCAAATGTAAATTCAATTTCAAATTCAAATTCAATTTAAACTTCAATTTAAAATCAAATCAAATATATCTATATTAATTTAAACAAATACATTATTAAATTTGGAAATATTAAATTCTAATTTTAAAGCTAACTTAAATATATATATATGTGTGTGTGTGTGTGTGTGTGTGCGCGCGCAACACTTATTAAATTGAAAATAATAAGTATATTTTAAAAATCAAATTTATAAAATAACACAAATTAAATAATTATTCTATTTAGAATCAATCTATCTCTAAATTTAAAAACATCACATTAATTTTATTTTGGTTATTTATATTTGAAAATAACAATTTTATAAATTTTTAAAAATTAAATTAAGAGATTATCATATTTTAAATTCCTTGAAATTCCAGGATATGACAGGTTAAATCAATACGAAACAGCTTCAAATATAGATGCGAAATGAAAGCAATAACATTGATATGAAGTAGAGCATGGAACATCGATACGAAGCGAAGTGCAAAAGAGCGATATGAAAGGACTTGCGCTAGATCGATACGAAGAAAACACATTCAAGTGGAAGATGCGGTCTCTCGGCATAAAAAAGTGGATCGATCCAAAAGGTTAGCACCATATTATTAGGCATCACATGACCAGAAGCGATGCGAACCGAAGCGATGCGAACTCGATAGCCTTCAACAAATCCAAACTTGCATCGATCATAACTCAAGATCTATAAGTCCAAATGCCACCAAATTTTCATAGGAGATTGTGTACAACATCGGGAATGTTCATCATCGATCTCGACTCGATTGGACAAAATCTTGATCGATAGGAATTTCATTCGTATCGATCACGAATCGAGTTTAGACGACCAAGGATCGATCACGTTGGCCCGCCCACGTGAGAGAAGAGGTCTTCTGAGATCTGAGCGGCAAATTTGCTACCTATGCCTATAAATAGCAGCCCAGAACCTACTGAAAAGGGCTTTTGGCTCTTCTACATCCAGACTCTGCCGAAAATACCATTGTACTCGAATTTTACTGTTGTAACTCATTGTAACCAGCAAGCAAAAATTAATAAAAGTCAGCCATTTCATAGTGGATGTAGGTCATACGCCGAACCACTCTAAATATGCATGTGTCTATGTGTTTTTCTTGTTTATTATTGGTGTATTTGTTAGATCTTCCTCTTTTTCCATTTATATTCTTCATTTTATCTCCTCAAGCACACCCGAAGAGTGTTGTGCTCAATTTTGGTACAAACAGAACAATTCAAGGGGTTCACTCCAGTCGTCGTCTAAACTAGGAGCTTTGTCCTCAACCCCTCAATCTCATAGCTCTCGGTCCAATTCTCTAACTCCTTTGATCAGTTATCAGTTTATCCATCTGAGAGTCTAAAGAACATTAATGTTAATATAACTATTCAGTAAGAACTCTGAAATTTCCACTGCAAAATTTTAAAGTCTTTTGGCTCACAAAGGGAATTAGGCCTAAAGTTAGATCCTACAGTCCAAATTCAAAACTTGAAATTCCCCGAATAGTCAATTTGAGATTATCGACCTAAATTAATGAAAAATATGATGTGGAAATAAAATTAAGTCTACATGCAGTAGGCACCCTGGTTTGACTGATCAAATGATATCACAAATCAAAAACAAGCGCTGGAATCTTGATAAAAGCCTAAATCGAACTTTTTGAATAAAAGGGAAATGCTCACAGATATTGATAGCAGTAAAGAATATTAATAAAATCATAAAGAAGGATCAAGGACTCACTGTTTAAGTTGAGAAGTTTGCGGCAGTTGGTGAAGGTTTCTAAGTTTAATGGTAGGCTTGGTTTCTAATGTTGTGGGTAAGAAGTAACAAGGAAAGAGAAAAGGTTTATTTAAACCCTAGAAACAATGATGAAGATTATCTAGTCATCAAGATCCTAACTGTAGAGTAAACATAGTAGTGCCAGAATACGAATCATCATGAGATAAAGAAAAGAAGGCACTTTTCTAGAGGAACCAATAGAATCGTGACAGTTTTCATGAGCGTTAAATATAGGATTAAGACTCATCTTTTCAGAATCAAATTTCAGTATCTCTGCTTTACAGGTCTCGAGAAGCAAGTACCTCATTAACCTCAAGGTCCAGTTTAACCTTAGCCTTTCGGTACTAAAGTAGTTTAACTTACCGCTTAGCCTAGATGGCTTTAAATAGTAAGCACAGTTTCAAACATTTTGACCTCATGGTCCTAAATTATTTTGCCTCCCGGTAACAAAGTAGTTTCACTTACCACTTAGCCAAGATGGCTTCAAGTAGTAAGAACAGTTTCAAACATTTTGAAATTACGGTCCTAAATTATATTTTGTCTCTCGGAAATAAGACAGTTTCTCTTATCACTTAGCCTGGATGGTTTCAAGTAGTAAGCACAGTTTCAAATATTTTGACTCCATGGTCGCAAATTATATTTTGCCTTCAGGCAACAAAATAGTTTCACTTACCACTTAGCCTAGATGGCTTCAATAATAAGCACGGTTTCAAACATTTCGACCTACGGTCCCAAATTATATCTGGCCTCTCAGCAAGGAAGTAGTTTCGCTTACCACATAGCCTAGATGGTTTCATGTAGTAAGTACAATTTTCAAAAAAATTGACCTCGTTCTTGTAACACCATATATATTTTATAACCTTATTTAAGATACTTAATTGGCTAAATTAAATTAGAGAATATGAAGACTAGTATGTTGAGATTTGATTAGTTAGAGGTAGCCATGCCATGATCAAATGGGTCGACTAAAATAATATAACACTAGGTAATGTGTTAGGAATGAGAAGGGTATTTTGGGGAATAGCAAAGCCTTACACCCTAAAACCCTTAAGAAATGGGTAATTCATGTTCATTATTCTCATTTCATTAAAAACAAAAATAGCTAAGGTCGGCCACCATTTCCAATTTCAAGAGAAGTAAAACTAAGATTCAAGAGGAAAGAAGAAATCAACTAATTCAACACTCAAAAATTCCATTTATAATCTCTAAAGTTAAGGTGAATAATTATTAGATCCCTGATACTTATAGAATTCGGTTTTGTGGTAAGATCCGAAATGTTTTTCCTATAATATTGCCATGTTGGATGTTTTAAGATATATATATTTATTCGTGGGGAATTTATAAATGTTTATTCATGTTTTATGATATGTTTACAATGAAAACCCTATTTAATGACATCCGAATACCTTGGAAATTTAAATATTGGCCTGGAATAATATTATAGAGATGAGTTTTGATTTTCATAATTTTTCGATTTATTATGGACTTTACATGAATTTTCGAATGAAGGAAATTATTTATTGTGTTTTAAAATATTTTTGACTGAAATAATAATTGTTTGGGTTTGAAATTTTAATATGCTAGGCGATATATTAAAATATATTTTTTGGATTTTTTCCAGAATTTTCCTAAGTCGAGTGATATATAAAATAATTTAAGGTATGGGACTTATATGTTTTATATATTTATAAAGAAGGGGCATTTTGCAAAATAAAATGATTTATAAATTTTGGTAATTGCGGCAGCAAAGATCTAAAAAATATTTTATTGGCCAATGATAATTTGACATACAAAGGCAGGTTAGCTAAAAAGTTTCCTTTTTAAGTTTAAAATCATAACTTACTCTTTTTCCATGTTTCAGCCATACAACAGTATACCTTCCGCCCAAGACCTTTCATCTCAGTCGAAGGGTTAGTTTTCAATAAGGTCAAAGTTCAATGCATAAGGTATCAAGTAATTTGTATATAAAGAATTACATATTGCCGAAAGTTTTTAAGCTGGAAGGTTGACGGCCTAAAAGGTTGAAATATAATTATCTTGTAAGTGAAAAACTTTCACTTGCTTTACTTTCAAACTTGAGCTTTTGACTTGGTCACTTCCAGCTTGGTTAAGTTATTTAAAAGAAAAGACTTTATAACCTTCCGATGTAGTCGATAGGTTGTAGCTGCTACCGCCATTACTTTGTTTTGAATCCTTTTGGCACAGCCAAAGGGTTTCCACTGCTTTTATAAAGGTTTTACTTTGAACCTTCCAACCCAGTCGAGAGGTTTACCTGTTTTAAAAGACTAGCCGTTTCTCCAATGCTTTCAGAGGGAAGCTTTGGACTTAGGTAGTTACCCTTGTTGTGTAAAATATAACCAAAAGCTTTTGAAAGGTTATTTAGACATTTTCGAAAGGTTGTTTATATAAAGACAAAAGGTTTTAAAAGAAGGTTTCCAAATTGTTTTAAGTTGAACCCAGTATGCTTACGAAGGGTTTCTATTTTTGAAAATGTATTTGAAAGGTTTTATTTCGAAAGGTTTATTAGAAGTTTTCGAAAAGTTTTCAAAGGCAGGTTTTTCGAAGGTTTTTCTAAGGCTATGACTTAAAGTGGTTTTAAAAAGGATGTCTAAGGTTTATAACTTCCAAAAGGATTGCTTTGAATAAATTCACAACGTTTTAGAGATGATTTCAAAAGGTTTAAACTTGGATTTTGAAGGAGGTAGTTTCAAAGTATAGAAAGAGGTTCTTTCAAATGGTGAAGTGTTTTCTTCAACTAAATTTTGAGAAAACGATATATATATATATATATATATAACATGGTAATATGATTTGAGTAAAGTATTAAGACTTATTTCTTTTCCTTGTTTGAAGTTTGATTTAAAGGTTAAATCAATTTGAAGTTGTTTTCAAGGAAAATTATGGGAGGCGATCCTTAAGTATAAATGACTCAGATATTAGAAAACCAAATGGGACTAGTAAGCGGTCGCGCCCTATATATTAGCTTATAGCCCCAGCTAATTGTTGACCAATATTCTAGTATGTAGGGCTTAGTCACAGATAGACTAAAATTATGATTACACACCAAAAGGAATATATGTTGTATACAGGTAGGTTATTGTTAAGCCTGAAAAACCATTAGGCTCGGGAGAACCTGGGAGATGATTAAGTTAGGGACAGATCGTCCAGAAGAGAGACATTTAACATATAGTTTAGGACAGACCGTCCTGATGGGAAATGTTAAACAGATGGATAAGGATGGATAATCCTAAATATGAATATCTAACAGTTGTATGGTAAATTTCGATTATGTTGTCTGGCAGTCCCGAGTCAACCAAATGTTAAAAGTTATTTGCATTGAATGGGTAGTTCATTATTACCTGATATTTATGTTGGTTTACAAAATGTTTATTATGTAGTATTTGACCATTGTGGATGCAGGAGCATGGTATATGGTTATATGGAAGGATTTGCAAAGATATGTCTTAAAAAGATGTTAGTGAGAGGAAACCCCATCCGCTAAGCAGCGTGGTCTCACTTGACATGATTAAACCGGGATGTATAGTATTACTAAACTTTATGTCTGACTCGAAGTTTATGTTTCCTCTTAAAATCTCGGGTACTAAAAATTAATCTGAGTAGGTTGAGAGGTTAAGGATCATTTCAAGTTTTTAGAAAGTTGACGAATAAGCTACTGGAGGATGCTGGAGGCAACAAATAGCTATTTAGGATTTGCTGCTTTTGTTTATGTTCGGATAATTTTTTGATGTGTATGATGTAATCGGACTTATAAAACCATTTGACTCTGATCAATCGAGGGGGTATATTCATATCTCCCAATGTAATTTGTAATAACTATATTTAATTTGTGCTTGGGAAAACGTTTTTGGTTATGTGACGTGAATGTAGAACAAATTTTATATGGAAATGCAATGTAGTAATCTGTGATTTTGGAAATCTGTGTTTTGTTTCATATTCAAGTGCTTATGATATTATAGATACCATTACCATAACCATATTTAGTCACCGAAAGCTAATACTATAGATAACTGCAGTATCTATAGCGCTTAGTTTTGGGACTCTAGATAGGGGATGTTTTACAGCTTGGTATCAGCGCATGGTTTATGAAATACTTTAACTAAAAACTAATTTTGGAAAACATGATCCATAGAAATTATAGTTGAGATCATGATATGGTATAAGGCTATAATTACGTACTTGTATTTATATATATATAAGTATACGCTCTATCTTTAGACTCCCATCTTAGTTAGACTATTCATCTATGTCTCACGAGGTTTGAATACAGATATGGAGGGAAGAAGAAGCCAAGTGAATGTTAGAGGAGCCAGCACCAATACCAATAGAAATGCCCCACCAAACACAAGGAAAGATCCTGGTCAGACACAAGCTGAAAATACTGGTGCAGAAGTTCCCCAAGTGGATATAGGGGTAATGTATCAATTTTTTATCAATATGGTGCAAGCTGGAGTAGCGTCAGGTGTTGTTGGACGAAACGCTGCGGGAGGAGGAGGTTCAGAAGTTCATGTGGTCAATCAGTATGCCAATTTGAGTAGAGCTTACATTAGGCTCGGAAGGAAGCCGTTCATTGGTCCCGAGGACGTGATTGAAGTAGAAAATTGGCTACTATATTGTGAAAGGATATTTGCTTATTTAGGGCTAAATGATCTGTAGAAAAGGAGGTTGGCCTCAAGGCAGCTACAGGAAGCTGCATTGTTTTGGTGTAACACCATTACTGCCAGAGTTGATGAAGAGACCATTACTAAAGAGGAATTCAAAAGAAGGTTTTCGGAGAGATAGATGTCCGTTATGGCACAAGCTACATTGGTAAGGGGGTTTGTAGAGCCAGAGCAGAGAGATATGAGTGTGCTGGAATATACCAGGAAGTTCAAGGAACTAGCCTGATATAGGTAGGTATTGGTTGATACCGTTATTAATAGAAATGGGAAGTACATCAGTAGATTAAGGCCATTACTGATAAGTGCTACTTTGCCGCACTTAAGAGACCTTAATGATATTTTTGTTGAGATGGCATTGAGGCAAGAAGAAGCATTGGCTTGCCTATGGAAGAAAGTGAAAGAGGCTCGGACTGGATAGGCTCAGAGGAGGGAATTTTTCCAGAAGAAGATTGCTCATAAAGAAGGGGCGCAAAAGAAGAGTAAAGCTGAAGTGGTTTGTTATAATTGCAACAAGAAAGGACACTATGCCAACGAGCGTCAAGCCAACAAGGGAAAAGGAAAAGAAGCCGGTGTAAAGAAGAATGTTGGATGCTTTAATTGCGATCAAGTGATGCATTTCAAGAACAAGTTCCAAGAGCCACCAAAGGAAGGAAAGGGGTGGGTTTATGCCTTGGAGCCCACAACCGCAAAATTAGTTGCTGTGAAAAGGGAGAAGCTGTTTTAGGAGGCTCAATGTAGATTCACGGTATGTCTGTTAGCGTCCTATTTGATACTGGGGCATCCCAATCTTTTATTTCTCGATGTCCGATAGATAGACTTAACCTAGAACGCTCTTACTTGGTTACGTCCTTAAGGGTTGCAAATCTAATAGGAGGTCGTGCAACATTTGAAATGAGGTGTGACCATCTAGAATTTGATTTAATAGGCCGTACCTTTGAGTGTTGTTTACATCTATTTGATTTTATGGGATTTGGGATTATCCTAGGGATGGATTAGTTGAGTAGGTATGACGCTAGGATATTTTGCCAAGATAGGAAAATACCACTTAGTCATCTGGATTGTAGTGATCGGATAATTTATGATGTAGAGAACCCTTGTTGTGAGGTGAATGCTTACTGGGTGTTATGGAGTTGGAGGATGAGTTGCATCGGGTCTTTGTAGTTAGATAAAATGCCGATGTGTTTGAACCAGATGTTGGGCTGCTTTCGAAATAAGCTATTGAGTTTCAGATTGATTTAATGTCTGGAGCTGAACCGGTGAGTAGACTGTCATGTAGGATAACACCTATGGAAATGAGAAAGGGTTGTCCGTAGATCCGACTAAGATTGAAGCGGTGAACAATTGGAAGAGACTCGAGACAGTGACCAAGATAAAGAGTTTCCTTCGATTAGCGAGATATTATCAGAGATTTATAAAATATTTTCACGGATAACAACACCGATGACTAGGCTTACACGTAACGAAGTAAAGTTCGTGTGGACTGTTAAGTGTGAAGAAGCATTCCTGAGCTTGAAACACTTATTGACCCATGCACCGGTGCTAATGGTCCCTAAAGGGAATCGGGATTTAGTTGTTTATACAGATGCGTGTGGAACAGGATTGGGAGTTGTGTTGATGCAAAGGGGTAAAGTAATTGCTTACGCTTCTAAACAGCTCAGACCACATGAGGTTAGGCATTCAATGCATGATTTGGAGTCAGCTGCCGTTATACTTGCTTCAAAGGTGTGGAAGCAATATCTTTTGGGAGAGAAATTTGAGATATATATTGATCATAAGTTGTTGAAGTATTTTTTTCTCTCGAAAGGGGCTGAATATGAGACAGTAGAGATGGTTAGAGTTTATTGCTGCACATGATTTGGGAATTGAGTACACACCCGGAAAAGGAAACAAGGTAGCAGATGCAATCAATCGAAAACATCAGAACACGGTATTGGCTATGATCACCAAGTGGAAAGACTTGGACGCGTTATCGAATTGTAGTGTGTGGTTTACGTCCGAAGTAGGATGGAGTACATGAAGTACTGTATTGTCATGTTTAGAAGTCCGACCGGTAATGGTTGAGAAACATAGCCTCTAAGCAAGAGAAGGATCTAGTATTGGCCGAGTAGACAGAAGATTGAAGGAAGGAATGGAGAGCGATGACCTAAAAGATTACAATCTTGACCATAATGGGTGGTTAAGAAAGAAAGGAAGATTATGTGTTTCAATTATAGGAGATATAAGGAAGGAGGTTTTGGATGAGTGAAATCGTTCGAAGTTTAGTATCTACCCAAGAGGAACAAAGCTATATCAAGACATGAAAAGAAGTTTCTTCTAGGAAAGTAGGAAGCTGGATATTGAATTGTGTGTTAAGCAGTGCTTGAATTGCCAATAGGCAAAGGATGAACACCAGAAGCCAAGTGGATTGCTTCAACCGTTAGAGATTCCATTATGGAAATGGAATTCGATTTCCACTAATTTTATTGATGGGTTGTCGAGATCTAGAAAGGGAAACGAAAGCATATGGGTCGTCGTAGATAGATTGACTAAGAATGCCCATTTTATTCCAGTAAAGTCAAATAGAACGACATCCGATTTTGTGAAATTATTCATGAAGAATGTGGTTAGACTGCATGAGATACCTAGTAGTATTGTCAGTGATAGATATTCTTTATTTACTAGTGAGTTCTGGAAAAGCCTACAAGAAGCATTAGGAACCAGCTTAACATGAGTACCGCTTACCATCCACAGACAGATGGGCAAATGAAAAGAGTTAACAAAGCCTTGGAAGATTTGTTAAGAGCTTGTATATTAGATTTTAGGGGATCATGGGAAGACCATCTTCATTTAGTCAATTTCTCGTATAACAATAGTTATCAGACTAGTATTGGGATGGCACTGTTTGAAGAATTGTATGGAATACCTTGCAAGCTTCACGTATGTCGGTTAGAGACCGGGGATAGATTAGTTCTTGGTTCGGATTTAGTGAAGGAAGTTGCAGAAAAGATTGAGTTTATTCGAGCTAGGATGAAGGAAGCTCAATCTAGATAGAAAAGCTATGCAGATAAAAGAAGGAAGAATTTGGAATTTTCAATCGAAGATTATGTGTTTGTTAAGGTTTCGCGGATGAAAGGTGTAATCAGATTTGGGAAGTCAGGGAAGTTAGTACCTAGGTTCATTGGTCCAATTTGTATTATTGAGAAGATCGGGAAACTCAACTATAAAGTGGAGTTACCAAGTAGTTTGGCTGGAGTCCATAATGTTTTCTATGTTTCTCATCTTAGGAAATGCGTTAGAGACCCGAAGACACTATAGCACCTACAATGTTTGAAGACTTAGTAGTAGAATCGGATTTGACTATAGTTAGGAAACCGATTCAGACTATGGCTAGAGAAGAGAAGAAATTGTGGAACAAGACAATCAAGTTCGTAAAGGTCCAGTGGAGTAATGATTTTAGAGATGGTACTTGGGAAGTGGAGAGCAGGATTAGAAACTCTTACCCTGATTTATTTGATGGTATGTTTTACCTTTGATTGTTTATTGTGTACCTAATCGTAATTCCGAGGACGAAATTCTTTAAGGTGAGGAGTCTGTAACATCCCATATATTTTATAACCTTATTTAAGATATTTAATTAGTTAAATTAAATTAGAGAATGTAAAGACTAATAGGTTGAGATTTGATTAGTTAGAGATAGATGTGCCATGATTAAGTGGGTTAACTAAAATAAAATAACACTAGGTAATGTGTTAGGAAATGAGAAGGGTATTTTGGGAAATAGCAAAACCTTACACCCTAAACCCATAAGGAATGGGTAACTCATGTTCATTATTCTCATTTCATTAAAAACGAAAATAGCTAAGGTTGGCCACCATTTCCAATCTCAAGAGAAGAAGTAAAACTAATATTCAAGAGGAAAGAAGAAATCAACTAATTCAACACTCAAAATCTCATCTATAATCTCTAAGGCTAAGGTGAATACTTTTTACATCCCTAATACTTTAAGTTTTCAGTTTTATGGTAAGATCTGAAATGTTTTCGCTATAATATTGCCATGTTGGATGTTTTAAGATATATATATTTATTGTTGGTGAATTTAAAAATGTTTATTCGTGTTTTATGATATGTTACCACGAAAAACCTATTTTATGATATCTGAATACCTCATAATTTTCTGATTTATTATGGATTTTATATGACTTTCGAATGAACTAAATTGTTTATTGGGTTTGAAATTATTTTTGGCTGAAATAATAATTGTTTGGGTTTGAGATTTTAATATGTTTGGCAATATATTAAAATAATTTTTTTGGAATTTTTCCAGAATTTTCCCAAGTCATTTAAGGGATATATAAATTATTTAAGATATGAGACTTAATTGTTTTATATATGTATAAAGGAGAAGGGGCATTTTGCAAAATAAATGATTTATAAATTCTGGTAATTGCGGCAACAAAATTCTGAAAAGTATTTTATTTACCAATGAAAATTTGACAAACAAAGGCAGGTTAGTTGAAAATTTTCCTTTTTAAGTTTAGAAACAAAAATCACTCTTTTTCCATGTTTCAGCCCATACGGCAGTATACCTTTCGTCCCAGACCTTTCATCTCAGTCAAAGGTTTAACTTTCGATAAGGTCAAAGTTCAATGAATAAGGTATCAAGTAATTGGTACGTAATGAATTGAGTATAGCCAGAAGGTTTTAAGCCAAATAGCCGAAAGGTTGATGGCCTAAAAGGTTGAAATATAATTGTCTTATAAGTGAAAAGCTTTCACCTGCTTTGCTTTCAAAATTGAGCTTTCGACCTGGTCACTTCTGGCTAGGTTAAATTATTTAAAAGAGAAAAAATTAAAACCTTCTGATGTAGTCGATAGGTTGTAGCTGATACCGCCATTAATTTGTCTTGAAACCTTCCGGCACAGCCGAAGGATTTCCACTGCTTTTATAAAGGTTTTACTTTGGGCCTTCCGACCCAGTTGAAAGGTTTACCTATTTCAAAAAACTAGTTGTTTCTCCAATGCGTTCGAAGGGAAGCTTTCGACTTAGGTGGTTACCCTTGTTTTGTGAAATATAACCAAAGGCTTTCGAAAGGTTATTTAGACATTTTCGAAAGGTTGTTTATATAAAATAAAAGGTTTAAAAGAAGGTTTCTAATTTTTTTTTAGGTTGAACCCAATATGCCTACGAAGGGTTTCTGTTTTAAAAGGTGTTATGTATTCGAAGGGTTCTATTTCGAAAGGTTTATTAGAAGTTTCCAAAAGGTTTTTGAAGGAAGGTTTTTCGAAGGTTTTTCTAAGGCAATGACTTAAAGTGATTTTAAAGAAGGATGTCTAAGGTTTATAATTTCCGAAAGGATTGCTTTAAATAAATTCGAAAGGTTTTAGAATGATTTCGAAAGGTTTGAACTTGGATTTTGAAGGAGGTGGTTTCAAAGTATAGAAAGAAGTTCTTTCAAATGGTAAAGTGTTTTCATCGACTAAGTTTTGAGAAAAGGGATATATATCTAAAACGGTAATATGATTTGAGTAAAGTATAAAGACTTATTTCTTTTCTATGTTTGAAGTTTGATTTAAAGGTTAAATCATTTTGAAGTTGTTTTCAAGGAAAATTATGGGAGGGGATCCTTAAGTATAAATGACTCGGATATTAGAAAACCAGATGGGACTAGTATGGGGTCGCGCCCTTTACATTAGCTTGTAGCCCCAGGTAATTGCTGTCCGAAATTCTAGTGTGTAGGACTTGGTCACAGGTAGACTAAAATTATAATTACACACCGAAAGGAGTATATGTTGTATACAGATATGTTATTGGTAAGCTCGAAAAACCATTAGGCTCGGAAGAACATGGGAGATGATTAAGTAAGGGACTGACCGTCCAGAAGAGAGATATTTAGCATATAGTTTAGGATAGACCGTCCTGATAGGAAATGTTAAACAGATAGATAAGGATAGATAATCCTAAATATGCATATCTAACAGACGCTAGGTAATTTTTTATTATGTTTTTTGGTAGGTCCGCGTTAGCCAAATGTTAAAAGTTATTTGTGTTGAACGGGTAGTTCAATATTACCTGATATTTATGTTGGTTTACAAAATGTTTATTTTGTAATATTTAACCATTATGGATGCAAGAGCATAGTTTATGGTTATATGGAAGGATGTGCAAAGATATGTTTAAAAAAGATGTTAGTGAGAGAAAACCATTTCCGCTAAGCAGCGTCGTCTAACTTAACATAATTAAACTGGGATGTATAGTATTACCAGAATTTATGTCTAACTTGAAGTTTATGTTTCCCCCTTAAACTCTCAAGTACTCAAAATTAATTTGAGTAGGTTGAGAGGTTAAGGATCTTTTCAGGTTTTTAGAAAATTGATGAATAAGCTATCGGAGGATGCTGGAGGCAACACATAGCCATTTAGGATTTGCTGCTTTTATTTATGTTCGGATGATTTTCCACTGTGTTATGATGTAATAGGTCTTATAAGACCATTTGACTCTGATCAATCGAGGTGATATCTTCATGTACTACTCATGATATAATTTGTGATAGCTAATTTAAGGGGCATTTCACTAGAAGGACAAACTTTGCAATCCAATTAGTTTCTAGAACACACTTCCATTGAAATTAATTTCAAGGCCAAAATCAGCAGAATAATTACTTTTAAGGACAAAGTTAACAGTCCAATTACTTACGAGGACATAATTTCATAGGTTTTTAGGCCTTAGAGACTAATTATTCTGCATTTTGTCCTTAAAAGTGATTTTTTGAGTTGTGTGTCCTAGAAACTAATTGCATTTTATAAAGAGGCCCTTGTGCCTAATTTTCACTATATTTAATCCGTGCCTGGAAAAACAATTTAGGTAATGTGACATGAATGTGGAACAAATTTTCTATGGAAGTGTATTGAAGTAATATGTGATTTTGGAAATCTATGTTTTGTTTCATATTTTCAAGTGCTTCTGATATTATTGATACCACTACCATAACCGTATTTAGCCGCCAAAAGCTAATACTATAGATGATTGCAGCATCTGTAGCGCTTAGTTTTGGATCTCTAAATAGGGGATGTTACTAATCTCAAGTTAGATTTTTCCTTTCAACACCAAATAATTTTTCCTACCACTTAATCTTGATGGTTTCAAGCGGCGAAAGCAGTTTTCAAAATTTTTTGACCTCACGATCCCAAACTAAATATTCCAACTTTCGGCTGCTAAAACCTTTAAATATTTACCACTTGACCAAAGCAACGGCCAAGCCTTCACCCATGGGCATTTATTTCAAAAAAAATTTAGAACCCTCTAGATGAGATTAGACCTTTACGAGTTGTATAAGTGAAGCAATGCTTCTGAAAGTTCTTAGAATACTATTTCACCTGAAAGCAACGGACTCGGTAGCCGAGAGCATGTCTGAAGCATGAGATAATAATGTCAGCCAAGATCTAGACCATTGTCTAGCTAAGATTAAAGGTTAGTCGAGGACAGTAGTTGTTGTAGCCAAAAGCATTTCAGCAAGTATCAACAATCAACAGCTCAAAGAGCCCCAAACCGGAATCAACGATTAGGATAGGCGATAGGAATAAAAGAAGCTATATATTTAAGCATCATGTCTGCAATCCACATCAAATCACTTTCAACCATATGATGGTAAGTGTTCGAATCAAAGCAGCTTATAACAGCTAGGTCAACAATCAATGAAGAAGGCTCACAACCAATGGCATTACGACATACCGGCTATAAATAGGCAACAATCCCAAGGCACAAGGGATCTTTTGGCATGGTAAAAGATAACATAATATAGCACTTTACTTTATTAGAGCTCTATTCAAAAACATATTAATGGTGGAAACGCTTAGATTCGATGTAATAAGCCTCTCAAATATATAAGGGTAACTAAATAAGGAATAGAAAGTGGACGTAGGGACTTTTGGCCTGAACCACTATAAAAGTCTAGGTGTTATTTACTTTTTGCATTTTACCTTTTCTGCATATGTTATTATTATTCTACGATTCAGTATCTTGTACTCAAAGCTTGACTACATCACGTCTCGGCAATCTCTTTGTCAGGTTCAATATTCCATTCATCTTTCAGAGACATACCTTTAGATCTTGGAGTGTTGGTGTAGATCGATATTTGCGCTAACATTGATAATATGGACAAGTCTTGTATTATTGTTGAAAAAGTTAACAGTTAAACGCTAGTTTAGGGTGTAAATTCAGTATGCTTAGAAATTACTTAACACGTGTATGTGTGTGTCTATACACACAAATATATATATATATATATATATATATATATATATTAGCATGATTAACATATAATTATAGCGTAACTCGTGTAGTTCAGTAGGTCATTAATCTTATTAAATCATCCTTAGGAAGGTAATTAATGTTAAAAGGCATTATAAGAAAGATTTATCATAAGGTCATGATTATAGAAATGGTGAGATGTGATAATATATATAGTGTGTACAAAGACTATTATTAAGTTATAGGAATGTAAGGTCATTCAAAAGCACATGGAAGTCTGCGCAGCTAATCTAGCTACCACTAGTGTGGCTTTGGGGCTTGTGTAAGACATCTCCTATAACAAATAACTAAGAGGATACGAGATTAGTCCTAAATTCTAGATAAATCTACCCAACTAATCTAGCTACCAGTACCTACGAATAGTCGGACTAATGTAAGGTGGTTATGGGCCATAATACGAAGGGCTTGGTTCAAAGATTGAAGGTATTAGATGGTTGTGTAAGGGACCACCTCTTCTCTATGTAGGAAATATTAAATGGTTGGGATTATGGGTTACGCATGGTAGTGGATATCCTAGTTAAAGGCCTGCTTCAATAGAAAGTATTATGTGGCTAAAAGGATCCCACGCAATGTCAACTAGATGGTTACCAGTAAGGAGTCCACCTTGGGATTATAAGTTGTAAATGATGAGGACATGCCTTATATAAGGTAGAAAATGGTTGAAGTCTGCCTAATTTCCTTTAAAAGGTATTAGGTGACTTGGGTACTATCTCTTGCATTGATATGACATTATTGATGGTAGATATGGGCTATTGGGATGATAGCAAGTTAGCTATAGGCTTATATTTAGAAAGTCTTTAGGCTTGTATTTGAAAAGACTTAAGTTGTAGGTAGAAACATAAGGCATATTCCAATTTAAATTATTCAGCTCAAGTACTGATACAGTAAGGCTCAAGAATTTTATTCACCATACATATGTTGTTCTGACTCCTTCCTCATTACAATACAGGTTAGAAAAGATAATGTTATGGAAGGCGAAGGCGTGAAGAAAACTTATGGTAATTTACCTATTTATTACTTATGTTATTTTCTTATGTACCTACTAAGGTACAGTGATATAATTTTGAATATTGCAGATATATACGGTTATTGTTAGGTTTTGACATTATGGATAATTTGTTATGGTTTTGAATAATATTTTGAAATCTGAATGAAATAGGTACTATTGTTATTATTATATTTTATCCGTTCGCTATGATATTTTGAATGTGTAGATAAATAGCTCTACATTGTTCTTTTTTCCAACCAAAAGCCGGCTTTGAGATGGTTCTAAGTTTTAATGGGCCATTTTTGAATCTAAATTTAGGCCTATTTCAAGGTGGATGGTTACACCATGATTGTTAAATAACTAGAGAAATGAATCCGAAGTAAAATGAGATAGCTTATGCTGAATCGAATTGAAAAGGAATTTTTTACTATATTCAGCAGTTAAGAAATCAACAGGTTTGGATATCCTTGGGTGAAACGACGGAATAACAAAAGACCTAAATTAGTAGAGGGAACACCCGACATTCAAGTTTTCATACCTTAGTATCTAAAAGATGAAGTAATCGATGTACAACTGAATGATTTAAGGCATTGGGTATGTGCATTGAGAGTTGCATAAGGATACATTTCCATTGGAGCACACTAATGCTTAAGTTATATATTATGATGCATGTCGACATCACTTTATTCGAGTTGGTACTAAGGATTGCAGAAGTTTGCCCATGCACTTACATTTGGGTTGAAGTTATATGCTAGTAGTAAAGTCAATGAGTTGAGGTCAAAAGAATGATCTAGTTAGAAGTACTTAGAAAGTGGATTTGAACAGTAGAAGGATAAGATTGCTCAGTATAGGCAGAAAACATATGCTGAAAGGAGACACATGGAGTTCAAGTCCATAGTGGGAGACATGGTCTATGTGAACATCTTGCCACTTAGATAAGTTATTGGGTTGGTAGTTCCAAAATGTTAGCACTAAGAGTTATAGGGCCTTTTCTAATTTTGGATAGAGTAGGGAAGATAGTCTATTAAGTAGAGTTTCCTAGAGGATTGGCGTGAGTTCACAATGTTTTTCATGTGTCACATTGTGGAAGTATTTATACGATGTAGCTACTATGGTCTAACCATGTCAGTTAGGAGAAGTTGAAGTGGATAAGTGAGTCACTTTTTCAACATGCACCTACCACATTATTAGGCATGGAACAAAGCGACTCTGTAATAAAATAATTAAGCTGGTTAGAGTCTAGAGGAAAGACGACCCAGTTGAGAGTACATGGGAGTCAAAGGAGAAGACCCAGGCTTTCTTTCCAAAGCACATTTCTGGAATGTTTCCATTTTAGTTAATATAACTATTTGCACGCTTAGATTTAGCTTACAAGCTTTCATAGTTAGGAATGTCTGGAGGCTAGGCATGGTTGCGAACTTTTAACTTGGACATATTTTGGATAGTGGTGGCTAATGTACGAATTTTATTTGTTCGTATTTCACATAAAGGGCCGATATTTTTGGTTATCCCACACACACACCAACATACTCACTTTATTCTATTAGTCACATGCATATGGTTGTTGCATTTTGCATATGTATTGAATGGTTGCCCATCCATATAGAAACTCAAGCATATGATATCGCATATATTTTGGATACATGGCATAAGCACTTGCACTCAAGAGGTCGACTAGTTCAGGAAGCAACCTAATTTTTGCATTAGTACCGGTTCATATGCATTCCATGGCTATATGTATATATTGCAATAAAAATTTAAACTAAGGATAATGGTTGTCAGTGGTTGATAGCTGACTGGATTGTCGTAGGTATTAACTTTTGTGTATATAAGTTGCATTTTTCCGTCCTTGGAGATTTCAGGGATGAGATTCTTTAAAGGGGGAGAATGGAAAAACCCGCATAAATTAACCAGAAATTTAATAAAATAAAATAAATATAATAAGGGTAAAATGGTTTTAACAAACATCCGAATTTGGCTATGAAACTTGCACCATTATGTTCGTAGTTATTTGATCGAATTTTTTTATATATAAAGTTTTGCAGTTGAAGCTCGTATAAAAAGGTTATTAACGTTGAAAAATTCAAGAATGAAAATAATTAAATAAATAAATAAGGAAGGAAATAAATTAAAACTAGAAAGCACCACTGGTCGACAGCTCGGTATGAACCGGTCGACCCTTAGTGGTCGACCGCCTATATCCAAGCGGTCGGCCGGTCGAGCATATTCGGCTAGGGGTTTGGCTTAACCGAACAGCCCAGATTTTATAAATTTTAATCAAACGACCGATGTTGTTTCATACCCCTATAAATAAAACTCTAACCTAATACTTAAAACCCTAATTTAATTCAGAGTGTACCAAAATTTTGTCTCTTCTAAAACTAAACTCTTTGTTTTCTCCAAATCAATTTTCTTCAAAAAATAAATGGTTTGCAAATTAAATTCAAAAAAGGATGAATCAAATCAAATCAAATAGAAAGGAGAGATCAATGAACCAAGTGGGAGAGATTCCAAGCGGATAAAAGTGGGAATAACTTAACAAAGGCGAGTGGGTTCATTATTAATATGATGATTTATATGTAATTAAGTTGTTCACCCTATTTGATCTAGAATTTTTTTAAATTTAATATAAGATACTTTTTATATCGAATAATTATAATAGATTGGGAATTTGATAGTAATTTATCCTATATGAATATAATCCCTATCTAATCTAATTTACTTAAAGTTGATTTAGGTTGAATACACTCTTATTGTTAACTTGAATATAGATTGATATTCAATAACCCGTTGATTCCAAACCCAAGTTAATCTGAACCGATGACTAATACACTTATGAAATTATGAACTGGATAGAAACTAAAATTGAGAACATTGGGAATTGTAGACTAACGGGCTTGGGTTTACTATAAAACAAAATCAATTAACAATGAGTGAAGAAAATAAATTGCGATAATTAACTTCGACCGGTCAACAAGCTCACTGGAACCGACCGACAACAAGCGATCAATCGCTCCAGGCGTTAGTGGTAGATATGTTAACAATTTACAACAAAAAGTTGAACATCGGCCTAAGGCTCAGGTTATAGATTTGCATATATATTATGTAAATATATATATATATATATATATATGTTAGCATACTAGTAGGCTAATTAGTTCCCTAAGTTATGACTCTTGGACGTTAAGGGGATGTATAGATGTGTACGTTGGCAATTAGGCCTAGGCACTTTTTATTCGACATAGTCGATATTCGACAGGGGCAATTCGATCGCAAATTGCACTTATAGGATATTCCAGGGTGTATGCACAACACTAATGGGGATGCCTGAAGAAATGTATGGCTCGACACTAATGGGAGGTTCCTCAGTACATATGGCAAGTAGGACGTGATACTACTGTGGATGTATGTCACCACATAATAAGTGGCATTATGTAACCGTTAAGAGTAAACACAAATGCTGCAGACCCTAAGCATCTTTGGCACGACTCGGGATTCGGGGCTCCCCTTCAATGCATAAATATGATACGTATAGTCATAATTTGGGAATGTAGTCCTAAATTTGATACTGTAGGTGGTTCTATGTTAGGAATAATCCTAGAGGTTATTAGTCCGATCCGTCATTGATTTGGCATTCAATTAATTGTTTGACAATAAGTAAACCTTCACAAGATGTTGTGTGTAGGTGTATTTAGGGCTATAATTTCTTAAATTAATAAAATCAACCGTAGTAGGGAGTTCATAATACCAAGTACGACACCTTAGGACACATAGATTATAAACGAATTCAATTGCATATGATCATCATATGTTAATGATGTAACTCATTCAGTAGACTTTTTTCTGACCCACTCCTGTCATTTTCCCCCACTACGGGAAGAAGGGTCAGCAATTGATTTGGCCCAGGTATAAGATGTGGAGAAAGGAACAAAGCGCTGGAATTCCATTACTCATCGTTATTCCTCATGTAGCAATTCATTGCATTAAATGTCTATTAGATTTTATATTGCATTTTGGAAATATTATATGTGAACCAAATAACTTTGGAGACAGTATTTCTGAAATGTCTATTTCCTGTACTTATATTTTTAATTCCTTTCATAGTGAGATATGAAAGTGTAGAATTATTTACATTTTATCTAAGCCTTTGTAATGCTTTAAAACCTGATAGCTCGTACTTCTTGGTATGACGCGATTTAAAAGTCATCTTAGGCTTTGGAACAGTGTGTCTGAAGGTACGGTTTGACGCAGGAGATGAGATTATGATGTAAGTTTTCAACATAGTGAACATCATTAATGAAAAAGTGTCATTACCTGCTTTTCCTTTACCAATGACCTTACATTTTCCATTATCGTTTGGTGTAGTACTTCACCTTTGTGATTTTCTAGGCTAAGGAACTTTGATTTGACATTTATCATATGTCTGGAAGAACCTGAATCCAATTATAATTCTTGTTGTTCCTTAGCCTGCCAACGTACCCATAAAAAAGAAGAGTAACATGACCTAAAATTCTTTATAGATCCATTGGCATTAGTGGCAAAATATTTAGGCATCCAAACTTGTTTAAGTCTATGAAAATTAAGAGTGGTGCCCATAGGAACCCAAATTTGATTAAATTTCTTTTTTTTGTTCCCACACCAAAAATTATTATGTGTATATCCAATTTTGTCATATTTTAAACATTTCAAAAACACATTTTTCGCATAGCCATGTCATTGATTATTTTGTCAAACTTGATCATTTTTCTATTTCCTAGTCCTTTACTAGTATTTGCAAACAATTGATATTTAATAACATGTCAAATGATTTTTCACCCATGGAAAATTTATTTTGTCGTCAGCTCAAGATTATGAACTTTAGATTTAAGAAATTTCATTCTTATTGACTAACGTTGTACGACAACTAATGGAATTTTCTCTCTTTTAAACTTCATTTTTCTTTAGGATCATGTTTTCTTTTTTAAGTTCTTTTGTTTTGATCTTAATTTCATAAATCTCCTTTTTAAATGATTGATTTTTCTCCAGTCCACAATTTTCAACGTACATGAGGTTTTCATTTTGTATTACCAAATTTTGATTTAAATTAATCATCTCGATTATAACTTTACCCAAATCATACACTTTGTACATTCATAATTTTTAGATTTCTTAAGTTTCTTAATTTCTGTTTCTAGCTTGTTATTTTTGTGAATTAGCTCGATTTTGTCATTCATAAGAACCTGATTTCATTTTCAAGCACTTTGAACTTATATTTAAAAAAAGTATATTATTTTTCGAAATTAGCACATTTTTTGCATTCAATATTTTCAAATCTGAAATTTTCAAGTTCATTTTCGAAAGAATTATTTTTGCAAAGTTAGCTAATGTTCTTTTTCTTCAAAAATGTCATTTTATATTTTCAAGTGATTGAAAAGTATCATTTAAGCCAAACTTTTGTTCTTCCCTGAAATTTTCAAATTTGATTTCTAGCTTATCATTTATGCAAATGAATTGGGCTTTTTTCATATTTTCATCTTTTGGTTTTTGATAAGGCTATTTATAGTTCCATTTTATTCACGACACAACAAAATAAGTCTTTATGAGAGAAATTTCACTTACCTTATCATTACTGTCGCTTTTGGTTGACATTCCCATCAAGCATAGATTTGCTTTAACTTCATTACTCTTGGTTTCTTCTTCTGCTTCGTCATCCTCCTAAGTTGACATAAATTCTTTTCTTTTTCTTTCCCTTGTCATGTTTATTTACTGGGAAATTTGTTTTAATATAACCCAGTTTGTTACATTTGTAGTAATTAATACTTTTATTGAATTATCTAAACTTTTAGTCAATCTTGACTCTATAGTATTTTGATTTATATTATTTCTTTGGGTATTTTCTAGTCTAATTTTTAAAATTGTTGACTCCTCAATATAATCATTTTCGTCCTTTCTATGTATTGAACTTTTTAATACATTTGACATTTTTCTTTTGTATTATTATGCTCTTCCCTAACCTTATGCTCCATCCTATATGTCATAAAATTTCCTATAAAATTATCCATACTTTGCTTGCTTAAATCTGTTGTTCAAATCTTTTGATTTCTGTATAATTGTCATGTATGCCTTGAAGTCCTTTGGGAGTATTATTAGAATTTTACGAATCTACTCTACTTTGGATTTACCGAAGATCTAAAGTTGCAAATCAAGGTTGAAAAGCATTTGTACATTTTTTGTATGCTCTTATCCTTTGCCATAACAAAGTTTTCGAATTAATTGCTAAGAATGGCTAATCATCATTGCTTAACATTTGAAGTAACTTCATGAGTCTCTTTGAATGTGTGTCATATTTCCTTGGCCATCAAACACTAAGTAATTTGATTAAATTCTGTTTTATCAAGCGCACATATAATAATATTCATAGTTTTGGCATTTAAAGCACAGTGTTTTCTATCATTTTCATCCCATATATCTAAAGACTTAAGTGATTCTTGTTCATTTTCAATCATTACAAGTACAATGTAACCAGTTTCAGCTATATTCCAAACCTTGACGTAAACTGATATCAAATAAATTTTCATCCTAGCTTTCCGATATGCATAATTGCTCCCCTTAAATATAAGTGGTCTTGGTTTAGACTTGCCTTTAGAAAAGAATTACTAGAACTACACATATCTAAAGGTTTCTCCTAGCAACTTGCGTTGATGCCACTTGTAGGATCTTAAATATTCCCTAGAGGGAAGGTGAATAAGGTATTTAAGTTATTTTATGGATAAACCGGTAAATAAGAATGTAAAAATGAAAAATGCATAAAATAAAGAAAACACATATTTACCGAGCTTCGGTAACTAACATGTAGTTCATACTGCTACCCCTAAAGTTACTACTAGGATTATATATTCAATGCTTATAACACTGCACTCCATGCTAAACTGAATATATTAATCTCATGCCCAGCAACCCTGCCTTGACTTTACCACCAAGTCGAGAATCCCTGAACTACAAACTGTAATTCAATCCTAGAAAATAATTCCAGAGTTCAAAAGCTGAAAAGAATTTAAAAAGATAAACCGTGTGATTCAAAATTAAATAAAAGACGAAATGAATTATAAATTGCCCCTTTTAATTTTGGTTTTACATGCTGTCAAACATCTGACCCTTGATTTTTTTCTCTTCAAAGACACTTAAGAGAAAGTCTCTTTAAATGTAATATCCTCTTGGAAATAAATATTGTTTTCCTCTCAAAATTACAATCGTAGAGCCCTCAACCAATTTTTTTTATTTCTTTCTACTTAGTCATTTGATCTAGAGTTTGGTAGAGAATTGAAGTTATCGCCTACCATTTGGCACTGCTTAAGAAGACATGAATGTTGTAGATGCTACCCCTAAATTGATGCCCGAGATTGGATATGTCATTGATGTTGAAGTGCTATGGAGAAAGCTATTATGCATCAGATGAAAGTTATTCTTCTGGAGGTGTGTAAAACAAATGAAGGAGTTTTTCCTAAACTTAAACTTTTATACTAGAGAAATGGGGATCTGCCTTGCTATTGCCCATGGAGACTTCCACGATGCTCGACGTCTGGTCACCTGAACTATGTGTCTTTGGTCTGAAAATGGAGCTTCCTACTTTGCGTCAACTGTTGCCATAGTTGGTTGAAACCTAGATTTGACTGGGTTGCTTGACTAGAAATTGTTTGTCACTATTTAGCTTGATGTATGAGATTTTAATAATCTGAATAAATCTTTGTGTTTGAATCGTACTACTATTTATTTGTTGGAGATGATATTAAAGGTGTTTGTGATTAAGCTCAAATGACTAATTGTTGAGAAAAAATCATTTTCGATTCTCTTTTCGCAGTGAATGTGAAGATCTTTTTTCTTACTTTGATCATATAAGCTTGTATATGATGTAAAGAAGAATTGTTTGATGTATAAAAGTGAGTTTTTGATTGGATAATTAAAATGAGTGATGTTATTGGGTTTATATAGAGTTGTTGGAGAGAAATATCAGAGTTATGAGAGGAATATTAGGAAGGAGAGAAAAATATGAAATATATTTCGTATTTGAATTTTTTGTTGAAAGAGAATTGTATTTGTTTTAAATGAATAAAATAATGAATATTATATTTATCATTAGAGGTGGAGAAAATATTTTATTGACTTTAGCAATTAATTGAACTAGCTAATGCTTCCCTTTAATTTTTCGGAATTGGATATTTGATTTATATCTACAAACACTTAAAAATATTTATAATAAAATATATATTTGTTGTCATTAAATACGATCATTGATTGTACACTCCATAATGTCACCTCCCCTTGGCCGGTTCATACCCCGTCAATTGTGCATCCCTAATTCACCTTCCGTCAATATTTTGATATCAACAGAACACCCATTAATCAATTAAGCACCCATCCATTCATCCACCAGTTGTTGAACACTAAAACTCGATTGCATAAAAGTGATTTGTTGTATGAAGCCACCACATATCGCATATACTCCTACTCCTCCAAATTTTTGTATTTGATTCCTAAAGCTACATTCTTCTTCCACTAGAGAAACTCAATTATAATTTAGAGCTTGAATCATCAAGAGTCAACCACGGATAACATTAAGACAATTTCAAACTCAAGTAGATCCAAATACACACCAATATACTTTAAGTACACATCAAAATACATCAAATTAAAAGATTGCCAAATTAAATGAAATTGGTATTTCTATCATAAGTACTTACACATGAAATTTAGTACCAACAAAATAGAGACATAATCACTCACTTATTTCATGTCAAATAAGTATCAAATCAACCAAAATTCTTTCCCAAATCATTACCTTGCGTAGATCAAAAAATAATGAAGACTTTCATCTGAACTTGAACTGTTGTATGCCTTTTGTGCAGTGACTTTAGAAGTAATTTGATTTTCTAATTTCTAATAGTCAAGGAGGATTTTACATAATTCCTTGTAATCATAATCGGTGGATTTCTTTGAACGTAGTTGAGGAAATTATAAATAAGAAAGTAGTGAGTATGATAGTGGGTTAGCGGTTAAGGAAAATAAATTTGGCTTACAACCCTATAAGTACGCATATGACCCTGTAATCCTTTATGCCTACGGCCTCCTGTTTAAATCAATTTAGACCTATAAAATGAAAATCCAACATTCCTCCAAAATTCAAGCTGCACATGTGGCATATAGTGCATGGTAAGTTAAACACATTTGCCTACCTAAATTAAAAAACTTTGATTTCCCCATGCCTATTTTTGTGTGACATGGGTGAAGATAGTATACAACATAATTTTATTGTCCAATTTGGACATCCTGTACTTCCAGTATTGCTAATTGTACATACTTTTTTAGTACCAAGTTCTTTAGCTATTGCAAATTTGGTAGATTTTTGAACATGCATGAATACATGGAGATAGATTACCTAATTTTTTCTTAAGTTGGGATTATATGGACCGAAACAAAAAACATATATTTTTAATATAGGAAAAATATATACACCACTTGTTATCTTGTATCCAAAAAAACAACTTTTGGATGGAACCGTGCTATGAAATGATAAAGAAATGGATCAAGATGCTTAAAAGAGTTTAAAATAAAGTGCAAAGAAAATCTATAGAGTTTGGGACAACTCCATGGACTGGTATTGATTCATGGATGGATTGTTCTGATCCATCTAAAGTTGGAAATTTGTGGATTTTGGCTTCTACTATGGATCTACATGTTATTTCGAATAAAAAGACAAGTTTTAGAGATAGGTGATGGGTTGATGCCGATCCATCAAGATTATAATTTTACCCTTAAAGATCCAAAGCTTGAAGACTTAAGCAAATTTAAAGAAAGAATAGGATGATTGGTTAAAATGTAGATCGATACAGGTCCATGGACGGATCGGTACCGATCCGTCAAATCTTGGAAATTGTGAAATTTTTACTCGTTTTTCATCTTGACATCTAAGATCTGACTATTGGAGCAAATCAAAACTAGATTTAACGATTCTAGTATATGGATTCATCTACAAATAGTAACTTTAACATATAGAATGAGACATCTAATATATTTTTGCAAGGATACTCTTCCAATTGAAGCCAAGCAGTTGTACACAAAATTGACTTGTAATTTGGTTGTAATAACAAGATATGCCAATAAAAAGCTATGAAGAGAATGGAGGCCATAGAGTTTGTTGAACCACTATAAAAATGTGTGTTCTTTCTTTTTATCCACATTCTTACCTTTTATTTTAGTCTTCAATCATTTGGCGGTGTCAAACAAACTTTTTAGTTAATGTCTTTTTGTTCTTTCACTGAGATATAAAGATTGGAATGGACTTGTGATTATTACTAGGATTTGAATATAATCTACAATCAGATTCAAAAAACATGGTCCTAAGAAAGATCTCAAGTAGGCAAGTAATGGTAGAAGAGAAGGAGGGTTCAAATCATGGAGTAAATAAGGTAATCCAGAAGGAACTTTGACTCAACCTAAAGTTGTAACGAAGCAAGAGCTAGAAAGAGTGATGAGGGATATAGATGGAAGATGAAAATGGCACAACATGCCATAATAGAAGAAATGAAGAAGCAGTTCACTTCAATGATGCAGTCCCTTTAAGGAGAGTCCCTGGATATTTCAATGATAGAAGAGATTCGTCATTAAAGTTGAGTGAGAAAGGTTCAGTAGATCGACATAGAAAAAAAGCATGAGAAAGGGGTATTGGGAGTTCAAAGATCATAGCAGACGAGCTGGAGCTGGAACTCAAGGATGGGTTGGTACTGACCCATCAAGGGTTAGTGTTGATCCATTAAGCGCTTAGTAAGAGTTGGTGGTGATTTTGATGATGATGGAGATGATGATGGACTAGGTGTTGGACCTCATGATGGAGTTGCTGGTAAGATATTGAGAGAAACAATCGGAGAGGAAACTATCCACATTGAGATCACCACAGAACTAAATAAACGGATTCCTTAGAGAATGTGTACTTAGGAGTCATTGTGCTAGCGATGACCATTCATTGAGTCGAACACACGGTGATGCATGCAATGGTTGTCGTTTAGGGTGAAAGAGAGGCGATGATGAAATTATTATTGAAACGATCTAGAAATTCTTTCACCAGAATCATTTGTATGATGAAAGCTAGGAGCCGTTGTTAATTGTAATTCTTTTACTTAGGATATTATGGTAGGCTACTTCATAAAATGAGTCGTGGTAGAGCCCTCACCAAGATCACTTCAACAATTTCATAGTTAAGAATATTTTGTGTAGGTTCATGGTGCCATTAAGGATTATAATAGATAATGGAACTTAATTTGAAAGTGCAGAATTCTATAAATCATATACTTGATATCAAATTTAGAAGAGTTTATTGGCAACAACACATCTGCGGGAGAATGGACATGTGAAAGCGGTGAACAAGATCATCAAATCCATTATAGAGAAGCGACTGAAGCGAGCTAAGGGAAACAGGGTGGTTGAGTTATAACTGGCATTATAGGCTTCTCGAACAGTCCAAAAGTTCACCGTCAAACACACTGATACCAGTTGAGGCAGAAGTGGATATATTATGATCCCAAGGCGAATGAGGAACTGTAACTAGAATTCCTCAACTTGATGGAGGAAAAGTGAGAAAATTAAAATTTGAGGGTAGTTGCTCACCAGCATAGATTAGCAAGGCAGTTCAACGCTAAGGTTCAAAACTATAATTTTGAGATAAGCGATCTCATTTTGAAATGGATCTTTCTGAGTATGGGGGCATTTGGCCTGAATTGGGAAAGACCTAAGTGATAGGATAGAAGCATGGAGATGACACTTTCAAGCCAACAACAGTTTATGGGGATCGAATTCCATGGGCGTGGAATAATGAGCATTTGCACCAACATTCACTTGATTTCTTGCATTTATAGGACGTGTATTCACTTAGATTAGATGTAATAAAGCGGGTTCTCCTATTGGATATTGAAATAAAGTTATCTTTTTAAATCAGTAAAATCTTACTCACTTTGTGCTATAAGTATAGAAGCACGAACAGATATTCTATATTTTGAAAACCTAATTTCTAAGTCTATGGTAATTAGTACCAACAGACTCCTTCGAACCATGATCAATCCTTTAGAGTATGGGCTAGGGGACAATCAATAATTTGACCCTAAACATCTTATCTTTGAACAACACCTGGAGATAGGCAAGATCGGAGATAGATGCATATATATAGGCATTATTGACACTGGCTCTCGGAGAGAAGTGTTGGTGTACAATTGGGTTCATGCTAGTACTAATACTTAACTTATATTGGTGCTAGTATAAACACAAGACTAAACCGTATAATTAGGATGTCATGACGCAATTTTATTTATAGTTGAGCATGGTATGTTTGACCGGTAACAAATAATGCTAAGTAATGTAAACAATTACGCACAATTATGGAAGTTTATTTATATGTACACGTTTGGGGCAATTAAATGCACTACACACATCGCAAACACAAGAAGTTAAAATCTACAAGTAATTCATTACAAGCAGATATATATTATTGCATGCAGTAATAATACATAAGTTTAGAGTATAAAAGAAGCAACAAAACTAAATAGACAAGTTTTGAACAAAAATATTTTATTAATTCATCTTTTATATATGACTTATGGTGCTGGACCAATACAAACCCGGCCTATGTACAAAGCATGGAAACAAAAAGGAAAAAGACAAAAATAGCAAAAAGTCTTATGACATGATCACGTCTTTCACTTCTTTCCTCCATTTCCTCCCTTTTCGATTCTGTGGTCAATGTCTTCCAATGCTTTAACTTGGATGGTGTACTCCCCTGTAGAGGCATATTGTCTTTTTTAGTGGATGAAGGATCATCACCTGTTGATATGACATGTTTCTATTTTGAAGATTGAATAAAACCTAAGGCAGAAGAATTTTTTGGTGGCATAGAAGGAAAGGACAACATTACAAAGGTGATACAAAAAGGTTGGGAAGGAATGATCAAGACAGGCTTAACCTTAACTTCGAGGAGCTTAGAAGTATCTTGCAAGATTATCCACCATGGATGGCTCATGCCCCAAAGTGAGTATGATGATGACCTCTTCTTCAAAACCTATGGAAGTTTTTGGTTCGTCCATTTCCTTTGAGGCATCGATTTGTTTGTAATACCCCTAATTTTTGATAACATTATTCAGAGGATTTATTAGATAAATTAAATAGAATAGTGTAAGAATTAAAATGATAAAGAGATTGAGATTTGAATAAATCAATATAGGGCCGTACTTAATCAATTAAATGGGCTAAAAATGGCTTATATGTGAATTAATTACACAAAGCCTTATTAGAGAATAGTCGCACAAAACCCCTTACCCTTATATATATGTATGTATGTATATATGTATATGTGTGTATATATATATATATATATATATATATTCTCATTCTTTGACCATTCATGTTTCATTTCCCATTCACGTCATTTTGCAAAAGCAAAATAAAAACATAAATCAAAGAGGAGCCGGCCATTGCTAGAAATAAAAGAGGAGAAAATTAAATCTAAAGCTAAGAAAATAAAGAAAAAAGAATAAATTTCAATTTCAATCCAGATTCCTTGTCATATTCAAGGTGACTAATAATTTATGCCATCTCTATTTTTTTAATAATATGTTTTTGCATTTAAGATTAGACTCATTTTTATGATGATTTGGATAATGATATGCTTGAACTATAACATGGTTGATTTAAATCAAATTTTTTTAAATACGATTTATACGGTTTTAGGGAAAAACTGATTGTTAATGATTTTTGAATGCCAAGGAAAATAGTTATGTTATGTAAAACGTGATTCTGAAGTTGGGTTTTAATTTTGATAATTTTCCAAGCCATGGAAAGAATATACGAATTTTCAAAGGAAAATTTGGTTAATTGGGTTCAGAAATTTATTTCAGAAAATATATTGAGAATTTAGGTCTGAAATTTAGATATCTTAGATAACATGTTAAAAGTGAATTTTTGTGATTTTCGAAGATTTTTCCTAGGTGATTTACTATGAAAATTAAATTATTTTGAAAGGAGGACCAACGTGATTTTATTGTTTACTTAACGGAAGGGCTTATTTGTTAAATTAACCTTGGTTTAGATTTGAAATTATGCGATAGTTATTTTATGTAAAGGACTTGAAAAGTTAAGGCAACCAATTATATGCTTACAAGTTGGTAGGTTAGCCAGAAAATATTTGCTTTAGTTGGCATTAAATTAGATTTACTCAGAAAAGTGGGTTCCGCCTCTTTCAGATGTGCCTTTCGACTCCAATGCTTTCACTTTGACCCATTCGAAACCAACCTAGTCCGAAACCAATACATATGGTATCAATGATATTGGTACGAAGTGGACTGTATAAAAGCGGAAGGTATGGTGTCGAAAGCATTACTTCCGATGAGGTCGATACCTTTGCTTTGTTTTAAAATGTTAAGTGCATGCCTTTGTTTTACTAATGCTTTCGAAGGAGTCAAAACATATGATTTCGAAAGGAGTTTCCTAAATAGCTTTCGAAGAAGGTTGCCTTCTTTCATTTTTAAGTATAAGCTTTTGAATGAGTTCCTTTTTTATAAAATAATGCTTTCGAAAATGATGGTTCCGACCTAGTCGAAGCCCTGATGCCGTTCTTTTGCCTTTCGAGTGTATTGAAGTCATCAATGCTTTCAAAGGGTAGCTTTTGTTTTTAAGATGTACCAAACCACTTCCTAGATGCTTTCGAAAAGGTTTAAGGGTTTCGAAGGCAATGGCTTTGAAAGTGGGTTTCGATACTAACCTTCAATGTTTTACTTAAAGGTTTCAAAGCTTTCAAAAAGGATGGTGTCGATATCTTTGAATTTTCCCCAAACAATTTAATATAAAGAATTAAGGTTTCGAAAGAGATACTTTCGTATATATTCACTTTGACCCCAAAGATGTTTTTGAGTAAATCCAGTGGTTTTGATAGTGGTACTTTCATTGGTTTTGAAGCTATGTTTCTAAGGAATATTAAGTAGTATTTTAATACTTTCGAAAGGTATATTTTAGTTTTAAAAGAGATGATTTAAAGAGCTTCGAAAGGTATATATGTAATGTTTTGAAAGAAGTTTTTTATGCTTTCGAAGGAGTATCTAGGGGTTTCGAAAGTGTTGTTTTAAGGTTTTGAAAGCCTTAGTTTTCAAAACAAATAACCCAATCTCATTTTAAAAGAAAACCATGGCATAGGTAAAGTGTTTTGAAATGGAATTTTTGAAGAAGTTTCCTAGATTAATGGGTTAAATGGATTAACCAGGTTTCATATAAAATGATTTCAAGGATAGTAAACCACAAGGGTTGGTATTATTATATTTGCTTCTTCATATATGCATTTGAATATATTTACATTGTAATGAACCCATAATGGTACCTTGGATAAGGGAAGAATAACTAGCTAGGTTAACCCAGTAGTGAATATAAATTAACGATACAAAAATATTATTTAGTGAATATAAATTAAGGATACTAAAATATTAATTAAAGATATTAACAGGAGACAATAGGTTCACAGTAAGCCAATGAAAACTGTATATAGGAAAAGATATTGACAAGGGCCAATAGGTTCATAGTAAGCCCATGAAATCTATGTATAAACGAAGATGTCAGGAAGACAATTCATAGATAACCTATGAAAACTATGATTTGATATTGGTAGGAGCCAAAAGGTTGGTAATTAGCCCATGAAAACTATATCCGGATTAAGATATTGACAAAAATCAATAGATTACTAGTTAATCCATGAAAACTAGGATAAGAGAAAAGATATTGGAATTACCAATAGGTTCAGGGAGAATCCATGAAACAGTAAAGATATTGGTAGGGGCCAATAGTTTCTTAGTGATCCTATGAAAACTATGAAACTGGATAGGGAGTCCATAAACGTTAAACAAGTTATTAGCCAGCTATTGAAAATGATTAGGTTAATAGTAACCCTAGAAATTATAACTGAGACAGATAGTAAAAATGAATAGGGATGGCTAGTTAGAATTGATTTACTTGTTTTGCATATCATCATATTGAGACGTATTAACCATTGTGGAAGTGGGAGCACAGTATATGGTTTTATAAAGGTTTTAGGATACTAGTATGGAGAAAATCCGTTCCGCTAAGCGGTATGGTCTCACTAGATATCTAAATGTTTTGAGATGGTAAATTATTATTCATACCAGACTTTATGGCTGACTCGAATTTTATGTTTTCCCCTAAAACTCTCGGGTACTCTATTGATTTTGAGTAGTTTGAGAGTTGAGGTTTTCAAGTACCTCTTTAGACGAATAAGCTTCTGCAGACATGCGGGAGGCATAATAGACATCTAGAGTTCTCTTTTATTTCGATTTTGCTACGTTGTTGTTGTAAAGAAAAATTTGTTAAATTTCCTATATGTATACTTTGATCATCCAAAGGGGCATCTTCATGTGTCGTTCTTGGCATACGTGTAATAATTATACTTTATCCGAACATGGTCATTATTATAGGATTATATAATGAATTTGAATTTTTTTGAAATGGAATGTGGAACTTGTTTGATGTTTTAAAAATTTCCATATTCATGTGTTTCTGTGTATCAATGTATCTCACATTACCGTATTTGGTCACTAAAAATTAATAACTATGGATGACTGCAGCATCTGAAGCCATTCGTTTTAGGCCTCCAAGTGGGGGATGTTATAAGTTGGTATAAGAGAAAGGTTTATGAAACTTAAAAGGAATTTAAACCTAAAATATTTTCAAACAAAATCCAGTGAATCTGAAAATAAGATCGACATTTGTGTCAACGCTATAGTAATGTACTTGTGTTTGATATATATATTTTTGTGTGTGTGTGTGTGTGTATAAGTATGTATTCCCCTCTCACTTGCACCGTTCTTCTGTATCTGACTAAGGATCATATGTAGATTTACGAAAAAGAATATATGGAAGCAGAAAATGGAAGAGGAAATCTCGATGGAGGAAGCACCACAAATAACGGAAATGTTTGGCCTAATACCAGGAGGAACCAAGGTCGACAGGCTTATGCTAACCAAAATGCAGACACCAATGTAGGTGCTAGAAATCCACTAGTAAATATATTCTTCATCAATATGATACAAGCATGAGCTGCTACTGGTGTTGCTAGAAATGTTGGAGGAGCTAATCATGTGGCTCCAGTTGCGAAAAATTATGCTAAGCTGAGAAGAGATTGCATCAGTCTTGGTGGGAAGCCATTTATGTGACGGACAATGCCATAGAGGTAGAGAATTGGCTATTGCATTGTGAGCGTATCTTTACTAATTTAGGTTTAGATGAAGAGCAGAAGAGAAGGTTGATCTCTAGGCAGTTGCAAGGGTCAGCACTTCATTGGTGAAATAGTGTTACTATCAGTATTCTGGAGGAGGAACTGACTTAGGCTAACTTTCAAAGGAGATTTGAGCAAAGGTTTATGTCTGAGGTTGTTAAATAAGCGCTGTTGAGGAAGTTATTGCATTTGAAGCAAGGAGATGTGTTAGTTGTTGAGTATGTTGCTAAGTTTGATGAGTTGTCCCATTATGGATATAATACTGTTAACACCGTCGTGAGGAGGAACGAGATGTTTATTTAGATATTGAGGCCTGAGATTGCTAGGGTGACCTTGCCACATCTTCATGATCCTAGTAATGTAGTGGTGGAGATGGCAATTCGCCTTGAGGAGATGCTTGCTATTTGTGCTAGAGAAAAGCCGATTGAGATCCCAGGTTCTCAGGGAAAGAAAAGAAAGAAGAAAGAAGCCCGGAAGGGAGATGCTGCCAAGAAGGCAAAGGCTAAATCAGTTTGCTTTAAGTGTGGCAAGAAGGATCAATTGCAAATGAGCAATGTTCAAGCAAGGGGAAGAAGGCTGCAGATAAGAAGAGTGTGAAGTGCTTCAACTGTAATGAACTTGGGCATTATAAGAATCAGTATCTAGAGCCAGGCAGGGCAGATAAGGGAAAGGTTTTTGCTATTGGACCATCGTCTACTAAGCCAACTACAGCTGAAAAAGGGAAGACTATGATGGTAGGTACATTTTTGATTCAGAGTATACCAGTTAGGATGCTATTTGATACCGGTACATCACATTCATTTATATCCCAGTGTTTGGTTGATATGTTCTGCTTAAAACCCACATAACTTGTTGCTTCCTTAAGGGTTGCGAATCTAATAGGACGGTATGCAACTCTGAGGATGAGATTTGACCAGTTAAAACTTGATTTGTTAGGTCATAAGTTTGCATGCAGTTTGTAAGTTTTCGATTTCATAGATTTCGGAATCATTTTGGATATGGATTGGTTGAGCAAGTATAAGGCTAGGATATTTTGCCAAAATGGGGAGATATCACTAAGACACCTTGATAGTCATAACCAGATCATATTCTCAGTGGAGAATTCTGACCGAAGTAGTTGTGCTTTGTTAAGTGCTATGGAAGTGGAAGAAGAGTTAAGTCAGGTTCGTGTAGAAAGAGATTTTGCATATGTATTTGAGCTAGTCACTGGACTACCACCGAAATGAGTTGTTGAATTTTTGATAGATCTTATGCCAAGAGTTGAACCTATAAGTAGACTACCCAGCAGAATGACACCGACTGAAATGGAGGAATTGAAGGTGCAGCTAGTGGATCCAGAAGGAAGGAATTTTATTAGACCAAATAGTTCGCCTTGGGGAGCGGCCACGGTCTTCGTGAAGAAATCAGATGGGTCGTTAAGGATGTATATCGACTATCGTAAGTTGAACAAGAGGACGATCAAGGATAAGTATCCTTTGCCGAGAATATATGATCTATTTGATCAATTGTGTGGAGACAGGTGTTTTCCCATTTGGATTGGGTAATAGGTTTCCATCAATTTAGAGTGGTAGAGGATGGTATTCTTTTGACAACATTTCAGACTAAGTATGGTCCGTATGAGTGGTTAGTAATGCCACTCTGGTTAACGAATGCACTTGCTTTCTTCGTGGATTTAATGAATCGAGTTTTTCGAGAGTACCTGGATATTTTGTGTTGATGCTTATAGATGACATTTTAGTGTACTCTAAGAATGAAAGGGAGCATGAAGATCATCATAGAGTTGTGCTTGAAATGCTGAGGCAGTATCAGCTAAAAGCGAAGTTTTCTAAATGTCATTTTTGTAAGAAAGAGGTTAAGTTTCTTGTCACATGGTTTCAGAGAAGGGTTTGTCTGTCGATCCAGATAAGATCGAAGCTTTAATAATTGAAAGAGACCAGAGACGTTGACTGAGATTAGAAGTTTTCTTAAACTTGTTAGTTATTACTGGAGATTCATCAAGGATTTCTCGTGGATAGCAACAACTTTGACTAAGCTAACCAGGAAGGATGTGAAGTGTGTCTAGTCCGACAAATATGAGGAAGCATTCCTTAAGTTAAAGCATTTGTTGACAATTGCACCTGTGTTAATAGTTCCATATGGAAACCAAGGATTGGTTGTGTATACCAATGCATGTGGGAATGGATTGGGAGCTGTGTTGATGCAGAAGGGTAAAATGATTGCCTACGCTTTATGACAGCTTAGACTGCATGAAGTGAGATATCCTACTCATGATTTGGAGTAGGGTGCGATGATCTTCGTTTAGGAAGTATTATGTAGCCTTATGGAATTATTTATGATATTAATTAGGAAGTACTAGAGAGGGGTTCGCCTTTGATCTAGGTATTAAATTACGGGATCTACCTAAGGTCTAAGTATTAAATTGTCGAAGTCCGCATATTTTCTATTAATAAGATCTTAAGTGACTCAGGTACTTTATCTTATATTGTTATGATATGATTGATGGAGATGGGTCGTTATACCTAATATATATACCATAGTTGTGTTGCACTTGCGTCATAGTAATAAAGTTAGATAGGAAAGAGCCGTTGGCCTATAGTTGGAGATACGTTATGGAGCTAGACTGGAAGACCAGTTGGCTCACACTTAGAGGTATACTCAGAAAGGTATAGTTAGAAATTACGTAAGACATAATAATCATCTAAATGATACTGCCCAAAATTATGGTAAGAGTTGAGATTTTCATTCACTTGACATTGTTGTTCTAACTCTCTTCTCATTAAAACCCATAGGTTAGAGGAAACGATGTTGATGATGAATTATGAAGGAGGTGGTAAGACTTGTGGCAGTATAGCTATTTATTTATGCTTATGGTTTACTTTGATGTTCCTAGATTTTAGACCTATCGATGTTCTATTTAGAGACATTATGTTATGGATATTTGGAATAATAGTATTTCTAAGATTTTGAAATTTTAAAATGGGTACATGCTTTATTATTATATCTTATCCCTTTCATTGTAAGATTCCAAAAGCATAGATAGATAGCTCTGTATATTTTTTATTTAATAAATTTTACCAACCAATAACCAGCTTTGGAATGGACCTACGGTTCGATGAGCTTTTATTAGAACGAAAACTAGGCCTCTTCCGAAAAGGATTGTTATAGAGACAACTAATATTTTCTACATATCGATCATTCAACAATGAATATTGCATATGTACTCGAATTTTGTATCATTTACATATGATATGAGAACAAAGAATGACATAAATCTTGTGCATTTTGGGCATTTTCGATTTATTATATTGATTATGAGTATATTTGGAATGTTGTTTGGATTGATTTCTTTTAAAATATTCTGATGTTGAGCCAAAAACTAGTTTAACAATTCTATGATTTCATTAAGAGTTGAACTCAAGGATTTGAGAAAAAAGATCAAAATACCCTTAATTTCGAAAAATATAAAAACTTTAGATTAATTTGAAAATTTTTACATATCTTTTGAACACGTTAGTCAAAGAATTTTTTTAAATCGGATTATTATTGAAGAAGAAATAAATTTTGAAAAGTTTTAAATTTTTAAATTTAAAAAACTAACTGTCGACAATCTACATTTGCGCATGATAGCTCCATCCTCCTTCACCTCACGATAACTCCTTCACCTCGTGATAGCTCCATCCTCCTTCACCTTATGATAACTCCTTCACCTCATGATAGCTCCATCACCATATGACAACTCTAGTACCTGGTGATGGTTACTTATCCTCAACAACTCACGATGGCTCCTCAGCCGATGATCATCGATGGTTATTCAACCCATGAGGGTTACTCCTCTTCAACCTTTGACATAAATACATGATTACTCTTTAGGTGATAGCTCCATCCTCCTTCACCTCTCGGCGGCTCCTTCATCACACAATAATTGTATCACCACATGACACCTCTATCACCTCGCGATAGTTCTTCCTTATAAATTTTTGACATAAACTCATAATGGCTCCTCAACCAATGATCATAAAGTCATGATGGCTCCTCAATTAATCTCCAACCAATAGCATCCCATACACCTTCATTTTTCAAGCAGCAATGGCCTAAAAGTGTCGAATAACGTTGTTTATATATAAATGTGAAGCTCATCTATAGTTCCTACTTTGGCCAGTTTGATTTTCGTTGATTGCCTAAATATTTGAGCCTAGAAAAATTACCAACTTGAAGAGCAATCCCCTATGAACCTAATCCCTAACATCCGCCTAGCTCAAATCGACTGTGACCGCCATGAAAAATGCAAACCCATTAGGGCTTTTGCTTGAAACCAAACCATTAAAGCATGAATTCATCATAGTCATTATACTAAAAAACTAATGGCTACTACCAAAAAACAGCTAAGACTAACCTTTACTAACAGCAAGTGTCGCCTTGATTTTTAAGGCAAAGGAGATGTTGAAAAATTGAAAAAATGAAGGCACATTTTGCCAATTTCAGCCAAAATTTTGGTCATTTAGCAACGCATTTGGAAAACCGGACATTGTGGATGTGATATACTGGTCAAAATCTGTAAGTCTAAATGATCAATTTGGAGAACAAAGCTATAAATACCAAATTAATAAATAAACGGCCATTGTTGGCCATATATATTCGTGAAAATCCAAGTAGGGGTACCTTTAGAAGAAACTAGCATTGTGGGAAAAATCTTGGGAAAATATGAACAACGGTGAAGCCCGTTTTCTTATATCTACAGTATATGGAAGAAATTGCAAGTTCAAGTTTGAAAGATTAATAACAATCAATTTTGGAATTAAAAAAAGCGTTTTGAAGATTCAAAATAATTAAATATAAATCAAAATGTAAAATAAAACAAGGAAGACAAATGGGTTTTGAAAATGAATTTTTACTAAAACTAATTAATCGCTTAAAAAACATAAAATAAATTTTAATAAAATAATATCGATAAAAGGAGGACTTGCGATAACGAAATTCATGTATTTGTAAACTACTTATATCCATCATAAACATACCAAGTAAGTATTTATTATGAAATTACAATTCCTATTGTAGTATAAGCTAAGAATATACGTTGACCATTTGTATCGAGAATCTTGTTGATTGACTAATCGGGAATTTGAATTTCTTTGTAAGTAAAAAAACAAGGATGTTAAGATATGAGATTTGGGATTTATTATCACAAACAATGAAGCTCGGGATATTATTCTCTAGGCTATTGAATTAAATGATAAAACTAAAGAATCTCCATCTATTATTTTTTAGCATGGATTCAGGTTTCTTATTAAGCAATGGTGGATTTTTTATGGACTTGTAGTTTTCTTACTCTCATGCGATGATGGGTTTCTTTATTAAATTGACCCTTGACCTTCTTTTTCTCATGCGATGATGGATTTCTTTATTATATAGATTTTGGTTATCTTATTATTATCATGTAGACGATAAAACTAATACTAGTGGAATTTATTTTTACCGTCATTAATAGGATTTCGTGATAAGTGTAAGTGGCGGAATTATAGATCTTAAGGTGTAACAACCCAAATTTTTATTAACATTATTTAGGACATTTAATTGGGTAAATGAAATAAAATAATGTTAAATGATAAGGGGATTGAGATTTAGTAATTAACGTGGTCAAGCCTAATTAATGAATTAATGGAATTAATGAGAACATTAATAAGAAGAAGAGCATATGAGGAGGGAAAATAGGAAAGGAGCACATTTCCTTAACATATACTCCCATTTTCATTTGTCCCTCATTATCTATTTACAAATGAATTAAAGGAAAAGCTAGGTCGGCCAATAACAAAGCATTCAAAGAGAAGATAAGCTAGGAAAAGGATCAAAGCTTAGGGATTCAAATTAACAACACAAATCTTAACCTTCTTAATCCATTCAAGGTGAATAATAGATGCATCTCGAGTTTTGTTCATTATTTTCAATTTTAAGTATAAAATCTGAAATGCTTTGATGATATTATGCCATGCTTTTAATGATCGAATGATTATATGCTTTTTGGTGAATTTATAAATTTAATTAAGAGATTTAGTGATACGTTTGAGTTAGAATACCTATCATATGACATCCAAATGACATGGAATTTGGATATGATGTTAGAAATATTATTTTATAAATGGGTTTCGAATTTCATAATTTTCCAATAATGTATGAATATTTAATGATTTTCTCAATAGAAAAAAATGGTTTATTTCAAATATTAATAATTAAAAATAATTAAATAAAGTGTTTAGAACTAAAATTTATATAAGTCAAATAAAATAATATATTTGGTTTATTATGATTTTTGGGGATTTTTCCCAAGTGTTTAAAAGTGTTTTATATTTAATTTAAGTTGGAAGGGCTTAATTGTTGTATTATGATATTAATATAAAGGGCTGGTTTGCAAGATGTTTTAGCAAAGAAATTTCTAATGTGTAGTAGTTTTTTAATAAAGAAATTTATAAAGTTTTGGTTATCCAATAAGAAATCGACAAATTATTCGGTTTGGTAAAAAGGAATTACTTATAACGGTAATAAAACAGTTTTCATATAAGTTATGACTTTGCCACCTCAAGCCTCATGGCGTCGTGCCTTCTCATGCAACCTCCATGAGCTTCGATGACAATTAAGCATGATACATATGACACTAACAGAAGTTAGTATGGAATGGATCATTTGGGTTGAAGTGCGAAGCCAAGTATCAACGTCGACGACATGCTCTTCAATAATGGCATTGCCGCATAACTTAGTACCGCATTTTATATAAAATAGCCTAGTGCCGCATGTTTTCAGTAATGTTGCCAACCTAATGCTTTCGAGGCGACTACAGTAGCAATAATGACACTGCATGTTTTAATAACGTTGCAGACCCTTATGCTTTCGAAGTGCTTTATGGTGGCAATAATAATGCTGCAAATTTTGATACTCGGCCCTATAACGCCGACCTTATTCATTTTCAAGTGTTATACCTTTCTATTATGCATACCTTTAAGGACGTTGGATGTGTGCAATGACCCATATAAGCGCAGTTGTTTATCTTAGCCTTAAAGCCATGAGTTTCATAAATGAAAGACTTTAACATATTTGGGAGGCGAAGACTCTCATCGACTTTAAACTTGTCACCTTTATCAATATAAAGGCTATATATTGTTCTATCTCCATGGCCTTATGTTTTAAAAATTAAAGGCTTTAACTTATTTATACCAAATAAGGGAGAAGTCCCTTAATGGCGATGAAGTTGTCGAGTTTTATCATTGTAAAGGTTTTACATTATCTTAGTCTTATGGCTTATTGTTTTGAGAGCCGATGACCTCAAGTGATTTTGAACTATTTTTTTATTAAAGCTAATATCAGGGCCTAATTATTTTTGATAAAGTAAAGAGGTATAATTTCCCTGTTTGGAAGTTATGATTTTAAGGGGTAAATCGTTTGTAAATAAGTATGTTTTTAAGGATAAATAGGGTATTTAGCCTAAATTTTTTTACTGAAGAGATCATTGTTGTTATCATTATAGATAGATTATAATGGGATAAAATTGACTCAGAGACTAGAAAGCCAGATGGGTTTGTGTATGGTAGCGCTCTGTACTTCTATTGTTAGCCCCTAGCTGATATTAGTAAAAAAACTCCAATGTGTAGGGCTTTGTCAAGGGTAAGACATAAAGTAGATTTACATATAGAAAGGAATACACAGAGATGAGTTAGGTTATTGGTGAGCCTGTAAAATCATTAGGTTTAGTTAACTCTAGAAATAGTAAGCTTTAGACAGACCATCCAGTTTCCTTCTAACAAGATGGTTAGAAAATCTGATATATCTGGTATGCCTAAGTCAGCCATGTAGGTTGGTAGTTATCATGTGAAAACTAAACATTAGGATGGATAGTCCACTGATTTGATGGATAGTCAAGGTTACCCAGGTTACATGCATATCTATTGTTGTTATATCATCATATTGTTATTTTAACTAGTTTGATAGCAGGACTATGATTTGCCAAAGACAAATTTTTAAAGGATACTAGTGAAGAGAAAACCCGTTCCACTCGGTGGCGTGGTCTCACTAGATATCAATTAACCGAGATGGCATATTACTATTCACACTAGGATTTTTGTTTGGCTCGAAGTTTATGTTTTCCCTTTAAACTCTCTGGTGCTCAAAATTTTATTTGGTGGGTTGAGTAAGGGTTTACAGGTTTAGTAGTTTGGCGAATAAAGCTTTTAAAGATGCATAGGAGGCAAGAGACTACCTATTAATTATTTCCATTATGTTATGACATTTTGTTGTATGTATGTATTGGCAGAAGTTGTACCTGTCTATTTAGTAACTCTGATCGACTAAGGGGGCATCTACATATGTCACTAGAGTATATAGTAATAATTATATTTTATCCAAACTTGGGCAACGTTTGGGATTATGCACTGAATTTGAAATTATAATTTTGAAATGAGTGTAATTTTTCTTTTATTCCATATTCTTGTGCTTCTAATATTATGGATGCCATTGACATGACAGCATTTTGTCATCGAAGATTAACACTATAGATGACTACAGTATCTGTAGCACTTAGTTTTGGGCCTCAAGATAGAGGATGTTACAACTTGTTATCGGAACATAGGTTTATGTAAAACTTAGAAGAAATTTAAACCCAAAAAGAGTTTTTGAAAACATAATCCTAATGAATCAAAGAATAAGATTGGGCATGAGATAACGCTATAATAACATAGTTCTATTTGCTATGCATAAGTATATGCTTTATCTCTATTCTCCCTCTTTCTTAGACTATTCTTCAGTACCTTACTAAGGTTCGAATGCAGATTTAAGGAAGTAAGGTATAGAGGCAAGAAATGGAAGTGTAAATCTCAACGGAGGACCACCACTACCAATGGAAATTTCGGATCCAACACTAGGAGAAATCTTGGTCGACGGACAGTTGTTAAGATTTGGTGCAAGAATACCACCGATTGAATCGGAGCAATGTATCTGTTCTTTGTCAATATGATGCGAGCTGGAGCTGCTGTTGGGTTAGTTGGTGGAAATGCTAGAGGAGTGAATCTGGAGGCCCCAACTGTTAATAATTATGCTGTTTTGAGTAGGGACTATGTGAGACCAAGAGGGAAGCCATTTATTAGAAAAGGGCATGCAATTGAAGTGGAGAATTGGTTGCTTCGTTGTGAAAGGATTTTCATTGATCTTGGTTTGAATAATGAACAAATAAAGAGAATGTCGTCCAAGCAACAACAATGTGTTATGTTGTACTGGTGGAATTGTGACCGTTGGGATAGCCACGAAGACTTTGACTTGGGCAAAGTTTATGAGGATGTTTGAAGAATGATTTATGTCTGAGACTGTTAAGTCAACTCTGTTGAAGAAGTTTGCAAGATTGGTGCGAGGCGATATGACTATGTTGGAGTATGCAACAAGGTTTGGGGAGCTGTCCCAATAAGGATATGGTACCATGGACACAGTGATTAAGAGAAATGAGAAGTTCATCCGTGGGTTAAGACCTGAGCTTGCTAGGACGACTTTGCCATATCTCAGGGATCCATGTGATGTAGTCGTTGAGATAGCTTTGAGGAATGAGGAGATTCTTGCTTTCTTTGGTAATAATAAGGCAGTGGAGGCTCAAAGTGGGAAGAATCGGAACTGGAAGTTCTTTCATAAGAAGGGAGCTCGGAAGAGAGGAGTTGATAAGAAAGGAAAGTCGAGGTTGTGTGTTACAAGTGTGACAAGAAGGGGCACTATGCTTACAAGTGTCAAACTGCCAAGGGAAAGGAAGTAGATGGAAAGAAGAATATCAAGTGCTTTAGCTAAGACCCTGTGCGACATTATATGAACAAATGTACGAAAATAGCTAAGGCAAAAAAGGGATAAGTATTTGCTTTGGAACCGGCTACCTCGAGACCAAAAACTAAGGAGAAAGGGAAAGCTGTGATGGGAGATATACCTTTTATTCATGGTATACCTGTTAGAATATTACTTAAGACCGGTGCGTCACATTCATTTATATCTTGTTGTTTGGTAGATAAGCTTAACCTTGAACCCTCATACCTAGTTACTTCCTTAAGAGTTGTGAATCCAAATAGAGGATATGCAACTTTAGGGATAAGATCTGGTCATTTATTTGCATTATTAGGTCATATATTTGCTTGCAGCTTGCATGTGTTGGTTTTCATAGGCTTCAAAATTATTTTGGGCATGGACTGGTTAACTAAATACGATGCTAGGATATTTTGCCACGATAGAAAAATGTCACTAAGACACCATAATAGTAGTGACAGAATTATAAACTCATTAGAAAACTTGAGTTTTGATGTTTGTGCTCTGTTAGGTGTAATGGAGGAGGAAGATGAGTTAAGCCAAGTTTTTGTAGTAAGAGAGTTTGTAGGTTGTTTTGAGATGTCATAGGACTACCACCGAAACGAGCTATTGATTTTCGAATAGATCTTGCATCAGGAGCTAAACCAATTAGTAGACTGCCTAAAAGAATGACACCTACCGAGATGAAGGAGTTAAAAGTGCAGCTAATAGATATAGAAGGAAAGAGTTCTATTAGACCAAATAGTTTGCCTTGGAAAGCGGCTGCGGTATTCATGAAGAAACCAGATAGGTGTTGAGATTGTGCATCTATTATCATAAGATGAATGAGAAACCGATAAGGAATCGATATTCGCTACCTAGAATCGATGATTTGTTTGATCAGTTGAGTGGAGCCAAAGTATTCTCTCAGTTGAATTTGGTGGCCGGGTTCCATCAATTAAGAGTAGTAGAGGACAGTATTCCTTTGATGGCATTTGAAACAAGATATGGTTAGTATGAGTGGTTAGTAATACCAATCGGGTTGACTAATGCACATGCTTTCTTCATGGATTTGATGAACCGAATCTTTCGAGAGCATTTGGATAGATTTGTGTCGGTGTTTATAGATGACATTCCGATATATTCTTGAAATGAGCGAGATCATAAGGATCGCCTTAGAACAGTACTAGATACATTGAGATAACATCAACTAAAGGAAATTTTTTCGAAATGTCGTTTTTAGAAGAATGAAGTAAATTTCCTTGGTCACGTAGTCTCAGAGAAGGGGTTGATAGTAGATCTAGCTAAGAAAGAAGCTGTAAATAACTGGAAGAGACCCGAGACAGTGACCGAGATAAAGAGTTTTACTGGATTAGCTAGCTACCACCGAAAATTCATTAAGGATTTCTCTCGTATAACAGCACTGATGGCTAAGCTAACAAGGAATGACGTGAAGTATGTTTGGATCGATAAATGTGAGGAGGCATTCCAAAAGCTGAAATATTTATTACTAATGCACCCGTGTCAGTTGTTCTAGAGAGTAATCAAGATTTGGTGGTGTATATTGATGCGTGTGGGATAGGATTAAGATCAATGTTAATGTAGAGGGGTAAAGTAATTGCCTATTCTTCACGAAATCTTAGATCGCACGAAATTAGATATCCGACTCTTGATTTAGAGTTGACTGCTGTAATATTTTCTTTGAAGATGTGGAGACATTACCTTTTGGGAGAATGATTCGAGTTGTATATGGATCACAAGTCTTTAAGGTAATTATTCTTTCAAAAAGAGATGAAAATGAGAGGTAGAGTGGTTAGATAGATTTTTTAGCTGCTTATGTTTTTGGAATTGAGTACATACCGAGGAAAGGAAACAAAGTTGTAGATGCACTTAACAGGAAATATTAGAATGTGGTGTGGATATGTTGACTAAATGGAAAGATTTGGAAGCTTTAACTACTTGTAGAGTGCATTTAAGATCGAATGGTAGTCTAGCCAGAATACCGCAATGTTATCTTGTTCAGATGTTCGACCATTATTGATCGATAGAATTGCTTCTAAGTAAAGAGATGATCCATTGTTAGTTGAAAGAATTCGAAGATTAGAAGGTGGAACTTGGATTATTGACTTGAAGGATTTTTATCTTGACCAGAATGGATGATCGAGAAAGTAGGGATAATTGTGTATTCCGAAGGTTGGTGACCTAAGGAAAGAAGTTCTTAGGAAATGTCATCGATCAAACATTCATCCGGGAGGAACAAAGATGTATCAATATATGAAAAGGAGTTTCTTCTGGAAAGGTATGAAAAGAGATGTAGACTTATGGGTAAAGCAGTGTCTGAATTGCCAACAAGTGATAACCGAACATTAGAAGCCTAGTGGGTTGCTTCAACCTTTAGATATACCGGTTCGGAAATGGGATTCGATATCCATGATTTTTTTGATGGGTTGCCAAGTTTAAATGGGTAAAATAAGAGTATATGGGTGGTGGTAGATAGATTGACCAAGAGTGCTCACTTTTTCCATATTAAGTCAACTAGGACGGCACCTGTATTGGTTAAGTTTTTCATGAAGAATATTGTTAGACCATATGGAGTTCCTATTAGTATAGTCGATAACAAAGATTAATTAACAGAAAATTCTGGAGGAGTCTACAAGAGGATTTAGGTATAAGCTCAAGATGAGTACCGCTTACCATCCACGTACAAGTAGGAAAACGGAAAGAGTAAACAAAATCTTAAAAGATTTGTTAGAAGCTTGTGTGCTAGATTTTGGAGGATCATGGGAAGACCATCTACATTTAGTCGAGTTTTCTTGTAACAATAGTTTTCAGACTAGTATAGGGATGACACCTTTTGAATCTTTATACGAAAGGCCATATAAATAACCATATGTTGGGTGGAGACCAGAGATGGATTAGTTCCCGGTCCTGATACAGTGAGAGAAGCCATGGAGAAGATTGAGTTAATCCAAGCGAGGATGAAGGAAGTTCAATCTAGGTAGAAAAGTTATGCAGATAACAGACGTAAAGATTGAGTGTTCTCAATTGGAGATCCGGTTTTCGTAAATGGTGTAGTGAGATTCGAGAAATCGAGAAAGTTAGCATCGAGGTTTTTTGGATCATCTCCTATTATAGAAAGGATCGAGAAACTCGCTTCCAGGATAAAGTTACGGAGCAGTTTGGCAGTAGTCCACAACATTTTCCATATTTCTCATCTAAGGAAGTGTGTTTGAGACCTAGAGACTAATATAACTCTGACTGCATTGGAAGATTTAGTAATGGAGCCGGACATGACTATAGTTAGACATCCAGTTCGTATTATAGCTAAGGATGAGAAAACAGTAAGGAACAAGATAGGCAAATTAGTAAAAGGCTAGTGGAGTGACGATGAGGGAGATTATACTTGGGAAAGGGAGAGCAGGAATAGGGACACTTATCCTAACTTGTTTGATGGTATGTCTTACATATATGCTTTTATGTTTGGTGTGTGTACCTTATCATCGTATCAAGGACAAAATTCTTTAAGGATAGGAGTCTGTAACAACCATAGTTTTGATTAACATTATTTAGGACAATTAGTTGGACAAATAAAATAAAATAATATTGAATGATAAGGAGATTGAGATTTAGCAATTAATGTAGTTAAGCCTAATTGATAAATTAATGGAATTAATTAGAAAATTAATAAGAAGAAGGGCATATAAGGAGGGAAAAATAAGAAACGAGCACATTTCCTTAACATATACTCTCATTTTCGTTCCTCCCTCATCACTCTATTCACCAACGAATTAAAGGAAAAGCTAGGTCGTCCATTAACAAAGCATTCAAAGAGAAGATAAGCTAGGAAAAGGATCAAAGCTTAGGGAATTCAAACCAACAACACAAATCTCAACTTTCTTAATCCATTCAAGGTGAATGATAAATGCATCTCAAGTTTTGTTTGTTGTTTTCAGTTTTAATTATAAAATCTGAAATGCTTTGATGATATTATGTCGTGCTTTTGATGATTGAATGATTATATGCTTTTTGGTGAATTTATAAAATTTAATTATGAAATTTAGTATTATGTTTAAGTTGGAAAACCTATAATATGACATCCAAACGACATGAAATTTTGATATGATGCTAGAAACATTATTTTAGAAATGGATTTCATAATTTATGATTTTCTCAATTGAAAAAATGGTTTATTTCGGGTTTTAATTATTAAAAATAATTAAATAAAGTTTTTGGCCTCATAGTTTTTATATGTTAATAAATTTATTTAATATGATTTTTGAGGATTTATCTCTTGTGTTTAAGGGCGTTTTATAATTTATTTACGTTAGAAGGGTTTGATTGTTATATTATGATATTAATATAAAGGGTTAGTTTGCAAATGTTTTAGCGAATAAGTTTCTTGTATGCGGCAGTTTTCTGATAAAGAAATTAATAAAATTTGGTTATCTAATGAGAAATTAACAAACAATTGGGTTCGATGGAAAGGAATTTCTTATAATAGCAAAAAAACAGTTTTCATGTAAATTATGGCTTTGCCATGGCGAGCCTCATATCGCCGCACCTTATCACTCCACCTCTATGAACTTTGACAACAATAAAGTGTGATACATATGACACTAATAGGAGTTAGTGTGGAATGGATCGGCTAGGTTGCAGTGCGAAGCCAAGTATCAACGTCAACACTCTTCGACAATGGCATTGCCACATAATTTAGGACTGTGTTTTACATAAAATGGCCTGGTGTTGCATGTTTTCTATAGCATCACCAACCCAATGCTTTCAAAATGACTATAGAGGTAATAATGACACCACATGTTTTCAAAACGTCGTAGACCCTTGTGCTTTCGAAGATATAGTAGCAATAATGATGCCATAAGTTTTGACATTCACTTTGGCCTTATGACATCGACCTTATTCATTTTCAAGTGTTATAGCTTTTATTATACATACCTTTGGGGACTTCGAATGTGTGCAGGCGACCCATATATGCGAAGTGGTTTATCTTGGCCTTATGGCCTCAAGTTTTATAAATGAAAGACTTTAACATATTTGAAGGGTGAAGACCCTCATCGACTTTAACGTTGTCGCGTTTATCAATATGAAGCTATATATTATTTTAGCTCCATGGCCTTATTTTTTAAAAGTTAAAGGCTTTAATTTATTTATACCAAAGAAGGGTGAAGACCCTTAATGGCGACAAAGTCATCGAGTTTTATCATTGTAATGTTTTTACATTGTCTTGGCCTTATGGCCTATTGTTTTGAGAAGCGATGACCTCAAGTGATTTCGAACTTCACCAGCATTGTTTTATTAATATATATCATGGCATACTTATTATGGGTAAAGTAAATAACTATAATTTTTCTTGTTTTGAAAGTATGATTTCAAGAGATAAATCATTTGTAAAGAAGTGTGTTTTCAAGGAAATAAATAGGGTATTTATCCTAGAATTTTTACAAAAGAGATTATTGTTCTTATCGCTTTTGGATAGGTTGGAATAGGATAAAATTGACTCAAAGATTAGAAAGCTAGATAGGATTGGTGTAGGGTACCTACAATTTAGTTGTTAGACCCTAATTTATATTAGTAAAAAAATTCAGTGCATGGGGCTTTGTCAAGGGTAAGACAAAGTAGTTTTACGCACAGAAAGAAATACACAAAGACGACTTAGGTTATTGGTTAGACCATAATTAGGTTTAGTTGACACTAGGAATAGTAAGTTTCAGACAGACTATCCAGTTTTCTTTTAATTGGATGATTAGAAAATTTCATATATCGGTTGGTCCGAGTCAGCCATGTAGGTTGGTAGTTACCTTGTGAAAACTAAACATTAGGATGGATAGTCCACTGATTTGACGGATATTTAAGATTACCCAGGTTGCATGCATATCTATTATTGTTATATCATCATATTGTTATTTTAACCAGTTTGGTTGCAGGACTATGATTTGCAAAAGACATATTTATAAAGAATACCAGTGAGGGGTAAACCTGTTCCGCTCAACGGCGCGGTCTCACTTGATATTAATTAACCAAGATGGCATATTATTATTCACACCAAACTTTTTATTTGACTCGAAGTTTATGTTTTTCCCTTAAACACTTGGGTGCTCAAAATTTAGTTTGAGTAGGTTGAGAGTAAGGATTTATAGATTTAATAGGTTTGGCGAATAAAGCTTATGAAGATGTGAAGAAGGCAAGGGCTGGTTATTTAAGAGACTACCTATCAATTATTTCTGCTGCGTTATGACATTTAGTTGTATGTATGGGTAGAAGTTGTATCTGTTTGTTCAGTAACTTTGATTAACCAAAGATGCATCTTCATATTTCGCTCTTGGAGTATGTTGTAATAATTATATTTTATCTGAACTTAAGCAACCTTTAAGATTATATACCGAATATGAAATTATGACTTTGAAATAAAATGTGAAAATTTGCTTTTATTTAATATGCTTGTGCTTCTAATATTATAGATAACATTAATATGATCACATTTTATAACTGGAAATTAATACTATAGATGACTGCAGCATCAATAACGCTTAGTTTTGACCTCAAGATGGGGATGTTACGTACGGCTTAACTAAACACTAGAGAGGAGTGAATTGTGTTTTCTAACTTTAATGAATTTATTTTAAATTCTTTTAAGATTATACTTAATTAATATAGAAAAATAATCATAAATTTAAACACAAATAATATGCAGTAAAGTATAAGTAGAGAATCAGAGAGATCATACAAGAGATTTTATATAGGTTTGGAGTTACCATACATCCAATCCTGTATAATTGCTCATGCAGATTTCTCTTCAAATACCAATCTTTCTAAGGGCAGAAGGCAAACCCAATACAATCCTGATTTCAAGGCTATGAGACACACCCTCTAGATTTTTGGAGCTCTGGGTACACTCACTTGATTTGACTTATGATGCAAGCACACCCTGTTGGATTTTCGGGACATCAAGCACACCCAATTAATCGGGACACAATCACACCCAATCAACTATAATTAGAATCTTAATGGTTTTTCTAAAGACAATGTTTAATCATTGGATACATTTGATCCGATAGCCACTTGGACAACACTTTAACCTTTGATTGATTGAGACATGATTGAAATCAAGGAGTAGATGGTAGAGAATCCGTACAATGAAGATTGAATTGATTCTTGTTTGAATCTAAGAAAATTTGATTACATTTTCAATAGAAATTTTGGCAGAGTAAGAGGAAAGAAGATAATAAGAAAGTAGTTGTTTAAAATTAATTTGGAAACACCATATATATGTACAGAGAACAAATAGACATGTCCATTCGTGAAGAGTTATGACAAATAGAAACTTCATTTCAAATTTGAACTTTGAAAACTACGACATGTGTGTTGACATACAATATGCCTATATGTCGACATATCCTAATAAATTTTGAAAACTTTTCTATTTAAAATATCTTGTAAATCTAATGCTTTGTAAATTATTTTGATACTTTGTAAAATAGTTTAAACATGGTTTATAAATATTTTAAACTTTAGAAAACTATATAAAATATTTTAAATATATTTTTATTTAAAAATAAATGATAAGAAAAGCAGAAATTGATATCAAAGATTGCTATCAGGGACTTTAACAATATTCTATGACTCTGTAAATTGTACCATAGTCTTGAAATCTTCATATCTTTATCTTTATATTGATGTATCTTTATATTGATGAGTCTTCATGTCCAGTTCTAGAGTCTTTATACTGTACAATCTTCAATTCAAAACCTGTATAATATCCTGCACTATAGGCTATATAATTTAGAAAAATCACTAGTATCTATATTTTATATGAATGTTTATTTGGTACCAAGATTTTCATCATAAAAATCAATATATGAGGTACTAAAATTCTCCCCCTTTCTGATGATGAAAACCATTATTATTTTGTATATATAAAATATGATTTAACTCCCCTATGTTAGATAAATCCCTATTAATATGTGCATATGTATATTTCATATTTTTCTCCCCCTTTGCCATCATCAAAAATGGGTGAAAAACAAACAATTAATCCCCCTAAATAAAATAAATAATGATTTATGATACTGTATTTAATTTAAAATCAATAATCTACGTAAAAATTATAATATATAACCATACATAAGCGATATGTAATGTATGATGTACTTGTAAACATGATGATATATCATAAAGCAAATTTTGTTAATGTAATTTTGAACTAAATATAAGTAAATCTAGCACACAGCAATCCAATTTCAAATCAAACAAGACTGAAACATACAAATTTGTACAATCCAATCCAATCAAACATTCATTGTGAAGCAATCCAAACTAAAAAAATACATCAATCAAGTCCTAAGTGTATGCATACATATTTACATATTAAATTTAAACGTAATAACAAGAATTTTTCGAGGAACTTCACCCCAATCATCAGCCCCAAAGATTGGATATGTTTTCATGACACCCCAATCTTCATTATCCATATTAATGGAGCACTCTGGATTATTGGATGGTTCGCCTTTGATTAGGGAAGAAATCATCCATCAAATAGCGTCAAAATGTTTCTCTTGTTCTTTTATCATCTACATTTGACTTAATTCTAAGTGTCTTCGATTTCTTAGAATAGAAGAGAGAATATCTGTGAAATATTAGAGAGTTTGTTCAAGATTTTCACATAGTTTTCGATGTGGAGAAGACATTTGTGAAAATATGTTTGATAATAAAAACAGAGTATGTAATGAAACGTTAAATGAGTTTTTTTGGAAGAACTAGACTTACATAAGAGTAGAAAGTTGTTTGAAATGAATAGGTGTTTAGTAGCTATTTTTATTTTAATTTTAAAAAAAAATCATTTTTGGCCATTATATGTCGACATATAATATATGTATGTCGAAATACATACCATAATTTTCAAAAACATCTTATTTATTTTAGATTTTGTTTTTATCCCATACTATTATACTTTTATGACTTCCAGAGACTAAATGAAAATAATAACATAGTAAGAAACATGTTCCTTTGATTAGAACCATAGGGTTAATGGATTTCATTGAAAATGAAAGAAAGATACATAAGAAGAACATAAACTTAAACTAGAAAATGCAAAGTACAATACTAGATAACACAAGCAAACTACTAGATAAACTTTAGGATATGTGAATGAAGATGATGAAGAGCCACCAAGAATGCGAATGACCTTTCCAAAGAATTTGTCCATTTTGTTGGAAATAGAAGTTAACTTTTTTCTGAAGGAATGTTTAAGCTTTTTTGGTGTTTAAGAAGCTTCTTGATTCCTTTGTATCTCTTTGTTTGTAAGATTGGGTGGTTTTTCAAATGTCCCAATGAAGAATTTTTTTCTTCCTCTTCTTCTTCTTCCACTTCCATTTCATCTCCTCTTCCTTTTCTTCTTGTTGAATTTCTAGTTCTTCTTCCCATGCCAACCTTTGCTCCTTTTCGGGAAGAGTTTCATACAGCTCAACGAATGGTGGAATGTGCATAAGGGAGATATTTGCTTTGTTGAAAAAAATTCATGGAATAGATTTTTCTCCTCTAAAATCCATACAAAATATAAGAAAATTCTAGTAAGATACACACAATGGAGAAGTGTACTCTCTTGTGTCTAGAAATGTTCTTTTAGGCAAAGTCATCTAAAATGACTTATGTCCAATTTATGTCGTAGCGACTATAAATAGTAAAAAGCGCTTTGAAAACTTTTTGAGTCGGGTTATTACAATTTCAACTTCTCGGTGTAATATTTTATTGAAGAATGAGACTCATAAGTCTCGATTTAGGTCAAAGATTAGAATGTTTAAATTCAAAATCTTCATTACTTTTAAAAATATCGTAAAGAACTTCAGGACTGTGAATATCAATTTGAAAAGTGGAGAGATTAATTCCACTAGATTTACAACCAAGAATATGACTCAAAAGTTTTATTCATTTAAAACTATTTGAGTGCCATTAACGCTACTCCAACTTTGACCTTCTTCCACTTGATAAAAATTTCTTTTTAAATTTGTATAAAACATTTTTACCAAACTGGGGTAGCAAACAAAATCACTTTGGGAAGATTCAACTAAACTAAGAACATTATTTTCAAAACAAATTTCATGTAAACCATAAGAAGCAGATCATTAAATATAGCAAACCTTCTGGGAGAAATTTTTCTGAAATTTAATATTCTGTATTGGCCACAATTACATCCTTCACATTGAAGAGAAAGCTTTTAGTTTTCCTAGAGAGCTTGATAGGTTTTGGATTTGAACTAGTGGAAGTCATTGGTGAATTGTTTGAGGTGATAAGAGTGTTTAATGGATTTTTGAATTCTGAAAAGTGAGAGTGAATGAATGGATAAAGATATAGTAATTAAATAGATAATTAATAGTCATGTTCTCTAGTCAAGAGACACATTTTCATAACATAAGGGTTAGTGAAGAGGGTGATGGAAAATTAAATTTCAGATTTGAAATGAAAATTCAAATTTCAAAATTTTAGAGTATATTTCGACATATAGTCAATAATTTCTAAAATACAAAGTTGAACAAATTATTCTTATTCGCTTATATATATTTCTAATTATCTTATAATTATTACTACTTTATATACTTAGCGAAAGAACAAAAGAAATTGATTTTTGAAAATTACACACACATATTGTCTTTAATTAATATTATATTCTTATTAACCAAAATAAATTTTGAGGATATACTTAATATTTATACTATATTCATCCAATATTATTATTACTATTAATCTGTAGATTATTCCTAACAATCAAAAGCAAAAAAATAGAATTAAAAATGTAAAGCATATCAATTTTGCTGCTTTTTGTATCAATATTGACTAGTATGTTGCTGTAGTGAAACACATATTCACATTTTCAATAGGGGCATTTCACTAGAAGAACAAACTTTGCAGTTCAATCAGTTTCTAGGACACACATTCAAAGAAATTACTTTCAAAGCCAAAGTCAGCAGAATAATTACTTTCAAGGACAAAGTCAGCAGTTCAATTACTTTTAAGGACATAATTTCATAGGTTTTTAGGCCCTATAAACTAATTATTTTGTGTTTTGTCCTTGAAAGTAATTATTTCAGTTGTGTGTCCTAGAAACTAATTCCACTTGCTAAAGAGACCCTTGTGGAAAATTTCCACTTTTCAATATCTGTTTCATTGTCACTGGAGGAACTATCTGAATCAACCAAAGTTGTTTTATAAGCCTTTTTCTTTTTCTACATGAGTCATTTGCCATTGAGACCTTTGACTTATTTGGATGCGGCAGTCTCTTTGAAAATGACCGAGTTCATCACAATGAAGCATCTAATCGCAGTTCCAGTTCCATTAGTTTTGTTTTCAAGATTTTGAAAGTTGTTCATCTTACTATACTTCAAGAATTTTCTAAAATTTCTGGTCATAAAGGTGATTTCCTCGTATTATCATCATTTGAATCCTAATCATCGGTTATTGCATTGAAAGTAATGGATTTCTTTTTTGTTGCCTTGTTTTCTCTTCTGTAATGCATTTGTGCTTCATGGGACATTGAATTGCCCATTAACTCTTCAATTTTCTGAGTACGTATCACTATCCTCTTCAATTGCAAGTGTCTTTTGATCCCACTCCGAAGAGAGTGAATATAGGATTTTTCTAACTTGATCCTCTATAGAATTTTTTTCCCTAATACAACTAATGAATGCACTCTATCTTGAAATCTACAGTACATATCAAAAGTGGACTCATTTGGATTCATTTTAAATAATTAAAAATGATCGGTTAACATGGAAATTTTAGTTTATTTTACCTTGCTAGTGCCTCATGAATAATTTGTAGTTTTCTGGAAATTTCATATGTAGACTTACAGATAGACACTATTGAATTCATTCTTACTAGTGAGAAAAATAAAATATTAATGGCTTTGGAATTATTTTGTGCAAGTGCCTTTTGGCTAGCAGTCCAAGATGAAAAATCGGGATGGGTTCATTATACTCATTTCAGTAATATTCCAAATGTCTAGAGCACTCGACGGTAAATAAATTTTCATTCTACATGACCAATAAGTGAAACTACTGCCATTAAAAAGTGGGGGTTTAGCAGTAGATTGTCCTTCGACAAAAGTATTAACAAATGAACTGAAAGTGTCACTAATAGAATTACTAACAATGTCGTTAGCCATTTAAATTTTTCAAAAACAAAATTATGAATTTTTTGAAAACTAAATGCTCTAATACAATATGTAAGTGGAAAAATTATGGATCTTAAGGCTTACCTAAACACAAGAGGGGAGGTGAATATTGTTTTCTGACTTTAATGAATTTCTTTTTGATTCTTTTAAGATTACACTTAATCAACACAGAACAAACGATCATAGATTCATACATAGGTAAATATAAATGCAGTAAAGTAAGAGTAGAGAATTAGGGAGATCAAACCGGAGATTTTATATTGGTTCGAAGTTACCCTACATCAAGTCATGTATAATTGCTTGTACAGATTTCTTTCAAATGCCAATCTTTCAACGAGCAGAAATCAAACCCAATACAGTTTCAATTCCAAGGCTATGAGACACACCTTTTCCAAGCTCTAGGTGCACTTGCCTGATTTGACTCGTGACACAAGCACACCCAGTTGGATTTCCGGGACACCAAGCACACCCTATTTATTTAAATCGGGTATAATCATACCTAATCAACTATAATTAGAGTTTTAATGGGTTTCCAAAGACAATGTTTGATCTTTGGATACAATCGATGAATAAGGATTAAAACATATTTTTATTTCACGAGCACACAATACAAGAAAATATGTTTATTTCATGAACACAGAATAGTCACGGAATTCGAATATCCAGAATCCAAGAGATCTTAATCTAAAATGATAGTAATGATCGTCCAAAACAATTGAAGTGATTATACTCAAAACCCGTGGCAAACAAACAAATAAATTGGTATCACTCGAACCGATCCGATACCAAGGATTGTACTCAAACCGGGAACACGGAATCACAGAATCATAGAATCAAAGAATGATCTCAAGGATAGTTCATACAAATCAAGGTGATCGTAAAAACCATGACTCGATAATTCCACATTTATTAATATTATTAAATTATTATGTTTGAAAAGAAATCCAGGAATAAACTTCTTAAGGATCTAGCAACCACTTGCTGCACACCAAAAGAGAGTAAACTCTAAAGTACCAAATACTGTCACCTTCAGTAATCATTAGAATTTAACCAGTATGTCCCATACCGTATGGTGAAACTCAAGCATTTACTAAAAGCTAGTAAATATCGCTTATTACGGATGCCACTGAAAAACCTGAACCATATTCTCTTAAGGATCTAGCAACCACTTGTCACACACCATAAGAGAATACAACTCTAAAGTGTTAAGTACTTTCCCAAATACGATTACAAGAATTTAACCAAGGCATCCCATATACCCGGTTAAATTCGAATATTCGTTAATGGGCTAGTAAATTACACTCAAACATTTTATTCAATGAGTTATACCATATTCGATGAAGCGTTATTTGAAAGAATTTAAAACGATCGATAATACAAAATCGATTATTAGCACTTCTCAAATTACAGAATTAAGGTTCTCAAAACATTTATTTGATTTATCATAATTTAAAATGTTCTATTAATTCGAATTGTTAAATATCATTAGACTAATAAAACAATTCTACAAGTATCCTTTTATTTCCATAAAATTGTTAATTGGAGGAGAGTATAATAAGAAGATAAATTTGTATAAATTATAGACTAACACTATAAAAGGAGTACACATACAAGTCTCGAAAGATTTATATGCCACTACTTTGGCGTTGTTGGAAAAGCAAAGCAAGCTAAACATCTTTAAAATAAAACTTGCTTAAAAAATTAAGCTATATATGTACAAGACTAAGTTATATATATTTTTGAAAGCAAGATGGCATAGGTTATTAATGCATACAAAAGTAGGCTATAACTACACAAAACAACATGGACAACACGTCTATTTTAGAATTTGTAGTAAAGTGGGGCATGCACTAAGTCTAAACAATATATATATACATATATAGACCACTTCTGCAAAGAATTGGTAAATTTCGAAACACGTTCTTATACTAGACATAAAAATTTCGAAACTATATGTACGTTTTATTTTTATTTTGAACAAAAACTGAGTTTACTAAATATATACTTCCTAGAGATATATATATTTATATATGCAATTTTACATATAGCCTACTTTACAAAGCTACTGAAATTACACAGGCTATCACTTCTAATCATATAACCTTTTCTTTTCAAAACAAAAAATGTCAGACTATAATATGAAACTTGAGCAAAGTCAAGAAATCAATGTATATGGTGCTATATTTACTCTAGATTACAAAAACTTCTGTTTTAAAACTAGTCTTTATAAATATATATACATGTTATATACGCATTACTCTAAGGGATTGAAAACCATATACACACACACACACACAAATATAATTTGGTAATCATTTCAAAGCAAAAATGTATCAGGTTTTCCCTTACAAAACTACTCCATACAATGAAATAAAGTGACAGGCTACTAATTTATATATAAGCCAATGCGAGCCATTCTATACAATGAAACAAAGTGACAGACTACTCATTCACATATACATGCATATGCCATAAAATGAAGAACTATTATGTATAATGAAGTAAAGTGATAGAAAGAACTATTTTATATAATGAAATAAAGTGACAGACTACTCATTAAGCCTAGCCATAAAAGAAAGAACTATTCTATACATGCATGCGTCGGGCTTTTTTTATATTTGTAGTGGCAAGTAAATTTCGAAACCAGCATATACTTATATACAAACTTTGTTTTCTTCTTAGTCCATTCATTTTTTTAAAATTAACTCTAAGACGATAAAAATGAAACCATGCTCACTAAAATAGGTTTAATTCCAAGGATAAAAACAAACTACAAGTTATATGTATCGGTGCTTTTAAACAAGTTTTGATACTAAGTTTGTAAAAAAATTCTACTCATTCATTCATATATCATGTTTAATAGTTATATAACTAAAGTTTCAACAAGATTTATAATGTTCTCAAGCTCATAAAGACATCATAAGCTATCCAAAACAGTAGATCAACTAACAGACATTTCAGCAAAAACAAGACGAACAAACGTACGAGAATATAGAATCACTAAGTAAAACAAAATCTTGGAACCAAATTGGTTCTAGTTTCATCCACCAGTCGACAACATTTCTGGAACCAATGAGGCTCCATGTTGGCTCTAGTCGATAAGAGTTTTAAGTTCCGGCGAATGATGCTACATATTGATCAGCTACTAGGCAATACAACAAGCATGCATACGTTCATAACTAAACAACAATCTACTAGTTCTAGCATTTTTTTTCTTTACACTGTAAAAATTTTGGTTTATGCTTAACTTGAGAAAGAGTTTTATTCTACAATAATTAAGATTATCGGCAAACAACAATTCCAGTTAATGTAATCAAATTGAATTTAGCATAAATGAATAGTTAGATTTGTAGAGATAGATAGTGTGAGGGTTAATCATCACTGTAGAGATCGAAACCACTTACAACCTAGAACACCCACGTCCATCGCCGCCTTGCCCATCGCCGTCTCCAGCAGCTGCCTCCGTCTATTCACTGCTCATCAAAGAACCAACCAGGTCACGTCGTGCTCCTCCCTTGTCGCTCACATGCTTGAAGTCATATGCCGAAGTCGATTATTCCTTGCTAGTTATGCTCCATCCAAGAAATTCTCGAATTGATCTAGGGATTGATAATTAGTATAAAAGGGGATCTGGGCTTTATTTGTTTACAGAGAGAAAATAAATGATATTTTACTCCTCGGGGAATGAAAAGAATGTATATGAATCGGTAATTTTCTCTTCTAAAGGATTTGATTTTAGGAAGTTAAATAACTTTAAAAAAATGCTAGTGGGCTAGAATGATTGTAAGAAGGCCCAACTAAATAATTTAATTCAACATTTAGCTTAATCAACAGACTAATTTCCCTAATTAATTTACAAAAATTCCAAATCTAAATAAATCACACCAACTAATCAAAATAAACAACTGGGTTGTCACACCTTTACCCATCCAATACTCATGAGCATAATGTCCTTTCTCATCACATTTGAAGTAGACAATATCAACTTTCCCTTTCTCAATAGCTCCGCCATTTTGAGCTCCTTTCTTCTTAATAAACTAATCTTCTTTCCTTGGGAACCATTGGGTCTCTATTAACTTCTCCTTTCCAAAAGTCGAAAGCATTTCTTCATTTTGGATAGCCATTTCCACCACTACATTTGATGGATCTCTGTGGCGTAGTTTCCCTAACAATCTCCTACCTCAATCTCCGGATGAACTTATCATTCCTCTTAACATCAGTCCAATGGTAGCGTATCCATATCTTGATAGCTCATAAACTTAGCAGAATATTCCAATACCATCATATCCCCTTGCTCCAGTTCCATGAACTTCCTGAGCAAAACAGAGTTAGCTACTTATGATAAAAATCTTTCCACGAATCACCTTCGAAAATTGACCCAAGTCAACTCCTCCTTAGGCACTCTTACGGTAACTACATTCCACCAAAATAAAGCAGCTCCTTGCAACCATCTTGAAGTCAATCTCCTTTCCTATGCATCATTCAAACCCAAATCACCAAAAATCCTTTCACAGTGTAACAGCCGTTTTCCACTTTTATTGCATCATTAGTCCCCAGAAAAGGCTTCCTACCCAGACTGATGCAATCCTGACTTAGCTTAACATAGATATTCCTAACCGGCACTATGGGATTAATCCTACCCGCATTAGCAACATTTCCTCCAACTACTCATTCAGCTGCTCTAGCTTACATCAGATTGATGAAGAACTAATACATAGTCCCCAGATCTACTTGTGGGCTTTCGGCACTTACATTGGCATTTGCATTTTGATTAGCATTTGCCTTCGACCCTATTTTCTCTTGGTGTTAGATCAAACATTTCCATTAATTGTGGTGCTTCCTCCAACTAGATTCACTCTTCCATTTCTTGCCTCCATATTTTTTAGTAAATCCGCACATAAGTCTTAGTAAGATACAAAAGAACGGTCTAAGAAAGAGGGGAGAATAGAGATGGAATACATACTTATATATAGCAAACAAAAGTATGTTATTATATCGTTATCCCATAACCCTATCTTATTCTCCGATTCATTAGGATTATGTTTTCAAAAACTCTTTAGGCTTGAAATACTTTTAGTCGTAAACCTATAAACCTATGTTTTGGTACCAACTTGTAATATCCCCTATTCTGAGATCTAAAACCAACTACTATGGATGCTACAGTCATCCATAGTTACTAGTTCTAGGCAACAAAATGCGGCTATGTTAATCATATCAATAATCAGAAGCATATGAATATGAAAAATTTTCAAACACGGTTTAATAATGAATTTTCACATTTCATTTCACAAATGATATTTCATATTCATTACGTAATCCCATAAAATACCCCAACAGTGATATATGAAGATGCCCCCTTAGTTGATCAGAGTTAAATACTAGCAATTATACAACTTTGCTATTACACCCAAAAAGATAAAACTACACAATGGAATAAATATAGTTCTTTGCCTCCTGCACGTCTCCAAAAGCTTATTCCTCTAACTGGAACATGAAAAATCCTTACTCTCAATCTACTCAAATTAAGATCCGAGCACCCGAGAGTTTAAGGGAAGAACAAAAACTTCAGGTCAAAAAAAAAGTCTGGTGTAAATAATAACATACCATGTCGAACCAATAGATATCTAGTGAGACCACACCGCTGAGCGGAACAGGTTTTCCCCTCTCTAGTATCTTAACCAAAATGCATTGACCACATACTATGCTCCTGCATCCACAATAATTAAAATATAATAATATACGATGAGATGCGAGAATGCAATATACCCTAGATTATCCATCCTAATTTATCTAATTATCTGTCCAAATTTATAGCTATTCTAGGGTCACTATAAACCTATTAGTTTTCATGGGCTGACTAATAACTATCTCAATTCTTAGCAATAATCTATCTAACTACATAGTTTTTATGTCACTAAGAACCTATTAGTCTCTAACAATACCTTCCAATCATAGGTTTCATAGGCTCACTATAAACCTTTTAATTTTCATAGGCTGACTAATAACCTTCTAATCACAGTTTTTATAGAAGGATATGAACCTACCAATTCTCTAATTTCATCTTTCAAATCATAGTTTTCATGGGATCACTATGAACCTATAAATTTTTATCAATAACATCTCTCAATTTATAGCTTTCATGGGATCACTATAAACCTATTCATTTCTATCATTAACATTATCTTGGCATAGTTTTCATGGGATCACCTAGAACCTATTGGACCCTTCTAATAACATTTCTTATGTCATAGTTTTCATGGGATCACTAGAAACCTATTTGACCCTTCCAATAACATTTATTATGTCATAGTTTTTATGGGATGACTATGAACCTACTGGACCCTTCCAATAATACTAAATCAATAATCTTTTGATCAGTTATGGACATCCCATAATTTCGATCTACCTAATATCCTAGATGCACTTATACTCTCTCAAAAGTAATTCTATTTATACTCACTACTGGTCAACGTAGCTGGTTATTCTTCCCCTAATACCCTAAAATGCAGTTATTGGTTATATATATGATATGAGCATAACAATAATAATGCAATAATAACTTATCAAATAAACACAAGAACATATAACATCTATTATTTAATATGCTCCAATTTTTTAATCTTAAGTAATATTCTCTTTGGAAATATTTACCTCAAAACTTTGGCCATTTCATAATTATAATCCTTGAAATCACTTTCATCGTGATATATGATTAGTCCCCTTAAATCATATTAAAAACAAGGAAACACCTAGCCCTTTAAATAGTTGAAAATAGATAAATGTCATCGTCATTAACGACATCGATATAGTAGTCCAAGGCTCTACACTTTTAATAGAATAAAACCTTATAAACATGGCATTAAACAACGTTGGCCCTCATTTGGTCGAATTCAAAAACTTAGTTTCATTTTATGAATTTATGGCTTACTATCGAAGAGATATAGGGTCTTCGACCTTCTTTTAAATATAAACCTCCTTGCCTCTTTAAAATAGTTTTTACTTAGCTTCGAAAACAAGCCTCTTCAGCCTTAAAAGATATGATGTGGCATCGTGGCCAAGTGACATCAACAAAGGATATAAGGTCTTCGACCTTGATACACATGGGCATCCAAGATCTTCGATGATGCTATAAAACTTCTTTACTTAAACTACTTTGGCAATTATGCCACTTCGTATATAGCCGAAACTAAGGCATGCGGTGCCATTTCAAATCATAGGTGAAAAGATGTCTTTGACCTTGATGAGTTACGATGACATGATACCGCCAATCTTAGGTTGCCATTGTGGTCCACTTCGACGAAGTTGAAAACATTACATAACAACTGAAGTGGTTATCCTATGCTAAAAACCTCATAGACGTCGGTACTTACGAATCCCTTAGGCGTGGCGTCATTATAGATGCGGAGAGATCATAGGTGGTATGACATCATTGTAATTTATCTAAAACATATTTCTTACTTGATAAAGTAATTGCTTTTTACCAAATCCAAATTCTTATCCAATTCTCATTGCATAAAACCCCTTTTAACATTTTATTTTCAGAAAAAACCACCTCATGCAATTTTCAAGTCCTAAAACATTTATCAAACTTAATTAATCAATGTCCATAATTAATTATTAACTTAAATGCTTATCTAACATATTATTTCTTAGCAAATCGAAATCTCTTGGGAAAAATCCCAAAAATTTGCAAAAATTAAGAAATATGATATTCTTTATCATATAAAAATTTCAGGGCCAAATTCCATATTTTATCATTTTAAATGATTAAAGCTGAAAATAACTCCATTTCCTTCTTCGGAAATTCATTAAATATTCTCTATATTTTGGAAAATTATGAAATTAAAAAATCATCTCCAAAATAACATTTTACAGAACATATCCAAAAATAAAATCATTTGGAGATAAAAATGCTAAGTTTTACCCTTAAACCCATAAAAATAGTTTCATATGATTTTCTTAAATCATCACTCAATCCAAACAAGGACAAAATCGACGTATATGAATCATCACAAGCAAGATTCAAAACAAAATAGATTTTAAAAATGAGATGGTTTATCATTATTTACCTTGATTTGATAATAGAGTTGAGATTTGATGAGTGCTTTAGTTTTCCCTAACTTTGCTCTTGAATCTCCTACTTTACTTCATGATTTTCCCCTAAATAATAGCTATCCTCCTTTTGTTCTTTTGATTGCTTGAGATTTGTGAAGATGAGGATGATAAGGGAGAGGGAGGGTTTAAGGCATGAAGGGTTTTCTATTCCTAAACTACCCCTCTCATATCTTTCATTATTATCAATTACATACTACTCTTATTAACCAATTAGTTAGTTAATTATGGCTCGACCGTGTGGATTATCAAATCTTAATTCCTTATCATACTACATACCACATTATTCTATTTAATTTATCTAATTAAACCTCCTGAATAATGTTAATCAAAATTAGGGGTGTTACAGTTAAAGACGTTATACCTTCAAACATTATAATCAATAAAACGCTATAACAAGGAATTAACCCTTTCAATATCAAACTAGATGTCAAACTCGCAAATGGAAGTAATTAACTATTTTACTATATGGGAAGAAGTCGAGACACATTATCTATGGATTTTTTTTTGGATTTTATAGATGAAAAAGGCTGCAAATAGGACGATCAAGGATACCTCAGAAAGAATAATTCGACTAGAAAATTGAGTAAAGTAACCATTTCTGACTTGTGAGCACATAACTTCCAAATTAAAGTAGCCATTATACCTATTGTTCTTTCATCGAAATAAGAATTTGAAGTGATGTTACTAAACAAAGTAAGGGTTCCATAATTCTAGGAAACTGCATATGCTTGAGAATCAAACTAAGAACCTGCAAGGAAGTCCTTATGACATGGAAAATTGTGAGCCGTGGAATATCAACAGGAAAAATCTAAGTATCTCAGTCCAAGAATACTTACAAGAAAGTGGTTTATTATTCGGAAGGTAAGGAAATGAGTCAAAAGTAACGTAAGTAATTTCCAAAATCAACATCAAAAGGAATCTCTACTACTAGACTCCATTGATCAAGCAAACTTAATAGAGATGCAATATCAATGACATGGAATTCCATCAATTTGAGAAAAGGGATAATAGATTTTGAAAGACTCATTCTAACAAATAAACCCTGGACTGGGATGCAATATGTTTGACTTAGCTCCTAACCCAATGAGGTTGAGGGTGGTTAAGTGAAGGCATACCTCATATCCAAAAGAGGTCAATTAATCCATTGATCCCACTGTCGGGTTTGGTTAAAGACCCATCTAAGGAAGATGGACGAGAAGTCTTTGGTCCCACCGTAAGGCTTGACCAAAGTAACTATCCAAGGAGTTATGGTCGATTAAGCATTTGATCTCGCCGTCGAGCCTGGTCAAAGCACCCGTTCAAGGGAGATGGACGAGAAGCCTTTGGTCCCACCACAAGGTCTGGCCAAAGCAATCATCGAAAGAGTGATGGTAAATTAAGTCTTTGATCACGCCATTGGGCCTGGTCAAAGCACCCATCCAAGGGAGATGGATGAGAAGCCTTTGGTCTCGTTGTAAGGTCTGGCTAAAGCAACCATCCAAAGAGTGATGGTCGATTAAGCTTTTGGCCCTACCGTGAGGCTTGGTCAAAACACTCATCCAAGGGAGATGGATGAGAAGTCTTTGGTCCTACTGCAAGGCTTGGCCAAAACAACCATCCAATGAGTGATGGTCAATTAGGCCTTTGATCCTACTACTAGGCCTGGTTAAAGCACCCATCTAAGGAAATGATCAATGAAAACTCTGATGATCGAATAAGATTTATGAAAATAACCATCCAAAGAAGGATGATTGACTGAACTCCTGATTCGATGAACAACCAAACTCAGAGCAGACATGAATAATGAATGTCCCCTTAAGTCCACAGGTAAGTTCCCACCTAGCGGTAACGCCAATTAATTCTAATAAAACTATTTAAAATTTTTTTAATTGGATTTCTTTTCTTCAAATATATACTTTTAATATATATATATATATATATATATATTCAGTCTTTGCATCAAAGGATTTCCAAAGGAAGTCATGAAAGTGTTCCATATTTCAAAAGGGTATCTTCAAACAATTTATGGAGAATCTTCATCGTAAAAGAACATTTTCAATGAAAACAATCACTACAAATAAAATATATTCAATAGATTACAAAAACATATGTGCCTTGGAAAACGTTTTCAATAAAATATTTTATAGGAAAGTCATGGTTTTTAAGATTAAAAGCTATCGTATGACAAGAAAGCACAAATAATCAGTGATGAGAAATATGACAACTAAGAATGATAACTTGAGAGTAGAAAGAAAAAAAAGGAAGAGCGGAAGTTTACTTAAGCTAAAGCATAAAAAAAAATTTATGTGGGGTGGGGGGGGTGGGGGTAGGGAGAAGGCAAGTGTAACACCCAAAATTCCAAAAATGGATTGACAAAATGAAAGCTATCAAGTATTGACCTAAAGGGCTATTGAGTGGTGATTAGATCCATCGTGCATTGATTAAAGCATCCGTGTGCTGATTAAAGTTATTGATCATTGACCTAAAGGGCTATTGAGTGTTGATTAAAGTCATCGTCTGTTGATTAAAGCCATCCCATGTTGATTAAAACCATCGAATGTATACCTAAAAGGCCATCGAGTGTTGATTAAAGCTATCGTGTGTTGATTAAAGCCAACGAGTGTTGATTAAAGCTATAGAGTGCTGACTTAAAGGGCTATCGAATGTTGATTAAATCCATTGTGTGTTGATTAAAGCCATCAAACGTTGATTAAAGCCATCGAGCGTTGATTAAAACCATCGAGTGTGGATTAAAGCCATCATGTGTTGATTAATTGAAGCGATCAAAGGTTGGTGTTATAAATGAAGCCATCGAAAGGCTGATAAATGAAGCTACCCAATGGTAAAGCAAACAAATATTAAGAGCAAGCCGTCACATATTAGGAAATAGAACTGCTAATAGAATTGTTATAAGTAGAGCCATCACATAATGGTGAAACTCTAGCAATAGCCCACGTGAAGTAGTATGTTAATGTTAAGTAAATCTATATAATAAAGGTTCAAAGCACTCCTATACAAGCGTTTCACCTTTTTTGATACTATGGCTAAGATAGCGATCCACGTAAACTACCATAGTACTGATAACAAACGACACCATCAAGGCCATCCGTCTTACCAAGTCACCAATTCACTTCATCGTCGATCGACCAATCGAAGTAAGTTATGCCACTCTTCAATATAGGGAGACTCACCCGCACCTATGAAGAGGCTCCTCTCTTCTTTCTTCTTTTTAGCACAAATCATTAATTTGGACTCTACATTTCTAAGCTTCCTTGCAAGCTTCAAACCTCGTTTAATGGCCGATGAAGAAAAAGATGACTTGAACTTTTGAAAGTAAACATTTAAAAATTAAATTTGCATATTGACCCATTCTTAATTTTTGAATTAGAATAAGTCTGTATATTTTGCATATCGATCATTGGACAATGAATATCACATATGTACTCGAATTTCATATCATTTACATATGTGAGAAAGAAACCTTGGATGTTTTGGATATTTTGGATTTATATTATATTAATTATAAGCATAAAATTTTATTTAAACTTTTGCTATTTTAAAATATTTTGACGTGGAGCCAAAAACTGGTTTACACCTTTCCAAAACATCAAATAAGTGAAATCCCTCTTTTGCAAAAATCTTATAAATTACACCCTTGTTCTTTCAAACTTGCATAAATAATAAAAAAACGTTCAAAATCAACATGCACTACTAATTTGTACAATCCATTTTTCTCTTCCCCCATATTTCAACTATACATGAAAAATGACTAAATCAATGGTTAAAAGTTTTAGTTCAGCGTTTTGCAAAGCTAGCATAAATTTTGCTATTATGTGCAATTTTTTCTGCAAATATTTACATTGTGAAATTGCAGTTTTTTTTATAGAAAACATAATCAGAATAATCAACTTGGTAATACACTTCTAGACCGTATAGCAGCAGGAAATAGATTGAAAATGTGCCATGACGGTAAAATTAGGCATGTACCAAAACCATGTGGTGGATTCGCTTAGAGCACAACCAACAGCGACTTGTTTAATTGAAAAAGTGAACCTAACTAGATACAAAACAAACATATATGGCTAGTTTAATTGGTCGTAGCTAGTTTGAGATGATTTTGTGACTAGTGCACTGAACATGAGACTGGTTTTTAAAACAGCGAAGACATTGCAATTTTATTATAAAAATGGATTATAACGGTAACGACTTTACTGTTTTAACTATTTTTTGCAAATTAAATAAAATGGCAAAACTTATTTATTCATGATTTTTTTAAAAGCCGCAGCCGTGGTTGGTTTTTTTCTTTCTGTATGCAAAGCTCGTTCGCTGCTTGGTGTAAAAGTAAAGAGTGGGTAATTGAACATATTCGTTGATGGTAAAGGTCCACTGGTAATGGTCTTAGAAGCTTGCCTAATTTATGGCTAAGATCACATTCCTGACTGGCAAATTTTGTTCTACTTGAATGAAATGTAGCGATTCAGCATAGATTTAAATTTGAGAAACAAAGAAAAACAGTTTTTTTTTATATCAAGAATGATCGTACATGAGTAATTTAAAATGGATTTTTAGAGCCCAATGATTACATGTTAAATTTTCAAAATAAGAATGTTAAAACCAAATGAAAGCCAGGCCGGGTGAGAAAACATTTCCCCCATCGCTTTATATGTATATATCCAATTAGGGTTTTGAGCGCCACACCATATTTCTTGAGCACCAAAACGCTAGTGCCGCTTGTTTATCTTCTACTCAGATCCTAAGATTATGGCCGAGCAAGTAACATCCTCCATCCAAAACTCTTATGTTAAGTTTTCATTATAATGTGGCAGTATTTATAGGTGCAATTGCTTCTTATTATAATTTTTCAGACCGAGAAGGCTTTTTCGAAGCAGCCCGGGGTTTTGCTTTGGTAATTTATTATTGAAAGATTAAGAACATTGGCATCAACATTGTTCGATTTACATTCATATGTGACTCATTATTGTTTTGTTATTTAGTTTGAAGAAATTTGGGAAGAGGAAACGACCTGGAAAAACATTGGTCTTGGATTTAACTCTCCACTAGAAGCAATTGAGGGTTTATTTATGGGCTAGTCTATTGTCACCCCGTTATTTGCTCTACACCCCTCGATTAAAATTTTAAAATTTTAATTCCACTTACACCCTTTAACCATTAATTAGATATCTTGTCCAATGTGTCTATTGATCTCCAATCATCATCTCTCTTCTTTACGTATTGAAACATATGTAACATTGCTTTACTATAGCATTGAAAATAAGTAAACAACACCCGTCTTTGGTTTGGGATAGGTAAAATGTCCTAATCGGCTAACGCTATTACAACTCAAATAGCGTAGTTGTTAGGGATCTTATAAAGAGAAGCTAATTCTCATAATACAATGCAAACAAGTTGAAGCAAACGGTGGAAGAATAAAAAAAACTATGAAATAAGCTTTGAAAGTTGTAAATCCACCCGACCCAGACGTTGTAATCCATACCCAATGTAGGTGTTGAACACACGCTCCTAAGTGGCGTGGAAATTCTGTAAGCGCATTTACCGTGAGATTTGAATTATTTAATCCACATAGCTTACATGCTTGTTGAAATAGAAGCTACACTTTACACATACAGAAGAATCGCACCACAACAACACAGAAGAATCGCACCACAACAACACTTCCAATCAACAGAGTTTTTAATAACAACTAAATAACATTCCAAGTTACAATAAAATAAGATAAGTAGCCAGTAGAGTAAAGTTTACAACACTTTTAATTAATATTTTATAACATGTGAATCAACAGTATTTTATAACACTTTCAATCAGTAATACGATAAGTAGTGTACATAATTTTAAACAATTTAAAAGACAGGAATTGCAAGGACATGAATTGCAACAAATGATGGGGACGATGATTAAAAATAACCAACACCTCTATTGGACGTTATTTCAAATAAATCAACGCTTTGATGGAGCGTTAATTGGTTCGATTAGCGCTTCGCTACTATCTACCTGCAGGACGCAAGATGCAAACTAATGCTTTAAGTCAAAAATAGAAGACCCAACTAAGCAATAAAAACATGAAATCATAGATCGGATTTACCATAGGGCTGCTTTGTTCTTTTTTCTAAATGTCAATCTCGTGGCGTGCTTCTTTCCGTTGCTTCTTTTTGCTAGTTTGAAATTGCCAGGGTTTGCTTTTGAGGGAGGGAGAGTGGCACAAATAGGTAAAGTTAGAAAGAAAAAGAATAAAAGAAAAAAAGTATTGTGAATAAGAAAGCAGTAAGGGCATTTTTGGAATAAACGGGGTGCAAAAAGAAAAAAAAAATGGTGTGTGCATTTTATTTTCTAATTAGTGGGGGGTGAAGAACAAATAACAGGGTGGCAATAAACGGACCCTTTATTTATTTATTATTATTTTATTATTGTTATTGTTATTAATATTAGTATTATTATTAGTATTAAGTGAATAGCAAAAGCAGGGATTAAATTTACCAATATGGTGATGACGTTTGCATGATTTGTGGTTTATCCCATTAAATACGCACATTATCGGTAAAGATGAATCACATTGTTTCAACAATTAAAGAATCAAAGAAGTAACACAAAACGTGGACAATGTTAGCAGTTTGCTCTACATTTTTGTAGCCTTTTTTAAATTTTCGTGATAACCAACTCTGAATGCTAATTTTGGTAATGCATGAGTAATATTTTTGTCCCATGTAATACTTTACTATCATAACGTAATTATTCTTATTGCCTATGCACCACTGTCTTCATGCTGGTAGACTGTTCATTTAGCATTAGATTCATAACTACCTTACATAGGGTAGGCCCAGGATCATTTTGGAGCCTGGGTGAATTTATAAATTTGACTCCTGCATGTCCTCTGTGTTCATGCAAAGGAGCTATTTGTAGACTTCGAAAATCTAAGCTAAAAAGGTTAAGGAAGGGGTTAAAATAAGAGAAGTAAAGATATGATAAAAGAGAGTTGAACCTGTGTTGCACAAGAGAAAATAAAACACAGAACCAACTAGAGGAAGCACCTAATTGATTTCGATCACAAGATCGGCAAAGATTCCTTTTGGGATACAGGTCAACTCCAATAATTTGACTTCATCATATGTACACTATATGAATGATGAAGGGAGCTCTTTGTATCTTTATAGGTTGAGAAAACATACTCTGAAAAGGTGAAGAATGGACGTCAAAACAAGAGAAGTAAAGATGTGATAAAGGGTATTGATCCTGGATTACACAAAGAAAATAGAACACAACACCAACTAGATGAAGCTAATTTGACACTCCAATTTTATGTTGTTATACCACTACATAGTTGTAATTAGAAAGACCAACATCCACTACATTTCTTAAGCCATTTTTGTTGTTAGTTTACATTTTTAAACAAGTTAGCTTATATAGGGAAAGTTGCATATGCCAATATTTTCAAAGATAAATAGAAGAGTAATTTTCTTTTCAATGCCATGTCCATCAATGACAAAGCAATTCATTCTTCCTTGTTCACTTCATTCAAAATTGTAGGTGCAGAATTCTAAGTAAAGAGCAGCAGTAAAAATACTTCAGGTTTTCTCTTAGTTTAAAGTAAGTTTTCGATGCTTTCGCTTAAAGAATATTGGAATTACTGGAATTGCTTTGTTTATTCCAAGCAGAATGGAGTGGTCCATAACAATGTTTCAAATCTCGGCCGAGATCTCGGTTTATTCTCCTCACGGAACGAGACAACAAAAATCGGTGGAAATCCCGTTTTGAATATATCGGCTGAGATATGTAAATATCTCGGCCCATACAATTTTGCAATATCTCGGTCAATATTAGTTTTATTTATTAATTAATTTTTTTTGAAGAAATTTTTTATTTTGAAAAATTTGTCCTTTTAATGCCAATGCATTTATTACTAGCTTATTTTTTGAAATTTAATTAGGCTTCTCAAGGGTTTGTATTGACTATTGGTTCATTTTTGCTAGTTCATTCATTGACTTATAGTTCATCTTTTTTAGTTCATTTGTTTTATTTTTCTCCTTTAACCTTTATGATTTTCATATATAAGTATGTTTAAATTCTTGATTTTTGTAAGTTATACGGTTTTAGTATATTCAGCGAGTGAAGTTTTAGAATCTGCAGTTTTATGAATATGCAGTTTTATGAATATCTAGCTAGTTCTATGAATATGCAGTAAATATAAATATGCAGTTTTTATGCTTATGTAGCTTTAAAATGCAGTTTTATGAACATGCAGTAAATAAATATGCAGTTTCATGAATACATAGGAAATGAATGTACAATCTTATGAATATGCAGTTTTAGTATATGTAGTAAATGCAGTTTTAGAATATGCAGAATAATTAGAGCAGTTTTAGATTACTATGCATATGTAGGTTCGAGCATTGTATGGATGTTCACTTGAACTATTGATGACAAGAGTATGATTATGCAAATCAACGAGTTGGTTAAAAATTTTATGGTGGTATTTATAAACAGTGTTGCAAAGGCAAACCAAATTTAAGCTATATACTCCGAGATATTTCCAAGATGAACTTTGAGATCCGAGATGTAAATCCAATATGTACGCTTGGGATATATTCATCTCGTTGATATCTTCTCCGATACTTACTCTCTAAAATTTTCGAGATAAAACGTGACCGGAATTCAAAATTTAAAACCTCAGTCCGTAATGGAAGAAGTAACATTGTTTTTGATTGAATGCGAGTGGATAGAGATGGAAATAATAATGTTACAGACACTATAAAGAGCATTGAATATATTTGATATGAGAGGAGAAGATTGCCAGACAACACGTTGATTTAGAAGAGATTATGTGAACACATTGAATACATTTGTCACCATTCAGTTCCATTTGCACTGAAGAGAAATATTTTCATATTGCTTTATGCGATAAATAAAGTTTAGTCCAAGGCCGAATATTGATGAAATAGTATGCTCATTGTTGTCAAAAATTTGATATATTACGATTTAAATCGCAATTCAAATCGAATCTCTCCCTACACGATTCGATTTACATTCCAATTCAAACTTAATTAAAACCACACTTTAAAAAAATATTTTGCTTATATTAACAAAATTAAAATATTTTTTTAGATTCACAATTTCAATTATAATGTTTTCTAAACAATATATAAACGTAATTAAAGAGATAATTAAGTTTAATTTTAGTCGTAGAAGTTCAACCATTAAATCAATTTCAGAATGTGTACATGCCTTAAAATATGAATTTTTTGAACCCACGATTTACGATTCAAAGTTTGAACTTTAAGATTTAAATCCTTATGATATGATGATGTTTATCGTTACCAATATGGGAAAATCATTGCCATACGGTTACTATTTCGATAGAGATTAATGTTTTAAGGTTTGTACATGCTTTGTATTTGGTTTTAATGTTTAAACTTCCACATTTAATCCTAAAACTCAAATTTTTTTGTTGTTACATTTTTCTTTAGTTTATAAAACATTAGAATTGGAATTGTAAATCCAAATAAGTATGTCAAATATATTATCACGGATTGAATGATTTTTCGTAACTTTGGCTTTAGCTGGATTTGAATGGGATGTAAATCAAATCGTAAAGGAATAAATCATTCTGAAACCTGATTTGAATCATGTGATTTTAAAATTTTTGGCAACCAATATTGAGTTACCTCGTATATTGTTTATTGTTAAGATTTGAACCCTTATCAATTATTATAATATTTTTACCATTAGATTTATTGTTAATTGTGGTAAATTTAACATTACCATATCAATAGTATTGGTATATGAATGTAACTCAATGTTGGTTTATTGGTGACGAGTATAATTTTATACATACCATAAGTCATGTTGTACATGGAGTGGGCCACTGTGAGAACCTAGTTTCATTGTTCTTCAGTGTATTTTTTTCTTTTAGTTTTATCTTTGCTGACACAAATAACAGTACATCTTTCTTTCACTGTTACCATTTCTTTTTTGCTTCAAAATATGCAGATACACTTGTTTGCCACTACCATTAATTGTATAATTTTCTTTTTATTCAGAAGTAACTTGACAAATAATATCTATACCGAACCTTAAGTAAAAGCCAATGCAGTAATTTAGACAAAATATTGAGGCTAGATTATTGAGATTTGATTATAATTGCTTCTAAAAATGTTAGACATAAGTATAACATATATTACTTACTGAAAGGACTTACATCGATAAGAAATGCCCCATCACTGGTAATACGTCCATCAGAGGCATTCAAATATTCCTGCTCACATATCTCCCTGCTTCCTTGTGAACATAGGAGATCATGTGATCGTTGGCCAGTGCTGGTATAAAGTTATCCTTTTAACTAGGTCACAAAAATGATTCCTGTTGAAATCAGTATGAATATTGAAAATGAGCTATATACAAGCATTTACTTTTTTTCCTTTTTTTTTCTTCTCTCTTGATGGTAGACCCTTGTTTTTTTTATAGTGAAAATATGTGTATAAAGTTTAATCAATCATAGAACTTTATATATTGCCCATGTGTTGGTTTTTAGATCTGAATTCAATGCAGGTCTATTATAATACAGTTAACTGTCCTACATATTCATTTTCTCTGTTGTTTAATTGTTTTATTGTTATGTGACCTAGAGCAAATTAATTGCTTTTTATATAGATTTTCATATAGTCACTTGTTTGATCTGATAGTTTAAACTTGTTGCACAAATTCTGAATGTTTGTCAACTGGCAAGTGGCAATCGATGTTCCAAAATTTGGGAAATCAGTGCCGGTTATGAATATCAGGTCTATGTCCGCACTGCACACTTTTTTTTCTTTCTTAGCTTGGTTTGTGTCTATGAGATGTTATATGTGGATCAGGAAGTTTTTGAAATGTTTTTTTTATTGCAATACTGGTAAAAATACCACTCTTTATGTTTTTGTTCTTTAACAAATTATTCAATGTAAGCCAGTTTTGCAACTTTGAAAATTTATAATTGACATCTAAACATGGCTCCGTTATATAGTATTACTCAGTTTAACACGTCGTAATTTATTGTTTAATGCAGACTTTTACGCTTACAACATTCTGAAAATACAACTTAGCTGATTATTTTGCAGCATCTTTTTTGTTTAAATTTAATATTCTATTGCAGGCCTTTGTCTAAAACTGTGAGATTCAATGTATTGAGAGTTATTCCAGCTGGTTCTAGTAGAGGTGGAAAGAAAGCTTTAGTTGCGGCTTAAATCATTGTCGTTCTCTTTTCAAAAATAAATTCAATATGATAATTTTCTTTAACGTAGGTCTAGTTTTTGATCTTGTTTATTTTTGAAGAATTGCCCAACTTCTTAGTGATCAATGTTTGTTGGTTAATACGGTTGTCTTGTAGTTTGGGTATGATCGATTTTGTAGTTGAGTTTATATGGGTTTTGTTGGGCTTTCATGTATGGTTTCTATTGGTAGTCTGTCGTGTAAACACCGAAGAGTTATTGAATGTTTAACTAGACAATGATTGATGTATACTACACTTCTTAAAATAAAATGTAATCCAAATTTTCATATATTGCTATAAATGGCAAATGAGTAACATTTAAGATGAGGTTGACTTAACATGTTGCTTTAAAGAAATGAAATAATAACAATTATGTTACAAGGTATCAGATACCTGCCCTTGCACTTCAAGCACTACGCCTGATATATTCGCTCGCTTTTCATTCATCAAATTTCCACTTGTGTTCGTTATGGCAATTCGTGCATCAACTATTGGCCTTACAATATTGAGCGCTATTGCTTTTACTCACATATCAACCAATTTCATACTTAGCCACTCTTTCAACTGTCATGATTTCTTCTTCAACCCTTCATTTGTAAATTTTTACAAATGCATTGTTGACATGACTTCAAGTCACCGTAGAAGGAGGCCCAATGTACCAACACAGTCTGTATGTGACAGTTTCCCATCTGGAATACCACCTCCTGATACAGACACAACCACTTTTCTATGTGTCGATCGCAACGGTTGCTGTAACTTTACCACCGTTCAGGCTGCTGTCAATGCCGTTGCCAACTTCAACCAGAAGAGAACGGTCATTTGGATCAATAACGGAATGTATTTGTAAGTTCCGATTTCAACCTCTAATTCACAACAATAAATAATGTAGTAAAATTTGTTTACATTGTACAGTGAGAAAGTATCGATACCAATGACAAAGCAAAATGTGACGTTACAAGGACAGGGGTATACAACGACCGCAATCGCGTGGAATGACACTGCAAAATCAGCCAATGGTACGTTCTACAGTGCATCTGTGGCTGTTTTTGGTAGCAACTTTATTGCCAAAAACATAAGTTTCATGGTATGCTTAGAACTTGCTTTGTACATAATTAATGCAAATTTATATATAGTATGTAGTTAATTTTGACGTGCATTGTGTTAGAATTTGGCTCCTATGCCACAGCCTGGTGATGTTGGTGCTCAGGCTGTTGCAATCAGAGTAGGTGGCGACCAATCTGCCTTTTGGGGATGTGGCTTTTTCGGTGCACAGGACACTCTTCATGATGATAAGGGCAGGCATTACTTCAAGGAGTGTTTTATTCAAGGTTCTATTGATTTCATCTTTGGAAATGGAAGGTCCCTTTATGAGGTGTGTGTGTATATATTTAAATACACCCCCATATCTATTACTCAAAAGAGAAACCTATCACTCTTTAAATTCCATAGTTTCTCTATTTCGTACCTTTCTCTCCTATCTATTTAAGGTATAAATATCCATTTTACAATATATTTTACAATATAATTATATAATTACATGTTATAACATATACCCGTTATATATTATGTAAATACTAATCATACAATTACATATTGCAGTTTTGATAAAACTATGATTAGAGATTTAATCTTGAACAAAATGCACAATCACTTAATATTGGTGTGCCTGCAGCATTGAGTTCTAATAGATTTAATTAACACTTTTCTTAATTAATAAATATATTATCAGAACAACCTACGATATTTTTTTTATACATTCCCGTATCAAAGCTTTGTACAAGTATCAAATTAAGAATTTTATTCACAGCAAATAAATAAAAAGTTCATATACATGCGTACATATTATTTAATTCGAAACGTGTTGTGGAAATCAAGGAGGATTAGAGGCATAGCTGATCTTCGTCCCATCCACACACACACAAATATATATATATATATATATATATATATATATATATATATATATATATATATATATATATATATATATATATATATTTTAGGATCCACGGCCTCTCTTATTTAGCATCGTCATCGACTCTCCGATGTCCGCCATATATTTATATTTAAATAATCAACCCGTGTGACAGAAGAGAGAAATGATGATTATTTAAATATAAATATACGGCTGATATCAAGAGGATCGTGGGCGGTGGATCACACACACATGCATGCATGCATATACGTGCGTACGTGCGTAAAACAGTTCTTAAACCATAAATGCTTAGCACTCCTACATTGTTCAAATCACAATATTTCAATTCTTTTAGCTGCCAAATACCTTAACTATGAGCTTTGTCACATGCACAATCACGTAATGTTCACATGAACGTACCAATTCTTCCAAACTATTTTCTTTTACTTTGGTATGTTTCAGAACTAATTTTCTAAATAATTTCAAAATAATAATTTACATGTAACAAATAAATAAATAATTAATCAATTTAAGTATCAAACAAATAGCTATTTCTGAAATTTAATAAAAGAAAACACTTCTTTGCAAAACACAATTACCTTTAGAAGAATCATGACAAAACTGAAACAATAAACTTTACTAGAATTACTACTTTAAGCGGATTCACAAGTTTTACAGAGATAAAACTAAAATACAGAACAATTAATTAACAACGAAATACAAATTAAATAAACCAAAAAAATATTAGATGAATTCTAAATTATTTAAACTAAAGTTAACAATATATTATTTTTGATGTCAAATTAGAAAAACGCGTAAACAAAAATATTCATATATTAGCACGCTAATCATAAGTTCATATATACCAAGTTAAAAAACTAAATATAAATCAGAATACCCGATAATGTAACTCAAAGAAAAAAAATGTAATGATAATATCATAGTTCATCACTATACGATTATACATGCCACACTATTATTAGGATTAGTTGTGTACAATGTACTAATTACAATAAGCATACATACGTATATACATATATGTGTACAAAAAAAAAAAAAAAAAAAAAAAAAAAAAAAAAAAAAAAACCTTTACACTAGATGTTAATTCATTTGACTAAACATTGAATATATGAAAGTAAATGCATGTGTTAATTGGCAGAATTGCACGGTAATCTCAATAGCGAAACCAGTAACACCAGGAGCTAAGGTGATTAACGGGGTTGTAACTGCACATGGACGCAGCCTGGCTGAGGACAACACAGGCTATTCTTTTGTCAACTGCTTCATTGGAGGCACTGGAAGGATTTGGTTGGGTCGGGCGTGGAGGCCCTTTGCTCGGGTTGTTTTTGCCTATACTTATATGTCTGATATCATTGCTTCTGAAGGATGGAATGATTTCAACTCTGTTGATAGAGATCAGTAAGAACTTACATATATTATATTTTACATTTTATTATAATTTTTGTGGTTCTCTATTTTCACTACTCCCTTTTCTTTCAGGACCGTTTTCTTTGGAGAATATAGATGCAGTGGACCTGGTTCTAATGCAACGTTGAGAGTGTCTTACAGTCAAAAGCTTAATGACACACAGATCGCTCCCTTCCTCAACACATCTTATATAGATGGAGATCAATGGCTTCAATCTTTTAGCATTGTCACTCCAAAAAATTTATGTACTGTTGCTTAATTTTTATTGAAGTATATATAATAATGCATGAGTGGCCCCTATAGTTTGTGGTTTGATTTAAAGAAAAGAAATAAGAAACAATAAAATCTGAATGAACATATATAGAATTAACATAGTAGTGAAAAAAAAAATATGCTTTCAATAATAATTATTCTTGTGACCTCTCTTGCTGGAATATCATTATGTATGTAGTAGAAAAATAGGCAGTAAACAACAATTCATAGAATTGGATTTTTGCAGAGTAACACTGTCTAGTTGCTTCTTGATTTCTGCTCTGAACATGCTCAGTGGGATAAATCATAGTAATAACAAGACCGGTAAATTGAATGATGGTAAAATACAAGAAATAAGAAAATAAAATTAAATGCAAAATGAGTACTGTGTTACCAGTACTAGTGTCCTTGCGTGTCTATCAAATCGTACATCACACACTTGTAGAAAAGTTCAGGTAACATGGACTCTGCTTCCTGGAATATTAAACATGGCAAAAGTAGATAATTCTGTAGCAGTAAAAAACTGTGCTTGTTTATTGAAGGGTAAACATTCAAAGATTATCAGATTAGAACACATGCATAAGTATAAAAAGGTTAAAACTGTGTCTGTATCGTCTTTTATCTTTACAACATGTTCCTCTACAGCCAGCAAAGCTAGGGTCTATACTTTTACATATAGGCATATGGCCTACTACTAAAGCCTTTATATTATATGGGCTTTTGTAATGCAAAAGGTAACTGCAACCAAACCCTCTTTGTAATTATAGTTTAGTAATTTGAACTTGAATACTGGTAACTCAACATAATAGAGTCCGGACCAGTGGCTATCATCTTTATATTAATACTTTATAAACACCTATATTAGTCAATTTGATGCATATGTGCCCTCCACATTGACAAAATGAACATGGATACAAAATCAACATATATGTAGGACTGCATAGAAGTGAAATCAATAAATGTTAAATAGTAAAAAGAAAAGTGACATGAAGATGCAAATGAAAATAGGATTAAAAATGGGAATTAATGTTGAGTAAAGGAGACCGATGGTCAAAGAAATGTACAAATGAAAAAAGAGAGAGGAGTAAATGGCATCTGCTTCCTTTTTTCCTGCAAAGAAAGAAAGAGGCCCCAAAAAGAGACGTGTCCTTTTCTTCAGCATCTATTATTGTTGCCTTACAAGTATCCAATTACTGATCCATATTAGATGCAGATATTTCTCTACATATCCACTTTATACATCATGTAATTGTTGCAATAATATGGTTGGAAAGTTATGATCCTAGACAACGACATCTATGGGTTTTGCGACAGACCACCACTGGCTTTATGTGTGTTTGTGTGTATTTCCCAATGAATCGAAAAAGTTGAAGAAGAATATAATTATTGCTCCGTAGTCGAAATACACATGAGTGGAGATCCCATCCATTCATGTTAGTTAGATTAAGTTGATGAATTATGTTCCTAGGAGGGTAATAGTTGACAAGCAAGTAGTAAATTGATTTAACTGAAAGCTTTAAAGCAGTAAAAAAGGATGAATGATGGTGAGGAGGGAGACAGGGAAGTCAGGGTGGGAGATGCATTAAGATTCTGCAGGTTTAATGGGAGATTGCAGAGACTAGACCACATTCATACAATCATTGCAAACCCTTGATCACTTTGTTTACCAGTGAAAATACTACTTTCCACCGATGGATCCATGGCCAATGCAACCTTGGCTACAGCCCGAGTGAATTTTTGAAATATTTTATATTACTAATACAGGAAAATAAACACAGAGAAGAAGATGCACAAAAATTTAGTTTCAAGAACAACAAGTTTGTTTTTTTAGTTTGATGGACACATTTTAACGTGAACAGAAAATGATAGTTATAGCTATCATTCTGAGATTTACACTAAAAAGTATTTTTCGGTCTAAAAAGTAAACTTTCTGTACCTGAAACTAATTTTTCTTCAATTTTTCTCTGACTCTAAAAACCCTTTACTTATATATCTCATTCCAGCTAAGTAAAGCCCATTACTATCAACTCTTTCATTTATCAAAGCAAACTAAATCTTCTTCGTGATAAACTATATTGTTAATCGGGTTTTTTTTCCATAATAAAAAAGTTTGATTGAAGTGACGAGGAAATGACTGAAGTAAAAGATACATATTTAATTTCTGACTGTCATTTTACTTTTACTTTTAGCCTATCGATTTTCTTTTTAATATATTCGTATACAGCCAAATTTCCTACAATCCTACGTATTTGGTCGAAGAATAATATTACATAGTACATAGTGATTTGAAATCCTGGCTCCGTCCATGCTACTTTCACTCTTTTTTATCTATAAAAAGGGTAACGTAATACTACATAATTCACTAGTTAATACAATTATACAATGGAAGAGGAACTCTAAGCTCGGTCTCACTAATTAGTTAAATCAGTATTATCTCGTGATGAAGGTGATCATCCTGTATATAATTTTCACGGGGAGACGGTTTTCATATCATATTTTGTTCATACATAACTCTAATCCCACTCAAATTCAATGTTTTTAAAAATGTTAAAATGCATGAGAAGTACGAAGGAGATTTCTTTTAAGGAGGAAAGTTAGTAAAGGAAAATCCAACACAAAAATTTGTTCCAAAAGAAGCCGAAGAAATAAACTGAAAAATATAAGTTAGAAAACTAAAGTTAAAATATTTGGGAAATGTTTGAGGATTTCTAAAATGTCTCGAAAAATGGTAAAAATTAACGAGTACATTTATTTTGAAAGAATTTAAATCATAAGGCAGAGAAACTTGTTTCTTTGTTTTGAAAGAGAAATGAAACTAGTATCGGAAATGGAGGTTAATCGTTGTGTACAAATAATTATTGTTTCCACACTTTCTCTTTACTGAATTTTCCATCATTCTCTTACTTTTTATTTTCACTTCGTCTCCTCATTTTTGAAATTCAAGCTCTAAAAAATACATCTATGCTCACCGGAATTATACATAACCCCATGCCTCTACAGTTCTTGCCTCCATCCACCCACAACTGGTAAGATGCTTCTTCCTTATCCTCTTGAGAATAATTTTAACATCAGACTCTATCAGCTTGCTAATTCGTTCTTCTACTATTTTTTGTTTTGAAAAATTCGACGATTATGTTCCTTTCATGGTGAACCTAAGTGTAACGACCCGCCTTTCATTGCATAGAAAGACACATCATTAAAAAGAAAGAAAAGGATGGAAAAAGGGAAAAGATAGGAAAGAAAGAAACAAACAACATCAGAATCTCACAGCGGAACGAATAAATTATATTATATCACATAAAATATTACATAGTATCATATACATCAGAGTTATACAGCTAATACAATACAAACTAGAGAGTTATAAACACCAGTCTAGTTATTACAATTCAAGTACATCTCAGAAAACAGATACAACTCAAACACAGCGAAACCACTATATATATCTACACGCTGAAGCCTCCTGCTCCATTTCTCCTTCAGAACTCGTCAAAGCAATCCTGAATCCCTTGACTACTCATACATAACATGAGTACCCAAGAGTTTAATAAAACAGAAAATAAACACTAGGGTCAGACATGGGTCTGGTGTGAGTAAACGGGTTTAAAGTTGCTTAACTTTGAAAAATCCTTTGAAACAAAAGGTACCACGTATGACTTCCCACAAATAAACATGGAAAAGTTTTTACCTTACGCTAACCAAAACATTTGATAGAAAATCCAGTGATTTATAATAGTGTCTAGGGTTTTCAAATAAATAGAAATCAGCCGAAATTGTTACATTCATTAAATTCCAGCTACTAGCCACAGAAGTGGGTAATACAATCAAAACCATAGGGGCACGTAGGATGAATATGTTTCCATCAATGGCAGTGCTACTAGGGTACCGTCCGTCATAGTACGTGGCCTAGATCACCGTACCGAGGATCACTCCCAATCCTCTACAACACAAAGGCGGAACCATCCCTTACTGGACAGTCCCGAACAAGACAACCCCGTAGATGGCCGTCGCCAACTGCCCACACAGCCGAAATAAAAAGGACCTCTAGACAGGGGTAAATCTCGTCCTACTTGGGCATGACCCACTTAGCTTTGCTGCACATTCCATGTTTTAGCCATTCCCGGTTGATGAGGCTTGAGGCTACGATTACCTTTATAGGACACATTAATCTTAGAATACTCATCGTCCACCTGACGATGTTCTGAAAGCATTCTATCCATACAAGTTCATTCCGGGTTCGAATGAAACCGAAGACACTATTTCTCTACACTCTTTTTGGACTCACCCTTAGAGTTAACGACAATAGCCCTTGCACTCTGAATCTTTATCTCGAACCTGAAAGTACTACTCCCGTTAAACTCGTATTGGTATCACCCTTAGAGTATTAACACGAATAGTCCTTACACCTCGAGTCTTCATTCCTCACTTGAGATTCACGTCCTAACGTTTAATTTGGATCGATGTGGTTTTCGAAATTCCAAATTTGGAAACCCGATCCCGGTCTCATCGAAATCCAAACGCCATCTTAATGTCCAAGTGATTTTAGTTTGAATAATTAATTCAATTCATCATTATCTATATACACACAGATAGATAATTCACATATCACAATAGATAATCACATTTCATCATAAACAGATAATCCGTATTATCATCACAAACAGATAATCATCACAAAAAGATAATCCATATTATCATACTTTAACTAAGCTTCCATATCATATAGATATTACTCATCTCATTACTGAGATCACAACCATCCAATGAGATATTAATATCATCCATAAGCAATGATTTATTAAACACCATCCATAATTAATTTAAAATGAATTAAATTAATTACTTCTATCTCTAATTAATTTAAAGTAAATTAAATTAATTACTACATCTATAAATCCTGCTTATATATCCATTAATTAATTAACCTAGTTAATTAATCCTTCTTTAAGTATTCATCTTGATTATACACCTTTGATTAATCATTCTCTAATTACAATAAGTAATTAGTCTTTAATTAATTTCACAAATTAATTAACCTTAATCATTAGTAATTAACATTTAATTACTTCATTTATTAATTAACTATAATTAATTACATTTATCCTTAATTAATTACATTAATTAATAACTTAATTATTAATTATTCCTTAATTAAACAATTCTTAATTTCATCATTAATTATATTAATTAATAATCTCTAATTTATATTTAAATCTAATTTATATTTAAATTAATTACTTTATTTAAATTAATCACGTTTAGTAATTAATCTAAAATTTAAAATACAATTATTAATCACCCTTGATTAATATCAATTCAGTAATTAACTACCATTAATTACCCATTAACAAAATAATTATTCCATAATTAATTATCTTCATTAATTAATCCCTTGATTAATTACAAAAGTAATTACCCAAATTACTTCATTATAAACAATCTTTCACTAATTACATTCCAGTAATTATCATTTATTACTTCCCTAAGTAATTATCTTCCATTAATTACATTAAGTAATTACTCTTATTAAATCATCAAATGATTTACTTAAATTAATTAACTAAATTAATTAACTTAAACTAATCACATTATCATAATTAATTACAATAAGAAATTAATCCCTTAATTACTTCTATCAAGTAATTATGCTTAACAATTTACAATTGATTATCATCAATTAATTAATCTAATTAATTATCAAAATCAATCATATTAATTAATTACTTAAAAATCCTTAGATAATTATCTTTATTAACTAATAACATTTTCTTTAATTATTTCTTAAGAAATTTACCTTAGATTAATTATTATTAATCGTCTCTAATTATAAATTAATCTAAATCATTAATTTAAAATCAAATAAATAAGTCATTTCTTGATTCTCTTATAAATTAAATTCTTTTATAAATTAAATTCTTTTATAAATTAAATTATTTTATTATCTTAATTATTTGTAAGATAATTCATTTACTTTATTAATGACTTCATTTACATTCAAGTGTATTTAAAACATTATATTTCTAAATTCAAATTCAAATTCCATTTTGAATTTAAGATTCAAAATGTTTAACCATTTAAACATTTATCCAAATTTAAATAAATTTATAAACCTTAAAATAAATGTTAAAGAACATTCATTACTTATATAAGATACTTATATAAGAAAAGTTTAAAACTAAATTACTTAATTTGATAAAAGAAAACAAGCTTAAAAATAAATTAATTATTTAACTTCCAAATTTAAGTTAAACACTTCATAACTTTTCATTCAAATATTAAAGGAAAAGAAATTTGTCAAGTTTAAACATTTATTTGAAAACAAATTCACCTTTAAAAATCTACTTTAAAACATTTAAACTTGCTCAACAGTTAAATTTACAAAACTGTTTTAAATTAAAAATCTGGATTCATAGTAAACTTGAAACCATATTTTAGACTTGATTTAAAACTTGATTTAAATCTTGCTTAAAATTTAAAATTTTCATTTTTAAAACTTAGGATTCAAAAGTTCATTTGAATCCAAAACTTAAACTTTGAATTTAAATCCTTGTTTTAAAATCCTGCTTTAAAATTTGAATTTCATTTAAATTTTAAAAAACCAAATACTGTCAGGTTATAAAACCTGAAACTAAACATTTACCTGAGACCATCTATTCCTGCTTCGAGACAAACCCTAAATGCTTCGAGACATTCTCGAATAGCACTTCGAGACACAACAGCGACAACAGGAAGACACTAGAGCACACCCTCCTTCTTCCCCAAACTCAAATCCAGGTGCACGCCTAGCTACCATGCACATGCACGCTTCGACCACTGGCCTCTGACCATCGACCCCCTCTCCATCACATCAACGAACAACTCCCAATTCGATACCGATCAACCAAAAACTGCACAAAGCCCTAAATCAAAAAACGAGTAAAAATGTCCTCGCGAGAAACACAACGATGACCAAACCCACTCCAATCAAATGCTACCGACCACCGTACGATGCGAAACCAGGGTCGAAACGTTCCTCGACCTTCCTTGAAACCTTCCCCATAACTCCAATACCCTCCGAAGTTCTGATGAGGTAGCAGTACCCTCGTGAAGAAGGACGATGCAAAGCAAGACCAAAACCCTATTTCATCCATTCGCCATCACCACGTTGGCCGAAAAATTCTTCAAGCATTTTTCCCCTGCTCCCCTACTCATGCACCACATTCTATAGCAAACCCGTCCCATCTGATTTCTTCGATCATCAGAAAAGGTTCAAAACCCCTTTTCTGATCAAACCCAAATATCTCCTTCGAATCCTACTTAAAAATTTAGATTTAGCTCTTAAAATTCCTAACTTTCGAAAACAATTCAAACTATATTGGTGAATTCAAGAATTATCGAGTTTGAAATTACCTACTTTCTGGGTTTTCACTGTAACTTAAAACTTTATACAGTATTAACTAAATATACTTACCTGAATCTATTTTTAAAAGCAAGATCAAAATGTTATTAACAATTTCTCTTTAGTAATCAAAGTAAAATTTTAATTATATAGTGAGATATGAATTTATTTTTGATAAAAATGGGTCTGTTATCAACAACAGGGCAACACAATACAACATCTAGAAACAAATATGCAGGCAGTATTTTGCTCATATACACACATTGATATTCAAACATAAGTAATCATTAGAGACTATATCACCACACATGCAAATAGATTCATCCAGATTTAAAAAAAAAACTGTTTTTAAAAACAAAAATTTATTCACCAAACATGCAGAGAACACTCTGATGCATTTCTGTTTTCCTGGAACATATTTGCTAGTTGAATCAGGTGAATTGCTTCCAATTTTGATTGTTGAATTACTAGCTGATTTGTTAGTTGATTTTAAAACTGCATTTTGATGAAGATGATCCTAGTCTTAAATGCATGCAGCTGACCCCCATTTCTTGTTGCTAGAGTTTGAATTGATCTTCAAACAGATTACAGATTTGCAAATTCCATCAGATATGTTTTGCAGATTTTTTGAACATGAGTTAGAATTTAGGTTTTGAAATTTTCTTCTTATAATCTGATTTTAAGTTTCTCATTTGAAGATAATGGTTTTGAACTAAATGAATTGCTAAGTTTCTACTTAATATATATTTTTTAAAATGTTTTCAAAAATAAATAAAACAATTACCACTTGTTACTTAATGTTGTAGAGTGATTTACAAGTGTCTTTTTAAGAGTTAAATGTCTTACACATGTTCATTTTATTATTATAATAAATTTTCTTAATTCTATAAATGTATTTAAATTCATTCTAAATCAATTTCTTATTTATGTTACCATGTTTTTATAAATGTTTATCTACATTTAGCCTTTAAATGTTTACATATAAATTTCCCTTATAAAATTACATATTTTAAATGTTTATTTGAATATTTTTAAAATAATATTTTTAAAGCTAAATTTTCAAGAGAGAAAATTTAAAAAGAAAAAGAATATTGAATTGAATTTTATTCCAAAGTTTCAAACTAAAATATTATACTCTAATGTGTATGAACTAAGTCTATTTCAAAACAATTTTTTTTAAATAAAACAAAATAAACTTTTATTATAATATACAATTTAAACTATTATATTTTTTTAAACAAAATAAATATTAACTTTAACCACTTTGAAGATATAAGATAGATTTTTAAACAAACTTTTAAAAAGTTTCTATACTAATTTCAATCAAATTTTCCAATTCACAAGTTATACACATACATATATATAAATTTGAAAATATTCTTATTAAATTTAAATTTAAATTAACATCAAACCACATATTTACAATGTATACACATATATACATTATAAATAAAATATCCTTTAAATTAGCTTAGAAAGATAATTTTATTATTTAAATATTTTAAATTTTGAAAAGAATGTGATTCCCAAATATTAAATTATCATTATTATAAATTTAGAAAAGATAACATTTGTCAAACTAAATAATTATTAGTTTTCAAAAGATAATTTTATTTGAATTAGATTATTAAATCAACGTTTCACATTTTTAAAATAATTATTAATGAAATTATTAAATAAATATTGCCCAAATTTGCGGGACATCACACTAAGTTGTCGGTGTAATTTGTTGAATTTGCTTGCTCAACTCCGAGGTGTCATTGGAACTCAGGTATAACATCTCAACCTCCTAGTCTCGAACTGCATGTAACATCCGATTTTTCGATTTTTTTCCATCATAATTTTGTCGTTCTATTCCCATCTAAAAAACACTTGGTGTGGTTCTCATTGTCCTTCTTGCAAAGTCTGCATGTTAAATCAACACTCATACGTCGTTTAACTAACCTGTCTGAAGTAGGAAATTTGAAGTTGACAGCTTTGTATGTGATAAAGGCCATTTTTAGGTTATTTGTAACATCCCGATATTTCCTGCCATTCGCATTCACACATTTCGGATTTGAATTGCTCAAAATATCAGATTGTTAATTTATATTTGAAAAAACTCAACATATACAGTGAATAAAATAATCACAGAATCACAAACACGGAGTAATATAACAATAAGCAGCGGAAACAGATGAATAGTAGTTCATGAAACTACTATATAAACAACAGAGTATGAAACAAAATACAGCAGAAATCTCGATACATAGAAGTCTCAATACATAGTCAAATAACAAGAGCTGAATATATCACAGGAGCCAACTGAATAATTGAAGCCGAATAGATAGATGGATCTCCAAGCGAAACTCCAAACTCAAAAGGTGAGTCTCAAATGCTGTGACACTCAGTCTGACCCGGGCATCAAGCAAACCACAAAACACTCGAGTCGGGATTTACATTCTTATATTAATAAATCCAACTCAAGTGAAATATCAACTGAAATACAATAATTCAAAGGATGTTTAGGATAATCATTCTCTAAGAATCCGTGGAACTATCTGTTATGTAGTAATATACGCTATTATAATAATGTCTATAGTAAAGTAAACTATTAAAATAGCATTAAGGTGTTACCCATATCCCCCTTAACATATTTTATAATATTGTAGTCTATACAGTACTGTAAACTCCACCAAACCAATTGGCTGTCAGGGATCATACTCTAGGTACGACACAAAACAAACTCGTAGTGGGCTCGATATGGTAGGTGACATGGCACAACTAGGCAATGCCAGGGTAGATATACCAATTACACTTCCGGGCTGGTGGTAACGCATAGCCGCAGCTACCGTCCACCTCGTCCAACACTCTTACAAATCCGAGGGTGCACCCAATTAATCACAAAGTAATAGAATGGTATCGGAGAAGTGTGTCCGATTGGAGGAGCTACCTCACTTGGCACATCAATTGCTCCTATTTTAGCCACCTTAAGCTAACTCGTGGGAGTCAGGTCCATGTATATACCTCATATAGAATTGTCGCCAACCATCTTACTTCATTCTGGAATCTTCACTGCGTACACGGTTGTTAAAGTGGTTTTCGATATTGGTAGAGATTATGAAAATAACCGATCCTGGTCTCTTTAACAACCAAATGTTATTATAAGACTGCAGCCATTTTATTCAAATTGTTTATAATTCATATCAAAACATCATATCATTTCAAAACCATAACAATTCGAGGTCATTACTCACTTTAAAATAATATGCATTTCAAAAATCATAACATTTTCCAAAATTATAATTCTTTCGAAATTATAAACCTTTGAAACCATAACACTTTGGAAATCATAACACTTAGAAACCACAACACTTGAAAACCATAATACTTTAAAAATCAACACTTTCACTTAATAGTTTAGATATAGAAAATAGTATATATATGTAACAAAATAGTTACAAGTTAAAGTAGTATATATAATAAATAATTAGTATATTAAAATAGTTGAATTAAAATAGTTTATATTAAAATAGTTTATAAAGTAAAGTATTAAAATATTTTTTAATATATTTAAAAAAATACTTTATATAATAAAAATAGTTTCCTCAAATCTCACAAATCGATTTAAATCAACTCAAGTTCCAAATATCCAATTTAATTCAAACTCAGTTCATCCATTTCAGTTCAATTCAAGTTTCAATAAACCATATTCGATTTATATTGATTTCGAATACAATTTTGAGCTACAAATTAAACCATTTTGATTTAATAGATTTCAAAGTTTAAATATTCAAACTTTTACAATAACTCAATTTGAAATTTTCATTTATATTTCAATTTCAACTTTACCATTATTTAATCAATCCAATAATCATTTAAATAAAATTTCAAATTACATATTTAAATAGGACTAAATAACCCAATTTAAATTTATTTAAATTAGAAAACATTCATTTTATCACCTTTAATCAAAATTAAGTTATAAATCACATCTTTAATATCTCAAATTCAATAAGTTTCAAATCGATTTTTATTTAAGCATAATCCTTAAACAGATAAAATTTCAAATCAATTTCTATTTATCTCCAATCTTAATTTATAAAAATTATTATAAAAATCTATTTTAAAAATATAATTTTAAAATAAATACTTAAACATAATATATACAAAATAAATTAATTTTTATTTAATTAAATCTTATTATTGAATCTATTTTATATTAAAACTTATTTTATATATTTTAAAAATAGTAAAATTATAAGTAAAATCTTAAAATTTATAATTTTAAAACTAACTTACAAATTTGGTCCTCTAGGGACATAGGATATGGCTTTATAATAATTAAGTCAATCCCTTTTCAAAAATCAATTCTGAAACCTAAGTAAAAAAAAATCGGCTTGGAAAGAAAAAAAATCACATAAAATAATCTCGACATCCAAACAAAGCAAATTGAGTGTTGCGGATCTACCAACTGGATTCGCAATTCTCAAAGAAGTCATCAAGCCCAAAATATTTTAAAGAAAAAGAATCAACAAGTTCTTTTGATATAAAAATAATGAGATGAACCCATATCAAAAAGAACTCAAATAAGAAGATCACGAAATAAAACAATGTCATCAAGGATAGAATAAAAAGTACCTTGACCAAGAGAAGTGTTACTAGGCGTTTGCACAACATTAAGCCTTCCCTCCCTCTTGCTTGGAAGTTTGGGACATGTAGATAAAAGATGACCCGAACTTTTGCAATAACGACAAAAGAGAGGTTTCAAACACCTATTAGCATAATGGTCTGTGGAACCACAATTGTAGCACTGTCCTCGACTAGAGGTAGGAGTCTTTGCTACTGGAGTTTGTTGCTTCCCTTTCTTGTTGGGAATGGGGCCTTTGAATTTGATAGGCCTCTTCATGTTACTGTTGAAGTTCTATTGGGCATCCACAACTTCAACATCACCCTCATTATCGGCCTCTTCAAGTCGAAGAGCGATATCAATAAGCTGATCAAAAGAAACTTCTAGTTTCATAAGCAAAGGTTTTTTGAGATTCTTATTCAAGCCATAGACGAACCTCTGATTTTTCTTCAATGGGGTATTAATGTATTCAACCCCGTATTTAGAAAGAGATTCAAAAGATGCGACATATTCTGCCACAGAAGATTCACCTTGAACAAGGTCAATAAAACGCCGGGCCAAAGTTACTTTTTCAGCCTCCAGCACAAATTTTGATTCAAATCTTTCCCGGAATTGCTTCCAAGTAAGATCCGCTTCGATAATCTCCAAAGTCAAGAGCTCATACCAATCTAACGCTCTTTCTTGGAGCATGCTAGAAGCCACTTGGACTCGATGTAGATCAATAAGGTTCACGCGAGAAAAGACGCGATCGCACGATTTGAGCCAAGCTTGAATTTTTATAACGCTCTCGGATCCCTTAAAAGGCCTTCCACCCAAGTCGGTATAATCTCTACACAAACGTGCAAAACCGGATTTTGGGTGACTAGGCACTGGGATGGGTTCGGCAGACTGAGCATTCTTTACAAGATCAAGAACTTGTTGTGCAGACATAAATACTCCATCCTGGGGAGTGGCACTAGATTAACTGGCGCTAGGACGGCCAGGTCTAACCATTTCTCTTCTTTAAGAAAGAAAGAAAGAAGAAGAAAAGGTTATTCTCAAAATGAATATCAAACAATAATGATTGATAAAACAAGGCATCGCAAAGAAAATAGGATAGAACGGGTCTAATGACTCGAATAAAATCCTAAGGTACGACTCCTAAGATGAACTTAGGGCGATGATCCTTGTTAAATTATTCTACATCGTTCCGAAGTTTGGCTTTGATACCAAGCTGTGAAGCCCCACCTCTATACCCACGCTAGCCAAGAACACTACGGGGTAATGCCGTCAACTAGCACGGAGAATAAGGCTGTTGAGGAGCGACCCTCCGTGTAATTGCTTTGTGCGAGTACCGATATGCCAGATAAAAATATAGCTTGCATTTCAAGAGGGAATCCGACATACGATGCAAACCCAAAGCTACTACACACTGGCTATAATATCTTTGGAAACAAATATAGAAATAAGCATAACACAAATCACTCACAGAAGTTCATATCTCAAAGGCGGAAATAGATATGAATATTACACATGAAAGTGTGTATCAGGGTAGTGGTCAAACAAGATCCACAATATCACAAAAGAATAGTTACAAGTGCAACACAAAAGAATAAGTATACATCAATGAGTCTATATCTCAAATGTATACAACCAAAAACTATTAATGTAAGTAGTTAGCCAAAAGTCAACATAATAATCCCTAATGAGAAGTCAAGCAGAAGCACATGTAACATCTCGGTCTGAAACAAGTACTATTTACTAAGAAAATAATAAACGGATCAGTCTAACTATAAATGTCAGATAAAATGTAATAAGAGGTATGACAAAAACGTAAGATAACCATAAAGCCATATTATGATAAGTATGTAATTGAAAATCAACCAGAGATTAATCAATATCACAAGAATCTTCTCAAAGCTCAAAAGAATGTCATACTCTTTATTTTTATTCACCAAACCATAAATATTGACAATTATATCAATGCCAACCGCAAAAGTTAATGACACACAAATTCATCAATGCACAAGTATTGATAAAACTTATCAATGTAAATCATGAAAATTGATGTAAACACAAATTCTAGAAATCATCAATGGGAATCCAGAAATCATGAAAAGGGGGAGGCCTATCACAAAACGGGAGCATGAAAACTCACCAACACGTGTATCACAAACAATTCGGAACATCGAAATGAACCGAAAAGCCAAGACATCGATGTAGTACAAACAGTACATCAGATGAATCAAAAACCCGAGACATCGATGTAGTACAAACGGTATAGCAGATGAATCGAAACACAAAACAATTCAGAACATCGATGCAGTACAAACAGTACATTAGATGAATCGAAAAGCTGAGACATCGATGTAGTACAAACGGTACATTAGATGAATCGAAAAGCCGAGACATCAATGTAGTACAAACGATACATCAGATGAATCGAAACACAAAACAATTCAGAACATAGATGCAGTACAAACGGTACATCAGATGAATCGACAAGCCGAGACATCGATGTAGTACAAACGGTACATCAGATGAATCGAAAAGCCGAGACATCGATGTAGTACAAACGGTACAGATGAATCGAAACACAAAACAATTCCAAACATCGACGCAGTACAAACGGTACATCAGATGAATCGAAAAGACAAGACATCGATGTAGTACAAACGGTACATCAGATGAGTCGAAAAGCTGAGACATCGATATAGTACAAACGGTACATCAGATGAATCGAAACACATTAAAAGTACATGGGTCGCTAGCCCACAAAGAAATGAGACGAAGCTCAATAAAATGAGGTACAGTCCTCCACGTAGACAAAGAGACATCGCACATTGCTAGTCTAAACCATAAAATGATCATCATCGATCATCAAGAAGTGTCAACTACACTAAGCTAGTAAATATATGAGTTTAGCTTCATGTCCCATAACCACTTGCTTAACTTAAATATTTACGAACAAATTGTAAGTTTCCACTAGAAAATTATCACAAGAGATTCAATCGAACAAGTCCAAGAATTAACCGACGAAGTAAACACAAGCATTTCATACCACTTGTTTTACAAAGTCGTTTAATTAGATTTCTCATACGAGTGAGGTAAAGGTTTATATATACTAGTAGATTGGAAAACGGTTTAAGAAACGAGCTTTGTAATAAAATAGTGTTGAAATCGTTTTGATGAAAGAGTTTTGATATTTACTACTAGTATTGAAACCTTTATATTTTTAAAGTGACAAATCACAAAAATGATTGTAGAACAATCAATCACCAAAATTCACACTCAAAGACATGAATAAAATCCAAAGAAATCGATACCGAATCCATCAAAATGGATATTCCCAAAAGTCCCAAAGAAAATGTCATCAAAGTCGATAATAAATGATTGCAACAAATCGGAATCAACACGAATCGATAAAATTGGAATTCTTAAACAAAATAGGCAAGCAGGCAAAACAAAGCAGATTCAGACGTTTGAAATAGGTGGTTCGGACGTATGAATCTGGAAAATTAGAAGTTTTCCAGAACGAAATTCAGACGTCTGAACCAAATGTTTCAGACGTCTGAAATAGGTGTTTTTAGCCTATTTCCTTTCTGTTTGAAATCGAGCCAATTCAGACGTCTGAAATTCCAGATTCATACATCTGAAACTGGAATTTAGAGTATTTCCCGAACCTCGACTAAAAATGGCGAAATGAATATCGAAAGCGATCGGACGAGCAAGTGACAACTAAGGATTTACGCCGCGCGACAACCCAGCCTTAACGGCTCTTTGATACGCCTCAAATATCAATGTCCAAATATCCATAATAGGATTTTCATAGATTTTGATTTCAAAACACCAAAAATTGGAATATACACCAAATCAATCCAAACCAAAATCAATTGCATAAGAATAAATGTTAGGAATTCATACCTAACAATCGTAGATAATTATAGACTAAGATGTGAGATAAAAATCTCACCTTTAAACCCGAAACAAATGAAGAAGAAACTATAGAGCAAAGGCAAGGATAATCACTCTTCAATTCCAACCCAACAAGCTTGAAATCTAAGCTAAAAAGAGAAACATTTCCTAAGTTAGGTTTAGGAATTTCTGAAATTGATAAAAGAATGAGTTGGAGAAGAAGAGGAGGAGGCTTACCAAAGCTTCTTCTTGAAGTTGGAGTTAGAACTTGTATTTGCAAATGGAAACTAGGGCTTGGAGTTTTAATTTCCCATTCCTCTCTCCATTGTTGCTAAACCTTGAGTGTTAGGAAAATAAGAATGAAGTGAAGAGGAGAGGTGGACTGAGCTAGAGTAATAAGTGGGGTTAATGGGCTGAAACCCAACCCAAATCCCAAAGTGAAAAGTAGAAAAATTCTACTAAATCCAAACATATCGAAGTTTATACTCAAAAAGGCCGCAAATAGCATTTTGAACTCAATGGAAGGGGTCTTAGTCCCAATTCGACTGTTTGCAAAAAGTAGGATTTCGGGCTAAAATCCGACGAACGATGAAATATTTAAATATACAATCGATAAATATGCAGGTTGTTACAGCTGGTGCTTTCATATTCTAACCAGGGTGATGGTTCATTTTTGGGTCAGCATTTTGGTTCTTTCGCTGAGAACTCTAACTCAGGATCCAGATCTAGCTATCTACTTTGGATCCCATAGGTCCAAAAGTTAGATCCTTTTTTTGCTTGAAGAATCAAATGTTTGGAATCAATGGCTCTTGGAAGAAGAAAAACTGCCTCGAGAAGGAATATAGATGCAGTAGTAGCTAGAGAAGATGTTATTCCCCAACAGTTCGAAGTGAATGGTGCTAACTTAGAAAATCAGGCACCTACGTCCTCCGGTCAACATGAACTTGTTACCAGGGATGAGTTAAATAAAATGGTTGATGAGATCAACCAAAAAATGGAGAATAGCCAAAAGGCTCTAATGGATAATCTTAACACTCTCCTAACCCTACAGTCGAATCCCGCTCCTAGTACTATGCCCAAACCCACGGCTGTTATGGAACAAGAGAATTCCTCCGTTTCTGGTCTACATAGAAGAAACAGAAAACAACAACAAAAAAGTGACAACGGGACTTAACATGGATGGAAATGAAAGTACTCCGTATGGCACAAGGTAGCCTATTTTGAATTTGAGTCAGGGGGCACAGACCCACATAGAAGACATAGCTATGGATCTTTCCGACTCAGAGGATCGAAAGCCAGACAACAAATTGGAAGAAGACGCCAATGCATTTGATAATGCAAGGAATACCCAAACGGCTCCAGTGAGACCAACCGCAAGCCAACGAGACCCTACAGGAGTGGCTCTCTCAAAGACAGGAGAACTTAGGCCTCAGCCCACTCACTAAGAACGTTTGCAAAGCCAAACACTTGGCATGGTGTTTGATCGTCATCCTTAAGACTACTAGACTTCGGAGGCATGCATAGAGGACATGATTAAACGATTGATGGAGTATAGTAAAGATAGAAGAGACGATGAGTGAGGATCTGCACTAAGTCAGACTCCCTTCACTGATGAAATCCTGAATGGGAGATATCCAGAAAAGTTCACAATTCCAACTATTCCGTCCTATGATAGAATGAAGGACCCGAAGCCTCACTTGTACAAATACAATTGGTATATGGATGAAGCGAATGCCTCTGAAGCTGTTCGATGCAGATGCTTCCCTATCTTTCTGAAAGGGGTTGCATCAACGTGGTTCACTAGGCTTCCACCAAGATCTATCTCTACTTTTGACCAACTAGCGACTAGGTTCCTTGATCAGTTCAGACTCCATACTACGCAGCCAAAAGATGTCATGTCCCAATCCGAGTTATTCCAAGGGTGTAATGAGTCATTAAAGTCTCTCATTAACAGGTTCAACATCATGGTGACGGAAGTAAGCAACCCCAACGAAGACATGGTTTTTGTGGCTTTAGTTCGTGATATTCACCCAAAAACTGAATTCGGAAAGTGGATTAAAATGAAGCAACCTACCACCAGTAAAGATAGAAAGTCGGTACCTAAGGTTGGAGGAAGCACGGGAATTGGAAGGAAAATCCACTAGTGTGCAACTGGCAAAGCGATGTAGCAATGAATCAAAATGTGCATACTTCTCGAACTGTTGAAGGAACCACTGGGAAGATGGGAATTCAAAGAGAAAAGGGTCAAAAATCCGATAAGAAGAATGGTAACGACAGTAGTAAAAAGCTCAAAGGGTTTAGGCCGAAGGCTACACTCCCCTGTGCGACACATCGGAAAACATTTTTCTCACAATTCAAGGAACCTTAGAATGCAAAAAGCCATCCAGAAAGGAGGTGACTAAGTAGCAGAAGCGCTCCAGGAAGTTCTACCGCTTCCACGAGTCACACGGCCACAATATAAACGAATGCCGCCACCTAAAGAATCCCATTAAGGAATTGATCCAAAACAACAAACTCCAGCAGTACGTAAAGCAACATAAAACCTTGATCAATCTGCGACTCCTCAGCACCTAAGAGAACGAACGAATCAAGCTGGAACTAATGGAGAAGGATCGAAACGAACTGACCAAAGGCTTATTATTAGAACAATGTCTGGGGTCCACATCCAGCACAAAGAAGTTGGGGGAAAATGGAGCAATATGCAAGATCGTTGAAGCACGCTCCGAAGGAATCATGTTTGGTAGTGGAAGACGAAACTCCAATTAAGATGTAGAGGATCTTGAATAACGATATTGTGTTCCGACATCGGGACACTGAAGGGGTTGAAGCTGCAACTCTCGATCCCATGGTGGTGACAGTAGGAATTGGGCCTGCTGTAGTTCGAAGAGTGTTGATTGATAGTGACAGCTTCGTTAACATTATCTTTAAACACACTTTCGATCAAATGAAGATTGGCATAAAAAGTGTGTCTGCGTGCCAATTAGGGGTTTACTAGTGAACCCAAGCAACCTGCGGGAACAGTAGACCTACCTATGGAGCTCGGAGAGGGTGAGCAAAGGGTTACCCTCATTCAGACTTTTGTGACCGTGGATGAAATGTCAGCATACAACAACTTCTTGGGACGGCCTGCATTAGTCGACTTCAGAATAGCACTTGCCCAATGCTGCCTTACAATGAAGTTCCTTATGGAACACAGAATTAGAAATGTGAAAGGTGACCAAAGCGTCACCCAGGAATGCTACATTGCAGAATTGCATGAGTCAGGAGAAGGGAAAAAGGAAAGGATGTGGGGAAAAACCTCCTAATCTGTGTACCCTCCAAGTAGCAACTACAGAACCACTCTTGGTTTGGTGATCGTTGCCGATTCGACAAGGTTTGGACCCTAGAAAGAAGAGCTCATGGGAGGATCGGGTTGTACCGGCTGAACTGACGGTTCTGTCCCAGTCTGTATGGATGACCCAACACAGGTCCTGAAAATTAGGGCGTTGCTTGGAAATAAGATGCGGTCAGGACTAACCAAATTCCTTCGTGCCAATTTGGGCATATTTGCTTGGACACACTCCAACATGTGTGGGGTATCACCTGAAATTGCCTGCCACGCTCTCAATATTGACCCCAAATTGACACCGGCAAAACAAAAAAGGCGCAGCTTTTTGCCCCGAATGGTCCAAGGCATTGAGAGCAGAAGTAGATAAACTGATGGCTAATAGCTTTGTTCGAGATGCAACCTACCCTGAATGGGTATCAAACCCAGACCTAGTAAAGAAGTCCAACGGAAAATGGTGAACTTGTATTGATTTCTCGGATCTCAACAAAGTCTGTCTGAAAGATAGCTTCTTGCTCCATAGGATTGATCAACTAGTGGATGGAACAGGGGTACACGAACAACTGTCGGTTATGAATGCGTACTCGGTCTATAACCAGATCCTGGTGCATGAACTAGACCAAGAGAACACCTGCTTCATCACCGATTAGGACTGTACTTCTACCGAGTAATGCCATTTGGATTGAAAAATGCAGGGGCAACGTACCAAAGGCTATTGGCTGGTGAATACTATGTTCAAACGCCAGATTGGAAAGACTATAGAAGTATACATGGAGATATGTTAGTCAAATCCTGGGTAGCTGCTAGCTATCTAGATAATCTCGCTGAAATGTTCGAAGTACTGTGCAAATATGGAATGAATCTCAACTTGCTTAAATGTCACTTCGGAGTAGCCTCTAGCAAATAACTAGGATTCATAGTAAGTTCCCGGGGCATCGAAGCAAATCCAGAGCAAATAATAGCGTTACAGGAAGTCCAAGACCCTAAAAATAAGGGAGAACTTCAAAGCTTGAATGGAAAGGTCGCAGCACTGAATCGATTCATCTCTAAAGCTACATACAAGTGCATACCATATTTTGACGCATTGAAGAAAGGAAAGAAAACTTTTGAATGGAGAAAAGCTTGCCAAGCAGCTTTCGAGGAATTTCTACGACCCATGGAAACTCCCTCGATCTTATCAAAAACACTGGATGAAGAAAATCTATTCATTTATTTAGCAGTTTCCCTGCATGCACTTGGTGCGGCTCTCTTACGGGAAGAAGCAAGAATCTAGCGACCCGTGTACTACATCAGAAAAAGATTCACCGGAGCTAAGAAGAATTACCCAAAGTTGGAAAAGCTAGCATATTTCCACTTGATCACATCCCGAAAATTACGACGTACTTCCAGGCTCATCCGATTAAAGCATTGACTGACCAGCCCCTGAAGCATTTTCTATACAGGTCGGAAACTATCGGACTACTACTTAAGTGTAATATAGAGTTGAGTCAATATGATAACACATACTACCCAAGGAAAGCCATCAATGGGCAAGCGTTGGCCGACTTCATCATCGAATTTACTATGCAGGATGACGAGGAGGAAGTTCCGTTAGAAACAGACACACAATGGAAGCACTTCGTCGACGGTGCATCTAACAAGTTCTATTCGGGAGCAGGAGTAGTGCTTGAAATCCCCGCGAGGCGAGCCATTAGCTACGCTTTGCATTTGGAACTCCCTGCCGCAAACAACAAAGAAGAATATGAAGCACTGATTGCCGGACTGAAATTTATGAAGGAGCTTAAAATAAAATCTATTCACATATATAGCGACTCACAACTGGCCGTTTGTTAAGTAAAAGGGGAGTATCGGGCGCGTGGTTAGAATCCTGCCTCGTAACTGTCCAAAGTACAAGAACTACTAAGGGACGTCGAGCATAACACTATAACTCACATCACACAAGAGAAAAACACCAAGGCAGACTATTTGGCCAAGTTGGAAAGCTCTGGAGAAGCCCAGTCATAGGGATTAGTTTTGGTTTTATGCTAACCAACTTGAGCATAGACGAAATGGACATAGACTAGATTTTAGACACCACTGTCGAGCTAGATACATGGATGACACCGATAATGGACTACCTACTTGTAGGAACCCTACCATCTGATCAAAATCAATGGAAGAAGCTCCTCTGTAACGCCAAGGTTCATGATACAGGATGTGATACTTCATCGAAGGGGATTCTCGATGAGACGACCTGACTTTCCACTCCCGGAAAATCGCATCATCTTTAAGAAAGAAAGGGATAGAAAAGAGAATAGAAGAAGAGAAGAAAGAAACAACATCAGAATCTACACAACGGAACGAATAAATTATATTAATAACATAAATATTACATAGTTTACAACCAATATCAGAGTACACAGATATACAACACATACTAGACAGTTATAAACCCCTGTCTAGTTATACAACATAATACAACAACTCAGAGAAAACACAGCGGAATACTAGATATATATCTACACGCGGAAGCCTCCTGCTCCATTGCTCCTTCACAATTCGTCAAAGCTACCTGAATCCTAACCTGAATTCCCTTGGTTACTCGTAAAAATTTGAGTACCCAAGAGTTTATGAAAAACAAAAATGAATTACTAATTAAATTAAAATGAATTAAATTAATTACATCATCAATAATTAATTTAAAATAAATTAAATAAATCACTACATCAATATAAACCTTTCTTACTCTAACATTTAATTGATTACAATCAATAAATCATTCATTATTAATTACCTAAATTAACCACTTTTGATTAATTATCCTTAATTACATTTATGTAATTAACCTCAATTAATTCACAAAATTAATTATTCTTAACTAAAAAATAATTAACCTTTAATTACTTCAATTAATTAATTAATCATAATTAATTACATTAATCCTTAATTAATTACATTAATTAATTACCTTTAATTACCTATTATTGATTAATTAATCATAATTAATCAACTTTAATTACATCATTAATTATAATAATTAATGATCCTTAATTATTCCTTAAATTAATCACTCTAAGTAATTAACTAATTTAATTAGTATATTAAACCAAATTAATTATCCTTAAATTAATTTCTTAATTAATACCTTGATTAATTATTAAATAATTAATCCAAATTACTTCATACTTAAACATCTCCATTTAATTACAATCTGTAATTATTAAACAATTACTTAACTAAGTAATTTCCAATCATTAATTACATAAAGTAATTATTTATAAAACCCAAATGTTTAAAATTAATTAAACTTAATTAATTAAAATAAACAATCTCACTAAATTAAATTAACTACATTAAGTAATTAATTTCCTAATTACTTTATCAAGTAATTACACTCAAACCATTTACAATCGATTATTATTAAATTAATTAATCCAATTAATTATAAAAATTAACCATATTAATTAAGTGTTAAATAATCATGGTTAATGACCTTCATTAACCATCCTCAAATTATTTTATAAGGTAACTAACTTAAATTAATTACCAATTAAATTACCTTTAATTATTTATTAATTAAAGATTAATTATTGAATTTATTAACCTTAATTTAGAACTTAATTACATAACTAATAATATTCATTCATCATTAATTAATAACTTAATTAATGATCTAAATTTTAAATTGATTAATCATTAATCAATTATTAATTCCAAATTTAATTTATTTAATTAAATTAATTAATTAATCTTAATTACCTTATTAAATTAATTTTGAAATATAAATCTTAATTTAAATTTCAAGACAAACATAACTTAATTATGTTTAAAACAATTTAATTAAATCTAAGTACTTATGAAATTACCTTTAAATTTCAATTTAAATTCAAGTTTAAAACTTATCAAAGTTTTAAATAATTTAAAACTTTATAAATTGCAAATCAAATAAATGCTATGGAAATTTTTGAAGTTAAAGTCGTTTCAAAACTTTCAATAATTTAAATTTCCATTTTAATTTGAAACTTCAAATTTAAACCTTCTTTAAAATTTAATCTTGAATTTAACTTTTAAATTCCAGATTTAAATTAACCTTAAATCTATTCATATATTTAAAATCTCATTATTAAATGGTTTGAACTATTTTATCATCATGATATAGTTGATTAAGATAAATTTTTAAACTTAAATTTCTATTTAAAAGCTGGAATTTGAATTTAATTAAAAACTTAAGCTTGCATTTGAATTTAAACTTAAACCTTACTCTAAACATAAAACTGCAGAATTAAAAAGTTTAAATCCAGATTTAAAAAAAAAACAGAAAAACAGGTTTCAAAACCTGGAATTTGAATTCAAATCAAAAATACAAACTTGAATTCAAATCAAAGTACAACTTGCATTTGATTTTAAACATAAACTTTTCTTTAAACAAAAACTACAGATTTTAAAATTAAAAAAAAACAGATTTTAAAGGAAACAGGTCTGCAACCTGGAACCTGCAAGCTACAGAATAACCCGAGAAACATTATTTCTACTTCGGGTTTCATACAGCCTTACTTCGAGTTTCACATTGACCTGCTTCGAGTCATTCTCCCACTTTCCCCACATCTCCCCTACAACACCCAAATTCAAAGTTGGAAAACATATTACAGGTTTCTGTTCCACCTGTCAATGGCCATTTGTTCGCCACTCCGATCACCTGAGTATCCTCCTCTCCGGCCATGAATTACTCTACACACCAACTACCCACACACCAAAAACCCAATCACTCGATCCACTCTTCACCTCCTCACTGTCCCAAACTTTAACCCTTATTCAAAACTTAGTGTTCAAACCAAAATTTTCCCACAGCAACCAATCAAGCAATTTATTATTCTCATTACAGATTTTCTATGGATCTAAGATCTTTACTTAATAACTCAGAAGAGTTTTGAGTTCCCACAAATATCAGATTGCAAGAATCTGCTAAAAATCAAATTTTCTGTTCAAGAACAAACTGTAAATAGAACATACACCAAAAATACTAATACTAAATTTAAAAATCAGTTTCTAGTAACTGTTTTTGGTTTATGAAACTATTTTTTTAAATATTAATATGATTTTTTTGATAGAAATAAACATACATGATATTGTCTTCTATTTCCAGGGTCAATACCTATATTTTCTTTCTTGAATTATATATGTTTTTTTTCCTTATTTATCTTAATGAAAGAACAACTTTGCTTCATAATTTTGTTTATGTCAGGAAATAATTCAAGTGGTAGGTATTCAAACAAAATTTTGGTTGTGTGGAAATCAAAGAAAACAGAACAGGGAATTGGAAAAAAAAAACAAAACAACATGCACATCATTAAAAATCATATCAACAGTTATCTATAGCATCAGTAAATAGCTATTCCTTTTCAATAACTAGCATGCAACCTATTTGAAATTTTAAAGTTAAAAGGTTACTCACCATTTCAATGCAGACCACTATGTTTTTTATGAATTTGCAGAAAACATGAAAAAGCAGACTTGACCCTCTGTTGTACTTCAAGTTGTCCAAAAATCCTGATGAAATGTTGGTATGCAGATGAAGATGATGCAGTAGCTAATCCCCCCAAAACCATGCAGATGCTAACCATTTCCAGATTTAAACAGTGCAGAAAATGCAGGCTCTTTGATTTGAATATGCAGAATTGCTTCAGGCTAAATGCTTTTGAATTTTTCCAGAAAACAAACATGTGCAGGCTCAATTTGATCTTGAGGAAGTGAATATGCAGATTGATGTTTTGAAGAGGTGACATTTGTACAGGGTTTTCTAAAATTTTAGGAAATGGGATATGCAAGTTTTGGATTTGAATATGCAGATGAATTTGCAGATTTTGGAACTTGCAGGTTTACTTGAATTTTTAGAGATTTTGAAGAAGTGCAGATTTTAGGATTAGTACAGGGTTTTGATGAATTTGTATATGTAGATGGAGGATTTGAATATGCAGATGAATTTGTGGTATGCAGATTTGAATATGGTTTTGATTATGCATATTTGATCTTTGATTGTAAATGCAGATTTGTGGATTGCCAATATGAAAACGATTCAGATTTTAAAGGTTTGAAGATTTTTCTTTAATGAAGGAAAATAAATATGAAATATGAATGAAGACGCCAACTATACAAATGTATTTTCAGATTTAATGAAGAAAAAGAAAAGAAAAACTACAATTTTAACACTTGTCAAAAGAATGCTAATTTTTAAACACATGTTAAATAAATGCATATGAATCTAACACATGTATTTCCTTTAAAGATAATTAGTATTTATATTTACAAAATAATGCATGTATTAGCTTTGTTTCCATTTGTTAATTTAAATTTGAATATGTGTATAAATTATAAAAGAAATAAAAACAAATTATGTTTATAAATGAACTTATACATATCAAAAATTAAAACAATCAAACAATTTAAAAGTTTATACTTTTAAATTTAAATTCAACTAAATTCAAAATCAAATATTTTTCAAATCAAGTTATACATAATAATTCAATTTGAAATAAAAATTACAAATCTTATTCAAAAATTATTTATAAAGTCAATACAATATTAATATTGCTTTTATAAATCTCTTTTTTAAAATTTAAAATTATTTTACAAAATATTCATTTTATTAAGCCATAAAACCAATTTGTTAAATTTATTCTAAATTTAAAACAATACCAATTTATTTAAAATTTGAACCATATATTTATATTGTAAATAGAAATCAATTTATTATTTTTAAAAGATAAAATAACCAATTTAAATATTTATTGAAGAAGATTATTAGATCTATCTGAAAAATTATTATCAGAATATCAATATTAATTTAATTTTAACTACAGATTATTAAATTGATATTGTTAAAAATTCCGGGATGTTACAATCCTTCCCCCTTAAAAGAATTTTGTCCTCGAAATTTAAAACAAAGGTAATTTAATAATCTCATTAAATTTTAAATATAAACACAAGCATATATCAAACATATGCTAACAACCAAAACAACCAATTAAACAAATCTAATTATCCAGACAAATTCTGGATAAAATTTTATCGAGTTTCCCCAGATATATATATATATATATATATATATACACCGGGATACTCGTTCTAGAGAATCCAAACAAACAATACTATGAAGCTACAAAGCTCCTATACAACTATATCTATAACACTAGACAAGATATCAGACTACAAACGAGTCTGACTCAACAACCAAAACTACAGAACTGCTGGTTCCGCAACCAGAGATAGATCATACACGTACTCCCTCAGAGATACGTGAAACTCATCGAATCCCAGTTATCCAAACTGGCAATTCAATCCTGTAGATCAATCACTCTCTCCTAGATACAGAAAAGATCCAAAACACTTCAGAGCTAGCTTCTTAGACTTACCCAAACTTATAGCTCACTTATGATCAGAGAAAATTTATCCAAAATTAAATCTCCGTCTTCAGAGTCCAAATCCCTTCAACTCTTATCCACAAAACTCTTCAGACAATCCTGAGCTGTACACAACCTTACCGATCAGCTCAACCTTCGCTGATGCTTCTAGAAACAACTAGACCAATAAACTCAACAAAATGATCTCCTCAAGATCAACCAAAACCAAGAATTCAAACTCAACTCCTCAACATCAGAAGATAACAACTTACTTCTCCTATCCGGGCAAAGAAAAGCAGATACACTTCCAAACTGCTTCCACTGCTCAACTCTAATCTGAAGTAGAAGAAGAATGCAAGCACAAACAGGACAATCACCCCAGAGATATGGTTAAACAAATCCATAAGAAACTTTCAGAAGTTCCTCCAAAATTCTGAGATGCTACACCAATTCAATCTCCTTGAAACCATCCTACCATTGAACCATCCGTACCACTCTTGGAATTCCAGTCGATAAGAAAACTCAATCTCCAGATACGGAAAAAACCCTGACTTCCTGAAGACATCCAGAAAAATTCAGATAACCTAAGAGATCACTCAAACAATCGCAAGTCGCTTTTGCGAACACCCAAACCAAATCCAAGTAAAACTGTTCTCCCTTAACCAAATAGAACAGCTTAAACTTCACCAGCCAACTCATCGAAGAAACAGGTCCACTTGACTGCTTCTGAACTCCACTCCAGAGAACTGCTAAGCCAGAAGATCTCTTGCCAACACCGAGAACACTCCAAACTGCACTGCTTCCACAGATGCTAAAGAATTCCAAAACAAAGCTCTCCGAGAAACTCGGAGTTCAAAGCAAACAGAAACTCAAGCTGACCACAGCCACAACACTGAAGCAGACTCGTCTCCTTAAACTTGTTCCAAAGAAAACATCTTCGGGAACACCCATAGTTACTGCATCTCATCACGCAGCTACTATTCCTTAAGGTATCAAAATACCATCACTTGCTTCTACCAACCAACAGATTCAAACACTACTCATCCAACTTCAGAAATGAACTCCGAACCTTCGCAGGTTTCCTTCAGAGATCAATGAAGTTCTTCATCACTACAGAACTCACTCGAGACGGTATTAGGTCTACAGTCTCAATAGAACACCTCCAACCTCAATCATTCAAACTCCAACCAATGGTAGTCGTGTTACACACACTACTACCCCATCTACCTTTATAACTTATATTGGAAAACCTGAACAGGTAACCCAATAGACAGGTATATATATATATATATATTAAAAATTACAAATACGCTCTCTCAAGAAAGAAACCACTATAGGGCCTAGGTATTCACTCAACCTAATGCTCCCTAAAGAAAGATACACTTCAGAGCCTAGGTATTCGCTCAGCCTAAAGCTCTGATACCAACTGAGACGACCCGACTTTCCACTCCCGGAAAATCGCATCATCTTTAAGAAAGAAAGGGATAGAAAAGAGAATAGAAGAAGAGAAGAAAGAAACAACATCAGAATCTACACAGCGGAACGAATAAATTATATTAATAACATAAATATTACATAGTTTACAACCAATATCAGAGTACACAGATATACAACACATACTAGACAGTTATAAACCCCTGTCTAGTTATACAACATAATACAACAACTCAGAGAAAACACGCGGAATACTAGATATATATCTACACGCGGAAGCCTCCTGCTCCATTGCTCCTTCACAATTCGTCAAAGCTACCCGAATCCTAACCTGAATTCCCTTGGCTACTCGTAAAAATTTGAGTACCCAAGAGTTTATGAAAAACAAAAATAAATTCCGGGTCAGACATGGGTCTGGTGTGAGTAACATGTTAAAGTTGCTTAACTTTTAAAAACCTTTTGAAAAGAAAGGTATCACGTAAGACTTCCCACACATAAACATGGAAATTTTTTTACCTTACGCTAACCAAAACATTTGATAGGAAATCCGATGATATTATAATAGTGTCTAGGGTTTTCAAGTAAATATGAAATAGCCGAAATTGTTACATCTATTAAATTCCAGCTACTAGCCACAAAAGCGGGTAATACAATCAAAACCGTTGGCACTTATTGGATTTTGGATTCCATACAATGGCAGGGCTACTGGGGTACCGCCCGTCACAGTACGTGGCCTAGATCAACGTGCCGAGGATCACTCCCGACCCCCTGCAACACAAAGCCGGACCCATTCCTTACTGAATAGTTCCGAACAAGACAACCCCGTGGTTGTAGCTAGCAACCATCCACACAGCCGAATATGAAGGGACTTCTAGACAGGGATCAATCTTGCTCTCCAGTGGGCGCGACCCACGAAGCCTTGCTGCACCTCCCCTATTTTAGCCATTCCCGGTTGATGAGGCTTGAGGCTACGATTACCTTTATAGGACATATCACTTAGAATGCTCATCGTCCACCTGACGATGTTCTGAAAGCATTCAATCCATACAAGTTCGTTCTGGGTTCGAACGAAACCGAAGGCATTATCTCGTTACACTCATTTTGGAATCACCCTCAGAGTTAACGACAATAACCCTTGCACTCTAATTCACCATCTCGAATCTATAAGAACTAATTCCGTCAACTCATTACGGAATCACCCACAGAGTTATATTGACTCATAGTCCTTATACCTCGAGTCTTCACAAAGCTCCACTTTGATATACGACCTAACGTTATTTGGAATCGATGTGGTTTTCGGATATCCAAATATGGAAACCGATCTCGGTCTCATCGAAATCCAAAGCGTGTCCTTTAAGGTCCAAGTTGTTTAAAGTTTAAAACAATTCAATCACAGTATCTATATACACACAGATAGATAACTCACAATCATAACTGATAATCAACATTATCACATAACAGGTATTCCACATCATCAATATCAAATAGATATACCATATATCATCATTACAATAGATAACCTATGTTGTCATCACAATACAATCAAACATCCATACCACACAATATCAGTTATCCCATTACTGAGATCACAAAGCATCCAAGACAATCAATGTCATCCATTCATCCATAAGCAATGATTTATTCATACGATATAATTAATTCAAAATGAATTAAATTAACTATCTCTATTACTAATTAAATTAAAATGAATTAAATTAATTACATCATCTATAATTAATTTAAAATAAATTAAATAAATTACTATATCAATATAAACCTTTCTTACTCTAACATTCAATTGATTACAATCAATAAATCATTCATTATTAATTACCTAAACTAACCACTCTTGATTAATTATCCTTAGTTACATTTATGTAATTAACCTCAATTAATTCACAAAATTAATTATTCTTAACTAAACAATAATTAACCTTTAATTACTTCAATTAAATAATTAATCATAATTAATTACATTAATCCTTAATTAATTACATTAATTAATTACCTTTAATTACCTATTATTGATTAATTAATCATAATTAATCAACTTTAATTACATCATTAATTATAATAATTAATGATCCTTAATTATTCCTTAAATTAATTACTTCAAGTAATTAACTAATTCAATTACTATATTAAACCAAATTAATTATCCTTAAATTAATTTCTTAATTAATTCCTTGATTAATAATTAAATAATTAATCCAAATTACTTCATACTTAAACATCTCCATTTAATTACAATCTGTAATTATTAAACAATTACTTAACTAAGTAATTTCCAATCATTAATTACATAAAGTAATTATTTATAAAACCCAAATGTTTAACATTAATTAAACTTAATTAATTAAAATAAACAATCTCACTAAATTAAATTAACTACATTAAGTAATTAATTCCCTAATTAATTTATCAAGTAATTACACTCAAACCATTTACAATCGATTATTATTAAATTAATTAATCTAATTAATTATAAAAATTAACCATATTAATTAATTGTTAAATAATCATGGTTAATGACCTTCATTAACCATCCTTAAATTATTTTATAAGGTAATTAACTTAAATTAATTACCAATTAAATTATCTTTAATTATTTATTAATTAAAGATAATTATTAAATTTATTAACCTTAATTTAAAACTTAATTACATAACTAATAATATTCATTCATCATTAATTAATAACTTAATTAATGATCTAAATTTTAAATTGATTAATCATTAATCAATTATTAATTCCAAATTCAATTTATTTAATTAAATTAATTAATTAATCTTAATTACCTTATTAAATTAATTTTGAAATATAAATCTTAATTTAAATTTCAAGACAAACATAACTTAATTATGTTTAAAACAATTTAATTCAAATCTAAGCTTATGAAATTACCTTTAAATTTCAATTTAAATTCTAGTTTAAAACTTATCAAAGTTTTAAATAATTTAAAACTTTTTAAATTGCAAATCAAATAAATGTTATGGAAATTTTTAAAGTTAAAGTCATTTCAAAACTCTAATAATTTAAATTTCCATTTTAATTTGAAACTTAAAATTTAAACCTTCTTTAAAATTTAATCCTGAAATTCAAATTCAACTTTTAATTCCATATTTAAATTAACCTTAAATCTATTCATATATTTAAAATCTCATTATTAAAAGGTTTGAACTATTTTATCATCATGATATGGTTGATTAAAATAAATTTTTAAACTTAAATTTCTATTTAAAAACTGGAATTTGAATTTAATTATAAACTTAAGCTTGCATTTGAATTTAAACTTAAACTTTACTCTAAACATAAAACTGCAGATTTAAAAAATTTAAATCCAGATTTAAAAAAAACAGAAAAACAGGTTTCAAAACCTGGAATTTGAATTCAAATCAAAAATACAAACTTGAATTCAAATCAAAATATAACTTGCATTTGATTTTAAACTTAAACTTTTCTTTAAACAAAAACTACAGATTTTAAAATTTAAAAAAAATAGATTTTAAAGGAAACAGGTCTGCAACCTGAAACCTGCAAGTTACAGAGTAACCCGAGAAACATTATTTCTACTACGGGTTTCATACAGCCTTACTTCGAGTTTCACATTGACCTGCTTCGAGTCATTCTCCCACTTTCCCCACATCTCCCCTGCAACACCCAAATTCAAACCTGGAAAACATATTATAGGTTTCTGTTCCACCTGTTAATGGCCATTTGTTCGTCACTCCGATCACCTGAGTATCCTCCTCTCTGGCCATGAATTACTCTACACACCAACTACCCACACACCAAAAACCCAATCACTCGATCCACTCTTCACCTCCTCACTGTCCCAAACTTTAACCCATATTCAAAACTTAGCGTTCAAACCAAAATTTTCCCACAGCAACCAATCAAGCAATTTATTATTCTCATTATAGATTTTCTATGGATCTAAGATCTTTACTTAATAACTCAGAAGAGTTTTGAGTTCCCACAAATATCAGATTGCAAGAATCTGCTAAAAATCAAATTTTCTGTTCAAGAACAAACTGTAAATAGAACATACACCAAAAATACTAATACTAAATTTAAAAATCAGTTTCTAGTAACTGTTTTTGGTTTATGAAACTGTTTTTCTTTTTAATATTAATATGATTTGTTTGATAGAAACAAACATACATGATATTGTCTTCTGTTTCCAGGGTCAATACCCATATTTTCTTTCTTGAATTATATATGTTTTTTTTCTTATTTATCTTAATGAAATAACAACTTTGCTTTATAATTTTGTTTATGTCAGGAAATAATTCAAGTGGTAGGTATTCAAACAAATTTTGGTTGTCTGGAAATCAAAGAAAACAGAACAGGGAATTGGAAAAAAAAACAAAACAACATGCACATCATTAAAAATCATATCAACAGTTATCTATAGCATCAGTAAATAGCTATTCCATTTCAATAACTAGCATGCAACCTATTTGAAATTTTAAAGTTAAAAGGTTACTCACCATTTCAATGCAGACCACTGTGTTCTTTATGAATTTGCAGAAAACATGAAAAAGCAGACTTGACCCTCTGTTGTACTTCAAGTTGTCCAAAAATCCTGATGAAATGTTGGTATGAAGATGAAGATGATGCAGTAGCTAATCCCCCCAAAACCATGCAGATGCTATCCATTTCCAGATTTAAACAGAGTGCAGAAAATGCAGGCTCTTTGATTTGAATATGCAGAATTGCTTCAGGCTAAATGCTTTTGAATTTTTCCAGAAAACAAACATGTGCACGCTCAATTTGATCTTGAGGAAGTGAATATGCAAATTGATGTTTTGAAGAGGTGAAATTTGTACAGGGTTTTCTAAAATTTTAGGAAATGGGATATGCAAGTTTTGGATTTGAATATGCAGATGAATTTGCAGATTTTGGAACTTGCAGGTTTACTTGAATTTTTATAGATTTTGAAGAAGTGCAGATTTTAGGATTAGTACAGGGTTTTGATGAATTTGTATATGTAGATGGAGGATTTGAATATGCAGATGAATTTGTGGTATGCAGATTTGAATATGGTTTTGATTATGCAGATTTGATCTTTGATTGTAAATGCAGATTTGTGGATTGCCAATATGAAAATGATTCAGATTTTAAAGGTTTGAAGATTTTTATTTGATGAAGGAAAATAAATATGAAATATGAATGAAGATGCCAACTATACAAATGTATTTTCAGATTTAATGAAGAAAAAGAAAAGAAAAACTAAAAATTTTAACACTTGTCAAAAGAATGCTAATTTTTAAACACATGTTAAATAAATGCATATGAATCTAACACATGTATTTCCTTTAAAGATAATTAGTATTTATATTTACAAAATAATGCATGTATTAGCTTAGTTTCCATTTGTTAATTTAAATTTGAATATGTGTATAAATTATAAAAGAAATAAACACAAATTATGTTTATAAATGAACTTATACATATTAAAAATTAAAACAATCAAACAATTTAAAATTTTATACTTTTAAATTTAAATTCAACTAAATTCAAAATCAAATATCTTTCAAATCAAGTTATACATAATAATTCAATTTGAAATAAAAATTACAAATCTTATTCAAAACTTATTTATAAAGTCAATACAATATTAATATTGCTTTTATAAATCTCTTTTATTAAATTTAAAATCATTTTACAAAATATTCATTTTATTAAGCCATAAAACCAATTTGTTAAATTTATTCTAAATTTAAAACAATACCAATTTATTTAAAATATGAACCATATATTTATATTGTAAATAGAAATCAATTTATTATTTTTAAAAGATAAAATAACCAATTTAAATATTTATTGAAGAAGATTATTAGATCTATCTGAAAAATTATTATCAGAATATCAATATCAATTTAATTTTAACTACAGATTATTAAATTGATATTGTTAAAAATTCCGGGATGTTACACTCGACCCCTCTTCTTTAGTGCCCGACCGATGATGAAGCACGACAAATCTTGAAGGAAGTACATAAAGGAGAATGCGGAGACCACACTGGGGGCTGATGCTGGCAAAGAAAGTCCTTCGATACAGATACTTTTGGCTAACAATAAATTACGATGCCATAGATCACGCCAGAAGATGCGATCGCTGTCAAAGATTCAGCAAAATTAAGAGAACTCCTTCAACGAAATTGATGCAAACGGTCAACCCATAGACTTTCGTGACATGGAGGATCAATCTGATTGGTGTCCTTCCAATAGCTAAAGGAGCAGCCAAATATGCTATAGTTTCCATAGATTATTTCACAAAATGGGCCGAAGCGGAACCGTTGGCCACCATAACCATAAATATATTTATTAACTTTGTTACTAAAAACATCATTTGTAGGTTCGGTGTGCCGCAAAAAATCATCTGCAGTGGCTTACGCGTAACAAACGTGCAAGTCAAAGCAATAAACAAGATCATCAAATCCACCATCAAGAAGCGATTAACAAAAGCAAAAGGAAATTGGGTTGATGAACTTCCACTTGCACTATAGGTATACAGAACAACACACAAAGCGACAACCGGCCACACTCCGTTCGCATTAGTATATGGTTCAGAAGCAGTGATTTCTATTGAATTAGAAAGCCCCTTGCACTGAAGGTGGAATTTCAGTCAAGCATTAAACGAGAAACTCCTACTCAAATTGCTAGACATGGTTGATGAAAAAAGAGAAGAAGCAAAGTTGAGAACGGCTGCCCACCATAAAAGGGTTGCATGGTAATTCAACTCCAAAGTTCATATTCAGACCTTTGGAGTTGGAGATCTTGTGCTAAAACGGGTATACCCTGTACCCAAGCCTTCGGACCAAACTGGGAAGGAATGTATGTCGTGAATCAAAAGCTCAATGATGTGACTTTCAAGCTGACAACTGTCGACGGGGTCATAGTTCCAAGAGCCTTGAATAGTGAATCGTTCTGCTGTTATTTCATCTATAAAACTATTTTATGTATTTTCTATCTCTTCAGTAAATAAGCCATCCCGAAAATGCTGATGGCATTGCAAATAGGCAAAGAATCTGCCATGCTTTCCTTAACAAAGTTTGCTTCTTGAACCAACCGAACCGTGTTCATAATAATTACCCGTAGAGTAGATGGAAGCAAATCGACTCAAACTGATTCTTGCCCCTAACAATTAAATTGCTCCGGCAGCATCGAGAGGGTCAAGAAAAATCAAAAGCTCATCATGTTGCCTGAAGATAGGCAACAACGGGGAGCCTAAAAATAAAAGCTCATGTGTTGCGTGAAGATAGGTAACATCGAGGAGCCCTAAAAAATTTCTCGTGTTCCCCGAAGATAGACAACATCAAGGAGCTCCAGAATAAAAAACTTCTCGTGTTGCCCGAAGATAGGCAACATTAAGGAGCCCCAAAATAAAAAATCCCCATGTTCCCTAAAGCTAGGAAACATCGAGGAGCATCAAAAAACTCCTCATATTGCCCTAAGATAGGAAACACCAAGGAACCCCAAAACTAAAACTCCTCATGTTGCATGAAGATAGGAAACATCGAAGAGCCTCAAAATATCAACTCCTTGTGTTGCCCGAACAAAGGCAATCCCAAGGAGCACCGAAATGACAACTCCCCGTGTTTCCCGAAGATAGGCAACACCAAGGAAAAACAAAAGCTGCATATCTCATGAGCCGTTCGCCAAAATTCTAACTCCTCATGCTTCCCAAAGAAAGGCAACGCCAAGGAGCGTGAGAAACCGCAAATATATAGTCAAGAATAGTAAGTGCAACCCATACAAAATTGAGCACTTTAGGATTCGAACTCAAGTTGCATTGAAAGCAACACGTGCCTTACCCAAAAAATTGACACTTGAACGAGGGCATTCAATAATCGACAACATATACCCATATGCAAGTTGCATATTCACCTGAACGTAACCAAAAATAAGATTGCATGCCAAAATCACAATATCAGTTACTTGAAAATAGTTTGAAGTGAACAACTCTTGAACTGGGGGTATATACCTATACTAAGGCAGAAAAAAATAGACATAACAAGTTTACAGGCTCTGTCATTCCAAACAACAAGTTCATAAGTTCACACGTTCTATCTCAAATTTTTTTCAACTTCTAAACAAAAATTCCAAACAAAAATTTTCTAAAGTTTTGCGAATTTCCAAACAAAAAAACTCTCCAAGTGCTGTTAATCTTTAAGTTCTATCACTTCAAATGAAGGACTTTGGCTATAATCATAGAAATAGTAGAGTACGAAATGGAACAAGCACAAGTACGTAGAGCATATATGAACAAATAGATAAAATACAGTCAAAACATCATTGCATTGCTCATGATTTTCTATACATAGGATCTAAATATGAGGGACGTACCCACACAACATTGGCCAACAAAGGGAAAATACAGACTCTACAGTATGGATGCAAAGTGTAGACTCTGCACTTGAACAAAGTGGTTCAAAAAGAAACAAAAAAGTCAAAACAAGCTAGTCTTCTTGCAAGCGCCAACCGCTTAACGCTTTTTGCCACTACTTCCCTTTCCCCCTTTGGTTGGTAGCTTCTGCTTCTTTTCGCGAGAGGTGTCGCTGCCAGTAATGTCAACGTGCACTTCGATGGAAATATCCTGCTCCGATAGTTTATCAAAAGAGCTTCCCTTTCCTTTGTGTTTCTTCGATTTCTGGGAACTCTTCGAAACCTTGACTGCCTCCACCTTTTCCTTCTTGACGACAACCAAATCATGCAGGGTCTTTTGCGGTTGCTCTGTCTATGTCTGTAGCTCCTTAGCCTCTGCAGCAATTATATCACCTACCAAAGACGCTGAGGGGTCATCCAAGCCATAGAGTGCTGCTATTTTCTCAGCCTTCGGCCCCGGTTGTGAACAAGACATGGATGTGGGCACTAAAGCAGGAACAGATACAATCTTAGGAGGAGGTAAAAAGGCAGCAGGCGTAGAAGCCGAAGTAGTTGGTGCGTCGATAGGGAAAGTGGATGGACCTATAAGATTAAAGATTAAAGAGTTAAATGTAGGATCTAGATTAACCCTAGAGGGGGGGGGTGAATAGGGTTATAGCAAATTTTCTCGATTTAAACACAGAAATAAACTACAGAAATAAATATGCAGTAAAATAAATCACACACAAAATTTACTCAGCTTCGGCAACCCCTGCCTACTGCTGCATTCACAGATTTCTATTAGAATTAAACAGTATCACGCTTACAAATACCCTACTAGACTCGCAGACCCTTTTGCTCCCGCTCACAAACACTCTACTAGACTCTCACACCCTGCTCCCGCCTATAGAGTTTCGCTCACTCGCAAACACTGCTCCCGCCTATAGAGCTTTGCAAACTCGCATACCCTGCTCACTGAGCTAATTCTAAATAGACAATCTGACACTACCTAATCCCTAGGTGGTGATTTACAAATTCTTCGACTCGAAAAGAAAAAACAACTTCAAAAATAACCGCAGGAGCAAAAATTAAAATACGAACTTGAATGCATAATTTTTGCTCAAATAAAATAAGAAAAACCCCTTTAATTTAAAACCCTAAATAATTAAATAACTAAATCCCCTTGAAAATAGACAAGGCCGGCCCTTGTTATTTTTCACCCGATCCACTGTGAAGTAAAAATGCGGCCTCTCTTTGTCGAATTAGGGCTTTGGCTTCTTTCTCGAATTAGGGCTTCATTCTGATGATCGATTCTCTGATTTGTGACCGATGGCTTGCGTCGCTTGTTCTCTGATAATTGATTCTTGTTGCTAGCTCGTTCTCTGATGATCGATTTGCGTTGACAGTTCGTTCTCTGATGATCGAGTTGTTGATGATTCGGTATGTTATTTCTTTTCGTTGCTGGTTTTAATGATTTGCTTGACTCTATAACTCGATGCCGATGATGATAGTATGGGGTTTTTATTTATATGAATTCGAATCAATTGATTCGTTCATATTCACTTTGATACTTTCCCAATTTTGTTGCAACTTGATGCGCACGGCTTCTATTCTGTAGCGTTCGATTTCGCTTGATTCACACGGCATTAAAACTTTCCTCTTTTTGATACTTTGACTATTTCAAAGAATAATAATACGAATTGGATACTTTCATGAATTCGAATTGGACTTGGTCTACTTGTAATCTCTGGTATTTTATTGCTGACTTTTTCTTTCGGCAACAACTTGTTGATTACCTGTAGTTGCTGCTATATTACTTCGAATTGCATTCTGTGCATACTGTACTCGGTCGAGTTCATCCCCATTTTGTAGACCTGAACCTTGCATTTTATACAAAAGTATATGCTCACTATCTTCTGTTCACCTGCATGTTTACTGTGACGTTGGTCTTCATGTACTTGATATTGTAGTCTTCTTCGAACTGTCTTCATGTCTTGTTTCATGTTGCAACTGACTTGTGTCTGCATTGTATTGATGATTTTGTATGCTTGTAACTTTGGTTTTATACTGCTTCACCATGTCACTTGAGGTCTTGCAGTTTGGTTACTGATGCATTGTTGTACATTGGTCATTTCTGCTATGTTATCTTAACTGCTGCCACTTTGTAGTTGCTCTGCACTTTGGTGGCTCTGGCTTGTTTATCTGAACTTGTTCTTGTATTCACTGGTCAGTGGTGTTCATTGTGATGATTTTGTTGCTCTGACTTGTATCACTTATGCAGTCTCCACTGTTGCTGTTTGATGCTATCTTGAATTTGCGCAGTCCATGTTGCATTCATTCCATTTTGCATTGATGCAGTGCTGTCATGTTGTTTGCAACTGTGTTGCACTTGTATCACTGGTATTTGAACTAAACTTGTGTATCTTGTAGCTTTCATCACTGGTGCATGTACATTGCTTCATGTTGCCTTCAGTAGCTTCACTGTTGCATTTGTATCACTGGTTCATTGCACTGTTTCATGCATGCTCGACATTGTGACTTGAGCTTTGTATATGAACTGTGTTGTCTTCATGCCTGACTTGATGTTTGTAACTTGTGATTTCATGCTTCATGCATGTACTCTGTTCATATGTTCTTGGTGGCATTTCTTTGGACTGCACTGCAGTATTCATTATGTTGGTCGAGCTTGCATTCTTTGTTGGCACTTTTGAATGTTTGCAGCTTGGTCTTGAGTTGTTTAATGAAGAGGTTGAACTTGCATACTTCATGTAGCCTTTTGGTCTGACTGTTGCTTCATGTAGTTGACATATCTCATGCTCGAGTTCTTTGCATACTTCATGACTGTACTGTTCTTGTTGAGTTGATATATTTGTGGTCTTCATTTGGTGATTTGCACTTGGTGCAGTTTCCATATTTGTGCTCGAGCTTGCATGTGTACCACTAATCATGCTTGTGATATTCATTTGGGTTTGTGTGTTGTCTCTGACCTGAGCTGTTGCCTTTGCATTCATTCATTAGTTTATTTGATCATTGGACTGGCTGTTGTAGTCGAGTTGTATTCATGTACACTACTGCCTTGAGCATGATTCACTTCATGTTGTGCTTGCACACTTGCTATTGTTGGCTGCGCACACGAGTTGGCGAGGCAGTGCACACGTGTATGAACGTACACGTGTGTATTGCAGCCACTTATGATTACCTGTCCCTGTAATATCTATGTGCACGACTTTGTGATGAATTCAAGTGTGAATGATGACGAACAACCCAAATAACTGAGGCAAATCATATTTTCAAAAATCGTATTTCATTTTATATTGCAAAAATATTTCTTTTTCAATTTTACTGCGTTAGTGAATATTTTTCCAGATTTCTCAGATGCTGGATTCAAACTGGAATGCAGTTGAAGACAAGATACGAGTGTGAGTGATATGTAGTGAGGTTATCAATGTAAAAATATTTGTGATGTAATCCTGATGTAATCAAAAATGTATATGTATAGTGAGAGCATGAATTTGTACTATTCAAGATTGTAATAAATATTTGTTTGAATAAAATTTCTGTTTGAATTCAAAATCTGTGTAACTTGTTCTGTTTGAATTCAAATTCAAATTCTGTGTAATTTATTTTATTCAACAAATATTTATTTAATCTATGAAAAACAAAATAGTACATTACCAAATACATTTAAATGAATATATATGTTTATTATCATCAAACAAAAACATATAAGCGCATATTCAACAATCTCCCCCTTTTGATGATAACAAACATATATTTAAGATTTTGACCGTGTTAAATGTATTTGACCGTGTTAAATGTATTTGACCAATTATATACTCTAATTGCTCCCCCTATTTAAATGCTTCCTCTCTACATGATGCTCCCCCTACATATATGCATACAAATAGAAATATATTCAAATGAGCCTAGATGCATATGGGAAAATTATTTGACCTTTGCTTGATTCTATTTGACAAAATCTTAACTTTTCTCTCCCCCTTTTGTTATCAGCAAAAGAATAATAGTGTTAGAGAAAAATAGAGATTAAGTGATCAATATTAATCCAACATTAAACTCAAATTGAATATAAATAGTAAACTTCAATAAGAATCAAACAAAAAACCATAACTACCCTTGTTAGTCGCATATTCCACTTTTAGAAATGATGGATATGATGTTCATATAAAATCATACAGTTGAATCTTCTTGTGGTACATTTCTATCAGGAATTTGAATATCTACTAATCATGCATAACCGTTAGGACTTTTAAATGAGATTAGTAGTATTCGAATTTAATTTTAAAAAATGAAATCAAGCATCTTCTAACCACGCATGACCGTGAGGACTTTTAAATGGGATTAGAATCAACTTGTCTATTTAAGCAATTTAATTTTGATAAGCGTTCCATACATGCATAACCGTAAGGACTTTTAAATGAGCATGGAAGCACATAATCAAAAATCCAAGTAATTCACCCATGCATAACCGTGAGGACTTTTAAATGAGAGTGAATACTTTGGATATTTGTTTATTTATTTAAAAAATATGACATGAAAAACAAATGATTCCTGATTATAGTACCACATATCGACAAACTATATTGAATATTTGATAAACCATGGTCGATAGAAATAATGATAGATATAGAAATGGTCATGGAATCTTTACCCAACAAAAAGTTTTATAATTCTTGTTTTAATTCCTAAAGAAATTTTCCAAATATACTCTCTTGAGTAATGTATGTTAAATATCAACACTCATCACTTTTTCAATCACTATTTATCTCTTTGATAATTAGTAGGGAGTCGGATCAGTCAAAATTTGTCATTTAAAATCAAATAAAAATGACTGATCTGAAAATATGGTCAAACAATTATTTTCTCGAAGGGGTTATATGAGAAAAAAAATTCTGCTAAATGAAAAATTATTTCAAGTGAAAAATATGCAGATATTCTCTTTGGAAAAACGATGCAGCAAATGAATGTTTCAAAAATTAATCATGTTCAACTCGTATGTTTTCTATCAACTAGATTACCAGTATGAACTGCATCTGAATTTCTTTTTCAATCCAAAATATCACTAACTGGATTTGGTAAACCAGACATGAAGTGTGCATCAAAAATTTCAAACCCAATTTTAGCAACAATTTAAATGACGTTCTTTGGATTTTGAATTGAAGCCATGTTCACACTCAACCAAATATCATGGTGTTAATTTCAGAAAGCATAGGATAAACAATTATATTCATGAGTAATCAACAGTCAGTCAACATCATAATTATTTCAAAAACAATTTCTTGAAGTTTCAACAATTTCTTAAAATCCTTTTTCACATGAATTTGAAATCGTGCAAATTTACAAGCAGTGACCAAAATGTCAAAATATATCTAAGTGTAGCATGAGTAATCAAGGATCAATAAAATACCATCATTTGACCAAACATATTAAGTTCAATGATGAAAGGATGGTTGGTCTACTTTTAAGCACAAATCAAAGTAAGAACAAGTCAAAGGAAAAATCATATCCATAAGTCAGAATTAAAGACATCACATCATTATCGCAATTTTGGCTGATTTAATTCAGAATATGGTGCAGATTATCACATTTAATATACCTTCACCTGTTTTACCTTTACGATAATTTCTCGTGATTGCCCATTGTGATTCTGTCACCTTTATATTAGGCTAAGGAACTTTGCTTTGTTGCCCGTTGTGTTTCTGGAACAGCCAAAATCCAGAGAACACCGTTGTCGTTCCTTAGCCTGCCACCACACCTACACGATGAAAGATTTTTGTGACCTATTTCTAGGTTCATGATTGTTAGTGGCAGAAACATTATGAATAAACAAACCCTTTGGAACCCAAACTTGTTTAGTCCTTTTATTCTTGTTCCAATAGACATGAAATTTGTTTGTAGAATTCTTAGGAACCCAAACTTGTATAAATTTTGTGTTCTTGTTCCTATGACTACAATTTTCAACATGATGTCCAATTATTTCACATTTATCAAAGATACTTTTCCCTTTTGCATTATCCTCAGCTTGTGTTTTCCCAAAACCATGTCCTTTTCTGTTGTCAGCAAAAATTTGATTTCCCAATAGCATGTTGAAAGATTTTTCGCCTCTTGAAAAGTTATTCAAAGATTTCTCAAGATTTTGGACTTTGGTTTTTAGTGTTGTATTTTCAGTGACAAGTGAGGTGCATCGATTTATAAAATCCTTTTTCCTAGTGTCGATGGTTTCCTTAAGATTCAAGTTTTCTTTTTCAAGATTCTCAGCGTTATTCTTAAGTCTTGTCAATTCTGAATCTAAAACTTTACATCTTTTACATTCTAGGCTTTGAATATTTTCAAGTTCAGTTTCTAACCTAAAATTTTTACGAGCAAGTTCTCTCCTATCAGTTTTCAGCTTTTCAATTTTAGATTCAAGAGCATCAACTACTTTAGTAAGATCAGAACACATAAAAACAAGATCTCTATAGGAATACTCACCTTCCTCACTAGATTCCTCTGAGCTTGAATCTGAATTTGATTTCGCCATAAGACACAAGTTAGCTTCCTCTGAGCTGCTATCCGAAGCTTCTTCTCCTTCTTCATCATCCCAAGTCGCTGCAAATACCTTCTTCGTCTTTTTCTTTCCTTTGTTGTTTCTGAGAAGTGGACATTTTTGTATGAAGTGTCCGGGCTTCTTGCAGTTAAAGCACGTCGGTTCATTATCGGAATTGTCAGAATCTTTTGGCCTATTACGATTTGTTTTCTTCTTACGTGGCTTGAATCTCGACCATTTTCTAAGATTATTGACAGCCATTGCGAGCTCTTCAATTGGATCTTCTCCTTCTTCATCGCTTTCTTCTTTGCTCTTTAAGGCAATCGTCTTTTTCTTTGGTTCGGAGTTGTTGCGTTCTTCCTTTGTTTTTAGCTCAAGCTCATATGTCATCAAGTTTCCAATCAACTCCTCCATGCTTATCTTACTCAGATCTTTTGATTCTTGGATTGCCGTGACTTTTGCCTCAAAGTTCATTGGTAAGACTCGTAGTATCTTCCGCACAAGCTCTACCTCAGTGAATACCTTCCCAAGTGCTCTAGCGTTGTACACCAAAGTTGAAAAGCGTCCAAACATGTCCTTTATGCTCTCGCCTTTGTCCATCACAAAGTTCTCGTATTCATTGCTAAATAGGGCTAGACGAGACTCCTTGACTTGAGAAGTTCCTTCGTGTGTCACCTCCAAAGTGTGCCAAATTTCCTGTGCTGTTGTACAATGAGAAATTCTATTAAATTCATTTTTATCAAGAGCACATATCAAAGCATTCATGGCTTTAGCATTTGTCGTTTTCAATTTCTTATCTTTAGCATCCCACCTATCCTTAGGTTTAGGAATCTCAGTACCACCAACGATTATAGTGGGAGGTTTATAGCCAGTTTCAATAATATCCCAAACATCATAATCAACGGAACTAAGGTAAATACTCATCCTAACTTTCCAGTAAGCATAATCATTTCCGTTAAACATGGGTGGCCTAACAATAGATTGCCCCTCAGAAAAAGCATTATTTGATGAATTCATGACTCTAGAGTTAAATAAAAATACCAGGCTCCGATACCACTTGTAGGATCTAGATTAACCCTAGAGGGGGGGGGGTGAATAGGGTTATAGCAAATTTTCTCGATTTAAACACAGAAATAAACTACAGAAATAAATATGCAGTAAAGTAAATCACACACAAAATTTACCCAGCTTCGGCAACCCCTGCCTACTGCTGCATTCACAGATTTTTATTAGAATTAAACAGTATCACACTTAAAAACACTCTACTAGACTTGCAGACCCTTTTGCTCCCGCTCACAAACACTCTACTAGACTCGCACACCCTGCTCCCGCCTATAGAGTTTCGCTCACTCGCAAACACTGCTCCCGCCTATAGAGCTTTTCAAACTCGCACACCCTGCTCACTGAGCTAATTCTAAATAGACAATCTGACACTACCTAATCCCTAGGTGGTGATTTACAAATTCTTCGACTCGAAAAGAAAAAACAACTTCAAAAATAACCGCAGGAGCAAAAATTAAAATACGAACTTGAATGCATAATTTTTGCTCAAATAAAATAAGAAAAACCCCTTTAATTTAAAACCCTAAATAATTAAATAACTAAATCCCCTTGAAAATAGACAAGGCCGGCCCTTGTTATTTTTCATCCGATCCACTGTGAAGTAAAAATGCGGCCTCTCTTTGTCGAATTGGTGCTTCGGCTTCTTTCTCGAATTAGGGCTTCGTTCTGATGATCGATTCTCTGATTTGTGACCGATGGCTTGCGTCGCTTGTTCTCTGATAATTGATTCTTGTTGCCAGCTCGTTCTCTGATGATCGATTTGCGTTGACAGTTCGTTCTCTGATGATCGAGTTGTTGATGATTCGGTATGTTATTTCTTTTCGTTGCTGGTTTTAATGATTTGCTTGACTCTATAACTCGATGCCGATGATGATAGTATGGGGTTTTTATTTATATGAATTCGAATCAATTGATTCGTTCGTATTCACTTTGATACTTTCCCAATTTTGTTGCAACTTGATGCGCACGGCTTCTATTCTGTAGCGTTCGATTTCGCTTGATTCACACGGCATTAAAACTTCCCTCTTTTTGATACTTTGACTATTTCAAAGAATAATAATACGAATTTGATACTTTCATGAATTCGAATTGGACTTGGTCTACTTGTAATCTCTGGTATTTTATTGCTGACTTTTTCTTTCGGCAACAACTTGTTGATTACCTGTAGTTGCTGCTATATTACTTCGAATTGCATTCTGTGCATACTGTACTCGGTCGAGTTCATCCCCATTTTGTAGACCTGAACCTTGCATTTTATACAAAAGTATATGCTCACTATCTTCTGTTCACCTGCATGTTTACTATGACGTTGGTCTTCATGTACTTGATATTGTAGTCTTCTTCAAACTGTCTTCATGTCTTGTTTCATGTTGCAACTGACTTGTGTCTGCATTTTATTGATGATTTTGTATGCTTGTAACTTTGGTTTTATACTGCTTCACCATGTCACTTGAGGTCTTGCAGTTTGGTTACTGATGCATTGTTGTACATTGGTCATTTCTGCTATGTTATCTTAACTGCTGCCACTTTGTAGTTGCTCTGCACTTTGGTGGCTCTGGCTTGTTTATCTGAACTTGTTCTTGTATTCACTGGTCAGTGGTGTTCATTGTGATGATTTTGTTGCTCTGACTTGTATCACTTATGCAGTCTCCACTGTTGCTGTTTGATGCTGTCTTGAATTTGCACAGTCCATGTTGCATTCATACCATTTTGCATTGATGCAGTGCTGTCATGTTGTTTGCAACTGTGTTGCACTTGTATCACTGGTATTTGATCTAAACTTGTGTATCTTGCAGCTTTCATCACTGGTGCATGTACATTGCTTCATTGCCTTCAGTAGCTTCACTGTTGCATTTATATCACTGGTTCATTGCACTGTTTCATGCATGCTCGACATTGTGACTTGAGCTTTGTATATGAACTGTGTTGTCTTCATGCCTGACTTGATGTTTGTAACTTGTGATTTCATGCTTCATGCATGTACTCTGTTCATATGTTCTTGGTGGCATTTCTTTGGACTGCACTGCAGTATTCATTATGTTGGTCGAGCTTGCATTCTTTGTTGGCACTTTTGAATGTTTGCAGCTTGGTCTTGAGTTGTTTAATGAAGAGGTTGAACTTGCATACTTCATGTAGCCTTTTGGTCTGACTGTTGCTTCATGTAGTTGACATATCTCATGCTCGAGTTCTTTGCATACTTCATGACTGTACTGTTCTTGTTGAGTTGATATATTTGTGGTCTTCATTTGGTGATTTGCACTTGGTGCAGTTTCCATATTTGTGCTCGAGCTTGCATGTGTACCACTAATCATGCTTGTGATATTCATTTGGGTTTGTGTGTTGTCTCTGACCTGAGCTGTTGCCTTTGCATTCATTCATTAGTTTATTTGATCATTGGACTGGCTGTTGTAGTCGAGTTGTATTCATGTACACTACTGCCTTGAGCATGATTCACTTCATGTTGTGCTTGCACACTTGCTATTGTTGGCTGCGCACACGAGTTGGCGAGGCAGTGCACACGTGTATGAACGTACACGTGTGTATTGCAGCCACTTATGATTACATGTCCCTGTAATATCTATGTGCACGACTTTGTGATGAATTCAAGTGTGAATGATGACGAACAACCCAAATAACTGAGGCAAATCATATTTTCAAAAATCGTATTTCATTTTATATTGCAAAAATATTTCTTTTTCAATTTTACTGCGTTAGTGAATATTTTTGCAGATTTCTCAGATGCTGGATTCAAGCTGGAATGCACTTGAAGACAAGATACGAGTGTGAGTGATATGTAGTGAGGTTATCAATGTAAAAATATTTGTGATGTAATCGTGATGTAATCAAAAATGTATATGTATAGTGAGAGCATGAATTTGTACTATTCAAGATTGTAATAAATATTTGTTTGAATAAAATTTCTGTTTGAATTCAAAATCTGTGTAACTTGTTCTGTTTGAATTCAAATTCAAATTCTGTGTAATTTATTTTATTCAACAAATATTTATTTAATCTATGAAAAACAAAATAGTACATTACCAAATACATTTAAATGAATATATATGTTTATTATCATCAAACAAAAACATATAAGCGCATATTCAACATTAAACTCCTCTTGCTTCTGCGGCGTAAGATGGAGACTCTCGAATTTGGGAGAAACATCAATGTTACCTGCACCAAGGGAAGGATCATGAATAGCAACTTCGAACCCACCGGCGTCACCTTCTTTCAAGGGCTCCATCACATGAGGAGTAATATCAACTCCTGAAATCATTGGTTTGTCGTGGAGCTGGTCTGATGGTCCGCTCACATCGAAGATAGAAGGTTTGGTAAGTGCATTAGTGACTTCCCTCTCTCGTTCGACTCGGAGAATCTCCTATCCCTCAAGTAGCAACTCCTTAGACTGATCATTATGATAGGCATCTCGTACCTCTTGATCGGGGTAAACGTCGTCGCTGTCAGCGAAACGAGACAATGTTTCCTCCTAGACGAGGGCATGGGTGTGTGGAAACTTCAGGCCAAGATAGCTAAGACTTCCTTGATGCAACAGAAAGTTAACATAAAAGTTCAGGATTGTTGCATCCAGCTTCTCCATTTTCCGATCAAAAGCTTGCTGAAGGTCCAAATAATTTGCTGTCACCATAGATTTCTCAATCTCAACAGCAGTCTTGTCGGCACTGAGTTGTGCAACCTGGGACTGTAACTTTGCGATGGTCTTGGCTTGGTCGGAGATCGTTTTATTATGCCCTTCGATAATTAGATCGTGATTGACGATTGTTTTCCCTTGAGCTTCAATGATGGCCTTGCAAGCAATCAATTCTTCCTTCAATTTAGCTTCCTTTGCATGACTCCTTTTGATTTCATCTCTTCAGGCAATCTCGGCCTTCACACGCACGTCCTTCAACTCCTTCATAAGGCTGACAGTTCTACTACTTTCCAAGAGAACCGTCTCCTTCTCCTTCTCCAAATGTTAAATTTTAGCGTTCCAATCAGCCAACGCCCTTTCAAAATCATCTTTCTCAACTTTAAAAGAGAGGATCTCTTGGTAATTAATCCTGTGGGTATCGTCTAGCTGCTTGCAAAGCTTCTCCCATCTCTCGGCTTACTTTAGGTTGTTTTGGATAGCTTGGAGATCCGGCACAATGGAATCCAGGCAAACGGGATGAAGATCCAAGTCAAACTTAACCCCTTTTAAGAGCCAAACCGGAAGCGCAGCCTCAAACTTAGGGGCACCCGAAGGAAGAGTACATGCCGGCCTCCAGTGGGGATGAGACATGCCAGAGGCAGTAGTGACAATGGAAGAAGGTGTAACATGAGTTAAGGGTAGAATCGCAGCAGAAGTAATAGGAATTTCTTGGCCTACGGGAATGTGTTTTGAAGAAAGCCCCGAAGGATTGGAGCGATAGTCAAACTTTGATTTCTTAGATGGCTCATCTCTATCCTCATGAGATCTTCTTTTCTCCTACTCTCCTTTATGTGAACGAGCCTTATCTCTCTCCTCTTGGCGATGGGTTTCGGTTTCGAGTTCTTTCCTCCATTGGTACTCTACTTCTATCTCCCGGACGTGATGTCGGCTGTAGGAACGCTTGGGGTACCGCTGCGAATCAGTATAGTCCTCGAAATTATCATAGAAGCCTTGCCCTCTTATTTGCCTGGAAGAAGGCATATGTGAAAAGTTTTAGAAGCATAACATAATTTAAGCAAGTATATGAAGGAACAAAAAAATGAAAGTAAGTGTAATCCTAGTGTAACGTGCTATGTTTCTAGTATCGCCTAAAGCGTCGTCACAAACCAGAACAAGCGGCTGTTGAAGGTGGGTTCGGATTGATTATGGTCGTTATAAGCGGAACTGAGCTAACTAAGGGTGCGATATCAACTAAGCAGGAAGGAGCCGTATTGAATTTAAAGCCACCTTTCATGAGTGCATCGAAGTCAACAAAAACGTCGCTGAAATCTCCGAGCCCCGCTCTGACATTTTTACTCGGGGAGTTTGGGTGGCTTTCGACCTCAGGGATTTTGCCTTCAACGCCTATATCAGGAAGATATTGACTCGAGGGAACATAGCTCATTCCCCGAGTCTCATCATAAGACTTTGAACCATCACCACCAGATTCCGACGAAAAGTGATCATCGACAATGGTTTCATTGCCGTTACTTTCAAACTCTCCCTCTTCCTTTTTCGAATCAACCATGGCCTTGCCTTCTCCGTGTACAAACTCTTCTTTCACCTCCTTCGAAATCGGGAGCATTCTAGCTGAACCGCTCAGACCAGCTACAATGGCTGCTTCCTTCTCATGACCTTCATCAAGTGATCCTCTGGATGGGCTACCTATCTCCCGAACTTCCTCGGAACCGTGAGATGAAGAAAGGGATCTTATGTGAACTCTGGCTCAACCAGGAGAGGGAGCTTCAATCTGAGCAACGGATCTTCCTGGAGCCAATAGTCCATATTAGTGCAAGTTCTCATTGGTCAGCAAGACTTTAGCGCATCGCTCCTCCGCATCGATAGCCTTTAAAGTTTGGAAAGTTTCATTAAGAGCTACGTTTCTATCCGGCCTTGGGATAACTGCAAAGGACACGCAATCATTTAGAAACCCCATTATGACACTTCAAAGTTTGGCTAACGGGAAAGAGAAGCTTACCCTCTATCGTCCATCGGCGGTTGAACCCCTCGGGGCACCTAACAAAGAAGTATCGTGTCTTAAACCGTGATAGGTTACTTTGCAACCGCAAGACGATCTTCCGGTTCCTCTGGGCTTTGATTACGATTAAAGAGGGACAGTCATCTCTCCTCTTGAATGCCAGCAAAAACTACAACTCATCAAAGCTCGGAGGGCGATGGAACGTCCTTAGGACGTGCAAGCAAGTAAGGATGGCGTAACCATATGGATGAAACTGAAATGGGGAAATTCCAAAGTTTAAGAGCGTTTTGCGCAGGAAATCGATGAAGGGAGGCACGGCTCCATTCAAACACATGTATCTATGGCAAATGGTGTGCCCTGGGGGAGGCATATGAGCAAACTTGTCATTCGTAGCACGATGTACATCTTCTTCGGGAAGTCCATGCTGCGTACATATATTGTGAAGAGCCTTGGCAGAAATCATTGACGATTCTCTTCTAGGAAGATTAAGCAAGACTTGAAAGTTAGGATGCGTGCGGTCCACAATGGGCCCAACTAAAACTAATTGACTGTACTGCACTAGCGAGATAGATGGCGATTCAACTTCGAAAAGCATCGGGCTTCTCCCGCTTGACTTACGACGTGTAAACGACTGCTTCATTCTATATAACAGAACTCATATCTAAAAATGGTCAGGTAACTCTATCTTAAATTCATAAGTTCCCTTAAACACACTTGAATTCCAAATAAACTAAACTTGTAATCGACACATCTGACTTCAAGTGCGAACCGAAGCAAGTGTGCAAGTGCAGTGTGTTGTCTATATAGGGTAACCTCAGTGCTCGATGTATTGAAAATATTATATCCTATATAGATAGTTTGCTTACAATGGAAAAACGAAGAACTTCCCGCACCAGTTCATTTTCCATTTTTTGTTTACTTCTTGTACAGTTACCCGTTATTGATCAATGGTCAATAAAGGGTACGTCGTCCGAAGTGACAAAGAAAACTCTTCCCATTACAGGAGCACCGAATGCGAAATAACCAAGCAAGATAAGCCCAAGTTCTCTGGAGAATCGGGATAGACTGCTAATGCATTATACGAGTAGTGTTTGCAAAGCTGGAGACAAGTCAATTCTGATCTAATGGATGAAGATAGCAAAACGCATCAAGCCTTGGGCTAAAGCCCGAATGTCATTCCAGGAGAGAATTTAAGACTCAGTTTACTATCTTCCTCCATTATACTACAATCAGCTTGAACTTCTTGTAATCAAAGTCGCAAGCGAAGACCAGACATCAATCATTGTACCAACATAATAATTGACGAATCAATCAAGTAAAGTCACCATAAACTGATTAAAAGGCATGACAAACAATAATCACGAAACAAACTCTAGATCGTTGGCGAGCTACGGATAAGTCAGCCATAAGCCAACAACGCGCTAGGGTTTGATTGCAGCAAGCTAGGGCTTGATTAGGGTTTTCCAAAAAGGCCTAAAGGGATCGATGATAAATGGATTTGTACGAAGCAATAGATCAGGTTGAGTGAATGAATGGGTCTTTTGGAATTAAATCGCTGGAGAGTTGGATTGCTGGAGGCTAGATTGTGTAGAGGTGCAAAATAAGTCGAGTCAAAGTGAGGATGATATGGTTGGCTCGAGTATAAGTAGGCAAGCTGAAGCTCGAATTTTTGGCTAATTAACAGGGTCGCTTGCGACTTGGCCCACTATAGTCGCAAGCAACCTGACCTAACCTTGTAAAGTTAGGTCGCTAGCGGCCCATCTACACATGGACCTTTAGCAACCTATAAAAAATTGAAAGTAAAATGAAAATGGTGATGATAAAGAACATATATATGCATTTAAAGGACAAGAAGGAAAAAAGCTTCATTTATTCATCTCAAACCCGATCGACTACAAGTGTTCTTTACTCCAAGACATGCTAGAAAGCTACAAGAGTAAATGTAATATATTGTGCCAAGCAGAAATAGTTAGAACCCAAGAAAGATGATCGATGACGTTGGGAAAACATATTCGTGCAACTCTAATGCCATAACTTGGAAATCAACAAATGGATGTTGAAAACGCTAAATCCCAAAGCATGCCTTGTTTGCAACGACGACGTACTCTGGGAGGGGAAAATGTTATCTAAGTATTTATACTAGAAGAAACCCATAGAAAATAGAAAAACCTTGTGTAGATAGGATGGTTCAGGACTTGACCAGAAAAGCTAGGATGAGGGATCGACAAGGGCCAAGCTATATGACTAAGGCAATGATTGAAATCAACGGAGCAAAGAGATCAAAATTCCTATAATCCAGTCAATTGCTGAATGTAAATAGCTAGTGAATTGCCGTCAAAACGTTAGAGCAACGATAAAAAGCTATAGGAACATCTCCGAGTCCAGACTCCAGAAAAATCCTAAGTGCATAGCTCATCAACGACTCATGCCTCTACTCAAACCATAAAGCAAACAAGATTTGAAACACTATCAAAAGGAGGAAAGGATTGGTCTGCAAAACAAACCAAGTCTATGGTTCACTAGCGACCTATAGGCCATGGGTCGCAAGCGACCCATGGTTTTGGCTAGTTTAGCAAGCCAAATCCTCCCTAGGTCGCTTGTAACCTACCTGCGATCTGATGAAGACGGGCTTAGCCCATAAGCTCACCAACCTGTATAAACACCATCCCACCTGCAACACAAAGAGGATCTTCTACAAACTGGTTGCTGAAGCTCTACTGGAATTATTCTTCATTCTCTACCTCCCTTACAACAATCTCCTAAGGAATACACTGTGATTCTTCAGTGGATTCCAACTCTAGAGGTTCAATCTAGCTAGAAAACAATCAAGCCTTGTAATCAAACATCTATTGTAACAACATTTAGTCTATAATAAAACTATAAAGTGGATATAGGCTTCATTAACAGCCGAACCACTATAAAAATTCTCTGTCCACTTTCTTTTGCTGTTCTTTTCTTATACTTGTTATCTGTGATATTGCTCTGCGAGAACAAGACTGGTGCTTTCAAATTCTAACCATTGTGTTGGTCCATTTTTTGGGTCAACATGTAGTTATGATCAAGTTTATCTTTTGCTTGCACATTTTTATGGAATACTGTATCTGCTTTTACTTCTACTAGTACATGAGCAAAGTTTAGCCATTTTACTAATATGGTATTTTCATCTATGTCCATAGGCTTGTCAATAATGCTAGCAAGTTTGCTATTGCCTCTTGCATTCCACAAAGCTAAGGGTAAGCTTTTAAGTCTAATCGAAACGTGATAAGTTTCTAGCATGGCTCTCTCAAATTGTAAGTTAGCATCTCACTTTTTCATGAAAATAAGCCTGCTGTCCATAAACCATGGACCTCCATTAATCATTTGTTTTAGATCTTTAGCCAATTCAAATTTTACCAACTAAAACCCATTATCACTAAAGAAAACCACCCAAGAACCCTTAGGCTGTTAATCCTATTTAATATGCATTAAAATATACATAATAGGTCTTTTACCTACCATGTAGATGTACATGGAGTTGTTCTCCATCTTGTTCGAGTGCTCATAGTCTATTTCATCAATTTTTGAAAATTTATCCTTTAGATCTGAGTTTGGATCATGATATTCAATGCTCTCCTTGATTTCAACTCCTTTAACCAAAGCATCTGCCTAAAATCTAGATCCAATTCCACCGCTTATCTTCAAAGTGTTCTGTTTTGGCTTAAATCCTTTGATTTGTTATGACGTATCTGAACCTATCCTCCTTTAGTCTCTATTTTCTACCTCCTCTTTCGCTTAACCACTTGTCTGCCTTTAGCTTCTTCTTTCACGGTCTTCGATGTGGGGGGTGGCGAAAGCCTAGAAGTTCACCTGATCTGCTTGAGTACGCTATTATATTATTTGTTCACATCGTGTGTGTGTATATATATGTATGTGTATTTATACATGAATAGTGGTAAAAAGTATTATTAATATTATTTTATGTATGTAGTTTCTGTAGTATGACTTTCTTTTTCTTTTGGTGACTTGAGAAAAAAATAAAAGTAAATAACACATACATATTTTTAAAATATTTATCAGCACAAAATAGGGAATAATATCCATGGGGTGACGACATATTTAAAAATGGGCGTGGAGCACTGATCATATGTGCCTTCGTGCACTAATCACTTATACGTACAAGGTTATATTATAAATAAACAAATTATATTTTTGAAAAAAACTAAAATCAAAGTTATTTATCAACGTTAATATATATAGTTGTACATATAAAAAGTATCCAATTAGAAAAATATGACGATTAACTGTTGTAAATGATTGCAATTACAATGATTAAACTTTAGAAATGTCAACACTGATTACGGTTACAGTTAGAAGATTATAGCGATGGTTACCAAAAAATTAATATCCCTACTTCTTGTCATTTAAGCTATAAAATTTTAATGTTTTATCTATCGGTTTGATTTTGTCCAATAAGTAAAAATAAAAATAAAAATCCAAACTTAATGGCCATTAAAAGGAGAAATAATTTCGATAAGTAGTAACTCTATTGGAACACCAAAACATAAAACTATCGAAAAATGTAAGCTCTATAATACTACTTTTTATATAATTTATTAACCGCATTGCCTAAAACATTTATAATACATCATCAATACAAAATAAATTTTTTGGATCTTTTTAAATGGTAAACAAATAAATAACTCTTAAAGTTAAATTTTTTAAAGCTTTAGGTCCTATTTGTCTTTTAATTTTTAGTTTTGGGTTTTTGTTCAAACAAAAAAGTGCATGATGCATGTATTTTTTTGAAAAAAATCAGATTTGAAAAATGAAATTAATATAAAAAATGAAAAACGAATTTATTTTATTTTGCATGTTTTGGAAAATAAAAAAGTATGAAATACGATCTCTCTCCGCCATCTCCTCCGTCGTCCTCTACCGTCCCTCCATCCCCTTCCCCATCCCTCCATCATCATCATAATGACTTAAAATCTTAAATGTTTTTCTCCACTCTTTCCATATTTTGTAATGAATTTTGGAAACCCAAAACACAGAACTCAATTTAAAAACCAAACGGATCCTTAAATTTTAGGTTTGCTAAAAAATAATAAAACATATTCATTGTGATGTTACCTAAATTTCCAATTGATCTATGTCTGCTTCGATTTGGTTCATGGACTGCTTTATCAGCTTGTGTTTAGTGTGATGACAATATGTTTCTCGAGGCATAATAGCTGGAATCATGGTCAAATAGAAGATTTTTCAAGTTGTTATGTTCAAGAACCACCAGCCCAAATAAAAGTGTTGATACATCTAAGATCGAGGTTTTAAGTTCAAGCATTTGAAAAGTCGAGTTGCTTCAATGTAGTGTTACTTTTATTTTTAGAAAATTAATTATCATTCCTTTTTATTAAAATATGTCAAAATAATATATATTCTATTTGGACACAAACCACAAAGACAAATTAATTCAATAAACATTACTTATTGTGTCAAATTTTTCGTTTTATAAATTCAATGTGCATTATTTACTGGGTCAAATTTTATGTTTATTTTGTATCTCGGTAACAGCTTCGACAAGAATTGGCTACACTTCATTTTCGCTACATCTCAAATCCACTCTTATTTCAAACACATCCTATGAGTTAAATACTAACATGAAGTGATAAAAGAGAGAAAACATAACTATTTGAATTGGAACATGTGGTTGAAATCGGGGTTAGAACCTTGTAGTTTGATGTTTTGATCATGACAACTATATAAGTAAATATTACGTGAGCTAACCATATTTACTGGAGAAGATGTTATTCTACTCAACAATAGATTGCAGACCAAGAATTCAAATAGAAGCCTCAATATTATTTATGGTTTGTCTATAGCCTAGTCTAGAAGTTGATTTTTGTTAAAATATCTCCAAGGTGGTATATGCACACATACAAGCACTTAAAATTGTTTTTAAATCATACTACATGTACCAAGTATTGACTACACGAAGTTCACTCACAAAAAGTTTCTCAAGAACTTCACAATGGCAGAAAACAAGGTATTCAGCTGATTGAAATAGGCAGTTCAGTCAACTGAATATCTATGCACGTGCATAGTGTATTTGAAGGTTCAGTCGACTGAACTTCCCTATTCAGTCGACTGAATTATAAGACTTTTTCACATTTCACTTTTTAATTCGAATTTTTTTAAATTTCAATAGAATGAAATCTTTTGTTCAGTCGACCGAAAATGCATAATGACTATTTTTTGAACGGTCACTTCCATTCAACAAACAAAAACAATCCTTGACACAAGAGTTGTTTCCGTATCTTTTGATCGTAACTTTTCACGATGAGTTGCGACACTTAAACGCTGTAAATAGTCTTCAATTAATTTGTTTTAATTACCTAATTTCTGGTTCTATTCTCATATACTTGTTATCTAATCATTCTGCCATTTTCGCTCAAAATCTCGTTCTAATCACTTGCACATTCAAGAAAAAAAATCATTTGTTATTAAATTAACTTCCAATCATCACGAACTACACTATATGCCACAAAGTAGATTATAGGAAGGGTGTACATAATGACTTATTCATGCTAATTAAAAGAGACAATCTGTCAAGAAAATTCTCTATATTGTTGAAGTCCTGTTTGGTTGCTCATGCGGTAGAAGTCCTATTGAGTTGTCTAGGCGGTAGAAGTTTTGTTCGGTTTCTCAAGCAGTGTAATACGTATTCCATCGGTTTAAGAGAGGGTTGATAGTTAAATTCCAGAAGGAGTCTGGGACTGGACGTAGAACGGGAGTTCGAACCATTATAAAAATCCCTATTGTCATTAACTTTACTTTTTATATTCATATTCTACACTGGTAGATAACTTAGTTAATATTCCATATTATGATCCTTAGTAGCACTTTCATTTGGTATTAGAGCAAGGCCATCATATAACCATAACACGGTTATTTGATATTTAGTTTACATGGAAAATAACAATAACACAAGTTTTGTTGAAGGTCAATCCATTGCATGACCACCACTATTTAATGGTTTGAATTACAATTATTAGTTAGCTCGAATGAGAATCTTTATGCAAGCAAATGGATATGAAACTTAGAATATCACTCAAAATGAATAAACTATATCTACTACACTATATGCAGAGTGGTCAAACACACAAAAATTAAAGCTACATCGAATGCAAAAGCCATAAATATGCTATTTTGTGCCTTAGATAAAAATGAATTTAATAAAGTTAGCATGTGTACAACTGCTTATGAAATTTGGAGAACTCTTAAAGTCACACATGAAGGAACCAACAAAGTTAAGCAAAGCAAGGTTTTTATGCCCAAAAATCAGTTCCAGAATTTTAGAATGAGACCAGATGAAACTATAAATGACATATATTCTAGATTCCAAGACATATATCACTCAGCATTAGCATTAGGGGAAAAATAATTAGATTTTGATATTGTCTCAAAAATTATAAACTCTTGAACAGATGAATGGGAATGAAAGTTATTAGCTACTGAATAAGCTAATGACATTTCTACCGTCAAATCTGAGGAGTTAATAGGAAATCTCATGTCATATTAAGTTAATTTACAGGTAAAGTGAGATCAACCCCAAGATAAGAAGAATATCGCTTTCCAAGCCGAACAATAAGATTCGGATTCAGATGAAGATGACATGGCACTAATAGCAAAGAATTTTAAAAAGTTTTGAAAATTTAGAATGAATAAGAAATTTGGAAACAACAGGAGAGACAATTCCAATACACCGCCAGTTCCAAATCTCGAATGTTATGACTGTCATAAGAAAGGTCACATGAAGAAAACTGTTTTGATAGAAGAATAAGAAGGATAAGTACAAAATAAGCAAGCATTCTCTATTACATGGGATGATTCAGAATCATCTTCATCATCAAATAGTGACACAGACAGAGATTCTGAAAAGCTAACGTCTGCTTTATGGCTTTGAATAATGATGTAAGTGATCTTACTTTTGGTGATTCAATAGAAATACTCAGAGTTATTGGATAAACTAATAGAAGTTAAAAGGAAGTATAAAGACGCTCTAGAGAAATTAAACATAAATGAAATAGAAGTTGATATGCTAAGAGATTAAAAGAAAATCTTGGAAGAAGAACTTGTTAAAACACAAGAATCTTGCTCTAACATTTCTTATCAACTCACTATGCTATCAAATGAAAATAAGTGCAAAAAGGAGAATATGATATTAGTTTCAGAAAATCACGATTTAAAATCAAATGTCAAAATTCTTGGATTGAAAAATACCAGTCTCAAAACTGAGTTAGAGAATATCACTAAAAACGTATCAAAAAAGGAAGAGAAAATCTTTCTAGATTATATGTAATTCTCAAACTACTAAAACAGGGTTAGGATATAAAAATTCTTCAAAAACTAATTTAAAGTAAAATAACTCATCATATAAAAATTTAAGTTTACGTGAGAATTTTGTAAAAGCAAAAGCAAAAGCAAAACCAAAACCAAAGATTTTCACTCAAAAGAAAGAAATTAGCAACACAAATGCTATAAAGATGTAGGTGCCAAAAACTAATAATAATTTAATCAGAAATAAGTATATTAAATATTTTATTTGTAAAGGGAATTCTAAACCCACTTGGGTTTGGTTTCCTAAGATCTAACTCTTAGGACCCTAATAAAAAGTGGATACCAACGTCATTCCTATATTTATTGCAGGTACCAATTAAGGAAGGAGGAAAGTGGATACTTGACAGTGGATGCTCAAAACATATGGCAAGAAATAATAATTTGCTGACTAACATTATCTACTCAAATGGAGGATCTATAACATTTGAAGATAATTCCAAAGTTTATATCATCGGCAAAGGCGATGTGAGCAATGATGGTACATCTAACTTACCTCTTATTACAAATGTTTTACTAGTTAAGAATTTAAAATATAATTTTCTTAGTATAAGTCAATTATGTGATAAAGGTTTTAATATAACTTTTTCCGAAAATAAATGCAACTTATTTGATCAGAATACTAATCTTATATTTGAAGAAACCAGAAAAAGAAATATTACATATTAAATGTGAAAGTTAATTATAATGCAAATATGTATCTAGTAGCCATAGAAAATAATCTTTGATTATGGAACAAGTGATTTTGTCATATAAATTTCAAAGCAATTAGGAAATTATCTAAGAATAATTTAGTTAAAGGTTTACCAAAAATGAATTTCAAAGTATAAAGTATTTGTGATGCTTGTCAATTAGGAAAATTAACGAAGTCTTCTTTTAAATCAAAGAAAATGATTTTTACATTACAACCACTTGAGTTATTACATTTGGATCTTTTTGGACCAACTCAAGTTCTATGTATGAACCATAACAGATACGTTTTTATAATTGTAGATGATTTTTTCAAGATTTACATGGACAACATTTTTGAAAAACAAAAGGATACTTTTGAAAATTTGAAATATTTGCTAAAAGAATCCAAAATATTAAAGATTTAAAAATAAAAAACGTTCGGAGTGATCACGATAGTGAAGTCGAAATTAAATCTTTTGAAAATTATTGTAATAAGAAAGGAATTATTCACAATTTTTCATTTCATAGAACTCCATAACAAAATGGAGTTGTAGAAAGGAAAAATAGAACAATTCAAGAATGTGCTAGAACCTTATTAAATGGAATACTTCACAAAACCATTTTTGGCCAGAAGTTGTAGCAACTACTTGTTTTGTTTTTAATACTGTTTCCATTTGGCCATTAACAAAACATACTTCATATGAGATTTTTAATGGAAGAAAACCCAACATATCATATTTTAAAAGCTTTTGGTTCAAAATGTTTTCTATAAAATACAAAAGATAAACTTGGTAAATTCGATCAAAAATATGATGAGGAATATTCATTGGATATTCGGAATGAAGCAAAGCTTATAGAATTTATAATAAAAGAACTAAAATAAGCGAAGAAACGCTTCATGTGATATTCGATGAAAATTTCAAATTTAACCATAAAATTGAAGATGAAAAAATTATTTCTAAATCAAATAACTCAAAAGATGATTTGGAAAATATTGAAAATAATGTAGACAATAATTTACCAAATAATAATGAAATTAGAACACCACCAAGACTTTTAAGAAATCATCCTATTGAAAATATCATTGGAGAACTAAATACTAACGTAAGAACTCGAAACCAACTAAACCAAATGGGTCATGTAGCTTTTCTTTCAAACATTGAACCAAAAAAGCTAAAGAATCCTCAACTGTTGATTACTGGATTATACCTATGTAAGAAGAATTAAATCAGTAGGAATATAAGGATATTTGGGACTTAGTTCCTAGACCAAGTAATCAAGCTATTATCGAAACAAAATGGGTTTACAAAATAAGGCCGATGAGCAAGGAAATATTATTCGAAATAAAGCTAGGCTAGTTGCTCAGGTTATAATCAAGAAGAAGGAATAGACTATGATGAAAAATTTGCATCTGTACCTCGTCTAGAAGCTATACGTATTTTATTAGCTTAAGCATGTTTTAATGATTTTAAACGGGTGTAAAAAGTGCATTTTAAATTGGTTTTATAAAAGAAAATGTATATGTAGAACAACCATCTTTATTTTCACATGAAAAATATCCAGAGCATGTCTATAAATTGAAAAAGGCTTTATACAATTTAAAACAAGGACCTCATGCTTGGTATGACCGTCTTAAAAATTATTTAATTACTTCGGGGCTTAAATTTGGAAAAGCAGATCAAACTCTGTTTATAAAACAAGATAAAATGATATTTTAATAATACAAATATATGTAGATGAACATTATTTTTGGTTCAACAAATAAAAAATTATGCCAAGAATTTTTAGATATTATGACAAGAGAATTTGAGATGTCTCACATGGGAGAACTTTCATATTTCCTTGATTTACAAATTAAACAACTAAATAATGAAATTTTAATTAGTCAAGAAAAATATTCTAATAATCCCATAAAATCATTGGTATGGAAAACACTTCTGCCAAGCCACGTTCTATGAGTAGTACTGTACATCTCGATAGAGATGACAATGGAAAAAGTGTGGACCAAAAACTATATTGTAGTTAGATTGACTCATTGCTCTATTTAAATATTAGTCGACCGGATATAATGATGAGTGTATGCTTGTGTGCACGATTTTAAGAAAATCCCAAAGAATCTCATTTGCATGCAGTGAAGCGAATTTTGCGATACTTAAGCAAGACTAAAGACTACGGTCTTTTTAATCCAAACGAATGTCCTTTTGAATTAGTATCATATAGCGATGCTGATTTTGGAGGATGTCGAACGGATCGAAAGGGCACTAGTGGTAGTTGTCATTTTATTGGACGATCTTTAGTATCTTGGTTTAGTAAGAAACAAAATAGTGTTTCACTTTCGATGTGTGAAACGAAGTATATCTCTGCTGCTTTGGCAGGTGCTCAAGTAATCTACATGCAAAAAACACTACAAAATTTTGGAATAAATCTTTCTAAATCAACAATTTACTGTAATAATACAAGTGCAGTAAATTAATTGACAAAGCTAATAAATCATTCTTGAACTAAACACATTTATATTAGAATTCATCTGTACCTTTGGAAAATCAATAATTGATATATTTACTAAACCATTAAATGAAAATATTTTTATTAAATTATGACAAGAACTTGGAATTATATCTTCACAAGAATTATAATTTATTAAAAAAAATTATAACTTTTTACAAAATAAAATTAAAAAAATTAGGGCTGCTAGCACTCCAACTCTAGTCTCTTGAGAGGAAATTATGTGCTATTCCAGTGTGCTACGATGTTTCTTGTTTTTACAACATACTTCACTTCTATTTACTTATCTGGCCATTATTCCTCAATTTACCTTCCTCTCATTTTTCCTTGGTTAAGATTATTAAGACATTATACACCTCAACTTGCATAAACCTGAAATAAGTGTACAAATAGTATAAATAGGCTTCATTTCTATTTTGTCAAGCTCACCTTTTCAGTTATCTCTTAAATTCAAACCTTTTAGCTAAATCTATTTCCACTCATACACAATCCCAACAATGGAATCTCCAGAAGGATCTAACCAATCTTTTATAGTTTTCAGCACTCTAACCTCTGAATTATCAAACAATTCGAACAAATTAACTTTGGTGTATATCCCAGTCAAGATTACACCTTCCCCGAAACATTTCACTGGGTATACGCCACGTGGGAAAAGAGCTAAACGTAACTTAGATTTTGGCTCTCCATCCACTAAAGAAAAGATTGATGATATAAACCAATATCAAAGAGAAACTTTAGAACTACAGTGCAAAATTTACTATGAGGAAAAAGTGAATACTAAACGCTTGAACTTCCTAGAACAATTCACTTTGAAGATTTGCGGATCATCCTCAAAGCAATGCGTCCATCAACCATCACCGCAACATCCTCAAGTGCCACCAAACTCTTGGAAACAAAGCCCTCAATGTCCTCAGGTGTCACCAAACTCCTGGGGACGTAGTAACGAATGGTCACCAATCCATCCATTACAAGAAATTACAAAGGTTGAACTGTGTTCGGATGATTCGAAAACTTCCAAAAATTAAGCCTTCTTGTTTGTTGTTTTATATTAAAATATGTATATGTTGTATGTTTTTTCTATTAAATAAGAATATATATTTGTTTTACAATAGATTAAAATTAAAAAGCTAATAAGTGTGTGTGTGTGTGTGTGTGTGTATATATATATCGAATAATTATGTTAAAGAAAAACTTTAAGTAAAGCCTAGTTCAGAAAATTCAACAGTTTCAGTCGACTGTTTTGGGCATACCAGTCGACTGAACATTCAATCAAAATAAAATTTTAACCCAAATTCAGTCAACTAAACCAATCAAAACAGTCGACTGAAAGTCCTATTTTTCAAATATAAACTTATGGCCTATTATTTCCTACAACTCAGTCGACTGGCCTAAAGTTTCAGTCGACCGAGTCTTCATATACTTTTGAATTTTCTTCAGCAGCCAATCGACTGAGCTTATGAAAACAGTCGACCGATTTGCCTATTTTGCACTGATAAGACGCGGGTTGAAAATGCTTGCACACCAGTCGACTGGTACGCCCCATTCAGTCGATTAAATCCTTTAAATTCTGTTTTATAAAACATGCCTGCACGCTTCCCTAAACACCTTTTCACCAACCTTCTATCTAACTCTCTCTTCTTTTTCATTTAATCCTTTCCCATTTCTGTAAGAAACACTAGCCCCCATTTTCAAAATCAATTTTTTTCCTCCAACTAAATGAATGGCTCTCCGAAGCAAAAGAGCTCGCGAATCCACTACTGGACCTTAAGAAAGCCAAATTCGATCTTGGCTCCATAATGAAACTGCTATTACAAGATTCAATTCTATGAAATGCTCCCGAACCTTTGAAGGCTCCTTTGTCAAGTTCCCTGATTTCAATGCATATGCCATTCAAGAAATCGCTGGGTCTAGTGGCATCGATTCCTTAATTGGGTATGACTCGAAAATGTTAAAATTTATCCCCTTCGTACTAAATTAATCTTCGCAAATATGATCTTGGATCACCAAAATCCAAGGAATAAAGGCGATTGCATATGGACCTTAGTTTGCAGGGTCAAAATCTACCTTCCACTTCAAAGGCTTGGTCATATCCTTCGCTGTCCATCTGAAGGTGTATATATCGACGATATAAAAGTCGATATATAACCGAGATGAGGTCTCCCATCGATTTCTATCCGATGACTTAATAATTCTGAAATCTATAGCCTTACAACCAAAGGCACGTATTCCACATCGCGCTCTTATTCGGTCTCTTCAACCTCGTGCCGGTAGTTACGAGAAGGTTTAAAGAGAAATTTTCAAGCTCTTTATGCCACTTACTCTTCTCAACGGGTAAATTAGGTTAATTTATCTTGGATGATTTCCTCACCGTCAAATATAAGTGGAAATATAAGACCATTCACTATGGAGCTTATATAATGCGTATCCTTCACAATTCTAGAGTCTCCTTACCCAATGCTGATTTCATTACTATTGGCGAACCCAATTCCAAGACTCTAAGTCTTATGAATCTTCCCAAATGCCTATAAGCTTAAGAAACCATAAGCTTTCAACAATGGGTAGCCAATAAATATCAAGGGATCCATAACCCTAAGATACACACATTGCTTCATGGTGGGAAGCAAGCACTTGCCATACTCTCCCGCAACCAAAGCAAGCTCGGACGATGATTGGTCACAATCGAGAAGAATGTTGTCAAGACCAATAAGAAGCTTAATTCCATAAATGGCTCCTTGAACAAGATATGGGAGAAAATATCATGCACCAACTCTACTTCTGTAGGTATTGTCAAGAATCACGCTCCCTTTACTTGGTCTACATCTAACGAGGAATAAGAAGAAGATTCGAAAGGTGAGGAGGTCTGGATCCTATGTTTTCTTATACCCCTATTGTCTTATTAAGATATTATTGTTTCGTTTGTTTATGTTGTTTTTTTGATGTTTCTGTGGCATTGTTCTTAAAAATTCAATATGCATATTATCTCTGATGTCATATGCATTCATTGAACAGAAACAACCCTTGATTCAAGAGTTGTTTTTGTATCTTCTGATCATAACGTTTAACGACCACTTACAACACTTAAACACTATAAATAGCCTTCAATTCATTTATTTTAATTTCCTAATTTCTGATTCTATTTTCATATACTTGTTATCTAAACATTCTGCCATTTTCGATCAAATTCTCGTTCTAATCACCTACACATTCAAGCACAAATTCATTTGTGGTTAAATTAACTTCCAATCTTCATGAGCTACACTATATACCACAAAGGAGAATATTGTAGGAACGGTGTACTCTAATGACTTATCCGTGTTAATTAAAAGAGCATAATCAATCAAGAAAATTCTCTGTATTGTTGAAGTCCTATTCGGTTGCTCAAGCGGTAGAAGTCAAATTCGGTTGTCTAGGCGGTAGAAGTCCTATTCATTTGCTCAGGTGGTGTAATACCTATTCCTCCGGGTTAAGAAAGGGTTGATAGTTAAATTCCAAAAGGTGTCTGAGACTGGATGTAGAACGAGATTTCAAACCATAAAATCCTCGGTGTCATTTAGTTTACTATTTACTGTTTATATTCATAATCCGCACTGGTTGATAACTTCGATAATATTCCATATTACGATCCTAAGTAGCACTTTCAATCAGAGGATATTGGAGTGTGACACAAGCGAAGCATAACTGATTATATATATACATACATACACATACATACATACTCACACATACAAATATATATATATATATATATATGTATGTATGTATATATATGTATATTTTTATATGAGGAGCATTCAATAGCACCCCAAGCAATACACCACCCTAAGTGCCTCCTGATTTCTACCACAAGTTTAGAATTAAATAATAGTTCATTCACTCTCTTTTCACTACTACTATATATAACCAGCTATTTGAATACAAAATAGAACATAAAATATGATACAATAGATCTTGATCCTTGGATCCTATTGTGTTTACATTTGGGTTTGAAATCAGAACGTTTGAAATTAGAACACTAATGTTTGAGATTTATTGTGTCACCAAGTTCTGTTTCAATAAAACTTTCCATATATATGGACCGGCTACTTAGACACAGAAAAAATAAAAAATGTGGCATAATAGATCTTGATTGTTGAATTTCATTGTACTTACATTTGAGATTGAAATCAAAGATGATTCAATGGTTGATATTTCGTGTCATCAAGTTGTGTTTCAATAAAGAATTTCCATACATATTGGGTCGGCTATCTAAACAAAAAAAACAAAATGTGACGGATAGATATTTATGATTGAACCCCATTGTGTATTGTGTTTTATACATAGTGTATGACTATTAATTATTCAAACAATTTGAGACTGTTTGCTTATAGGCATATGCCGACTGCGTTTTATATATATCGAGACTAGATTAATTCTTCAAACAATTTGGCACTGTTTCCTTCATGAGTTGCACTTGTTTATGCTGGAAACAAATGAAAACCATCAAAACAATTTAAATGGACACAGATAAATTTATTTGTTTTCTTATTTAATTCAAACTCATCTAACAAAATCAGAATGGTAAGCAATGTAAACCGATAATTTTATACAATGGGACAAAAAGGAGGACTGTCCAATCCTAGCTTATTCTTCTCATTTTTTTCTTGACAGTGCATGTAAAACTTTTTAAGCATAATGGATGACCTCATTTGTAGAAAAAATATGGATAATTTCATGTGTCTTAAAAAAAATCTTGATCGGATCACTCCTATTAAAATGGTACAAATTAAATTTATCGGTTCATAAATTTTATGCTCTTTCCTACGAGATTCAAAAGCGATGTTTTGTTTGATTTGTTTTAGACATTGGTAAGGTGTTTTTTCCTTTTTTTCGAAAACCATTATCGAGTGTTCCAAATTTTTTTACTTTATCTTCGACGATATCCCACCGAAAATGATTTGCAGTAAACCATTGTTGTTTTTTATTTTCGATGCAGTGCTATCAAATTTTTATTCACACGAGTGATAAAACAGTAAATTGTTTTATTCGATGAAACCCCCATTACAATTCGTTTTTTGGATGGAGTCCCCCTGTAATTTACCTCCTCTTCTCCAAAATTGAAGTCTCTTTAACAATGCCCTCTATTATATATGCAAATGATTTCAGTGTGACCATGCATTCGATGGGCTGTCACCAAATTTGAATGTATTTATCAACTGCTATAGTCACAACTACCACTTTTGACGATAACTATTGACTTTGCTTCAAAATCTACATTGAATAATACCAACATCGCCTTCTTATTGCATTATAATTATTTGCTACTTGCACTTAATTAGCATGCACCTACTTTGATAGGATTTTATCGTTATTAAAACCATAACCATTGCCCTTAAATAGTACCCATTACTTTGCGTCAAGATCCATATCCAATAATATCAGCTTGCCTATTTTGGTCACAGCTACAAAATCCCTATCGTTGACGTCGTTGATTAAAACTTTAATTTTGACCAACAATTTCGACTGAGCTTCAATAACAGTAAAATTCTTTCACTGAGCCACAACTATTTATATCATCTAATAGTGGTTGTTTATTTCAACTAAAAATTAACTTGGAATCTAAGAAAACATAGTAAATGTAACACTCCGTAAATCCACATAGTTAAATAATTAGATTATAAAGGGAAATCATAATTTTACATAAAGGGAAAAAATTGTAAATTTTTATAAGAGCTAGAATTAGGCATCGAAACATATTCCATTGCATTCAGAATGCCATTTGTAGTTAGAAAACATATGTAACTTGATGATTTTAGTTAAACGGACTAGAAATTAGAAGAAGCTAAATCCAGTTGCATTTTCATTTTATATTACTTTTAGTATTTTAGGCCAAACATGAGTTAAATCCAGCGTATAAATAGAAATGTAAATTCTACAGTCTAATTCTATAATAGTCTGAACATGCTATCATCAATCTTCTTTTTCTTCATTTAAAAAAAATCAAACCCAATTCTCTAAATCAAATCCAGATTAAATAAAATTGATACAAAATTGAACACTACAAAGAGAGCTATGCAAATAACTCAAGTCATCACGAGAATTGGAGTTTTGAAGGCAAGGAGCTTTTGGATAACAAAATAGGATGATTCACTTCAAATATGAGAGGATGTACGACTAATCGATGTGTGAGACTCTTCACATTCGCATATATACATACATACGTACATACATGTGTGTGTGTGTGTGTGTACACACGCATATAAGGCATAGTAATTCATTTCGTATGGATGTAAATTGAAATGTATGTGATGAAATTGATAATTAAAAAGTAATTTTTTTTAATACATTTGACTAGGATGCAGCTTGTTATGGCTAGAAGGTTGAAACGTAAATTTATTTTATCAATTTTAATTACTAAAGACCAGCATCCCTCTAATTAAAAAGTATGAGATACAAAGTGTTTTAATCAGATATAATATATCGAAATCATAGTTCGTGACAACACAAAATAGTGTTAGTTCATCGATTATATGTACGGATTGATCAGAAAACACGATGGAATTCGTTAAACGTAAACCATCCATTTTCATCCAATGGTGAAACGATGACGATACGATGACCAAGATGCATGGTTACGTAGAGGAGGTCGAGTAGGTTCTCTCGAAGTAATATGGACAGATTTCATCATCGAAGGTGATGATGGTGGTTGTGAAGATGTGCATTTGAAGGCGGAGTCATGGGGGTACGTCGTGGTTGACAGGGTGTGAAGAATTCTCTAGTGGTGTCGGATAAGGCGTTAGGTGGCCGTAGAGATGGCACCATGGCCAAAATGTGGCGGTTGGTAAAGGGTATTTAGCGAGTCAAGGGATTTAGTAATGCCTTTATCTTTAAACAGTTATATCTCTTGTATATGAACTTTGTTCTACGTGCACTTTTGTGGCATCGTGATCTTGGCCAGATGAGGCTTGCTTGGGTATGTTTTTATTCTATTCTTGAGTTACTTTAGAAAATTTCCTTAGTTAGACAAGTTCATTATACGTGGTTCGTAATTTGGAGACATGATAATCCGAAAGAGTCGAGTCCTCAGTATAATATACCACAGTCGAAGGAGTAGAATCCTTAATATGATATAGTCTGAAGAGCTGTGTCCTCAATATACCATAGTCTAAGAAGCCGAGTTCTCTATATACCATAATCTAAGGAGCCAAATCTTCAATATACCGTAGTCCAAGAAGCCGAGTCCTCAGTGTTCGATTTGGCGTCATAATACAATTAGAGGAATTGAGTCCCCAATATACGATTTGGCAATAGTGGGTTGAGATTTTTTGGTTTATTATGGGCGTGTGATTGTAGGTTCGATTTAACCCTAGAGGGGGTGAATAGGGTGATACTATAAATTATAAAAATTATTGCGGTAGTTTATATAAAATAATTTCAGCACAGATATTACAAGAGTAATAGCAGCATAGATAATAGCAGAATAATAAATGCAGAAATAGAACAACACAGATTTACCCAGCTTCGGCAAAAACCCTGCCTGCATGCTGCCCCCAAGGTTTCTACTAGAAATTAAATAGTCACATGCTTACACACGTAAACTCGCGACACCCGCTATTGACTAACCTAACTCTACGCTTAAAACCCTGCCACAACTCAGCCACTGAGTTGCGAATTCTCGAACCACACCACCGTAGCTCGTCCCCTAGTCACACAACTAGAAATCACGAATGTTTAAATGAAAAATACAAAATTTAAAAGCAATTAAAGTAATAAAACCCTAATTTAAAATGCCCAAAACACTATCTTTAATAATCGACCCATAATAAATAAATAAGTCTCTTTTTCCTTTTTTATTATTCGGCTGGTATCTTTCTTCATTGTTCGTTTGTTCCTCTTTTCTTTGAAATTAGGGCTTCTGAATTTGTTGAAGCCGCCGACTTATGTAGTTGATTGAAGAATGAATTATATACGGTTTGCTTTGTCAACCAAATTGTCACTTTGATTCGAAGCCGGCTGCTTCTCGATCGAGTTCGACTTGTATTGGTATGTTATTTTCCTTTTGATTTTCTGGTAGATATGCTTGAACTCGATGATCAACTGCCAATGATGTTAATCATTTATATAGGGTTCGAACCCCTTGATTTTCGTTTGTCTGAAAATTTGCTCGGCCGTTTGATTTTGATCGAATGCTATGATTGATCACTGACTTGTTCAAGTTCGTCTATTTTATTTACTTGTTTCTCATGACTTGATTTCTTGTGTGGCCATCATGGCTTGTTTGATTTCTGACTTGTTCGTTCTTTTTGCCTTGGTCATCACGACTTTGAAATTATGTTGACTTCGGGATGACCACGGTTTTGATTTTGGTTTGGAACTGCTGCATTGAATTCTCTGGCAGTGGATTTGATTCCATTTTGACTTCGGTCATTTTTGAAATCGTTCGAACTTGCCTTGGTAATGGTTTTGCCTCTGTGTTGCTTGAATTTGAATCTATTTTTCATTGATGATGCTATGCATTGTGTAACTGTTATCTTGATTCTGGACTTGTATGTGGTCCTGTTGACATGTCTGCATTGCACTATCCACTGTTCTATATGTTTACAGCCTGCACACACACACACACACACACACACACACACACATATATATGTTCATGCATGTATATATTCAGTTATATGTTCTAGACTTGAGTTTGTTGCATTGCATGTTAGCATTGGCTTGTTTCGACTTCACTGTATCCACATTGTTGGCATTGTTTATATATATGTGAGTTCATCCGTACCTCTATTTAGTGTTCGTACACTTGATATCTTCACTTCATTATACATTTCCTTGAGTTAGGTTCCAACGTACATGTCTATTGCTTGAAGTCTGAAAGAATATGTATTGTCTGCATATCCATGTCTACTTCATATGGCTTTGAGTCTTCTTGTTTCGAGTCATTTAAACTTGTTGTATACACTTGGTTTCCATGTCCACTGCTTGAATCAAAATCTTGTTGCTTCGAGTCGTGTTCATGTCACTAGTATCACTATTACATTTGTGTTGAGCATTATTGCAGTTTGTTGTCTACTTTCATGCCTTTGTTCTGACAAGTTCATTGGTACTTGCTTATGCTCTATACTTCAGTTAGGTTGCTATGTATATGATGCATGTTTTGTTGATTTTGTTTGCTGCCTGGTCGATATGTATATATGCATACTTTGATCATAGCATTCATGTGTACATTTGAGTTGCACCTGTGTTGAATCCAGCTAATAGCTCAGGGTTGACCTTGTGCTAATATCGTGACTTTATTTGTGTTTCACTTGAGTTGAACGTGGATTTTGAGTTAGGTTTGACCTTGTGCTCACCTATCCCTATAGATTTATCATGTGTATATCGGTATGCATGGCCTTGTAGCATGTACAGTGATACACCATGCATGTCACAAGCTCTTCGTGTATGATGAATTCAAAATTAAATGATGACGAACAACCCAAATAACTAAGGCAAATAATATTTTCAAAATACATTTTATTTTATACTGCAAAAATATTTCATTTCAAATTTACTATGTTAGCGTATATTTTTGTAGATAACTCAAATGCTGGATTCATTCTAGAATGAAGTTGAAGATAAAATATGAGTGAATGAATGAAATATAGTGAGGTACATATGTAAATGATAATTGTGATGTGATTGAATTGTAATGTAATTGAAATTTGTGTATATATATATATATATAGTGAGAGCTCAAACTTGCACTATTCGAAATTGTAATAAATATTAATTTGAATAAAATATCTGTTTGAATTTAAATTATGTGTAATTTATTTTGTTTAGCAAATATTTATTTAATTATGTGAAAAAAAAATAGTACATTAATAAATACATTTAAATTAATATATATATATATATATGTTTATTATCATCAAACAAAAATCATATACTTGCATATTCAACAGTGATTAGGTATGAGGTAAATTTTAGTGAGACCACAGCATGTGATGTTACCATATCATTATATTGTATTTAGTTGACTTATTTGGTGCAGGTGACACATGTTAATGTATGATTTTCGAGCATAAGTGTTGTTTTACTAGATTATTGACATTATACACTTATAAGATGTGCATCGCTTACCAAATGTATGTCCGACCCCTTTATTCCATTCTTCTATTATTTATTCTGATAGGTAGGCAAAGAGGACTGGTAGTGACTTCAAAGACACGGAAGTATAATGGAGACGAGCATTGCACCTATTAACTATCTACCATCAATTTATTGAACATATTCTCAGATGTTCAAACTATTTATTTATCTAGGATTATGGTAGGATTATAGTATTTTTTTAGTATTATATTTATTCCTTCCATCATGTGTTTTCAAAAAGGTAGATATTTTCGTAGATAGCTCTATGATCTATTTTATATTTTACCTCAAAATGATCCACCGTCAATGGCATCCATGATGGCTGTGTTATTTTAGATGTGAGTCATGTCGTCGTAGATGACGTGTTGTTTCTGTAACAACCCGTAAATTTTTGATAATTTAATTTGTTAATTTAATGAATCTTGCTATTTAATATTGGAAGAAATAAAAAGTTATAAGATAATAATGAAATAATAACTAAGATGAAAAGTAACAAAGTTAATTAAAGTTAACAATTAATGAACCTGAATGAAATTCCAATTAAACAAAATAATTTAAAAGTTATGAAATGGTTATAAGTGAATATAAGAAAACATGTGTAATATTGAATCAATTGGGGATTAATATACAATTATTGATAATTGGACAAAAACAGTGTTATGTAAGCAATTGTAATATTTGTTTGTTAATAATAACTTATAAGTGTAATTGAAAGTTGATGGTAACAATTATTGTATATTATCTATTTATTTATCCCGATACTTTAAATTGGAAATAAATTTCAATAGATGTAATTAAATATTATGTTAATGTAAATTAAGTTAATATTTGAAAATAATGTCAATTCTATTCATAATATGATAACTAGTTGATTAAAAGAATGGAAATCAAGATTTATTAATTTATTTGAATTTAAATTATAGTAATTGGGTTTATTGCAAATAAATGAAATTAAACATTTAGATATTACGTTAATGGGAAATTAAGATGAAATTGGAGAATATTAATGTAATAAATCATGAAACAATGTAAATTTCATCCATCTGATAACAATGGATTGAATAATAGGATAAAAGGTCAATTAAATGGAATTATTGGACATTTGATTTTTAATTTCTGGATTTATTGGAATTCGAAGTAAAGATGGAAATTATTGAAATAGTTAACATTGAATTAACTTGAAAATTTGTTTTAAATTGTCATAAATGTCTAAGTTACCAAAAGTGATAAAATTTGTTAATTTTAGAATCAGAGTTGAAAATCTGATTTAATTAATTTAATATTTATTTATTTAATTAATTGAAAAATAGCCATTTTGGCCACTGATTCGGATTTACGAAGCCAGTTTCATCGGATCCATAACGGTGAATTATTGTACGATTTCAAGTTTCATAATGATCGGACTTATCGTTTGATCGTATGGACTCGAAACGCCGTGAAATAAATTTGATTGAAATCAATTGAAATCAATTTGAAATAAGCCGATTTTGGCATAACTTCTTCATACGATGGAATTAAGATTTGAAACCTATTCCATTGAGTTTAAAATATTTAAAACATCTATTTTAATATATGGGTTGACCCATTTTTTTATTTCGGAATCGAAACGGGCGTTTCGGGTCAGTATCGTTCAACTTTCCAAACCAATTGAGCCATTCAATTCTATTTTGTTTTGCCTATAAATATATCTTTATAAACCCTAGGTCATTTTTTATTTCTCATTTCTATACGTACAGAAATTTCTGTTTCTCCTCTTTTTCAATGGCCGAAAACCCTAATTTTCCCAATCCAATTTCAATTTCAACTTCAAAATTTAAACCCCGCAATATATATATATATATATATATATATATATATATCAAATTATACATCAATTCGAAGCTCTCGATGAGCGTAATTCACTGGTGTAATTCATTTCTCGAACCGAATCACCGTTTGTCTAGAAATCGAGGTTGAACCTCGGCCGTCCATATTGGATTTTTGACGAGCAACGGTTGATCATCGTCCGATCGACGATCGAGAAACACCGTTGCGTAGATCATGGATAGTAGGCCCTGCAGTTGTAATAGTTCATCGTATCACAGCCTTGATTCGCTAGAAACTGGCCTGGAAGTCGATCGACTTTTCATTGATTTTTGTGCAAACAGCGGAAGCAAGAGGGTGCGACTCTTGGCGTAGGTGGAGATAGTCACTGCATACCCGATGGCTGTCTTCGTTCGGGCTCAAGACGGAAGATGGTGCGTGGGTTTTTGATGGAGGCGTGTAGATGTTGGGTTTTGGTGCATTCGATCGTTGCTTGGGAGAAGTTACGTGAATTAGATGACGACGACGTGGCGGCTTCATTTTGGTACTCTTTGTTTTTATTAAATTTCTATTTCAACTTGTTCTAATCGTGATAACTTTTGCATTCGAAGTCTGATTTACGCGCGATTTCTTTTGTTAGGATCGTATTGAAATTTATGATGTTATGACACTGGTTTGGATGAATTCGGAGACCGTTCAAATTTTAGGCCTAATTTGGATTTAAATTTGATTTAAATTCAACAAGTGAGTGTTTTAACCCACTCACAACTTCAAAATTTTCTTCTGTTTGTTAAACTGATTTATGATGTGATTAGAAATTTATTTATGACTGTTTGGCGTATTTCAAATCATCGTCTCAGTTTATTTGAATTTATTTTGATAAAATAGTTATTTAATTTATTATTGAATATAAACTGCCAGTAAATACCTGTTATTTATTATCTGTTCTATATGGATGTTATTGATTGAATTGGATGATGATTGTGATAAATATTTGATGATTGATATTGGATGAATGGATGTTCTATTTTATATTTTTATAAAATGCAAGTTGTTATGGATTTTTATTTCATTCGGGATTGCGGTTTGAAATGATATATAACCGTATTTATATTTTAAATTACGGATTGAAATGATAAATATCTGTATCACCTGACCATAGGATAGAAAATTATATACAGACACCGTGGTCTATATATAAAAATATTTTGAAATGATTTCTATGGTTTTATAAAGAAACATATGGGTTTAGATAAATACTGAATTTTGATATTATATAAATGTTATTTTACCCTTGATTTTAAGCTACGTATAAATTATTTTAATATACAATAAGCTCAATAATAAGTTTGATTTCCATTGAGATAATATGGATAAGTATCTAAATTTTATTTTAATATAGAATTTATAATGATTTAAATAAATTAAGGTTGGAAGATAAATTGGAAATTTATTTGAAATTGAATTCATTTAAGAATTAAACTCAAATAGGTTGATGTAAAATTTATTAAACTTGAAATTTTAAAAGGTATGATTTTATAACTTGATTTTGGTTTACGGGGAATTAAATGAATATTTAAAGTATAAATAAATTAAAGGAAATATTTAGTTATTTGAAATTTGAGTTTTATTTAGATGATAATGGATTTATTATGTAAAATATTTCAAACTAAATAATAGGAAATTGAATTATTGAATCATAATTACCAAACTTTGTTTTGAAATTGTTGAATACTTAAAGTTTGAAATATATTGAATTTGAAATGGTTTATTCTGTGAATCAGATCTGTTTTGAAATCGATAAATTTGGAATAGTTATTTGGAAACTGGATTGAATTGAAATTTATGATTTGGGATTTGGTTAAATATAAAATGTAGAAATTTAAGTTGTGTTGGATTTGATTTGTGAAATTGAAGAAGCTATTTTATTATATAAAGTATTTTAAATATTTAAACCATTTATGTGGTGGAAGTTATGTTTCAAAGTTATGAGTTTCAAGGTATTATAATTTGAAAGTATTATATTCAAGTGTTTTGATTCCGAAATGTTATAACTTTGAAAGTGTTATGATTTTAGAAAGGTTATATTTGAAATGAACATGATATCGTGTTGATCTAGTTTTGAAAGGGCAATGATATTTGGTTTTAAATTATAAAATATTTTGAAAATAACCGCGGTGTTATCACAACATTTGGTTGTTAAAGAGACAGGGACCAGAAGTTGGCATACTCTCTTCCAACTCCGAAAACCACTTTAACAACCATGTATGCGGTGCAGATTCCAGAATAAAGTAGGATGGTGGCGGGTTCCTTTAAGTATATACGTGGACCCGACTCCCGTGAGTTGGCATAAGGTGGCTAAAACAGGAGCGCTTACGGGCCTGTGAGGTAGCCCCTCTTATCGGACACACCCCTTCGATATTATATTCTAACTTTGGGATTGATTTGGTTGCCGCTTTTTATTTTTTATTTTTGGGGGTGTGGCTCGGGGTAGGCGGTAGCTGTGTGCTATGCGTCACCACAGCCCGGATGCGTAGTTGGTATACCTACCATGGCATTGCCTAGTTGTGCCGTGTCACCTACCCTAACACGCTTTGTACGAGTTTGGTTTTCTCCTGTAGTCCGTGGAGTATCCTCTGGTGGCTTCCTGATCAGGAGGGACGATGATATTGGATGGACTACTGGGACTATTACGTGTTAAGGTGGAAAATGTAAAGCCTTAATGCTATTTAAAAGTAAATTTATTTTACTAATAGACATTATTATAATATCGTATATTACTAGGTAGTAAATAGTTTAACGGATCCTTAGGAGATGTGAATCCCGAGCATCTCTTAAGTTACCGCACTCACGTTAGACACTGGATAAGAGATGTCAAATCTCATAAACATCTTTGATGCCATTCCACTCATATTATTTACCGTTGATTTAACTTACATAATAATTTTTAGTTCTAACTCAAGTGTTTTGTCTTTTCAGTTCACTCGGGTCAGTCTGAGCATTTCAGGGTTTGAAGATTGTATGACTGGAGGTCGAAGACGAAGATTGTAGTATTACCATTAATTACTATATTGTTCCGCTGCATCATGTATTCCTCTGCATTATTTATTTTTCTCTGGTATGTGTAACTCTGATATGTGTTGTATAAGTATAATCAAATGTTTCGTAAAACAGCTTCATGAACTGTTATTTGATTATTATATTTTGTTATTACGCTGTGCGATTCTATTTCTTTTATTTCCTTCTCCGCTTTTCTTATTCACCCCAATAACGATTCGCCCTTTTGTATGGTTTGAGTCTGACGTGTGTGGTTTATCGTCGATTTAAAACGTACAAAAAGGCGGGATGTTACATTTGGTATCAAAGCAATGGTTTCGCGATAAGCCTTAGCTTTGTGGGGTCTCACTCTTTATTAATAGGGTAGTATTACCCTATGATGAGTCGCTGAGTGCATATATATGAGAGAGCGTATTTGTTAGTGTTATAAAAGGTTTTGATATTATGTTAATTTGTTCCGTTTTGTATTTGTAAATTCTGGTTGGTGCATAGGACGCTATGACATTAATAGGGATTTCTAAACACTTAATAGGACAGACCGACACAATATTTGTTTTGAGTATAGGTGAATGAAATAATTTTGCCTATTAAATTTTCTATATATAAAATATTTTTTTTATAAAAGATATATTTGGCTATTATATATTTGTTTGTTAGGTATTGAAATTTAAAAATATTGGTTAAATATAGATGTGTTAATAAAATAAATGAAATTTGGAAATTTAGAACTTAAGTTCTGGGCTTTTGAAATTTCTTTCGAATGATTTTTGGAATATGAAAATAATACTATTTAGAAGTATTTTCTGATAAATATTTCAATATAATTTGAAAGAAATGTTTTCGAAGAAATTTTGAAAAGAAATAAGTTCTGTTCTCCCCTCTCTATTGTGGGAAATAATTTCGGCCATGAGTGAACGCATCGTCGACATTCATTTTTGAGTTTCTAAGTGGAAATGCCACTGTAGTTGTTTTACTACAGATTTATTTGATAAACACATATAAATTTCAAATTGTTTTAAATATAATTGGATATATAAATTGTAAGTGTATACGTCTATCTATTATTTTGAAATGGTTTGAAATTAAACCCGGTATTTAGTTCTTAAGTTTCTGTAATTAATAGTTTTAATTAGTGTAGTGAAATGGAATTTAACTAATAAGTGAAACCTCTAAATGAAATTACAAGCATTGAACATTAAATTAATTTAAAGAAATGAGATAAAATTGTATGAATTTCAATTGCATTCTTAAAAAGCATATATATAACTTACCAAAGATTTAAAAGTTGAAATGTCTAACAAGAAAATGTAATGGAAATTAAACGAGTAAAATTTAAAGTAATGAAAGGATTCAATGAAGCCCTTTGATAATTAAAAATTGAAGATATATTGGGAAAAAAACCTAAGTTATAATTGAAATGTTACTATAAGTAAATATAATAGAAGGTAAGTATCATAACTAAATGATTATAAACTCAAGTAAATGAATTGAAATGCTAAGAAATTTAATGGAACACGAATACTATGGTTAAGTGAATGAAATTAAATGAAATTGAGAAATGAATGAATGTAATGCAATAAAAATAAAATTTATATGATATGAATAAATAAAAATGAATTTATGTAAGTATAAGTGCAAATAACTGAAATAAACACTGAATTAATGGACGAAAATGAAAATTTGCAAGAAATAAAGGTAAATTAAAGAGATAAATCATTATATGGATGAAAAGGAAATCAAACAACAAATGTATGAAATGAAATTAATAATAATGAACTTGATCTATTGTTTGAAATTGTTGTTTGTTTGGTTTATGGTTGTTTGGGCAAGGATACTTTAAAATTGTTTGGATGTATGAATAATCTATTTAGTTTCATCTAAGACTGTTGAGTAAATGATGCACTTAGTAGTTTATTTTTTATTATGTATAATTTATAGTTTGTTTTGTTTGATATGAATGGATAATTGATTTGTGTTGATCTTATTATGGTTGTATGCCATTATTGCAAGTGATTGTTATTAATTGTTTGTTAGTGAGTGAAACAACTTCAAATATTTCGTTTTATATAATTGTTAACCTTTTTGGGATTATATAAGTGAAATACAGGTTATGGAAGCAATTGCTACTGCTTTTGGTTTTATAAAATAAGCGCTAATTGCCCGACAAATAGGTATGTTCTCGGATTACGGTTTTATAGCGTTATTGTATTGTTTTTCCCGTTGTTGGGACATATTGTTTTGAGACATTGTGATATATATTGTTATATCTGATATTATATTTTCACCCGAGCCACTGCGTACAAAGACTCTGCCGAAATTTTCTGTAAATTTTGTACAAAGAAAATTTTTGAAAAAATGTTTTTCAAACTTTATTAATTTGAGTATGACAAGATTTAATATTTATAAATTGATATATTTTATTTAAATTATTAAATAGTGTAAATTTGTTTGTTTATAAAATTTATATTTTGAGTAAGATGTATTGACTACTAAATTCTTTCTTCTCTCTTCTTTTTCCTTTTCGGGGACAAAAAGTTTTGAGTGGGGGAGAGTGTAACAACCCGTAAATTTTTGATAATTTAATTTGTTAATTTAATGAATCTTTTTATTTAATATTGGAAGAAATAAAAAGTTGTAAGGCAATAATGAAATAATAACTAGGTGAAATGTAATAAAGTTAATTAAAGTTAACAATTAATGAACTTGAATGAAATTCCAATTAAACAAAATAATTTAAAGGTTATGACTTGGTTATAAGTGAATATAGAAAACAAGTGTAATATTGAATCAATTGGGGGATTAGTATATATTTATTGATAATTGGACAAAAACAATGTTATGTAAGCAATTGTAACATTTGTTTGTTAATAATAACCTATAGGTGTAATAGAAAGTTGATGGTAACAATTATAGTTTATTGCCTATCTATTTAGCCTGATATTTTAAATTGGAAATAAATTTCAATAAATATAACTAAATATTATGTCAATGTAAATTAAGTTAATATTTGAAAATAATGTCAATTCTATTCATAATATGACAAGTGGTTGATTAAAAGAATGAAAATTAAGATTTATTAATTTATTTGAATTTAAATTATAGTAATTGGGTTTATTGCAAATAAATGAAATTAAATATTTAGATATTACGTTAATGGGAAATTAAGATCAAATTTGAGAATATTAATGTAATAAATCATGAACCAATGTAAATTTCATCCATCTAATAATAATGGATTGAATAGTAAGATAAAAGGTCAATTAAATGGAATTATTTGACATTTGATTTATAATTTTTGGATTTATTGGAATTGAAAGTAAAGAGGGAAATTATTGAAATAATTAACATTGAATTAACTTGAAAATTTGTTTTAAATTGTTATAAATGTCTAAGTTACCAAAAGTGATAAAATTTGTTAATTTTAGAATCCAAAGTTGAAAATTTGATTTCATTAATTTAATATTAATTGATTTAATTAATTGAAAAATAGCCATTTTGGCCACTGATTCGGATTTCCACGAAACCAGTTTCAACGGATCCGTAACAGTGAATTATTGTAGGATTTCAAGTTTCATAACGATCGGACTTGTCGTTTGATTGTATGGACTCGAAACGCCTTGAAATAAATTTAATTGAAATCAATTTGAAATAAGCTGATTTTGGCATTACTTCTTCATACGATGGAATTAGGACTTGAAACCTGTTCCATTAGTTTAAAATATTCAAAGACATCTATTTTGATATATAGGTTGTTTCATTCTGGAGTCAAAACGGGCTTTTCGGGTCAGTATCGTTCAACTTTCCAAACCAATCGAGCCCATTCAATTCTATTTTGTTCTGCCTATAAATATATCATTATAAACCCTAGGTCATTTTTTATTCCTCATTTCTGTACATATAGAAATTTCTATTGCTCTTCATTCCCAATGGCTGAAAATCCTATTTTCCTAATCCAATTTCAATTCAATTTCGACTTCAAAATTTAAACCCCTCAATATATATCGAATTATACCTCAATTCGAAGCTCTTGATGAGCATAATTCACTGGTGTAATTCATTTCTCGAACCAAATCACCGTATGTGCAGAAATCGAGGTTGAACCTTGGCCGTCCATATTGGATTTTTAACGATCCAACGGTTGATCGTCGCCCGATCGACGATCGGGAAGCACCATTGCATAGAGCATGGATAGCAGCCCCTGCAGTTGTAATAGTTCATGGTATCACAGCCTTGATTCGCCAGAATCTGGGCTGGATGTCGATCGGCTTTTCACTAATTTTCGTGCAAACGACGGAGGCAGGAGGCGCGCGACCCCTGGCGTAGGTGGAGATAGTCACTGCGCACCCGATGGCTGTCCATGATCGGGCTCAAGACGGAGATGGTGCATGCGTTTTTGATGGAGGCATGTAGATGTTGGGTTTTGGTGCATCCGATCGCTGCTTAGGAGAAGTTATGTGAGTTAGATGATGACGACGTGGCGGCTTCATTTTGATACTCTTTTTTTTTATTTTTTTATTAAATTTCTATTTTAACTCGTTCTAATCGTGATAACTTTTGCATATGAAGTCCGATTTACGCACGGTTTCTTTTGTCAGGATCGTATTGAAATTTCTGACATTATGACGTTTGGACGAATTCAAAGACCATTCAAATTTTAGGCCTAATTTGGATTTAAATTCGATTTAAATTAAAAAGGTAAGTATTTTAACCCACTCACAACTTCGAAAATTTCTTATGTCTATTAAATTGATTTATGATGTGATTAGAAATTTTTTATGACTATTTGGCATATTTCAAATCATCATCTTGGTTTATTTGAATTTATTTGGATAAAATAGTTATTTAATTTATTATTGAATATAAACCGCCAGTAATACCTATTATTTATTATCTGTTCTATATGGATGTTATTAATTGAATTGGATGATGATTGTGATAAATGTTTGATGATTGATATTGGATGAATGAATGTTGTATTTTATATTGTTATAAAATACAAGTTGTTGTGGATTTTTATTTCATTCGGGATTGCGGTTTGAAATGATATATAACCGCATTTATATTTTAAATTATGGATTGAATTGATAAATATCCGTATCACTGGACCATAGGATAGAAATTGTATACAACACCGTGGTCTATATATAAAAATATTTTGAAATGATTTCTATGGTTTTGTAAAGAAATGTATAGTTTTAGATAAATATTGAATTTTAGATATTATACAAATGTTATTTTACCCTTGATTTTAAGCTATGTATAAATTGTTTTAATATATAATAAGCTTAATAATAAGTTTGATTTCCATTGAGATAATATGGATAGGTATTTAAATTTTATTTTAATATACAGTTTATAATGATTTAAATAAATTAAGATTGGAAGATAAATTGCAATTTAAAATTAAACTCAAATAAGTTGATGTAAAATTTATTAAATTTGAAAATTTAAAAGGTATGATTTTAGAACTTGATTTTGGTTTAGGGTGAATTAAATGAATATTTCAAGTACAAATAAATTGAAGGAAAATATTTAGTTATTTGAAATTTGAGTTTTGTTTAGATGATAATGGATTTATTATGTAAAATATTTCAAACTAAATAATAGAAAATTTAATTGTTGAATCGTAATTACAAAACTTAGTTTTGAAATTGTTGAATACTTAAAGTTTGAAATATATTGAATTTGAAATGGTTTATTCTGTGGATAAAATCTGTTTTGAAATCGATAAATTTGGTATAGTTATTTGGAAACTAGGTTGAATTGAAATTTATGATTTGGGATTTGGTTAAATATAAAATGTAGAAATTCAAGTTGTGTTGGATTTGATTTGTGAAGTTGAAGAAGCTATTTTATAATATAAAGTATTTTAAATATTTAAACCATTTAAGTGGTGGAAGTTATGTTTCAAAGTTATGAGTTTCAAGTTATTATAATTCGAAAGTGTTATATTCAAGTGTTTTGATTCCGAAATGTTATAACTATGAAAGTGTTATAATTTTAGAAAGGATATATTTGAAATGAACATGATATCGTATTGATTTGCTTTTGAAAGGGCAATGATATTTGGTTTTAAAGTATAAACTATTTTGAAAATGACCACGGTGTTATAATAACGTTTGGCTGTTAAAGAGACCGGGATCAGAAGTTTGCATACTCTCTGCCAACTCCAAAAACCACTTTAACAACCGTGTACGCGGTGGAGATTCCAGAATGAAGTAGGATGGTGGCAGCGTTCCTTTCAGGTACATGCGTGGACCCGACTCCCATGAGTTGGCATAAGGTGGCTAAAACAGGAGCGCTTATGGGCCAGCAAGGTAGCCCCTCTTATCGGACATACTCCTTCGATATTATATTCCGACTTTGACATTGATTTGGCGGCCACTTTTGATTTTTGATTTTTAGAGGCGTGATTCGAGGTGGGCAGTAGCTGCGCGCTATGTGTCACCAGCAGCCTGGATGCGTAGTTGGTATATCTACCCTGGCGTTGCCTAGTTGTGCCGTGTCACCTACCCTAGCATCCCTTGTACAAGTTTGGTTTTCTCCCGCGGTCCGTGGAGTATCCTTTGGTGGCTTCCCCATCAGAAGGGACCATGATATTGGATGGACTACTGGGACTATTACGTGTTAAGGTGGAAAATGTAAAGCCTTAACGCTATTTAAATGTAATATCTCGGAATTTCAAGAAATTTAAAATGTGATAATCTTTTAATTAAATTGTTTAAAATTGATAAAATTGTTATTTACAAATATAAATAACCAAACAATTAATAATGTGATGATTTTAATTATGATTATAGATTGATTTTTAAATAAGAATAATTATTTAAGTTTGTGCTATTGTATAAATAAATTTTAAATTGACTTATTATTTCAATTTTAATAAGTGTGTTTAAATATATATATATATATATATCTGTTTATTTAAATTGATTTTAAATAGAATAAATTATTTATAAATAATAATGTGTTTATTTAAAATTGATATCTATATTTATTTGAATTAATTTTAGATTTGGATTTTAAACTAACTTTGAATTTGAATTCAAAAGAATATATATATCTTAAAATAATAATATAGTTTGGATTTAAATTATATGGATAAAGTTTTTATGTAAAAATAAGATTGTTATTCTCTTTAAAGAAATTCATCGATAGGAATTTGGAAAAGTATTTATTTAATAGGAACAAATACAAAGTCATTTTAAATTTAACATTTAAAAATGAGTTAAAAATATTATATATGATTTTTATTTAAATTATAATTGGTTTTTATTTTATTTTCTTTTAAAGATTGTATTTATATAAAATTTAGAAAAGCATTTATAAATTTATAAATGTATTTGTTAATTAGAAATTTGATAAGAAAGCGTTTATAATTAACATATGTATTAATTAATTAGGAAAAATTAATTTAAAAGCCTTTAAAATCATTTATAAATAATATAAAAATAAATTAGGACAAGTGTTAAAACTTTAAACCTTTTAAGTAACAAGTTTTAACATATAAATATAAGTTAAAGACAAGTGTCACCTTTATTTGAATTTTCTTTTAATTTTAGTAAAGTCTAAATTTACTTATATACACTCCTAATCTTCCTTCTCATTTTCTTTTTATTACCTTCTTCTCAAAAGCTAAGAAAAACCAGACCCGTAAACCAATTTTCAAAGCAAATTTGTAATCTTCTCAAACCAGTAATACAAGATCAAAACACTCCTCAGATTAAGCTTGTAACAAATTCCTCAAGTTCAAATGAAAATCCAAAAGTTCATCAAAACCCGTAAATTCATTTTCCAGAATCAAACACAAGCCTGTCATCTATTCCTCAAAATCAAGCATGCAATCAAATTATCAAAACCTAAAAACAATCTCCTCAAAACACTTTCAAATCCCTGTGATTTCCAGAGAACAAACCTGAATTTTTTTTCTTTCAAAATCAAGCTTAAGATTTCATTCCAGTTTTCAAGTTGATCAGTTGCAAGCCTTCATGTTTTCAAAATATAAGTTTTCTGGAATGAACAAATAATCAAAGTTCAAACATGAAACCGGTAGTTGAAGTTTGAATCATCTCAATCAACTAAGCATTTCAGTCTAAAGAAATCAAGCTTGCAAATTTTCAAAGCTTCCCAGTTTTTTTTTCAAAGCTCTGCATTTTCCAGATGAGTAAATCTTTAAATTTAAAATTTAAGTAAAATATATGGTTGCTTGTGAAATTTATCTATGATGATTGTTTAAATGTATCCTGTACATTTGAAGAGTGTGCATGCCTGTATGTTGTCTCCCTGTTCCTGTTACAGAACTTTCAAATTTAAAACCAAAGTTACAAAGCATTTCAGTTTGTTTTTAAGCAAGCACTCCAGTGTTTAAAAAAAAATGAAAGCAAAAGTTTTCAAGCTTTGCAGTTTTAAAGAAATGAAGTATTTCAATTTCAAAGCAAGTTAGGTTACAAATCCTGTTTTTCCAAAAAGGTATCTGCATTTCAAAAAAAAAGTGAGTAAACACTTTTACTAAAACTTAAGTAGTTAATTATCCGTTGCATGTGAGTTTTGTGATGATGTTATTTTATATATATGTATATAAGTATGCTTCTGCGTGGATATAAATATGCAGTATGTTTTGTTATGCTTTAAACTGTGCATGTCCGATTTGCATTTATCTTCTCTATTTTTCTTACTGCAGAATTTAAGTTACAATCAAAACTTCAAGCTCTTTTTATTTAAATAACTGATAGGACTTGGATTCAAACAAAATAGATTAGTTTAATTATAATCTAAGTACTAAAAAATAGATATAAGTATCTTGTATTTGAAAATATCTGGAAATCTAATAATGCAGTGACATTTTAACATCAATGTTAAAATCGAATGTTGAAATTGGGTAAAAGAATTATATAAACTGAATTGTCACTGAAAGATATGAATTTTGAAAAGAAAATCACATTTTTTAATAAAGTATTGATGGTGAATTTTGGGTATTGCTGGAAATTGGTTTTCTGATGATATCTGATGATCACAAGGTCTGGGTTGTTCGAGATCATCATTGGAGATGGAGTGAGGTCGGTGATGCAGCCAAAAATATTTGGAGGATGGGTAAGTTGCAGAGGCGTCGGCGGTGGTCGAGGCAAGTTTTTAACCCTAGTTTGGGTCCAGTTTGGATTTGGGGTCTCCGCATTATCTAGAAGTGACCGAGTGACTCATGGCTTTGAGAAATAGCAGCGTGGGTTGTTGGCATGGTGCAGCCGGAGTTGCAGCAACTTCGATGGTCGGAAACGTGGTTGCGAGATGGATTTTCTGGTAGGAACGAGTTCCAGTTCGAGTTGGATACCCGTTTTCGATCTGGAGTTGATGGTGTCCATTCAATAGCTTGAATCATCTGCTGAGGAGATTTTGCGACTTGACTGAATGTGTGAAGTTCGCCGTAGCGCCGGCGAATGGTCGTGCATGTGCACGGTGATACTTTCTCGTGTCTGGAAGATAGTTCGTGGGTGACTCGAAGGGATGCATGTATGTTTGAGAGAGTGACTCGAGTGGGAACTCGAAGTAGCTAGTAAGGATGTAACCTGTTAACTGTTGTAGTGGTTACAGGTTTTAAAATTTAAACTTAAATTGAAAACTAAACAAAATTTTGAAATAGAAAGCAGACTCGGTTATGACCCGAGTGGTCTTCGAGTTTGACCCAAAGCAAAAGATTTAGTAGTTTAAAAAAAGAATAATTTAAACAAGGGTTTTTAAAATTTAAAATGAAATTGGTTTTAAAACTTTCTTATATAAATTACTTTATATGTAATAAATGTTTCCACTAACATTTTGTCAAGAAGTTTTTGAAATTTGGTAAATGTAAATTTTGTTTAGTGAAGGTTAAAGTTATATTTAAACTTATGCTTGAATTGAGATTTTAAAAGTTTTTTCAAAGACAAGTTTTTTTGAATTAAATTGAAATAGTTTTAAAACTATTACTTTTTAATGGTTAAAACATTTAAATGATGTTATGTTTGTTAACCTTAATTTACCAAGTTAAATGAGTATTTTAAAACTTAATTAAAGATTTAATTAAGAAAGGTTAATTATTAAGATAAATGTTTTAATTAAGTCAATAGTAAGATATTGTTTTATCTTAAAGATAATTAAAGCTTTAATATCTTAATAGTAATTAAATTAATTAAGGAGATTAGATAATGAGTAATTAATTTAATTAAAAATGATTAAGAATTAATTAAGGAATTAATTAAGAGTAATCAATTTAAAATTAATAATTAAGTGTTACAAGTTAATTAATTATAGGTTAATTAATTTATAATCAAGTATAATTAATTAGTAATTAGAGATTATTAATTAATAATTAAAGATAAATTAATCAAGTAATTAAGGTTGATTAATTAGTAATTAAAGATTGATTAATTTGTATTTAAATAGGAATTTAATTTGTAATTAGGTTTTATTAATTAAGAAATTATTAATCTATAATAAAAGTTAATTAAGGATTAATTAACTATTATTAGGATCAATTAATTGTAATTAAGAATCGATTAACTGTTAATTAAGGATTAATTAATTTATTAAGTTTTATGAATTGATAATTAAGGTTTATTAATTAATAATTAAGGATTAATTAATCTAAAATTAAAGATTAATTTACTTATTAAAAGGGGTAATTAAGGGATGATTTACCCAATTGTAATTAATCAATAAGTGTGATTAATTTGAGTTAATCAAACGGGTCGATTAATTAAGATAATCATTAGGTAATTGATTAAGTATGCTTACTTAATGAGATTTGATAAGAGTAATTACTTAAGGTAAGTAATTGATGAATAAATTACTTGAGATAATTGAGATAAGGGAAATTACTTAATGGGAAGTAATTTTGAATAGATAATTACTTGGTAAAGTAATTAAGGATTTATTACTTGGTGTAATAAATCAAAGGATTTATAAATGTAATTAAAAGTAATTAAGAAGTAATTTATTACTGTTTATAATTATTAAAGTTGATTTAATGAAAGTAATTAATTTAAGCATGATTAATTAATGTAATTAATTAAGGAATAATGTAATTAATTATCGTTAATTAATTAATGGAAGTAATTAATTAAGGTTCATTAATTAATGTGATTAATGAGAATAATTAACGATTGATTAATTAAGATTAATTAACCTATAATAAGTTATTATGAGGTAATTAATTGTAATTAATTAAGGATTGATGTCATTAATTATAATTAATAGAGTAATTAAGGTTAATTACTTAATGGTTTGAAGATAATTAATTTGTGTAATTAATTAAGGGTAAATTAATTAATGTAATTAAAGCTAATTAATCAAGGTTGATTAATTAAGATGACGATTAATTAATTGGTTTAATCAATGTTTATGTAAGCCAGATTTATTGTGATGAAGGTAATTAATTTAATTATTTTAAATTAATTAAAGATGAAGTAATTAATTTAATTCATTTTAAATTAATTATAGATGGTGTAATTATTAGATCATTGCTTATGAATGGCTTATTGATATTGGATGGCTTGGTTGTTTGATATCCCTGATGAGATATGTGTAATATATGATATGGATGCTTTGGTTGCATTGAGATGATCGTTTGAGTTATCTATTTGTGATGATAACATGAATTATCTATTGTGATGATAATGTAGATTATCTATTGTGATATTGTAAATTATCTATCTGTGTGTATATAGATAATAGAATTGAATTGTTTAACCCTAATAACTTGGACCTAAAAGATGGCGTTTTGGATTTCGATGAGACCGGGATCAGGTTTCCAGATTTGGATATCTGAAAACCACATCGATCCAAATTAACGATAGGTCGTGAATCTCAAGTGAAGATGAAGATTCAGAGTGCAAGAGTTATTGTCGTTAACTTTGAGGGTGATTCCAAAATGAGTGTAATGAGATAATGCCTTCGGTTTCGTTCGAACCCGGAACGAACTTGTATGGATTGTATGCTTTCAGAACATCGTCAGGTGGACGATGAGAATTCTAAGTGATGTGTTCACTAAAGGTAATCTAGCCTCAAGCCTCATCAACCGGGAATGGCTAAAACAGGGGAGGTGCAGCAAGGCTAAGTGGGTCATGCCCAAGTAGGATGAGATGAACCCCTGTCTAGAGTCCCTTTTTATTCGGCTATATGGACGGTTGCTAGCTACAGCGGCGGGGTTATCTTATTCGAAAATGTTCAGTAAGGAATGGTTCCGGCTTTGTGTTGCAGGGGAGTGATCCTCGGTACGGTGATCTAGGCCCCGTACTGTGACGGGCGGTACCCCAGTAGCCCTGCCATTGTATGGAATCCAAACTCCAATAAGTGTCGTACGTTTTAGATGTGCCCAACTATGTTGGAACGTGAGATGTAAGCATTCCAGCTATTTCTGTATTTTATTTGAAAACCCTAGACCCTATTATAATATCATTGGATGCCCTATCAAATGTTTTGGTTAGCGTAAGGTAAAAACTTTTTCTTGTTTATGTGTGGGGAGTCTTACGTGATACCTTTGTTTTCAAAAGGTTTTTTTTTCAAAGTTAAGCAAATTTAACCCGTTTACTCACACCAGACCCATGTCTGACCCGGAGTTTATTCTGTTTTTCTTAAACTCTTGGGTACTCAAATTTTACGAGTAGCCAAGGGATTCAGGTTAGGTTTGACGAATTCAGGAGGAGCATTGGAGCAGGAGGCTTAAGTGTATAGATATATAGTATTCCGCTTTGTGTTCTCTGAATCGTTTATCTGTATTGTATATTGACAGGTGTTTATAACTGTCTAGTATGTGTTGTTTATGCTGTGTAACTCTGATGTATATGATACTATGTAATATATTATGTTATTAATATAATTTATTCGTTCCGCTGTTTAGATTCTGATGTTGTTCTTTCTTTCTTCTCTATCTTTTCTCTTTTCTATCCCTTTCTTTCTTAAAGATGATGCGTCTTTCTATGGAGAGAAAGGCAGGTCGTTTCATTAAAAGTAAGTTTATCTTACTAATAGACATTATTATAATAACATATATTACTAAATAGTAAATAGTTTAGCGGATCCTTAGGAGATGTGAATCTCGAGCATCTCTTTAGTTACTGCACTCACGTTAGACACTGGATAGGAGATGTCAAATCCCGTAAACATCTCTGATGCCGTTCCACTCATATTATTTACCGTTGATTTAACTTACTTAAGATTTTTTAGTTCCGACTCGAGTGTTTTGTCTTTTCAATTCGCTCGGGTCAGTCTGAGCATTTCGAGGTTTAAAGACCTTATGTCTGGAGGTCGAAGACGAAGAATGTAGTATTACTATTATTTACTATATTGTTCCGCTGCATCTTGTATTCCGCTGCATTATTTATTTTTCTCTGGTATGTGTAACTCTGATATGTGTTGTATAAGTATAATCAAATGTTTTGTAAAACAGCTTCATGAACTGCCATTTGATTATTATATTTTGTCATTACGCTGTGAGATTCTGTTTGTTTTATTTCTTTCTCTGCTTTTCTTATTCACCCTAATGACAATTCGCCCTTTTGTATGGTTTGAGTCTGACGTGTATGGTTTATCGTCGATTTAAAACGTACAAAAGGCGGGATGTTACATTTGGTATCAGAGCTATGGTTTAGCAATAAACGTTAACTTTGTAGGGTCTAACTCTTCAATAATAGGGTAGTAATACCCTATGATGAGTCGCTGAGTGTATATCTATGAGAGAGCGTATTTGTTAGTGTTATAAAAGGTTTTGATATTGTGTTAATTTGTTCCGTTTTGTATTTATAAATTCCTGTTGGTGCATAGGACGCTATGACATTAATAGGGATTTCTAAACACTTAATAGGACAGACCGACACAATTTTTGTTTTGAATATAGGTGAATGAAATAATTTTGCCTATTATAATTTCTATATATAAAATAAAATTTTAATGAAAGATATATTTGGCTGTCACATATTTGTTTGTTAGGTATTGAAATTTAAAAATATTGGTTAAATATAGATGTGAAAATACAATAATGAAACTTGGAAATTTAGAACTTAAGTTTCAGGTTTATGAAATTTCTTTCGAATGATTTTTGGAATATGAAAATAATACTATTTAGAAGTATTTTTTAATAAATATTTCAATATAATTTGAAAGAAATGTTTTAAAAGAAATTTTGGAAAGAAATAAGTTATGTACTCCCCTCTCTGTTGCTGGGAAATAATTTTGATGATGAGTGCACGCATCATCGACATTCATTTTTAAGTTTCTTAGTGGGAAGGACACTGTAGTAGTTTTACTACAGATCTATTTTGATAAACAAATATAAATTTCAATTTTTTTTAAATATAATTGGATATATAAATTGTTAGTGCATACGTCTAACTATTATTTTAAAATGATTTGAAATTAAACCCAGTATTTAGTTCTTAAGTTCTGTAATTAATAGTTTTAATTAGTGTAGTGAAATTGAATTTAGCTAATAAGTGAAACCTCTGAATGAAATTACAAGCATTGAACATTAAACTAATTTAAAGAAATGAGATAAACATGTATAAATTTCAATTGCATTCTTAAAAAGCATATATATAAATTACCCAAGATTTAAAAGTTGAAATGTCTAATAATAAATTGTAATGGAAATTATACAAGTAAAACTTAAAGTAATGAAAGAATTCAATAAAGCCCTTTAATAATTAAGAATTGAGGATATATTGGAATAAAACCTAAGTTATAATTGAAATGTTACTATAAGTAAATATAATAGAAGGTAAGTATCATAAATAAATGATTATAAACTCAAGTAAATGAATTGAAATGCTAAGAAATTTAATGAAACATGAATACTATCTATAAATGAATGAAATTACATGAAATTGAGAAATGAATGAATGTAATGCAATAAAAAGAAAATTTATAGGATATGAATAAATAAAAATTAATTTATCTATGTATAAGTGCAAATAAGTGAACTAAACACTGAATCAGTGGATGGAAATGAAAATTTGCAAGAAATAAAGGTAAATTAAAGAAATAAATCATTATATAGATGAAAAGGAAATAAAAAAATGTATGAAATGAAATTAATAAGAATGAACTTGATCTTTTGTTTGAAATTGTTTTTTGTTTGGTTTATGGTTGTTTGGGGAAGGATACTTTAAAATTGTTTGGATGTATGAATAATCTATTTAGTTTCATCTAAGACTGTTGAGTAAATGATGCACTTAGTATTTATTTTTCATTCTGTAGAACCCGAACAACTATTTGTTTTGTTTGATATGAAAGGATAATTGATTTGTGTTGATCTTATGATGGTTGTAAGCTGTGATTACAAATGATTATTATTGACTTGTTTGTTAGTGAGTGAAACAACTTTAAATATTTCATTTTATATAATTTTTAACCATTTTGGGATTATATAAGTGAAATATAGGTTATGGAAGCAATTGATAGGGTTTCTCGCATTGTACATAGCTTTGTTTCTTACCCCTACATGTCCGGACAGCGAGGGTCGGCCTGGCAGTCAGAAGACTGGCCTAGTCAGTCTAGATGGTTGCTATAAAACCAGCAATTAAGGTTACCATTTATGGCTATCGCCATCTAGGTGAGCATTACATTTGGTATCAGAGTCAAGTTAGGAGATTCTTACTAAATTAAGGCATATGAGAGAATATATGTATAATTTTTATAATTTATATTAAATTTTCTTGTACCATACCCCACCCGTAGAGGAAATTGTTGGCTTATCCTTTATAGAAGTAAACAACTATGAGTTAAATCAATATTGAGATTTAAATAGTTTATGGTGGAAGATAAATCCATCGAACTTGTCCAAATTTACTCCATAAAAATTGCTAAAGGAGGGTTCATATGCATAGTAGCAGTGGAGTAAATTGTGAGACTAAGGATGAATAAAAAGAAGATTAGTACCCTTGAGTCTGATGAATATAAGTGAGATGTTGTAGCACCCTCGCCTCTATACACACACTATCCAAGAGTAATACAGAGTAATACTGTCGAATAATACGGTGAATGAGGCGATATAAGATATACATGTGAATATTCCCTTAGGCTAATGCTGATATGTATTTAAACATCGAATATAACTCACTACTAATTGTACACAGTATCGGCACAAAGCAATAAACATATGTGCCTTCAGGATAGAACAATACATAATATACAGTAAATATCATAGAACACAGAGGTAGAATTGCAGCGATAATATATAATACAAATATATACAACGTATGTCCAATATACATCACTATAATATAAGATAATAACAAGTATATTGAATACCAGTCTCCTCTAAGCCCATATAACACAAGATGGTTTCACTGTCCCCGTACCTGAAAAGTCTTGGCCTTACCCGAATATTATATAAATAATAAAAGGGTCAGACTATGTCTAAATCCAATGTCAATAACTTATAGAACACTATATATACCTGGTATAAATATAATAATGTTGTCTCTAGCAAACCCAAATATCATATAACATAGAACCCCATAAAACTCAATATAAATCACAATAAATCAGAATCATAAAATCAACATCGTCGATATAAATATCGGCTGCATATCAGTAAAATCATATATAATAAAAGATATGAGAATCAACTATACTCTAGATACCTATCCAGATATATGCTCATCTTTTCATGTACAAATAAATGATGATGTGAAATCAAATCATATCGTATGGGTTACACCACCCAATAATCTCATAATATCTAGGTTATACCGCCTAGTCGAACCATAAAATAGCTACCCACCAACTTCTAGAGCACCTGGGTTATCCACCCGGATCTGCTCTAAAACTTAGGTGTATAAATTTAAATGATATGTATTTATCTACCATTCAATGTAGAACTAGAAAGGAAACTGATAGCTACCCCGCCTACTCCAGGAGCCTAGGGCTACACAGCCCAGATTCACTCTTACAATCTTCAGTTACGAACCAAGTATCGTAACTCTGTCCACTACATGTCATAAATGCGTTGTGAGACTACGCTCTACATTGATCACGAACTGGATCATGGCCTTATGGTAATAGACTAATAGCCTTCGTGACTAAAAGGGCTACTGCTACACCACCCTAAAGGCTATCTCATGACAGACATCTAATATGTATAACCAAAGTGTCACAAATCTTAGCCGCAACCCCACGATTAGGCTACCAAAGTAGACACCGACCATCTGGTTTTTGCTAACTCCTTATCATATCCTGAAGTACTGCATAATAGATAATATACATACGGGTACACCCCTATAATTCAATATCTCTAAACATATATGGGTACACCCCCATAACACTATATCTATAAACTTGCTCTATACCGAGCATATAAATTTGGTTTACCCCAAGCATCGCCTCACTAAGTATAATCTAAGTTCCCATCACTTGATTGACATCTACTTATAATGAATAACCGAATAAGTATCCAATCGGTGTCCCATATCATCGGGTGATGCTCAATCGTTTATTCACTGCTCATAAACTACACTTGATCTCTATAATATCCTATATAAATAGTCAAAAGAATAACTGAAGAAAAATTATCGAATACTCCATCTCAAACGATATTATAAATCAGTTTATTCAGATTTATCATCATACAGAATTAAATAACAAAATCAATATAAAATATCTAAAATCCATTTAGAAGGATGTCATCACCGTATCATATCAAATCACTAAACAATATCCACATCAATGGTGAATCGTTCATTTAATTCAATTCGATTAATAAGAAAAGAGTTATCAGGATAGTAACATAAAAATGGATTATTCAAATAAACATGCGTATATAATAACAAATGAATATATGTAATAATGAATCATCATAACATATAACCATAACAAGTTTGTATAAGTTCATTGGATAATTTATAGACAAGAATTTGCTAATCTATTTAATTTTCCATTTAATCATTCTATTAAATTTAACTCATTTATTTAATAAACTTCAAGTTATATTTACATTCATACATAATATATATGTATATATTTACCTTAGTTTTTAAGTATATTTATCACATATATTTATTTTCGTTTATTTTATCTCTTAATATATATAACTGTAGATTTTAATTTAATCATACATAAAACTTAATACTTGAACACAAAACACAGAATCATGCACAACATACACATGATTTTACAAATACACACACAACGCATTAATACATTACACAAAGCATTACACAACACGATTGTACACACAAACACAGAGGTTGACACACAAACATACACACATAGATGCATATACACAAAAATCCATACACAAACACACACACAAAGTAATGCATCCCCTCATGCATAGAGACACATACACCCTATTGCCTTCACATGTTCATTTACTATTCATTATGTACTCTATGTTTTGTTTGCATGAATGCTATTTATTATACTCTTGTGAGCTATAAATGTGATATACTGTAAGCTGTCATCATTCAATCCCTTGGCCCCAAGTTCTTTAATTCCCGCTTCATATACAAGTATATACATTTCCGTGATGTGCATTATACTAAAGGGCTCACACACATGCTCTGTTCTGCAAACAAACACATGCGAGAAATTTCACACACAATACCCATTAATACACACAACACATATTAACACACAACACACATTATCACACATGTATATATAATCACAACCGCACAAACACATATATACACATATGCAGATACATACGTCATAGCCTACATATGCACCCACAATCACCCAGGTTTGCATGTATACTCACACATTAACTTGCACAATACAAAACATGACAGCACTCACATTACATACACACAAAATTGCACTTATACACATAAGATTACACACATGCACAGATGAAAAAGATCACACACACACTTTCACAAAAAAACAGTTAACACAAACAACACAAAAATATGTACACAAACACAACAATACATACACACCCACATCACATACACATGCACACGGCTTCACCAAACTACATATACACACTGTTCCACCAGTGCACCGATCATCACTGATCGGTCCACTGATTGGACCTTGCTTAGAGAAAATATGAACCAGGTCGTGCAACCCCATGTCTATTTCGACCCCCTTTATTGCCATCAAAAACACCAGTTAAAAGCACCCAACAATATATATCCAAACATAAATTAAATCATGCATATATATACAAAATCATAGGATTTAACATAGAGATTGCGAGTGAATAACTCACCAGTTCATCGAGTCATCAAAATTCTTCACCATCTTCCTCTCTTTCTCTTTGAACGCTTGCACCCAAGCTTTCAACAATATGATGAAATCTAATTCTCTTTCATGTGCGAGTGTATGTTGATGTAAAGAAACACATAGTTGAATTTGATGATTTATAGATTCATATTTGACTTTAATTTAATTTATTAGGGAGGGAATGTTTTAAGGCTAAAGTTGATTTTTCTAAAGTTTCTCCCCAAAAAGCAAATGTGTGATTTATGTTTATCAATGAAGAAGAAACATCACAAAAATGAAAAATTATGGATTGGAATAGTGAGACGATGAAATCTTGGAGCTAGGGTTTTGTGTTGTTGGGCTTAGTTATAATAGGTTTCATTTTAAGTTTTCTTCTTTTTTCTTTCCTTTCTTTATATAGAACAATTTATATTCAAGATGATTACAAAATTACTTCTATTATCAAATTACTTTCCAATATATTACAATTTTGTATGTTTTACAAAATAATTTTCTATAATTTAATTTATCATTTTAATTTAATCGTCCATTAACTAATTTAAAAACTATATTAATATCTTTACTTTCCTTATTAAATAAACTTTATATTTTACAAAATTTCAATTTATTATTATTTTTAAAATAATTAATTCATAAATTCATATTTAAATTATTTAATTACCATTCCTTTTTTATACAGTTCTTACTATTTATTAAAATATATCTTATAATACTCAAAATCATTACTAGAATTCGAAATAAAAAATATATATTATTCGCTTATAATAATTTATCCATTATTATAAAAGTTTCTAGAATTTGTTTCGATAGTTAATTCATTTAAAATTAAATACCCAAAAGTTCATATTTTGAATCCAATATTAAACAACTTCCAATTTAATTTATTTCACCATTCTTAAATGTCCATTTATTTCAAAAACTATTTAATTTCATTACTAATTACCTTGTAATTAAATTCCAATATTCTAAAATAAATTCAAATTATTTTATTTTAAATTCCAAAAATCTATTTTTAATTAGTAATATATTTATTATTAATTACCCTTAAAACCGAGTTGTTATAGATGTTGCTAAGGCGTAGTTGAAGCATAGTTGGGCTTATGTAAGCTATGATCTATTCCAATTAAACAATAAGAAATGTTTTTTATAAAAAGTTGAAAACATCAATATTTGACATTTTTGGAAAATATAGATGTTTAATATATTGAAATAATAACCCTTTTTTTTGGCAAGGCCGACGGTTTTATAGTGGACCGACCACTTTTATTACGAAAGTAATAAGGTTGAAGTACAGGAGTAAGGTAGAGGCACCTTAGCTACTAAGTATGAAAATAAAAAACAAATACAGCGCAGGAGTATGACAGATACGTCACAACTACTAGAAATAAAAAGGCTACTACTCCTCCTCTGAGGAAGAAACACTCACTCCTTCATCATCCTTGGTAGTTTTCATAGATCCACCCTCAAGAAGACCAATAAAGGGGCGAAATAGAGCAGCAAGGGAAGGATCATAACAATCAATGCCTGGAGAGTAAACAAAAGCTCGATCCCATGCAGAATCAGCAAGAAGAGTAGAATTCATCGCAGCAAACGAACCATCCATGTCAAGAACCAAGGAATCACCAGATATACAATAATAAAGACAACGTAGATCCAATAATTCATCAGATATGTATCGAAAATAGTAGTTATCCTCGGGGTTGTATCTCATGTCAGAACGACAATCAACCCAACAATGTTCAGACTTAGCCCAAACAACATGCGGCGGATAAAGAACCGGAACCACAGGGGGAATAGGAGGAGCAATACCAGGATCCGGGGAAACAGGAGTCACTAAGGAAAGGGAGGGACCAGGGACAGCAGCAACCAGAGAGGCCTTGGGAACCCATTTTCTAAGCGGAGGACGAGGCAGAGGAATCTTAGGAGCAGCATCAGGAACAACAGAGCGCACGCAATCAGCGTCAATATGTCCAAAGGATTGACAGGAGGTACAAATGTCAGGGACCCAACCATAACGAACGCGAACATCCACCACATGACCAACGGCTAGCTGAACAGGAATAGAGGATGGAAGAGGCTTATCGGGTGTAATCTCAATCAAGGCTTTGGCGAAAACAAGCTTATCACGCGCCACCGTATTAGAGTCGAAACATTTCAATTTTCCAATATTGCACGCAAGCCAATTCAAACCAAGCAACGGCTGTAAAGCAGAAGGAATTTGGGAGAAATAAACCCAAACCGGGATAGAAAAAACTTGCTCACGAACACAAGCAACCGTCGGCGACCAGGGGGTAAGAATAAAAGGCTGTCCGTCAAAGAAGGAGGGTTCAGACTCAAGTACTCGACTACGTTCCTCAGGGGAGGAGAACAAAATGTAATACAGGGAATCAACCAACTTAACTTTAAGACCACCTTGCAGCCTCCAGGCTCTACGACAAACAGCAGCCACATCATGAAGACGATGTTTAGGGTCCAAAAAGAATCCAACTACATATCCTGACCAAAAATCCAAACCCGCTTGCATAACACAGGGGGGAGGGATCATAACACCGTTTTCTTCTGTGATTATGAAGTCAACTGGTTCATAAACTCCCGCATTACGGGGCATGGTTTTAAAAAGGGATGACCATGATTTGCGTATTGATGAACTAGGGGCAGCATTGCAGCACTCCACAACACCAGATGAAGCCATAGGATTGGGGCTATGAGCATGCAAGCTATTACCAGGCGATAATACAGTGAGCACAGATCCGTCATTGATATTGGCATTATGTCGAGCAGTTGGAGTGCCAGACTCAGAACCAACGAAGTTACAAGCAAGTGAAGCCCTAGGATCCACAGGACTAGCCTCACAGTCCAAATCCAACGTCCCCGGCACAAGGTGACCCAATACGTGACTGGGTAAACCAACATCACTAACAATGGAGCTAGGCAAAGGGATCGAAGCTCCAGATTTAGACATAGACAAATTCACAGCCGCACAGTTGGATGCAACCGCAACCGCATCATACGAACGATGGTGGGATGCAGAAGATAGGGGGGGCTGATTGACAGCAGGTAGTGGTGGAAATTCATGGGACGAGAGGAGGTCGGGACGAGCTCCAACTGAAACAGACATGGGTCTAAAGCATCGGCCAGAACGCGTTGAAGAGGGGGAGGGGAGACGTTGAGAAAAGGAGGGGGAAACGGACATGAAAACGAAGAAGAAGAATGAGGAGACAGAAGCCAAAACTCCTAAATCGCCAGAAGCCTATCGCCAGTTGCCATTTTTGTTGAATTTAAAGTATGTTAAGGAATTTGAAATAATAACCCTTTATTTTAAGCTATAAATATGTGAAACTGTTTAAGAACTAATATTCCAGGAATATTTTTAAAGATTTTATTTTTGAATTTTTTTTGTGTAAGGCGCATTATTGCCCTTATATTTTGTTGCGTACTTCTATTTTGATAAAGAAACTTTTTAAAATAATTTGACAAGTAAAAACACATTTTTTGAATGTCTTTCATGCTCCAAATATTTTTTACACTTTGGAAAAAAAATTAAAATATTGTACTTCCATTATGCTATTCTGAAAATTTCAAATTCATAAAGGTAACATTTAATATGGTACACCTTACGTGTTTCTTTTTCTAAACCAAATTTGAATCTTTTGGATTGAATCCAAATTGGAAAAAAACATGATTTAAAATTATTAATTTAAATTTTATGGAATTTTTCAATTTCAATATATATGTGTTTTTGAATGAAATTGAAGAATTTGGAATATAAACTTTTGTAAAGGCGCATTAGTAAATAATTTTAGATTTATGAAATTAAAAATTAGATATACATACATTTGATAGCCAAAAAATTTCAAAATATATTTTCATGTATAAACATGGGCTATTATTTAAAGATGTTGACATTTGGCTAATTATAATATAAAATGATTTATACTTTTATAGATGATAAAATGACTATAAATTATGTTGTAAAAATGAAGTATGCGTATTTCAAAAAATAGCTCAAGTTATTTCAATTCAAATTATGTTTTGAGTAACTAGTATTGGATTGGAAAAATTATTAAGAATTATGTTTTGGAAGTTAAATGTTTTTAGGTGTTGTATTTTTAAGAATCATTGAAAAGAAATTAGCTATAAAAATTGAAAATAATAATTATTTATTTGAGAATATATGAACAAATATTTAGTGATTTAATGTGAAATATCAAAATTACCACTTTTGGAAAAAAATTAAGCAGAATTTAAAGAATTTATGTGTGATGCTCGAAATTAAACGTCGCTTGAAGTTAGAAGAATTTTACGAATCTTCCTATTTTGTGAAGAATAAGATGCAAGATCATTGATTTTGATCTAAAAATTAAACTGAAAAGTTATTGATATCTTCAATTAATATTTGATTGAAACTAGAAATGAATTGCACCACCTTTGAAGTTTGAATCGATAACGTCGAACTAGCTAGAATAGTCAATATGTCAGTATGCTATGGACTTGCTAGAAATGAACATTATGGATTTGTATTTAAATTAATCATAGTATTATTTATAAATATTGTGAAAATTTTGAAATTATAACGAAAAATCTATTTCGAATCGATAATTTACTATTATTTATTAAGGTGAAACTTAAACCAATAGCAATATGATTTCCAAATAGTTTACAAATTTTAAGAAAATAATTGTAACTCCTCATAAAATCAACCTTAGGTACATTGAGTTTATGGAATTAAGTAAGGTAGGGTTGAAATTGAAAATTTTATAAAGTTGAAATTTTACCATAAAAATTATTCCATTGCGTTCATAGTGAGATTCTGATCCGTTTCCATATATAATATGCTAAAAACAGAGCTCAAATGAAGAAGTAGGAGCATTTGAAGTTTTCAGATTTAAATTTAGTTTGAATTCAAATTTAAATTTGTATTTAAATTTAGGGTTTCAATTTCAAAAATTAACTATAGGTTTACTTAAGGGTTGAGTATATTAAACAATTAATGTTAAATGTTATTAGAGAATAAAATAATTTGGCAAGGGAAACAAATTAGTGCACCCCAAATAAGTGAAGAGGTCAACACATTTGACCCCAACCATCGACCCCTAGCAGTCAAGCGGTCTATGGGGGATGGTCGACCCCTATCCAGGGTGGCGGCTAGGTTTTGTTTAGCGTTTAAACACTCCAGATTTATTCGTTTTTCACCTTACTCCATCCTATAGTTCTGATGCATTTCAACTCCTATAAATATGACCTTATCCTCTCTACTTTTTATTCATAAATACTTAGAAAATACCCTCCATCATTTTCTCTCTTCAGTTAGATTTATAAAATTCAATTAGAAATTCAAGTTAGAATTATAATCCTTTTCTAATGATTCTTTTAATCTATTCACTTCTCCTGCAACTTCTTTGAATCTAACAAATTATATATACCTGTATTTGCCATGTATATATATATATATATGTGTGTGTGTGTGTGTGTGTGTGTGTGTGTGTGTGTGTGTATGTGTGTGTGTGTGAGTGTGTGTGTGTGTGAGTGTGTGTATCAAAAGAAGGAGAAATGGAAAAGAGTTGCTTTGGTGTTGCAAATCCATACACGAAGAGCTAAGGATAATCTATGAGTGGAAACCTTAGTGTTTATTTTTCAATAATTGATTAGTATATCAATATGGATTTGAATATGCCTTAGAGATTTTGGGATTGCAAAAACAAGATAGATAAAATGCCCCAATTTTATTTTACTCTGAAATGTCAAGTCTAAATGGAGATTCTCAATTATTATGTTAATTTGATGGAATTTACATTGTTCATATGATTTTTAATAATTTCATAGTCTATTCCACTACTCCTCCTTATTTTTCTTCAGTAATAAAATAAGGATTTAGATTATGAATTCTATTCGTAGTTTATGCAACTTATTCCACACAAGTTCCTTCGTTTGTCTCTTTGAAAAGAGGAGTTGAATAGGATATGAAGTTAGGATTGCAATTCCTATTGTTAAGGACATTCCATTGAATTGACGTAATAAATTGGGTTTCTATTTCTATTTACAATTCTATTTATTGCAGTTTTGGTTATCGATATTTCATCCTTGTTATGAATATTAGAATACATTTTTATGGATATTAAAATCTTGGAAGTTTGAAGGGAAATGACTTGTATTAGTATTATGGTTAGAAGAGTTGACATTTAATGCTAGTTTATGGCATATAATCTGCACAATAGAATTGATAAGGCACAAATATATATTTATTCCTATTAGCGTAATAGACGTATAATTATTTTGTATAATTACGTAGTTAATTTGGTTGTAATTTTCATTAATTTCCCCCTTTAGGAAGGTAACTGATATTCTAAGGTGTAATAAGGAAGATTCCTTAAAAGGCCTTAATTATGAAACAATAAGATGAGTATTATATATGTGGAGAGTATTTAAATTATGGCTAAGTCATAGGGATGCGAGGTCAGTAGAATTGGACGACAAAAGTCTACCCTTCACTTTAAGGCTCCTAACAACTATACATACTTCCTATTGATGTGAGACATCTCCTATGATAAATATTTGTATGATGTAAGGGTAGTCCTAAATTTTGTAGGTAAACCTGGCCAGTTAATCCGGCTACTAGTTCTATGAATAGTCGAACTAATGTGAGACGTTATTATGATCATGGGTCATAATACGAAGAGTCTGCTTTCGGGTCGTACGACATTAATTAGTTGTTTGAGCGCCTACCTCATTTCCCTAAATGAAGTATTAAATGGCCATGGGGCTAGATATAAGGAATGATTGGTGGCATCTCGACAGGGCTCCGCTTCAGAATAAGGTATTAAGTGGCTAATTTAGGGTCTGCCTTTCCATAAAGAAGTATTAAGTAGCTCAAAAGATTCCATGCGATGTCAGCTAGATTGTCACATTTGAGGGGTATACCTTGGGAATAAGTATTAAATGATGGAGTCTGCCTCAATTAAGGTCTTAAATGACCAGAGTCTGCCTTTTTTGCAATAAAAAGTTAAGTGGCTTGGGTACAATCTCTCACATTATTAGTTATTTATGACGTGGGATTTGGGATATGGGTTTTAAAAACCTACTTCAGGATAGAAAAGTATTAAGTAGTTGATTGTGGGCATACCTCCTTCCTTACAAAAAGTATTAAATGGTTTTATTGTTTTATTTACATAGACATAATTTTATTTTAAAATGTATTACCTAAGTACTAAAATGGTAAGACTCGAGGTTTTTATTCATCGGACATTTGTTGTTCTGACTTCCTCCTAATTACAACACAGGTTAAGGATGGAGTGATGACGATGTGATACTAGAAGGTAGAGTGGCTTAAGCTTGTGGAAGTTATTATTATCTTTTATGATATTTTTAAGTTATACCATGTATTTGGACAAATGATGTAATCGATCTGATGCGATAATTTTATGATGGGTTGTATTATGACATTTCAAATGGTTTTGAAATAAGTGTGTACAATTTGATATCATATTTTATTCCATCTGTCGTGAATTCTGAAAAAATAGTTATTTCTCTATAATGTTACTTCCTTTTCCAACCAAAGCTAGCCTTACAATGGATCTAAGTTTCGATGGGCCATTTTTGGATTGAAATTTAGGCATATTCCGAGGAGGATTGTTACATTTGGTATCAGAGGTTAGGTTATCCGATCAACGGGAAAACTATAAGCATGAGTGGCTTATTTGTTATTTTTGAAAAGATATTTTCAAAATGATTTTCAAAAATTCTTACTATATGTATATATAGATCTATACCCCGATTTCTTTGAACATGCATGCACACGTTAGGCAAACCCTTTTCTTTCAGCATATAATACTAGTTAGGAAATCATCACTAAAGGTTTAACCTACGGATAGTTAGTATGGTGTATAATCAATCTTCTTTTGGAAATGGGATTCCTACCCACAAAAGACATTCCATTTGTGGAATGCCCAAATGGTTTAGATAATATCTTAAGACCATTGAGAAATTTCCTATTCTTTCAGCTACACAGGTGGTACTTGCTGCCCCTTCAGCCAATGTAGCACCTCGCCTATTGAATTTTCTAAATTGTGCAAGGACTTTCTTAATATGGAAGGGAAAAATATTCTGGAACCGAGGGACATCTCGAAGCTAAAGCATGAGTTAATGACTACAAGAAAATATTTAGAGAGCTTGGCTGGGAAGATAAACTAAAGAGGAGGAAGATAGTTTGACACTTCAAAGGAGAAGCTTTAGATTGGTGGAACTTGGTGATCGAGAAAAACGATGAAAGATTTCCTCTTTTGATGAATTCAAAAATTGATTCGAGATAAGGTTTATGTCTAAGGCAGAAGTCAATCTACAACTGGAGAAATTCGTTCAGCTTAGGTAAGGAGACTCTGCTCTAAAGGAGTGCATAGCTAAGTTCATAAAGCTAGCTAAATTTAGGATGAGCTTGATAAGATATAGCTATGAAAAAAGCCATGAAGTTTATGAAGGGAAAAAATTCCCCATTAAGAGAAATATTGTTAACCCAAGCACCATTGGTGCTACGTATAAGATGTTGGTGGAGATGGCAATGCTACACATGGTCAATGTAGACTAATAAGAAGGTAGAAAAGGAGAAGGTTGCACCTACCCAAAAGCAAGGAGAGTCCAAGAAGGGAAGATTTTAGGCTAACAAGAAGTCGAATGGGAAGTTTAATAAGGATGGTAAGGCGTGCAAGCAATGCCAGAAGAAAGATCATAAGTCTAAAGATTGTAGGGTGAGTTTGATGAAGGAAGCTTTTAAAGGGAAGTGCTTTAATTGCCACGAGAAAGGGCAGCTCAAGAATCAATTCCCTAAGTTGGCAAAGAAAGGATCAAGTGGACAAGCTTATTCCATTGAAGCAGTTCCTATTTTAAGTAGACCACCAGAGACCATGGGAAGGAAATAATAGAAGGTATAACTCTTATTTCTGGGGTTACAATTTGTACCTTATTTGATTCAGGGGCATAGCATTCCTATATGGCTAGGAATGCAGTAAACTTTTTATACCTTCAAAACCAGATCGTCACCAACCCAATAGTGATCTCTAATCCTATTGGGGGTTCGACACATCTCTCTTTTATTTGCAAAGACCTAGTGTTGGATATACGCAACATTGATTTCATATGTAATGCATACGTTCTAAATTTTGAGGGGTATGGACTTATCTTAGGTATAGATTGGTCAATACATTATGGAGCAGTTCTTGATTGTGATAGGAGGTTTGTACGATTCAGAAGTTGTTAAGGCTATGACCTAGAAATTATTTGTACACCCCATTATTTAGTTGAGTTAAGCCATTTATACTCACTAAGTCTATCTATTGTTGGAGAGCCATCATCCGTATATGTAGCCTGTGGATTTCGTGATGTCTTCAAGGAAGTCTAGGGTCTCCCAACCCAAAGGGAGATCAAGTTCTAAATAAACTTAAAGAAGGACGCAAGGCCAGTTATCCTGCTTTAAGACACATGGCCTCCAAAAAAAGAAGGGAATTGGATAAGTAAACTCTGAGCTATTAAAGAAAGGATTCATCCGTAGGAGTACTACGGAGTGCGGAGTTCCTGTTATTTTCGCCACTAAGGCAGATGGTTATTGGAGACTTTGTGTCGATTATAAGGAATCAAACAAGTTGGCAAGGAAAAATATGTAATCTTTACTTGGCAAAGACGACTCGTTCGATCAGCTTAGAGGAGCTAAAGTCTTTCCACATCTAAACTTAGCATATGGATTCCATCACTTGAGAATTGCAGATAAAAGCAACTCGAAGACTGCATTTCACACACATGATGGACTCTATGAGTGAGAAACAATGCCTTTTTTGTGGACAAATGCCCCCACATATTTTGTGGATTTGATGAGTAAGACGTTTAGAGGGAAACTCAATAAATTCATAGCTGTGTTTGTGGATGATATTTTGGTTTTCCCCAAGGGCAAAAAGGAGCATGAGAACCACCTAATAGAGGTAATAGGAGTCTCAAGAAGGCACCGACTTAAGACTAAATTTTCTAAATAACGATTTTTGAGAAAAGAAGTTAGATTTCTCATGCAGATTGTTTTCGAGTAAGGATTGAAAGTAGACCCTACTAAAGTGGAAGTCATCCAAGGATGGAAGACTCATAGAAATGCATCGGATGTTAGAATTTTTTCAGGTTGATAGGCTACTATAGAAAGTTCATCCATAACATTGCAAGAATAGCAGCCTCCTTAACCCAATTGACTAAGAAGAGCCTAGTCTTTTCTTGGGACGATAAATGCACTAAGGCATTTCAGAAGCTTAAGGAGTTATTGACTAGTGCACCTGTAATCACTATTCTCGATGGAACTAAATCATCTCGATTTTCATAGATGCTTGTGGAACAGGATTAGGAGAAATTATAATGGAAGAAGGAAAAGTAGTTGCTTATGCTAGTAGGAAACCGAAGGATCATGAGAAAAGATATTCAATTCATGACTTGGAGTTAGCAACTATCATCTTTGCCTTGAAAATGCGTAGGCATTATCTTTTGCAAGAAAGGTTTGAGTTATTCACTGAACATAAATCACTTAAATACCATTTTTCTAGAGAGAGTTGAATCTTAGGCAATAGAGATAGATGGAATATATAGCGTTTGACTTTAGTCTTTGGTATACTCTTGGAAAAGGAACATAGTCGCCGACGCCCTTAGTCGGAGACATGCTAAGTGCTAAATATGAATGGATGCAGTCGGAATTCCTCTCAAATTTTAATTTCCAACCGCCAGTAGAATCCATCCAATGCTTTTTAGCAGTTATGTAGAAAAGGCCAGCCTTATTAGGCTGCATAAGGTTTGAGCAAGTGCAGGATGAAAAGTTTGTAGATATTTTGGAGAAGTTGAGAAGAGGAAAGCACTTTCCGCATGCTAGCAGGTATTCAGTTGACGAGAAGGGATGGATGCCTTTATGTCCCTATGGTAGACAGTTTATTGGAAGATCTGCTTATGGAATGTCACTACTCAAAGATGACCTTCCAACCCGAATGAGATAATGTTACAAGGATATGAAGAGGATTTTGTTTTGGATTGGAATGAGGAAAAGTGCAGCTGAATTTGTTGCTAAATGCTTGACATGTCAGAGGGCAAAAGCTGAGTAAGGAAAGCATGGTGGATTACTATTACCTTTATAAATTCTGATTTGAAAGTGGGAACACATTTTGATGGATTTTATGGAAGGATTTCCAAGAAGTTAGAAGGGCAATGAAGCTACTTAGGTTGTTATGGATAGACTCACTAAGGGTGCCCATTTTATCTCGGTCAGGAACAATAGAACTGCCACTTATCTTGCGCAAATCTATACTAAGGAGGTAGTTAGGTTGCATGGAACTCCTATGAGCATAGGTATGTATAGGGACCCCTATTCACTAGTGAGTTTTGGAGGAGCCTATAAGTAGCTTCGAGAGCTTCTTTGAATCATAGCACTGCATATCACTTATAGACTAATGGTCAAATAGAGAGGTGAATATGATTTTGGAAGACTTGTTGAGGGCTTATATTTTGGATTTTGAATGACATTACGATTAGCACCTACCATTGATCGAGTTCACATATAATATAGCTATCAAGCGACGATTGGTACGAGCCCTTTTGAAGCACTTTTTGGGAAATCATGCAAATCACCAAGTTATTGGTGGGAACCCACTGACAAAGTATCACTCGAACCCGATTTGATCCATGATACCATGGAAAAAGTAGAGTTGATCAAACAAAAAATGAGGGCACCGCAAGACTGTTAGAAATCTTTTGCAGATAGAGGAAGTAAAGAGTTTGAGTTTGAGGTTAGAGATAAGGTATTGTCTGGAAAATTAGCACCCAGATTCGTTGGGCATTCAGAGTTTTAGAAAGGATAGGTGTTAAAAAATAAATTCATTAACCCCAAAAATATATAAAAAGCAGAGTTATATTGAGGAGAGGTTATAGTAAGACTAGTTTAAGTCGTTGGTATGCCTTGAGATCAAGTCCGTGCCGATGTCGTGCACATTTGAAGCCAAAGTTTGGGTCATACCGAGAATCATATTCATTTAGTATGCAAGTCAATATGCAATTCTCAATCCAAGAGTTAACTTGTCAAATATACTAAGTAAGTCTTAAGCCACAGATGAGTTAATACACAAGTTATGAGTCATAATCAAATTGATATGCAAGTTATGAGCTCAAATTAAGTCAATATGCTATGCGTTTGTTCAATATCCAATCCCTGTACAAGGTTCTAGTGTTATAGACAGAAAAATCCTCAAATTAATTTATAGTTACAAAGTGAAAAATATAAAGTGTCCAAAGAATGAATTCCCCCTCCACTAAGCCCTAAGGCCCATATTTATAGAGGTAGACATACAACATGGCTTCGGAAAACTTGACTTCAACATGCTTGGCGTCGGCGTGCTTAGCTTTGATAATCATCAATTTTGAATAGGGCTGGGATTCATCTCTATTCCTTTAGTGCAAATTCATGATACAATGGACTATGGCATTGTCTGCTTCTGTCATGATAGTCGACATACTTTATAATGTAGGTGTTGATACCAGTTTGAGTTGGTGCAAGTATGAAGCCGTTCAACCAAAAGGGGGCATTGGTAGTATTTGAGGATATTAAGGCGTCCACCATCAATATCCTTGCATAGATTCGCAACATCCACCAAAATGTTGATTAAATGTGCTATATGAAATACGAAGTGCGATGTTGATCATTGGCGATGTCGATAATGGATGGTGTCGTTGTTGCTTAGAGCATCATTTGGAAGCGGCATTGAGTACTAATGATAAGTGGCATGAATATTGCGAAAGAATAACTTGCTTTAGTATAATATCAGCATCAATGATTCTCAGCGTCAATATTTACTGGCTGACGAAGTAAGGCAGTAGGCATAGCATTACTTGGTAGTTGATATGGAGGGGTTACATTGTTGACGAGCAAAAGATGAATTATGGCACCGATAGAATTCAGAATTAGTGAAATATGTTATAAATTACATCGACACCGATTGATGGCTTACGATATTTGATTGTATTCGATACAATTGCACTTTTTATCGATGAAGAGTGGCATCCTATTCCTTCGACGCTGATATATCCTTACATTCTTGATGATGATCATTAGTGCCATTAGTGTATTGTTTATTACATGTCTTTGATAATAATTTCGACGACCCGAAAATCCGTACGCTTTGAGTCGATAATAATCCACACATGTCCGACCTAAAAAGCACAGACTGACGGAAATTCATAGAAAGAAAAGAAGAGAGAAGAAAGTTAGAAGATAGAACTAAACAGAACAATACAGAATCTCACATCGCAGCGGAAAATATATAATATCATATCAATGATCATTACAAAACAAAAACTGGCTATATATACACATCAATCAGAGTTCAACAATCAATCAGTAGTTATCAACTTGAACAGTTATAATAACCTGTCCTCACAAATGCTGATAATAACAACAACTAAGCAAAGTACGGCGGATGATCAAAAAAAGTACGTGTATATGGAAATGAAGATCTCCAGCTCTCTTGCTGAAGCCCAAAAGGCATCAAATCTAGACCTGTAAATATACTCGTTCTGACCCGAGCATTGAAAGGGAAGAATTCCTGGATCAGTCTGGTAAACCAACGTGAGAAACACACTCATATGAATTTATTAAATTACCAAACTTTTCCTTTACCGAAACAAAAGTATCTCGTAAGACAAGTCCACACATAAACACAAACATGTTTTTACCTTACGAGAACTAAAACATTTCATATCAAACACACGTGATATTATACTAGTGTCTAGTATACAAATAATATTCAAAATAGCCGAAATTATTACCATTATTAAATTCCAGCATACTAGGCTCTACAAATAAAATGGCAGGTACGTAGTGGAGTTTGGATTTCCATACAAATGACCAGGTGAAGGGACTACCTTCCAGCAGTACAGGCAGTACATCTCTAGAAGAATGTATCGAGGACCATCACAAAGGATCCTCTACCAACACAAGACTGGCCCACCTCCACAACTAGATGGTACTGTCATCCTCCAGTCGTTACCGACCTTTACCAAGGGCCCTCTAGCATACAAAGCACAATAATCAGATACACGTCATCATAGTGTGCAAAGATGTATCTAGAAGAGGATGATCATACCCTAATGGGAATGACCCACTTAGCCCTGTTGCATCTAACCTAGCTTTGGTCATTTCCGGTTGATGAGGCCTGACAAGGTGACGATTAACTTTTACAATCATATATCACATCACTTTGAATGCCACACGGCCATTTCCCATGACTACTAATTGCCTTCCACAAAAATACAACCCTTAAGCTCATACGTCTCAAGGAGGGTGTTAAGCTAAGAGAAGTTGCCTTCTCCACCACCACTGATGTACGTTTGTAAAAACCAATGTACGTAATCTATAGAAATGCAATGTTAGACAAACATCCATACAAGTTCTCCAGGAACAGGACAAATCGAAGGTACTTTCCTACCACATCCTGTCGGGAAATCCCTAGGATTAGTAGCGAATAGTCCTTGCATTGGATATTTCATAATGAAGAGACCCAGCTACTGGATGTATATTGGGATTTTAACCCCAAACGATTAACAAGCAGTCCCACACTATGAAAATATGGAGTATCAATATCATCACAAGCAACCTGCATAATCGTCGCATATACATTAGTCCGAAGTGGTTTTCAGATAAATCTAATCCCGGTCTCTTCGCACCAACAACGCAAAAGCGTTCCTCAACCTCACATAGAAACTAAGTCACATAGACTTATCACGTCTCCAACTTTCAACTTTCTATCCTTCGGGCCAAGAAGGAAGCTCGATAGATTGGAGTAATACTCCGCACTATACGACTCAACATCCTCAACCCAAACGATAATCAAGCCTACACAGAAGGCTACGTACTAAGTGTACGACTAAATAGTTCCCACATCAAGTCGAGGAACTAAAATTTGGCCAAGTTTGATAGTCAGTTATTTAACTATCAAAGCAAACAAACAAATATTTAATGCTATAACAATCATTAGGCCATTCTAATTAATCTTTTATTAATTCAATTACTTGCCAAATATGCACTTCAAATTATCTTTAAAAAGATATATTCTCAAAATCATTTCAACATTGGAAAAAATTTCCAAATACTTATTTATTAATAAGTAATTCACAATTCTATTTATTTTAAACACTTAGAAAATATTTTATCTACTTAAATCAGGATTAAGTATATATTTTATTCTTTAAGGAAAAGATTCTCTTAACATATTTATTTGGGTCAAAATGAATATTGCGTAAAACATCGTTACGAAAACCCAAAATTAACAGTATGGGGATTCGAAATTTAGATAGATAAATAAATCCCATATACTATACAAAAACATTTTCTTTCGAAAATCATTTGCTATAACAACAGCGTTATAGTCCATCATTTCCTTATTTATCTCGAAAACGTCTATGTCAACAATGAATGTTGAAATCTATGTATTCGATATTTAACACATTTTTAAAATATCTTTAAACCTTTTTATTCCATTGAACATATCACTTCCCAAAATATTTCTTTAATATATTATTCATTGTCCAAAATCATGAGTATAAATTGTTTACCAAATCCAACGTTTCTACACATTTAATTTAAAGGATAATCCACTGTCCAAAATCCTGGATATAATGCCTTTAATAATCTTCTATATTTAACTTATCAAATTCAATTGATTTCGGATTTATAAAACAATGTTTATAAATTCCATTTATATTTTATAAAAACTTTAACTTATAAAATCCTTTAGTTAACAAATTCTATTTATATCTCATTTGCATTCAAAAATCCAATTTATAAGTTAATTACTTATAAACTCTTATTTACAAAATCCTCCCTTTTATAACTTCATCAATTTATAAATCTATAAATCTTATTTACTTATAAAATCCATTAAGAACTCCATTTTGAATACTTATAAAACTCATTTTATAATTCCAAAATTTTAATTTATAAAATACCAATTTTATAAATCTTCTATTACCTAGTGGCTTGACCGGGTAACCCAAGGCTTGATGTAGAAGGCCCGTTCGGCATAAAGGGCCGCTCGGCACAGCTATGTAGTCCGACATCCAGCCTCGTTCGACGGAAAGGCCCCGATCGGCAACTAGCACCGTTCGACATCCAGCACCGTTCGACATCCAAGCTTTCCTCTTCATCGTAGGACCGTTTGGCACAAATCCCCACTCGGCATGGCAGAGTCGTTCGACATTCAATCTCGATCGGCATGAAGCTTGTTCGGCATTCGGCTGCGAACGGCGTTCCAGTTTCGTACGGCATTCAATCTCGACCGACATGAAACTCGTTTGGCATTCATGCCTTGTTCGGCATTCATGCCTCGTTCGGCATTCCAGCCTCGTTCGGCATTCCAGCCTCGATCGACATTCATGCCTCGTTCGACATTCCAGCCTCGTTCGGCATTCCAGCCTCGTTCGGCATTCCAGCCTCGATCGACATTCGAGCCTCGTTCGGCATTCCAGCCTCGTTCGGCATTCCAGCCTCGATCGACATTCATGCCTCGTTCGACATTCTAGCCTCGTTCGACATTCCAGCCTCGTTCGGCATTCCAGCCTCGATCGACATTCGAGCCTCTTTCGGCATCTCCCTTCGACCGACATCGAATCTCGTTCGGCCTGCACTCTTCACTCAACACATTACCTCGTTCGGCATAGAGGTATCGTTCGGCATTTCTGGTCCGGGACACAGAAGTCACTCACTTTGGGCTAAGATATCTAGCTACAAGGCCCATCAGGGAAGTCCAACCCATCTTCGTCTATAAATAAAGAGGCAGGGGCACAGTGAAAGTGACTTTTTTCGAGAACACCGGGGAGACTCTGCCGCATTCAAGACTCATCCAAGACTTATTCAAGACTCAATCTTTTTACTTAACAATTGTATCCAAGTGATTGGTGTACGGATTGTATCTGTAATCAACTGTTGAGTAAAGTAATAGAGATTAACTTCAAAGTGGACATAAAATTATGCCGAATCATTATAAATCTGGTGTTCTTATTTCCTGCGTTTAATTTCGCATATTATTCTCTGTTTAAGTTTACCTTCTTCATTAATCTCTCTACACAATCTCTCTTAAGGGTGTTAGTGACCAATTCTGGTGCTAACATTTTGGTGCTTTCACTGAGAATCGAATTCTCAGGCCGATAGGATCTACTTTATATCTACTGGATTGAAAAATCCCCTGAAGGAGATCCGACTTATTCATAGGATGCTCGTTGAATCTATTTAGAGTTCAGACTGACGACTCTACTATGGGAAGACCACATACCCGATCAGTCTCTCACAATGCGGACGTCCATGAGACTACTAGCGCGCAACAAGTTGGGCCTAGCAACTAGCAAGTAATTCAAGGCGCAGGACTCTCCACCCAAAATCAAACGGAAGTCGTTACCCGAACAGAGTTCAACGACTTAATGAGAGAGCTCAGGGAAAGTAGAAGGCAACTTGCTGAGCAGATTCAAGCCAACGCTAATCTCATGACTCAGCTTACCCAACAACAGCATCAGAATGCTAGAGGTAGCCCTGCTCCTTATTCTTCATCTAATAGCTCGACCTCAGCTGATGAACCTGCTAGACGTAGACGCCGTAAGACTGAAGCTGCATGGACAGGTGTCACTAATCGATCCGCCAGGGATCAGGCATGTAAGAAGATCGGACGCCCGACTCATCTAGACCCTAATGAAGCTGGTCTTTAGGATGCACGTTTGGATGATCACCAGCAGGGAGCATCAACCCGCACGGTCTCGTGGAATGGAACCCAACCTTCCATCCTCCATACAAACTCCAGATTTATCAGCCATGGTCAGGCAGTTAATGAGAGAGAACCAAGGCTTGACCAATGAAGAATGAGGAGTGTCCAGGAGTCATGCTCCCTTCACAGATACTATTCTACAGGCCGAGTATCCCAGGAAATTCAGTATGCCGACTATCCCAGCCTACGAAGGGAAGACTGACCCTAGGCAACACATGATGAGGTACGAATGGATGATGGATTCTGCAAGGGCGAATGATGCGACCAAGTGTAGGTGCTTCCCAATTACTTTGTCCGGAATCACCACCATGTGGTTTACTCTAATTCCTCCACGGTCTATATCCAGCTTCGAAGAGTTGACAATGAAATTTGTTGAACAATTTTGGAAACATGCTACTCGTCCAAAGGATGTGATGTCCTTATCAAGCTTAATCCAGGCTTCGATAGAGTCTTTGAAAGAATACTTGCAGAGGTTTCATGTTGCCGCCACTGAAGTTAGAAACCCTAACGTCCATACAATTTTGATGGCGGTAATGCGAGGTGTAGATCCAGACTCGGAGTTTGGAGATTGGTTGGCGGGAAAGCCCCGAACTACGTTGGAGCAATTCTATTCCAAAGCTCATCAGTTCATAAGGAGGAAGGAAGCTCGATGGACAAGACGAGATAAGGCACCAGGGCCTGTTCAGAAGACTGTGAAAAGTAACATCGTCGTGAAGCAATCCGACGATAGTTCGAGAAAAGTTCAAGTTAACGTCTAGAACAAGCCTGAGCAATCTAAAGGATTCGGAGGTGGAAATCCCTAGAAGAAAAGAGTGACAGGGAAGTGGAAGTCGAGGATTCCAACCTATAATGAATACACCCCCTGAGTACGTATCTTGAAAATATTTACCTATCTACCAGTAATACCTTTAAATACAGAAAGCCATGCCCAAAGGAGTCCATAAAGGAATAGAAACGGACGGGGAAGTACTATCGCCTCCATGAGACCCACGGGCACAATACTGAGGAGTGTAGACACCTCCATGACGCCATAGAAAGGTTAATCAGGAAGAAAAAGCTACAAGAGTTTGTTAAGAACCCACCAGAGTGTAGGCAAGGAACGTCAGACCCTGTATGAGGACCGGCTCCATGCCACCCAGAGGAACCCGCCCGGACCGTGGGTAGGTTGATCATAAACACTATAGTCGGAGGACCTCATCCTATAGACAAGAATTGGCAGGAGATGGAACGATATGCTACCTCCTTGAGTCATGCAAATTATGAGTGTTGTTCAAATGTGGAAAATGGGACCCCCGCAAAACAACAACGCATGATGACGGACGATATAGTGTTTAGGAGTCGAGATGCAGACATGGTGGAGGCTCCTACTATCGACCGATGGTCATATCTGCAACGATCGGGCCATCATATGTCAAAAGGATTTTGATTGATTGTAGAAGCTCTGTTAACATCAGCTTCAAGAAGGCTTATGACCAAATGAAGATGGAGACAAAAGATTTAAAACCATGCAAAGCCCGTATCCACGGCTTTAATGGTGCCGCAACTAACGCGATGGGAGTATATTGAGTTACCAGTTGAACTGGGAGAAGGTGAGCATAGGAGAGTGCGAATCCTACTGTTCATAGTAATGGATGTTGACTCTCCATACAACGTATTTCTGGGTCGTTCGGCCCTTGCAGAGTTTAGGGCAGCTTTGGCCCTATGGTGCTTGACATTAAAATTTCCAACAGACAAAGAAGTCGGTGTAGTACATGGCGATCAGGCGATTGGTTGCGCATGTTATGTGGCAGAGCTGAGAGAGACTCAACGGAGAGAAAAGGGGAAGGTTGCGGATAGCTCCATCCCATCCGAAACACTGACGATTGAAAAGTAGTGCCCGAGCCCTGGCTCGGGCAACATTCTTGAATCTATAGAGACATAGATCCAAGAGATGATGATGGGGGACCCAGGGAGGTGAATGAAGCACCGACTGAGCTGACAATTAACATTCCAGTCAGCCGAAATGACCCGTCACAATTTCTTAAGATTGGATCGCAACTCGAACCGCCATTGGCCGAGGATCTTACTGATTTCCTCTGAGCGAATCTGGACGTTTTCGCTTGGACACACTCTGATATGTGCGGGATTTCTCCCGCCATTGCAGGTCATATGTTGAACATAGACCCGAATTATGTTCCAGTAAAACAGAAACGGAGGGGCATGGATTCGGAGAGGTCCACTGCACTCAAAGAGAAGGTGGACAAACTCAAAGCCAAAAGGTTCGTCCGCAACGCCCTCTACCCCGAATGGGTATCTAACCTTGTGTTGGTAAGAAAAGCAAATGGGAAATGGAGAACTTGCGTTGATTATTCTAATTAAACAAAGCATGCCCGAAGGATGGTTTCCCCTTACCTAGGATCGACCAGCTGGTCGATTCAACGGATTCAACGGCCGGACACGAGCTACTGTCATTTATGCATGCGTACTCAAGATACAATCGAATCCTTATGCACATTCCAGACCAAGAACACACCAGTTTTGTCATATACGTTGGTTTGTATTGCTACGTAGTGATGCCCTTCGGATTGAAAAATGCTAGAGCAACTTATCAGCGTTTAGTGAATAGAATGTTTAAAGATCAGATCGGCAGAACAATGGAAGTCTATGTGGACGACATGCTCATGAAGTCACGACGGTCAAACGACCACATTCGAGACTTAGCAGAGATGTTTGATATACTCAGGCATTATGGGATGAAGATCAACCCTTTAAAGTGTTCTTTTGGCATTGCATCAGGGAAGTTCTTTGGTTTCATTGTGAACGCACGTGAAATTGAAGCTAACCCGAAAAAGATTCAGGCTATTCGAGAAATAAAAGTGCCCATAACTATAAAGCAAGTACAAAGCTTGAACAGAAAGGTGGCCGCGTTGAGTCGATTCATATCCAAAGCCACAGATAAGTGCATTCCTTTCTTTGATGTGATAAAGAAAGGAAAGAGGAATTTCGAGTGGACGTCTGACTACAAGGAAGCATTTCGAGCTTCGGTTAGACATCTAGAAAGTCCCTCGATGCTATCAAAACCAATTGACCATGAAATCCTGTATGTATACCTGGCTGTATCCCAGCATGCTATCAGTACGACTTTGGTTCGCGAGGAGGACCGAGTTCAAAAGCCAGTATATTATGTCAGTAAACGTTTGACGGAGGCAGAAAGAAATTATCCCAGGATTGAGAAACTAGCTGATTGCTTAGTGATTGCATCACGCAAGCTTCGCCCATACTTCCAGGCACACTCGATCAGTGTTTACACCGATCAACCCTTGCGACAGGTACTCCAACGACCGAAAACTTCTGGAAGGATGTTAAAATGGAATATCGAGTTGAGTCAGTTCGATATTACCTACCTGCCACGAAGGGTCATATAGGGGCAAGCGCTAGCAGATTTCATTGCTGAACTCACCATGACAGACGAATCAAACGGCCACAATGTCATACCTCCCGTTCGATGGAAGATGTACGCCGATGGGGCATCTAACGACCGTTGTTCGGGGGTTGGCGTAGTTCTTGTGGCTCCTAAGAACCGATCAGTTTGCTACACTTTGATGCTCGAATTCACAACAACGAATAACGAAGCCGAGTATGAAGCATTGATTGTCGGCTTAAGACTTATCAAAGAGCTGGGAGTAAGATCGGTTGAAATCTTTTGCGACTCGCAACTGGTGGTGTACCAAGTGCGGGAATACTATCAAGCAAAGGGGCAGAGACTTGCCTCGTATTTGGTTCGGGTACAAGAGTTGCTAGCGAATCTCGAGTATTATGATATTTCACATATCCTACGTGAGCAAAACAGAGCAGCCGATTCATTGGCAAAATTTGCAAGCAGTGGGGATGCGCAGCAGATGGGATTGTTTCCCATCGAAACCTTACATGTTCGGAGCATAAATATGATGGAGGTAGATTTCATGTTAGAAAAAGAAATTGAGAAGGAATCATGGATGACCCCATTCAAGAAGTACTTGTTACATGGGGTCGTGCCCGAAAGAAGGAGCGAAAGACGACAAGTCATTCGTAAGGCTTCGCGTGATGGGGTAATGTATCGGAGGGGATTCTCGATCCCTTACTCCGGTGCATTGCCCATGATGAGATAAAACGGGTCCTGAAGGAAGTCCACGAAGGTGAATGTGGTGACCATACCGGAGGGCAGACGTTAGCGAAGAAAATCCTCCGCTATGGATACTATTGGCCAACTGTAAATCGGGATGCCGCAGATTATGTGAGAAGACGTGACAAATGTCAGAAATATGCGAAAATTCTGAGAGCTCTGCCAACAGAACTCACACAAATGGTTAGTCCCTGGCCATTTGCAATGTGGGGGATCAATATACTCGGTTCCTTACCCCTATCCAAAGGTGGTGCAAAATACGCAATAGTTGCGGTCGATTACTTTACCAAGTGGGCAGAAGCAGAGCCTTTGGCCACTATCACCACCAAAAAGGTCATTAATTTCATTGTACGAAATATTATATGCCATTTTGGCCTTCCACGAACCATCATTACAGACAACGGAACTCAATTCGAAAGCAAAGAGTTCAGGGAATTTTGCCAAAAATATGGTATTGAGAAAAAGTTTGCAGCAGTTGCTCACCTGAAAGCCAATGGACAAGTGGAAGCCGTAAACGAAATAATCTAATCCATATTGAAAAAGCGTTTGGAAAAGGCTAGAGGCAAGTGGGTGGATGAGCTTCCAACAGCGTTTTGGGGTTATAGAACCACCCACAAGTCCGCGACTGGCCACACTCCATTCGCATTGGCATATGGCATGGAAGCTGTTATACCCATAGAACTTGAAGTTCCGTCACATCGGGTAATTTATTATGACCCTGAGTCAAATCAAGATATATTGCTGGAATCATTGGAATTCATTGATGAAAAGCGCGAAGAAGCTAATTTAAGAGCGACCATATACAGGCACCGAGTCGCTCGATATTATAATGAAAAAGTCCAACCTAGAATCTTTGGTGTGGGTGATCTCGTTTTGAAACGAGTATTCCCAGTTCCATCACATATGAGCCCCGCATGGGAAGGTCCATACGTCATTAAACGGAAGCTTGGAGAAGGGACTTTCAAGCTAGCGACCGTTGATGGTGCGACACTCCCCCGAGCCTGGAATAGCGAGCATTTGCGGCATTATTATACTTAATTCATTTCATTCATATTTTAGTTGCAATTATTTCCAGCAAGTTTTTATTCGTAGTTTACGACATGTAATAAGACAATTTAGCTTGTTTGCATTAATATAGGCTTGAAGCCATTTTCTCCATGAATTGTCGATGTTTCTGTGTATGATAACGCTGTGACGAATAACTAAGAGATACATTATTCTATTGACAAACAAACACGCACGAGCACTCAAAATCTCCAAGTCCTCGGAGTGCGGACTAGAGTACTCTAAGTCCCTAGAGTGTGGACTAGAGTATAAACGACTTAAATCTCCAAGTCCCCAGAGTGCGGACTGAAGTACTCTGAGTCCCCAGAGTGCGGACCAAAGTATAAACGACTCAAAATCTCCAAGTCCCCGGAGTGCAGAATGGAGTACTCTGAGACCCCAGAGTGCGGACTAGAGTATGAACGACTTAAATCTCCAAGTCCCAGAGTGCGGACTGGAGTACTCTGAGTCCCCAGAGTGCAGACCGGAGTATAAACGACTTAAATCTCCAAGTCCCCAGAGTGCAGACTGGAGTACTCTAAGTCCCCAGAGTGCGGACTAAAGTATAAACAACTTAAATCTCCAAGTCCCCATAATGCAGACTGGAGTACTCTAAGTCCCCAGAGTGCGGACTAGAGTATAAATGACTTAAATATCCAAGTCCCCAGAGTGCGGACTAGAGTATAAACGACTTAAATATCCAAGTCCCCAGAGTGCGGACTGGAGTACTTTAAGTCCCCAGAGTGTGGACTAGAGTATAAACGACTTAATTCTCTAAGTCCACGGAGTGTGGACCGGAGTGCTCTGAGTCCCCAAAATGCGGACCAGGGTATAAAGGACTTAAAATCTCCAAGTCCCCGGAGTGCGGACTGGAGTACTTTGAGTCCCCAGAGTGCGGACTGGAGTATAAATGACTCAAAATCTCCAAGTCTACAGAGTACAGACAGGAGTACTCTAAATCCCCAGAGTGCGGACCAGAGCATAAATGGTTTAAAATTCTCTAAGTCCCCAGCCTACAGACTAAAAAATACTCTAAGTGTTTGAGGCATGGAACACAGGATGAGTAACTCCAAAGAATTTCAGAGTTATATAAAGATGAATTAAGAAGTTCATGTAACTCACAGTAGCTTGGGTTTCAACCACAATCATACAGAAAGCTAAATGATAAAAGTCTTTTGAAAGACAAAAGAACTAGGCTTTATTTATTCAAAAATGAGTTTCTACTACAACTCCTCCAAAATTCGGAGTCAAAAGTTTATTTACATGGGCCATGAAAATAAAAATAATTACATAATCTAAACTAACTCTCGTTGAACGAGAGCGACAACTACTTCTTCGACTTTTTTCCAGACGACTCCTCTCCCGTGCGTTTGCCCTTGATAATTTTCTTTGATGGGGAGGTGACAACTGGAGAATTACGGGGAACTTCCATTGGCCTGGACCCGCCAGGAAGGATGACCTTCAGTGGCTTATTCAGAGGATCGTCCAGGTCCACAGCTTGAGGCTCGACTTTGATCTCGATCATCTTTTTCTTCTCCTTCTCAAGCTGCTCCTTCATGCTCAGTTTAGATGTGTGTTCAGAGGCGCCTATAATTTCGATTTCGTAACTCCCATCGATGGAAGAGGAAGTCTTGGACTTATCCTCATCAAGCACTCTGATCCCCTGATCATTTGGACCGGGAGCCTCCCCTTAGTGAGTAGCCTCACTTGTCTTTTCTTTCACCTCCTTGGAGACATCGCTCCTCGGAGTGGGCTCGGGATCAGAACAGCCTATGCAAACTCATGAAAAACAGGAATTAGAATCTAATAGCCCCTTGTGAAAAACAACGACTTTTGGAATGTTAAAGTGGAGGGTTATCTACCAGGTTCTGGCTGGTTCTTAGCCGTCTGAGGGGTCTCACCCTTTGGAATGGGAGATAGAATGTGAACACCAAGGCCGGGATCCTCTGGGTCGTAATCGATATGCTGCTCAAATGGATCAAGTATCGGCCGATCGGCCGGCTGAGTTGGCACATGAGCTTGAGACTCGATCCCGGATGGACCGACAATAACCTCTTTCCCTTTCGTTGAGGAGGAACCTTTGCAGTAAAGAGCTTTTTCCGCAGACAGGTCTGAAGGTTCGTTTTCCTTAATAAATTCTTTTATCAAAGCACCTTCATCAACCTCCTCGGTACCAAGTTCGACCTTCCTGATTTCTATTAAGGTCTCCCACGCCTCAGCTAAAGATTTGAGGTAGCCCTCACCTAGAAAAGTTAACTCTCGATGCATGAGGACGCAGGCATTGAATTCTGCAATTAATGGGTCGAACATGCTTTTGACCTCCTCTATACCTGCCTCTTTAGCCGCCTCAAGGCGGGAGTCGACCTCCGCAGATGCTATCTTCTTGCCCTCTTCACGGGCTTCATTCTTTAGCATCTCAACCATAGAAAGTTCATCATCAAGCTTCGCCTTCAAAAGTCGTGTGGCAACGATCTCGTCGCAATATCATTGCGACTCTTCTTAGGCAGCAGTCTTCTCCTCCTTTTCTTTGTGGAGTTGCTCCTCCAGTTCCTTAACTCGGAGGGAAAAGGCATCCCTCTCCTTCTGCACTGAGACTTTTTCCAAAGCTAGGGCCCCACAGCGTTGGACCGCCTCATTGATTTCTTTTTTATGGGTTGACTCCAGACGAGTAACGATCTCGGTAGTGTCTTTATCGCTCTGTTGAACGGCTTCAAGCTGAGACTTATAAGAAGCAAGCTCTTCGTCCTGAGCTTTAAAAATGTGTTTATCATGGAAAGGCTCAAGCTTCAGACGATCTATCTCATGCTGATGCTCTATTGAAACTTATGAAACTTTCTCGGCTAAGTGCACGAATGCATCATGCTGAACATAGACATCATTAGTGCAGGCGATAGCGCTTTGCTTAACATGCCCTGGAATCTGATGAATCGCCGAAAGAAACTTTAAGCCATCAAAGCGTATATTCGGGAATGAAGCTTTAAGCTCAGCGAGTCGCTCAACGACCATTGGATCTGTTACGGGAGTAAGAAGAGTCTGCTTGGAGACCGCAGGCGTTCTATAGGGATCTCGAGATTGCCTTGTACTTGATGAACCAAAGTGTTGATCCCGGTGTGCCTCAGGCTGAGACCCCTTATGTCCAGATTTCTCTTTGCTATGCTCCGACTAAGAAGGAGGATCGCGAGGATATGAGGGCTGGTTATAAATTTTTCTCCGGTGTGATGACTCTCGGTAGTGATAGTCTCGATCGCCAGATTCATCTCTATCTCGGCACTTGCCGAAGCCCAAATCCCGGCCAGATTGGTAGAAAATCGATGACCCACGAAGGCGGTCAAGTCCATGTGTGCGCCCCATGTCACCTACACAAAATTCAAATAACGACAAGTTCGCAAGGAGTAGGGTGTCAATAGAAATTTAAGTGCAAGGTGAAGTGTATGTGTTTGTGTGTGTCCTAGTGTTTCCCCTCGACGAACCAGTTTCTTTACTAATAGGAGTTTTTTCTCCCTGGTTTTGGACTTGAACGGTTGTATCGCCTCTCGTGGGTGAATGAAGCTTAAGGGCCTCCTGATCGTCGAAGTCATAGTTGAGTAGATCATCAGGTATGGAAAGGTTCGACAGGCCTTTTAGAGAACTTTCTAAATGCTGCAAGGAAGCTTCTTTCTCCGTTGGAATAAGGGTAACTTTGGAAGTTCCGCCCATTGTTTTCTTTCTCAGCGTGTACGTCAGTTTCTTCTTCCTCTTTGAAGGGGAAGACGACGTCTCGATGTCATGAATTTCAACTATGGGATCCCGAGTTGGACTAACATTTTCATCTTGTACATCAGGTGTTTCAATTTCCCTAATCTCCCCCTCTTCTAGTGTGCCAGGGGCGTTACGTGCCGAAGATCAGCCTGTTTTTTTCCTTTGCCAGCAGCAGGCCTGGGCATGGTAACACCCTAAGGGAGGCTTGTCCGGCGGCCTTCCGCCAATAGCCCAAACTTTGTAAGTGACTCATTTGAAATGAGAGTTCTGATGTCCCGGTCTTCGAAAGGAATGGCTCGTATAACTTCGACGATTTTAGAGTATCCGGGTCCCTCAGGACATGGTTTAATACCTGAAAAGATGGAAGAGAATCAGAAAAGATACAGCTTCGATCAAATGTGAATATCGGTTAAGGAAAAAGACTTACTTCCTTCCACCCATCTCCTTGCAAAGCCGAGAGGACAGCGCACATAAAACCATTCCTATTTATACAGGGAAAACTTGCTCCGTACCCCAGTTAATATTTGACATTTTCTGTGCGGCTCGAGAAACATAAAAGATAGGCTATCCCTCCATCTCTTGATGCAATATATTTATCGGATATCGCCCAGAGTCGAAAGCCTATAGAGGACACTCATGAAGAGAACGCAAGTGTCGTAGACGAATGCGTGGCTGTTCGGTTGAAGTTGCGATGGAGCAATGTCGATATACTGCAACACGTCTTGAAGAAATGAGTTGAACGGTGGCACGCTGCCAACCCAGCACATGAATTTGTTGCAAGCTGTGTATCCGACTAGGGGCAAGTGTGGACGATCATGCCCCGATGGAACCAACACATCGTCAAAGGGGATTCCATGGACGGAGCATGTCCAACGGAGTGTACTCTCGTTAATCTTTGAAGCCTGAGAATCGATTGGGTTGTCTAGAAAAATCGCTGCCTCCAGAGCGTCGGGAGCCAAGTTGACAGATGTAATTGTAGGGATCGGTAAGTCTTGAGCGATGGTATTTGATGGATGTGAAGTATCTACAACTTCTTGTCGAGTCTATTTGAGATCGTAGAAGAACTAGATTTCCTACACATCTCTAATGAAGATTGAATCTAACAGAGCACCTATTTGAACTATACTTGAAAAATAATGGACGTTAGACTTAACAACGTAAATATTCTCCATGTGTGGTGTGCGAACTAGTGCGACCATTCAAATGAAAGTGCCAAGCCGTGAAAAGACACTGGATTGAGGAAATAAGTTTGAGCTTTGAATTATCGTCTTCGAAGACCGTCATCGCTGACCGTCTACGAAAGTCTGTCGTGAGACGGTTTATATTTTGAAATCGACATCGTCACTGCATTTGAAAGGTTGTTAACTATTAAGCAGGTTAAGTCTAAGTTTTTAGTTGTCTAAACACGGAAGTTATCAGTCCGGATTGTTCGATATGCTTTGTTGTTTAAGTCTATCCTTGTTCACTAACATATGTTCAGGCACGGGATGTGTTAAGTCAACTGTGCATTAGGTTCGACTAGAGTTGCCGTTGTTCACGACTCCTCTATCACACACCATTGTTGTTCGGCATGCGGCAAGGCGTGCCGAACCACAATCTTGCCGAGCCACATCCTCGGCATTCCACACTTCCATCTGTCTTCCCCATCGTTCGGCATAAGGGAGTCATGCCGAACCACCTACATGCTGAGCCGCATCGCTCGGCATTCTACCCTCAACACTGATATCTACCACTTATTATCACCGATCGACATGCGGCAAGACGTGCCGAACCGCATACATGCCGAACCATGTCGTTCGGCACATCACTCTCCTAATTGTCCTCTTCATCGTTCGATATAAGGGAGTTATGCCGAACCACATTCACGCCGAGCCCCTTCGTCGGCATATTGCCCAGCTCCTACCTCTCCTCTACTTTCCCTCCTACCTCGTTCGACATGAGGTAATCAAGCCGAGCCATGGCCATGCTGAGCCGCATCGCTCGACACATTAAGCCTGAACTTCGATGTCACCATAGTACTTCCCTTCCATCGCTCAGCATAGGGAAGTCATGCCGAGCCACCTTAGTGGGAAGCGCGTTTTTTTTCAGTATCGTTTTCGAGAAGGGTTTGGGGGACGTATTAAATTCAAGAAAGGAGAGACAAGGATGTGTTATTGACCAAGGTCTATTCGAAGACGAATGTATGAGTCCTTAAGAGCACAGGTGAAAGTAAAAGGAAGAAGAAGAAGGATCATTGGTTTACATAGAGAGGGAAGAAGTCGAAGGGACAATGACCCGTAGAACCGGTCAAGGCAGCTCCCTCGTTCGGCCTTAGTGCCATTCGGCATTCGTAGGTCATTCGACATTAGCATGTCATTCGGCATACAATGCCCCGTTCGGCATTCAAGGAAAAATACCATTGAGGAAACGAAACTAGGGCTTGAAGCAAAACATGGAGGACTCGTGACTCAAAGTGAATCATGTTCATCCACATAATACATTTGGGGGGGGGCAAGTGTTACCCAGTGGCTTGACCGGGTAACCAAAGGCTTGATGTAGAAGTCCCGTTTGGCATAAAGGACTGTTCGGCACGGTTATGTAGTCCGGCATCCAGCCTCGTTCGACGGAGAGGCCCCGATCGGCATCTAGCACCGTTTGGCATCCAGGCTTCACTTGGCAACGTAAGGTCGTTCGACCCAAAGCCCCGCTTGGCATGGCAGAGTCGTTTGGCATTCAATATCGACCGGCATGAAGCTCGTTCAAGATTCGGACATGACCGGTGTTCCAGTTTCGTACGGCAATCAATCTTGACCGACATGAAACTCCTTCGGCATTCATGCCTCGTTCGGCATTCCAGCCTCGTTCGGCATTCCAGCCTCGTTCGGCATCTCCCCTCGATCGACATAGGATCTCGTTCGGCCTGCACTCTTCACTCAACACATTGCCTGGTTCGGCATACAGGTATCGTTCGGCATTTGTGGTTCGACACACAGAAGTCACTCACTTTGGGTCGAGATATCTAGCTACTAGGCCCATCAGGTAAGTCCAACCCATCTTCGTCTATAAATAGAGAGGCAAGGGCACAGTGAGAAGGGTCTTTTTTCGAGAACACCGGGGAGACTCTGCCACATTCAAGACTCATCCAAGACTTATTCAAGACTCAATCTTTTTACTTAACAATTGTATCCAAGTGATTAGTGTACGGATTGTATCTGTAATCAACTGTTGAGTAAAGTAATAGAGGTTAACTTCAAAGTGGACGTAGGCAATTACGCCGAACCACTATAAATATGGTGTTCTTGTTTCCTGCGTTTAATTTAGCATATTATTCTATGTTTAAATTTACTTTCTTCATTAATCTCTCTACACAATCTCCCTTAAGGGTGTTAGTAACCAATTCTGGTGCCAACATCTTCTATATAAACCATTTATAATAAGTCAAAAGTCTCAATTTAAAACTATTTTACAAAATAGTTAACTTCACATTCCAAAAACCATATTCGGGTTTTATTTCACAAAAACCATAATTTTAATAACATAAAAATTGTAATGTTTGTTTGTTTAAAATGAATCAATTCCAAAATTCAATAAAAAGTATACTTTCAAAAATCACTTTAAAATCCTTTTAAATTTGGAAATCATCATTTTAACATTTTTAAAGTTCCAAAAATAGGCCAATGCTGCAATAGCACTAAATACAACAATCACGACATCCAAAATATCATATATAATATGATAGCAGCATATATCACAATATCTATAAATAAATCAATACGGGTGAGGAATCCAGTTGGATCACTCCAACCTGTCACCTACAACAAATATACATACTAGAATATGTTTACAATGTCCGCTTCAAGGCAGACGCACGTACAAAAGGTCATCCGCTCATAGACGGGAACGTATAGGGTCATTCGCTCCACTAGGCAAGAATATATCCAAATACCAATCAATACATCATATATCATCCAAACAATCATCAATCACCATATAATAAATTATTTCTCATTTATATAAAAATATCAGTGAGTCAGAAAGAGTAAGTTATACTCACATTGCGTCCAATAACTGTTGTAGTGTTTTGTTCCGAATAAAATTAAACGCGCGTTTAATTATACCCAAAATTCACACAAGCTCTAATCAACTCCACACCAGCTCCATCACGTAGTGTTCGTCCATACAAACCCAACGCAATTCGTTTCGTGCGAAACAGACCTTTAAATCATGGCCGCATGATTTTGCATCTTCTCATCTTGACCATGCGTGTTTTCTTCCCTTCGTTCTATCTCGGTGAACTCGCACGAAATCAAACCCTATAACGCTCCGTTCATCCCCTTGCAGCAACCACCTCGCCGCCCCTAGAGACCGATCAAACACCCTCAGGTTGAAGCCTTACGCGAGATTCACCTTTGACACGAACATCGGCGAACTCGGTCGCCTGTAGACTTCGAACAATGCACCCAAACGTGCGACCTTCCAGTACGAATTGTCGTCGATCGACTTAGTATTTTTCAATCATAACCGTCAGATTTATAGTTCTCAATGTTGTCTACAACTTTGTAGTTGAAATTTTTTGTTAATTGTCAATGGATCGTGAGATTTTAAGGGAAGAAAATTGGGAATTTCTGGCCATTGAAGAATTGCTGGCGGCTAACCCTAGCTCAATTAGGGTTTTGCAAAAATGAAGATTATACGTCCTTTTATAGAAAATTCGACGGCACTATTCATCCCGAAAATTTTCGAACTCGAAACGAAGCGTGCCGCCTGTCGTTTATAATATTTTACCCCTATTCCTAACGCAATGGAATATATATCGAGAGCTAATTCGATCGTATTTGGAAGATAGGTTTTCGAATCGACTATTTAAATTTAAAATTCACTTAAACCGATTTCTACGCATTTTAGCTTGCCCCAGACAAACCGTAAATCCGATTGACACGAAATTTGAATTCTTACAATAATTTAACATTACAGATCTAATGAAATTGGTTTCGTTGAAATCCAAGACAGTTTGAAAAATATCTATTTTTACTCGTTAATTAAATATTAAAATATTCAATTTCTACAGTTTAACTTTTAATTCAATTTTAAAAGTTCTCTAACATCATTCTAATTCAACTATGATTTAATTCAACTTTATAAATCATTTTTATTCTTTTAAATCCAAATTTGAATTATTTTTGAGATTTCAAATATTAAATTAACAATTTAATTATCCAATTAAATCAAGATATTCAAATATACGTTATTCGACTTATAAATTTAACTTGTGAATATTTAGAATCAATTAAATATACAAATTTCAAATGGCTGAAATTCTAGGTCGTTACATTCTCCTCTACTTAAAAGAATTTCGTCCTCGAATTTACCAAGTAAGAAAAATTCACAAAATCTATTAACTTTTCAAAACAATTTGTTCAAATTAGATTTGCCAAATCTATTTAACCTTTTAACTTTTTCCGAAATCCAATCGTTAAACTTCTTATAAAAACTTTTCTAAGTTTTCAAATCCATTTAGTTATCTTTCCAAAACCAACTAATATCGTTTAACTTTCAACTCAAAAATCACAATGTATATATACGGCTAATATAGCACGAAATATATCACAAATATACATCTCATCATCAAGGATGAGGCATCCCGAAGGGAAAAATATATAAAAGTACGATATGTAATACGAGATATGTACCTTATATATTATTAGCGAGCATATACGGCTAATACAACACGAAAGCGAGCTCCAAATGCGAAGCAAACGTCATACGCACCTACTAAACACTCAATAAACAATGAGAAACATGTATATATGAAAGTAATATCAATATACAACATATACCACTACAACAACTATAATGCCGATATAGCAAATGAAATCAAAAGCAACAAACCCAACCATCAAACAACTATCATCCAACAACTCCATAACCAAATCAATATACGTTCAACTCTTATTAATATTCATTGAATTGATTTTCAGTTAAATCACATTTGATTCATTAACATTGGATTTACCAGCATTCATTTATTCATATTCAATTAGTTTACATTCAGTAATTGATATTCAAGTTTGTTTACTTTCACATTAAATCAAAATTCAATTCTATTTAAATTCACGTAACTTCCAATTTGGATTCAGTTATTTATAGCTTTCAATTTTTTTAATTCAACTTCATATGGATTTTCTATACAATCAATTAACATCCATCTAACAATCAATGTGTAATATCCTGGAATTTCCATGAGTTTAAAATGTTGATAATCTCTTATTTAAATTATTTGAAATTGATAAATTGTTATTTTCAAAGAAAATAACCAAGTAATAATAATATAATGTTTTAATTTTGGTTATAAATTGGTTTTAAATTAAGAATATTTATTTTGTTTGTGTAAATAAATTCTAAATAGATTTATTGTTTTCAAAGTTTATAAGTGTGTTTAAATATATTTATTTCTGTGTATTTTAAATTGATTTTTAAAATAGGATAAATTATTTGTAAATAATAATGAGCTTATTTAAAAAAATTGATATTTTATTTATTTAAATTTATTTTAGATTTGGATTTTTAAATTGGACTTTGAAAATGAATATAAATTAGAATTCAAAGGATATACATACATATTAAAATAAATGATAATATAGTTTGGTTTCAAAATATATAGATAATGTTTTTAATTAAAAATAAGATTTGTTTTGTATTATTCTTTTTATAGAAATTTATTGATAGAAATTTGGAATTTTATTTATTTAATAAAAATAATGCAAGGCTTTTAAAAAAGCATCTTTAAAATGAGTTTGCAATGTTTTATAATTTTATTTAAATTATATTTGGTTTCATTTCTTTTTAAAGATTGTATTTTATATAAATTTAGCAAACATTTATAAAGGTATAAATATATTTGTTTATTAGATATTTAATTAGAAAAGCATTTTTAAAAAAATTAGAAAACATATTAGTAATTAGGAAATTATTTTTAAAAAGGCTTTTAAATTTATTTAAAATTAAAATAAACTCAATTTGACATGTGTTATATCCTAAATCACTTTGTCAACAAGTGTTAAACATTTGAGTAATTTAAAGACAAGTGTCCATTACTGTTTTTAATTTTCTTTTTAATTTAATAAATATGAAAATTCGCCCATATAAACACCATTTCTCTCTATCTTTTTTTTCATTAAAATTTTTGTTCATTTCTAAAAAAAGAAACTTGAATATCCCTGCCAAACTTTTACTCTCCAAAACCAGAAAATCTGAAACTTCCTCAAACAATTGCTCAACATCCAAAACCTATAAACTATAAATCTTCAAAACAATTCCTCAAACAAAAACTTGAAATTCTCCTCAAAAATTGTGACGACTCGGAATTTTTGTATATTTGAAATTGGAATATTTAATTTATTTTAAATATTCAAAGGGTTAATTTTTAACTTGAATTTCAAATATCAATAGATATTTGGATAATTAAATATTGAATTTAATTATCAGAAATTGGGTAAAATGTTAAATCTGGAATTTTAAGCCTGTTAAAAATAATTTGAGGGCTTATGAAATTTATATCGGTAATAATAAAGATAATAGAAGTTGTAAAATTGAACTTAACACTGATTTGTTTAGTTTTAAAATTTTATCGTTTAAATTGAATTTAAAAATAGCCTTCCGAGGCACAGTCTCGGAATTTGACAAAACCAGTTCCATTGGGTCCGTAATATTGAATTATTACTGGATTTCAAATTTCGTAGCCTTCGGAATTATTATGTGATCGTACGAGAATAAAACGTCCAGACAGTAATTATCAAATTTAATTTAAATATCTCTATCAATCTAATCACAGCTGACTTCCTTTCATATCCGTGTTCCTTCTTTTAACGGCAGCACACAAACATCTTCTGCATCACGTACCCCCTTCCTTTCCGTAGAAGCTTTATATCGAGATGCTTCGTTCTCGTTCAAACATAAAAAATCATACAAAAGCATTAATGGCCGCTGCTTCCCCTCGTCTCTCGCGTTCCTATCCAATCTCCTTTAAAATCGGTTCGAACTCGAGCCGCAAATAGACTCGTGGGATTCGCGAGTGTTGGATTTTGGGCACGATTCGCGAGTGGGTATGGAGTTCGTTGTCAGCGCCGAGCTCGTGGGAGTTTTAGGGCTTCAAGCGACTTCATTTTAACGCAAGCAGAGCGTCGAACGCGATTCACAAGTCGCGTCGAATTGGCTATCGCGTGCGCTCTGGGTTAGGGTTGTGGGTCGATCTGAGGAGGGGCATCGCGACTTGAAGAAGGTGGGCGATCGAATCTCGAGCTTGAGAATGATGGTGATTCGTGAAGGAGGTAGCGATTTTTATTCATTATTTTATTTAATTTGAATAAATATTTTTATTGAAAGGTTGCAGGAAGGTAATTTAATTAAATTCATTATGTATTAGGTAATTTTAAATGGTAAGTTTAAATTCAATTAATGTTAGGTTTAGTTTAAATTTTATTCGAAAAAAAGAGAGAGCAGATTGGATGTTTTTACAGCAAGGGGAAAGTTATTGTTCTGATACTTACAGTAAGTTGTAAAATTTCTGTCTTGGTTTAAAAGAAATAAATAGGTAGATAAACATTTAAATATATAGGCTGTCTATTTTTAAATCTTAAATTTAATATATATGCCTGTTGGAACGTATGTTTATAAGTTAAAAGTTGAAAACAAATTATATTATTAGCAAGTTAAATTTGTTAAATAATAATTAATTCAAATATTAATAAATTCACAAAATATTTATTCAAGGTTTGAAATCTGAAAAGAAAACAAGCTGTTCAGGGATGGACTGCAAAACAAATGCAAGGTGAGTTAATCTCACTCAGTAAATTTTTATTTAAATTTAAATAGTTAAATTCAAATAATTGATTGAATGCTTGTTTGGATTGATTGGATGTGATAGTATATATATAGTATATATACCTATATATATATATTGGAATATGTATATATTGGAGTTGTTGATTTCCCGCACTTTATAGCGGATGAGACCCTATGCGCCGCATAATAGCGGATAATATTATTTAATCCCATATACCGCGATATTCCACCTCGAAGTGGAATTGGTATTGTGCTAACATCTGTGGATGCAGGGAAACAGGTTGGAGGGATCCAACTGGATTCCTCAAATTTATTTAGATTAATTAATATTCTGTGTGATGAATATTTGATATCCTGTGATAATTTTATGGATAATTGGAATATTGGATAGTATGGTTGGATTGATTAACTCAGTATAATGGGTTACCAAAATCTATATAATTGGATTTTTGAAAGGTAACAAAAGAGTGAAATTTTGAATAAATAGTTCTAGTGAATTGGAATAAGTTAATAATGAAGTGAAATAAAATAAATAAAGTAATTTATAAAATCTAACAAATGTGGAATATGAGGAATTGAATTAACACGGAAATAATAATAAATTTTGGACTTTAGTGAATAAAAGACATTTTTTAAATTTAAGGATTTAATTAAATTAAATTAGAGGGAAAGAATGAAACTGAGAAATATGAAATTTGTATTTTTCAGTTTAAAGATTTTAAAACATAATTTAGAAATTAAATCTAAAGTTAATGAATTTTGGAATAAATGAAGTAAGAAATTTATTTCATGGTAAGGTAAATAGAAATCAATTGTAAAATTGATTTAGGTGTTGAAATTTAAATTTAAAGTGAAGAGAGATTTTGGGACTTTATGACTGGGTTATAAAGTGAAATAAAATGTCGATGGATATTTTATAAATTCAAGGTAAGAATTTATCAAAGGAATGGGTATTTGTTTAAAAATAAATGGTGATTTATTTTTAAGAAATGGGAAACAGAAGAGGATTTCCCTGGATAGCCAAGTATGGTTTTCAAAAATATTTAAAGTTTTTAAAATCGTTTTAAAAAGAAGGTTTTGGAAAGTTTATTATTTCTAAATCTAAATTTTTAAAGCAAGTATATTTTCTAAATCTATTATTGAAATAACTATATAAAGTAACTTGGTATTGAGTTTAAAAGAGGAAATTAGTTTATATTTTATAAATTGTCTTATACAAAATATTTTGTTAGTATATTTATTTTAATAAAATATTTAAGTTATAATTTTAAAAGTTATAAGTATATTTTATAAAAAAATGTTTTTAAAATTATTTTAAACTTAAGTGTTTGTACTTGGCGTTCCAATGGAAATAATAATTGGGAATATACCCTGGGAAGGGAAAACGGGTTTTGAAACTATTTTCAAAAGGTGTTGAAAATTGGATATATATATCTCGGGAAGATATTTTGGGATTAATAAATAATTTGGGAAATTATTTATTGGTTGATGGACGTTTGTGAATATTTATTGATAGTTAAATAACCGACTATCAATATTGGACAAATGCGTTGATCGTTTCGAAGAAACCGGGATCGAGATTTATTTCTCGAAAACCACTTCGATCCGGTGTGTACGTTTCGTGCGAAAAACGTGTTCGGAGTCGAAGATGGAGCAGTGAAGTGCAAGGGCTAGTCGATACTAATCCTGAGGATATTTCAAAAATGGATGTAGTAGGAATAGTGCCTTCGGTTCCGTTCGGACCCGGGACGGACTTGTATGGACGAATGCTTGCGAAACATCGTCAGGTGGACGATGGGCATTCTAAGTGAAACGTTCTAAAAGGTAACGCTTAGCTTCAAGCCTCATCAAATGGGAATGACTGAAAATCAGGGGATATGCAGCAAGGTTAGGTGGGTCATACCCAAGCAGGACAAGATAATTCCCCTGTCTAGATGTCCCTTATATCTTTCGGCTTAGTGGGTGGTTGGTCGCGCCAACCACGGGGTTTATCTTGTTCGGGACTATCCAGTAAGGGATGGTTCCGGCCTTGTGTTGCAGGGGATGAAGGGAGTAATCCTCGGTACGGTGATCTAGGCCCCGTACTGTGACAGGTGGTACCCCAGTGCCTAGTCATTAGTTGGAAATCCATTCTCCCTACGAGCCTTGTACGAGTTTTGTTTGTATTACCCACTCTGTGGCTAGTAGCTGGAATTTAATCATGTAACAATTTCGGCTATTTTATAAGTACTTGTGTATAGACCCTATTATAATATCAGAGGATTTCTATAAAATTGTTTTAGCTATCGTAAGGTAAAAACCCGACATGTTTATTTGTGGCGTGGTCTTACGAGATGCTTTTGTTTTCAAAGGATTTTTGAAACTTTAATAATAAATTGGGTGTGATTTTCTCACGCTGGTAATCCAGACTGACTCGGGTGTTATTTGACTGTAATGCTCGGGTCAGACTGAGTATTATAGGATACAGGATATGATGCTGTGGAGCTCAGGAGACGAGCTGGATGACGAAACGTACTCTCGTACTTGTATATTTATATATGTATTCCGCTGTGTTGAGTTGTTGTGTACCTATTGTATGATATTGATGTTGAGTTGTGACTGATGTATTCTGATGATGTAATGTATGTAAACAGATATATTTGATTTTGAGTAAAGATTATTTACTATCTATTATATTTTATTCTGCTGCGATGGTTAGATTTTTGTTTTCTCTTCTTCTACCTCTTCTTCTTAAACCCAAATGGTTCGTATTTCTGTGCAACTTGGGTTAATTGTTGTAGAATAGTGTTGACTCAAGGGGTACGGATTTGCGGGTCGTTACAGTTGGTATCAGAGCTTAGGTTGGCGACAACCTAGGCTTTGGTGGGAATTATTCATGTAGAGTCCGTAGTACTCTATAATGAGTATGAGCGTATTAATAGATATGAGCGCGTATTTGTTAGTGAATATAAAATGATTTTTTTTATATTGTGTTGATCGGTTTATTGAGTGGTTTATGGATTCTGGTCAATACGAGTAATTAACGTTATTGATAGGGATCTCTAAACACTTGAATAGAACAATTCGACACAGTATTGTTTTAAAATAGGGTAAATGAAATAATTTTACCCAAATTATTTTTGTATATAAAAGATATAATTTTCGAAAGTATTATAGTATTTGGATGCTTGATTGTTAAGGAATGATAATATTAAATTATTAACACCATTGTGTACAAATTGAATAAGAAATTGAAAACTTATAATCAAAGTTGAAGAATAAATTTATATAACAAATGGAATTTGAAATATAGATTTTAAATGTAATTTATTAATTGAAATAAACTTTATATACAAATGAGATTTGTAAATGTAAATGGTAAAGGTGATTATAATTTTGAAATTGAAATGAGATAAAATTCCAGAGAATGTTTGAATATAGATTTAAAGGAATTGCAATTTGGAATTTTTGGGGAAAATCTAAATTCCTTTGGATTTGGAAATGGTTTTCAAAAGTTTTGGAGAAAAAAATAGTGGTATTATTTCGGGAATATTTTTGGATTGAGATTGAATCTGGAGAGATTTGGAAATTAAAAATATTTGAAATGTTTTAAAGAGATAAAAGCACTAAACTCTCTGTAGTCGCTGGAAAATAATTCCGATGATGATCGCGACATCATCGGTGTTCATTTTCGAGTTTCCAAGAGAGGGATTGCTACCTGAATGATTTTGGATTGGTGTTTATTTGTAAGAATTTGAATTTGGTTTGGAAATGCAAAGGATTTTGGATGTAGTTGGTTTCGAAAGTAATTTTGAAATTTTGGGAAATTGTTTAAAACTCTGGAATATTATTTAAATGCTTATGGAATAATAAAAATATACTAGACTAAATAAATGTAACAGAGAAAGTATTGAATTGGAATAAATAAGTTTCGACAGCTTATAAACAAATTGAACAGTATTGAAATAAAAATTCCTGGATATAAGTAAAAATGTGAATGAGAATTGATTGTAAATAAATGAGATATGAATATAAATAAGTGTGACGTATAAAAAATTGGGAAGTAAGATATATAAGCCAAAATGAAATTGGTTGTAATGGTAATGAAAATTCAAAACTTAACTTATTAAATAAATAGGTTGAACTCCAGTAAAATAGATTAAGAGATTCTGAAATTAAATTGTTGTATTGGAAATGAATAAAATCCTAAACCTAGATTATAAAATAAAATGAACTCCAATAAGATAATAAAGGTGAGTTGGATATAAAATCAAATATTGATTTAATGTATGTTGAATATCAAATTTTGTGGTGACAAATGTTGAGTTTGTAAATGAATTATGGGATGAATATTCGATGTAAATAATATGGAATGTTCCAAGATTAATTAATGGAATATGGAAATGAAACTCGAATTGTTTAAATAAAAATTTGAGTTGTGGATAAATGATAAAATTTGAAAGAGATGTTGAGTTATTAATAGAAATTCAACTTGAAATTGTAAGTGAATTAAATTTGAATTGAAGTTGAATTAATATAAAAATGATTTGTATTGCCAATAAAAATCCAAGTAGGGATAAATTGGAAATGGCCTCATTATAAAATGAAAGGAATTCCGAAATAAATTATTGATGTGAATTAGAATTCATATTGATTCAATGAAATATACTAATTTAATTTAAGCGAATGGAGCTAACAATGAAATTGGAAATGAGCTCGAGTAACATATAAATTCAACTTAGACCAACGATGAATTAAAAATAATTGGGAGTGTCGTCAAACAAAATGAAATTGGGTTATAACAGTGATGGTTGGAATTTGTAAATCAATTCCAAGTAGGTTGAAATAGAATGGAAAAGACCTTGTTATTAATAAAATCAAAATTCTATGAATGAATAGAAATTGACTAAAAATTGATTTTTGAAATCGGTTGAATTATAAATGGTTTATAATAAAACATGTTTGGTAAGTGGAATGAAATTAGTAATTAAGTTGAGTAACTCAAGTTATATTAACAAGAGCTTGGGTTCGAATAAAATGGGAATTCATTGAATAAAATTTTATGAGTTGATAGAAGTGAAATAAAATTTATTTTGAATCACTTGGAATAAAAATAAACTCGTTTGGATTCAAATGAATTGGAAGTAGGCAATGAAGTGTAAATCATTTAATTGGAATGTAAAATGAATTAAATGAAATGGTATTGGAATGGATTGGAAGCATACAAAATAAATGTCGAAATGTTTCACATGTGCTTGTGGAAGTACATGATATGCATCGTTTATGAAACCCATGTTTTAATTATTTATATTTAAGTGAAATGCTATAAATTTGTGTAATTGTCACTTACATATTTATATTGAGTAAGTACAGGTTCAGGGAAGCCGTTTGGCTGGATTTGATTGCGCAATTTGCTAAAATAAATCGTCGCTTGCTTAAAAATGCTAAAATAAGGTACGCCTACGCAATACAAATAGGAACTGTTTTTCTGTTTTCCGACCGTGTGGGTCGATGTATATTGATTTCCGGCCTGAGGCCGATGTATATATGTTTTTGTGCATCCTGCGATATCGCAGAAGTCCCTCCGTACAAAGGAGACTCTGCCAAAATTTTCCGTAAATTTTGGGAGTTAGAAATTTTTTGAAATTCTCGAAAATTTTCATTAACGGCAAATGATCTAAATTTGCTAAGCAAATAAAATTGAAATTGGATATTGAAATCTAATTGGAATGTAAATGTAAAGAGAATGAAATTGAAGAAACTAAAGAAGTAAAGTTTGCAAATAAACTTTAATTGAGATTTAAATTAATTAGTAAGTGCAACTAATACAATATTCAAAGTGGAAACCAAAATTTAAACTTAAATGAAATTGTAAAGACAAAGAGAATGGTAATGGAAATAAACTTCAATAGTAAATTGAAGATTTATATAAGAATTATATACAATATTCAAATTTAACTTAAGGAATGGAAAATGAAATTCTTAAGTAAATTTGGTATTGGGAAAAATTGTTCCAAGAGAATAATTGAATGGAAATTAACTGAAGGTTAAAGTGATAGCTGGGAATGTGAATAAAAAGAGAATTGGTGTAGCTAAAAATAAATTGGGCTAATTACGTAAGGTGTACGTATATTATTTATTCGCATAGCTATATTGATCCAGAATTCGAGCACAGATTTTCGAGATAGTTATATCGATCCGAGTTAGGATTTTTCACTCGATTTTCGACGGCGAACCTGGATATGGGTTGCTGATTGATTCTGAAAATTCTCTATCATAGGTATGACTATGCAAGGAGAATGACGGTTTCTGATCAAGAAACCAGATCTGAGTCCGCACTAGGAAGTCGGGTGGACGATACTAGTTCGGAAGTGGGATTGTGTGATCGAGTAAGCGATCGGATTTGGTATTGCATACGAATAATATGTGTGCATCGTATGAGCTTAAATAAAGCAAATATTGAAATTTGTGTAAAAGTAATGCAAAATGATTTTGAATGTTGTGGATGGACATTATTGTTATAAAAGGATATACAGGTGTTTTAAAAGCAGAAGGAAATTGATGTTTGATTTTAGGAGATAAAATTAATGGCCCGACAAAAAGGTATGTATTTAAAATTTCTATATGGAATTTGATCGGGTTTTTGATCGAGCCACTTGGCTTTTTGTTTTCTTTTTGTATTTGGGAGGCTGTAGAGCCATTTTGTAGTTGTACCGAGCTAGCCGCGCAAAGGAGACGCTGGCAAAAATTTTTGGAAATTTAGGGAGTTAGAAAAATTTTGAGAAGATTTTGATAACTTAAAATTTGAATTTAAGTTTAAATTTGAATTGATAAGTAGATGATATTGTTTGGGACTTATGGGTAGGTTTGAAAGGTTAGGAAAAGGGTTAGTGGGTCTATGATAAAAGATTTGTTTGGCAAGTTGTTGAAAATTGTTTGGTTTGAGGAAATAGTTAATGGATTATGGATCATTCTTTCTAATTAGTAATTTCGGGGACGAAATTCTTTTAAGGGGGGAGGAATGTGACGACTCAGAATTTTTGTATATTTGAAATTGGAATATTTAATTTATTTTAAATATTCAAAGGGTTAATTTTTAACTTGAATTTCAAATATCAATAATTATTGGATAATTAAATATTGAATTTAATTATCAGAAATTGGGTAAAATGTTAAATCTGGAATTTTAAGCCTGTTAAAAATAATTTGAGGGCTTATAAAATTTATATCGATAATAATAAAGATAATAGAAGTTGTAAAATTGAACTTAACACTGATTTGTTTAGTTTTAAAATTTTATCGTTTAAATTGAATTTAAAAATAGCCTTCCGAGGCACAGTCTCGGAATTTGACAAAACCAGTTCCATTGGGTCCGTAATATTGAATTATTACTGGATTTCAAATTTCGTAGCCTTCGGAATTATTATGTGATCGTACGAGAATAAAACGTCCAGACAGTAATTATCAAATTTAATTTAAATATCTCTATCAATCTAATCACAGCTGACTTCCTTTCATATCCGTGTTCCTTCTTTTAACGGCAGCACACAAACATCTTCTGCATTACGTACCCCTTTCCTTTCCGTAGAAGCTTTATATCGAGATGCTTCGTTCTCGTTCAAACATAAAAAATCATACAAAAGCATTAATGGCCGCTGCTTCCCCTCGTCTCTCGCGTTCCTATCCAATCTCCTTTAAAATCGGTTCGAACTCGAGCCGCAAATAGACTCGTGGGATTCGCGAGTGTTGGATTTTGGGCATGATTCGCGAGTGGGTATGGAGTTCGTTGTCAGCGCCGAGCTCGTGGGAGTTTTAGGGCTTCAAGCGACTTCATTTTAACGCAAGCAGAGGGTCGAACGCGATTCACAAGTCGCGTCGAGTTGGCTATCGCGTGCGCTCTGGGTTAGGGTTGTGGGTCGATCTGAGGAGGGGCATCGCGACTTGAAGAAGGTGGGCGATCGAATCTCGAGCTTGAGAATGATGGTGATTCGTGAAGGAGGTAGCGATTTTTATTCATTATTTTATTTAATTTGAATAAATATTTTTATTGAAAGGTTGCAGGAAGGTAATTTAATTAAATTCATTATGTATTAGGTAATTTTAAATGGTAAGTTTAAATTCAATTAATGTTAGGTTTAGTTTAAATTTTATTCGAAAAAAAGAGAGAGCAGATTGGATGTTTTTACAGCAAGGGGAAAGTTATTGTTCTGATACTTACAGTAAGTTGTAAAATTTCTGTCTTGGTTTAAAAGAAATAAATAGGTAGATAAACATTTAAATATATAGGCTGTCTATTTTTAAATCTTAAATTTAATATATATGCCTGTTGGAACGTATGTTTATAAGTTAAAAGTTGAAAACAAATTATATTATTAGCAAGTTAAATTTGTTAAATAATAATTAATTCAAATATTAATAAATTCACAAAATATTTATTCAAGGTTTGAAATCTGAAAAGAAAACAAGCTGTTCAGGGATGGACTGCAAAACAAATGCAAGGTGAGTTAATCTCACTCAGTAAATTTTTATTTAAATTTAAATAGTTAAATTCAAATAATTGATTGAATGCTTGTTTGGATTGATTGGATGTGATAGTATATATATAGTATATATACCTATATATATATTGGAATATGTATATATTGGAGTTATTGATTTCCCGCACTTTATAGCGGATGAGACCCTATGCGCCGCATAATAGCGGATAATATTATTTAATCCCATATACCGCGATATTCCACCTCGAAGTGGAATTGGTATTGTGCTAACATCTGTGGATGCAGGGAAACAGGTTGGAGGGATCCAACTGGATTCCTCAAATTTATTTAGATTAATGAATATTCTGTGTGATGAATATTTGATATCCTGTGATAATTTTATGGATAATTGGAATATTGGATAGTATGGTTGGATTGATTAACTCAGTATAATGGGTTACCAAAATCTATATAATTGGATTTTTGAAAGGTAACAAAAGAGTGAAATTTTGAATAAATAGTTCTAGTGAATTGGAATAAGTTAATAATGAAGTGAAATAAAATAAATAAAGTAATTTATAAAATCTAACAAATATGGAATATGAGGAATTGAATTAACACGGAAATAATAATAAATTTTGGACTTAAGTGAATAAAAGACATTTTTTAAATTTAAGGATTTAATTAAATTAAATTAGAGGGAAAGAATGAAACTGAGAAATATGAAATTTGTATTTTTCAGTTTAAAGATTTTAAAACATAATTTAGAAATTAAATCTAAAGTTAATGAATTTTGGAATAAATGAAGTAAGAAATTTATTTCATGGTAAGGTAAATAGAAATCAATTGTAAAATTGATTTAGGTGTTGAAATTTAAATTTAAAGTGAAGAGAGATTTTGGGACTTTATGACTGGGTTATAAAGTGAAATAAAATGTCGATGGATATTTTATAAATTCAAGGTAAGAATTTATCAAAGGAATGGGTATTTGTTTAAAAATAAATGGTGATTTATTTTTAAGAAATGGGAAACAGAAGAGGATTTCCCTAGATAGCCAAGTATGGTTTTCAAAAATATTTAAAGTTTTTAAAATCGTTTTAAAAAGCAGGTTTTGGAAAGTTTATTATTTCTAAATCTAAATTTTTAAAGCAAGTATATTTTTCTAAATCTATTATTGAAATAACTATATAAAGTAACTTGGTATTGAGTTTAAAAGAGGAAATTAGTTTATATTTTATAAATTGTCTTATACAAAATATTTTGTTAGTATATTTATTTTAATAAAATATTTAAGTTATAATTTTAAAAGTTATAAGTATATTTTATAAAAAAATGTTTTTAAAATTATTTTAAACTTAAGTGTTTGTACTTGGCGTTCCAATGGAAATAATAATTGGGAATATACCCTGGGAAGGGAAAACGGGTTTTGAAACTGTTTTCAAAAGGTGTTGAAAATTGGATATATATATCTCGGGATGATATTTTGGGATTAATAAATAATTTGGGAAATTATTTATTGGTTGATGGACGTTTGTGAATATTTATTGATAGTTAAATAACCGACTATCAATATTGGACAAATGCGTTGATCGTTTCGAAGAAACCGGGATCGAGATTTATTTCTCGAAAACCACTTCGATCCGGTGTGTACGTTTCGTGCGAAAAACGTGTTCGGAGTCGAAGATGGAGCAGTGAAGTGCAAGGGCTAGTCGATACTAATCCTGAGGATATTTCCAAAATGGATGTAGTAGGAATAGTGCCTTCGGTTCCGTTCGGACCCGGGACGGACTTGTATGGACGAATGCTTGCGAAACATCGTCAGGTGGACGATGGGCATTCTAAGTGAAACGTTCTAAAAGGTAACGCTTAGCTTCAAGCCTCATCAAATGGGAATGACTGAAAATCAGGGGATATGCAGCAAGGTTAGGTGGGTCATACCCAAGCAGGACAAGATAATTCCCCTGTCTAGATGTCCCTTATATCTTTCGGCTTAGTGGGTGGTTGGTCGCGCCAACCACGGGGTTTATCTTGTTCGGGACTGTCCAGTAAGGGATGGTTCCGGCCTTGTGTTGCAGGGGATGAAGGGAGTAATCCTCGGTACGGTGATCTAGGCCCCGTACTGTGACAGGTGGTACCCCAGTGCCTAGTCATTAGTTGGAAATCCATTCTCCCTACGAGCCTTGTACAAGTTTTGTTTGTATTACCCACTCTGTGGCTAGTAGCTGGAATTTAATCATGTAACAATTTCGGCTATTTTATAAGTACTTGTGTATAGACCCTATTATAATATCAGAGGATTTCTATAAAATTGTTTTAGCTATCGTAAGGTAAAAACCCGACATGTTTATTTGTGGCGTGGTCTTACGAGATGCTTTTGTTTTCAAAGGATTTTTGAAACTTTAATAATAAATTGGGTGTGATTTTCTCACGCTGGTAATCCAGACTGACTCGGGTGTTATTTGACTGTAATGCTCGGGTCAGACTGAGTATTATAGGATACAGGATATGATGCTGTGGAGCTCAGGAGACGAGCTGGATGACGAAACGTACTCTCGTACTTGTATATTTATATATGTATTCCGCTGTGTTGAGTTGTTGTGTACCTATTGTATGATATTGATGTTGAGTTGTGACTGATGTATTCTGATGATGTAATGTATGTAAACAGATATATTTGATTTTGAGTAAAGATTATTTACTATCTATTATATTTTATTCTGCTGCGATGGTTAGATTTTTGTTTTCTCTTCTTCTACCTCTTCTTCTTAAACCCAAATGGTTCGTATTTCTGTGCAACTTGGGTTAATTGTTGTAGAATAGTGTTGACTCAAGGGGTACGGATTTGCGGGTCGTTACAAAAATATAATCTAAAAATTTTGTTTTCCTGTAAAACATTCTCAAATCTGTAACCACTTTATATCAAACCCTGTTAGCACTTTCCAAGCCTGTAGCAATGCAGTTGTTTTCAAATCAAAATCTGCAGTTTGTTTTCAAATTTTCAAGTTGATGCAAGTTTCAATTCCATGTCTACCTAAATCTTCAAATGCATGCAAGTTATCAATTCAGATCTGCAATTTTCCATGTCTGCATCAACTTTCATATGCAAGCAAATGGATCAAGGCAATCTGAAGCAAATTTGTTGAAGCAATTTTATAGGGTTGAGGGCATTTTTGTTTTAAAGGCTTCAGGTTCATAGAATTTTGCAAATTTCCAGTTCATCTTCAAAACCCGTGCACTGCCTTTCTTTTAAATTGAGGTGAGTAAACATTTAAGTTTAAAACTTAAGTACTTGATGGTAGTTGCATGTAAGTTGCTGTGTAGATATAAGAATGCAATAGGTTTTGTTTAGTAGAAACTGTGCATGTTGATTTTCATTTTTTTTCTCTTTGTATATTACTGTAGGATCTGAGAAAAGGATCAAATCTTCAAAACAATTCTATTCAAAAATTGTTAAGTCATAGATTTAAACTAAAACAAGTTAGTTTAAGTATAAACTAAAAACAAAAATAGATCTAAGTCTCTGGTTTTCGAATTTACCTGGAAATCAAATTGTGCAGTAACAAATTTATCATCAATGTTTGAAACAAAGTATTTAATTTGGTGAAAAAAATTATATAAACTAAAGTATCATTGGAAGTTATGAATTTTGAAAAGAAATTCACAATTTTTAAAACTGTATTAAGTGGGTATTTGGGTATTAACTAGAAATTGGATTTCTGTCCAATTTTTGTTGATCTGTGCATCTAGGTTGCTCGAGATTGTTGTTGGAGCTAGGTGAAGCATTGGAGAGTGTGGTAAAAATAGTTGAAGTTTTTGAAATTCATTGTGGAATTTGGAATTGTTAGATTATGATTTTAACCCTAGTTCTGTTTGGACTTGGGAAATTTGACTACTGCATCTTCAAAATTGCATCGAGTTGTATGAATTTTTGGGAGGATGTTGTGCGGCGAGTCAGCATCTCATGGTCGAAGTTGTGGCGATCATACTTGATCGGAGGCGTGGGTTCAGAGGGAGTTTCCTGATGAGGTTTGGGGTTCTGTTCAACCAGGGTACTCGATTTTGAATCGTGGCAAGAATCGATGTTTGGTTGATCGTGGATGCTTGTAGGGTTGTTGAGTGATGTGTGGACGGGTTCATCGATGACCAGAGGTGGTTCCAGCACTGATGCAGGTGCACGTATGAGCTTGGTGTCAGTGGTTATGGTTGTTTGGGTGCTGAGTATTAGCTCGGGTAGTAAGGGAGAAGACTCGGGGGAAAGCTTGAGTATTTTTGGTTGTAGCTCGTGTAGTTCTAGGGTCATATGTGTTGCAGGGGTAAACTGTTGTGTTAACAGTTTTCATAAGTTTTAACAAACAGTTTTTAAATTTTTTAAAGACAGGTTGTTTAATAAAAAAAATGTACTTTGTATTTGAATTCCAGTAAACATGGGTTGAACCCAAACTAAAATGTTCAACCAAATTTTCAAATTTAAATAAGTAAGTTTTAAACTTTAAATAGTTTAAGTTAAATTAAAATTCTTTTTTTTGAATTGAATTATTTTTTTTAAATGAATTTGTATGAATGTTTAAAATGTTTTTAAGTTAAAAACCTTAATGTTATTTTCAAAACTTACTTTGGAAATTTAAAGGAAATTCATAAATGTTTTTATTAATTAACAATTAAAGGTTTAAGTAATTTTTGAATTTGAAACTAGTGATTGTTAATTAATAATTAAAGATAGGTAATTAATGTTTTCTTTATATTTTAATTAATGAATTATGTTAAGTAAAGATTTAAAGGATAATTTAAGAAAATGTTTTATCTTAAATAAAATTAGGTGTTAATGATGTGTAATTAATTAAGTTTATTAAGAATTTTAAGTTTAGCTAATTAATTTAATTGATTATTTTAAGAGATTAATTAGGTAATTAATTAAGTATAAATTATTAAATTAACTAATAATTATGACGATTTAATTAATGATTAAAGATTAATTAAATTGTAATTGTTTCTTAATTAAGTAATTAAGTGATTAAACAAGTAATTAAGTTTTAATTGAGTTTTTCTTAATTAATAATTAAGGGTTATTAATCTATAATGCAAGTTAATTAAGAATTAACTATTGCTAAAAGTTAATAAATTGAAATTAAGAATTATTTAATTTTATTTATGGATTAATTAATTTGTAATTAAGGTTGTTAATTAAAAATTAAGTTATTAATTAATGATTAAGAAATAATTAATTGGTTAATTAAGGTTAATTAATTAATTATAAAAGTAATTAGTGATTAATTACTTTGTATTAAAGGATTGATTAATAATTAAGGTTTATTAATCTATAACTGAAGATAATTAATCTATTAATTGAAGATTAATTTGGTTAAAGAGTAATTAAGAGATGAATTACTCGATTTTAATTTATGACATGAGTGTGATCAAGTAAGTTAATTAATTTGTTAATTAAATATAGTCACTTGATAAATGATTAAGTATGTTTACTTAATAAGTTTTGATAAGGCTAATTACTTAAGGTAAGTAATTGATAAATTAAAGGGGTAATTGAGATAAGGTAAATTACTGATTGGGAAGTAATTTAAATGGATAATTACTTGTTAAAGTAATTAAGGGTTTATTACTTGGTGTGATAAATCAAAGAATTTATAAAGTAATTAAAAATAATTAAGAAGTAATTAAGAATAATTAATTACTGTTTATTAAAGTTGATTAATTAAAAGCAATTAATTTAAGCATGATTAATTTATGTAATTAATTAAGAGATAATGTAATTAATTTAGTTAATTAATTAATGGAAGTAATTAGTTAAGATTTATCAGTTGATAAGATTAATGAGAATAATTAGGAAGTAATTACTTGATTATAATTAAGGTTGATTAATTAAGATAATGATTAATTAATTGGTTTAATTAATGAATAAGTAAGCAATATTTATTGATGAAGAAGGTAATTAATTTAATTAATTTTAAATTAATTAAAAGATGAAGTAATTAATTTAATTCACTTTAAATTAATTGGAGATTAGAGATAGTTAATTTAATTCATTTTAAATTAATTATGTTGTGATTAAGTAAATCATTGCTGATGTTTGAATGTGTGACATTGATTGTCTTTAATGGATGTAATCTCAGAAATGAGATAAGTAATGTTGTGTGGTATGAATGCTTGGTTGCATTGTGATGATAATAAAGATTATCTATTGTGATAATGATGTGGATTACCTATTTTTGTTATGGATCATCTGTTTATTTGATAATGTTGTTATCAATTGTGATTTGTGAGTTATCTATCTGTGTGTATATAGATAATTGAATTGTTTTAAACCTTAAAACAATTTGGACTTAAAGACACGCTTTGGATTCCGATGAGACTGGGATTGGGTTTCCATATTTGGATATCCGAAAACCACATCGATTCTAATTAAACGTTAGGTTGTGAATTCAAGTGGAGCTTTGTGAAGACTCGAGGTGTAAGGACTATACGTCAGTATAACTCTGTGGGTGATTCCGTAATGAGTTTGACGGAATAGTACTTGTAGGTTCGAGATGGTGGTTCAGAGTGCAAGGGTAATTGTCGTTAACTCTGAGGGTGATTCCAAAATGAGTGTAACGAGATAATGCCTTCGGTTTCGTTCGAACCCGGAACGAACTTGTATGGATTGAATGCTTTCAGAACACCGTCAGGTGGACGATGAGCATTCTAAGTGATGCGTTCACTAAAGGTAATCGTAACCTCAAGCCTCATCAACCGGGAATGGCTAAAACAGGGGAGGTACAGCAAGGCTTTGTGGGAAGCCCCCACTTGAGAGTAAGATTTACCCCTGTCTAGAGGTCCCTTTATTTCGGCTGTGTGGGCGGTTGAATAGCTACATCCGCCGGGGTTGTCTTATTTGGAACTGTTCAGTAAGGAATGGGTCCTGCTTTGTGTTGCAGAGGAGCGGGCGTACTCCTCGGTACGGTGATCTAGGCCACGTACTGTGACGGGTTGTACCCCAGTAGCCCTACCATTGTATGGAATCCAAAATCCAATAAGTGCCATCAGATTTGATTGTATTACCCACTTTTGTGGCTAGTAGCTGGAATTTAATAACGTAACAATTTCGGAAATTTCATATTTATTTGAAAACCCTTGACCTATTATAATATCACTGAATTTCCAATCAAATGTTTTGGTTAGCGTAAGGTAAAAACTTTTCCATGTTTATGTGTGGGAAGTCTTACGTGATACCTTTTCTTTCAAAAGGTTTTTAAAGTTAAGCAACTTTAACCGTTTACTCACACCAGACCCTTTTCTGACCCAGAGTTTCTTCTGTTTTTCTTAAACTCTTGGGTACTCAAATTTTTACGAGTAACCAGGGGATTTTAGGTTGGCTTGATGAATTCTGGAGGAGCAAATGGAGCAGGAGGCTTCTGCGTGTAGATAAAGTATTCCGCTGTGTGTTCTCTGAGTTGTTGTTTTTGAGTTGTATTAAGTTGTATAACTAGACAGGTGTTTATAACTATCTAGTATGTGTTGTTTTAGCTGTGTAACTCTGATAGTGATTGTAAACTATGTAATATTTATGTTATTAATATAATTTATTCGTTCCGCTGTTTAGATTCTGATGTTGTTTCTTTCTTCTTCTCTGTCTTTTCTCTTTTCTATCCATTTCTTTCTTAAAAATGATGCGATTTTTTATGGAAAGAAAGTCGGGTCGTCACATTTGGTATCAGAGCATTAGGTTGAGTGAATACATAGGCTCTGTAGTGGTGTCTTTCATGAGAGAGCGTACTTGTAATTTTTGTATATAACTATATATATATATATATATATATATATATATATATATATATTTACCTATCCGTTGTGTTACCTGCTCGGGGTTTCCAATATTAGTTATAAAGGTAGATGAGGTAGTGGTGTGTGTAACACGACTACCATTGGTTCGAGTTTGAATGTTTGAGATTGGAAGTGTATTTGTCGAGACTGTTGACCTAATACTATCTAGAGTAATCTTTGCAGTTTGGTGTAAGGATTTCATTTGATCTCTGAAGCAAAACCTGTTAAGGTTCGGAGTTCATCTTTGAAATGTAAGTTTGTTCGCGCTCGTGTGAGCAGATTTTTTAGAATTTGGATCTGTCGGTTAGACAGAAGTAAGTGATGATATTTTGATACCTCATGAAGTAGTAGCTGAGTGGTGAGACGCAATGATTATGGATGTCTTCGAAGATTTTTTCTTACGGAGCAAGTTTAAGGAAGTGTGTCTGTTTCGGAGTTGTAGCTGAGTTCAGCGGGATGTATGTGTTTAGTTGGAGGTCCGAGTTTTTCAAAGAACTTTGGGTAAGAAGTCTTTGGCATCTGTGTTAGCAGTGCAACTCGGGAGTATTCTGTGTTCCAGCAGGAAAATCTTTTTGGCTTGGCATTTCCTAGAGGTGGAATTCAGAAGCAGCAATGAGGATCTGTTTCTTCGATGGATTAGTTGGTCAAGGATAAACTGTTCTGATTAGGGGAGAGAGAACAGTATCTTGGATATTGGATTGGTTGATCGCCAAAGTGACTTGCGATGGTTTGGTGATTATCCTAGATAATCTTTCGCTTGGGTTTGTGGTATCTCTAGAGGATGTAGAAGTTATAGAATTGCTGAAGATTTTCTGGATATATCTTCAGGAAAGTTAGAGATTTGCCTGCATTAGAGATTGAGTTCTGAACCAACTTGATGTCAGGAGTGATACCGGTGATTCAACTGGGTAGAAGGTTGTTTCCTAGGTTGATTGATTGGTGAAGTAGCTCTGTATTTCTTGGAATTTATGTTGAACCTTATTTCCGAGATGTGATGTTTAGTTGTTCCTGTGTTCATTCGACGACATTTTCATCTACTTCAAATCAGAGTTGTGCAGCGGAAGCAAGGTGGCTGTTGTTCTTGAGTAGAAGCAACTGGAAGTTGCAGTATTTTGGATTAGAGAGTTTCTACTGAATTTATTTTTCAGAATCCAAGGAAAATTGGCAAGTGATTATGTTCTATCTTTTCCGGATCGGAGAAGTTGTTTTCTTCTGTTAATAGTAAAGTTTGTTTTTGATTTTTGGATTGATCTTGTGAGGATCAGTTTGTGAGTTGATCCAGTTTGTTTGTAGAAGCAACGGCGAAGGTTGAGCTGATCGGGAAGGATCTATAGGCAGCCCGGATCATCCGGGAAGTTTTTGAGATTGAGTAACAGAAGAATTTGGAATTCGAAGTTGGAGGTTTCGATATTGTTGATATTTTCTCTGGTAATGGGAACATTAAGATTTGGTGAGCTCCGAAGTGTATTGGATTCTTCTGAGTTTTTGTAGAGATCGGTGCTTTGGTTTGAAGAATTGAATTGCTAGTTTAGAAGACTGGAATTCAATATATTTCATGTGTCTCTGAGGGAGTACGTGTTTTGGTCCATTCTTGGTTTTGAGACTAGTAGTTCTGTGAAGGTTTTAGTTGTTGATCAGACTTGTCTGTGGTCTGGTATCTTGTGCAGATTTTAGATCTAGCTGAGTAGGAACTCAGTAGCTTAGTAGTATAGCTAGTTTGGATTTAGTAGAGCGAGTATCCCTGTGTCTGTACTTGAGAAACTCGAGATAATTTTAGGAAGTTTATCCGGATCTGTGTCCGGATAGCTAGTGTTCTTTATCCGGATCTGTGTCCGGATAGCTAGTTTGGATTTAGTAGAGCAAGTATCCCAAGTAAATGCACGCATACTTGTATACATATATACAAAACACCAATGCAAGTGCAGACTCAAGTGGTTCAAGACCGAACCAAACACAATACAACAATGCAAACTGACTCGAAGCAACGCAACAGCGACCTCAACATAGTAATATACAGAGCACAATGCCACTGCAGTTGCAAATAAGGTACAGACCACACTCGAGTACACATAAAAGCAACTCAACCTCAAGCACCAGGTCAAAATCAATCAGTGACATGTATACATACACACATTACAACCAGAAAACAAGGACCAAAATCAAATGCAACCTGAACAGTTTTTACCATAGTCGAAGTCAGTAATGTCAAGTGACCGAAGTCAAATGCAAGTATCAGTTTTGAACAAGACAGAGAAGTATAAGTTAACAAGCACAAAGAACAAAACATGTCAATTATGCTACATCAATGAATTCAATCAGTGCCAAAGTAAGTAAATGACAATGTCAACAGTTAATGGCCAAAGTCGAGCACAAAAACAAAATCAACATCATCGTCAATGAATTCAATGGGAAAGCAAAGTCAGAGCCTTGGAAATCAAGAAATTAGCAAATTCACAAAATCGTGATGACCAAGGAAAAAATATACGAATTGACAAAGTCAGAAATCATCGTCAACATTCAATCAATATCGAATGGCCGAGGAGAATTACAGACGAATTCAAACAAATATATACGAACGAAAATCAAGGGGTTCGAACCCTATATAAAAACCCAATCATCACTGGCTACAAAATCGTCGAGTTCAAGTAAGCCAAAACCAAAAAAACAAAAGGAGTAAATTACATACCGAAATCAGATTCGAACTCGACGCAAATAGAAGCAGCCGTGAGCAACTCAAAGAGATAGTCGATCGACAAAGCAAGAACCTAAATCATCATTCGATCGAGCAACTATTGTCGGCAGCTTCTAATTAGAAGCCCTAATTTGCAAGCAAAGGAAAACAGAACGAGCCGCCATTATACAGAGTAAGGAGGAAAGAACGGGCCAACATAATAATAAAAAGAAGAAAAGGACCGACCTTATTTTTAGTTGGGATTTAATAGTTTAAATTAGGGTTTTGTTTTATTTAAATTGTTTTTAAATTGTATTGTCTTTTGAAAATTGTGTAATTACTAGTCGTGTGACTAGGGGAGAAACAACATGGCATAGTTTGAGAATTCAAAACTCAGTGGCTGAGGTGTGGCAGGGTTTTGAGCGTAGAGTTAGGTTAGTCAGTAGCGGGTGTCGAGAGTTTACGTGTGTAAGCGTGTGACTACTTAATTTCTAGTAGAAACCTTGGAGGCAACACGTAGGCAGGGTTTTGCCGAAGCTGGGTAAATTATGTGTCGTTGTATTTCTGCATTTATTATTCTGCTATTATCTGTGCCGCTATAATTTTGATTTATCTGTGTTGAAATAATTTTATAAGCTTCCGCAATAATTTTTATAATTGACAGTATCTCCCTATTCACTCCCCCTTTAGGGTGAAATCGATCCTACAAGTGGTATCAGAGCTAGGAATAGAAGTCAACTTTTGTTTTTTAAAAAATTCGTTTTTCAAAAACCAATTTTTGTTTTAAAATTTGAATTTTAAAAATGACTTCTTCTATAATGCTTCTGATGAGGGTCAGTCCATAGTTAGACCACCAATGTTCAATGGTGAATACGCCTACTGGAAAAATAGAATGAAATTTTTTCTGAAAACCATTGACGCTTGGAATATTGTTGAGACAGGTTATAGAGAACCAACTATAATTATAGATAATCAGGAAATAGATAAACCAAAGGATCAATGGACAAAACTAGAGAATAAATTACAAAATGCTAATGCTAAAGCTATGAATTCTATCATCTGTTCATTGGATCAATTTGAATTTAATCGTGCCTCACATTGTCTAACTGCGCAGGAAATATGGCACACGCTAGAAGTGACTCACGAAGGAACATCTTAAGTCAAAGAATCTCGCCTTGCCATGCAAAGCAGTGAATACGAGAACTTCACAATGGAGAAGGAAGAAAATGCCAAAGAGATGTATGGACGACTTTCCAATATCGTATACAAATCAAAAGCTCTCGCAAAATCATACACAGAGTTGGAGATAGTCCGAAAAATCCTCAGAGTCCTTCCACGAAGTTTTGAAGCCAAAGTGACTGCCATTCAAGATCCAAAAGATTTAAAACAGATGAAAGTTGAAGAACTCATCGAATATCTCACCACTTATGAGCTAGAAATGAAATTCAAGGAAGAGCGTGAAGGAGGTGACACTCGAAAAAAATCAATAGCTCTTAAAGGAACAACAGAAAGTGATGACGATGATGGAGCAACAGAATTGGAGTGATAATAAAGAAATTCGAAAGGTGGATTACAAATACGGAAATCCAGCTCGAAATCAAAAATTGAAAAGCAGAATAGCCAAAACACTAGACTACTCACAAGAACAGAAGATCATCTGTTACAAGTGCAACCAACCCAGACACATCAAGCCCAATTGTCCTCAAAATAGATACGACTTTGAAAAGAAATCAAAAAAGAGAAGTTTTGCAGCCACGTGGAATATAAGTGATGAAGATAATCAAAGTACTAGCAGTGAGAATGAGAAAGAAGATATGCGCCCTCAAGGTAACATAACTGATAGCGACGATGACGAACCAAGCGAGGTATCAAAACTCACTCACTCAGAATTACTTATATATTTCCACGAAGTAAATGGCTGTTTTGAACAACTTAGGGAGAAGTATGCTAAAATTGAATCACAAAGAGATAGTTTGATAGAATTAAATAAACTACTTGATCAATTAGTTAAAACCTATCAAAGTAGGATCCCTAAGTGTGATAAGTGTCCATTATTTGAAGAAGAAATTAAAAAATCAGAAATTAATATAAAATCACTTGAAAATGAAATTCTGATTTTAAAAGAAAGTGAAAATACCATGAGAGAAAAATCTATTAAAAAGTGCACACAATTGTTAAACGAAAATGAATCTCTCAAAACACAAGTCCAACAATTGTCAACGACTTTGGATAAATTTTCAAAAAGTGAAAAATCGTTGAATATGCTATTAGGAAAACAAATAGTTAATACAGTTAGACAGGGACTTGGGTATAATCAATCTAAAAATGTTAGAAATGAGATTAATCAAGTAAATTCAATGTGCATAATTTGTAGAAAATTTGGACATAATCAAAATAATCGTTGGTATGGACCCAAACACGTGAAAACTATACCAATTTGGGTTCCAAAAGGCACAAATATAAAATCTCTCAAAGTTAAACAAATCTGGGTGCCAAAAGGAACATACATAAATAGTTTTGGGTCTCCACAAAATTATCTTTCAAAATATTCTGCCACTAATAATCATGGACCTACAAAAACAAATAGGTCACAAAAATCTTTTATCGTGTATGAGTGGTGGCAGGCTAAGGAACAACAATAGTGCTACTTGGATTCTGGCTGTTCCAAGGACACAAGGAGCGACAAAACAAAGTTCCTTAGCCTAGTATAAAGGTGACAGAATCATAATGGACAACAACGAAAAGTATTGTAAAGGTAAAACAGGTAATGGTATATTTATTTTAACGATATATTAAATGTGATAATCTGCACGGTAATCTGAGTTAAATCAGCCAATAATGTGATGATGAAATAATGATGATTTTGATTTTGACTTATTCAAAATTGTTGGCCAATTATATTCTTATGCCAAGAACACTATAGAAATTTGTAGAGTCTTTGAATTACTTCATATATATTAGTTTGGATTAATAATAGTGTTTTATTGGATGAAAATACATTTGGTTATTTTACGGCTAACTCTATATTCACGGTTTTTGATTATTTACACGGTTTCAATTCAAATTCAAGAGAATGTCATTTAAAAAGATGTTAAAATCGATTTTAAGATTTTTTTTTGTTGCACACTTCATGGTCTGGTTTATCAAATCAATTAGTGATAATTTTGAGTGAAAGAGAAATTCAGATGCAGATTACACTGGTAATCTAGTTGAAAGAAAAATTACTAGCGGAACGTGATTTGCTGAGACATTTAGTAACCGCATCATCTTTCAAAGAAAATATCTGCATATTTTTCATTTCATAATTTTTTCAAATAGCAGAAATTTTTCAAAACCCCTTCTAGAAAATCATCTTTGACCTTGTTTTCATATTGGTCATTTTTAGAAAAACTGATTTTATAATTATCTTTGAATTTTTAAGTTATAACATTGACTAATCTGATTCCCTACTAATTATCAAAAAGATAAATAGTGATTGAGAAAGGTGATGAGTGTTGATATTTATCATATTTTATGGCTTGAGATGGTATAATTAACAAATTTCTTTAGAAACTTAAACAACAGTTATAAATCTTTTGTTGGTTAAAATTCCATGACCATCTCTATTTCTATCATATTTCAACAACCATCACTCATCAAAAATTCTATATAGTTTGTCAGTATGTGGTACTTTAAACAGGAATCATTCGTTTTTCATTTTACATTTTTCTAATAAAAATAATAATAATATAATAAATTAAAATAAAATCCAAAGCATTCACTCTCATTTAAAAGTCTTCACGGTTATGTATGGGTGAATTACTTGGAATTTGTTATGTGCTTCCATGCTCATTTAAAAGTTCTCACGGTTATGCATCTATGGAACGCATATCAAAATTGATTTTTTTAAATAAACAAGTTGATTCTAGTCCCATTTAAAAGTCCTCACGGTTATGCGTGGTTAGAAGATACTTGAATTCATTTTTTTAAATAAAATTGAAATACTGCTAATCTCATTTAAAAGTCCTAACGGTTATGCATGGTTGGTAGATATTCAAATTCCTGATATAAATATTGCACAAATAGACACAACTGTATGGTTCTATATGATGATATCATTCCCATCATTCTAAAAGTGGAATATGCACCTAACAAAGTATTTATGATTTTTGTTTGATTTTTTTATTGAAATTTAATATTTATATTCAATTGAGTTTTAATGTTGCATTAATATCTATCACTTTATCTCCATTTTTCTAACACTGTTACTCTTTTGCTGATAACAAAAGAGGGAGAGAAAAGTTAAGATTTTGTCAAATAAAATCAAGCAAAGGTCAAATCTTTTCTATTTGCGTCTAGGCTCATTTGCATATTTTTAGTGGTATGCATATATGAAGGAGGAGCTTTGTGTAGATAGGAAGCATTTAAATAGGGGAGCAATTAGAGTATATTAATGATCAAATACATTTAACATGTTCAAAATCTTAAATATATGTTTGTTATCATCAAAATGGGGAGATTGTTGAATATGCGATTATGTGATTTTTGTTTGATAATAATAAACACACACACACACACACACATATATTCTTTTAAATGTATTTGTTAATGTACTATTTTATTTTTCATAGATTAAATAAATATTTGCTGAATAAAATAAATAACTCAGAATTTGAGAATTTGAATTCAAACAGATATTTTATTCAAACAAATATTTATTACAATTTTTGTATAGTACAAATTTCAAGCTCTCACTACATATATACAACTTCAATTACAATACAATTTTGATTACATCACAATTTCTAATTTACGTTTGACCTCACTACGTTTCACTCATTCACTCAACTCGTATTTATCTTCAACTTCATTCCAATGTGAATCCAGCATCTGAGCAATCTGCAGAAATATACAATGACGCAGTAAAACTGAAAATAATTTTTTTTGCAGTATAAAATAAAATGTGGATTTTGAAAATAATATTTGCCTCAGTTATTTGGGTTGTTCGTCATCATTTAAATTTGAATTCATCATTCACGAACAGCTTGTGACATACATAGTGTATCACTGTATACGCCACAAGGCCGTGCACACCGATATATACACTTGATAGAATTACGGGGACAAGTGAGCACAGGTCAAACCCAAAACGTCAGGTTCAACTCAAATGCAATAAAAAGAGTGTCATAATATTCAGCACAAGGTCAAACCCGAGCTATAAGCTGGATTAAACTCAGGTGTAATTCGAAAAACAAATCCAAATGCAATAAAATGGTCAAGAGCAACCTCACAACACACTCGTATACATTTATGTGAACCAGACAAGTACGAATACACAACTGAAAACATGAATAACACATCACTCATACACAGTGCAAAAGTGATGAGCTACAACTCAGTACAACACAACCAAACTGCCCAGGCTCAAAGACACAAATGACACAGTACATGTCGACCAGGCAGAATCAAAGTGGCAACACAACAAAATTCAGTTTTCACCAAAACTGCATCAAGAAAACATAACCAAAAAAACAATGCAGACTCAAATATTAAATGCACAAGTGTAATCTCAACGATGAAGGCCACAAATCCAGACCAGGCAACACACATATATATGCACAATGAAGCCAGAGGCAACATGCATAGTCACACTGCATCAGACCAGAAGACAAAGACCAGGCAACTATACATGAAGCCAACATGAAACAAGACCAAGTCCAACTACCACATAAAGGAATAAACACATGAACTACATAGCTCAAGCTAGCATATCATATATACAAAAAGCTTCAGATGGTATACAAGTGGTGCAGAATCATGAACAGTGAAGTAAATGCATGCACACTTGTATACGTATATAAAAAAACCAATGCAAGTGCAGACTCAAGTGGTACATGACCGAACCAAACATAATACAACAATGCAAACTGACTCGAAGCAACGCAACAACGACTTCAACATAGTAATATACAGAGCACAATGCCACTGCAGTTGCGAATAAGGTACAGACCACACTCGAGTACACATAAAAGCAACTCAACCTCAAACATCAGGTCAAAATCAATCAGTGACATGTATGCATACACACATTACAACAGAAAACAAGGACCAAAACCAAATGCAACCTGAACAGTTTTTGCCATAGTTGAAGTCAGTAGTGTCAAGTGACCGAAGTCAAATGCAAGTATCAGTTTTGAACAAGACAGAGAAGCAGACGTTAACAAGCACAAAGAACAAAACAGGTCAATTATGCTACAACAATGAATTCAATCAGTGTCGAATTCAAGTAAATGACAAGATTAAAGTCAAGGCCAATGTCAACAGTTAATGGCCAAAGTCGAGCACAAAAACAAAATCAACATCATCGTCAAAGAATTCAACGGGCAAGCAAAGTCAGAGCCTTGGAAATCAAGGAATCAGCAAATTCACAAAACCGTGATGACCAAGGCAAAAATATACGAATTGAAAAAGTCAGAAATCATCGTCAACATTCAATCAATATCGAATGGCCGAGGAGAATTACAGACGAATTCAAACAAATATATACAAACGAAAATCAAGGGGTTCAAACCCTATATAAAAACCCAATCATCATCGGCTACAAAATCATCAAGTTCAAGTAAGCCAAAACCAGAAAAGCAAAAGGAGTAAACTACATACCGAAATCAGATTTGAACTCGACGCAAATAGAAGCAGCCGTGAGCAACTCAAAGAGATATTCGATCGACAAAGCAAGGACCTAAATCATCATTCGATTGGGAAACTATTGTCCGCAGCTTCTATTTAGAAGCCCTAATTTGCAAGCAAAGGAAAAAGGAACGAGCTGCCATTATACAGAGAAAAGAGGAAAGAACGGGCCAACATAATAATAAAAAGAAGAAAAGGGCCGGCCTTGTTTTTAGTTGGGATTTAATAGTTTAAATTAGGGTTTTGTTTTTTTTAAATTGTATTGTCTTTTGAAAATTGTGTAATTACTAGTCGTGTGACTAGGGGACAAACTACGTGGCGTAGTTTGAGAATTCGCAACTCAGTGGCTAAGTTGTGGTAGGGTTTTGAGCGTAGAGTTAGGTGAGTCAGCAGCGGGTGTCGCGAGTTTACGTGTGTAAGCATGTGACTACTTAATTTCTAGTAGAAACCTTGGGGGCAGCACGTAGGCAGGGTTTTGCCGAAGCTGGGTAAATTCTGTGTCGTTCTATTTCTGCATTTATTATTGTGCTATTATCTGTGCTGCTATAATTTTGATTTATCTGTGTTGAAATAATTTTATAAGCTTCCGCAACAATTTTTATAATTAACAGTATCGCCCTATTCACCCCCTCTAGGGTGAAATCGATCCTATAGGTTTAACATTCAATTAACTTCATTCATTGTTCAATTCACAACTTCTTAACTTAAGTTTTATCAGTTCTTAATAATAACATTTTTAATGCTAATTTATTATACATTTCATGTTGAATTTCTTTATATAACTCAAGTTCATTTTCATCTAACTACTTTTATCTCATTAATTCACTTTATTAATTTACTTCGATACCCAAAATCAACTTGATTCAAAATTACTTAAGTTATATTTCATTTCGTTCTCACTTGCATTTACTTTCACTATACAACTTAAGTTCACTACTAATTTTAATTCAGCTTCTATCTTATTTAACTTCTACTTAAGTCAATTTCAATACTTATTCAAATTAAAACTGTTTAACCATTTTAACAATTGGTTTTACTTACCTTTTCACATTTTATAAGTTATACAACTTATTTATTCATAATTCCGTGAACATCTACCTAAGTTCACTTCCATTCACAAAACTCATTTTATAATTTCAATTCGTGGTTATTCAATCACTTTACAACTTAGGTTTATTTAAACTTCCAAATTGATATTATAATCACTTACCACTTAAGTTTAATTTCATTTCAATAACTTATCAAATCCAGTTAAAATCCAATTCAATTTATTTAACCTTCCTTTAATTAAATTTTAAATCAATATTTATTATGCTAACTCACATTTATTTCAACTTTACCAAAGCTAAAATTTTATTATCTCATATATTATAAGTCCAAAACTCGTTTCACTTATTTTTATCAATTTCAACATGGATTTTAAATCAAATTTGTTTATCAAAACTAAACTTCAATTTCAATTTACTATTGGTATCAAATCCATCACACAGAAACTCGAAAATGATACTGATGATCCTGCAGTCATCACCCTTATTATTTTCCAGCAACAATAGTGAATTCGGTGCTTTATGTTCTTTTAAAAATTTCTTTTATTTATAAATCTTTCACTTATATAATTTTACTATTCACTTTACTTATATAAGATCATTTCAAATCCTTTTATCTTACTTAGAGTTATAACATTATATCCTCTTTAATTTTGAAAAACAACTTTCAAAATAAACGGGATTCAAATTTCGCAAATTCTTACTTAAATCCATTTTCATTTACAACTCAAATAGTTTCATTTCTTATACATAAGATTATTTCACAATTGTAAATCATATTATTTATAATTTCATACTTTATAATTCATTTGCTTATAATTTATTCTTTTACAATTGTTGCTTTTGTTTAGATTATTCAACCATCTTTTATTAACTTATATATATTTACATTTTCAAACAACGAAACAATTCATTTGTATACACTTTAATAATTCTGAAAAATTATTTCCATTATACATAAAATATAATCAAGGTAAAATTATTTCATTTATCCAATTTAAAATAATACTATGTCGTCTTGCCCCGTTTAAGTGTTTGGAAATCCCTATCGATTATGGCGTCCCACATACCGACCAGAATTCACAAACAGCTCAACAGATAAGCAAACACAATATAAAATATTTTATATTCACTAAGAAATATGCATTCATAATATAATACACTCAAACTCAATCTAGGGTGCTATTGTCCCTATCTATAATGAGTACACATCAAAGCTTAGGAACATACAAAATCTAAGCTCTGATACCACGCGTGACGACCTGAAAATCTATACCTTTTGAATCGAAAATTATCCAAACATGTCCGACCCAAAAAGCACAGACTGACGGAAATTCAAGAGAAAGAAAAGAAGAGAGAAGAAGAGAAGAGAAGAAAGAAAGAAGATAGAACCAAATAGAACAATACAGTATCTCACATCGAAGCGGAAAATATATAATATCATATCAATGATCTTTACAAAACAGAAACTGTATATATATACACATCAATCAGAGTTCAACAATCAATCAATAGTTATCAACCTAAACAGTCATAATAACCTGTCCTCCCAAATGCTGATAATAACAACAACTAAGCAAAGCACAGCGGATAATCAAAACAATTATGTGTATACGGAAATGAAGATCTCCAGCTTTTCTGCTGAAGCTCCAAAGGCATCAAATCTAGACCTGTAAGTATACTCGGTCTGACCCGAGCATTGAAAGGGAAGAAAGCCCGGATCATTCTGGTAAACCAGCGTGAGAAACACACTCATCTGAATTTATTTAATTACCAAACTTTTCCTTTATCAAAACAAAAGTATCTCGTAAGACAAGTCAACACATAAACACGGACATGTTTTTACCTTACGATAACTAAAACATTTCATATCAAACTCATATGATATTATATAGTGTCTAGCATACAAATAATATTCAAAATAGCCGAAATTGTTACCATTATTAAATTCCAGCATACAAGGATCTACAAATAAAATGGCATGTATGTAGTGGAGTTTGGATTTCTATACAAATAACTAGGTGAAGGGACTACCTTCCAGCAGTACATCTCTAGAAGAATGTACCGAGGACCATCACAAAGGATCCTCTACCAACACAAGACTGGCCCACCTCTATAACTAGATGGTACCGAATATGTCATCCTCCGGTCGTTACCGACCTTTACCGAGCGCCTCTAGCATACAAACCACGGTAATCAGATACGCGACATCATAGCGTGCAAAGATATATCAAGAAGAGGATGATCATACCCTGATGGGAATGTCCCACTTAGCCCTGTTGCATCTAACCTTGTTTTGGTCATTTTCGGTTGATGAGGCCTGATGAGGTGACGATTACCTTTCACAATCACATATCACATCACTTTGAATGCCACATGGCCATTTCCGTTGACTACTAATTACCTTCCATAAAAATACAACCCTTAAGCTCATATGTCTCAAGGAGGGTGTTAAGCTAAGAGAAGTTGCCTTCTCCACCACCACTGATGTACGTTTGTAGAAACCAATGTACATAATCTATGGAAATGCAATGTCAGACAAACATCCATACAAGTTGTCCAGGAACAGGACAAATCAAAGATACTTTCCTACCACATCCTGTCGGAAAATCCCTAGGATTAGTAGCGAATAGTTCTTGCATTGGATATTTCATAATGAAGAGACCACTGCTACTGGATGTATATTGGGATTTTAACCCCAAACGATCAGAAGCAGTCCTCCCACTATGAAAATCCGAAATATCAATATCATTACAAGCAATCTGCATAATCGTTGCATATACGTTGGTCCGAAGTGGTTTTCAGATAAATTTGATCCCGGTCTCTTCGCGCCAACAATGCAAAAGCGTTTCTCAACTTCACATAGAAACTAAGTCTCATAGACTTATCACGTCTCCAACTTTCAACTTGCCATCCTTCAGGCCAAGAAGGAAGCTCGATAGATTAAAGTAATACTCCGCACTATACGAATCAACATCCTCAAGACAAACGACAATCAAGCCTACATAGAAGGCTACGTAGCAAGTGTACGACTAAATAGTTCCCACATCAAATCGAGGAACTAAAATTTGGCTAATTTTGATGGTCGGTTATTTAACTATCAAAGCAAATAAACAAATATTTTGCACTATAACAATCACTAGACCTTTTTAATTAATCTTTTATTAATTAAATTACTTGCCAAATATTCACTTCAAATTATCTTTAAAAAGATATATTCTCAAAATCGTTTCAACATTGGAAAACTTTTCCAAATAATTATTTAATAATAATTAATTCACAATTCTATTTATTTTCAACACTTAGAAAATATTCTATCTACTTAAATCGGGATTAAGTATATATTTTATTCTTTAAGGAAAAGATTCTCTTAACATATTTATTTGGGTCAAAATGAATGTTGCGTAAAACATCGTTACGACAACCCAAAATTAACAGTATAGGGATTCGAGATTTAGATAGATATATAAATCCCATATACTATACAAAAATATTTTCTTTCGAAAATCATTTACTATAACAACAGTGTTATAGTTCATCATTTCCTTATTCTTTTCGAAAATGTCTATTTCAACAACGAACATTGAAATCTATGTGTTCGATATTTAACACATTTTTAAAATATCTTTAAACCATTTTATTCCATTTAAAACATCACTTCCCAAAGTATTTCTTTAATATATTATTCACTATCCAAAATCGTGAATGTAAATCGTTTACCAAATCAACGTTTCTACACATTTAATTAAAGGATAATCCACTGTCCAAAATCGTGGATATAATGCCTTTAATAGTCTTGTATATTTAACTTATCAAATTCAATTGATTTTGGATTTATAAAACAATGTTTATAAATTCCATTTATATTTTATAAAAACCTTAACTTATAAAATCCTTTAATTAACAAATTCTATTTCTATCTCATTTGCATTCAAAAATATTTACTTCTAATTCTCTTATTTACAAAATCCTTCCTTTTATAACATCATCTATTTATAAATCTGTAAATAAGATTTACTTATAAAATCCATCAAGAACTCCATTTTGAACACTTATAAAACTCATTTTATAATTCAATATTTTAATTTGTAAAATACCAATTTTATAAATCTTCTATATAAACCATTTACAATAAATCAAAAATCCCAATTTAAACCATTTTACAAAATAGTTAACTTCACATTCCAAAAATCATATTCTGGTTTTATTTCATAAAAACCATAATTTTTATAATATAAAAATTTTAACGTTTATTTATTTAAAATGAATCAATTCCAAAATTCAATAAAACGTATACTTTCAGAAATCACTTTAAAATCCTTTTAAATTTGGAAATCATCACTTTAACATTTTTAAAATTCCAAAAATAGGCCCAATGCTACAACAACACTAAATGCAACAATCATGACATCCAAAATATCATATATAATATGATAACAACATATATCACAGTACTTATAAATAAATCAATACGGGTGAGGAATCCAGTTGGATCCCTCCAACCTGTCGCCTTCAACAAATGTACATATTAGAATATGTATACAATGTCTGCTTCAAGGGAGACGCGCGTACAAAGGGTCATCCGCTCATACACGGGAACGTATAGGGTCATCTGCTCCATTAGGCAGGAATATATCCAAATACCAATCAATATATCATATATCTTCCAAACAATCATAAATCGCCATATAATAAATTATTTCTCACCTATATAAAAATATCAGTGAGACAGAAAGAGTGAGTTGTACTCACATTGCGTCCAATAGCAGTTGTAGTGTTTTATTCCGAATAAAATTAAACGCGCTTTTAATTTTACCCAAATTCACATTAGCTCCAATCAGCTTCAAACCAGCTCCATCGCATAGTGTTCGTCCATACGAACCCAACGCAATTCGTTTCGTACGAAACAGACCTTTAAATCATGTCCGCACAATTTTGCATCTTCTCATCTAGACCATGCGTGTTTTCTTCCCTTCGTTCTATCCAGGTGAAACACGCACGAAATCAAACCCAATAACGCTCCGTTCATCCCTTGCCGCAACCACCTCACCGCCCTAGAGGTCGATCAAACACCCTTAGGTTGAAGCCCTACGCGAGCTTCGCTTTCGACACGAACATTGACGAACTCGGTCGCCTATAGACTTCAAACAATGCACCGAAACGTGCGACCTTCCAATATGAATTGTCATCGATCGACTTAGTATTTTTCGATCATAACTGTCAGATTTATAGTTCTCGACGTTGTCTACAACTTTGTACTTGAAACTTTTTGTTAATTGTCAATGGATCGTGAGATTTTCAGGGAAGAAAGTTGGGAATTCCTAGCCATTGAAGAATTGCTGGCGGCTAACCCTGGCTCAGTTAGGGTTTTGCAAAAATGAAGATTATACGTCCTTTTATAGAAAATTCGACGACACTATTTATCCTGAAAATTTTCGAACTCGAAATGAAGCGTGCCGCCTGGAGTTTATAATGTTTTACCCCTATTCCGAACGCAATGGAATATATATCGGGAGCCAATTCGGGCGTATTTGGAAGATAGTTTTTGAATCGACTATTTAAATTTAAAATTCACTTAAACCGATTTCTACGCGTTTTAGCTTGCCTCAGACAGACCATTTTTAAGATTGACACGAAATTTGAAATCTTATAATAATTCAACATTATGGATCTAATGAAACTGGTTTCGTTGATATCCGAGGCTGTTTGAAAAATGTTTATTTTTACTCGTTAATTAAATATTAAAATATTCAATTTCTACAATTTTACTTTTAATTCAATTTTAAATGTTCTCTAACATCATTCTAATTCAAATATGATTTAATTCAACTTTATAAATTATTTTTATTCATTTTAAATCCAAATTTCAATTATTTCTGAGATTTCAAATATTAAATTAACAATTTAATTATCCAATTAAATCTAGATATTCAAATGTACGTTATTCGACTTATAAAATTAACTTGTGAATATTTAAAATCAATTAAATATACGAATTTCAAATGACTGAAATTCTGGGTCGTAACAATAATGTTGTCAACTGACGTGAACAAAGAGCAGTTCTATATCATGAAAGGCAACGTCAATGCTCTAAGCACTGAGCTTCATTGGCGCTAATGGTATTCATATCATCCTGTGGTTCTTCGACTTCGTCTATCATAACTCCTACATTGATGTCGACACTTTTACTTTGGCATTACCTATTGAAGCGCTGTCAAGGTTAGGTGGCACATTTAACTCCTTTGACGATAATGATGGTAGTTACATTTGCCCCCCAGTATAGAGAAGCTATTGACTTTTCAGGTTAACCATCTCAACGTCGTCCTTTCTTGCCTTCTAGTATTCTCTCATCGATCTTACTCCTTAAAATAATCAATCCTATGGCTCTTATGCATCAGTTTCTTTCTATAAATATATAGGCCTTTTCTCCTTTCTCCATTTACCTGCACTTGATAACTCAATCTAGAAATTAGAAATCTCTGAGAACATTTAAATTTATTTAATTCTTAAGCATTCGATTCTAGTTCAGGTATAACTTTCATATCTCACTGATTTATGCTAGTTCAAATAATTAGGTTTTAAGACTTCTATTTGGGGTTGTTTTGGAGGTTTCGTTAATTTCAACTTGATTATCAATGTGTTAAGGATTGAGATTGCAAATTTTTTATCGTTGGATGTCATATATTCATATTAATCTTTGAATCAATTAGTTATGCATTAACGTCGACCTGAACATTTAAGGCTTTAAGCTTAATGAAGTAGGTAGTTTATTAAACCCAAATCCATTACTATTTAGACTTGAGTTGGTATTGACATTCACAACACCACTAGATGGTTTATCACTAAATCATCAATATTGACTAAATTGATTTTTTTAAATTAATCGATACCGGTGTGAAGTAGGTTTACTGATCGATTTAAACCTGAAATTTGATATTGACTTCATATCATCATTGACCATTTAGGACTTTGTTATGATGTTCGACACTGATGGTTTTCTACACTGCTATGATACTTGAAATTAATAAAATGCTATATTATCTTGTTAATCCATTTAGTTAATGTTATTGGTACAAAGTTTTCATATTGTAAATAAGAGTGAAACATGGTGACCCATTTTGAGTTACAAAAGTTATTGTTATTTAGTGTAACAACCCGCATATTTAACGATTTTATATTTAAATTTTTTATTTAAATATAGCGTCATTAGTCGGATTTAGGTCCGAAATGTTACTTTTTGCAAAGGGCCGAATTAGGACTCGAAACCACTTTCGTTGAGTTCAAAATGGCGTTTGCGATCTTTTTGAGTGTAAGCTTCAATATGTTTGGAGTTTGTGAATTTTTGCAACTTTTCTATTTGGGTTTTGGGTTAGGGTTCAGCACATTTGTTAGTTTAAACCAACTCAGCCCTTTCTCTCCTTCCATTCACTCATTCTCATTTCTTAAACTCAAGCTTCAACTGAAAATGGTGGAAAGGAAAGGGAAATAGAAATTGCTAGCCCTTGTTTCCTCTTGTAACTTGATTTCTTGCTCCAATATCAAAGAGAAGACATAGGTAAGCTCCTCTTCATCTTCTCTATCTCTTTCTCTCTTCAATCTTAGAAATATCCTAAACCTAAACTTAGGAAAAATACTTGTTTGATCTTAGATTGAAGCTAGTAGAGTAGAAGTGGAGATTAGTTGGTCTTCTCCTTGCAAATTGAACTCCTTCTTCTTTGTTTTGTGATATAAGGTGAGTTTTGAACTCACATCTACTTCTTTTGATATCATTGATGTTGGGTATGGATTCCTAACACTTGTTCATATGCTTTTGCTTTCGATTTGGATTATTTTGGTGAAATTGCCAAATTATGATTTTTGAAGCCAAATCTATGTGAAACCTTATATGGTTGATGTTTCTGTTGTTCGGAGTGTTTGGGTGTGTCGTTAAGGTTGGGTAGTCGTTTGACGTAAGCTCATAATCAACATGCATCCGATTGCTTTCGATTTGTTTGGCCATAGTTGGCCCAGGTTCAGGAAATGCCTGAACATTGAGTTTCAGACGTCTGAAACCCTTATTTCAGACGTCTGAATATTGTTCTGGGGAACATTTTCATCCCCAGATTCAGACGTCTGAAATTATATTTCCAGACGTCTGAATTGCCTAAATTTCAACCAGAAAGGAAATAGGCAAAATATTGCCTATTTCAGACGTCTGAAAATTTGGGTTCAGACGTCTGAATCCTCTTTTGAAAAAGAAATTGGTCTCCAGATTCAGACGTCTGAATCCCTTCTTTCAAACGTCTGAACCTGCTGTTTTTTTGCCAACTTGCCTTGTTCGTTTAGTTTTTCCAAATTTAATCAACGCTTGTTAATTCCAACTAGTTGTTTATGCATATTTGACCTTGATGATTCCTTTTTGACTTCATTCACGGGTTTTATAAATGATTTCTTCAAATTGTATTAAAAGTTCGCTTCTTCGATTTATAAATTCTATTTAAACCACACGTACAATTTCGCACTTCGAGCGAAGTGGAAGGGTGATTAAATGGTTGGGCAAAACACGGACCATGAATCTATGCGTTTATCTTTCCGATTAATCCCCGACCTATTCAATTGATCGTTTTAACCTTCGGGTTTGGTTTATCGATGATATGAGGTAAACTTTGTACTGCTTTGAGTGTGAAAGTGGCTGACGGATAGTAAACCATTTAGTGCGAACGAGTGGTTATGGGACATACGTTAACACTTTTCGGATTCCTTTTCGAGAGTTGTGACACATTCCGCCAGTTAGTGGTGTCCAGTACTGGGTCTCTGACCTTCACCACTACGGTTTGTTGCCTTCGGGTATGTGCCTTCGGGTTTGTGCCTTCGGGTTTGTTGCCCTATAGTATCGCTTTCTATGTTGGTCGTTATGAGCCGCATGGGTGATATTGGGGTGCCCTATAGTATCGCTTTCTATGTTGGTTGTTATGAGCCGCATGAGTGATATTGGGTTTGAAGTCTTCGGGCTCATAGATCCTTGTTTATACAGTACTGAGCTCGAGCAATTTTATGATGTTTCATTGATATGTATATTCCCTTGGTATCGCCCTTCGATGTTGGTCTTTTTGAGCCGCATGATGAGTAGCGTTTACCTTGTGGAACTTGTATATCTTATGGGTATTTGTTATTTTCCTTTTGGCTTGTTCTGGGATATTCTTATCCTTTGTTTCTATGAGTTGCCGATGATATGAGGCTTGTTATCATATGTTTCATCTTTTTGTTAGATGATTGTGTTATCTCTTTTAGAGATATTTGTTATACATTGTAACCTTGCAGGTTTATTGTTGTTTAGTTTATCTAACTGATATGTTTAGCTAGACTGACCCATGTATTATATACCCGGGTCAGACCGAGATGTTTCAGGTTAGGTGCTTTTGGACTTAGCCTATTTTGCTTCCGCATGGACTACTCCGCTAGCTTCTTTTTGTCATATCTTTTTGTGTAGTCCCATTTTGTAGTAACTCTGATATGTATTCTATTGACTCGTCTGTATATTGTGGTCTGCTATACCACTTGACATGTATCATTTTGTATACTCTGTTATGTATCCATGTATGTATGTATACGATGATCTACTGTTCTGTGATGTTTATTACATTTGAGTTGTTATATTCTGTTCTGATAGATCCTCCAGCCACCTATGGTTTTGTTTTAAGTATACATTGGATATGTCGATCTGTTTGGTATGATTTTTGTCGATGTATTCAATAGATAGTTAGAGCAAGGCTATAGATGGTCGCTCCTAACCAGCCTTATTCTCCATGTTAGTTGACGACATTACCCTGTAGTGTCCTTGGCTAGCGTGGGTATAGAGGTGGGGCGTCACAGCGTTGTATCAGAGCTGAGGTTCAGAACAAAATATGATTAACACGGAATAGATGCACATATTACGGTACATCAAAGTGTATAATTGATATAAATCTTTGAATCATCGTGTCTCTTTATTCCTTTTGTGCTTTTGGGAGGTAGATAGAATTTTGGGAATACGTCTAGGAATGCATTTAACATTCCGTAATATCCCACATTTGGATTAATGATATCTACCTTGTAAATAATCTTGTCCTTATCTTAACTTTCAGCTTATGGCTGGAAGAGACGGAGGACGACGCTCGAATGCTGGGCAATCCAGTAGCTCACATCCGGACGACATTTATATGTCTGCCGATCAGTTTTTGGTGTGGTTTAGGAGCACACAACCTCCAGCTCCTACTCGAACATCTCCTCCATGGAAGTCCACCTTCGCACGATTGTGCAGTGATTTTTCTCATCTTGGAGGGTAGCCGTTTAAAAGCCCTGAGATTGTTCTTGAGGTCCAAGCTTTGTTTCGCATGTACGAGCATATTTTCTCTCGCATGGATCTTTCTGATCATGATAAAGTTCTTGAAACTTCTAGTTTATTGCAAGAGCGTGCCCTTGATTGGTACGAGCTTCTTTTAGCCGAATTTGATGAGTCTGCCCTTTCTTGGACTCAGTTTCGGGAGCGATTTGAACTCAAGTTCGTTCCTGAATCAGAGAAAATTTTATTGGCCCGTCGCTTTTTTGAGTTGAAGCAAGGGGAGTCTTCCGTCTTTGAGTATGTTGCATCATTCGAGGCCTTATCTAAGTATGGTCTTGAATTCATTAGCACCTCCTAGGAGGAATCTGAAGTTTGTATCTGGTCTTAAGAAATGTCTTAAGAAGTCTTTAATGCTCCAGCTTAAGCTTTCTTTTGAGGAGTTGGTTGACTCGGCACTTCATCTCGAAGCCTTCGAGAAGGAGTGTGATTGTGGGGATGATGTTGGGGTTCGCAAGAACACCAACAAAAAGCAGTTTCCATTCGGTAAGCGGAAAATTTTCCCTTCCAAGAAGAAAAAGCATGTTGAAACTGAGTCTCAGTCTGCTGGAACACCTTCCATTAGGAAGTGTTTCAATTGTGGTTCATCTGATCATATGATTCGAGCTTGTCCTAAGCCTCTCTTCTGCCGCTACTGCAAGAAGGAAGGCCATCGTAGTTCCACTTGTCCTATTGATCCGAGTAATCTTCTGTTAGGAAAGCTAAATATAGCGGATGCTTCTGGAGGTTCTTCTCGGGGAAAAGGTATATCTCCTTCTGTTTTGAAAGGTTCTATTTTATTTCTTGACTATTGTATTCGAGTTCTCTTCGATATGGGGGCTTCACATTCTTTCGTATCGAAGAAGCTCTTTGTCTTTGGATGTTTCTTGTATGGTTACTTCTTTGAGGATTGCGAATCCGAATTGGTGGATCTGCAATGCTCAAATTGCTTGTATTGATGTCGAGGTTGTTTTATGTGGTTTTTCTTTCCGAGCCAATTTGCATATTATGCGTTATTTAGGCTTCGGAATTGATATTTTTAAAGGATTGACTTAATTATTATGAAGCCATATCCTATATCCCGAGTGGACTATTCATCCTCGACATTTTCAATCTGTTAAATAGATTTCTATTTTCTTTGTGATTTCGATTCCAATTTGATGGCATCATTTTATTCTTCAAGCCCTCATGATGAGGAGAGTGTTGTTTCTCTCATTCATGTAGTTTGAGAATATTCCAGTATTTTTGGTCTTGTCTTAGGATTATCACCTAAGCATTCTTTTGAGTGGTGTTAAGGCCATTTTCAGCTCGACCTTGCCACCAGTTTTCATTTGGCTACGAGTTGCGGAGGTGAGCATTCCGCTTACCGCATTCCGCACTCGTTGTGATTCTTATGAATGATTTATCATGTCATTCAATTTGTCTAGCCCATTACATCCATTTTATGAATCGAGTACTTTGCGAATATCTCGATGATTCCCTTTTCGTATTTATTGATTTTGGATGAAATTAGCAATTTAAAATTTTGCAAATCTTTTTCATAAGATATTTATAAGTAGGATTTTTGTTCTCGAAAAGAATAAAGGGTATTCATAAAGTTTTTAAGAGTCATTTTCATTATATAGAAGATGATTTTGTGATTGTATTGCCCATTGAGTGCTTTAAGAATTCTGGTCGATGCGCTTGATCAACGTTATCGATAGGAATCTCCTAAACGCTTTGATGAGACAATTTGACACAATAAATTGACTTATAAAAGGTAAATTTTTCTAGAAAATGATTACATAAAGATAATTGCAATTTTGGAAGTTTTAGCTTTTCGAAAAAGAATATTATTTAAAAGAACTCTTTTCTGATACTCTTATTCTTGGGATTCCCGAAGGGAACCAAGACTTTATCTTTTGTTCCAAAGCTAATCGTATTGGTTTGGATGTCGTTCCCTTGCAAAAGAGAACGTTCTATCACTTATGTTTCTAAACCATTAAAGCCTACTGAGATTAGATATGCCACTTATAATCTAGTGCTCGCGGCTATTGATTTCACTTTTAGTGTGACGTCATGGTTTTTTGGGGAGAAATTTGTTCTCCTCCTCGATCGTAAATTTTTAAAATATTTATTTTCTCACAAGGAACTTAATTTGTGTCAACAACGTTGGCTCAAGTTTCTTGCCTCTTATGATTTTAATATCCAGTGAACCCCTAGTAAGGGTAATCGTGTTGCTTATGCGCTTAGTCGCAAACATTCGGCTGTTGTTTCTATGAGTCTTGCCGAATGGGATATTCTTGAGACTCTATCTTTTAGTGAAATTCGTGATCGAGCTTCATCTTATGATTCTCCTATTCTATTATTTAGTTTGGGAGCTCGACTCATTTTATTGGATCGTATTGCCGATGCCCAGCGGCGTGATCCTGATTTGTTGCATCTTATTCAGCTTTGTGAGTCTGGATCCTGTGATGAGGCGTTGCGGGATTTCAGCATTGATTCTCATGGGTGTCTTCGCAAGAAGAACCGTCTTTTTGTGCCTTCTGATTTTGCGCTTAGGCATGACATTCTTGATGATTGTCACCGCTCTAAGTATACCATTCATCCTGGTAGTAGTAAGATGTATGCCGATATGCATCGTCTTTATTATTGGGAAGGTATGAAACGCGATGTGGCGAGTTATGTGAATAATTGCATAACTTTTCAGCGTTTTAAGGCCGAACAACAGCGTCCTTCTGGTCTTCTTCAGCCCCTAGAGATTCCATTGTGGAAATAGGATCAGATTTCTATGGATTTCATTGACGGCCTACCTCGTTCGAGATCGGGCCATTCTAGATTTGGGTTATTGTTGATCGCCTCACTAAGTCTGCTCATTTTATTCCTATTAAGTCTAATAGGTCTACTTCGCATTTGGCTAATTTGTATGTCAAGGAAATCGTGAGACTTCACGGTGTTCCTAGTTCTATTGTGAGTGACCGTGATTCTTTATTCACGAGTCATTTTTGGCAGAGTCTTCAGCAAGCTTTGGGAACAACGCTTAATTTTTTGTTTAGCTTATCATCCGCAGTCTGACGGTCAGACTGAACGGGTGAATCGTATCTTGGAAGATCTTCTCCGTATTTGTATTTTTGATTTTGGTGGTTGTTGGGAGGATCACCTACCTCTTGTAGAGTTCTCCTACAACAGTAGTTTTCAGTCTAGTATCGGTATGGCTCCTTTCGAAGCTTTATACGGAAGGCCATGTCAATCACCTTCATGTTGGTTAGAATCTGGAGAGAAGCTTATTCTTGGTCCAAATTTTGTTCGTGATTCTTCCGAGAAGATTGATCTTATTCGATTGAGAATGAAAGAGGCACATAGTCGCCAGAAATCCTACACGGACAACCGTAGGAAGCCTCTCGAGTTCTCAATCGGCGATCTTGTTTTTATTCGTGTTTCTCCTTTGAAAGGGGGTTATGTGTTTCAGTACGACTAGGAAATTGGCTCCTCGCTTTATAGTACCATTTTCTATTACTGAAAGTATTGGCCCTGTGGCTTATAGAGTTTCACTTCCTGCTCATTTATCTGGCATTCATGACGTGTTCCACATCTCGCAACTTCGGAATTGTCTTCGGGAGTCGGATTCTGTTATTACTTCTCCTGATTTGCAAGAGCTTGAGATCTCACCAGACTTATCTATTGTACACCAACCTATTCGCGTACTTGACACGGAGGTGCGACACCTTCGGAACAAGGACGTGCCGCTCGTTAAAGTTCAATGGTCCGCTAATCCCAGTGACTATACTTGGGAAACCAGAGAGTTTATTGAGCGATCCTATCTGGGTTTTCTATCTTTGCTTAGAAACGGTGAGTATATCTTTTCATCTCGAGCTTATTTTCTTTTCTTTTGAATGTTGTATGTATGTAGTTGTTACAAATATCGTCTTTGGGAATTGCGGGGACGCAATTTTATAAGGAGGGGAGATCTGTAACAACCTGCATATTTAACGATTTTATATTTAAATGTTTTATTTAAATATAGCGTCGTTAGTCGGATTTAGGTCCGAAATGTTACTTTTTGCAAGAGGCCGAATTAGGACTCGAAACCACTTTCATTGAGTTCAAAATGACGTTTGCGATCTTTTGAGTGTAAGCTTCAATATGTTTGGAGTTTGTGAATTTTTGCAACTTTTCTATTTGGGTTTTGGGTTAGGGTTCAACCCATTTGTTAGTTTAAACCAACTCAGCGCTTTCTCTCCTTCCATTCACTCATTCTCATTTCTTAAACTCAAGCTTCAACTGAAAAAGGTGGAAAGTAAAGGAAAATAGAAATTGCTAGCCCTAGTTTCCTCTTGTAATTTGATTTCTTGCTCCAATATCAAAGAGAAGACATAGGTAAGCTCCTCTTCATCTTCTCTATCTCTTTCTCTCTTCAATCTCAGAAATTTCCTAAACCTAAACTTAGGAAAAATACTTGTTTGATCTTAGATTGAAGCTAGTAGAGTAGAAGCAGAGATTAGTTGGTCTTCTCCTTGCAAATTGAACTCCTTCTTCTTTGTTTTGTGATATAAGGTGAGTTTTGAACTCACATCTACTTCTTTTGATATCATTGATGTTGGGTATGGATTCCTAACACTTGTTCATATGCTTTTGCTTTCGATTTGGATTGTTTTGGTGAAATTGCCAAATTATGATTTTTGAAGCCAAATCTATGTAAAACCTTATATGGTTGATGTTTATGTTGTTCGGAGTGTTTGGGTGTGTCATTAACGTTGGGTAGTCGTTTGACGTAAGCCCATAATCAACACGCATCCGATTGCTTTCGATTTGTTTGGCCATAGTTGGCCCAGGTTCAGGAAATGCCTGAACATTGAGTTTCAGACGTCTGAAACCCTTATTTCAGACGTCTGAATATTGTTCTGGGGAACATTTTCATCCCCAGATTCAGACGTCTGAAATTATATTTCCAGATGTCTGAATTGCCTAAATTTCAACCAGAAAGGAAATAGGCAAAATATTGCCTATTTCAGACGTCTGAAAATTTGGGTTCAGATGTCTGAATCCTCTTTTGAAAAAGAAATTGGTCTCCAGATTCAGACGTCTGAATCCCTTCTTTCAGACGTCTGAACCTGCTTTTTTTTGCCAACTTGCCTTGTTCGTTTAGTTTTTCCAAATTTAATCAACGCCTGTTAATTCCAACTAGTTGTTTATGCATATTTGACCTTGATGATTCCTTTTTGACTTATTCACGGGTTTTATAAATGATTTCTTCAAATCGTATTAAAAGTTCGCTTCTCCGATTTATAAATTCTATTTAAACCACACGTACAATTTCGCACTTCGAGTGAAGTGGAAGGGTGATTAAATGGTTGGGACACGGACCATGAATCTGTGTGTTTATCTTTCCGATTAATCCCCGACCTATTCGATTGATCGTTTTAACATTCGGGTTTGGTTTATCGATGATATGAGGTAAACTTTGTACTGCTTTGAGTGTGAAAGCGGCTGACGGATAGTAAACCGTTTAGTGCGAACGAGTGGTTATGGGACATACGTTAACACATTTCGGATTCCTTTTCGAGAGTTGTGACACATTCCGCCAGTTAGTGGTGTTCAGTACTGGGTCTCTGACATTCACCACTACGGTTTGTTGCCTTCGGGTATGTGCCTTCGGGTTTGTGCCTTCGGGTTTGTTGCCCTATAGTGTCGCTTTCTATGTTGGTCGTTATGAGCCGCATGGGTGATATTGGGGTGCCCTATAGTATCGCTTTCTATGTTGGTCGTTATGAGCCGCATGGGTGATATTGCGTTTGGAGTCTTCGGGCTCATGGATCCTTGTTTATACAGTACTGAGCTCGAGCAATTTTATGATGTTTCATTGATATGTATATTCCCTTGGTATCGCCCTTCGGTGTTGGTCTTTTTGAGCCGCATGATGAGTAGCGTTTACCTTGTGGAACTTGTATACCTTATGGGTATTTGTTATTTGCCTTTTGGCTTGTTTTGGGATATTCTTATCCTTTGTTTCTATGAGTTGCCGATGATATGAGGCTTGTTATCATATGTTTCATCTTTTTGTTAGATGATTGTGTTTTCTCTTTTAGAGATATTTGTTATACATTGTAACCTTACAGGTTTATTGTTGTTTAGTTTATCTAACTGATATGTTTAGCTAGACTGACCCGTGTATTTTATACTCGGGTCAGACCGAGATGTTTCAGGTTAGGTGCTTTTGGACTTAGCCTATTTTGCTTCCGCATGGACTACTCCGCTAGCTTCTTTTTGTCATAGCTTTTTGTGTAGTCCCATTTTGTAGTAACTCTGATATGTATTCTATTGACTCGTCTGTATATTGTGGTCTGCTATACCATTTGACATGTGTCATTTTGTATACTCTGTTATGTATCCATGTATGTATGTATATGATGATCTACTGTTCTGTGATGTTTATTACATTTGAGTTGTTATATTCTGTTCTGATAGATCCTCCAGCCACCTATGGTTTTGTTTTAAGTATACATTGGATATGTCGATCTGTTTGGTATGATTTTTGTCGATTTATTCAATAGATAGTTAGAGCAAGGCTATAGATGGTCGCTCCTAACCAGCCTTATTCTCCATGTTAGTTGACGGCATTACCCTGTAGTGTCCTTGGCTAGCGTGGGTATAGAGGTGGGGCGTCACATTTAGGGCGCCTAAGTCAATCAGATGCGACATCATTAAAGTCGGTGTTGTGACACTAGTATGACCCTCCTGTCAACAAGGTCTTTTATTAACCTATTGACTCAAAATACATAACTTTTATATTTCTAGTCGACTAAGATGAAATGCAACGTTTCCTTATTCTCATGAGAAAGTGTATATCAGTTAGATGCACCATTATTTAATGACGCTGTTTGCTTTCGTTATTAATTTTTGAAGCTATAGCTTGATATCGTCGGTCTTACTGTTCGTTATTACTATTTTGATATCATTGCTTACATTACTATTATTTTAGCATCTTTTAAGTCATTTATCTTATTAAAAAACTATGAGCTCATGTTGTTATTATTCACTAATGTCGACAATGCTCATTACTGCAATATTAGTCATAGTAGTGATATTTGCAAATACTTTACGAGATAAGCGATGTGATACTCAATGTTGATAAGGTTCTTAATCTATCACCTTAATAATGCATATTATAAGAAATTAAGTGAGACACGTTAACCTTTACTGTTAAATGTGACCTTACTCAATTATAAACGGTGTTATTTACTTTTGTTGTCGATATTCAACTTAATATCGATAGTCTTTTTGTTTGCTACCGTTGTTCTATAGCTATCTTTGATATTATAAGTTAAGCTTCATTTTGATATCATTTATTTTTTATCTAGCACATTATCAACTCTTTCCATCTTTATTTATTGACATTGACAATCTTACTTACTTAAACATAGGTAATTGTGGTGGTTTTCACCAACGCATTATAACGTTCATCATTGTTATAGCCAATGATTTATGTTTATTAACGTCGCATAACCATTTTTATCTAATTTTCATATAACTTCTTCATGGGACTATCTTATTGGAATTAAAATTTATGCCATTTAAGAGTTGTTATCTTGTGAGTAGCACAAACTTTGTCATTTACATAGAAGATAAATTACTTGGATAATAATTTTTAACTTATCAGTGGTAAATCTTTTAGATAATATGGGCATTATTCTTTTCCTATATTTGGAATATTATCATCTTGGAATAATATCAGCTGGCAGGAAGATGGAATGTCAATGGATTAGTAAGATATTCACCAAGAAGTCCTACAAAGGGCATAAACCTTCTCCCTTGATTAATAAGAAAGAAGACAATCTCTTAAATCCATCATATATAACAGCCTAGGAAGAAGTGAATTCTATTCTTGAGCAGTTTAACGTTACAGGGATTGAAGCCATCTCGGCCGGCCCCACAGACGACATATATAACCCACTAGAGTGATATTTTTCCTTTGACTCCATATACATCTGGCATGATGGCTATCCTAGACTTCTCCAAAGATATCTGGAATATTTGGACATCATACCAATACAATTTTTGCCAAGCTCCTATATATATTTGAATTTATTAGAAATCTTGGTTCAAAAAGTGGGACTCTACTTTCTTAGTGCTGAAATTCTCTATTCGATAGCTGGCCTTGCTAAGGCGGGTGAACAATCAGACTATCAATTGTACCTAATCCATCTCACCCAAAAAGTACCATTTCTGAGGGTGTCAACAAGGCAGGAGGATGGGAAACTCAATTTGTCTTTGTTAAGTGGTTTTCTAACACCAGAAGGACATTCTTTGTTGCTAGTTAGATTCTTATCTTTAGTTACCCTATTTCTGCTTTTTATCTTTTGCTGATAAGTGTCTGTTCTTAGATTTTGCTCCTAAGAAGTTGAGTTCAGCTGACCAAGCAACTGTGTTGTCTTCAACTCAGGTGGTAGAGAAGATAGGAAATAGGCTAAAATTGTTAACTCCAACTAAGCTTCTTAAATATTCTATGATTTTAAACTACCATAAGGTCCTAGGAGAACCTCCCATGGTGAAATATAATGCTCGAGGTAAACAATCGATGAAGATGGATAAGTCAAAATCCTTAACTACTACTTCTCCATTTCAGCCCTATCCTTCTGGTAAAATTTAATTTAAATAAAATGGAATCCCCGATGTTATCAATTTACTAATTTTTCCTTCCGTTTTAGGCTCATCTTTCCATGTCGTTGCTCTCAAAGAAGCAAGGGTAAAAGATGATATTTTTAAGAAGAGGAAGAGCCAAGATGAAGCTTCAATTTCATCTCAACCAATTAAACGCATTTCTTTAAAAAGCTTGTGGAACGACCCGAAATTTTCTAACCCGAAAATTCCAGATAGTTATGAAAAAGAAGAAAGAGATAGAAGAAGAAGAACAGAAACACCAACCACTCACATTCGCAGCGGATAAAATATAATAATAAATAATATCAGTTTACAGAAGAATATTATATCTGTGGATTACATTTAATATACATCAGAGTTTCACATATATACAGTCACTGATCATATACAAATCATGTCTTGGATATATAATAATATACTGCAGCGGAAATACTCTATACGTACTTGCCATCCAGCTCGTCTCTTGAGCTCCAGATCGTACCTACCTGAAAATCTGTAATACTCGGTCTGACCCGAGCATTACACAAAAGTAACACCCGGGTCAGGCTGGAAACCAACGTGAGTAAACCCAATTAGCATGGAATATCCAAGAAAACAACTTATATAAACCCGGGGTAACTTATATCAATTTAACCAATTAATAATTTGCTATAGACAACACTTATTTTACTATCAATTTCTAAGCACCAAACTTAGATAAAATAATCCAGTCCACTTAAATCATTTCAATCCAGCCTATTGATTTCACAAAGCAATCTATAACGAATCGAAGTGGTTTTGGGTATTACCTAATACCCGACTCCGGTCTCTTCGAATTCAGTTCATCTTAACACCTATCATTTAAGTGAAATGAAATTCAATTTTAAATAAAGATGTCACCTTTACTCAGAAATTCATCATTAATACATAACCACATTATCATTTCCCACCCAACACATTATATCACAAACCATTTCATATCAGGGGTATCAATCAATTCAGGGCATTTAAACAATCACTTATCATACATAAGCAAGATAATCAATCACTCCATCTCGAATAAATCCAATTAACCATAATTGAATTAAATCAATTACCTCTAAGTCTTGCTTATTAATTAATTACAACCCAATTGATTTATCATCCCATAATCTTTCACCTATAATTACATTAAGATTATCTTTATTATCTAATTACTTCCATTAAGTAATTATACTGAATCACATTTCATGAATGATCATCCTTAATTAATTGCATTCATTAATCAACCCCAATTACTCATAAACAGTAATTACCCCTCTGTAATTACTTACTTAAGTAATTAACCTCTTACTTAATTTATTAATCCTTTCTTTTTCTTTTTTTTTAATTACACCAAGTAATTTATCCTTAATTACCTCTACTAAGAAATTGCCCTTTAATTCCTTCCCATTAAGTAATTCCTTTTAATTTATTACACTCTGTGATTATGAATTACTTCACTAAATCTCATCAAGTATTTATATTTAATTTATCATCAAGAGATTACCTTTAATTAACTAACAAATTAATTCCAATCGGGTAATCCGTCCCTTAATTACCCTTAAGCCCGATTAATAAATCTTAATTGCAGATTAATTATTCTTTAACCATTAATTAATAAATCTTAATTATTGATTAATACAACTTAATTTCAAATTAAGTATTCCTTAATTACCAGTTAATTAATCGTTAGTCATTTGTTAATTAAATTACTTAATTACTTAACTACTAATCATTCGTTAATTAACTTTAAGTAGTTAATTAAAATTTAATTATCAATTAATCATTAATTAATCCAAACTCTAAATACAATTATAATTTAATTATCCTTAATTACTTTCTAAAAACAATTAATTGAATAATTAGTCATCTTAACTAACATTTTAAAAGAAATCTTCTTTAACTTTGAAAACCAATTTGTTACTATCTACAAAACTTTAAATGTTCATTAATTTTATACTTAACGTAATTTAATTACTCAATTAAAATAATTAATTAAGAGTTAAAATCATTGTTAAGCATTAACCAAGATAATTAAAACTTGTAATTAAGTCTTAACTTAATCTGTTGAAGTTTTAATAAGTTTTACAGTATTTAAAACTTGTAGGAAAAAAAAATTCAAATCTTCCATCAAATTTCTGTTAGGTATTGGAAATCAAATAAGGATTTGTTGTTTAAAACTTAAATTTAGATTTTTAAAAGCTGATTAAACCTTGTTGTAAAATATAATTACTATAATCTTATTTTACAGGTATCAAATGATAATTTGATAAAATGGGTTGTTGTAAAATATTAATTCAAGTTCATAGTTTGAATCCTTACTGCAAATCATGATTTTTAAAACAAAAATGAAGATTTTTAGATTGGTATTTTATGAGCAGTTCGTATTTGAATAAAAACTGCATTTTCACAAATTTCAGACAATTGAATCAATTTAAAAGGTTGAAATTTAGATTGAAGCAAGTATAAACATTGGTAATTTCGTGAAAATTATCAGAATTTTTTTTATTGCCTGAGATTAGAGTATGAGATCCATTTAGGGCTTGAATTCCTGTTTTTATCCATGTCTGTATTCTATCGAGATCATCTCCATAACGCGATCGAGTGGGTCGAGCTTCTGAAAGTTGATGGTTTATCGTGATGACGACGCATGGGCGAAATTTTGGGTCGTTACATTTGGTATCAGAGCTGAAAGGTTAAGCGAGAACCTTGGCTTTGGTGGGGATTACTCATTAATTAGAATCTGTAGTACTCTAGAATGAGTTGAGTGTATATATATGAGCGCGTACTTGTTATTTTCTTATATAATGATTTTAAATGGTTTTATATAAAAGTATATTTTGATATATAAAGCAATATTTCCTTCTAATAAATATTAAGGTGATTGGTTGCTAATTATTGAAATTAAAATTAAGAAGTAATATAATACAACCAAACTGAAGTCTAGAATTGGAATTAAATTAAGTAGAAACAATGATACAACCAAATTAAAATTTAATGGATTGAAAATGAAATTTTAAATCTAATCCTAGAATTTGAAAATTTTGTTTCAAAGTAATGAAAAATAATAAATAAGTATTATTTGGATAATTGGGATTTGTTGCAAACATAGGGTTGTTTGAAAATAGATTTGAATTTAAAACAAAGGTGGTTTAAAATTTTTGGGAGGGCCAAGAAATAAATACGTATATATGTATGGATATACATGATATCAAAGATAATTTGAAATAAACTCTAAATGTTGAGTTTTGATTTTCCCTGAAGTGTGATGGAAAACCCAAAGTGATATAAGTCTTGAACTTATAAGAGGGAAAGAATTTTGAAATTTAAAGTGGGAATTCAACTTGAGTAAGGTTGATTGGATTAAGTAAATTAGAATTAACTTTGGGAAAATTAAATAAGTGTAGAAAAAGCAACCGGAATTGGAGATTCCAAGATGAAATTGGAATTTAACTTGGAAAGTTAAATGGTTGATTTGAACTGCGAATTTGTGTGATCTCAAAACGGGTTTGAGATTTAAAAATTGAAAGTGGATGGACGTTCTAAAATAAATTGGATGATATCATCCTATTGTTAATAAGAATCTTTAAATTGAGAATAGTATTGCATAAATAAAATAAATTCAAATAATTAAATTGTAAATTAAAATTGTTTAAGAACCGGCTTTAAACTAGAAGATAAAATTTAATAATAAATTTAATATTTAAAACAAAATTGTATTGAACTCTTATTTGAACCTTGAAATACATAAGTAAAGATAAGTTAAGATGGAATTTGAGAATTGGATTCAGAAATTAAATTGATTAAATTTTTAATTAAAGGTTAATTTGGTTTAAAGAGTTAACCCAACCTTTGAAAATTCAACTCGAATTTATATAATTCGAGATGGGTTAAAGTTGAAACTTAGATTCCATTGGTACCAATTGAATTGAGTTTGAATTAAGTGGATTGGTGATTGAAGATGTATAAGTTTAAAAATTAAAATGAAAAATTAAATTGGATATCGAAATGATGTGAATTTGAAATGGGTTCAATTGATAATAATTCACATTGATTAGAATAATTTGAAATTATAATATAAGTCGGTCATGATTAAAATTAAATGGAATTTGTTTTTAATTGAGAAGAGAATCAAGATTGATTCGACTTGAATTGGGTTTAAATAAAATTTAGTAGAAATTGAAGTTATTCAAGCTAGAATTTAGTCAACTAAATGGAAATTAGTTGGGAAGTGAACAGTTTGACTCTTGATTATTTTCAATATAAATTGTTTCACTATAAACTTATTTTCCAAGCTATTAAATATATACAACCTTTCTTTCTTAAAGCCAATTATTTTATACTTGTTTTACAATTATTTTTAGAGCTATTTAAATATTTTTCAATCGTTTCCTAAACTAATTACTATTTCAACTATTTCACAAACTAATTTCTATTTTACAACTATTTTGCATTTATTTAAAATCTTGGAAACTATTCAACTATTTTTCGACTATTTTACAATTAGTTAATTATTTTATAACTATTTTGTAAACTAGTAATTATTTTTCAATTACTTATCTATTTTCCAATTTTCAAGCTATTTTCTAAATATAAACTGGTCGGGGTCCAAACTGTTATTGATTTAAATACCCAACTGGGATAAGTATTGAAGTGATAATCCAAATGGGGATTAATGTGAATAAGTGAATGTGAATGGAAAGGAATTGATTTGTTTAATAATCAAGGAAGTTAAATACGTAGGATGTACGTATATTTCTGTTCGCATAGTGATTTGATCCAGATTCGAGCATAGAATTTCGAGATAGTTTATCGATTCGAGATGGGATTTTCACTCGATTTTCGACGACGAACCTGGATATGGATTGTTGATTGGTTCTGGATATTCTCTATCATAGTTATAGCTATGTAAAGAGAATGACGGTTTCTGATCAAGAAAGCAGATCTGAGTCCGCACTAGGAAGTCGGGTGGACGATACTAGTTCGGAAGTGAAATTGTGTGATCGAGTGAGCGATCAGATTGGTATAGCGTACGGATGATATGTGTACATCGTACGAATTTGAATAAAATTGATATTGGAAAGAGTAATCAAATTTGAATATTTGATTTTGAATAAACAAAGTTGTATATCTTTGTTATATGAGATAAATCTTCCCCTGTTAAATATATAGCCAGAAGAAAGGGATTTTTGAAAGTGTTTGAAGTACAAAAGGGTTTTATATAGGTTGGAAATGATCCAAGGTTTTAAATTTTTTATATATATGAATATATATATATATATATATATATATATATAAAGGATCTTATGAGGATTTTGGGAAAAGGTTTTGGGAACCTTTGGATTTGGAAAGGCTTTTGATTTTTGGGTAAAATCAATATGAGAATTTGGAAAGCCTAGTTTGAGAATTATCGATTTTGGGATAATCGATTTTGTATAAAGGAGCTTTGTATGATATCATACTAGGTGTATGATATGAAGATACTATATGTGTATAGTATAAAATGTTTTGATGATGGCTCTGGGGAAAAAGGCGCTCCCTTGAAATGAACTTCGCAGGAGTGCCACTGGGTGGTGCTGCCTTGAGCCCCAAGGGGGGGGGTTCTAAAGTTGATCCTGTGAGGAGTCCGGACAAAACTAGTTCCTAAGGATTATGAGTAGTGTATAACATAGCGAAAGTCGTGTGTGCCGCTGAAAGCCAACAGTCTGCGCTTGATTTTATATCGGCAGGCTGCGACCTATGTAGGAGTGGAGAAGTTTCAATTCAACAGCGAAAATTAGAGGCCGCGGAGAGCCTGCAGTTTTATGGACTTTTGTTGTGACTGCAACGTAACCCTGGATTAACTGTGATTTGTTGTGTGGAATCCATGGCGTAATCGAGAGGCCGCAGAGAGCCTGCAGTTACATGGACTTTTGCTGTGACAGCAACGTAACCCTGGATGTAACTGTGACCATGGATGGGGGTGATGATTTCCAGAGCATCCTCACTAAAGATATTTACTCTATTTTCAAAAACTGATTTCGATATTTTCAATAAAATTCTTTTTCAAGTATTTTCCCTGGGTGTTGAAAACAGGTTTACCAAGTACTTATAGATTTTCAGTCGTACGCCTGATCAACGTATGACCGAATTTCTACAAGGATAAGGATGGACTGGTTGAGACATCGAGTTTTAACAAGTAATTGTATAAAAACTATTTTTGTAATACCATGTAGATTTTAAAGTGTTTGAAATGATCAAAAGATAATTTATCTGATTTTAAGTATTTAATAAATTCTGCCTTCGTTCCTTTTCGAGGACGAAAAGATTCTAAGGGGGGAGGAATGTGACGACCCTAGATTTTGGCCCTATTATTTTAATAAATATTTAATCTAATTAAATAAAATGTGAAATGGTCATATTAAAATGAATATAATTTTGGAAATATGGCCATTTGTTTATAATATATATATTGGTAATTTACTGAACTAATCGTTGAAATATAGTTTTGATTAGTCGAACAAATGAAATTCTAATAGCTAAGATGTCGGATTGTATATATAGATAAAAAATAATATACATAAATAAATAAATAAATAAGTATTTATACTATAGATAAATACCTTAAAATTTATCGTTATGTAAATTAGAAAATAAACACTTGAGATAACTCTAGAATTTGTATAGATAGAATACATGTAGTATGAAATGAAATAAGGCAAAAGCAAATGTATATAAGTTGTACATAATACAAATATCAATGAACATAAGTATAAACAAATATATGATAGAAAATAACAAAACTAAAAGGTATAAAACAATGACTGACACAAAACATATGTGTATAAACTATTTAAATTAGAAGTAATAAAACAAAATGTTTACATACAAAATTATCTTCATCCATAAGCTAATGCCTACCTGCAAAGTCTACATTTACATACAAAATATCTTCATCTACAAGACCAAAGTCAACCTGAAAATGAATATCTTTATAAAAATATCTATCTACAGCAAACAAAATTATAATAGTATAAACATATTGAGGAACAAAGCATTTAATTACTATCATCTCAGCCAAATTTTTGTCATCTCAAATCTTTCCATCTTCAGTAAATAAAATCTGAGCGGAATAAAAACAAAATAAAGAAAGATACTTAACCAGATAATACCCCCCTTTTATACATACTGTTATCTTTTATATATATAACCTTTGTTCTAGTTCGTTCATCAATAACTTAGCTAACCAGAGAAAAACAAAAAGGGAAAAAATAAAAATAAACTCAAACTCAGGTTCAACAAATATAAGACAAGATTCAGAGGACAGATTTAAACTGCAATTTTCAAAATAGCAAAGTGTTCTCTGTTCATAAATATTTCAGGTGAGCAACAGTTTAAAAATGTAAATTTGTTGCTTGATTAAGGTCTAAATAAGTATGCTTTGAGCATGTATATTGGTGAACTTCTGTGCGTCTCAGATAAATAATGTATGCATGTTTAATAATTCCTGTAAACACCTCTGTTCCTGTTCAGGTTATATCAATGTGAGTAAACTTTTATTTTAAAAGTAAGTAGGTAATTGTTTGTTGCACATGAACTTCTGTTGCATGCATATATAAGTATAATTTTAGTATATTTCTGGTTTAAGTATGCATGTCGGTTCCTGGGTATTCTTCTGTGTATGAGTTCAGAGTTTAAAAAAATATATTCAAATCTTCCATCAAATTTCTGTTAGGTATTGGAAATCAAATAAGGATTTGTTGTTTAAAACTTAAATTTAGATTTTTAAAAGCTGATTAAACCTTGTTGTAAAATATGATTACTGTAATCTTATTTTACAGGTATCAAATGATAATTTGATAAAATGGGTTGTTGTAAAATATTAATTCAAGTTCATAGTTTGAATCCTTACTGCAAATCATGATTTTTAAAACAAAAATGAAGATTTTTAGATTGGTGTTTTATGAGCAGTTCGTATTTGAATAAAAACTGCATTTTCACAAATTTCAGACAATTGAATCAATTTAAAAGGTTGAAATTTAGATTGAAGCAAGTATAAACATTGGTGATTTCGTGAAAATTATCAAAAAAAAATTTATTGCCTGAGATTAGAGTATGAGATCCATTTAGGGCTTGAATTCCTGTTTTTATCCATGTCTGTATTGTGTCGAGATCATCTCCATAACACGATCGAGTGGATCGAGCTTCTGAAGGTTGATGGTTTATCGTGATGACGACGCATGGGCAAAATTTCGGGTCGTTACAGCTTGCCAAAGCCATTAAGGCGTTAGACATAGAAGAAGAAACATGCAATGATGCTCTTACGGACATTCCTCCTTCCTCTTAGAGAAAGAAGTCCAAACATGCAAGTGAATTCTCTTCTGTTATTATGGATAAAGGGAGCATCTAAACATTGATTCAAGTCCCGAGGCAGGAAATTTAGACAAAGCTTCGAAAAAACCCAAGGCGGGTCAAACTGTAACATCCCAGAATTTTTAACAATATCAATTTAATAATCTGTATTAAAATTAAATTGATATTGATATTTTTGTTAATAATAATTCGAATTGATTTAGTAATCTTCTTCAATAAATATTTAATTGGTTATTTTATCTTTTAAAAATAATAAATTGGTTTCTATTTATAATATAAATATATATTTCATATTTTAATAGATTAGCTTTGTTTTAATTTTAATAAATAAAGCATATTTTCTAATTCTAATATTTTTAGTAATTTGGAAATTTGTCTTTATATAATATTAGCTTTTCAAAGTTATAAAATAAATGATCTTGGTTTAGATTTAATAAATGAATCATGTTTTAAAATTCTAATACATATACTAATAATTTGGAAATTTTGATTTAATTAAATATTAAGTTTTCCAAAATATTTAATAAATAAATATATGATTTTAAAATTGATAAGAAAAATGTTTATAATAATTTTGGCTTGAGTTTTAAATTTAAATGAATTAACAAACAAAAAGTTTTATGGCTTAATAAAATAGATAATTTATTAATAAAAATATAATTTCTTTTAAAATGACTTTAATTTAATAATAAGATATTTCTAAAATTAATATCAATAGTATGTTGTCTTTATAAATAGATTTTGAATAAAATTTGCAATTGTTATTTCAAATTAAATTTATATATATAACTTGATTTTTTAAATATTGGATTTTGAATTTGATTTGAATTCAAATTCCAAAGTATAGATTTTTTTTGATTGTTTTAATTTTTATATGTATAAGTTTTATTTATAAACATGATTTGTTTTTATTTCTTTATAAATTTATATACATATTTAATATTAACTAACAAATTAAAATTAGGCTTAATATACATAGTAACTTGTAAATTAAATATTAATTACTCTAAATAAGACAAGTGTTGCATTCTGAAGCTTAATCAAACAAGTGTTATAAGATTAACATATCAATTTGACAAATGTTAAAATAAGTTTACAAGTGTCAAATTTTTTTATTTTTTTTCTTTTATTTGATAAATCTGAAATTTACACTTATATAAGCCTACATCTTCATCTCTTTATTTCTTTTCTCATCTCAATTTAAAAGACAAAGAAACTTAAACCTGTCTCATGCAAATCTGAAAAAACATGAAAACCCAAATTCAAAGTTTTTCTTGAGCAAATGCAGATCCACAAAACAAATCTGCAATTACATGCACCTTCAAAACCCAACTCAGTTCACAAATACAAAATCAAACCCCTCATTACTGCATGCATTTGGAAATGAAGCACATCTGCATCTTCTCTTTGCAAATTCAATAGCAACTGCATTCCAGTTTCAACAGGCTTGCAACTCAATTTTTTTTTTAAAAGATCATGCCTGCATTTTTCAACCTGAAGTCAAACATGATCAAGCCTGCAAACAATTTTTAAATCAAGCATAAGCAAACCTGCACTTCAATCAACAAGTTCAAAGCATAACAGAGGCTCTGCTTCTTTTAATCAGTGAGTAACTTTTTTTTAGAATTTAAAATCTAAAATTGGTTGCATGCTTATATGTTGAAATGAATAAACTTTGTATGTGTTTATAGGTAAATGTCTCAAGTAGATAATATTGAATGCATGATGTATTCTGTTGTCTTGTTACCAGGTTCAACAAATTTTTATAAAATCCTTACCCTTTGATCTAGTATGATAGGATCTAAATCATTAAACAAATATTATTTGTTTTTAACATAGGATAAGTTTGTAAAAAAATTTAAGAAGTTAAAAATTAAGACTGTTGTCTCTGTAATCCAAAATAAATCTTTGTGCATGTTAAAATTTAGTTATACTTAACTCCTTTAAATTATAAATCCAGTATTATAAACTAAATACACAAATCAAAATATGATTTTTAAAGAAAAAACTAAATTTTTTAGTAAAGAGGTTTAGGAGCAGTTAAGGGATGAAATGTATTTGAACTTTGGGGTTGCTCTGGTGATTCATGCATCTAGAGGGAATGGGGTTCTTCCTGGTGATGGAAGAGAGGTAGGAGAAGCTGGGTAAAATGCTACTTGGTGATGTAATTCACCAGAGAAGATGCGGCAGTGGAATTTTCTTTAGAACCCTAGTTTTACTGTGAGTTAAGAATTTGATCACTACAGCTAGTGTAGTTGATCGAGTGACTGGATATTTTGGGAATCGATAGATGGGTTGTGGTTGAAGTTGAGGCCGGAGGGGTTGACCTTCTGATGGTCGGAGTGGCGAGCAAGAAGCGTTGACAGGTTTGAAGGGGGACTGATGGTTGTTTCCAGGTTTGGGCATTTTGGGATCGAACTCGAATTCGAGAATGGTAGCATGAATCTATGATTTTGGTGGGTTGCTGGATCATTTTCTGGTTTGTTGAGATCATCACTGATGATCAACGGTGGCCGTAGTCACCATGCATATGCACGGTGATAAGATGTACCTGGTGCTGTTAGGTTTGCTAGTGGAAACAGGGGAGGTTTTTGTGATTTGCTCAAAGTTTTTGAGTAATTGACTCGGGGAAGTCAGGCTTTAGACTCGAAGCAAATTTTTGATGCCTCGCGTTGAACTGTGCTTTATAGGTTTTACAGAAACCTTGGATTTCTGTTTTAAAATTTTTAAAATCTGAAGTTTTAAAATGTAGAGAAAGATTTAAACCTAGTTTAAATTCAAGTTTAAATTGAATCAAGTTTAAATCTAAAATCACAGTTTTAAATAAAATGAAGTTTCAAAAATTGAACTTAACTAACTACTTTATTTTGGTAAAAGTAGTTTGAACTTTTTAAAAATGAAGTTTTGTTAAAATATGAGCAAGTTTAAAATGAGGTTTAAATCTGGAAATTTAAAAATGAATTTCAGTTTTTAAAAATTAGAAGAAGATTTAAATTTGAAAATTTAAACTAAATATAAATTGAAGTTATTGAATTTTAAAATGATTTAGTTTTAAAACTCATTTTTAAGACAAACACTTGTTTGTCTTGAAAATTTAAAAAGTTTTAAATTGTTTAAACTTTGATTAAGTTTAAAATATATTCATTTAAATCATGTATTTAAAATGAAATTTAAAGTAATTTCAAAAGTAATTTGTTTTCAAATAAATTTGTTTTTAAACATAATTTAGAAATGTTTTATCTTAAAATTAATTAAGATTAATGTTTTGAAATTAATTTAATTAATGGAGTAATTAAGGAATGGTTAATTAATTTAATTGATTAATGATTTGGAATTAATAAATATTGATTAAGGATTAATCAATTTGTAATTAAGATCATTAATTAGATTATTTAATTTATGATTAAAGAATCATTAAGTAATTAAGTTTTAATCAAGGTTAATAAATTAAATAATTAAGGATTAATTAAGTGACAGTTAACTGTTAGTTAATTAAATAATTAGACTTTAATTAATGAATAATTAAAGATGATTTAATTTGGGATTAATCTAAGTTAATTACTTAATGTAATAATTAGAGAATGGTTAATGAAGGTCATTAACCAGGATTATTTAAATAATTAATTAATGTGATTAATTTTTACAATTAATTAGATTAATTAATTTAATAATAATCATTTGTGAATTGTTGAGTATAATTACTTAATGAAGTAATTAAGAAATTAATTACTTAAGGTAATTGTGATTGTTTAATTTAATTAATTAAGTTTAATTAATTTTAAACACTTGAGGTTTTAAAGATAATTACTTAATGTAATTAATGGATTGGAAATTACTTAGTGAAGTAATTGATTGATAATTACAGGTTGTAATTTATGGAAGATGTTTAAAATGTAAGTAATTTGAATTAAATTACTTAGAAATTAATCAAGGGATTAATTAAGAAATTAATTAAGGAATAATTAATTTGTTTTAATGAAGTAATTAAGTTAGTTAATTATTGGATATGGTTAATCAAGAAGGATTAATAATTATGGGTTAATTACTTAAGGTAATTAATTTAGGAAGGTAATTAATTAAATATAATTAAGGATCATTATTAATTAATATAATTAATGATGTAATTAAAGTTGATTAATTATGATTAATTAATCAATGATAAGTAATTAAAGGTAATTAATTAATGTAATTAATTAAGGAATTAAGGTATTTAATTATAGTTAATCAATTAATTGAAGTAATTAAAGGTTTATTACTGTTTGGTTAAGAATAATTAATTTGTGAAATTAATTAAGAATAATTATATGAATGTAACTAAGGAAAATTAATCAAGGGTGATTAATTAAGGTGATTAATTTGAATGATTAATTAATTGATTGTAATCAATTAAATGGTTGAGTAAGCAAGGTTTATATTGATGAAATAATTAATTTATTTTATTTTAAATATGAAGTAATTAATTTAATTCACTTTAAATTAATTAGAGATGGAGGTAATTAATTTAATTCATTTTAAATTAATTATATTGTGATGAGTAAATCTTTGCTTAAATATGAATGGATGACATTGATTGCCTTGAATAGTTGTGATCTCAAAAATGAGATAAGTGATGTCGTGTGGTATGAATGCTTGGTTGCATTGTGATGATAATATAGATTGTCTATTGTGATGATGATATGGATTACCTATTTTGATATAGATCATCTGTTTGGTTTGATAATGTTGATTATCAATTGTGATTTGTGAGTTATCTATCTGTGTGTATATAGATAATTGAATTGTTTTAAACTTTAAAACAACTTGGACCTAAAAGACACGCTTTGTATTTCCATTAGACTGGGATCGGGTTTCCATATTTGGATATCCAAAAACCACATCGATTCCAATTAAACGTTAGGTCTTGAATCCAAGTGGAGCTTTGTGAAGACTCGAGGTGTAAGAACTATTCGTCAGTATAACTCTAGGGGTGATTCCATGATGAGTTTGAAAAAAATAGTACTTACAGGTTCGAGATGGTGATTTAGAGTGCAAGGGCCATGGTCGTTGACTCTGAGGGTGATTCCAATATGAGTGCAACGAGATAGTGCCTTCGGTTTCGTTCGAACCCGGAATGAACTTGTATGGATTGAATGCTTTCAAAACATCATCAGGTGGATGATGAGCATTCTAAGTGATATATCCTATAAAGGTAATCGTAGCCTCAAGCCTCATCAACCGGGAATGGCTAAAACAGGAGAGGTACAACAAGGCTAAGTGGGTCATGCCCAAGTAGGACGAGATTTTCCCCTGTCTAGAGGTCCATTTTATTTCGGCTGTGTGGACGGTTGTTGAGCTCCAACTGTCAAGGTTGTCTTGTTCAGAACTGTTCAGTAAGGAATGGTTCCGGCCTTGTGTTTGCAGGGGAGTGGGCGTACTCCTCGGTACGGTGATCTAGGCCACGTACTGTGACGGACGGTACCCCAGTAGCCCTGCCATTATATGGAATCCAAAATCCAATAAGTGCCAACGGTTTTGATTGTATTACCCACTTTTGTGGCCAGTAGCTGGAATTTAATGAATGTAACAATTTCGGCTATTTCTTATTTATTTGAAAACCCTAGACACTATTATAATATCATCGGATTTCCTATCAAATGTTTTGGTTAGCGTAAGGTAAAACTTTTCCATGTTTATGTGTGGGAAGTCTTACGTGATACCTTTCTTTTCAAAGGTTTTTAAAATTTAAGCAACCTTAACCTGTTACTCACACCAGACCCATGTCTGACCCGGAGTTTACCTTCTGTTTTTCTTGAACTCTTGGTTACTCAAATTTTTACGAGTAGCCAAGGGATTCGGGTTAGTTTTGACGAATTATGGAGGAGCAATGGAGCAGGAGGCTTCTACGAGTAGATATATATATTTCCGCTGTGTAGATTTCTCTGAGTAGTTTCTTGTATTGTGTTGAGTTGTATAACTAGACAGGTGTTTATAACTGTCTAGTATGTGATGTGTAATCTGTGTAACTCTGATAGTGGTTGTAAACTATGTAATATTTATGTTATTAATATAATTTATTCGTTCCGCTGTTAAGATTCTATGTTGTTTCTTCTTTCCTTCTTTCATTTCTCTTTTTTATCCCTTTCTTTCTTATTAATGATGCGTCATTCTGTGGAGATGGATGGCGAGTCATTACAAAAACTCTCAATCCCCTTCTAGATATTACTTTTCCTATCTCCCCAGAGTCCATCAACTACAGGTGTGCCGATCTTGGTTTGCTTCTTTCTCTAAATGATCTTCTTCCTTTGAAAGCTAAGACTCCATCCTCGGTGATGAATTTTGAAAAACTCGCTCTACTAGCCATTCTATCTCCATCCATCACTCCTCTTGGATCATCGTGGCCTCCAGCTTATTTTGATGATAACCTTTTCAGTATTCTTAAAAAACTTATATCATCATGTTTTTCTATTCGATTAGTTAATCTTAACTTTCTAGATTCCGTTTTAACTTAGATGGGCTATATATTCTAGGTCAGAAAGCATATATTTCTTCCGTGAGATGCTTCTTAAGGGCCCTCCAATGAAGTGGCCAAGCTTAAAGAAAAGTTCTCTTTGCTTAACAATAGTATGATTGACATTGCTATGTGAGAGATGAGGTTACTTGAAAAGGACAAACTTGCTTCCTCTTTTGAAGAAAAGAAAGCTAAGTGGTCTTTGGAAGAGGAAATGAAAAACTTGAAGCCGACCTTGAGTTGGCTAATAAATTCAATGAAGATCTTGAGGAGGTGATCGAGGAAAAGTCTAAGTTAGTTAAATAGAACAAATTGTTAGAAAACCAACTACAAAGGGAATTTAGTCTCTTAGACCATTCTAATAAAATTGTCATTGATGCTAAGAAGGAAGTCACTTCCTTCCTTTATATTTCTCTTTCTAAATTCATTGAAAAGTATTATGAAGATGCTTTCTATGTGGCTTACGCTGACAATATCCGAAAATACCTAGATTTGACTTGCCATCTCTTTCAAGTTCGAATGAGAAGTTCAAAAGAAAGTTCGGCCTAAAGATGAAAAAGGGAAGGAAGGCTCTTGAAGAAGAATTTAAAGATGACGTTCCTATTGATGAAGAGACAAGTCCTAACGGAGAAGAAGACGATGACGATGATGATACTAATGACAATAATGATGATCGCGATGACGGCGATGATCGTGATGATGACAATAGTGGTGACAATGGAGGTAATGAAATAGGTCCCACTGGATAACTAGATAATAAAGATGGATTCGGTGATGCTAATTCAGACTCAATTTTTCAGGAAGTAGAGACCGCCAATATACGTGATCCTCCAAGGAAAGATTCTCCTAAGAAAGGCAACGCTCCCTAAGGCCAGAAACCCAAGGAAATAGAGAAGACTTCTTCATCTTTGGTTCCACTTTCTTAGGTTTGGATCTTTTTATTCAAACACATTAAGTTATTAATTAACTCATACTTTAACTAAAGAGAAAACCGAAATATCATTACGACGTTATATTGGAAAAGAATCAAATAAAAGCAAGCCGGTTGAACAAAGAATTGGATAAATACCTGAAAAGGTACAATGAATTGTCTAAAAAATATAAGAACCCTGCAACTAGTGCATCAAAACTAAGATATTTTAAAGAAAGAGAAGTTGCTCCATAGATGAAGATAGCACGCCTCTATTGGGAAAATCTCTTGGCAAAAAATGAAGAACCGATGGCTCTCTTTTGGATGTTGATTAACGGTAGGCATATTTTGGAAGTGTATCTTTATAGAGCTTATTCGAGGGGCAAGTTCATTGACTTCTCCTACTTAGGTGACAACTACCGAGTTTTCTCAAACGCTTTTATCATAGATACATTGATGAGCATTGGTCCGATCCTCATCCTGGAGTGTGTTGGAGTCTTCGTAGAGTTGCGTCTATCCCTCTTTCATCTCATTCTCTTCCCCCGAAAAGACTCAAATATAGCAGGAAAATATTCATTTTCAAATTGTATAAGTAGTCAAATTAATATGAACTTGAGTGATTATATTTTGTATCAAGTAGCTTATAATCGTTTCTTCCTTCGTTTTTCTTTTGTTTAGTCTAATATCATATTTTGCATAGATTAGGGAAAATTCGAGTAGTCCTATTTCTATGGAATTATTGAATAAGCTTGTCAAGCTAAAGAAGGATCTTTAAGGAGAATTCTTTAATTTTTAGGACATCTCAATTAGCAAGACACTTTTCTTAGAGATCTTTAAGAAGTCTACGTGCAATTTTCTCATTTTTGCTTTGACACTTGGGTGATGAGAAAGGCAGACTATTTAGAGAAATCCAAACTTATCATGCCAATTTAATATATGATCATGCTAGCTCTCCGATCGGGAAATGGGATCATTAACGTTTCCCTCTGGTTTATACTTCGAAAGAAATTTAAGCTTCCTTTGATTCTACGCTTACTTTATCGGCTAGGTCATTTGAAAGAGTTAAAATTGTAGTTTCAAAACTTTAAATAACTGTGATGTAACTTAATTTCATTTTTCATTTGTAAGCTTTATTGTTATCAATGAAAATTCTTATGCACATGTGTTGATTTTTGTTTACTTCGATTAGGAAAACCAAATAACACTCGCTTTGGATCCTGCAGATGTTCTTTCGTGAGGAATTAAATTAAAGATTGATTAGCCATTGACATTGAAAAGAGGAAGTCCTTCCAAGATGCTTCAACTTTGCATTTTTCGAACAACCTAGATGCGTAGGAGTGGCACAGGAAATACTATCAGTTAAGGTCGATATTTAGAAAGCATAAAGAAGTAATGTCGAGCTTAGGTATCCAATTAATGAGAAAGTCAAAGAATCTCAAGCATTAAGAGAAAAGATTGACACCGCTTTAATTTCTAAACCCTCAGTTAAGACTGATGTTGAAACGGCTAACTTATATCAATGAATAAATGGCACCTAGAAGTGGAATTAATAAAGAGTCAAGAATTTTGTCAACCATTGGAACTTATTGCAAGTGGAGGCGAATCCGCCCTCCTTGCTCTTACTCCCAAAAGGGAAATAGATCTTGGTCTTTTGATAGTCAAGAATTTTCTATTATGACAAGATCACCTCCGGGCTTAAGTGATAAAGTAATCTCCAGGTGGGGAAACAAGTAAAATTTGAGTGTATCCAACACTTCAACAAAAAAGTGGAACAAAAACATTTCTCAGCATCTCAATGATTATGAAAGAAAAGTTGAAAAGCTTAAGCATGAGAAATACATTCTTAAAGGAGAGATTAAAGAATTAAAGAGCATGGTTCAAACTTTGAGAGGGGCCAACAAGACCCTCCATTATGCTTTGAAGATCCAAATCGATTCAGTTGATGAAGCAAACACTATTCGTGGAAGGAAAAGAAAATAAAAGAACTTCTGGACGTGGCCATTTGCTACATTACTAATCCTTTACATGCCAAGGATGTGGAGAAAACTACACAAAGCCTTAAGCCTTAGCAGTGATTTGCTTTAAACAAAATTTTCTTTTATCTGATTTCTGTACCTATAACTTTATACATGTTGAATTAGATTGTTAGAAATTTGTATTTGAATGAATATTACTTTGGTTGTAGTTTCAAATCGAATATTGATTCTTACTTAAAATCACTCGTGATGGATATATCTCTTTTTCTGCATTTTGAGCATTTGATGTATAACTTGATATTTACAAATATTTGTCTCCATTAGTAAATTTTCAACAGCTTGCTTAGTAATAGAGATTCCCATTAACTAAATTCAAATCTGGATCAAGGATTGATTTAGCACTACCTTGCCACTAGAAAATCCTTTTTCCAACAATTTGAATAGAAATTCAGAGAGCCATTCTGCTCGTAAAGCAATAGTAATAGAAGACCAGAATACTAGTCTCGCAATAAATGAAGTCCGAAAAACCTTATCTGACAATAATAAAAGAAGACCAAAAATTCCTTATTTGATAATAGAAGAAGAACAGAATCTGATAATAATAATAATAGAAGACCAGCAACCCTTCTCTGGCAATAATAAAAGAAGACCAGATATTCCTTATCTAACAATAATACAAGAAGACCAGGAATCCTTATTTGACAATAATGGAAGAAGACTAGAAACCCTTATCTGAAACAACAATAGAAGACTAAAAATCCTTATCGAGTAATAATAATAGAAGACCAAAAGTCCTTATCTAATAAGAATAGAGGTCCAAGAATCCATATCCGACACTAATAATAGAAGGCTAGAAATACATATTTGGTAGTTGAAAATTACATTTGTTGAGGAGCATAAATAACTTACATTTGATTTACTTTCTTCGAAAATATTTGATTGATTTGAAGAGCTACTTGACTTGGATTTTGGTAGATCTTCCTCTAGAAGATTGATTAAATCAGAACACTACTTGGCTTGGATTTTGATAGATCTTCTTCTAGAAGATAGATTGATTTGGACTACTACTTGGCTCGGAACCCTTGTCACCATCCTAGGTGATGATTTAGGTGATGATTTAAGGCCGGTATGGAACTTTGCACCGGCTAAAGGCTTCCCATCGTCCTACTAGGAGACGCTTTAGTGAGGCCTTTGATGATGGCACTTAAGGCTGGTTTGGTGCTTTAGTAAGGCCTTTGATGATGCCACTAAAGTTGTACTCCATCATACCTTTAGAAGGCATTTCAATGAGGTCTTTGATGACGGCACTGAAGGCTTGTTCGTGCTTTAGTAAGGCCTTTGATGATAGCACTAAAGGCTTACTACCATCTTAGACAGTGGTTTAGGCTTTCTATTGTTTTAGGAGAGTTTTACTCCTCAGCCATGTAGAAACACTTAGAAGATCTGAATTTATTAATGATTAACTTAACATCTTCGCACAAATTCGCTCATCTTTCGTTACCCTAAGAAATTGTTAATGATGTTCTCTAAGTTTCGACGTTGGTTTGTATTATGCCCATTGGTCTGATGATAACAACAATATGACCCTCCAAGATTCCTTTCATTCTTTAGATGTTTCTTTCGCGAAGGCAAATAATTGAGTTCGTCCTTAGTTGAGAGATAAAAGTTCTCATAGGAAGTGGTAAGAGTACAGTTCTTTGAAAGCCATGATCTTCTGGAAGTTGATCCTTTGGAATTCCTTTTTTCTCCTTTAAGAAGGATAGGCTCCTTAGCTTCCATAACAAGCTTTCTTTTCAAAGAATCTCGAGTTTCATTTAGTCCTTGAGAGTGGTTAAGAATACTTTTCCATTTTCTAGTGAATCGATCAAAATTATTTTTCATTTCTCTTTCGAAAAAGGTCCTACTAGCTTTTAGTTGAATCTCCTTTCTTATTTTTAAGAAGATATTATTCTTCTTGCACTGTTTTCCTAGGACGAAAATCGTTGATGGCCCTAGATGGAATGAATTCAAGCTCCATTTATCTGGGTTGCAAGATGCTACTTGTCTGCTATTTTTTTCCATGATTTGTGATGCCCTGATTCTTAACACTTGTTGTTTACGAAGCCATGGGTAATTAGTGATTTGATAAGTGAGCCTAGTTGTTCTGGGCTCGGAGGATCCTTATTCGGACATCTTAGCACGACTAATTGGCATGATATCAAGATGTAACATAGGTTAGCATGGAAAGGAATGTGCTTGGTTAGACAAGTCCTTTAAGCACTAAATATGCAGGCTATGGTAGTTCTTAGGGTTTAACGAGGAAAAAGGTTCAGGTTCTCATTCTTGCGCTAAAATCTTAACAAATAAATCGTTAACTCTAAAAGTATATAGAGAGAAGAGTTCTATCGAGGGGAGGTTATAGCAAAACTAGTTTAAGTCGTTAGTATGCCTTGAGATTAAGTCCATATTATGTCATGCACATTCAAAGAAAAAGTTTGGGTCATGCTGAGAATCATATTCAGCCAGTATGAAAGTCATACATGAGTCAATATGCAAGTCTCAATCCAAGAGTTAACTTGTTAAATATGCTATGCAATTCTCAAGTCATAGACGAGTTAATACACAAGTTATGAGTCGTGGTCAAATTGATACGCAAGCCATGAGTTCAAATCAAGTCAATATGCTATGCAATTGTTCAATATCCAATCTCTTTGAGTACAAGGTTCAAGTATTATACTTGGTAAACATCCCTAAATTGATTTGGGATTACAAAGTGAAAAGTGTACGAAGTCTGAAAGAATGAATTCCTCATCCACAAATCCCTTAGGCCCGTATTTATAGAGGTAGACAAGCGGCATGGGCTTCGACAAACTTGACTTCAGCATGCTTGGTATCTACGTGTTTAGTTTCAGCAATCATCAATGTTGAGTAGCATTGACCTCCTCTCTATTCCTTTAGTCGAGATTCACATATAATCGACTATGGCATTAACGGCTTCTATCATGATAGTCGAGTAGGTGTTAATACCTGTTTGAGTTGATGCAAGTATGAAGCAATTCCAACAAAAGGTGGCATTAGTAGTTTTTAAGGATATTGACAACGTCCACCGTCAACATCGCTTGCATGGATGCACAGCATCCGCCAATGTTGATGAAATGCACTATATGAAAGATGAGGTGCGATGTTGACCATTAGCGATGTCGATAATGGATGGTCTGTCATTGCTTAGTGGAATCATTTGGAAGCGGCATTGAGCACTAATGATGAGCGGTGTGAATGTAGAGAAAAAATAACCTGCTTTAGTATAATATCGACACCAATGATTCTCAACATCAATATTTAGTGGCGATGAAGTGCAGCAACATACATAACAATACTTAGTAGTTGATATGGAGGATTTACATTGTTGATGAGCAATAAATGAATAGTGGCACCGATGGAATTCAACATCAACGAAATGCCCTTTAGGTTACATCGAAAGTCATTGATGGCTTACGATGTTTGATTGTATTTGATACCACTGCACTCTTTTATCAAGGAAGAGTGGCATCCTATTCCTTCGACGATGATTTATCCTTAATTTCTCGATGTTGATCAATGGCGCCATTAGTGTATCACTAATTGCATGTCTTCGATAATAAAGATGGAAAACGACGTGAGCAAAGAGCAGCTCCACATCATGAAAAGCGATATCAATGCTTTAAAGCACCAAGCTTCATTGGTGCTAATGGTATTCATGTCATCCCATGGTTCTTCAGCTTCGTCCATCATAACTCTTACATTGGCTTCGACACTATTACTTTGGCACTACTTATTGAAGTAGCGTTGAGGTTAGGTAGTACGTCGAACTCCTTTGACGACAATAATGGTTGTAACATTAGAAAAACTTGCTTGTCGCGTGAAGCTTCCTAATAGACTGGTAGGAGCCCACAATGTTTTCAACGTTTCTCACCTTATAAAACACCTTTATGACACCACCATTACAGTTGGGCCTGATCGGTTGGGGGAATTAGAGACGGAGTCAATAGTACTCCATGCCACTACATGTACTGTAGAGCATGGAACTAGAAGACTCGACGATAGAATAATTAGGCTGGTCCGAGTACAATGGGGAGCAAAACTCGATGGAGCACATAGGAAACCGAAGAGAAGATGAGGATCACTCATCCAGAGCTTTTCACTGATAAATTTTCTTTCTAAAATTAGGATTTTGGTTGCATCGTGGTTGCTAGATTGGATGGTTGCCACACTTTTTCACAACCACTTTAGACCGATGCAGAAATTTTTACGCATGTTTTGAGTATTTGCATACATCCTTGCATGAAATGATTTGCACACTCAAGCTAGGATTGTGCTCATTTTAGTATGTCTTTGGTACGTAATCACATTGCACTTTGGTTGAGTAGATTGTTCTATAGATAACTTAGTTATTAACATGGATATTATTACACGTTATGCTGTTTACGCCTTCAAATATTTCGGGTCGAAATACTTTTTAGGGCGAAAATGTAACATCCTGTAAAATCGTCCATAGGTAAATAGAGTGAAATAAGTAGGGTCTAAAATGGAAATTTTATCAAAGTTGGAATTTTACCACAAAAGTCATTCCATTGTGTTTGTGACAAAATTTTGATATATTTCCATTTATAATATGCTGCAAACAGAGCTCAAACAAAGAAGTTATTTGCATTTGAAGTTTTCAAATTTAAATTAATTTAGTTTGAATTAAAATGAGTATTTAAATTTAGGGTTGAATTTCAAAAATTTATTGTTGATTTATTTAGAAGTTAAGTTAAAAAATTAAAGTTAAAAGTTGATTGGGGAATAAAATAATCATGCAACAGAAACAAATCAGCGCACCCTAACTAAGTGAAGAGGTCGACACCTCTGACCCTAAGTGGTCGACCGGTCTATAGAGGGCAGTCGACCCCTATTCAAAGTGGCGGCTATGGTTTTTCATTGTTACACACTACAGATTTATCCGTTTTCACCTAAATTCATCCTACGATTCTGGTGCATTTCAACCCCTATAAATAGTATCCTATCTTCTCTATAGTTTAGTCATAAATATTTGTGAAATACCTCGAGCCTCTGCCATTTTATCTCTTCAGTTAGATTCAAAAATTCAATTATAAATTCAGTTAAGGATTTTAATCCTTTTCTAACTATTCTTTTAATCTACCCACTTCTCCTCCAACCTCTCTGAATCTAACAAAATTATATATACACCTGTCCTGCGCTGTCTATGTATATTAAAAGAAAGAGATCTGGAAAAGAGTTGCTTTGGTGTTGCAAATCCGTACAGAAAGAGCTAAGGATAATCTATGAGTAGAAACCTTGGTAATTCTTTTTCAATAATTGATTAGTATATCTATGGATAAAAATGCCTTAGAGATTTTGGGATTGCAAAACAAGATAGATAAAATCCACCAAAAATTCCTTTTTATTACAAAATGTCAATTCTAGATGGAGATTCTTAATTATTATATTAATTTGATGGAATTTACATTGTTTATATGATTTTTGTTAATTCCTAGTCTGTTCGACTTCTCCTTCTTATTTTTCTTTAGTAATAAAATAAGTTTTTAGAGTATGAATTCTATAGTTTACACCGGTTATTCCATACAAATTCCTTCATTCATCTATTTGAAAAGAGGCGTTGAATAGAAAATGAAGTTGGAATTGCAATTCCTATTGTTTAGGATATTCTGTTGAATTGATGTAATAAACTGAGTTTCTATTTCTATTTATAAGTTTATTTATTGCAGTTTGGTTATAGATATTTCATCCTTGTTATGAATATTAAAATCCATTATTATTGTTTTTTAAATCTTGGGAGTTTAAAGGAAAATGACTTTTATTAGTATTATGGTTAAAAGAAATGACATTTAACGCTAGTTTACGACATATAAACCACATGCTAAATATAATTAGAAATGAACATATATTTATTTCTATTAGCACAATAAACGTATAATTATGGCGTATATTGCATAGTTAATTAGGTAGCAATTTTCATTAGTTTCTCCCTTTAGGAAGGTAATTAATATTATAAGGCGTAATAAGGGATATTCCTTATAAGGCCTTAATTATGAAATGGTGAGATAAATATTATATATATCGGGAGTATGTAAATTATGGCTAAGTCATAAGGATGCGAGGTTAGTAGAGTTGAACGACAGAAGTTTGCCTTTCACTTTAAGGCTAATAGTAGTTGTGTATACTTCCTATTGATGTGAGACATCTCCTATGATAAATATTTGCGATGATGTGAGGTTAGCCCTAAATTCTGTAGGGTAAACCCGTCCTATTTATCTGGCTACCAGCTCCTACGAATAGTCGGACTAATGTGGGAAATCATTACGATTATGGGTCATAACATGAAGGGCTTGCTTAGGGGTCTTGAGGTGTTTAGTGGTTGTTTGAGGGCCGCCTCTTTTCCCCAAATGAAGTATTAATGGGTACATAGCTAGTTATTAGGCATGACATGTGGTATCTCGGTAGGGGTCCACTTTGGGATAAGGTATTAAGTGATTGATTTAGGGTCTTCCTTTCCATAAAGAAGTATTGAGTGGCTCAAGAGATTCCATGTGATGTCAGCTAGATAGTCTCCTTTGAGGGGTTTGCCTTCGGAATAGGTATTAAATTATGGTGTTTGGCTCAGTTGTGGTCTTAAATGACCAGAATCTATATTTTCCAATAAAAGGTATTAAGTGGCTTGGATGTTATCTCTCTAATTGTTAGATATTTATGACTTGGGATTTGCTATATGATATTTAGAAACTTGCTTAGGGAATGGAAGGTATTAAGTGGTTGATTATGGACCCGCATCCTTTCCTTGTGATAAGTATTAAATGGTTTTATGTATGTAGACATATTCTTTTTTTTAAATATACTTCTCCAGTACTGAAATTGTAAGACTCGAGATTTTTATTCACTAAACATTTATTGTTCTGACTCTGGTGTACTGAAATGGGATTTATTCACTAAACATTTGAGATTGCCATTGTTACTCATCCGTTATAGAACTAGCGTAATTGATGAATAATGGTGGTGGACCGTGAATGATAGAGGTGTCGTTGACTAGAGAGAGATGGTTTAGATAGGATCTTCGGGTCCTTAAGCAACCATCTTTAAATAGAGTGGGCGGTTGGTCAACGAATAGAAGAATAGGCATAGCTTTTGCTAGGAATAGAGGCATGGAGGTACGATGGTACAGAGATTTTTTGGAGATTGAGGAAAGAGGAACGGAGGTTTGAGTCCTTCTTCTAGCACCAAAAAATGTTAGTGAAGTGTTTCGTCTTTACCATACTCAACTACATCGTAAAGAAATCTTAGATGCCAATTTGCTTCCATAAGTTTGAATCAACAGTTTCAAGCTGCGTTAAATCTGCCTTGGAGAAGCGGCCATATTATCGGTTGCTTACATAGCCTTGCAGTCACACTTCAACTGTTTGTTGAAATGCCAAAGTTATTTTTGTAAATAAATGGAAATCAAAATCACATAGCAGAATAATAAAATTAAGGACATAAAAACCTTTACAAGGTCCAGATTATAGCCAATCCTACATCCATGGGATAACCCACTAGATATTTTCCCTTTTTTTACAAATTATAATGGCCCGATGGCATAAAATATTTTTATATTTTCCTTATTTTAGGAAGAAGGAAGAGCTGGAAAAAGAAGATTCCTTCCTTTCCTCATCCTCTAGTATTTCCTTTTGTAGTATGAAAAGTGCACCATTGGTTATTGTGATCATCTTTTATCCTTTTTCTTCAATCTCCACTTTCAGAGTTTTCCACTTGCCATTCATCTACAATGCCTATTCATTGTGCATAGATTAATGATGAGTTTTTGGTGGGAAATCATGACATTGGTGGGATCCTTGAAATTCGATGCGGGATATCTAAAATATTTAGGTGGGAAGCCCAAGTCTGCATGGGTTGGCCTCCTCACTCTCAGAATGGAAAATGTCTTGAAAGGAATTGGTGGGGGATCACCCTGTAGCTTCGCTATTTTATTGATGCATATGAAGTGCTGTAGTGGTGAATATTGCCTGGTGTTCAGGCCGCGCTGCCTTACTAATACTTTTGCTATCTTTGCTTGACCTGATAACATGTTTGGTCAGATTGGAATAACATTTTCTCATTCTACACTGATGGTTGACTATGCCTATGCCTAGAATATTCCTGAGGATATTCGTAATTTAAGTCGCCCTCTTAGCAAGTATGCTTTGACTGCTAATGAGAGAGAAGGAACTTCACACCTGTCGTTTACTTTGTAAGTTTGGTTCTGTGTTGAATCGTATTCCAAATGGCCCTGTATATAACCCCTTTGGAGTGCTGTTGGCTTAGTGCAGCATGTCTAGGTTGCCCATAGTATGTGCTGGAGTAGGCCTATTCTTGTAGGCATTGTAAAATGTGAACTTTAGAAATTTTAGTACATCTGGTATAACTTCTTATGCCTCCGTTCACTTTATGTCTTTGATTTTGGATGTAGTCACTGTGGCCTGCCTTTGTTTCCTGATGCATGCAGTATTTGTCTTTTGTTGTGGTCCATTGGTTACGGGCTCGGGTCGGATTAGGTGTTGTGGCTTCAAACCGGTTCCTTATTTAGTACGAATTTAATCGATTCACTTTCATTTTCTTTTCCTCTAATCTTCTTGACATGAAGGTGGCTTCCATTGTTATACATTCTACCCTACTTTCCTTTATTGTAGTTTATGGTAAGAATGGTATAACTCCAACTATAAATTTATCATTTTGAATTTTGGAGACATATGTGCTTAAATATTGTTTGAAATTAACACACACACACACACATATATATTTACGTTAAGGGGTAAGATTTGATGTACACTTCCATAAGACCTTGAGAAGCATGAGAACGCAATTGAGTGAAAAGTTTCCAAAATGATAGTATAATAGAATATCTATTGTATAAGACAATCATCGATAGAGGATGACTGTACTTGTCTATGTAAAGTGTTTATGGAGTATGACAATGTACATATCGTATTCTAGCCGTATGTTAGTGTATATGACTTCACAAGCATGTGGAGTTAATATTATTTTTAAATTATTTAGTATTTATGATTTAATGACATAAAGTAAATGTCTTGGCTTGCATATACTAAGGTATGAAGGAGATTTAAGGAAGGTGAGATTTGGTAGGAAGAAAATTGACAAGTGATAAAATTAGTTCTTTTAAGTTATCACTTGAATTGGAAGAACTATCTTACGAAAGTTGACCTTTTGTGCATAACTTATTCTCAATTCCGATGCCTATGGAAAATAAGTTAAAAGTGCACAATCTTGTATATGAATTTTTTGTAGTAATATAGTGTCCACTACAAATAAATCACCATCCATTTGAGATATCTATAAATTAAATGGTGGAGTATGGAGACCTCTTGAGAGTCCTAACTGTTAGTATACTTAGAGGGAATACAACCTCCATTATCATAATGTCATGCTTATGGACTTGAAGAAAGAGTTTAGTAGGGTATCTCAAAGGATATGAATAAGGACTTTTATTGATTGAGGATGTAGAATGGGAAAAGTATACTACAAGGTATTTCACGAGGAGATATGTCTGTAGTAAAGTATATTTAAATTAAAGTCATACTTGGTTGACATATGATTAGAGACACCTTACTGAAAGTTGAAGTGGTATGCTAAGGAATGGAAACGACATTGGAATGGAACGTATAGAGAGTTCGCAATGGGTGGCATAGTGTAGGTGAAGGATTCACTCTTTAGATATGTTATGTTGGAAAGCTAACGCCTTCGGTTTTTAAGCCTTTTTCGATTTAATAGAGAGTAGGGAAGTCAACACATTTGAGTGAGCTTCTTGAAAATTTGGGGGTATTCACATGAATTTTAGTTTTCCCATCTGCGACGTACGTTGATGATTCAACGGTTATGCTAGAGCCTAATCAGCTTGATGAGGTGAATGTAGATATGGAATCTAGAATACTCTTTAGGTATTACCATCTTAGGACTTGATGTGATATGACATAAAAATGATGGAATGAGATTAGTCCAAGTACAACGAAGAAATTTTTTAGATGAGAGAACGTCAGAACTCGAGTAGAGAATCCGAATTTCCCCATCACGAGCTCTCTTCCAATAGTTTCCCTTTTAGTTAGTTTGTAGGCTAATTATCTCGTTAGATTGTTATTTATTTGCACGGTTGCTTTAGCTAGCTGAGTTGACATAGGCATGGATGTGTGAATATTAGTTATGGTTGTATGCACATCGTTATAATGTGTTTTGGTTGCTATGTTTGCTTATTTGAGTTTATACTAGTTTATTTCATATCATATTGGTTTGTATGTATAAACATTCCAACCTAGGATAGGTACCTATACCTAGATGTTCTAATTTGTGCAATAGAATCTTATATATGCTATTTATTGTTTGCTTATATATGCGTTTACATATATTTTTATGAACACGGTCATTTACTTGTACTTAGATATGGATGTTGCACATGGATGTAAGGATGGGCATACATATAGTAATATATATGTGTGTGTATGTGTGCGTATATATATATATATATATATATATTAGAATTTTATATATGCTATTTATTATTTCCTTATATACACGTTCACATATTATGTTTATGAACACTATTATTTACTTATACACTTAGATATGGATGTTGCATATGGATGTAAGGATGGACACACACACACACACACACACACATATATATTAGGATGTTTGCACACATGTTTGTTGCATTGCACGTGCATTCATATAGGAGGCCATAGTTGCATTTGCACTCTTCTTATATTATATCATCCTATTTTATCAATTATTTGTGCTATATACTCTTGGTTGTGGTTTTTCTTATGTTTTATAATGGATGTTAGATGGATATAGGTATGTTTATTTTGTCTATGTACAATGTAAAGGGAGTTGCATTGTCCACTCTTGGAATTTTGGGGACGAAATTCTTTTAAGGGGGGAAATGTAGCACCCTTTAAGTTTACAAAATTAAATAATCAAGTTAAAAGGGAAAAATCATAATTATTTATAATAGGGTTTGCTAGAGCTAGAATTAAGGATCGAGACATATTCCATTCTCTAGAATGTCGCTTTGATTTTTGTTAAAAACCAGAAATTTGAAGAAGTCAAACCCAATGAAATTTTTGTAATTATTAGTTTCAAGATTTAATACTAAACATGTGTTAATTCTAACCTATAAATAAAAACGTAAACTCTATTTTATAATTCTACTTTAACCTAAAAATATTAACACTAATCTCTATCTAATCTCCAAACAAAATCAAACCAAATTTTCCAAATCAAATCCAAATTATATAAATTAATGTAAACTAATTAGCATAAAGGGAGCTAATCAAATAATTAAAAGTAATTGTGAGAATGTGAGTTTTGAAGGTATGGAATTTCTTAATAGGAAAGAAGAAAGAGGATTCAAGTTCAATCAGAGAGGATGAATGATTAATCGGTGGGTGGGACTCTTCATATTTGCATTTATATTTATTCACCTTTTATGGTCGTAGGTCGAAATATATGTGATGAAATTGATAATTAAAAGTAAATTTTTTATATACCTAACTATGATGTAGTATGTCTTGGTTAGATAGTTAAAAAGTAAAAAAGAATTTCTATTGTAATTAGCAAAAGTCAATCTCGACCTAATTAAAAAGTGTTAAATACAAAAGTGTTCCAAATTAGATATATTATATATCTAAATTGTATTTCTCGATGACACGAATTCATTAGTGGTGTTCATCCATTGATTGGATGTACGAATTGATCAGGAAACGTGATGAAAGTTTGATAAATGTCAACCGTTCATTTCCCTCTGTTGGTGATACATTGACGATATGAAAATCGTGGGGGCATAAATGTGTAAAGGAGGTTGCGCAGGTTCACGTGACGGTTGTCTATCAATCAAAATTGACATAATATGGACGGACTTTGCCATTGAGGTCGACAACGGCGGTAGTGAAGATAGGCATTCAAAGGGTGAGTCACAGGCTACTTCGGGATTGATAGGGTGTAGGGAGTTCTCTAGTGGTGTTGGATTCTGGTCTACATGGCCATAATAATGGTGGAAAGGCCAAAATGTGGCAGTTGGTAAAAGGTATTTAGCAAGTTGAGGGAGTTGGTTGTCAACCCAAAAAATGAATGAACATCTTGGGTTGAGTATGAAAGCACCAGCCTTGTTTCTACCGAGCAATAATATAAAGAATGAATGTAAGAAGAGCAGAAACAGTAAATAGACAGGAATATTTTTATAATGGTTCGGCTTTTATTGAGGCCTACGTCCACGTATAACTTTCTATTAACTGACTGCTGTTACAAGTTGAATCGGATTATAATATGATTGAATCTTCTAAGTTAGATCAAGTCACATGTACCAAAGTTCACTGGAGAATCACAATGAACTCCTATATGACTATTGTGTGGGAGAAGAAGAGTAAAGAATAATCTTTGTAGCATTCCTGCAGCCAGTCGCGAAGATCCTCTTTACATTGCAAGTAAGATCGTAATTATAGGGGTTGGAGAGTTATTGTGCTAGGCTTTCTTACCAGACACTTGTAAATGACCGTATGAAGGTGCACTGTAAGTTTCATCTTGAGCTAAACTAATTTGATGGATTGCTAGTGATCGATAAGCTATGGATCGTTATCGATCCATAGCTTGTGGCTTGCTGGCTATCCAATGGCGTGAGATGCATCCCCTCTCCTTCTCCTTTGAAGTTTACGACGATCTGGTAAAACATTATTGATCGCTAGCGATCCACAGTGCATGGATCGCTAGCGATCCATGTACTTAGTGGGTATTTGAACTTTGTCTTTGGACTGCGTCTATTATTGCGTGTTGGTGTTCCCCATGCAATTTCATAGTATGTTGCCTTGTTTTGATGTCGACCCACAGATTGGTTGCATTAGGCTGCTAATTAAACTAGACAAATGCTTCCATTTCGATTTAACTAGCTTGGAATTCAATTAATCTTAGCCATTGTCCGTAGAATACATATTGGACCATGACGAAAGTGGATTCATAGATCTACAAGCCAACATTATGGATCGTTGGCGATCCATAGATGATGGATCGCTAACGATCCATCACCTTGGCATGTTCTCGCTTTACTTTCCACTGACCTTTCTTAGTTAGTCCCTCTAGTCTTTTGGTTGGCTCTTGAGCTATTTTGACTTAACGAAGATGTTTCAACTTCCTTCTAATTTTTTTGGGTTAAAAACCCAGATAACATTTTCCAGAATATGCCTTCGTTGAAAACAAGGCATGCTCTGGAAGTAAATTCTTTTTAGTTTTTGCTTAGCGAGGTTCAAGTATCGTGTTAGAGCCATGCGTGACTTTGGCTATTTAGTTGCTCGTTAAGTTTTAACCTAAATTTTTGTTGCTTGTTATAGAAAGCCAAGTTTGGCTCCATAACTTTAGAACGCCTTTAAATAGATTATACTGGCTAACTTTGAAATTGATCAAGCACAGTCCGATGAATCTCTAGCGGTCCATAGCTATTGATCGCTAGCGATCCAATGGCTTAGGCTTTTTTTTCATCGTGCAATCTCCTATATAGCCTTCTCGAGCCGATCCACCTTCATTTCTATCTTCCTCTTGTGACCCGAGCTACTTCTTGCGATTCAACCCAAAACTTGACCAAACCCTAAATCCATCCACTCTACCACAGTCACCAACCACCTACTGCTAGGCATCTTGCTGTTGATCGACTTGAAGCTCGACGTTGCTTTGACTTCAACCCTACCTCCTGAAACCCAGTTTCTTGGACACCGTCAACCCTACCTTTCTAGATCGCTAAGTTGCTGGACCGCCGCTATTGAAAACTACAATAATCTTTTCCCTTTTATTCTTTATTCGAGGTGGATGATGTTGATTCTAATGTTCGTTTAGCAATTTGACGAGGGGGCTGTGTTGGTGATGATTATCATAAAAAATCCGAGTTGATTGTCATTTTAATTGACTCGTACTAAGTTACATTGCTGATATAACACGACGCATTGCGAATTGGTTTCGATCCTTTCGGAGGGGAATAACAACTAGCATCTCACAAGCAGCTCAAGTTGTTGTTGCCTCCCGAAGAGTTTGGATTGGTCTCATTATTGCACACTCGTTGTACCTGAACTAGGAAGAGCTTTCCGCGTTGCTTCGAACAACAGATCCATTATCGATTGTTGATCGATAAAGAGTTAGTGTAGAAGGACTATTTAAAAAAATGATATGAAAATCCCTTTCCACTCTTTATTATGAGCAAGGTCTCTACACAGGATAGATCATTCGTAGTGTTCAGGACAGCGGGCTCATCCCCCATAGATAACGCACTGCATTTATCCCGTTATATACTTTAAATTCGACGTGACGGTGTAAATCGATGTTCCTTTTGAATTCAAGTGTTGTAAGGGAATTTTCATTTAAAGATAAGATTACCTGACCGCGTTGGATGCGGGTTCTATTATATATAATGAAGTATCCGTCTTCCTGCCGTAAGCCCAGCGGAGGAAACCCAGCACTTTCAGAAGATGAATCGTCGTCTATCGCCCCTTCCTCTTCTGCTCCGCGGGCTGAATATTGTCAATTAGTGTTAAATATGCGAGTATATGACTTTTGTTTGATGATAATAAACATATATATATATATATATATATATATATATATATTCATTCAAATGTATTTGTTAATGTACTATTTTTTTTTCATATAACTAAATAATACTCGTTGAATAAAATAAATAACACAATATTGAAATTCAAACAGATATTTTTTTCAAATAAATATTTACCACAATTTTGAATAGTACAAATTTGAACTCTCACTGTATATATAATTTCAATGACACTACAATTTTCGAATACATCACAATATCTAATTTACAAATACACCTCACTACATATCGCTCATTCACTTGTATTTATCTTCAACCTCATTCCAAATTAAATCCAGCATCTGAGCAATCTGCAAAAATAAATACTGACGCAGTAAAATTGAAAAAGAAATATTTTTGCAGTATAAAATAAAATGTATTTTGAAAATATTATTTGCCTCAATTATTTGGGTTGTTCGTTATCATTTAAACTTGAATTCATCATACACGAATAGCTTGTGACATGCACAGTGTATCACTGTACATGCCACAAGGCCGTGCACACCGATATATACACTTGATAAAATTACAGGGACAGGTGAGCGCAGGTCAACCCCAAATGAAAAGCCGGGTTCAACTCAAGTGCAATAAAAATAATGTCACGATATCAGCACAAGGTCAAACCCGAGCTACATGCTGGATTCAACTCAGGTGCAATTCGAAAAACAAATCCAAATGTATAAATGCAATAAAATGGTCCGGAGCAACCTCACAGCATACTTGTATACATTTATGTGTACTTCAAGTACGAATGCACAATTGGAAACATGAATAACAAAGTGAGGCAGAAGCCTATTCTCAAGCAAATGAAAAATCAAATAAACAAGCACATATTCAAGTACATATGAAGTACATGAAACAACACTTCAACCTGAACCAGACAGTGCACATTGTAGATACAAAGAAACTCAATGAAGTACATCAAACCAGAACAGCAAGTGGAACTGACCACATAAGAAAAGCTTGACCAAGTGGTGAAAAAACAACACAAGAAAATGAACAAAACCTTCTGTAGTGAACAGGCAAGTACAACTCTAACTGGAGACACACAGAGGCAAGCTCAAACCAAGTACACACAAATTGTACACATGGTGATAAAAAAGTATTATGTGGATATGCAAGCAGTGTAGCTCGATATCAAAATGACAACAGTGGATGAAGGATGAAAACAATGCATACCAGTAATGTACTCAAAGAAAATCCAGACACATAAAGGACGAAAACAATGAACCAGTACACTGTGAACTAGCTCGAAACAAGCCATCGAACAGCAGAGCAAACTGAAGCAAATGCATATCAGACTGCAACTACCAAACAATCACCAGAGTAAATGGAGCATATACATGAACCAATATAAGGCACATAGCACCTATGGTCAAAAAACCAGTCAACAGCAACCTCGACATACAGTGAACAGTGCAGTAATGGATATGCAAGCAAATGCAGCAACATGTACACAATGTCACACCTCTAATGACACAAGATTCAAGAGTGCACTTATATACATATGAGATAGCAGTTCAAAAAGACTCAAGTATGCAATTCAAATGCAAACCGACTCAAATGAACAAAGTGAACATGCATACCAGACTAGGAATGAAACTCACAAGCTCCAAACTGGAACAGTGATGAACAAAACATAAATGAGGTAGCAGTGTCAAAATAACATGGTACAAGTTTGAACAAAGCTCAATAGCACAACATCAAGCAACAACAAGTGGACATGTAAATGAAGTTTCATGATAAATGTCGAATTCATGCAACAACAGGTACAAGTCAAGTATGCCACAAAGATGAACAGAAGTGCCAAAGTCACAAATGACCGAAGTCAAAAAGAAACCAAATCAAACAAGCTATGGCGGTCACAAAAGTAATTTGAAGCCGTGATGAACAAGCCATCATCAAATTATACGAAATTGACAAAGTCATAGAAATCATCAACATCAAAACAAAATCGAATGGCCGAGATAAAAAATTGACAAATTCAAATAAATGTATACGAACGAAAATCAAGGGTTTCGAACCCTATATAAATAATAAACATCATCGGCAAATCTAAATTCGAGTTCAAGCATATCACAGATCACAACAACAATTAGGAACTCGAATCAAGTCGAGCATAGTATAAATCGAAAAAGGAATTTCACGTACCAATCTTTCAATCAAGTAAAGGAACTCGACAACTTGAAGCCACGAACGAATCAACCGAAGAAAGCAATCGAAGCACCAGATATCAATTTAACCAGCGACTTCAACACGAAGCCGTAATTTTCGAGCAAGCAACAAAGCGCCATTTTCACAAACAAGGAACGGGCCGACATAGATAAAAGAATAAAAGGACGAGCTATTTTTATCTCTTCAATGTTTTGGGCTGGCCTTGTTTTTAGTTGGGATTTAATATTTAAAATTAGGGTTTTGTTTTAAATTGTTTTTAAATTTTGTATATTCTCCTTTAAATAATTGTATTTTCTAGTCGTGCGACTAGGGCACAAACTACATGGCGTAGTTTGAGAATTCACAACTCAATGGCTGAGTTGTGGCAGGGTTTTAAGCGTAGAGTTAAGGCTAGTCGATAGCGGGTGTCGCGAGTTTACGTGTGTAAGCATCTGACTGCTTAATTTCTAGTAGAAACTTTGGGGGCAGCATGTAGGTAGGGTTTTGCCGAAGCTGGGTAAATTCTGCGTCGTTCTATTTCTACATTTATTATTCTGCTATTATCTTTGCTGCTATTATTTTGATATATCTATGTTGAAATAATTTTATATAAACTTCCGCAATAAATTTTTATAATTAACACCATCACCCTATTCGCCCCCCTCTAGGGTGAAATCGATCCTACAAGTGGTATCAAAACAAGGTACAAAAGACATCTTTGTTTAAAAAAATTTATTTTTCAAAAACCAATTTTTGTTTTAAAAATTTGAATTTTTAAAATGGCTTATTTTAGTAATGCTTTTGCGGAGGGTCAGTCCATAGTTAGACCATCAATGAAATGGTGAATATACTTACCGGAAAAATAGGATGGAATTTTTTCTGAAAACCATTGACGCTTGGGCTACTGTTGAAACAGGGTATAGAGCACCAACTATGATTGTAAATAATTAGGTAATAAATAAACCGAAAGATCAATGGACAGATCTAGAAAATAAGTTACAGAATACTAATGCCAAAGTTATGAATTCGATTATTTGTTCATTAGATCAGTTTGAATTTAATCGTGTCTCACATTGTCTAACTGCGTATGAAATATGGCACACGCTAGAAGTGACTCACGAAGGAACATCTCAAGTCAAGGAATCTCGCCTTGCCCTGCTGAGTAGCGAATATGAGAATTTTACAATGGCCAAGGAAGAAAATGTTAAAGAGATGTACGGACGGCTTTCCAATATCGTACACAAATCAAAAGCTCTCGAAAAATCTTACACGGAATTGGAAATAGTCCGAAAAATTATCAGAGTCCTTCCACGAAGTTTTGAAGCAAAAGTGACTGCCATTCAAGAATCGAAAGATTTAAAACAAATCAAAGTTGAAGAACTCATCGGAAATCTCACCACTTATGAGCTAGAAATGAAATTCAAGGAAGAGCGTAGAGGAGGATATACTCGAAAGTAACCAATAGCTCTCAGAGGAACAACTGAAAGTGATGATGAGGACGATGATGATGGAGCAGCAGAGTTGGAAATAGTAATAAAGAAATAAAAAAGGTGGAACTGCAAATACGGAAATCCAGCTCTAAATCAAAAATTAAAAAGCATAATAATCAAAGTTTTAGATAACACAGAATAGTGAAAAATCATCTGTCATAAGTGCAATCAACCTGGACACATCAATCCCAATTGTCCTCAAAATCGACGCGACTTTGAAAAGAAATCAAAAAAGAGAAATTTTGCAGCCACGTGGAATACAAGTGATGAAGATAATCAAAGTACTAGAAGTGAGAGTGAGAAAGCAGATATGTGCCTTCAAGGTAATATAACTGATAGCGACGATGACAAGCCAAGCGAGGTATCAAAACTCACTCACTCAGAATTACTTATATATTTCCACGAAGTAAATGGCTGTTTTGAACGACTTAGGGAAAAGTATGCTAAAATTGAATCACAAAGAGATAGTTTGATATAAGTAAATGAACAACTTGAACAATTAGTTAAAAAACTATCAAAATAAGTTCCCTAAGTGTGATAAGTCTCCAACATTCGAAGAAGAGATTAAAAAATCAGAAATCAAAATTAAATGGCTTGAAAATGAAAGTCTGATTTGGAAAGAGAGTGAAAATACGAGAAGAGAAAATTCTATTAAAAGGTGCACACAATTGTTAAACGAAAATGAATCTCTCTAAACACAAGTCCAACAACTATCAATGACTTTAGATAAATTCTCAAAAAGTGAAAAATCATTGAATATGCTATTGGGAAAACAAACTGTTAATACAGTTAAACAAGGACTTGGATATAATCAAACTAAAGTTGTTAGGAGTGAATTTAATCAAGTCAATTCAATGTGCACAATTTGTAGAATATTTGGACATAATCAAAATAATTGTTCGTATAGACCCAAACACGTAAAAGCCATTCCAATTTGGGTTTCAAAAGGCACAAATATAAAACCTCTCAAAGTTACACAAATTTAGGTGCCAAAAGGAACATATATAAATAGTTACGGGTCTCCACAAATTTATTTTTCAAAATCAATTGCCACTAACAATCATGGACCTATAAAAACAAATAGGTCACAAAAAACTTTTAACGTGTAGGTGTGACAGCCCGCAGAATCCGTACCCCTTGAATCAACAATATTCTACCTCTATTAACTCAAGTGGCACAGAATTACGAGCCATTAGGGTTAAAGAAGAAGAGATAGAAGAAGAAGAAACTAAACAATATCAGAATCTCACAGTCGCAGCGGAATAAACTATAATAATAAATATAGAACTTTACACAAAATGAAATCTATAAATTTTTATACATCGCATCATCAGAGTATCTCATACATCAAATTACCATTCAGACATACCATACAATCACAACAGCGGAATACACATATATATAGGTAATACGTCTCGGACTCCAGCTCCTCTGCTGCTCCAAAGCATCATGTCCTGTACATATAATACTCGGTCTGACCCAAGCATTATAATGAAATAACACCCGAGTCAGTCTAAAATACCAGCTGATAATAAATATGCATCCAAATTGATTATTAAAGTTTCAAAAATCCTTTGAAAAACAAAAGCATCTCGTAAGACCACGCCACAAATAAACATGTCGTCTTTTTACCTTACGATAGCTAAAACACTTTTTATAGAAATCCTCTGATATTATAATAGGGTCTATTTACAAATACTTATAAAATAGCCGAAATTGTTACATCCATTAAATTCCACCTAATAGCCACAAAAGTGGGTAATACAAAACAAAACTCGTACAAGGCTCGTAGGGAGAATGGATTTCCATCAATGGCTGGGCTACTGGGGTACCGCCCGTCACAGTACCTGGCCTAGATCAGAGTATCGAGGAGTACGCCTGCTCCCCTGCAACACAAGGCCGGAACCATTCCTTACTGAACAGTCCCGAACAAGATAACCCCATGGTTGGCGCGACCAACCACCCACTAAGCCGAATATAAAGGGACATCTAGACGGGGGATGTAACGACCCAGAATTTTTATTAATTAAAATTTGAATATTTAATTATTTTAAATATTAATAAGTGAATTTATAAGTCAAATAAATTTTTATTTGAATTATTGGATTTTATTGAATAATTAAATCGATAATTTAATATGTTAAATTATGGAAGTAATTGAAAATTGAGTTAAATATGATTGAAAATGATTTGTAAAATTTTATTTTATCATATTGAAGTTAGAATGATATTTTAGAACTTTTAAAATCGAATTAAAAGTTAATTTGTGAAAATTGAATATTTTAATATTTAATAATCGACTGTAAAATAGTCAATTTTTGAACAGTCTCAGAATTGAACGAAACCAGTTCCATTGGATCCATAATAGTTAGTTATTACAGGATTTCAAATTTCATGTCAATCAGAGTTATCGTTTGATCGTGGCAGCTCGAAACGCATCGAATTATTTTTAATTTAAATTTGGCGAGTCAAAATAGCCATTTTTCAAAAAGTCTCGGATTTCGACGAAACCAGTTTCATCAGATCCGTAATGTGATATTATTGTAAGGTTTCGATTTCGTGTCAATTGGATTTACCGTTTGTCCGGTACAATTTAAAACACCTAGAAAATCGCTTAAATCGGTTTAATTCAAATTGAGTGTTTATAGCCATAACTCGCACATACTTTTGAATTAGCTTCCAAAACCTATTCCATTGTGTCCGGAACGTGGGATAAACCCTAGGAACGTCAGTTTCGGCGCGTAAATCGGAGTTCAGAATTTCCGGATGAATAGTGTTCGAAAATTCCTTATAAATAGCCCCTACCTTTCAAAATTTTAGAAAAATAAAAACCTAACCCTAGCTTTATTCATCAGGCCGCCACTTTGGACCAAGGGCTGAAAATTCGTTTCCTTCTTCCTTTAATTTATTTCAATCCGTCAAAAATCAATGAAAGTTGTTAACTACAACATTGTAGAGGATAACGAGGGCTTTAAATCTATACGGATATGATGGGGTTTAGTGTTGTGTGGAGGGAGATATGGGGGGCCGACAGTTGATGTTTGCGCACGAAAATCATGGAGCAATACATGACCGAGCTCAAGGGGGAGGCAGGCGTGGGTAGAGGAGGTGTTGAGCTTCGTGATGGTGGTAGTGTGAACGAGTATAATCGTGTGTGGTGTTAGCGAATTGAAACCCTAAAATGGAAGAGTGGGTTCGGCCTTTCAATTGATTTCCTGTAGAAGTTGCGTGCAAAAGGGAGAGGGGGGAGACGCAGTGCACGGCTATGATCTGATGGAAATGAATCTAACGGCTGTAGGGTTTTAATTATAAATTAATGATTGTAATTAGTTGATTTAAATTCGTGTAAGTTTAAAAATTCATAACTTTTTCATACGAGGTCGAAAACGCGCGAAACCAGTTGCGTTGGAATCGTATGGACGAGCACTACGCGATGGAGTTGGTTTGGAGTCGTTTGGAGTTAGTGAGAATTTCGGGTAAAATTAAACGCGCGTTTAATTTTATTCGAAATAAAAGCTGAAACGGAAATTAAAATCAAGGTGAGAACTTCTCACTCAATCGAATCGGTTTCGATTTTATTTTAAATAGTTATTTAAAATATTTGAATGCATGTTTGAATGATGATTGATATTTATTGATTGTTAAAATAGACATTATGCGCCGTTAGTAAGCGGATGTTATTTATTAAAAACATATACCGCGAATATTTCATAAACAGTGAAATTGGTATTATATATAATATCAATATATATATATTGGCATATGTATATATTGGAGTTGATTGATTTCCCGTATTTTTTAGCGGATGAGACCCTATTGCGCCGTTATTAAGCGGATAATATTTAATAAGAACATATATCGCGATAATTTCGTACTGGAACGAAATTGGTATTGTGCTAATGTTTTTGGATGCAGGAAAACAGGTTGGAGGGATCCAACTGGATTCCTCAACAGTTTTTATTTAATTTCGGATATTTTGATATTTGATGGATTATCATATCGATATATGATATCGTTGTTGTCGTGATTGACTATTTGGTATGTAGCATCATTGGACCAAGTTTTGGAATTTTAAAATGATTTATAAAGTGATTTTTGAAAATATACTATATGTTTGGAATTTGATCTATTTTAAATAAATAAACGTTATAATTTTTAAAGTTATAAAAATTATGATTTTTGAGAAAAATAGTTAAAACTGATTTTTGAGAATATGATGCTAATGATTTTATAAAATAGTTAAATCGGAATTTTTGAATTTATTATGAAAAGTTGAAATATAAGATTTATAAAATTTAATTATTTTATGAATCAAAATGATGAAGTTTTTAAAGGAATTTAAAGACATTTAAAAAGAATAATATAAATTGATTTATATTAAGAGATTTATAAATGGATATTTATAAATTGAAATATGGACATTATAAAACGAGTTTTTATAAGTGTTTGAATGAAGTGAAAATGAATTTCATAATTGAATGGAATTTATAGAATTTTATACGGTGAAGTTATAAATGAAATTTTATAAGCAGTAGGTTTATAAAATTAATTAAGTTATTAAAATAATGATTTTGGATAAATGAATGAATCTTATAAGTTATAAGATTTATAATTTGGGAAGTTAAAAAGAACGATTTTGTAAAATAATCGTTTTATAAGTATTTAACTTATAATATGAACTTTTAGTTTATAATTTAGTTATAAACTGGAATAGGTTAATAAAGGAATTTATAAAAAGGAAGTTTTTATAAATAAATAGAAATGGAATTTATAAACGTTGTTTTATAAATCCGCAAACAACTTATTTTGATAAGTTAATTGCCATAACTTATTTAATGGAGTTATATTCACATTTTTGAATAGTGAATAATCCTTTGAATTAAAATGAATAAAAGGATGAGATTTGTTAACGAAGTTTATTCACATTTTTGAATAGTGAATAACACGTTAAAGAAAATGTTTTGGATTTGGATGTTTTAAATAGAATTAAAACGATCTAACGATGTTTTAAAATGTGTTGAGATTCGAAACCATAGATTTCAACATTTATTGTTGAAATAGACGTTTTCGAGAAATAAAAGGAAATGGTGGACTATAACACTGTTGTTATAGTAAATGATTTCCGAAAGGAAATGTTTTGTATAGTATTGGGATTTATATATCTATTTTATATTTGAATCCCTATACTAGTGATTTTGGGTTGTCGTAACGATGTTTTACGCAACATTCGTTTTGGCCCAAATAAATATGTTAAGAGAATGATTTCCTTAATAGAATGAAATATATACTTAATTCGATTTAAGTATATTGAATATTTTCCAAGTGTTGAAAATAAATAAAATTTGTGAATTATTTATTAATAAATAAGTAAGGAAATGTTTTCCAATATGCAGTGAATATTTAGAATTTATCTTTTTGAAGATAAATTGAAAATGGTAATTGAAATCGTATATGCATGGATATTTTAAAATATAAATTCATTATGGAATTTATAAATGAAAAGTGGAATTTGTTTAAAAATAAATATTGATTTATTTTTGAAGTATTGAAATTGTATATCTTGTAAAGATATTTTGGAAAATAAATAATTTGGAAAATTATTTGGAATCTGGTGATGTGTGCATATCCATTGATAGTTCAATAACCGACTATCAATATTTCCCTTTGAATGGGTATTTGATGTGATTTGATTGAATTTGAATGCCACACTTATTTTTGAATAAGCGCTCACTATTCGGGTTAACCGGGAAAGGACCATGGGGTCGTATAACCCATTCCGAATATGTGATACATCGTTGTGAATTGCATTTGAAGATCGGTGTTGAAGACCGGATATTTGCGAGAGCGATAGGATGAACTATCGATTGACTCTGCACCGAGTTGCTCCGGTATAGAGTTCTCCCTAAGTGATGGGAAATCTGATCAGGATTGTGGATATCCGGATTGCAAGGACTTCTTTGTAAGTGCCTTCGGTTTTGTTCGAGCCCGGAACAGACTTGTATGGATTGTATGTTTGACATTACAAGTTGAGATATAAAGCCGATTTCTTTCAAATATATTTCTGTTGGTGGCGGAGAATTTATTCTTTTAGCTTAACACCCTTCTCTGAGACGTACGAGCTCAGAGGTTATATAGTTGAAGTTATCAGCGATATATTCCCAATTTGGTAATGTGACATGCTGAGTGATGCTGAAATGATCATTGTGTTGATTATTTGTGATAGGATCATTTGTTTGATCGTCTATCCTTGTGATCATTGTGTTGATCATTTGTTGACCCAAAGCATGGCTTTTGTATAAAGTATGTTTTTGTGGACGTGACTTCGTCGAGCCTCACACCCCGGAATGGTCAAAACAGGAAAGATGCGGCAAGGTTATGAGGGGTAGCTCCCTTTAGGGTATGTGCATTTCCTTCTGGAAAGGGTGGTATCATGGTATGGAGCCCAGATACTTACTCATGTTGAAACACTATATTTTATTACTGTGTGGTGTTGTTGGTGACGAGCGCTCGGTTAAAAGGTCCAATGGGACCGGGGGATGCCATATTCGTGTAGTAGTTACCTAGTGATAAAGGTAACCCGGCCTTGTGTTGGCAGAGAGCTGGTTAAGTTCTCGGGGACGTCCAGCCAGAGGCGTTTCCATGTGGCAATGGGAAGTTCCTTGGCCTGACCATTTGTTGGAAATCCAAAGAAACAATACGAGACTTGTACGGTATTAGTTGTATAACCTGCTATGGAATGTGGCGATAACCTGCTATTGAACATAGTGGCTATAGTAGGCATAAGTGCGGAATGTCTATGCTGGCTAAGATTTATATCTTTATTTTTGAAATGATTTTCCTCTACACTATGCACTAATAATAATATCAAATATTGTTTTAAATGCGTATCAAGCATCTTTGACTATCATAAGGAGAAATCTCCTCCGATTCTGCGTTTGCATGTGTGTGTGTGCGGGAGGCCTTATGGTAGTCTCATTTTCAAAAGCATTGCGAATTGAATTTAAAATATTCTTCTATTTTGATTTTAAAGTAAATAAACTGTTTTGAGTTCTCACACCAGTCACATGACTGACTCGGAGTTTATTGTTTTCCTTCCTAAACTCTGGGTGCCCACCAATTTCCACACGGGCAGTTAAGAGTTAAGGTTTATCAGGGTATTCTGGATATTCTGGAGTTGCTGGAGGCAAGCTGGATGGCATGGCGTATTACTAGTATATAGTATTTCTTTTTCCGTTGCATTGTTTGTTGATGTTGTATGTTGTTGTACACTCTGATAATTTGATGTAATGTAATATAATATGATGTAATAACTGATATAGTTCTTTGTTTAAAGATTATTCATTTATTATTATATGTTGTTCCGCTGCGAATTGTGAGATTCTGATGTTGTTCTGTTGTTTTCTTCTATTCCGTTCTGTTTTCTTTTCTTTCAATCTTAAAATTTTCTGTCTCTTCTCTATCTTTTCCCTCTATTTTCACTCTTCTTTCTTCTTCCTTTTTCTTAAATTCTTTTTAAAACCCTAACTATTCGGTTTTTCGGCAACGAAAATCCGCATACGTTACATTTGGTATCAGAGCATATGGTTAAGCGACAACCATGGTTCTGTTGGGTATTATTCATTAGAGATAGAGTCAGCAGTACTCTAGAATGAGTTTGAGTGTAATAATAGCTATGAGAGCGTATTTGTTAGTGAATATAAAATTGTTTTATATTGTGTTGACTTATCGGTTGATTGTTTATAGATTCCGGTCGATCTAGTCTAGCTAACTATCGTAGATAGGGGTTTCTAAACTCTTAAACAAGATAAACCGACACGATATTGTTTTAAATTGGGTAAATGAAATAATTTTACCTTGATTATATTTTGATATGTAAAGGAATAATTTTTCAAGAATTATTAAATAGTATATAAGTTGATTGTTAGGTTGTTTGAATAATTTAAATTAAAGGATAATTGTATAAGTAAAAAAAAAAGAATTATAAGAATTGAATTATAATTAAAGTGATTTACAATTGTGAAATAAACTTATATATATAAGAAGTGAAACTATATGAATATATTTATGAATATGAGTTGTAAATAAAAAAAAAGTGAATTTAAAGTTAAATGGAATATAACTTAAGAGTTGTTGAATGAAGTTGATATTGGTATCGAAGTAAATTAATAAAGTTAAGTGATAGATATGAACTTAAGTTATATGAATGAAATTCAACTTTAGAAATTTAATTGAATTGAATGAATGGATTGAATGTTAATCAATTGAATGTAAATTTAGTTGATATGGAATAATGAATGTAAGTGTTAATTCATTGAAATCTAATGTTATTGGGAGTTGAATAATTGAATGAAATCAATTTAATTAAACCAATTGAAAGTAATGGTGTTAAACCAAATTGAATGAATGTAAGCAAAGGAATTTGGTTTTAAATTAATATACTTTGGTTGACATATGATTGTTAATTGATTGTATATAATTCATTAAGTGTTAATGAAATTGAAAGCTAAATCAATTGAAATTCAAATTAGAAGTAAATAAATTTGAATGGAATTGAATTTGATTTGGAAGTGAACCAACTCGAATATGAATTAGTGAATATAAACTAATTGAAAATGAATGTTAGTAAGAACATCCACTGTTAATGAATCAAATGTGATTAAACTGAAAAAACCAATTCATTGTATATTAATGAGAATATGAATGAGTATTTAGTTGGTTGATGGTTGAATATATATTGCATTTGTTGTTTGTTTCATTTGCTATGTTGACATATGTAGTTATTATGTTGCTATATGTTGTATATTGATACTATTCTCTATATACATGGTTCTCATGTTGTTTGTTGAGTGTTTAGTAGGTGCGGATCGCGTTTGCTTCGCATTTGGAGCTCGCTTTTGCGCTATATTAGCCGTATATGCTCGCTAATAAAATATAAGGTACATATCTCGGATTACATATCGTACTTTTACACTTTTTTCCCTTCGGGATGCCTCATTACTTGATGAGATGTATATTTGTGATATATATACTGTCATTTTTTTTCGGATCGAGCCGCGCAAAGGAGACTATGGCGAATTTTTCCGAAAATTTAAGGCGTTAGAAATTTTTTTGAGAAAATTGGAAATTTTTTGAAAACTTTAACTTTGATTTTGGAATTGAAAGTTAAACAATAGTAGTTGTTTTTGGAAAAGATAACTAAGTATGATTTGAAAACTTAGTAAAGTATTATAAGAAGTTTAATTATGAATTTTGGGAAAGTTAATAGATTCTATAACTTTACTTACTTGTAATTTCGAGGACGAAATTCTTTTAAGTGGGGAAGATTGTAACGACCCAGAATATTTATTAATTAAAATTTGAATATTTAATTATTTTAAATATTAATAAGTGAATTTATAAGTCAAATAAATTTTTATTTGAATTATTGGATTTTATTGAATAATTAAATCGATAATTTAATATGTTAAATTATGGAAATAATTGAAAATTGAGTTAAATATGATTGAAAATGATTTGTAAAATTTTATTTTATCATATTGAAGTTAGAATGATATTTTAGAACTTTTAAAATCGAATTAAAAGTTAATTTGTGAAAATTGAATATTTTAATATTTAATAATCGACTGTAAAATAGTCAATTTTTGAATAGTCTCAGAATTGAACGAAACCAGTTCCATTGGATCCGTAATAGTTAGTTATTACCGGATTTCAAATTTCATGTCAATCAGAGTTATCGTTTGATCGTGGCAGCTCGAAACGCATCGAATTATTTTTAATTTAAATTTGGCGAGTCAAAATAGCCATTTTTCAAAAAGTCTCGGATTTCGACGAAACCAGTTTCATCGGATCCGTAATGTGATATTATTGTAAGGTTTCAAATTTCGTGTCAATTGGATTTACCGTTTGTCCGGTACAAGTTAAAACGCTTAGAAAATCGCTTAAATCGGTTTAATTCAAATTGAGCGTTTATAGCCATAACTCGCACATACTTCTGAATTAGCTTCCGAAACCTATTCCATTGTGTCCGGAACGCGGGATAAACCCTAGGAACGTCAGTTTCGGCGCGTAAATCGGAGTTCGGAATTTCCGGATGAATAGTGTTCGAAAATTCCTTATAAATTGCCCCTACCTTTCAAAATTTTAGAAAAATAAAAACCTAACCCTAGCTTTATTCATCAGGCCGCCACTTTGGACCAAGGGCTGAAAATTCGTTTCCTTCTTCCTTTAATTTATTTCAATCCGTCAAAAATCAATGAAAGTTGTTAACTACAACATTGTAGAGGATAACGAGGCTTTAAATCTATACGGATATGATGGGGTTTAGTGTTGTGTGGAGGGAGATATGGGGGGCCGACAGTTGATGTTTGCGCACGAAAATCATGGAGCAATACATGACCGAGCTCAAGGGGGAGGCAGGCGTGGGTAGAGGAGGTGTTGAGCTTCGTGATGGTGGTAGTGTGATCGAGTATAATCGTGTGTGGTGTTAGCGAATTGAAACCCTAAAATGGAAGAGTGGGTTCGGCCTTTCAATTGATTTCCTGTAGAAGTTGCGTGCAAAAGGGAGAGGGGGGAGACGCAGTGCACGGCTATGATCTGATGGAAATGAATCTAACGGCTGTAGGGTTTTAATTATAAATTAATGATTGTAATTAGTTGATTTAAATTCGTGTAAGTTTAAAAATTCATAACCTTTTCATACGAGGTCGAAAACGCGCGAAACCAGTTGCGTTGGAATCGTATGGACGAGCACTACGCGATGGAGTTGGTTTGGAGTCGTTTGGAGTTAGTGAGAATTTCGGATAAAATTAAACGCGCGTTTAATTTTATTCGAAATAAAAGCTGAAACGGAAATTAAAATCAAGGTGAGAACTTCTCACTCAATCGAATCGGTTTCGATTTTATTTTAAATAGTTAGATTTAAAATATTTGAATGCATGTTTGAATGATGATTGATATTTATTGATTGTTAAAATAGACATTATGCGCCGTTAGTAAGCGGATGTTATTTATTAAAAACATATACCGCGAATATTTCATAAACAGTGAAATTGGTATTATATATAATATCAATATATATATATTGGCATATGTATATATTGGAGTTGATTGATTTCCCGTATTTTTTAGCGGATGAGACCCTATTGCGCCGTTATTAAGCGGATAATATTTAATAAGAACATATACCGCGATAATTTCGTACTGGAACGAAATTGGTATTGTGCTAATGTTTTTGGATGCAGGAAAACAGGTTGGAGGGATCCAACTGGATTCCTCAACAGTTTTTATTTAATTTCGGATATTTTGATATTTGATGGATTATCATATCGATATATGATATCGTTGTTGTCGTGATTGACTATTTGGTATGTAGCATCATTGGACCAAGTTTTGGAATTTTAAAATGATTTATAAAGTGATTTTTGAAAATATACTATATGTTTGGAATTTGATCTATTTTAAATAAATAAACGTTATAATTTTTAAAGTTATAAAAATTATGATTTTTGAGAAAAATAGTTAAAACTGATTTTTGAGAATATGATGCTAATGATTTTATAAAATAGTTAAATCGGAATTTTTGAATTTATTATGAAAAGTTGAAATATAGGATTTATAAAATTTAATTATTTTATGAATCAAAATGATGAAGTTTTTAAAGGAATTTAAAGACGTTTAAAAAGAATAATATAAATTGATTTATATTAAGAGATTTATAAATGGATATTTATAAATTGAAATATGGACATTATAAAACGAGTTTTTATAAGTGTTTGAATGAAGTGAAAATGAATTTCATAATTGAATGGAATTTATAGAATTTTATACGGTGAAGTTATAAATGAAATTTTATAAGCAGTAGGTTTATAAAATTAATTAAGTTATTAAAATAATGATTTTGGATAAATGAATGAATCTTATAAGTTATAAGATTTATAATTTGGGAAGTTAAAAAGAACGATTTTGTAAAATAATCGTTTTATAAGTATTTAACTTATAATATGAACTTTTAGTTTATAATTTAGTTATAAACTGGAATAGGTTAATAAAGGAATTTATAAAAAGGAAGTTTTTATAAATAAATAGAAATGGAATTTATAAACGTTGTTTTATAAATCCGCAAACAACTTATTTTGATAAGTTAATTGTCATAACTTATTTAATGGAGTTATATTCACATTTTTGAATAGTGAATAATCCTTTGAATTAAAATGAATAAAAGGATGAGATTTGTTAACGAAGTTTATTCACATTTTTGAATAGTGAATAACACGTTAAAGAAAATGTTTTGGATTTGGATGTTTTAAATAGAATTAAAACGATCTAACGATGTTTTAAAATGTGTTGAGATTCGAAACCATAGATTTCAACATTTATTGTTGAAATAGACGTTTTCGAGAAATAAAAGGAAATGGTGGACTATAACACTGTTGTTATAGTAAATGATTTCCGAAAGGAAATGTTTTGTATAGTATTGGGATTTATATATCTATTTTAAATTCGAATCCCTATACTAGTGATTTTGGGTTGTCGTAACGATGTTTTACGCAACATTCGTTTTGGCCCAAATAAATATGTTAAGAGAATGATTTCCTTAATAGAATGAAATATATACTTAATTCGATTTAAGTATATTGAATATTTTCCAAGTGTTGAAAATAAATAAAATTTGTGAATTACTTATTAATAAATAAGTAAGGAAATGTTTTCCAATATGCAGTGAATATTTAGAATTTATCTTTTTGAAGATAAATTGAAAATGGATAATTGAAATCGTATATGCATGGATATTTTAAAATATAAATTCATTATGGAATTTATAAATGAAAAGTGGAATTTGTTTAAAAATAAATATTGATTTATTTTTGAAGTATTGAAATTGTATATCTTGTAAAGATATTTTGGAAAATAAATAATTTGGAAAATTATTTGGAATCTGGTGATGTGTGCATATCCATTGATAGTTCAATAACCGACTATCAATATTTCCCTTTGAATGGGTATTTGATGTGATTTGATTGAATTTGAATGCCACACTTATTTTTGAATAAGCGCTCACTATTCGGGTTAACCGGGAAAGGACCATGGGGTCGTATAACCCATTCCGAATATGTGATACGTCGTTGTGAATTGCATTTGAAGATCGGTGTTGAAGACCGGATATTTGCGAGAGCGATAGGATGAACTATCGATTGACTCTGCACCGAGTTGCTCCGGTATAGAGTTCTCCCTAAGTGATGGGAAATCTGATCAGGATTGTGGATATCCGGATTGCAAGGACTTCTTTGTAAGTGCCTTCGGTTTTGTTCGAGCCCGGAACAGACTTGTATGGATTGTATGTTTGACATTACAAGTTGAGATATAAAGCCGATTTCTTTCAAATATATTTCTGTTGGTGGCGGAGAATTTATTCTTTTAGCTTAACACCCTTCTCTGAGACGTACGAGCTCAGAGGTTATATAGTTGAAGTTATCAGCGATATATTCCCAATTTGGTAATGTGACATGCTGAGTGATGCTGAAATGATCATTGTGTTGATTATTTGTGATAGGATCATTTGTTTGATCGTCTATCCTTGTGATCATTGTGTTGATCATTTGTTGACCCAAAGCATGGCTTTTGTATAAAGTATGTTTTTGTGGACGTGACTTCGTCGAGCCTCACACCCCGGAATGGTCAAAACAGGAAAGATGCGGCAAGGTTATGAGGGGTAGCTCCCTTTAGGGTATGTGCATTTCCTTCTGGAAAGGGTGGTATCATGGTATGGAGCCCAGATACTTACTCATGTTGAAACACTATATTTTATTACTGTGTGGTGTTGTTGGTGACGAGCGCTCGGTTAAAAGGTCCAATGGGACCGGGCGATGCCATATTCGTGTAGTAGTTACCTAGTGATAAAGGTAACCCGGCCTTGTGTTGGCAGAGAGCTGGTTAAGTTCTTGGGGACGTCCAGCCAGAGGCGTTTCCATGTGGCAATGGGAAGTTCCTTGGCCTGACCATTTGTTGGAAATCCAAAGAAACAATACGAGACTTGTACGGTATTAGTTGTATAACCTGCTATGGAATGTGGCGGTAACCTGCTATTGAACATAGTGGCTATAGTAGGCATAAGTGCGGAATGTCTATGCTGGCTAAGATTTATATCTTTATTTTCGAAATGATTTTCCTCTACACTATGCACTAATAATAATATCAAATGTTGTTTTAAATGCGTATCAAGCATCTTTGACTATCATAAGGAGAAATCTCCTCTGATTCTGCTTTTGCATGTGTGTGTGCGCGGGAGGCCTTATGGTAGTCTCATTTTCAAAAGCATTGCGAATTGAATTTAAAATATTCTTCTATTTTGATTTTAAAGTAAATAAACTGTTTTGAGTTCTCACACCAGTCACATGACTGACTCGGAGTTTATTGTTTTCCTTCCTAAACTCTGGGTGCCCACCAATTTCCACACGGGCAGTTAAGAGTTAAGGTTTATCAGGGTATTCTGGATATTCTGGAGTTGCTGGAGGCAAGCTGGATGGCATGGCGTATTACTAGTATATAGTATTTCTTTTTCCGCTGCATTGTTTGTTGATGTTGTATGTTGTTGTACACTCTGATAATTTGATGTAATGTAATATAATGTGATGTAATAACTGATATAGTTCTTTGTTTAAAGATTATTCATTTATTATTATATGTTGTTCCGCTGCGAATTGTGAGATTCTGATGTTGTTCTGTTGTTTTCTTCTATTCCGTTCTGTTTTCTTTTCTTTCAATCTTAAAATTTTCTGTCTCTTCTCTATCTTTTCCCTCTATTTTCTCTCTTCTTTCTTCTTCCTTTTTCTTAAATTCTTTTTAAAACCCTAACTATTCGGTTTTTCGGCAACGAAAATCCGCATACGTTACAGGGGAAAATCTTGTCCTGCTTGGGCATGACCCATCTAACCTTGCTGCACCTCCCCTGTTTTAGCCATTCCGGGTTGATGAGGCTTGAGGTTAAACGTTACCTTTAGAACGTTTTCACTTAGAATGCCCATCGCCCACCTGACAATGTTTCGCAAGCATTCATCCATACAAGTCTGTCCCGGGTTCGAACGGAACCGAAGGTACTACTCCTATTACATCCATTTTGGAAATATCCTCAGGATTAGTAGCGACTAGCCCTTGCACTTCACTGCTCCATCTTCGACTCCGAACACGTTTTTCCATGAAACGTACAAACCGGATCGAAGTGGTTTTCAAGAAATAAATCTCGATCCCAGTCTCTTCGAAACGATCAACGCATTTGTCTAATAATGATAGTCGGTGATTTAACTATCAATTAATATCCACAAACATCCATCACACAATAAATAATTTCCCACATTATTTATTTGCCCTCAGATATCTTTAAAAGATATATTTTCAAATTTCAAAGCTCATTTGAAACTATTCCCAAAGATCTTCCCTTACAAGGTAAATTCTCTACCATTTATTTCCATTGGAAATAACCAAGTTTGAAACAATTTTGAATTAAAACAATTAAACACTTTATTCTGAAATATACTTTAAAATATATAAATTTACTACTAGTTATTTACTCAAAACATAATTTCAAAATATTTAAAGTAAAACTATTTGATAAGATATAACTTGATTTAAACTAAGGTGTTAGTTAAACTAAATTTAAAAAAAAAAGAGTTTGAAAGAGATTAATACTAATTCGATGACTTAGGTCCAAAACTAGCTTTTTATACAAATCCATTTGTAAAAATAATTACTAAGGCATTTATAAATATTTACTATCGCTAATTTATTTATATTTACCTTAAAACAATAATTTTCCCAACACTCTTTTTAAACAAGTTGACTTTTAGACTTTCTTTTAATAAAATCTGTTTAAAACTCGAACTTGGTTTTTCCCAGGGAAACTCATTCCTACTCAAACAACCCAGAAAATCCATTTATAAATTCTGTCGATTATATTTTCAATTCAGATTTATATTTAATACATAAATTTCCTCCCCGGGTTTAAAATAACTTCTCACGAAGCTTAACCACATTTCCATTCCCGGAAAATTCACTTCCAATGTATAAATTTAAAGGCCTTTTTAAATAAACTATTATAAATTTATTTAATGAAATCATACTTAAGGAATTGCTTAACTAATTACCTACTTAAATTTTCAATGGTTTTAAATAATATTTCTGCAACATTCCAATTTGCAATTTATTTCTAATTTTAATTTGAAGGGTTTCTTTTCACATCATATTTAATTTCCACGGAACATTATTATCAAAATAACCCCATTGTTATTTTAACAATTTATAATTTCTTATTGAAATTATCACCAGAAATCCCTACTTCCTCATTTATCGACTAATAAATGTTCCCCTTATTTTTATTTCCAACTTTGCAAATTTTCATTCTTCACTCAACCCAGATTCCAAATTTAAATTCCCTTAAATTATTTATTTAACAATTTCTTTTATTTCTTTAGAAATCTAATTTATTTTATTTTATGTTTTAAAATTCTGTGTATATTCTCGTCCAGCAATATCACAGTACAATTAAATTAAGAGTTATCAATCACAATATATAACAGGTTACAACATCAATTATAAAGATAATTACTATAGTGTGAGGAACCCAGTTGGATCCCTCCAACCTGTTTTCTCTGCATCCACCAATATTAGCACGTCACATGTATATAAATATCAATTCAAACTGATAACCATAATAATATGCAACCAATCACACAGATATTTAAATATTAATTATTTAAATCAACCAATATCCAGATGTGAGTGAGAATAACTCACCTTGAGTTTCGACGAGCGTTCGAAATTCTAATTAAACCGAACGACGTTCGATTTAACCTAAATTCCTACTTGCCCGGAATGATTTCCGAACTGCATCACTGCGTAGTGCTCGTTTCTGCGATCCCAGCGTTACCAAATTCGTTGAAATCTGATACCGTACGAACAAGTTATTAAAATTTAAAGTTTTGTATATAAATTTAAAACAAATCCCTTTTTTTTTACCAAGGAATACGCGGTCCACTCTTCTTTCTCCCTCCTCAACTTCACGCACGTGAATAACAGAGTATCGTCGAACCCAATACCATGTTTTAGGGTTTCCAAACGCGATCCCAACGACGCTTGAGAACTCTATCAGGCCCCGCTACCTCAAAGAGCACGGCGCCACACACCTCCCACTCGAACACGACAAAGCTCGGTCGTCCTCCCTGTGCATAAAACGAGAACAGATGGTGGCTGTCTTGACCATGATTCTGGCCACCACGATGACTTCCGTGCCACTCCGCCGTATGGATGGGTAGAGCTCAAGATGATCTACCACTTCCTAGTTGAGAGTTTGCAAAATTATTAAGTGGATTGATCGATAAATTGAAAGAGAACATCGAAGAGTTTCGGCCATTGAAATAAGCATGCGGCGGCCTGAACGAAATATCTAGGGTTTGATAATAGAAATGAATATATATATATATATATATATAGTTTTATACTATTTAATTAAGATAATTCTCGATTTAACAAAATACGCAAATGAACCCCAAACTACGCGTTCCGACAGGCAACCCTGGGGTTTTTCCGCGTTCTGGACACAATGGAATAGGTTTCGTAAGCCAATTTGGTTGTATGTGCGAGTTACGGGATTAAACGATCAATTGAAAATTAAATCGGTTAGATCGATTTCTAAGCGTTTCGTGCTGCCACGGTCAAACGACAATTCCGTTTGCTACGAAAATTGAAATCCGATAATAACTAACTATTACGGATCCAATGGAACTGGTTTCGTCGAATTCCGAGACTGTGCCCCGGAAGGCTATTTTAACTCCTCTATTAAATCGAGCAATTATAAAAATTGTTGAAAGCGCTTAAAATTTCACTTTTAAAATTTTAATAACTTAATAATAAATCATATAAAATTTATAAACACAACAAAAATCATTCTGGCTCATTCCGGACCAAAATCTGATTAAATTGCATTTTAATAATATTAAATTCATTTTTAAATTAATATAAAATTCTAAATATTAACTTATCGACTTAAGAATTATCTAAAATTCCCACCATACAAATTACACTCAAATAACTCAAAAATAAAATTTTAAAACCATTTTTACCACTATTTAAATCCAGATTTAATTTTATTTGAATTCCGAATATTTAAATTATCATTTTTCCATTATCCAAATTCAATCGGAATTACTATAATTAAAAATTATAGCTTATTTCATTGACTGAACCCGAATCCATCCATTTACAAAATCAATTAAGAATCCACATTAACATTTAAAACGAATTAAATGTTCAAATTCAATGGCTTAAAAATACGGGATGTTACATTCCTTCCCCCTTATAAAAATTTCGTCCCCGAAATTTGCTAAGGTAAAAACTATGCTCAAACTCACTTACTCATCCAAGTTGGTTAGTTAAAAGCTTATATTCACTTTCCAAAATCCTTTAGCTCAAACTCCCAACCCATGTGCTTCATTTATAATTAAAAGCTTTGGTTTCAATATTATTTCAAAACAACATTACTAGTCACTAAACTTTCCCCAAAACCCCAAAAAAATTCTAACTCCCAAAATTTCGACAGAGTCTCCCCTGCACGGAGGAGCTTTCGCGATATCGCGATACAGATATATATATACATACATACATCGACCCACACGGTCGGAAACCAAAGTATATCACAATATATATATATATATATATATCATTTTCCTAATTATATTTGCGTAGGCGTACCTTTTAGCAAATTTTAATAGCGAGCGGCTAATATAACGCATATACGCGCTCCAACTCTCTCTAATATCTTCCGTACCTGTACTAAACTCAAACAAACTCATCAGTTTCAAGATATGAGCATTTTAACAACATTTCCAATGTAAATGCAAGCCAAACATATCTATTTCATAACCAAACCAAGCAACTTCATAATTATGCATGCTAACCTCCTTTATAAACAATTCACAATTCCGACATCATTTAAAATCCTCTTTACAACCCAAACCTCATAGTTTACCAATGTTAACCATATTTATTTCAACAATCCAAAGATTTCAATCACTTTTTAATTTCTTATTCAAATCCAAACTTCATTTTTATTTCAATATGATTAACATGTACTTTACTAACATCAATGTATTCCATTTCAATTCCAAGTTGATTCACAATTCCATTCTTACTCTGAATTTGAAGTATTTGCATTCCGTTTATAATCCATTTTCATCCATATGTAAACATTTCTTATTAAAATTTCAGTCCATTCCAATTTATTCAAAACCAATTTCATTTGCTTTCTTTAATTTATTCACTTAAGTTTAATGATTAATTTCTATGCAGGTTGTGGTTATTCAACCAAATAACCAATTTTAAGCTTGTAACCATTAACATTAATTTCAACTTAGATTCATATTAATTTTATTCAATTTTGCATGGTTCACAATCCAAGCATTCTTATCACATTGCAATTATTAAATTAAATTCTTCCATTTGCATTTAAATTTCATTATCTAAACAAATTTCATTCAAATCTACTAAATAAAGCTTATCCATCATCATTTTCTTTTACCTTCAATTTTCTTAAATTCTTTTAAATTCCCATAATATTTCATTCCTTCTTAAACAAATTTTATTTTCATTTAATTCTCATCCAAATCAATTCCAATCCATTTACAAATTTTAGTGTACTTTGCTTATTTATTCAATCCATTTTTAGAATTATTTTATTAGCAAAGAAACCACTTTAAATTATTTCCTTCCGTTGAATTTATTTACAATTCAAAATATCACCATTATAATTTAATTTCATTTTTCATCTACACTTCAGTATTAGTTACCACAAATTTAAATCCCATGCCACAATTGGAATTCTATTTACTTTCCAAATTTTGACCAACCCATCAAAATTATATTCATCTCATTACAAATTCCATTAAATTGTAATTCAATTTAGTCAATAACCTAACCCATATTAGGTTTTAATACATTTTCCCGATTCATGCTAAACTTATTTACAATACGACCATTTTCAAATGTTCTAAACAAGAACAAAGTTCCATTTTACCCTTCAATTATTAACAAGCTTCCAAAATTATACCCATTCCAGAACAATTTTTGTTTAACTTTAGCTTATACCAAATTCATCTTCAAGCTTCTCTTTATTTAATTCAGCTTATGCTAAATTCATTATCGAATAATCCCTTTGAATTTAGTTGAGTCAAACTTTTATTCATACCATATCTTTCAGCACAATTAGATTTCTTCCAATTCAAGTCTTTCCAAATTTAGATTCAAGTTTTAACTAAATTTATTTAGCCATCTTGCATTCATTTCAATTTTCCTTACCGTCTTAAATAAGGATTTAATTCCATTCACTTTTATTCATAACACAATTGAACCTTGTTATTAATTAAATCCAAGTCCATCCCAATTCCACCCGATTGAAGTTAAATTCAATTCAATGTAATTGTAATTTTCCATATACAAATTCAAAACTTATTTACTAACTCAAGTTCATTCACTTCTTTTATATTTCACTTTATCTTATCTTAATCCACATGTCATTTGAGATTAAGTTTGAATACACCATACCATTCCACTATTTCCCATTTGTGATTTATAACTTCATTTCTATTTTATAAGTTCACCAACTTATTTATTTCAAAGCTCATATTGCTCATTTCAACCCATCTACATCATATAATCACAATTTTCAAATTTTATATATATGTGTATATATCTCTGACCTCTTAAAGATACAAATTTTCTTTAATTTAGTCCCTTGCACAATTTTAAATCCACAATTCCACATTATAAGTATAATACTTAATAGCTCATGGATATAATTTATTATACAGCGACCCACAATTACAAAGTCATCTTACATTTCATTTTAATCTAAGTCAATTAAATTTATAAACCCACTTTATTTAACTTATCCAAGTTAAATTTCAATTTCTTACTCACTTCAATATATTTCATTCTCTTCCAATTACTCAAATTAAATTTTAATCTAAAATTTACATTTCCTTTTTATTAGCATCATCTTTACCCAAAATAACTTCATTAGTTGATGCATTTCAACTCTACAATTTTACTTTTAAACAGAATTTCCAGAATTCAATTACCCAGCTTTATTCCAAAATCATTTTGAAATAATAATCAATTCATACCCATTTGGTATGTCAATCAAATCTCCAGATTTTCCAAAACAACTGGCATACCCAACAAATCCAAACAATGTCATAACCAACCATTTTGGTAGCAATCCATCACTTTAGAAACTCGAAAATGAATTCTAATGATGTGGCCAGCATCATCAGGATTATTTTCCAGCAACTGAAGTGACTTCAATGCTTTCTTACTCTCCCAAATCCGTTTCTAAACAGTTTCCCATTCAAAAATATTACCCAAAACAATATTCCATCATTACCTTGAATCAACACTATTCTACCTCTATTAACTCAAGTGGCACAGAATTATGAGCCATTAGGGTTAAAGAAGAAGAGATAGAAGAAGAAGAAACTAAACAATATCAGAATCTCACAGTCGCAGCGGAATAAACAATAATAATAAATATAGAGCTTTATACAAAATGAAATCTATAACTTTTTATACATCGCATCATCAGAGTATCTCATACATCAAATTACCATTCAGACACACCATACAATCACAACAGCGGAATACACATATATATAGGTAATACGTCTCGGACTCCAGCTCCCCTGTTGCTCCAAAGCATCATGTCCTGTACATATAATACTCGGTCTGACCCGAGCATTATAATGAAATAACACCCGAGTCAGTCTGGAATACCAGCTGATAATAAATATGCATCCAAATTGATTACTAAAGTTTCAAAAATCTTTTGAAAAACAAAAGCATCTCGTAAGACCATGCCACAAATAAACATGTCGGGTTTTTACCTTACGATAGCTAAAACACTTTTTATAGAAATCCTCTGATATTATAATAGGGTCTATTTACAAATACTTATAAAATAGCCGAAATTGTTACATTCATTAAATTCCAACTACTAGCCACAAAAGTGGGTAATACAAACAAAACTCGTACAAGGCTCGTAGGGAGAATGGATTTCCGTCAATGGCTGGGCTACTGGGATACCTCCCGTCACAGTACCTGGCCTAGATCAGAGTACCGAGAAGTACGCCCGCTCCCCAGCAACACAAGGCCGGAACCATTCCTTACTGAATAGTCCCGAACAAGATAACCCCGTGGTTGGCGCGACCAACCACCCACTAAGCCGAATATAAAGGGACATCTAGACGGGAAAATCTTGTCCTGCTTGGGCATGACCCACCTAACCTTGCTGCACCTCCCCTGTTTTAGCCATTCCCGGTTGATGAGGCTTGAGGTTAAACATTACCTTTAGAACGTTTTCACTTAGAATGCCCATCGCCCACCTGACGATGTTTCGCAAGCATTCATCCATACAAGTCCGTCCCGGGTTCGAACGGAACCGAAGGTACTACTCCTACTACATCCATTTTGGAAATATCCTCAGGATTAGTAGCGACTAGCCCTTGCACTTCACTGCTCCATCTTCGACTCCGAACACGTTTTTCCATGAAACATACAAACCGGATCGAAGTGGTTTTCGAGAAATAAATCTCGATCCCGGTCTCTTCGAAACGATCAACGCATTTGTCTAATATTGATAGTCGGTGATTTAACTATCAATTAATATCCACAGACATCCATCACATAATAAATAATTTCCCACATTATTTATTTGCCCTCAGATATCTTTAAAAGGTATATTTTCAAATTTCAAAGCTCATTTGAAACTATTCCCAAAGATCTTCCCTTACAAGGTAAATTCTTTACCATTTATTTCCATTGGAAATAACCAAGTTTGAAACAATTTGGAATTAAAACAATTAAACACTTTATTCTGAAATATACTTTAAAGTATATAAATTTACTACTAGTTATTTACTCAAAACATAATTTCAAAATATTTAAAGTAAAACTATTTGATAAGATATAACTTGATTTAAACTAAGGTGTTAGTTAAACTAAATTTAAAAAAAAAAGAGTTTGAAAGAGATTAATACTAATTCGATGACTTAGGTCCAAAACTAGCTTTTTATACAAATCCATTTGTAAAAATAATTACTAAGGCATTTATAAATATTTACTATCGCTAATTTATTTATATTTACCTTAAAACAATAATTTTCCCAACACTCTTTTTAAACAAGTTGACTTTTAGACTTTCTTTTAATAAAATCTGTTTAAAACTCGAACTTGGTTTTTCCCAGGGAAACTCATTCCTACTCAAACAACCTAGAAAATCCATTTATAAATTCTGTCGATTATATTTTCAATTCAGATTTATATTTAATACATAAATTACCTCCCTAGGTTTAAAATAACTTCTTACGAAGCTTAACGACATTTCCATTCCCGTAAAATTCACTTCCAAAGTATAAGTTTAAAGGCCTTTTTAAATAAACTATTATAAATTTATTTAATGAAATCATACTTAAGGAATTGCTTAACTAATTACCTACTTAAATTGTTTTAAATAATATTTGTGCAACATTCAAATTTGCAATTTATTTCTAATTTTAATCTGAAGGGTTTCTTTTCACATCATATTTAAATTTCCAAGGAACATTATTATCAAAATAACCCCATTGTTATTTTTAACAATTTATAATTTCTTGTTGAAATTATCACCAGAAATCCCTACTTCCTCATTTATCAACTAATAAATGTTCCCCTTATTTTTATTTCCAACTTTGCAAATTTTCATTCTTCACTCAACCCAGATTCCAAATTTAAATTCACTTAAATTCTTTATTTAACAATTCCTTTTATTTCTTTAAAAATACAATTTAGTTAATTTTATGTTTTAAAATTCTGTGTATATTCTCATCCAGCAATATTACAGTACAATTAAATTCAGAGTTATCAATCACAATATATAACAGGTTACAACATCAATTATAAAGATAATTACTATAGTGTGAGGAACCCAGTTGGATCCCACCAACCTATTTTCCCTGCATCCACCAATATTAGCACGTCACATGTATATACATATCAATTCAAACTGATAACCACAATAATATGCAACCAATCACACAGATATTTAAATATTAATCATTTAAATCAACCAATATCCAGATGTGAGTGAGAATAACTCAGCTTGAGTTTCAGCGAGCGTTCGAAATTCAAATTAAACCGAACGACGTTCGATTTAACCTAAATTTCTACTTGCCCGGAATGATTTTCGAACTGCACCACTGCGTAGTGCTCGTTTCTGCGATCCCGACATTACCAAATTTGTTGAAATCTGATACCGTACGAACAATTTATTAAAATTTAAAGTTGTATATAAATTTAAAACAAATCCCTTTTTTTACCAAGGAATACGCGGCCCACTCTTCTTTCTCCCTCCTCAACTTCACGCACGCGAATAACAGAGTATCGCCGAACCCAATACCGTGTTTTAGGGTTTCGAAACGTGATCCCAACGACGCGTGAGAACTCAATCAGGCCCCGCTACCTCAAAGAGCACGGCGCCACGCACCTCCCACTCGAACACGACGAAGCTCGGTCATCCTCCCTGTGCATAAAACGCAAACAAATGGTGGCTGTTTCGACCACGATTCTGGCCACCACGATGACTTCAGTGCCACTCCGCCGTATGGATGGGTAGAGCTCAAGATGATCTACCACTTCCTAGTTGAGAGTTTGCAAAATTATTAAGTGGATTGATTGATAAATTAAAAGAGAACATCGAAGAGTTTCGGCCAATGAAATAAGCATGCGGTGGCCTGAACGAAATATCTAGGGTTTGATAATAGAAATGAATATATATATATATATATATATATATATATATATATATATATATAGTTTTATACTATTTAATTAAGATAATTCTCGATTTAACAAAATACGCAAACAAACCCCAAACTACGCGTTCCGACAGGCAACCCTGGGGTTTTTCCGCGTTCCGGACACAATGGAACAGGTTTCGTAAGCCAATTTTGTCGTATGTGCGAGTTACGGGATTAAACGATCAATTTAAAATTAAATCGGTTAAATCGATTTCTAAGCGTTTCGTGCTGCCACGGTCAAACGACAACTCTGATTGCTACGAAAATTGAAATCCGATAATAACTAACTATTACGGATCCAATGGAACTGATTTCGTCGAATTCCGAGACTGTGCCCCGGAAGGCTATTTTAACTCGTCTATTAAATCGAGTAATTATAAAAATTGTCGAAAACGCTTAAAATTTCACTTTTAAAATTTTAATAACTTAATAATAAATCATATAAAATTTAAAAACACAACAAAAATCATTCTGGCTCATTCCGGACCAAAATCTGATTAAATTGCATTTTAATAATATTAAATTCATTTTTAAATTAATATAAAATCCTAAATATTGACTTATCGACTTAAGAATTTATCTCAAATTCCCACCTTACAACTTACACTCAAATAACTCAAAAATAAATTTTTAAAACCATTTTTATCACTATTTACATCCAGATTTACTTTTATTTGAATTCCGAATATTTAAATTATCATTTTCCCATTATCCAAATTCAACCGGAAATACTATAATTAAAAATTATAGCTTATTTCATTGACTTAACCCAAATCCATCCATTTACAAAATCAATTAAGAATCCACATTAACATTTAAAATGAATTAAATGCTCAAATTCAATGGCTTAAAAATACGGGATGTTACAGTAGGTATGGTGGCAGGCTAAGGAACAACAATAGTGCTACTTGGATTCTAGCTGTTCCAAGCACACAACAAGCGTCAAAGCAAAGTTCCTTAGCCTAGTACAAAGGTGACAGAATCACAATTGGCAACAACGAAAAATATTGTAAAGGTAAAAGGGGTAATGGTATATTCATCTTGAAAAATATATTAATGTGATAATCTGCACCATATCAGATTCGAATTAAATCAGCCAGTAATGTGATGATGAAACGAATGATGATTTTGATTGTGACTTATTCAAAATAGTTGGCCAATTATATTCTCATTCCAAGAACACTATAAAAATCACTAGAATCTTTGAACTACTTCGTATATATTAGTTTGGATAAATAATAGTGTTTTATTGGATGATAAACATTTGGTTATTTTACGATTGACCCTATATTCACGGATTTTGATTATTTACATGCTTCAATTCAAATTCAAGAGATTTTCATTTAAAAAGTTGTTAAAAATGATTTTGAGATATTTTCTTGCACAACTCATGATCTTGTATGTAACATTCAACTAATAATAAGTTTGAGTGAAAAGAAGTTCAGATGTAGATTACACTGGTAATCTAGTTGATAGAAAAAATTACTAGTGGAACGTGATTTATATTGAGACATTTAGTAACTGCTTCGTTTTTCAAAGAAAATGTCCGCATATTTTTCACTTCAAATAATTTTCAAATTACAGACATTTTTTAAAAAACCCCTTCTAGAAAATCATTTTTGACCTTGTTTCATATTAGTCATTTTGGAAAATTTGGTTTTATAATTATTTTTGAATATGATTTTACATTAACTAATCTGACCCCCTAACGATTATCGAAAAGATAAATAGTGATTGAAAAAGTGATGTGTGTTAATATTAATCATATATTATAACTTGAGATGGTATATTTAGTAAATTTCTTTATAAATTTGAACAAGAGTTATAAAAACTTTTTGTTGGTAAAAATTCCATGACCTTCCCTATTTCTATCATATTTCTAACGACCATCACTCATCAAAATTCTATATAGTTTGTCGATATGTGGTACTTTAAAAGGGAATAATTCATTTTTTCATTTTATATTTAAAAATATATATAAATAAATGAATAATGAATAAAATCCAAAGTATTCACTCTCATTTAAAAGTCCTCACGGTTATGCACGGGTGAATTACTTGGAATATTTTATTATGTGCATCCATGCTTATTTAAAAGTCATCACGGTTATGCATGTATGGAACACATATCAAAATTGATTTATTAAATAAACAAGTTGATTCTAATTCCGTTTAAAAGTCCTCATGGTTATGCGTGGTTAGAAGATGATTGAATTCATTTTTAAAAAATAAAATAAAATTGGAATACTACTAATCTCATTTAAAAGTCCTAACGGTTATGCATGATTGTTAGATATTCAAATTCCTGATATAAATATACCACAAATAGACAAAACTGTATGGTTTTATATGATGATATCATTCACGTCATTCTAAAAGTGGAATATGCGCCTAACAGAGTATTTATGATTTTTGTTCGAATTTTTAATGAAATTTAATATTTCTATTCGATTGAGTTTTAATGTTGTATTAATATCTATCACTTTATCTCTATTTTTCTAACACTAATATTCTTTTGCTGATAACAAAAGGGGGAGAGAAAAGTTAAGATTTTGTCAAATTAAATCAAGTAAAGGTCTAATATTTTCTATTTGCATCTAGGCTCATTTGCATATTTTTAATTGTATACATATATGAAGGGGCAGCATTGTGTAGAGGTGGAGCATTTAAATAGGAGGTGCAAATAGAGTATATCAATGATCAAATACATTTAACATATACAAAATCTTAAATATATGTTTGTTATCATCAAAAGGGGGAGATTATTAAATGTGCGAGTATATGACTTTTGTTTGATGATAATAAATATATATATATATATGTGTATATATATATATTCATTTAAATGTATTTGTTAATGTACTATTTTATTTTTCACATAATTAAATAAATATTTGCTAAATAAAATAAATAACATAGTATTTAAATTCAAACAGATATTTTATTCAAATAAATATTTATCACAATTTTGAATAGTACAAATTTGAACTCTCACTATATATATACAATTTCAATGACAATACAATGTTCGATTACATCACAATTTCTAATTTACAAATACACGTCACTACATATCGCTCATTCACTCGTATTTATCTTTAACTTCGTTCCAGATTAAATCCAGCATCTGAGCAATCTACGAAAATAAATACTGACGCAGTAAAATTGAAAAGGAAATATTTATACAATATAAAATAAAATGTATTTTGAAAATATTATTTGCCTCAGTTACTTGGGTTGTTCGTCATCATTTAAATTTGAATTCGTCATACACGAATAGCTTGTGACATGCACAGTGTATCACTGTACATGCCACAAGGCCATGCACACCGATATATACACTTGATAAAATTACAGGGACATGTGAGCACAGGTCAAACCCAAATGAAAAGCCGGGTTCACCTCAAGTGCAATAAAAATAATGTCACGATATCAACACAATGTCAAACCCGAGCTACAAGCTGGATTCAACTCAGGTGCAATTCGAAAAACAAATCCAAATGTATAAATGCAATAAAATGGTCGGGGACAACCTCACAGCACACTTGTATACATTTATGTGTACTTCAAGTACAAATGCACAACTGGAAACATGAATAACAAAGTCAGGCAGAAGCCTATTCTCAAGCAAATGAAAAATCAAATGAACAAGCACATATGAAGTACATGAAACAACACTTCAACCTGAACCAGACAGTGCGCACTGCAGATACAAAGCAACTCAATGAAGTACATCAAACCAGAACAGCAAGTGGAACTGACCACACAAGAAAAGCTTGACCGAATGGTAAACAAACAACACATGAAAATAAACAAAACCTTCTGTAGTGAACTTGCAAGTACAATTCTAACTGGAGACACACAGAGGCAAGCTCAAACCAAGTACACACAAAAATGTACACATGGTGGTACGATAAGTATTATGTGGATATGCAAGCAGTGTAACTCGATATCAAAATGGCAACAGTGGTGCAGCAGGCACAAACGACAGAATACATATGAAATGAATGACAAGACTTAATGAAATAACACTGCAGATGCAAGCACACTCGAAGCACAGTGGACATCAACCCAATGAAAACCAGAAATGTACTCATAGCAAATCCAGACCACATGAAGGATGAAAACAATGCACCAGAACAATGTGAACTAGGTCGAAACAAGCCATGGAATAGCAGAGCAAACTGAAGCAAATGCATATCAGACTACAACTACCTAACAAACACCAGAGTAAATGGAGCATATACATGAACCAGTATAAGGCACATAGCACCTATGGTCAAAAAACCAGTCAACAACAACCTCGACATACAATGAACAGTGCAGTAATGGATATGCAAGCAAATGCAGCAACATGTACACAATGTCACACCTCTAATGACACAAGATTCAAGACTGCACTTATATACATATGAGATAGCAGTTCAAAAAGACTCAAGTATGCAATTCAAATGCAAAACGACTCAAATGAACAAAGTGAACATGCATACCAGACTAGGGATGAAACTCACAAGCTCCAAACTGGAACAGTGATGAACAAAACATAAACGAGGTAGCAGTGTCAAAATAACATGGTTCAAGTTTGAACAAAGATCAATATCACAACATCAAGCAACAACAAGTGGACAGGTAAATGAAGTTTCATGATAAATGCTGAAGTCATGCAACAGCAGGTACAAGTCAAGTATGCCACAGAGATGAACATAAGTGCCAAAGTCACAAATGACCGAAGTAAAACAGAAACCAAATCAAACAAGCCGTGGCGGTCACGAAAGTAATTCGAAGCCGTGATGAACAAGCCATCATCAAATTATACGAAATTGACAAAGTCAAAGAAATCATCAACATCAAAACAAAATCGAATGGCCGAGATAAAAAAATTGACAAATTCAAATAAATGTATACGAACAAAAATCAAGGGTTTCGAACCCTATATAAATAATAAACATCATCGGAAAATCTAAATTCGAGTTCAAGCATATCACAGATCACAACAGCAAATAGGAACTCGAATCAAGTCGAGTATAGTATAAATCGAAAAAGGAATTTCGCGTTCCAATCTTTCAATCAAGTGAAGGAACTCGACAACTTAAAGCCGCGAATGAATCAACTGAAGAAAGCAAGCGAAGCATCAGATATCAATTTAACCGACGACTTTAACACGAAGCCCTAATTTTCGAGCAAGCAACGAGCCTCCATTTTCACAAACAAGGAACAGGCCGACATAGATAAAAGAATAAAGGGGCGAGCTATTTTTATCTCTTCAACGTTTTGGGTCGGCCTTGTTTTTAGTTGGGATTTAATATTTAAAATTAGGGGTTTTTTTTGAATTGTTTTTAAATTTTGTATATTCTCCTTTAAACAATTGTATTTTCTAGTCGTATGACTAGGGACAAACTACGTGGCGTAGTTTGAGAATTCGCAACTCAGTGGCAGAGTTGTGGCAGGGTTTTGAACGTAGAGTTAAGGCTAGTCGATAGTGGGTGTCGCGAGTTTACGTGTGTAAGCATCTAGCTGCTTAATTTCTAGTAGAAACCTTGGGGGCAGCACGTAGGAAGGGTTTTGCCAAAGCTGGGTGAATTCTGTGTCGTTCTATTTCTGCATTTATTATTCTGCTATTATCTGTGCTGCTATTATTTTGATATATCTGTGTTGAAATAATTTTATATAAACTTCCATAATAAATTTTTATAATTAACAGCATCACCCTATTCAACCCCCTCTAAGATGAAATCGATTCTATAATTAGTTCTAGTCATTCTGGTTGTGGACCGAACTCCTCTGAATTTCAGAGCTCTTCTCAATCCACCGGAAAGAGCTTCCTCCGTGATCTCCGCCAAGGTTTTGCATAACATTTGCTTGCAATATGGCTTTTTGGAGGTGTAACATCCCCTATCTAGAGGCCTAAATCTAAGCACCACAGATGATGCAGCCATCTGTAGTATTAACTTCCGACGACTAAATACGACTATGTTAATGGTATCTATGATATCAAAAGCACTAGAATATGAAACAAATCACAGATTTCAAAACAGAATTTTCCATTAAATTTCAAAACATATGTTCCATGTTCAAATTACACAATCCCTTAATGTTTCCCAAGCAAAAATCAAATATAATAATTACAAAATATGCCAAGAGTGACATATGAAGATGCCCATTTGGTTGATCAGAGTCATATCTAAGTTAACACAGCGAAAATAAACACTGAATAAGAATTGCAACTCCTAATAGCTATTCGTTTGCCTCCTTCTTGCCTCTGGCAGCTTTATTCGTCATCCTGCTAAAACCTGAAAAGCATCAACCCTTAGTCTACTTAAATCAATTTTAAGCACCTGAGAGTTTAAGAGGAAAAACATAAACTTTGAGTCGGACATTAAGCCTAGTGCGAATAATACTATACATCCTGATTATTCATGTTAAGTGAGACTATGCCGCTTAGCGGAATGGGTTTCCCCTCACTAACATCATTTTAATACATATCTTTTGCAAATCTTTTCCTGCAACCAAAACTGGTTAAATACTATAAAGCATTATTATGTAAACACACAAATCTGATAATAAAAGAACTATCTGATCAAACACTTTATTTGTTCGGCTGACTATTAAACTTTGGCTGACTCAGGCCAACCAGACAATATAAGAAAATTTTATCTAACATCTGTTAGACACTCCACTTCTGGATGGTCTATCCTTAACTATCTATGAATACTTCTCTTTTAGACAGTTTGCCCCTAACTTATCATCTCCTAAGGTTACATGATCCTAATGGTTTTATGCGCTCACCAATAACCTATTTGTATACAAATATATATTCCTTTATATGTGTTATCACAATTTTAATCTTACCTGTGAAAAGACCTACACACTGGATTTTGGACTAAAATTAGCTGGGGCTATTATCTAATGTACGGGGCGCGACCCTATACCCATCCCATATGGTATTTTAATTTCTGAGTCATTTTACTTAGGTTTATGTTCCCAAAATTTTCCTTGAAAACCTTTTGTTAGATTGATTTAAAATCTTTAAACCAAACTCAAGCAAGGAAAATATAAATACTCTATGCTTTACTCAAAATCACCTTGCCATGCTATATATACACTTTACTCAATTCTTTGTTGATGAAAACATTTAAACATTTGAAAGTACCCCTTTCGATCCTATTGAAAGTAGCACTTTTGACCATGCAAAACCCTTTCCTTTATCTAGGCCAAAAGGCCAAAATCTTCCTTTCGGAAACATTTATATAGACCTTTTGAAACCATTGAAATTTAATTTTCCATTAAAAGCTAAAAACCTAAGACATCACTCTTTAAAACCAATAAATGTTGCCTTTCGAAACCATTGAAAAAACATATCCTTTAGAATTATTAAAAACCATTGGGAAAAACCTTTCCTTTGGACCTTTCGAAAATGTAGAGACATCACCCCTTTGAAACCATTCTTTCAAAGCCTCTCGAAAACATAAGGGAACCACCGCTTCAAAACCTTCTTTAAAACCTTTCGAAATTATTGAACACTAACTAGTCGAATTTTTTTGGGTTATTCTTTAAAAATCACTAAGGGTCATTAGCAAAAGGGTCATAAGCTTACTCTTTCAAAAGCTATAACTACGTAGAGAAGTGATGGTGTTGAAACCACCACTTTCGAAAGCGTAGAAGAAGCAACAGGGTTTTTATAAAACAAAAACCCCTTCGAAAGCTCTGTTTCGAAAGGTGGAAGGCGGCAGTAAAGGCTTCGACATAATCAAAAGCCATTACTTAAAACAAAGGCGTAACCTTAAAACCTTTCTTTAAATCAACTGACTTAGTCGAAAGCTACATAGGCAAGAGCTACATAGGCGACAACAAGCGGGTGCTCTTTTCTTTTAAAACTAAAAGGTGCTTCTACCCTTTTGGAAACCCTTAGTTTCGACTCTTACCATCCGCCTTTGTCCAATTCATAATGTATCAAGATGTTGATACTATATGCATTGTTTTGTGGAAGGAGGCGGAGGGTCTTAGTCGAAAGCTACGTCGGCGAAACCAAAATAGGCGAAATATACTTTTGGCATGAATTTCTGATTTTAAACCTTTTTAACTCACCTGCCTTATTTTTCAATCTCTTATTGGTTGCTAATTTTTCTTTCCTAAAAGTACTGCAATTTAGAATTATTTAAATCATTTGTAAAACACCCATTCTCCTAATTAAATATATAAAACATTTAAGTCCCATACCTTAAATAATTTTATATATTCATCAAAACGCTTAGAAAATTCTATAGAAATTCCATAAAATCCTATTTAGTATGTTTTCTAACATATATAAATTTCAGACCCAAATAATTAATTATTTAGCCGTAAACAATTTATAGCCCATTAAATCATTTTCTTCACTAGAAAATTAATATAAAATCCACATTAATTGAAAAATTTATAAAAATTAAAACCCATCTTTAAAATATCATTTCTGGTCTTTATCTAAAATCGCAAGGCATTTGGATGTCATTAAATAGGGTTTTCACATCAAAACATATCATAAAATTCTATATGAACAGGTTTAAATCATCAACATGTGTATATAAACATTTTTCTCTTTAAATTCATGGCTAAATCATGCAAGATAAATTCAGATTTCATCCTAAAACCGAAAACATATAGAAAAGTGAAAGGTAGTGATTATTCACCTTAGCTTTATGATTAAAGATGGGAGATTTGAATTAAACTTGATGTTGATTAAGCTTCCCCTTTTACTTTCTTCTTCTTCTCCTTTGCTAATGGTGGTCAGCCTAAGTGTGGTTATTTTTTTTGTGATAAAATGAAATGAGGGTGTGTTCATTTTTCTAAGGGTTTAGGCTATAAGTCTAATAATTTTCCTATTTTTCCTTCATTTATTTCCTAACACCTTAATGTTTTAATTCATTGTCTAATCATTAACATTGCATGCCTATCCCTTAATTAATCCACAAATCTCAATCCACTAATCAATCTCACATTATTTAATTTAATTTAACTAATTAAATTTCTTAAATAATGTCAATAAAGATATGGGGTATTATAGGAGGATGACGTGCACCTTCTGGAGAAGAATGAATTTGCCCAAACGTCGCCTCCGGGATACACTGCTTGCCATCGATATATGTGCCTAAATGAAGAAGTGCCCCCCTTCATTGACTTCTTGAGAGAAACACTTTCGAACCTGGGAATTACCCCATTTCTAATTCATCCTTGTCATGGATTTTGAAATGGTTACTTTCAATAGAATCGAAATGGGTACTTTCAAGTGTTTAAATGTTTTCATTGACTATATACATATAACATATGGCTAGGTGATTTTGAGTAAAGCATAGAGTATTAATGTTTTCCTTGTTTAAATATTGGTCTAAAAGGTTTTTAATCAATTTTAGATGAAAAGGTTTTCAAGGAAAATTATGGAAAGGTATCCCTAAATAAAATGACTCGATTATTAGAATACCAGATAGGACTGGTGTAGGGTCGCACCTTATACATTAGCTATTAGCCCCAACTAATTTAGTCCAAAATTCCAGTATGTAGGGCTTTGTCATAGGTAAGACTAAATTGTGATTACACACGAAAGGGAATATATGTTTGTATGCAGATAGGTTATTGGCAAGCCCGTAAAACCATTTGGATCAGGTGACCTTGGAAGATGTCAAATTAGGGACACACTGTCCAAAAGAGAAGTATTTAACAGACAGTTAAGGATAGACTGTCCAGAAGAGGTGCATCTAACAGATGTTAGATTATTTTGTTATATTGTCTGGTAGACCCGAGTCAGCCAAAGGTCAATAGTTTTCCAAACAAAACTATAATGTTCGGATATATAGTCCATTTGTTACAGGATATGTATGTTTACATAATAACGCTTTACAGTTTTAACCATTTTTGATTGTAGGATTATGATTTGCAAAAGATATGTTTTAAAAGAATGCTAGTGAGGGAAAACTCATTTCGCTAAACGATGTGGTCTCACTAAATATCGTATATTCGAGATGTATAGTATTATTCACATTAGGCTTTATGTCTAACTCGAAGTTTATGTCTTTCCCTTTAAACTCTCAGGCGCTCAAAATTAATTTGAGTAGGTTGAGGGTTGAGGTATACAAGTTCTTAGTAGGATGATGAATAAAGTTACCGAAGGCGAGCAGGAAGCTAATGGATGGCTATTTAGGAGTTGCAGTTCTTGATTTGTTGTCATTTCTGTTGTGTGCATTATGTCAATTATGACAATATTACTCTGGTCATCCAAGGGAGCACCATCACATGTCACTCTTGGAATATTTTTTAATAAGTATGTTTGATCATTGCTTGGGAAACTTTTTAAGGTTATGTAATTTGAATATGGAACACGTGTTTTGTAATGTAGTAGAAAATTCTGTTTTGAAATCTGTGGTTTGTTTCATATTCAAGTGCTTTTGATATTATAGATACCATTAGCATAGCCGTATTTAGTCACCAAAAGTTAATACTATAAATGACTGCATAGCGCTTAGCTTTGGGCCTCTAGATGGGGGATGTTACATTCATTAACCCAATTTCCTTTAGCTTTAGTTAGCCGCTTTTTGATGGTGGACTTGATGATCTTGTTTATTGCTTCCACCTACCCGTTTAGCTTGCACATGAGTGACCGCGTAGAAGCTTTTCTTGATTTGGAAGTGTTTGCAAAATTATTTGAACTCAAGGCTTTCGAATTGTGTCCCATTATCAGTGATGATTTTTTATGGCACACCAAACCTGCAAATGTTGTTTTTAGCAACAAAATTAATGACTTTCGTTGTAGTAATGGTGGCCATTGTTCCGCTTCAGCCTAGTTTATGAAATAGTTAATAGCGACTATAACATATTTAGCCCCTCCTTTAGCTATTAGCAATATGCCAATCAGATCAATTCCCCATATTGGGACCGGCCATAGGCTGACCATCTACGTTAGACCCGATGAGGTAGTTCTTTTAATCTTGTTGAATCTTTGGCATTGGTCACATCATCTGTCATAATCTGCTACGTCGTGATTTACCATTGTCCAGAAGTATCCGTATCGGAGGATATTCTTCGCAAGGGTTCAACCCCTAGTATGCTCTTCGTAGTCGCCTTTATGAACTTCCTTCAAGATCCACCGGGCTTCGTCGTCGTCAAGCTTCATCGTTGGTTACACATCTGAGCAAGGGGGTAGAGAACCTCCTTCGGTAGAGTATTCAATCCTGTATTATAAATCGTGGTGCCTTCTGGAGAAGCTCTTTCCCCTAGTTCCTATCTGCGAAAGAGCTCCTATAAGTAGGGTTTGATTGGCATCATCCACATTTCTGGTTCGGCGATGGTTTCAGAGATTCGGCTAACATCCATTTCGCTTATACTTAGAGTGGTCAGGGCATGAACCTGGACTAGTCCCAACGCTTGAGCTTCTTCGAAGCTGGCTAATTTAGCTAAGTAGTCAACCTTCATGTTCTGCTCGCTCGGGATGTGAGTTATGGTGTAATGTTCGATGTTGTTTAGCAACCCTTGTGCTTTAGCAACATATGGGGCAAGGTCCTCTGCTCTAGCCTAGTATTGACCTTTCACCTGGTAGACGACAGGTTGAGAGTCACTGTGAATGTGAACGGACTTTATTCTAAGTTCTTTCGTGACTTTCAGTCCCGCTATCAATGTTTCATATTCTGCTTCATTGTACGTCGTAGGAATTTGTAAGCATAGGTCATAGAAAATGGCTCGTCCTTCGGAGGTTTCAAGCACTATCCTTCACCCGAGCAGAGGTTATTTGATGCGCCATCGATGAAGAGCTTCCATCATGTTTCTGCTTCCAGGGATTATTCTTTTTTATTATCCTGCATTTTAAATTCGACGATGAAATCTGCCAACACTTGCCCGTTGATTGCCCTTCTTAGATGGTAAGTGATATTATACTAGCCCAATTCAATATTCCATTTCAAGACTCACCCGAAAGTCTCAGGTCGTTACAATACTTGGTTCAAAGGTTGATCAATCAGTATTGTTAGTTCTTGAGATGATGGTTTTGTTGACAACAACCTTAGGACTTGTTATAAAATATAAATACTAATATTCTTGTTTAGATATATGTAAATGCATGATATATATATAAGCAGTTACTAAGAATGAAGACTGTACAGTATAAAGGTTCAAGACTGAGTATAAAGATTCAAGACCGACGAATTCAAGATTGAATGAACCAAGACTTAAGACTCATGAGTATCAAGAGTTCAAGAGTTCAAGAGTTCAAGATACCAAAACAAGAAATAATGTCTAGATTTATGATAAAACTTCATAGTAGCACTAAAATCTTTATTCGAATTTTAATTGTGGAATGGACTCCACCTTCTTGCTTTAATAGTGGGATGGAACCCACGACCTCTTTAGTGGGATGGAACCCAAGACCATCTCTACGGGGTGGAATCCACAAAATTTTCAAAATGATTTATTTTTAATATTTTTCCAAAAACTTTTTAAAGTAATCTCTCTCGGTTTAAATATTTTAGTCTTAAACTATTTTTACCTTTTATTTTGATTTTAAAATCATCTCTTGTTTTTAAAACTATCTCCTAGTTTTAATATTATAAGCTTTAAATCTCAAAAATATATTTTATATTTAGTTTTTAATATTACTTTTATATTATAGATTATATATTTTTAAGATTACTTTTTAAATCTCTTTTATAAGTTTAAACCATATTCAAAATCGTTTTCAAAGTTTAGAAATTGTTTTGACAAGTTTTAGAATAGAAATCATTTTAAACAAAAATTAATTTTCAAAATAGATATAGGCGTGTTGACATTACCCATCCCCCCATGTCGACATGGTGACCAAAGAAGTTCCAAATTCAAATTTTCAAAAGAAGTGTCTATTCGTCATAACCTTTCACGAATAGACATGGATGTTGTTTACCAATTGTTTTCAACAATTTTAAGTTATTTCTTCTTCATTTCTTCACTCTTTCTTCACTCAAATATTCTATTATCTTTTAACAAAACTATGTCGAAATTCTAAGTGAATCAAACTCGATCATCTTTAGTTTCATTCTCTGTCACTCTCTCTCAAAGATCTCAGTGCTATTCAGAGTTATAGGATCATTTGTAATCAATAAAGTGTATTGATTCTCTTTATCTGTCAAAGTGATATTTGAAACGGTGTAACTGTTGCCCATAAATCAATTAGGTGATCTTGTAGCCTGGTTAATCAAGAGAGTTTGCCCTAGACTTGAAGACAGTAAGGTGTATCTCGTGGCCTTAAAATTGTAATATCAACATTATATTTGAAAATAAATCCGCACAAGAAATAGTATGGGACCGGATGTAGGGTAACTACGAACAAGTATAAAGTTTCGATGTGTTCTTTCCTTTACTGCTTTTATTTACTAATTGAATATGTGTTTGATTCTATGATTGTCATTATGTTTATGAATTGCATATGTTTGGGTTTAATTTGAAAAGGTTTCAAAAAGTTTCATAAAATTAATTAAGCACTATTCACCCCCCTCTAGTGTTAATTCCGCCTTAAGATCCGTAATCCGCATTTCCTGCATTTGGTATCAGAGCATTGGTTTTCAAATTTATCATAATCTGAATTTTGAAAAGTTTAAAATGGCAATTTTTGAAAATTTTGTTAACACTAGTTCAAAACTGTCCAAATCATCATTGTCTCATAAGTCTGTATATTGTTATTACAAAAAAATTAAGTTATCTACCAAATTGGTGTGTTGTGTAGGAATGGATGTGTTACATGTATTTTAAAGAATCAACATTCAATGGAAAATTGGTGCAAATCAAGAAAAACAAATGATTACTTGATAATGGATGTTCAAGGCACATGACTGGAATTCCATAGATACCGAATGACATAGTTTATGAAGATGGAGGACATGTCAACTTTGGGGACAACTTAAAAGGATATGTGATTGACATCGCTAATGTCGATAACTCTAAAACTCCTAATATTTTTGATATTCTGTTAGTTAGGAATCTGAAACACAATTTACTTAGCATAATTCAACTATGTGATAAGGGCTACAAAATTAAAATCGAAAAGGATTAGGAAGAAAAATATTTATATTCTTAGTATGAAAATTTCCCTAAAATTGATTTTAAAGTTGATAGTACATGTGATACTTGTCAATTAGGAAAACTTAGAAAGAGTTCATTTAAATTGAAAGATATGATTTCAATTTCAAAACCTCTTGAGTTACTTCATTAAGATCTGTTTGGTCCATCTCAAATTAAGTCAATATATCATAGTAAATATGTTTTTTAATTGTAAATGATTATTCTTGATTTACATGGACAATTTTTTTGAAACTTAAAAGTGATGTTTTTGATTTACTTATAACTTTAGCAAAAATAATTCAAAATCAACTTCCTTTAAAAATCAAAACTATTCGTAGCGATCATTGTGGGGAATTTGAAAAATAAAAGTTTGAGAATTTCTGTAATAAAAAAAGAAATAACTTATAATTTTTCCTTTCCAAGAACTCCACAACAAAATGGAGTGGTAGTGCATAAAAATAGGATGATTCAAGAATGTGCAAGAACTTGCTTTTAGATAGAAAATTACCAAGTAATTTTTGGGCTAATGGAGTTGCTAGCTTGTTACATTTTGAATAGGATTTTAATTAGACCTTTAACCAATAAAACACCATACGAACTTCTTTTTAATAAGAAACTAAAGGTATCTTATTTTATAGTTTTTGACCGTAAATGCTTTATTTTAAATACAAAGTACAATTTGGATAAATTTGATCCTAAATCCAACAAAGGAAACTTTATCAGATATTATAATAGAAGTAAGCATACAGAGTTTTCAATTTAAAAACTAACAACATTGAAGGAACAATGCATGTATCTTTTGATGAAAATTTCAAAGATTTTGTTCAAATAAATAATGAAGTTGATTTTGTTACTTTAAATAATGAATCAAATGAAACTATTCATCCTAATAAAAATACAGGCTTTTAAAAGATCATCCTGTAGAAAATATACTAGGAAATATTGAATCCATTGTTAGAACTAGAAATCAACTAAACAAGATGTGTAATGTAGCTTTTATATCAACTATAGAAATCAAAAATCCAAAAGAAGCATCATCTGATGATTCATGGATTCATTCTATGCAAGAAGAACTGAATCAATTCACCAGAAATGATTTATGGGAACTTGTTCTTAGACCCTAGGAGAAAACTATAATAGGAACTAAATGGGTTTATAAAAATAAAATGAATGAACAAGTGAGGTCGCCAGAAATAAAGCTCGGTTAGTCATGCAAGGTTATTGTCAAGAAAAAGGAATAGACTATGATGAAACCTTTGTACCCGTAGCAAGATTAGAAGCCATTAGATTTCTACTTGCTTTCGCAAACCATATTAATTTCAAATTATTTCAAATGGATGTCAAAAGTGCATTTTTAAATGGATTTGTTTAAAAAGATGTTTATGTTGAAAACCCCCATTTTTTGAAGAAGAAAAGTTTTCAAACCATGTTTACAAATTAAAGAAAGCCTTGTATAGCCTAAAACAAGCTTCTAGAGCCCGGTATGACAGACTAAGATCTTATCTATTACAATCAAATTTTGCAATTGGTAAAGTAGATAATACTCATTTTATTAAAAGAAATTAAAATGATATCCAGTTGGTACAGATTTATGTAGATGATAAATTTTTGGATCAACAAACAATGAAATGAACAAAGAGTTTTCTAAAATAATGACAAAAGAGGTTGAGATGAGTCATATGGGTGAACTTACTTTTCTTTAGGATTGCAAATAAAACAATTAGATAGTAGTATTTTTATTAGTCAAGAGATGTATGCTAAGGATCTAATTAATAAGTTTGGTATGACCACTATGAGTGGAAAACTCACCCCTATGGCTACCAACGAAGCCTTGAATGTAGAAGACATGTCAAAAGATGTCAACCAAAACCTCAGTAGGCCTGATATCATGCATAGTGTCCGTCTCTGTGCAAGATACCAATCTCAACCCAAGAAACCCATTTAAAAGCCATTAAACGTATCCTTTGATATGTTAAACACACTTTAAACAATGGACTATTTAACTTTAAAATGATTCATTTGATTTAATCTCTTATTGTAATGCTGACTATGCTGGTTGTAAATTAGGTTGAAAAAGTACAAGTGGAACTTGTCACTTTTTACGGCATTCTCTGGTTTTCTGGTTTAGTAAAAAGAAAAATACTATCTCACTATCAACAACTAAAGCAGAATATATCTCTGCTGCTTTGGCTTATTTCAAGTTATCTATGTGCAACAGACCCTAAAGGATTTTGAATTAAATATTTCAAAATCACCAATTTATTGTGACAATACAACTGCAATAAATTGATCCAAAAATCCTACTCATCATGCCAGAACCAAACATATTGATATCGGAAATCATTTTCTTAGAGAAAATATAAGTAAAGAGATTATTTCTCTTGAATTTATCTACTCCGAGAATCAAATAGCTGATATTCTGACCAAACCCTTGAATCAATCAACCTTTACTAAATTTAGAAGAGAATTAGGTATTTGTTCTATAACTGAGATATAGAATATAGATATAATAACATATATATTTAAATAAATATACAAAAAAAAAATTTCAAAATTTTCTTAAGGATGTCGACATGCCCCTGCCCCCATGTCGACGTACAACGGTAAAATTTGAATTTTTATTTTCCCTCTAAAATCAGTTTAGGCTATATAAACCATAATATTTTGAATTCTTCTATATTCTCTTTTTATTTTATCTATAATAATCTTTTGAAAATATAAAATAATGGCCTCCTCTTCTAAATCAAACCAAAATGCAACATTTTCCTTCCTACTCCTAATTTTGATCCATTTCAACGAACTACATTGGCTCGAGTGATGAAGATCGTAGAAACTTTGAAGAATTACCTATAAATGCTGACTGAATTACAAGTCATGCAATTAAAGATGGCAAAGGAATAGAAGAAACAAGACAAGATCCATAGAAATTTGCAAAAATTTCTAATGGATAATCATGTAGATCCTATCGTGATTGAAGATGATTCCTCTAACATGCGTATTCGTAATCCATTAGAGGACGATGAAGAAGAAGAAGAGGATGAAGCGCAAATGGACGAAGACAATAAAGTTATTTGCAATGGAGAAGTCTATTTTGATAAAGATGGTAATTTGGTCGAACAACGTGGAAACTTTTGTCTCCATTACCCAAGTTGTTTACTCCATAATCTCCACTAGATAATGCTTCAGTTATGAATTGCATCTGTTTGGGATTAATTTGAAAAGGTTTCAAAAAGATTCATAAAATTAATTAAGCACTATTCATCCCCCTCTAGCGTTAACTCCGCCTTAAGATCCATAATCCGCATTTCCTACATTTTGTATCAGACCATTGGATTTCAAATTTATCATAATGTGAATTTTGAAAAGTTTAAAATGGCAATTTTTGAAAATTCTGTTAACACTAGTTCAAACTGTCCAAATCCTCATCGTCTCATAAGTCTGTATATTGTTATTACAAAAAATCACATTATCTACCGAATTAGTGTGTTGTGTAGGAATGGATATGTTACATGGATTTTAAAGAATCAACATTCAATGGAAAAATGGTGCAAATTAAGAAAAACAAATGATTACTTGATAATAGATGTTCAAGACACATGATTGGCAATTCATAGATACTGAATGACATAGTTTACGAAGATGGAGGACATGTCAACTTTGGGGACAACTCAAAAGGATATGTGATTGGCATCGACAATGTCGATAACTCTAAAACTCCTAATATTTTCGATATTCTGTTAGTTAGGAATCTGAAACACAATTTACTTAGCATAATTCAACTATGTGATAAGGGCTATAAAATTAAATTCAAAAAGGATAAGTGTCACATTGAAGATAATAAATTAAATATTATCTTTGAAGGGATTAGGAAGAAAAATATTTATATTCTCAGTATGAAAATCTCCTTAAAATTCATTTTAAAGTAGATAGTACATGTGATGCTTGTCAATTAGGAAAACTAAGAAAGAGTTCATCTAAATTGAAAGATATGATTTCAACTTCAAAACCTCTTGAGTTACTCCATTAAGATCTGTTTGGTCCATTTCAAATTAAGTCAATAAATCGTAGTAAATATGTTTTTGTAATTGTAGATGATTATTCTAGACTTACATGGACATTTTTTTTGAAACTTAAAAGTGATGTTCTTTATTTACTTAAAACTTGAGCAAAATGATTCAAAATCAACTTCCTTTAAAAATCAAAATATTCGTACTGATCACCGTGAAGAATTTGAAAAAGAAAATTTTGAGAATTTCTGTAATAAAAAGGAACAACCTATAACTTTTCCTTTCCAAGAACTCCACAAAAAAACGGAGTGGTAGTGCATAAAAATTGGATGATTCAAGAATATGCAAGAGCTATGCTTTTAGATAGAAAATTACAAAGTAATTTTTGGGCTGAAGGAGTTGTTGTAGCTTGTTACATTTTGAATAGGATTTTAATTCGACCTTTAACCAATAAAACACCATACGAACTTCTTTTGTATAAGAAACCAAAGGTATCTTATTTTAATGTTTTCGACTGTAAATGCTTTATTTTAAATACAAAGGACAATTTGGATAAATTTGATCCTAAACCCAACAAAGGCAACTTTATCAGATATTCTAATTGAAGAAAAGCATACAGAATTTTCAATTTAAAAACTAACACCATTGAAGAAACAATGAATATATCTTTTGATGAAAATTTCAAACATTTTGTTCAAATAAATGATGAAGATGATTTTATTACTTTAAATAATGAATCAAATGAAACAAATTGTGAAATTGTTCATCCTAATAAAAATTCTGGCTTTTAAAGATCATCCTGTAGAAAATATACTAGGAAGTACTGAATCTGTTGTTAGAACTAGAAATCGACTAAACAAGATGAGTAATGTAGCTTTTATATCAACTATAGAAACCAAAAATCCAAAAGAAGCATCATCTGATGATTCATGGATTCATGCTATGTAACAAGAACTGAATCAATTCACCAGAAATGATGTATGGGAACTTGTTACTAGACCCTAGGAGAAAACCATAATAGGAACTAAATGGATTTATAAAAATAAAATGAATGAACAAGGTGAGGTCGTTAGAAATAAAGCTCGGTTGGTCGCGCAAGGTTATTGTCAAGAAGAAGGAATAGACTATGATGAAACCTTTGTAACCATAGCAAGATTAGAAGCCATTAGATTTCTACTTGCTTTCGCAAACCATAACAATTTCAAATTATTTAAATGGATGTCAAAAGTGCATTTTTAAATGGATTTGTTTAAGAAGATGTTTATGTTGAACAACCCCAACTTTTTGAAGATGAAAAGTTTTCAAATCATGTTTACAAATTAAAGAAAGCTTTATATAGTCTGAAATAAGCTCCTAGAGCCAGGTATGACAGACTAAGATCTTATTTATTACAATCAAATTTTGAAATTGGTAAAGTAGATAATACTCATTTTATTAAAAGAAATAAAAAAATGATATCCAGTTAGTACAGATTTATGTAGATGATAAATTTTTGAATCAACAAACTATGAAATGAACAAAGAGATTTCTGAAATAATGACAAAAGAGGTTGAGATGAGTCATATGGGTGAACTTACTTTTTTTAGGATTGCAAATAAAATAATTAGATAGTAGTATTTTTATTAGTCAAGAAATGTATGCTAGGATCTAATTAATAAGTTTGGTATGACCACTGCGAGTGGAAAACCCACTCCTATGGCAACCAATGAAGCCTTGAATAAAGAAAACATGTCAAAAAATGTCGACCAAAACCTCAGTAGGCCTGATATCATGCATAGTGTCTGTCTCTGTGCAAGATACCAATCTCAACCCATGAAACCCATTTAAAAGCTGTTAAACATATCCTTAGATATGTTAAACCCACTTTAAACTTTGGCTATTTAACTTTAAAATGATTCATTTGATTTAATCTCATATTATGATGCCGACTATGCTAGTTGTAAATCAAACTGAAAAAGTACAAGTGGAACTTGTCACTTTTTATGACATTCTCTGGTTTACTAGTTTAGTAAAAAGCAAAATACTATCCCACTATCAATAACTAAAGCAGAATATATCTCTGTTGCTTTGGCTTATTCTCAAGTTATCTATATGCAACAGACCCTAAAGGATTTTGGATTAAATATTTCAAAATCACCAATTTATTGTGACAATACAAATGTAATAAATTTATCCTAAAATCCTACTCATCATGCCAGAACCAAACATATTGATATCAGAAATCATTTTCTCAGAGAAAATATAAGTAAAGAGATTATTTCTCTTGAATTTATCAACGTCGAGAATCAAATAGCTGATATTCTGACCAAATCCTTGAATCAATCAACCTTCACTAAATTTAGAAGGAACTAGGTATTTGATCTATAAATGAGATTTAAAATATAGATACAGTAACATATATATTTAAATAAATATAGAAAAAAAATTGTCAAAATTTTCATAAGGATGTAGACATTCCCCTGCCCCCATGTCGACATACAACCATAAAATAAGAATTTTTATTATCCCTCTAAAATCAGTTTGGGTTATATAAACCACAATATTTTGAATTTTTCTATCTTCTCTTTTTATTTTATCTATAATAAACTTCTGAAAATATAAAATAATGGCCTCCTCTTCTAAATCAAACTCTAGTGCAACCTTTACTTTCCTACTCCTAATTCTGGTCCATTTCAACGAAATTCATTGGCTCGAGTGATGAAGATCGAGGAAACTTTGAAGGATTACCTACAAATGCTGACTAAATTACAAGTCATGCAAATAAAGATGGCAAAGGAATAGAAGAAACAAGACAAGATCCTTAGAAATTTGCAAAAATTTCTAGTGGATAATCATGTAGATCCTATCATGATTGAAGATAATTCCTCTAACATGCGTATTCATAATCCATTAGAGGACGATGAAGAAGAAGAAGAGGATGAAGCGCAAATGGACAAAGACGATAAAGTTATTTGCATTGGAGAAGTCTGTTTTGATAAAGATGGTAATTTGGTCGAACAACATGGAAACTTTTGTCTCCATTTTCCAAGTTGTTCGATTCACAAGTCACCAATTATCAAAGACTCTCATTAGATTGTTTTAATGTTAATGATTTTGTATATTGTGAGTAATTATATATATTTGTGTTTATTTGTGTAATATAAAAACATATATATAATAAAATTAGATTTATATTTTGGCTTATTATACTTCATTATTAGCATAGTATTAGTTTAAGAGGGAGTTATGTAGTTTAGGCTTAGTTTTTGTTGATGACAAAGGGGAAGAATTATAAAACAGGATATATAGGCTTAAATTAAGAGGGAGTTAGTAAATTAAAGGGGGGGGGGGGGTTGTTGGAATAAGGGGGACTCGGAGTAGAATTAGAGTTTGGTTATAAACAAATGTTGTCAACGTCAAAAAAGGGAGATTGTTAGTTCCCGAGGTGATAATTTTGATGACAACAACCTTAGAACTTGTTTTAAAACGTAAATACTAAAATTCTTGTCTAGATATATGTGTATATGTTGGATATATATATATATAGGTACTAAGAATGAAGACTATACAGTATAACGATTCAAGACTGAGTATAGAGATTCAAAACTGATGAATTCAAGATTGAAGAAACCAAGACTGAAGACTCAGGAGTATCGGGAGTTAAAGTTTTCAAAAGTTCAAGATATCAAGATAAGTAGTAGTATCTAGATTTATGTTAAAATTTCATAATAACACTAGAACCTTTATTTGGATTTTAATTATGGAATGGAATCTGCCTTCTCGCTTGAATATTAGAATGGAACCCACGACCTCTTTAGCAGGATGGAACCTACGACCTTCTCTAGTGGAATGGAATCCATGAAATTTTCAAAATGATTTATTTTTAATATTTTTCCATAAACTTTTTAAAGTCGTCTCTCTCGGTTTAAATATTTTAATCTTAAAAATTAATATCTTTTATATTTTGATTTCAAAATCATCTCTTGTTTTTAAAACCATCTCCTATTATTAATATTATCATCTTTGATTCCCAAAAACGTATTCTATACTTAGTTTTTAATATTACTTTTATATTATAGATTATATATTTTTATGATGACTTTTCATATCTCTTTTATAAGTTCAAACTATATTCAAAATGGTTTACAAAGTTTTGAAATTGTTTTGACAAGTTTTAGAATAGAAATCATTTTAAAGAAAAATTAATTTTCAAAATATACATAGGCATGTCGACATACCCCATCTCCCCATGTCGACATGGTGACCATAGAATTTCAAATTTCAAAATGTCAAAAGAAATGTCTATTCATCATAACCTTTCACGAAGACATGCCTGTTGTTTACCAGTTGCTTTCAATGAATTTTAGGTTAGTTTTTCTTCATTTCTTCACTCCTTCTCCACTCGAATATTCTCTTATATTTTAACGAAACTCTGTCGAAATTATAAGTTAATCAAACTCAATCATCTCTAGTTTGATTCTCTGCCACTCTTTCTTAAAGGCCTTAGTGCTATTTAGAGTTATAGGATCATTTGTAATCAACGAAGTGTATTGAGTCTCTCTATCTATCAAAGTGGTATTGGAAATGGTGTGATTGTGGCCCGTAAATCAATTGGGTGTGATTGTAGCCCGTAAATCAGTTGGGTGATCTTGTAGCCTACTTAAATCAAGAGAATTTTCCGTGGACTCGAAGATAGGAGGGTGTATCTTGTGGCCTTGAAATCGAGGTTCTAATATCGACATTATATTTGAAAAGAAATCTACACAAGAAATTGTATGGGATTGGATGTAGGGTAACTCCAAACCAGTATAAAATTCCGGCGTGTTCTTTCTTTTACTGCTTTTATTTACTAATTGCATCTGTGTGAAATTATATGATTGTCTATTTGTTTTTGAATTGAATCTGTTTGGGTTTAATTTGAAAAGATTTCAAAAAGATTCATAAAATTAATTAAACACTATTTACCCTCCCTCTAGTGTTAATTCTGCCTTAAGATCTGTAATCCGCATTTCCTACAAGTACTTTAATCGGGTGCGCCTGGAAGTACGGTCTTAACTTCCTATATGCAATCAAGAGGCAATGCGCTGGCATTTCCAATTTTAGATAAATTTTCTCGACTCTAGTGAATGCTTGCTAATGTAGTATACGGGTTTCTAAATCCTAATTTCTTCATGCACAAGGGTAGATTCCAATGCGTGAGGTGAGACTGCTAAGTAGATGAACAAGTCCTCTTCTCCTACTGGCTTTGATAGGATTAGCGGGGTTTCAATGTGTCGTAGCAATTCGTCAAATGTGGTTTGACAAGCTTCATTCTATTCGAAGTTCTTCTTTCCTTTCTTTAATGCATCGAGGAACGATATACATTCGTCGGTGGCTTTTGAGATGAACCGGCATAGCGCTACAACTTTCCCATTCAAGCTTTGTAATTCCTTTTTGTTCTTCGAGGCTTGGACTTCTCGTAGGGCAGGCATTTGCTTTGGGTTTTCTTCAATGCCTCTGGCGTTTACTATGAATTCCATGAACTTTCTGCAGGCTACCCCGGAGTGACAATTGAATGGATTGAGATTCATTCCATATTTTCAAAGTATTTCAAACATTTTGCAAGATTATCTAGGTGATTGGTTGCTACTCGTGATTTCACAAACATGTCAGACACATAGACCTCCATGGTTTTTCCGATCCGATGCTTGAACATGGAGTTTACTAATCTCTGGTAGGTTGCCCCTACGTTCTTTAAGTGAATGACATTACCTTATAACAGTATAATCCTAAGTTGGTGATGAAGCTAGCATTTCCTTGGTTAGGTTCGTGCATCTGGATCTGATTGTATCTTAAGTATGCGTCTATAAATGAGAGCAGTTCATGCCCAGACATTGGGCAGCGGAAAACTATCTTTCTGGTAGGCTTTGTGTAAGTCCGAGTAGTCGATGCAAGTTCACCATTTCCCATTGGACTTCTTGACCAAAATATGGTAGATACCCATTCGAGGTTGGTCGGATCACGGATAAAACCATTGGTCATCAGCTTGTCTACTTCTCTCAAAGCCTTGGACCGCTCGAGGCTCAGGCTGCGCCTTTTTTGCTTTATTGGTGTAAACTTGGGGTCAATGTTGAGGGCATGGCATGCAATTTCTTGTGACGGAATGTGTCTAAGCGAACACATCCAGGTTGGCACGAAGAAATTTGATGAGTTCTAATCGTGTCTTATTTCCAAGATGCGATCCAATTTTCAAGACTCGTGTTGGGTCATCCATGTCGATCATCCATATTGATAGGAACGAACACCGTTAATTCTGCCTGCCTGATCCTTCCTTGAACTTTTTTTTCTAGGCTCTAAAGCCATTTTGATTCGGCTATGGTCCCTAAGCCAGGTCGGCTCTGTTGTTGTTAGTCGGCAAATTCGCGAATGTGGAGATTTCTCCCTACGTTTTTTTCCTTTTCCTTCTCTTTTGGATTTGCGCAGTTCTACATTATAACATTCTCCGGAGATGTATTGATCTCCTCTAACCACCCCAGTTCCATTTGTCGTTGGGAATTTCATGGTAAGGCACCACTAGGCTAAAGCGATTCTGAAATCCACCAATGCGGGGCATCTTAAGAAGGCTTTGTATGCGGAAGTTTCATCTACAATTATGAAAGTTTGGATAAGGGTAACTCTTCAGTCACCCTCTCCAGATTCTACAAGCAAGTCAACCATCCCGATGGGTTGTTTAGGTTTGCCAGTGAATCCTCGAATTTTTGTTTGGCAAGCAGATACATCTTCCATGCTGATCTTCATCTAGTCAAAAGTACGTTTGAAAAGAATATTCATAGAACTACCATTGTCAACCAATACTTGTCAGACCATAACGGGCCCAATCCCAACCGTCACTATCATGGGATCAAGAGTTGGAGCTTTTATCCCTTCGGTATCTCAATTTTGGAATACAATATAATCTTTTAAAGTTTTATGTTGCTTGGCTGGAGCTCCGTCTTCGATTGCGAGGCATAAATACTTTGGAGCGTGCTTTAACGAGTTTGCATACCGCTCTGTTTCTCCCCAACTTATATATGCAGGATGCGGTCCTCCAAATATTGTTCTAATGATGAGTCTCTGGTTAATTCGCTTAGATTCCTCTTCACTGGTTCCGGCTTGGTTTCTTTGATCCCTATGAGCTTGGGAAACGACGAGTTGGTCAAGCTTTTGTGATTTTCTCACATATTTCTGAAGCTTGTTTTCCAGGATCATCACTTCAATCAAGTTCTTTAGATGATGGCACACATTTGTGTTGTGACCATGCATCTCGTGGAAGCGATAGAACATCCCCGAGCGCTATTGTTGTTCAGTTGCTTCCTACTTAGAAGTTTTCTTGTACTGCTCTGTTCGATATGCTGCGAGATAGATGTTTTTTGGAGTATCATTAAGCGAGGTGTAATTCTTGGGCCTAAAGCCTTTAAGTCGTTTATTTTTACCATTTTGTTTATTGAAATACTAATTTTTCCTTTTTTGGTTTCCGTCTTTCCCTGCAGTTCCTTCAGCGGTATTTGAGGCGTTTATGTTCTAGTTTATCGCCATGTCACGCTACCCAACATTCATCGATTGCAAGCTAGTAGACTCCCTTTCTAACTCCTACGCCTCTTCCAATCTCAAGTATTGACTCGCCTTGCGATTGAAGTCCTTCCTAATGGTAGGTTGTTTCATTTTGATCCATTTTTGGAACTCAGTTTAGGGTTGGATGGCATGGACCAAAGCCATAAAAACAATATCCTTATTCGTATTTCTTACCTCTGTCACTAGGTATTGGATCAGTTCATGAAAGACTTTAAAGACTCATTTCGTCCTTGGAATAGGTTAGACAAGGACATCACATCTTTAGGCTGCGCCGTGTGAAGTCCGAACTGATCAAGGAATCTTGTTGCTAGTTGGTAGAAAGTGGGGATGGATCTTGGTGGAAGCCTAGTGAACCACATGGAATCAATTCCTTCTAGAAAAATTGGAAAACATCAACATTGAAGAGCGTCCAAAGCATTCGCTCCATCCATGTACCAACTATACTTGTACAGATGGGGTTTTGGATCTTTTGTTCTGTCATTGGATGGAATAGTTGGCATAGTGAAATTTTTTGGGTACCACTGATTCAAGATCTCATCTGAAGGGAGTCCGATTTGGAGCGGATCCCAACTCATCATCTCTTTTATTCTTATTCTCATCCATCAGTCGCTTGACCATATCCGCGATATATGCCTCAAATGTTCGGTAGTCTGGGGTTCGATTGTCAATCACTACACAGAGAGTTTGGCTTTGCAAACGGTCTTGGTGAGTAGGTTGAAGCCTAGGCTCTCTTGTCTTCGGAAGAGTCACTCCCTCGGGATCCCATTGGCTTGCAGTTGGCCTTATTGGCGGTAGTATGGACATTCCTGGCATTATCGAATGCATTGGCATTTCCTTCCAACTTGCCGCTGTTAAATTGCTCTTCATCTTCTGAGTCAGAAAGGCCATGGCTATATCTTCTTGTAGGTTCTTCGCTCCTTGGTTTATATTCATAGCTGGTTTCCTCGCGGTCGGTGGAGTACTTGTGTTTTCTTCTATGTTGATTCCCACAGTTCCAACTATCACTCCTCTTTGCGGCCGCTTTCCATTTCTTCTGTTTAGACCAGAAATGGAAGAATTTTCTTGTTCTACGGCAGCCGTGGGTTCTACCATTGTTCTTAAAGCAAGATGTGACTATAAGGCCAAGAGGGCATTAAGCTTATCCATAAGAGCTCTTTAACCGCTTTCCATTTTTTGATTGATTTCATCAACCATTTTATTAAATTCGTCTCTTGTAACGACTTCGCGTCGATTGGAAGATCCTAGCCCCTGATCCTCTGTGTGGGTGCCATTTGCTCCAATTTGTTGATGATTCATCTGTTCTCCGGCTATTACTACCCCTATGGATCTTCCAGAAGCAGTTCTTTTTCTTCCTAGAACCATTGATTTTCAACAGCAGGTCTTTTGAACAGAGATTAAGGATCTAACTATTGAACCTATCTGATCCAAAGTAGATAGCAGATCTAAGTCTGAGTTAAATTCTTAGTGAAATTACCAAAATGTTAACCCAAAAATGGATCAACACCATGGGTTGAGTGTGAAAGCACCAGCCTGTTCTTGCAGATCAATAATATTGAGAATAAATGTAAAAAGGCAGAAATAGTAAAAAGACAGGAAGATTTTTATAGTGGTTCGGCTGTTAATGAAGCCTCCATCCACTTATAACTTTTGATTAACAAACTGCTGCTACAAGTTGAATTGGATTACAATATGATTTAATCTTCTAAGTTAGATCAAGTCAAAAGTACGAGAGTTCACTCGAGAATCACAATGGACCCCTACGTGACTATTGTGTGGGAGGGGAAGAGTGAAGAATAATCTTTATAGCGTTCCAGCACCCAGTCCCGAAGATCCTCTTTATGTTGTAGGTAGGATCATATTTATGAAGTTACAGAGTTATTGGGCTAGGCCTTCTTGCAAATGATCGCCTGAAGGTGCACTGTAAGTTTCATCGCAAACTGAACTAATTTAATGGATCGCTAACGATCCATAGGCTGAGGATCACTAGCGATCCATGTACTTAGTGGGTTTTTGAACTTTATCTTTTGGATCGCGTCTATTACCTCATTTTGATGTTCCCCATGTAATTTCGTAGCATTAGGCTGCTGATTGAACTAGACAAATGCTTGCTTCTCAATTTAACTAGCTCGTAATTCCATTAAACTTTGCCATTGTCCTTAGAATACCTATTGGACCATGACGCAAGCTGATTCATGGATCTATAAGCTAACGTAATGGATCGTTAGTGATCCATTGATGAGGGACCGCTAGCGATCCATCATCTTTATATGTTCTCGCTTTCCTTTCCTCTAATCTTTCTTCGTTAGTTCCTCTAGTCTTTTTGGTTGGCTCTTGAGCTATTCTGACTTGACGAAGCTATTTCGACTTCCTTCAGATTCTACTGGGTTAAAATCCCGGACAACATTGGTTTACCGTAGCATGTTCGAAAATGAAATAAAATAATTAATCAATTCAATTTGATTAAAAAATGCCCTTATCTTCAAACGCTTATATCTCTTACATACTACCTTTGTTTCATGTGTGGTGTGCGGCGTCGTGACCGTGGCAAGAGGAGTCCTCAATATAAAATTTTATGAAAATGTTTTGAGGTTTTGGCGTCAATCATATGCATGTGATTAGGCACGCGGTATATTTTAGTGAGACCTTAACATATGATGTTATCATATCATTATATTGTGTTTAGTTGGCGATAAAAGTTAAGGTTTGTTTTTTGAGCATAAGTGTTGTTCTTCTAGCTTATTAATATTATACACTTACATGATGCGTATAACTCACTAAACGTATGTTTCATCCCCTATGTTCCTTTCTTCTTTCTTTTACTCTGACAAATAGGTAGAAAGGACTGGTGGTGGTTGGAAGACATGGCAGTATGATGGAGACTCGCATCACACATATTAGCGATCTAACATCTATTTATTAGACATTTTTCGAGATATTCAGACTCCTATTTATTTCAGCATTTAGAAACATTTTATGAACGGGGACAATTAATTATAGTTTTTATTTATTTACCTAGGATTATGGTATTTTTCAGCATTACGATTATTTCTTTCAATGTGATTTTCAAAAAACATAGATATTTTAATATATAGCTCTATGATCTGCTTTATATTTTACCTCAAAACAATCCACTATGTATGACATCCTTGATGCCCATGTTACTTTTAGACATAGGCCGTGACATCGTAGATGATGGGTAGTTACAGTAAAATTGGGACAATTATTTTGTTAATACATGTTTTAAATTTCAATATCTTATGCGTGTACTTATTATAACATATGAATAACAACGAACTTGTTAATAAAATGCACATGCAGCTAAATTTTCCATCCAGTACCTTCAAAATTAATTTCATTATAACAATCATACATACATATATATTCTTCCTCACATGAAATCTAATTGGTCCTAAAAAGGGATTTCCTTATATGTGTATTTTTGTGTTTTTTGAATAAATGCGTTGTCAATTTTATTCAAGTAGAAGACTCATTTTGATGTATTCGGGTTCCGAACCTATAAAATCTAGAACCTCATTTTGAAGCCCCTTGACATTGATACTTAAGCTATTGATCTTTGATCCTAAATTTTCATTTAATACCAATTCTAATACATAATTAACATAGGTATATAGATTTTTGTTAACATATAAGGATCCACCTTCATCATCTTCCCTCAATGATTTGCTACAACTTTATGGACACAAATACAATTTAATCTTCTTTGCCTATGAGCAATAATTTTCCTAACATCAACTTGCTCAACATTAAATTATGATTATGTCAAGAAGACCTATCATGAATAATGATCAATAACTTCACAATCAGCTGACTCTAAAGTTAAAATCGGGACACCATACCCTATTATTGATAAACAGTATGTCTGACATGTGTGAAAAAGATATATAAAACTGTAGTTTTATACTAATTGGGAAATAATGCATCATAAAAATACTACCCATGTCTTCCCTACTTCTTCCTTACGTCATATGTTATTTCTATGCTGCAAATTGCTTATAAATTCCCCTCACCCCAACAGCTTTCCTTTTCCTAATTCTCTATATATTATCTTATGCAATCCCTTTTCACTTTCCCTACCCTTCCATATGCTTATAATTTCCCTATGAATTCCATATTTATTTTAAAAAATGCAAAAAAGAATTTTCCCAATGACATCCTAAAGAAAAAAATTGCCACAATTCTGCCAGATTTTACTCCATCCAACATAAACCGCAATAGAAATATCATACATACATATAAATTAGTACCTTAGGATTTGGTTTTGATGATAAAAAATTTAAGGAATCGTATAAAATATAAATAGTAATGTTTTATCAAAATATATATCATATAGTGAAGGATATTAGATATATGTTGATATTAGAAGACTGTACAGTATCAAGTAAAGATTGAAGAGTTAAAGATGTTGATATGTTGACTCAAGAATGAAGACTCGTGAGTATTCAAGAGTTCAAGATTCCATGATATTCTAGATAAGTTATAGAGTCTAGAATGCTTGTTAATATTCTAATAGCACTTGATCTCTTTCTCCCTCTCTATATTTTAAGTTTTAAAATAGTTTTAAAATCTTTTGGTTTTTAAATATTCTATTAAAAATATATTTTAATAGTTTTAAAAATTAATACTTATTAATTTAGTTTTTAATATTTACCAAGTTATTGTTTTTATTAGATTTTGATTTATATTAGTTTACATTTCAAAATTCTTATCATATAGTTTTACTTAAGTTTTATTATGATTATAATGTGTATATATTATATCTAAACATACTTACAAAGTATAAAATTATATCACAAAAAAATACATTTTCAAAATACCATTTTAAAGTGTTTTTTCAAAATTACAAAGAGTATGTCAACATACTCTAGCCCTATATGTCGACATACTAGCCGTGAATTTTAGAATTCAATTTTCAAAAGAAATTGCTATTCGTCGTATCTCTTCATGAATAGACAAGACCGTTATTCCTCTATAAATACCTATGATTCCAACGAATTTTTCAATCACTTTTTATTGTTCTTCTCTTCTCCTTCTTATCTCTAATTTTAAAAAATTATAACCATACTCTTCAAATTTCGACCAGAATCAAACTCCATTGTGATTAGTTTGATTCTATGTCATTTGCTCTCTGATTTCCATCATTTCTCTCACTCCAATCAAGATCTAAGTGCTACTTAAGGATTATAGCATTATTTATAATCAAGACTGAAGTTCTGAGTTTGTAAAACTCTACAAAATTAAACCGATAATCTTGTGGTTGTGATTGTAGCGTATGAAATCAATTAGTTGTGGTTAGTAGCCCGTAAATCAAGTGGATATGCTTGTAGCCTAGAAATCAAGCAGCTCTACCCAAAGGCCACGATTCTAGAGGGTGTGTCTCTTAGCTTTGAAATCGGGATTGTATTTGCATTTACTAGTTGAAAAGAAATCCGTACAAGGAATTGTACAGGACTGGATGTAGGGTAACTCCAAACCTAATAAAATGCTTGTGTGTTCTTTCCTTTTACTTTTACTATATTTACTGTTCATCTATATTTTGATTCTATAATTGTTTCTCTGATTTTTAATCTCGATATTTTAGGTATAATTTTGAAAGATTTCAAAAAAGATTCATACAAATTAGAAAATAATATTCACACTCCTCTAGTGTTAATTTAGCCTTAAGATCCCTATCTTGTAATCTTACATTTGATATCAGAGCCTTGGGTTCTCAAAGTATTCAAAAAACTAATTTTTGAAATGTTTTGATGGCATTTTTTATGATATTTCTAACACTATTTTCGAAAAGATAATTTGTAAAATGATCATTATAATGTTTCATAGATATGCATCCATTCATTATTAAAAGTCATGTGATATATTGAAAAGGATAAATGGATATTGGGTAATGGTTGTTCAAGACACATGACTGGAAATACGGAGATTTTGAAAGATATAGTTTAGAAAGATGGAGGATCAGTCAATTTTGGAGATAATTCTAAAGGACATGTGATTGACATCGGCAATGTCGATAATTCTAAAACTGTTGCTATTTCCAGTGTTTTGTTAGTTAGGAATTTAAAACGTAATCTGTTATGTATTAGTCATTTGTATGATAAAGGTTTTAAAATTAAATTCTCAAAAGATAAATGTCACATTAAATGTAATTAGTTAAAGGTTATCTTTGAAAGTATTAGGAAATGAAACATCTATATATTAATTATGAAAATATCAGATGATAACGTATATCTTTTGGCTGAAACAAGTGATCCTTGAATTTGACATAAAAGATATGGCCATTTGAATTTCAAACTTATTTCTAAAATTCCTAAAAATGGTTTAGTTAGAGGTCTTCTGTAACACCCCGATATTTTACGAACAATATAATTAAAAAGAACTTAAAAAAACATTTGGTACAGTGGTAAAGGCGCATGTTGACTTCCTTAGTGACCAGGGATTAAGTCCCGTTGCCGTCCAAAATTTGGAGCAATGTTTTTTTAGCTGGTTCGTTTCTAACGATTTTCTTACGTATTCTAGCGTTGTTACTGACATGTTGTGGCTTCCTATTCGCTCTAGTGATGTAATAGGATGAGGTGACTAAATTTTATTGATTGAGTGATGGGCTGAATGGATAAACATTAAGCGTATGAAAGAATCTGATTTAATCTAAAATAATCTAATAGATTATTCACTCAAACAATCAATAAACAAACCATCTAACCTAAAACTAATCTCTTATTTAGCCATCGCCATAATTCTACAATAAAATTAGCGTGTATTATTTGTTCTCCTTTTCTCTACTAAATAAACAAGTCTCTACCAAATTAAATTATCCACATATATTCAAGCAATTTGCTGAATTTAGAAGAATCAATAGGAGAAAATTAAAGCAAAGCTTTTTCGAATTTATGCACGCTAAAGTGCTAGTTGAGTGGGAATTAATATGAAATAGAAAAATAAAGTAGTACAATTTCAATTCTTTTCTAGCACGTTAATATGAATTAATTTCTATTATTAATTGAGCATAGATGTAAATTATTGAAACTTCTTCTTCTTCTTCCACTTCTCAAATGTAATTCATGTTTGGTTAAAAACATGGGACATATAAATTGTCTATTCACGTTTTACAGCGTAAATAAATTGAAATTTATGTAAATTATAGTGTCTTCTTCTTCTTCCACTTCTCAATTCTAATTCATGTTTGGGTTGAAATTTGAAACGAACAAATTATTATTCACGTTTCATGGCATAAATAAGATTGGTTTAATTAAATTGAATTTGAATTGTTATTCAATTTCTAATGGTAGAACAAGTTAGTTGAATAAATCCAGAATATGTTACATGAATAAAATTATGGTTTTGATGGATATAATTATATAATTTTGAATATAGTTTTTAGGAAGTCTAATTGGCATAATTGTCTGTTTCATATGTGGCATAAAAATGTAAAAGTGGAATTTTATGTAATTAAATGGCTTGTGGCTATTGGCTAAAAATTTTGAACAGATTAAATCTCTAAAAGGAGAATGTAAATTAGGATGTAAAAAAAGAAAAAATGTAAATTAAATGGAGTCTAAAGGCTAGTGTAAATCAGTAACAAAATGGCACAAAAATTACAAACAAACTATACGGACTGAGTAGACATCATATAGAAATACATTTATGTGAGAAAAAAGGAAATTGTGAAATAACCAAATCAGATGTAAAAATGACCTAAATCAGATCAATGGATATAAACAATATGTAAACTATAACGGTAAAATTAATTAATCTGGAAGCGATTTGGTAGGCGGACCTTGTAAAGGTCTGGATAGGTGTTTTATGCAGTTAGGACCAAAATATAGTTTTGGCTGTACATATTAGGAGCTGGCAAGCAGGTTCGCAAGAATGTTTACCACCTTTCATAGGTTGCTCGTATGTTGGATAGATAACACCCACAATCATAGGCTTCTCCAGGCAGATAGACACGGATGGAACAGGACAAGTGTGCTCCGACATAGGCTTCCTTACACAGATCGTTAGAGGATTTTACGCAGTCTACCCATCCTCGGGCGCTCTTTCAGAGGACCGACACTTTAGATAGGGGAAAGTACACATTGATGACCGAGGAGACATGAGGATAGGAGTCCAGTTTGGCAGAGCTTGTGAGAAACTTCGTTGTACTGCAAAGTTGTTTAAGTCGGCGCCGGTTAGACGTACGAGGAATTTAGTCTTAGTGCATGAGTGAAGAGAACGACTTTCATGCTATAGCAGTGGATAGGTAAGGACAGTAGGTTCAATAGGCTGATTGACATTTAGTATTACTCCATGGTTGACTTCCCTAGAGGGACCATGGACTTTGGCTTCTTGGGAACTGTATCTAAGAAGGATTCACTGCATTATATTATTCACCCTCTGCGATATCTGAGGAAGACCTGGAATTAAACTATTTTATTCTTTCTACTTCACCTAATTTCCCATTCATCGGAATTCATGTCTGACCCATTCCTATTTTTTCTATTCTCCCTAAATCACAGGAGGGTAGGTCTAGGTTGCAGTTCTTTGTAGCTTGGAAGGTCATTGGAGCAGTTGTTATCATCAGCTTTTGTTTCTATTGTTTCATATACTTCGTTTCTCTTTTCCATACTTTACTCTATATATGGGGGCCTATATTGTGAACTTTATTATGTTTTATGTTTTGATGGAGATTGCTTGGTTCTTTTGGTTTCAGAAATAAATTTGGGATAATGTTGTTTTTAATGAAGTTGTTTTGCTATTAATTTATAATCATTGAAAGTTTTCTTCTGCTGTAATATATTAATCATTTTATGCTATTGCCTTAGTCTCTATGCTATGTTATAGATTTTTATCTCACCCGACCACTTGTGCTTCTAATCATGTCCGATTTTCAGGGCGTCTAGTGGTGCGGGGTGTCATAGTTGGTATCAGAACTAAGGTTACGGTAATCTTATTTTTTTTTAAAAGTATAAAGGTTTTCGAATAATTTTTAAAGGATATTCCAAATAATACTTTTAAAAGTATATGTATATATTTTGGAAAGAAATGAAATTTTAGAAATGGGTCCCTCGTATCTCTTCCTCCTTATCTATTGAACTATCTGTGGAGTATGTAATCCTATCTTTTTAATATCCACATATAGAAATGTTTGAGCCGTAAGATATCTCCGAAGTTCCAGGCCTTAATATGCCTGCTTGGTTCAGACGTTATTTGTAGGCTACTGCATGAGTAGAGCCACCAACTAGGGATGCTGCTCTGGCGGAAGGGACTCCAGCTCGTCCGCCAGGCTTTCCTAATTTTCCCAAGTTATGCAAGGACTACACCAGCTTAGGAGGCTAGCATTACTTGGCACCGAATCATATAATGAGGCGAGAGCTTGGATCCGTAGTTGTGAGTGATTATTTGGACTTATGGGATTGGAGGACTTGGCTCGAAGGCAGTTGGCTTCATGTAAGTTGTAGGGAGAGGCTCTTTGTTGGTGTGAGATTGTGGAGGCTAAGGCCGATAATTGACTTGGACGGATTTTCGTACTAGGTTCGAGAGGAAATTTTTATCGCAAGCTGAAGATGGAGTGCAGCTAGAGAAATTATACAGCTCAAGCAAGGGGATATGACAGTTAATGAATATGTTAGTCAATTTAACGAGCTTTCCAGATTTGGACTAGACTTAATCAATACTCCCTACAAGAAAGCACTGAAGTTCGCTAACGGTTTGAGTCAGCCACTGTAGAGTCTGGCGGTTAGCCACATTCCGATGGGAGCCACTTTTGAGGGATTGGTAGACATGGCTTTACTTGCTGATACTGAGAAAAATGTGTTCTGGCGCAGAAGAGTGATGGGAAGAAGCGGTGGAAAGGTAAGAGGAGAGGAGGAGGAAGGTCAGGTGGAAAAAGGAAAGCTCCAAGGAAGGACTGGAAGTGCAATACTTGTGGGAAACCAGGTTATTTTGCTAAGGATTGTAGAGGAGTAGGAGAGCGACTGAGACGAAGGTGTTATCTTTGTGATCAAGTGGAGCATATGAAAAAGGATTGTTCATTAAAGCCCAAGGACAGTTTACAGACACCTTTATAGCATGCTCAGGCTTATTCATTAGAGGCAGCTTCTTCCTCTAGTACTCGTTCGGTTGTGGACAAGAGAAAGAAGGTGACCATCAAAGGTGTGTTATCTATCGTGGATTTTCCTGTTCGTACCGTATTTGATTCTGAAGCTTCACACTCTTCTGTATCTATTACAATGGTAAAGGGTTTTGGTCTTGATGCTTGCTTAGTGAATGACCTGGTAGTAGTATCAAATCCCGTAGGAGGATCAGCCTATCTGTCCATGTTATGTCGGGATTTGAGATTGTTTCTTTTAGGGGTTGAGTTTGACTGTAGTGCCTTTGTATTGCAATTTTTCGGGTTGGGGTTGATTCTTGGTATGGATTGGCTATCCATGTATGGTGTTGTTCTTGATTGCGATAAGAGAGTAGTGAGGTTAGACACTTGTGGTGGATGTACCTTGGAGGTATCTTATGATCCTAGAGGATCAGTCATGTTAAGCTACCTTTATTCTCTTGACTTATCGCCCGATAGTTTGAGTTTGGTACCCATTGTTAGAGACTTTCCAAATGTGTTTGAGGAGGTTGCTTGCCTTCCACCTCGAAGAGAGATCGAGTTCAAGATTTATCTTATCGATAATGCCAAACCAGTTGCTTTACCAGTAAGGCATATGGCTCCTAAGGAACGTCATGAGTTGAGCAAGCAAAATGGAGAGATTTGGAGAAGGGCTTATTCATAGGAGAATTTCTGAGTAGGTTGCACCCGTTATCTTTACCACCAAGGAAGATGGCTCTCTTAGGCTTTGTGTGGATTATAGGAGCTTAATAAACTGATAATGAAGAATCATTAACCTTTTCCCCGTATAAACGATCTCTTCAACCAACTAATAGAAGCCAAGGTATTTTTGTAGCTCGATTTGGCCGTAGGATTTCGTCAGTTCTGTGTGGCGGAGGATAGCATCGAGAAGACTGCGTTTAGGAATCCAGATGGGTTATTTGAGTGGTTAGTCATGCCATTTGGGCTAACCAATGCTCCAACATATTTTATGGACCCGATGAGTCGAGTATTTTGTGAATCATTAAGCAAGTTTATGGTGGTGTTCGTCGATGACATTTTGGTTTATTCACGAAGCAAGGAGGATCATACTGTTCACTTGGAAGAAGTGTTTAGGACCCTACGAGGACATAAGTTGAAGGCGATGTTCTCCAAGTGCCACTTTTGGAGGGATGTGGTTTGCTTTTTGGGACACATCGTTTCGGAGGATGGACTTGCTGTAGATCCGGCGAAAGTGGCAGTAGTATGGGATTGGCAAACCCCTAAGAATGTCACAGACATAAGGAGTTTTCTTGGTCTTGCGGGCTACTATAGGAAGTTCACTAAGGACTTCACTTGGACATCAGCTCCATTTACCTGCCTTAACATGAAGAACTCAGTTTTTGTTTGGGGTGCCAAGTGTGAGGATGCCTTTGGTCGATTGAAGGAAGCTTTGACTATCACGCCCATATTGTATTACCAGATGGAACCAAACCATTCTTAGTTTATACGAATGCTTGTGGTATGGGGCTAGGGGCGGTACCGATGTAAGAGGGTAGGGTAGTGTGCTATGCAAGTAGATAGTTAAAAAGCATGAGAAGAACTACCCGACACAGGATCTTGAGTTGGCAGCTATAGCTTTTTCTCTCATCTCTTGGAGGCATTATCTCTTAGGAGAAAGATTTGAGCTTTTCATGGATCAAAAGTCTTTGAAGTATCTATTCTCTCAGAAAGACTTGAATTTGGGAGAGCAAAGACAGATGGAGTTTTTAGCCACTTATGACTTTGAGATTTCCTATACCCCTAGCAAGGGTAATGTAGTGGCAGATGCGTTGAGTAGACGTATAGTGGTTTTAATCCTCTATTTTTCTATTGGAAGCATTTGGAGTACATTGCTACCTTTGATTTTAGACCTCCATCTAATTGAGCTCTAGGATTGCTAAGAGCCCTCGACGTCCGGCCTATTTTGATGGAGTAGATTGGACCAAGGCAAGGTGAGGACAGAGAGTTAAAGGACATTTTAGATGAGTTTGATAGAGAGGAGTCATCATCACATCTTAAGCATTATACTATGGACACTAAGGTATGGCTTAAAAGGGAGGGTAGACTTTATGTTCCCCGTAGTGAGGATTTAATGATGCGGTGTTGACCGAGTCACATCATTCAAGGATGATAGTGCACCCCGGTGGTAAAAAGATGTACCGGGATATGAAGAGGGTATTCTATTTGTCCAGAATGAAGAAGAGGGTGGTGGAGTAAGTATCGAAGTGCATCACTTTCCAAAGGGTAAAGGCGGAACATAAGAAGCCCGGAGGACTGTTACAACTATTGGATATTCCATTATGAAAATGGAAGAGCATCTCTATGGACTTTGTAGATGGATTACCAAGGTCGCGGAGAGGGAACACGAGCATTTGGGTAGTTTTGGATAGACTGACTAAGAGCGTTCATTTTATACCCATTAAAAGTAATAGGATGGTTACTTCTTTATCGACTCTTTATGCAAGGGAGATAGTTAGGCTTCACGAAGTTTCCGCTAGCATTGTGAGCGGCAGGAATCCATTATTCACCAACGAGTTTTGGAGGAGTCTTCAACAAGCCTTGGGAATGGAATTGAATCTGAGCATGGCATATCACCCTTAGATCGATGTACAGACTGAGAGAGTAAATAGGGTTTTGGAAGATTTGCTCAGATTGTGCATCATTGACTTCGGAGGTTCTAAGGAAGACCACCTACCTTTGGTGGAGTTCGCGTATAATAATAGTTATCAAGCAAGCATTGTGATGGCACTGTTCGAGGCCCCCTAGGCAAACTATGTAGACCACTAGTCTGTTGGTTGGATACCATCTACAAGATCTTGCTTGGACCATATTTGGTGAGGAAAACTTCTGAGAAGGTGGATTTGATTCGCCAGAGGTTGAAGATTGCACAAGATAGACAAAAGTCATATGCTGACATAAGACTTTCAGATTTGGAATTTAAGGTTGAAGATATGGTTTTGTCAAGGTTTCTCCTCTAAGAAACGTTATGAGATTTGGCTTGGTGAGTAAGTTGGCACCGATATTTGTAGGACCCTTTCCTATTACCGCATGAATTGGAAAAGTGGCATAAAGAGTTGATCTTCTAGATAAGTTGGAAGGAGTTCACAATGTTTTTCCTGTTTTGCATCCGAGGAAGTGTCTACATGATTCCGCAGTAGAAGTAGAAAATGATCAGCTAAGGGAAGCGGAGGTTGAGCGTGAATCACTTGTGCGTCGTACACCTACCCGTATACTGGAACACGGCACTGAGAGATTATGCAACAACGAAGTTCGTTTAGTGAAGGTTCAGTGGAGAGATGACCCCAAGAAGTGCACATGAGAATCTAAGGAGAGAATTCATACTCCTTATCCATTTCTGTTTGAAGGTACACTTCAAATATCCCATCTTTGATCTTTAATCTTTCCTTTGTTAGAGTCTTTTCGATAATCTTTTGGTGAAACTTATGGATGGTTGCTTAGTTGTAAACACGTCATTAGGGCATGTTACATTTGATGGATGAAAATGATTGCAAGTGGATTCCAATGTTTGCAAATGGATACATTGCATGCATTAGATAAATATTTATTAGGATAATCGACCAACTAGGTACACACACCTGCATATACGTGCCCATTATCTATTGCATTTGCACATTTTGTGTGTGTGTATATATATCTCTATATGTGTGTATAAATGGATGTTGCATATGGGTGCTGTATTTGGGTGAATGATTGAAACATACATATAGAATTATCAATATACCAGGGTAATTACATACATTTGGTTGCATGGCATAAGCATAATTGCATTATAGGAGGTAAACTGAATCAGTAGACCGACTACCTCTTCGCATTAGGTAAGTTCATATGCATTTCACTGTGCATAAATCATAAATTGCATTAGTTAAAAATAAAGACATTGGTAGAAATGGATGATGGTTGATTAGATGGACGTAGTTCTTGGATGCTGGTAGTTAATTACTTTCTTCAGTCTTTTGGAGATTTTAAGGATGAAATCCTTTAAGGAGGAGAATGTTACAACCTGATATTTTATGGGAAATATAATTAAAAAGAAATTAAAAGCGCATTTGATATAGTGACAAAGGCACATGTTAACTTCCTTAGTGATCAGGGATCAAGTCCTGTTGTCGCCCAAAATTTGGAGCGATGTTTTCATAGCTTCTTCATTTCCAGCGATTTTCCTACGTACTTTAGCGTTGTTTTTGACATATGGTGGCTTCTCATTTTCTCCAGTGATGCAATAGGATGAGATGGTTAAATTTTATTGATTGAGTGATGTGTATGGGCTAGAATGGGAAACCATTAAATGTATGAAAGAACCAGATTTAATTCAAAATAATCTAGTGATTATTCATTCAATCAATCTATAAATAAACCATCTAACATAAACCTAATCTCTTATTCAGCCGTCAGCATAATTCAACAGTAAAATTAAGGTGTATTATTCTTCTTCTTATTCTCTACTAAATAAAATATCTCTACCGAATTAAATTATCTATATATATTCAAGCAATTTGGGGAATTTAGATGAATCAAAGAGAGAAAGATCAAAAGAAAAGCTTTTTTTCAAATTTATGCAAGCTCAAGTGCCAGGTGAGTGAGAAATAATATGAACAGAAAAATAAAGTAGTTCAATTTCAGTTCTTTTCTAGCACGTTAGTATGAATTAATTTCTGTTATTAATTGAGAATTGATGTAAATTATTGTAACTTCTTCTTCTTCTTCTTCTTCTTCCACTTCTCAAATCTAATTCATGTTTGGTTTAAAATATACGACATATAAATTGTCTATTCACGTTTTATAGAATAAATAAGATTGAAATTTATGAAAATTATTGTATCTTCTTCTTTTACCACTTCTCAATTCTAATTCATGTTTGGGTTGAAATTTGGAACAAATAAACTGTTATTCACATTTCATGGCATAAATATGATTGGTAAAATTAAATTGAATTAGAATTGTTACTCAATTTCTAATGGTAGAATAGGCTGGTTGAATAAGTTCAGAATATGTCACTTGAATAAAATTGAGGTTTTGATTGCTATAATTACTAATTTTGAATATGGTTTTGGAAGAAAATTGGAAAGTCTAATTGGCATAATTATTTGTTTCATATGTGGCCTAAAATGTAAAAATGGAATTTTATGTAATTAAATGGTTTTTGGCTATTGGATAAAAATTTTGTACAGATTAAATCTCTAAAAGGAGAACGTAAATTAAGGTGGAAAAAAAGGAAAAAAAAAACTAAATTAAGCGGACCCTAAAGGATACTGTAAATCTATAACAAAATTAAAGACAAACCTTGCGGACTGAATGAACATGAAATAGAAATACCACTTATGTAAAGAAAAGTGAAATTGTGAAATAACCAAATCGGATGTAGAAATGGTTAAACCAGATTAATGGACATAAAAAATATGTATACTGTAATGGTAAAAGTAATTAATCTTGAAGCGATTTAGTAAGCAGACTTTGTAAAGGTTTGGATAGGTGTTTCATGTAGTTAAGACCAAAATATAGTTTTGGCTATACGTACTAGGAGCGGACAAGTAGGTTCGCAAGGATGTTTGTTACCTTTCATAGGTTGCTAGTACATAGGATAGATAGCATCTGCAATCGTAGGCTTCTTTTGGAAGATCGACATGGATAGAACAGGACAAGTGTGCTCCGACGTAGGCTTCCTTAGGCAGATCGTCAGGGGATTTTGTGCAGCCGACCCAGCTGCGGGAGCTCTTTTTGAGGACTGGTACTTTGGATAGGGGCAAGTCCATGTTGGTGACCGAGGAGACAGGAGGATAGAATTCCAGTCTGGCGAAGCCTGAGCGCAACTTCGAGGTCCTGCAAGGTTGTTTGAAATCGGTGTAGGTCAAATGTAAAAGGCATTTAGTCACAGTCCACGGGTGAAGAGTATGACTTTCACGCTATAGCACGTGGATATGTAAGGACAGCAGGTTCGGTAGGCCGATTGACGTTTAGTATTACTGCATGGTTGACTTTCCTAGATTGACCATGGACTTTGGCTTTTTGGGAACTGTATCTAAGAAGGATTTATTGCATTATATTATTCACCATCTGCGATATCCGAGGAAGACCTGGATTTAAACTATTTTATTGTTTCCGTTTTATATTATTTCTCATCCACTGACTTTATGTTTGACCCATTCCTATTTTTCCCAAATCACAGAAGGGTAGGTCTAGGTTGAAGTTCTTTGCAGCTTAGAGGGTCATTGAAGCAGTTGTTATCTTCAGCTTTTGTTTCAAGCACTTCGTTTCTCTTTTTCGTACTTTACTCTATATATGGGGACCTATATTGTGAACTTTGTTATGTTTTATGTTTTGGTGCAGACTACTTGGTACTTTTGGTTTCAGAAATAAATTAGGGATGATGTTGTTTTCAATGAAGTTGTTTTGCGATTAATTTATAATTAGTGAATGTTTTCTTTTGCTGTAATATTTTAATCATTTTATGTTGTTGCCTTTGTCTCTGTGCTATGTTATGGGATTTTATTTACCGGACCACCCGTGCTTCTAGTCATGTTCAATTTTCGAAGTGCCTAAAGGTGCGGGGTGTCACATCTTCCCAAAATGAAGTTCAAAGTTAATAATCTTTGCGATGCATGTCAATTGGGTAAACTTAGAAAAGTTCATTTAAATTAAAAGATATGATTTCTACTTCTTATCCCCCTGAATTCTTCACATAGGTCTTTTTGGTCCCTCTTAAATACAATCTATAAGTCATAGTAGATAGTATTTATAATCATAGACGACTATTTTAGGTTTACATGGATGATTTTCTCAAAACTTAAAATCGATGCTTTTGAAATGTTTAAGATCTTTGTTAAATGAACTCAAAATCAAATATCCAGAAAAACTAAAAGTATTCGAAGTGATCATGGTGGAGAATTCAAAAATGAAAATTTGAGAATTTCTGTAATAAGAAACGTATAATCCTTAAGTCTTCATTTCCAAGAACACTACAAAAAATGGAGTAGTAGAATGTAAAAATAGAACGATTGAAGAGTCGTTAGAACTATGCTAAATGATAGTAATTTACCTAATAATTTTTAGGCAGAGGTAGTTGGTATCGCATGTTATATACTAAATAGAATTTTAATAAGTATGTTCACTAAGAAAAATTGTAACGACCCGCCTTTTTGGACAGTTTAAACCGACGATTAAATACACATGCCGGTTCCAAACCATTCAAAAGGGCAGATGGTTATTGGGGTAAATAAGAAAAGAAAAGAAATAAAGAAAATGAAACAACACAGAATCTCGCAGCGGAACGATAAAATATAATAGTCAAATAAACAGTTCATGAAGCTGTTTACTATACTTTGACAATTATTTATACAACATTTATCAGAGATACATATACAACAGAACAAATAAAATAATGCAGCAGACAGCATGATGCAAAGATAATAATAGAAATAGAATACCAAATCTTCGTCTTCATCCTCCAGAATAGTTCTTCAAAATCTGAAAAACTCAGGACTGACTCGAGCGTAATGAAAAGACAAAATACTCGAGTCAGGACTAAAATATCCCTATGAAAGTTAAATCAATCGTAAATAAATATGAGTGTAATGGCGTCAGAGATGTTTACGGGGTTTGACATCTCATATCCATTGTCAACGTGCGTGCAATAACTCAAGAGATGTTACGGGGTTTTCCATCTCTTAAGGATCCGTTAAACTATCTACTATGTAGTAATGTACGCTAAGTAGATAATGCCTATCAGTAATATAAAGTATCAAAATAGCGTTCAGGCGTTACCATAATCCCCCTTAACACATTTTTATAATGCCATAGTCTATACAGCACCGTAAGCCCCACTGTAAACTGGTGGTTATCAGAGGGTACCCCATAGGTATAACACAAAACATAACGTAGTTGTCGAGAATAGGATAATCAGTATGATAAGGTACATGAGGCGAACCAACTAGGATACAAGTAGTTGCGTGATCCGGACTGATGTTGAGCATAGCCAGCAGCTACCCCAACACCGCGAAACAACACTCCCAAATCAAGGGGTGCATCCAAATCGCATCACAAATGTAATAGATATGGTATCGAAGAAGTGTGTCCGCTAGAGATGGCGAACCTCAATGGCCCGGCGCGGCCCCTGTTTTAGTCATGTCAGGGGTCATCCAATATCGTTCTCTTTCTTCAGTCAACGCGTTCACCAAACTATCCACTTCATTCTGGATCAACCCTCCATGTATAATAGTTATTAAAGTGGTTTTCGGTATCGACAGAGAGTATGTCCATATCCTATCCCGGCCTCTTTAATAACTACGTATTATTACACCGTTGGCTCTTTTACATTTCAAATCGATTCATAATTGATATCAAAATATCGTAATCGCTTCAAAATCAAATCCATTTCAAATATCATCGTATCTTTTCAAATGTAAGATTCCGTTTCAAAAATCATTTTTCGCATCAATATCTCATTTCGATTTCAAAATCATTTCGAATTTCAATTTAGGTTGCAACTTCATTTAACCCAATTCGTATTTAAATTCAAGATTTAAATATAAACACTTCACCTTATTGACCAGCTTAGAATTTTAGAAAATAGTTTTAAGTAGTTTAAAAGTAGTTTTAAATAATTAAAATAGTTAAAATACTTAAAGTCTTAAAATGGATTTGAAATAGATAAATTAGTTTAAAATAATTTAAATTGGGTTAAGTAGATTTAAAATAGATTAAAATAGTTTAAGTATTCAAAAATGGTTTATATAGCAGAGTAATTTGGAAAACAAAATAAAACAGCTTCAAAACCAATCCATTTCAATTTATAACTTCCCAATTCAAATAAATTTCAATTTCCATTCTACCGATTCAATTTCGATTTCAATTCAAATCAATGTCAATTTTGACTTCAAATTTATTCAATTTTATATTCACTTTCAATTAATTCAATTAAAATTTATATCGATTTAGAGCTGGATTTTCAAAATATCAATTTATAACACTTAACAAAATTATCCTTCAATATTCAAATTTAAATCCAAATTTCAAATATGATTCGTTTCCAAGCTCATTTCAAAATATCATTTTTATGTCTCTTTTACCTAGTAATATTCAAAGCTCAAGTTTAATGTTCAATCTTTAAAACAAATAAATTTCCGAAATTCAATCATATCCAAATTTTAAATCTCAAAGTCTCCACTTAAATTTATTCAACAATTTCTTTAACCAAAATTCTATTTCAACATTCCAAACTAAATTTTTCGATAAATTCGATTTCTATAAATTGATTTCTATTTATCACTTTTAAATCAAAATATTTAAATAAATTTCAAATCGACGATTTCAAAAATTATTAATTTAGCCAATTCGGTGTCCGTATATAATTTTCTATCCTATGGCCAAATAATTATTTATTTCAATTAAATGTCAGAGATGAATATATATTACTTAAATCAAATCATAGTGTCATATGTATGCTTAACAGTATATATAAGCAAATAAACATTCAAACATTTAACTATCAACCAATAACATCCGTCAAAATACAACATCCAATAGACAATACAATTCATGGCAATTTCATAGTTATCCATATCAGGTAATTTAATCACAATTAAATTTCAATTTCAATTTTAACTGTCATTTAATTTTCAACGGTTAATTCAAATGACAATCTATATGAAAATTAAATTCTATCAAACAACGACAGATAAAATTCATCACTTCATAATATCAAATTTAACTAGCATAAAGATATTCAGTACGTTGTGAGCGTTATAAAACACTCACTTTGATTTCAATGAAGTTCCAGCATTTTATTTCGAATAAAATTAAACGAGCGTTTAATTTTATCCGAAATTTTCACAGCTCCAAACGATTTCAATCCAGCTCCATAGAGTAGTGCTCGACAAAACGATTGCAACGCAATTCGTTTCGTCACAATCCGACCTCGCATCAAAAAGTTACGTCATTTCAAAGTTATAAGAATTTAAATATACATTAATTACAAATTCAAGTTTTATTTTTAACCGTAATGCAATCTCGGCCATTGATTTTCTTACCCAGATCTGCCGCACGCGCTTCTTCCCCAACGTGAACTCACGCTCGTTCAACCCGCCGTTCTCACTAAATTAACGCGACCTCACCCTTCGCTCGACGACGATCAGCAATTACCGGGACGTAGCCCCCACCGCCGCGCACCTTCGCCTGGGATAGCATGAAGCTCGGCCTCTCTGATGTCTCAAAAAACGCAACCAAAACCGGCCCCTTCAAACACCAATGCGCGTCGATCCAAGAGGTTATATCCGATCATAACCGTTGAAATGGTAGATCGTGATGTGCTCTACAATTGTCCAGTTGAAAGTTTTTGGAATTGGTTAGTGGATTGCAGGAAATTCGAGGGGGAACGAGGAAGATTTTCGGCCATTCATTAATATGAAGGCGGCTGTGATAGTGAACGAGGGTGTCACTGTAGAGCAACTATATATAAGCAATTAAATAATATTATTTTAATATATATTCACATTTTAACAACTTTTTCAAACAAACTCCAAACGAAGCGCGGTGACCGGCGTTTCTAGGGTTTACCCCGCGTTCTAGACACAATGGAATAGTTTTCGGAGGCTAATTCGATCATCTGCACGAGTTACGGCAATAAATGATAAATTTTAAATTAAACCGATTAAACGATTTTCTAGGCGTTTTGGCTTGCCCCGGACAAACGGTAAATCCGATAGACACGAAATTTGAAATCTTACAATAATATCATATTACGGATCCGATGAAACTAGTTTCGTCGAAATCCGAGACTGTTTGAAAAATGACTATTTTAACTCATCAAATTAATATTAAAACAATTTCGATGCGTTTCAAGCTGCCACGGTCAAACGAAAACTCTGATTGCTACGAAAATTGAAATCCGATAATGACAAACTATTGCGGATCCAATGGAACTAGTTTCGTCCAATTCTGAGACTGTTCGAAAATTGGCTAATTTCACTAGTCGATTTAAATATTAAAATATTCAATTTTTACAAATAAACTCTTAATTCGATTTTAAAAGTTCTATAACCTCATTCTAACTTTAATATGATAAAATAAAATTTTACAAATCATTTTTAATCATATTAAACCCGTTATTCAAATATCCAATAAATTCCAATTTTAAAATCTTATTAACTCTATTAAAATCCCAATATAACTTACATTCACTTTGGAAACCAATTTGAATCATATTAAATCAAATTTCAATTATTCACTCTATTTTCATAAATTAAATTTCAATATCATTTTAGTCATATCAAATTTGAAATTTAATTATTCAAACATTTGTAATATCAAATTTAAACAATTTTGATTATTCAATAATTCATTATCTCTTGAAATATTGAAATTGAACTTATAAGAATCAACTTTTAAAACCAATTCACAATTTAGAACACTATTTTCATTTTACAGTTATTCAATTATTCAATAAGTTTTAAATATTTAACTTAAACAATTTACCTGTTTAATATTCAATAATTTTGATTTTAAATAGATTTTACTTATCACTCAATTACTCTATTATAGCCAATGAATTCAGCATTCATTACCCTATCCAACTATTGATTGCAATGGCATTCACTAAGTAGCATTTATTTTTCATTACTTGGATAATTATTATTGCAATTCATTCCAGTTATTATTATTCCAAACGAATTATAAATTTTTTTCTAACATTAAATCACGAAATCTTATTAAATTAGTTATTTTAATTATCGAAAATTTACGGGTCGTTACACTCTCCCCCACTCAAAACTTTTCGTCCCCGAAAAGGAAAAAGAAGGGAAAAGGAACTTAGTATAGAATTCAACATTAGATATATTTTATTCAAAGTTACCAACTTATAAACAATGAAATTCCATTTATAAAGTCATTACTACACTTTTACTAAGTTATTCCAAACGGCTTTCTAACTTTAAAAGTTAGTTATCAAAACAAGTTATAAAAAATTTTAAAACTTGAAAAATTTTCTAACACCCGGATTTTACGGAAAATTTCGGCAGAGTCTCCTTTCCGCGGCTCGATCGAAAAAAAATGACAGTATATATATCACAAATATACATCTCATCAAGTGATGAGGCATCCCGTAGGGAAAAAAAGTGTAAAAGTACGGTATGTAATCCGAGATATGTACCTTATATATTATTAGCGAGCATATACGGCTAATATAGCGCGAAAGCGAGCTCCAAATGCGAAGCAAGCGCAATCTGCACCTACTAAACACTCAACAAACCATGAGAAACATGCATATATGAAAATAATATCAATATACATCATATAGAAACATAACAACTACATATGCCAACATAGCAAATGCAACAAAACAACAAATGCAACCATCAATCAACTATCATCCAACTATCATCCAACGAATTCATAACGAATCAATATAAATTTCACTTCTCATTAATATTTATTGACTTGGGTTTCAATTTTTTTTTATCACAGTTGATTCATTAACGTTGGATTTTACTAACATTCATTCTCAATTCAATTAGTTAACATTAACTAATTTATATTTACATTAGTTCACTTCCAATTTATTTTGAATCAAATTAAATTCTATTTAAATTCATTTAACTTCCAATTTGATTTCAATGACTTATAGCTTCCAATTTCATTAACACTAAATGAATTATATACAATCAACTAACAACCAAATCATACCCAACATAACCAAATTATTAATTTTACATTCAATTTGGTTTATCTCTTTTATATATATATATCCTATTATATAATTTTAAAAGAATCATTTTATATTTGGCATCTTAAATTTCCAATATTAACTTTAATTAAGTCCGTAAGTCGTACATATATCATCCGTGAGCAATATCAATCAAATCGCTTACTCGATCATATAATTTCACTTCCAAACTAGTATCGTTCACACGACTCTCTAGTGCGGACTCAGATTTGGTTCCTTGATTGGAAACTGTTATTCTCCTTGCATAGCCATATGCTATGATAGAGAATTTCAGAATCAAATTAAAAATCCATATCCAGGGTTCGCCGTCAAAAATCGAGTGAAAAATCCTAACTTGGATCGATATAAATCATCTCGAAATTTTGTGCTCGAATTTGGATCAAATCGTTATGCGAATAAAATAATATACGTACAATCTCACGTATTACCTTCCAATGGAGTTCTTTCCAATTTATCTATACTAAATTATTTTACTGGCTTTTATTTTTTTATTTACAATTAATTATTCACAATCCATTATTCAGTTAGTATATTCATTTCTTTACATAGCATGTTCTTTAACATTATCTTTTCTTAAACCACGTATCATAGAATTTTGCTTACTCAAGTTCATTTTAAACAGTCTATATAATTTAATTAAATTCAAATTTCATTTTCCAATTGATTCTTAGCTATAAGAAATTCCTTTGTTTACATTTATTGCATTTTCATAATTTTAGTTAATAACGAATTCATTTGTGGAACATTTTATTAACCGGGACTTTAGTTTATTAATCATCCTATAAAAGTCTAACCTCTCATAAATGACTTTTCTTAGTTTACAGTTATCTTAAAGGTTACAAATTCAAGTTTTTTTTCCTTTTTGCAATTTATATTTATTTCTATAACCAATTTACAAAGATATAATACGATTCATTTATCTTCTTTCCTAAGTTCACTTACTTGTTCCATTTATCCATTCATCATTTCAGGTTATATTTAAGTATATAACATTTTTATCACAACCAATTTTTTTTCCATTTATATACATTTTAATTCCTTTTGAGTTTTCCTTACTTGTATATTTCAATTACTTTCAGGTTCTGTTTATTTATACAATATCCCATTACATATCCAAAACATCATTTCAACTTCTTAATATTTGGTAAGTCATATTATATGTTATTAGAATGCAAATTTGGTATTATACAAATTTATAGAATTTCATTTTACTTAATTAGAATGTTCACAAATTTAATTTGTTTAAATCCTCTTTACCATTCAACTTTAAAGTTTTCCCAAACAATAGCTTAGATATCTCAATCCTCTTATTTTATAAATTCTGGTTATTCACATTTCATTCAAATAATTTGAAAATTTCTAGTTAACATAATTTAGAATTTTAAATGCCCGGTTCTTTTCAAATCGTTTGAAATAAACATATATACTTATATCTTTTTTTTAATATATCAAATCATACCTTTGGAGTTTAAACCAAAACCCATTTACCCAAAATAATTTCTAAGAAAAGCAAAGCTTCTTAGAAGCATCCCCCACTTTGAGACTCGAAAATGAACGTCGATGATGTTGCGCAGTCATCACCGAAATTATTTTCCAGCGACAGAAGAGAGGAGTACTGAATTCATTCCTTCTTAAAATCCTTTTTAAAATATTTCCATAAACAATTTCCAACTAATATTACTATATATTTCTTCGAAACTTTGAGAACCATTTTCCAAAATCTCCGGGTCTAAAATTCAATATTTTCCAATTTAAATCTATTTTTAATTTTATAAGTCACCTTTATAAAATATTCTTATAGGATTTTCTTTCTTCAAACATTCCACAAGTGTTTTATCATTGTTCATTTTGTAATTCATCTTATTTATTAAATTACAATATCGAATTAATGATAATGACCAATATTATCATTCCTAACAACCAAGTAAGATAGATAAGTCACAATAAATTTTGAAAATAAATTCTTTATATACAAAATATAATTAGGGAAAAATTATTTCATTTACCCAATTTCAAAACAATACTATGTCGAATTGTTCTGTTTAAGTGTTTAGAGATCCCTATCAATGACGTTAATTACTCGTATTGACCAGAATCCATAAGCCACTCAACAAATCAACCGACACAATATAAAATATTTTATATCACTAACAAATACGCTCTCTCATATGTATACACTCAGCGACTCGTCATAGGGTATTACTACCCTATTTATAAAGAGTCAGACCCCACAAAGCTAAGGTTATCGCTAAACCAAAGCTCTGATACCAACTGTAACGACCCGCCTTTTTGGATAGTTTAAACCGACGATCAAATACACATGCCGGTTCCAAACCATTCAAAAGGGCAGATGGTTATTGGGGTAAATAAGAAAAGAAAAGAAATAAAGGAAATGAAACAACACAGAATCTCGCAGCGGAACGATAAAATATAATAGTCAAATAAACAGTTCATGAAGCTGTTTACTATACTTTGACAATTATTTATACAACATTTATCAGAGTTATACATATACAACAGAACAAATAAAATAATGCAGCAGACAGCATGATGCAAAGATAATAATAGAAATAGAATACCAAATCTTCGTCTTCATCCTCCAGAATAGGTCTTCAAAATCTGAAAAACTCAGGACTGAATCGAGCGTAATGAAAAGACAAAACACTCGAGTCAGGACTAAAATATCCCTATGAAAATTAAATCAATCATAAATAAATATGAGTGTAACGGTGTCAGAGATGTTTACGGGGTTTGACATCTCATATCCAGTGTCAACGTGCGTGCAATAACTCAAGAGATGTTACGGGGTTTTCCATCTCTTAAGGATCCGTTAAACTATCTACTATGTAGTAATGTATGCTAAGTAGATAATGCCTATCAGTAATATAAAGTATCAAAATAGCGTTAAGGCATTACCATAATCCCCCTTAACACATTTTTATAATGCCATAGTCTATACAACACCGTTAGCCCACCGTAAACTGGTGGTTATCAGAGGGTATCCCATAGGTATAACACAAAACATAACGTAGTTGTCGCGAATAGGATAATTAGTATGACAAGGTACATGAGGCGATACCAACTAGGATACCAGTAGTTGCGTGATCCGGACTGATGTTGAGCATAGCCAGCAGCTACCCCAACACCGCGAAACAACACTCCCAAATCAAGGGGTGCACCCAAATCGCATCACAAATGTAATAGATATGGTATCGAAGAAGTGTGTCCGCTAGAGATGGCGAACCTCAATGGCCCGGCGCGGCTCCTGTTTTAGTCATGTCAGGGGTCATCCAATATCGTTCTCTTTCTTCAGTCAACGCATTCACCAAACTGTCCACTTCATTCTGGATCAACACTCCGTGTATAATAGTTATTAAAGTAGTTTTCGTTATCGACAGAGACTATGTCCATATCTGATCCCGGTCTCTTTAATAACTACGTATTATTACACCGTTGGCTCTTTTACATTTCAAATCGATTCATAATTGATATCAAAATATCGTATTCGCTTCAAAATCAAATCCATTTCAAATATCATCGTATCTTTTTAAATGTAAGATTCCGTTTCAAAAATCATTTTTGCATCAATATCTCATTTCGATTTCAAAATCATTTCGAATTTCAATTTAGGTTGCAACTTCATTTAACCCAATTCGTATTTAAATTCAAGATTTAAATATAAACACTTTACCTTATTGACCAGCTTAGAATTTTAGAAAATAGTTTTAAGTAGTTTAAAGTAGTTTTAAATAATCAAAATAGTTAAAATACTTAAAATCTTAAAATGGATTTGAAATAGATAAATTAGTTTAAAATAATTTAAATTGGGTTAAGTAGATTTAAAATGGTTTATATAGCAGAGTAATTTGGAAAACAAAATAAAACAGCTTCAAAACCAATCCATTTCAATTTATAACTTCCCAATTCAAATCAATTTCAATTTCCATTCTACCGATTCAATTTCGATTTCAATTCAAATCAATGTCAATTTTGACTTCAAATTTATTCAATTTTATATTCACTTTCAATTAATTCAATTCCAATTTATATCGATTTAGAGCTGGATTTTCAGAATATTAATTTATAACACTTAACAAAATTATCCTTCAATATTCAAATTTAAATCCAAATTTCAAATATGATTCGATTCCAAGCCCATTTCAAAATATCATTTTTATGTCACTTTTACTTAGTAATATTCAAAGCTCAAATTTAATGTTCAATCTTTAAAACAAATAAATTTCCGAAATTCAATCATATCCAAATTTTAAATCTCAAAGTCTCCACTTAAATTTATTCAACAAATTCTTTTACCAAAATATTATTTCAACATTCCAAACTAAATTTTTCGATAAATTCGATTTCTATAAATTGATTCAATTTATCACTTTTAAATCAAAACATTTAAATAAATTTCAAATCGACGATTTCAAAAATTATTAATTTAGCCAATTCGGTGTCCGTATATAATTTTTTATCCTATGGCCAAATAATTATTTATTTCAATTAAATGTCAGGGATGAATATATATTACTTAAATCAAATCATAGTGTCATATGTATGCATAACAGTATATATAAGCAAATAAACATCCAAACATTTAAATATCAACCAATAACATCCATCAAAATACATCATCCAATAGACAATACAATTCATGGCAATTTCATAGTTATCCATATCAGGTAATTTAATCGCAATTATATTTCAATTTCAATTTTAACTGTCAGTTTAATTTTCGACGGTTAATTCAAATGACAATCTATATGACAATTAAATTCTATCAAACAACGACAAATAAAATTCGTCACTTCATAATATCAAATTTAACTAGCATAAAGATATTCAGTACGTTGTGAGCGTTATAAAACACTCACTTTGACTTCAATGAAGTTCCAGCATTTTATTTCGAATAAAATTAAACGAGCATTTAATTTTATCCGAAATTTTCACTAGCTCTAAACGATTCCAATCCAGCTCCATAGCATAGTGCTCGACAAAACGATTGCAATGCAATTCGTTTCGTCACAATCCGACCTCGCATCAAAAAGTTACTTCATTTCAAAGTTATACGAATTTAAATATACATTAATTACAAATTCAATTTTAATTTTTAACCCTAATGCAATCTCAGCCATTGATTTCCATACCCAGATCTGCCGCACGCGCTTCTTCCCCATCGTGAACTCACGCTCGTTCAACCCATGAAGCCACCGTTCTCACTAAATTAACGCGACCTCACCCTTCGCTCGACGACGATCGGCAATTACCGGGACGTAGCCCCTACCGCCGTGCACCTCCGCCTGGGATAGCATGAATCTCGGCCTCTCTGATGTCCCAAAAAACGCAACCAAAACCGGCCCCTTCAAACACAAATACGCGTCGATCCGTGAGGTTATATCCGATCATAACCGTTGAAATGGTAGATCGTGACGTGCTCTACAATTGTCCAGTTGAAAGTTTTTGGAATTGGTTAGTGGATTGCAGGAAATTCGAGGGGGAACGAGGAAGATTTTCGGCCATTCATTAATATGAACGGCGGCTGTGATAGTGAACGAGGATTTCACTGTAGAGCAACTATATATAAGCAATTAAATAATATTATTTTAATATATATTCACATTTTAACAACTTTTTCAAACAAACTCCAAACGAAGCGCGGTGACCGGCGTTTCTAGGGTTTACCCCGCGTTCCGGACACAATGGAGTAGTTTTCGGAGGCTAATTCGATCATCTGCACGAGTTAAGATAATAAACGATAAATTTTAAATTAAACCGATTAAACGATTTTCTAGGCGTTTTGGCTTGCCCCGGACAAACGGTAAATCCGATAGACATGAAATTTGAAATCTTACAATAATATCATATTACGGATCCGATGAAGCTAGTTTCGTCGAAATCCGAGACTATTTGAAAAATGACTATTTTAACTCGTTAAATTAATATTAAAACAATTTCGATGCGTTTCAAGCTGCCACGGTCAAACGAAAACTCCGATTGCTACAAAAATTGAAATCCGATAATAACAAACTATTACGGATCCAATGGAACTAGTTTCGTCCAATTCTGAGACTGTTCGAAAATTGGCTAATTTCACTAGTCGATTTAAATATTAAAATATTCAATTTTCACAAATAAACTCTTAATTTGATTTTAAAAGTTCTATAACCTCATTCTAACTTTAATATGATAAAATAAAATTTTACAAATCATTTTTAATCATATTAAACCCGTTATTCAAATATCCAATAAATTCTAATTTTAAAATCTTATTAACTCTATTAAAATTCCAATATAACTTACATTCACTTTGGAAACCAATTTGAATCATATTAAATCAAATTTCAATTATTCACTCTATTTTCATAAATTAAATTTCAATATCAGATTAATCGTGTCAAATTCGAATTTAATTATTCAAACATTTGTAATATCAAATTTAAACAATTTTGATTATTCAATAATTCATTATCTCTTGAAATATTGAAATTGAACTTATAAGAATCAACTTTTAAAACCAATTCACAATTTAGAACACTGTTTTCATTTTACAGTTATTCAATTATTCAATAAGTTTTAAATATTTAATTTAAACAATTTACCTGTTCAATATTCAATAATTTTGATTTTAAATAGATTTTACTTATCAATCAATTACTCTATTATACCCAATGAATTCAACATTCATTACCCTATCCAACTATTGATTGCAATGGCATTCACTAAGTAGCATTTATTTTTCATTACTTGGATAATTATTGTTGCAATTCATTCCAGTTATTATTATTCCAAACGAATTACATTTTTTTTCTAACATTAAATCACGAAATCTTATTAAATTAGCTATTTTAATTATCGAAAATTTACGGGTCGTTACAAAAATCCTTATAATCTATTTTATAATAAGAAACTTAAAGTATCATATTTCACAGTTTTTGGTAGTAAATGTTTCGTTTTAAATACTAAAGATAGTTTAGTTAAATTTGATTCTAAATTAGATAAAGGAATTTTTATTAGATATTTAAATCGAAATAAAGCCTAAAGTGTTTTTAATACTAGAAATAATACTATTGAAAAGACACTACATGTCTCATTTAATGAAATTTCAAAATTCATGTCAAAATATTGATGAAAAAGAAAACATTGATAATGAAATTGAAAGTAGTGAGAACACTGAAACTTATAATAATAATGAAAGTTTATATCCAAATAAAAGAACTTGATACGTAAGAGATCATCCTATAGAAAAAATTCTGGGTAGTATTAAAACTAGAAATCAATTAAACAAAATGAGAATGTAGCTTTTATATCAACCGTTGAACCTAAAAATCCAAAGGAAGCATCAATTGATGATGGATTCTTGTTATGCAAGAAGAATTAAATCAATTCACTAGATATAATGTATAGGAATTAGTCCAAAGACTTGAGGATAAGTCTACTACAGGCACTAAATGGGTATATAGGAATTAAATTAATGAACAAGGAGAGTCGTAATAAATTAAGCTCGATTAGTTGCACAAGGTTATTGTCAAGAGGAGGGTATAGACTTGATGAGAACTTTGCACCTGCAGCAAGATTAGAGGATATAAGTACCTTACTTGGTTTCGCTAACCATAATAATTTCAAATTATATCAAATGGATGTTAAAAGTGCATTGTTAAATGGATTCATTAAAGAAGATGTATATGTAGAACAACCTGCACTTTACAAAGATGAAGAATTACCAAATCATGTTTAAATTAAAGAAAGCTTTATATAGTCTAAAACTGGCTCCTAGAACTTGGTATGATAAACTTAAATCATATTTCTTACAATCAAATTTGAGATCGAAAAAGTAGATAATACTTTCTTTATTAAAAGAACAAAAAAGATATCCAATTAATACAAATACATGGAGATGATATTATTTTCAGATCTACTAACGAAAATCGAAATAAAGAATTTTTAGAATTAATGACTAAGGAATTTGAAACGAGTCATATGGGATAACTGCTTATTTTCTAGGATTACAAATTAAACAACTAAGTAATGGAATTTTTATTAGTCAATAAAAATAGGCTAAAGACTTAGTTACAAAATTTGGTATGGTGAATATCAGCGGTAAACCAACTTCTATAGCAACTAATGAAAAATTAAACAAAGAAGAAAATTCAAAAGATAGATCAAAAACTACAAAGGAATGATTGGATCACTACTCTATATAACTGTTAGTAGACCTGATATAATGCGTAGTGTCTGCCTCTAAGCAACATATCAATCAACCTAAGGAAACTCATTTAAAATCTGTAAAATGAATTTTAAGATATGCTAATAACAAGTTAGACTATAGACTCTTTTATCCAAAAGATAATTCATCTGAATAAATTTAATATAGTGATGCTAATTATGCCGATTGTAAATTAGTCCACAAAAGTACAAGTGGAACTTGTCACTTTTTGGGATACTCTCTGGATTCCTAGTTTAGTAAAAAGCAAAATGCTAACTCTCATTCTATGAAAAAAGAAGAATATATTTCAGCAGCATTTGCTTATTCATAGCTTATCAATATGCAACAAGCTCTAAAAGCTTTTGGTTTAAATTTTACTAAATCACCAATATATTGTGATAATACGAATGCAATTAATCTGTTAAAAAATCCAAAATCATCATGTTAGAACTATACTTATTGATGTAAGACATCATTTTCTAAGAGATAATGTAAATAAAGAAGTTATATCATTTGAATTTATAAACATTAAAAATCAAGTAAATTGTAATTTGACAAAACCATTGAATCAAACATCCTTTACTAAGTTAAGAAGATAATTATGTATTTGTTCTCTGTCAGAAATTTAAAAATTTATAACATAAATTTACATAACTAGTAAGAAAAATAAAATAAACAAAATTTTCCAATGTATGTTGACATACACGACCACTATACGTAGACATGTAATGGAAAAATTCGTTTTTTACTTTTCCCTCTAAAATTTTATTTAGTGGTTATATAAACACCAAATTCGACTTTCTTCTTCATTTTCTATCAATTCACTGTTCTTAATTTCTGAAATAAATAACTCATGGCATCCTCATCAAATCTAAACCATAATTCAACATGTTCCTACCATTCTCCTACCCATGGACCCTTCCAAAAAAATACTATGGCAGAAGTTATCAAATTGGAGGATGATATGAAGAATGTTCTGGAGATGCTGACTGAAATTCAAGTCATATAACTTCGTATGTTGAAGGAACAAGAGAAACAAAGTGGGATTCTGCGTGATCTTCAGAAATATCTATTAGATAACCCTACGAATTGAATAACTATTGAAAATGATTTCGTGAATTTACCCATTCGGAATCCTCTTCAAAGCAGCAAAGAAGAAAAGGAAGAAGAAGTAGGGGAAAAGAAAGAAGTAGAGGAACAATATATGGATGAGGATGAAGAGGTCAATGCACTGGAGAAGTTTGTTATGACCGAGGTGGGAATCTCGTCGAACAAAAGGGAAACTTTTGCTTTCTTTATCCTCATTACCCATTCATAAGCCTCCCATCATTAAGAATTCACATTAGAATATGACTTCTTCCTCATTTATTTTAAGAACAATGTGTAGTTTAACTTTAATTTGACTTTATGGATTGAGTGATTTGTAAATATGATAACTGAATGAATATATATTATGGTTTTGTTACTATTAATGATTTGTGCTTCACTTATCATTCCATATAAATCACTCTTTTCATTTTGCATTTCATGATCATATCACTTATCGTTTCTATATATATTTATATCATTATAAGTATATGGTATTTATTTAAAAGGGGGTTAGAACTAGTATTAAGAGTTAGGGTTAGAATTATAGTTATAGCTAGTTATTTTTGATTGATGCCAAAGGGGGAAAAATATATAAAATACTAGGCATAGATTAAGGGGGGGTTTACATAGCACTAATTAATGGGGATTTATATCATATTTTATATACAAAGTTGTCATTATAAAAAATGGGGAGATCTTTAGTACGTAAGGATTGGTTTTGATGATAAAAACTTTAGGAAATCCTATAAATTATAAATACTTATGTTTTGTCAAGGTATATAGTATAAGATTTGGACATTGTTGATGTAAGAAGACTACATAATATAAACTAACGATTGAAGAGTTAAAGATGTTGATATAGAGACTCAAGAATGAAGGCTCATAATTATTCAAGAGTTCAAGATTCCAAGAAATTCTAGATAAGTTATAGAGTCTAGAATGTTTGTTAAAATTCTAATAGCACTTGATCTCTCTCTCTCACCGTTTTCAGTTTTGAAATGTTTTGGTTTTTAAATATTCTTTTCAAAATAGCTTTTAATAGTTTTTAAAATTCTTATACTTATTATTTTAGTTTTAAATATTTTACCGAGTTATTGTCTTTAATAGATTTTGATTTATATTAATTTATTTTTCAAAATTCTTATCATATAGTTTTACTTAACTTTTATTATGATTATAATGTATATATATTATATTTAAACACACTTACAATGTAAAAAATATTGTAAAAAAATAATACATTTTCAAAATACTATTTTAAAGTATATTTTTTGGATTATAAAGAGCATGTGGACATACTCTTACCTTATATGTCGGCATACTCTAACCTTATATGTCGACATACTAGCCTTGAATTTCAAAATTCAATTTTAAAAAAAGTGTCCATTCGTCGTATCTCTGCATGAATAGACATGACCATTATTCCTCTATAAATACCTATGTTTCCAACGAATTTTTCAATCATCGTTCATTGTTCTTCTCTCCTTCTTCTCTCTCATTTTCTAAAAAAAATTATAACCATACTCTACCGAATTTCAAGCAGAATAAAACCCCATTGTGATTAGTTTGATTTTCTATCATTTGCGCTCTGATTTCTGTCACTCTCACTCCAGTCAAGATCTAATGCTATTCAAGGATTCTAGGATCATTTATAATCAGATTGAAGTACTAAGTCGGTAAATCTCTGTAAAATCAAACTGATATAGTTGTGGGTGTGATAGTAGCTCGTAAATCGAATGGGTGTGCCTGTAGCCCATAAATCGAGTGGGTGTGCTTGTAGCCCGTAAAATAAGCGGCTCTACCCACATGCTAGGATTCTGGAGGGTGTGTCTCATAGCCTTGAAATCGAGATTGTATATTAATTTACTAGTTGAAAAGAAATTCATACAAGAAATTGTATTAGACTGGATGAATGGTCACTCCGAACCAGTATAAAATCTTGGTATGTTCTTTCCTTTTACTCTTATTGCATTTACTATTTATCTATGTTTTGATTCTATGATTCCTAATCTTATTATTCTAAGTATAATTTCAAAAGATGTCAAAAGGATTCATATAAATTAGAAAAAACTATTCACTGTCGTCTTGTATTAATTTAGCCTTAAGATCCTTATTCCGCAATCTTACAATTCATGCATGCATGTATTCATGCATGCATGCATGCATGCATACATACATATATAGTCACATATAAGCAGTAATGAACATAAACATTATACAACCATCATAACATAGGTAATATGATGTGCATCAAGTCCAAACCACAACAAATTCACTACAAACATATCTAACCCACATCATGTCCAACATAAATCATAACACCGAATTAAATATATACCAGCAAGATAGGAATAACTCTCGAAGATGGTACAACCTCCCATCTGATATGGTTGACGGTGTACACTAGAGGCAACTATGTAAACTATTCTACAACTTAACTTTTGTAACAAAATCTTCTTAGAAAGAAAGTATGCTTTTGGCTTTTTTCATTTTTTTTATTGTACTGTGTTATAAGTAATGTTATTAACAAGTTAAACATATATAAGTATAAATCCTTGGAATTTTTTTATCTGTTTGTACTAAAAATGGGCACAACACTCATGGGTGTAATTGAAGAGATTAGAATGAAGAAGTAAAATGAAAAATGAGGCTGATCTAACAATCACACCAAGAATTAAGCAGTAACAGAAAGAAAACAAGAATTTATAGGGGTTCGGCGTTATTGCCTACGTCTACTTTGAAGTTTTGATGGTTACAGCTAATTAGAAACTAAGTTGCAATAGTACAATAGCTGACACTCGAATTACAATGGAGTTCCACTCAAGCAGCAACATAAAAGTTCATTTTTAATTGCAGTGGAGGTGCTATTTATAGGTGCAGATCTGGAAATATATGCCTTAGATCTTGAAATACTCTTTCTCAAACTGAGATGGGCCCACACGATCGATCCAGGGTCACTTGGGATCCATGATTTATGCATAGTGGTGAGACCGCTTCTTTCGGATTGACTGCTTCTTTCGTATCCATCTGATGCTTTGTTGTTCGGATAAATCTTGTGCTTTTCTTTGTTTGTATCCATCCACTGCTTCCTTTTCTTATCGATGCCTTGCTTCCATCTTCGTATCAATTATAGGCCTGCTCTTCGTATCGATCAAGTGGATGATCAATATGAAAAGTGCAGTTGCTGGCTAAATGAAGTGTGATCGATCTGGGAAGTGCCGAAGTCCATCATTAGGAGTTTGAACCATATGAATACGAATGATGGATGCCGAGTGCTTGAGTTACGTTCATTTTGTATTGATACAGAATGATATGAGATGATGGATATGAGATTGGCATGTTACTCATGTATCTTGATCGTTCCATAACTTGAGCATACGAACTCCGATTGACTTGAAATTTGGAATGTTGTTTTGCATAGCTTAGTTTTTCATGTCATGTTGATTGTGGCGCTATTCGGACTCGGACCAAGTTTTCCTATATTCGTCATGAACTCACAGATAATGATCCTCAGAGCAGATTTTCTTCAGTTTCTAATCAAGTCCTTGGTATCATGGGCTTGCCAAAAGGAGGGATAACATTTTCCACCCACAGGATGTCATGTGTGAACATGACATGCTTTGAAAAGCTGCCATCTTCATTTTGAAAATACTCCGTCTAATTCGCCAAATAGTCATTATCCTATAGTCTAGAGATGTAAATTTTAGGAGACATGACTCCTGGTCAAATTCCAGTAGTATAAATGTTGAGTTGTAGATTGCTAATGATTACGTAGTTTTTTTTGTAACCGAAGATCGAGTGTTAGCAAATTGTTGTCATTGTTATAGTTGTCACTAGGAAAGCATTCAATTCCTGTTAACTTCAAGAATCAAATGTTAGTATAGCATGAAGGTACATGTATGAATTTGGAGCTGACTCCCATTCAAGCTTGCACGTTCACGGGTCGTTGTTAAGTTCTTTTTTCAAAAAAGGAGGATTTTGGTGAAAAGTTCTTGCCATTGATCGATGGTTCCTTTTGGATTGAGTTTCGTATCGATCCTCTTCTAGATCAATGTGAAATTCGAGTTGTAACAATGATCGATGGTTGTTTTGATGCCCCTCTTCGTATCAATTCTTTCCTAGATTGATTTGGGGTGCATTAGAGTGGATTTCATATTGGTGGTGATTGATATGGGATGTAGTTACAAAAGGCATGTTGCTTAAAGATAGATATGCACTAGTTTGAACTATTGTACAAAGGCGCTCTTCGTAATGATGGATATGAGAGTTACAAGCATAAACGTATTGGAACGCTTCGTATTGATGGATATGAGATATAGGGATTCATATGCACTTTGTATCGATGGATACGAACGACCCGAACACAAGTACATGGTGCATTTCGTATCGATGAGTATTTGATCGATTCAATCGGTGAAAAAATTGGATACGAATTGTTTTTTACGTTGGATACGAAGGAGTATACATACGTTTATGTGCTTAGCATTTTTTCATCTTGCTATTTAGTATCCAATTAGCGAAAATAAAAAGAGAAAAAGAGAAGAATTGTTATTCATCTCCAACCATAACCTGATTACCCAATCCAAATCCCCTTAAACCTTAGGTAAACCACTGATTGAATCATGCTTATAATGGTGAGATTTGATTTTCGTTCCACTTCATTCACCATAAATGCCATCTTCGGCGTCGTTGTCGCTGGAGGGTAGCTGAGGTGGAGTGGAGAGCGTTCCTAATGGCGATTTGGAGATTTAGAGAAGGAGGGTAGTTGGAGAGGAAAAATGGATACGGATTCACTGACTTTGGATCTTGACTTACTCAGGTGGTGATCTCACATCGATGCGAGGGGATGAATGTGGGATCAATCTGGACGCATGAAGTCTTGGAGGTAGTGAAAGCAGTTCCCATGATTGAGGCGAAAATTAGGCATTTGGAAATGATGCGAAAGGAATAGTTAGATGATGGATGCAAGGTGAAGGAACCCATATCGATATGGGGTGAGGCATTTTCTGATCGATCCGAACAAGAGCTCATGGATCGATATGAAAGCACCATTTTCTGGATCGGTTAGGTGTTGCCGTAGGGAACTGATCTGTACGAAGTGATCGATATGGAGTGATAATACGAAATGCTCGATACAAACTGGTGATCAGTCTGACCATTTTGATCAATACGAATGTTAGCTTTAGGGGAACGATCCGGAATGAATTATGATGGATATGAATTTCGTGACTTCTACATACTCGAACACCTGATCCTAATGAGTTTTAGCCTTGCAGATTTGGACCCGAATGTTGAACTGCATATATGACTATCCTTCAAAGCTCATCGGTGGAACTATAACTTGTTAAACATAAACAACTTTTAATATGGATCGTTCTCCGAAGTTAGAATGGCACCGCTGAGAAGGTCAGCAATGACGGTCGCTCCGGTCAGATCTCAAAGTCTCGTCTCTGTACAACCTCTTAACCTTGTAGAAATTTAGAGTACTATGCAGCACTTCACTATACAACACGATCACTCACTTTGCACTTGGGGATACAGGTTTTCTACCATCTAATAGCGGTTTTTATTGAGTTAAATAACTATGGATCCTGGAAGCTCAAAACAGGAGGAAGCTAAAATTCCTCCATTCTTCAGAATAGATATGCCGGATGGCTCAGCGGATATAGTGAATTCTGCTCATGATGAGCTGCCGGATGCAGCATTGATAACGAATCCAGTAGGTTTTGTCCCATCCAAGATTATTGAAGAGGTGCTAGGTAGAATTTGCATTAGGAATGGGTTGTCTTTTGAAGAAATCCAGCTACCAGGTCCAGAAGATAGAGCACACTATCCCTAGAGGGATTCACCGCGTGCAACATATTTATGTGCTGGGCTGGAACAATGCCTCCATTCAACCTAGGTACGTGCTATTTTCTCAGAGGATCGCGCCTTCTCAGCTTCATTCGAATGGATATGCGCTACTCAACAACTTGTACATAATATTTAAGGATCATCTCCTTCGTTCCCTGACCGTCCATGAGGTAAGATATTTATTCAATGTGGAGAGTCGGGCAGATAATCCATCATTCACCTTCCTGGAGGCTGTTAGGAACTGCCAAGTGGTGGCAAGCATATGGAGCAAGTTGAGCTGCTTCAAAATGGAGTGGTTCTATGTAAGATGCCCACCAAGATTTGTCAAGCGGTGCCTGGCTAGACATAAAAGTTATTACTTATTTTGTTATTTAACCATAACTGGACAATATAGATCTATGCTAAATACACTGTTGTGTTTCTTTTATAGCTTTTATTCCACGACCTGAAGGAGTGCAGTATAAAGAGATAGTAAAGACACTCTAGGCGATGCCTATTGAGTTAAGAGAAATAGATGAAGTTCTCATCGACGACAATTTGGTTGCCGCTGGATGTTTAGAGAAAGGACAGAGCATAGGGCTCATGGGAAATCCAAGAGTGGCCCCACTAAGACAAGGCGGAAGACGGGCTCTTGTCGTGCCCCCATTCGAGGGAGCTCAAGTTGTGCTTAGCATAAAAATCATTAAGCCTCGCGATGATGAGGGTACAGAAGCTAGCCACGGGCCTGCGGTCACGCCTCCGTAGGGCCCTCAACCATCCAAATTAAAGAGAAAAGGCAAAGCTCCAATGTATAAAATAAAGAGGCGAAAGACTGCCAAAGCAACTCAATTTGTGACTACTTCTATAGCTCTAGAGACCTCTTCCCTAAAATAGAAAGCTCACTAAAGGGGCTATCGGATATTCCTATTCCTGAGGGCATACCATCATCCCCTGATGTTAGGTTAGAGGGGCTCCACTCCCCTTCAAGAACCGGTGCTGGCCTAACTTCACTAGATATAAGGGAGTCAACTCCAATAAGAAAAGCTGCTACAACTGGTCGATTGGAGGGTTTACACATGCATACACGCACTTCATGGCATTACACGACATTCCATCATGCAGTGGTGATTAATTTCCTTCTTATTTTTTTGCAGATACAATGCTGAAACAAGGTTCTATGCTTGATAAACTCCGCTCTTCACGCCAGTCATCTAGATCGCATTCAAAATCACATCATCGTGACAATAAGAGAGATTATGGCTGTGGCTACCATTCTAGTCAGGAATGTGAGTGCTACGATAGGAAAAAAGAAAAATCACACCAAAACAAGCGTCGCATAGGTCATGATCTCCGCCGCTGAAAGTGCCTTCTAAACCTTCTGGCCCCAGTAGGCCCTCTTCTAAATCTTCGCACCAAACAGTGCCATCTCATGCTCCAAAAACTAGCGAACGGCACAGCAGAAGTGAAACAGCTGCTCCTGCTATCGTAGAACAAACCGCTATAAAGCCAATGGTAAAGGAGGCATCCGCATCGCTAAACCGTATAGGGATTTCCTAAACATATGCTTCGATGGTTTGCACTTTCCCCCCAACTTGAAGAAAATCCCAAATGATATAGAGAAACTGGTGTAGGACTATGTGCATGATTCATATAACCAATAACGTGAGTGGGTCAAGATGGCAGAGCGGGTCTCGGCTGTGTCTTTTGAACGAGCCAAGGCGATTGAGAAATTGGAGGGCGAGCTTTCTCACAAGGACAGGATAATAGAGGTGCTCTATCCAATGAACTCGAGTCCTCAAGAAAAGCTAAGATGGAGGCCGGCCAGAGAGCCTAGTAAGCTAAGTAATCCTGGAAGAAATGAGAAAGCCTCATATGAACTTGGTGCAAGAGAGGGGGCATCATACCACCATGATCACTCAAGAAAGGGATGTCGCGCTAAAAGAAGTTGCCGAATTAAAGGCAAAGCTAACTGAGGCCACCAAAGAAAAATATGAAGCTAATAAGATTGCCTAGGAAGCATGTGAGAAGGTGATGAAGCTTAGAGAAGAGAGGGACACCGCAAATCAATAGGTCGTAGAAGCCGACACTATGGTTGAAAGGGAAGTAAAAAACATCAAGGCCAAGATGGAAGGTGAATTCAAGGACCTCCCGGTTACCTCCAATGCAAATGTCCTAAGGAATCGCAACTTGAATTGGCTTGGTGAGGACTATCCCTTCCTATTGTATAAGGCCTGGAACCGCCTGGTTGAATATGAAAAGGTGAACTGCAAAGTTGCAACTATTGATGAGTTTGAAATGGAAACTCAAGTGTTGATTGGACACAAGCCCAAAGTCCTTCATGACATAACTATCTCACTGCGGAGAGAAGCCCTGTCTACTAATACCCAAAGGCCAGAGAAGGACCTAGGTGCAAACACCATGACGCTGCTTCTGAGGTGCCCCCAGCATCCAAACCTACGCCCACATCTCCTGTCGACCCCGTAGTCGTCCCAGTGTACGATCCCAACAGGCCATATCTCTCTTCAATTATCGAGCGCAGCTTGAAAAGCATGACGGCTCAACCCAAAAGCCAATCTAAGGAAGGTGCTTCGGACACTTCGCCTATTCTTTAAAATGTATGAACGTTATCAGAGGATATTACTAATATATTCTCTTATCTTTATTCGGCCTTAGATTCCGCATCAGCCAACACTCCTGCAACTTAAGAAATTCCCCATGAGTAGGAGGCATTAATAACAGAGGCCACAACTATGAGGATTACTACTTCAGCTAGGGAGATGCATGATAGTGGCTGTATGTTTGACGACCAACTGATAGAAGCGCTTCTCAACCGCCAAAGCGATCTGAGCATTGAAGCCCTTTAATGTGGACGAAGACGTTACTATTGCGGTCTCCTCGGGTCCAACTAGCAGTATCCCAATGAGTGAGCCCATGGACCAGGGGAAAAAATAATGAGGGAAACTAAGGCTGAGATAGAGCAGGATCTCAGAGCCGGTAGAGGTATAGGGCGTCCTGGTCCGACCTCATTCTCATGATTTATCTAGGTGGGACCATGATTGAGACTAGCGTGCCGTATTCTTCTGGTATTAAAAGTGTCACTATTCCACCAGCTTCACATACAAGGAATACTTCAATCCCCGTGGGCTCCCAAGGGGAGACGCATCGATTCCTCTAGTTGGAGACAAGCCAACTGAAGCGAGCCAGGAAGTTAAGGGTTCCAATAAAGGTCTAGTTGGTAGCTCGATCAGGTCTACGCCAAAGAAAACTAAAAAGGACAGGAAACCGGAGGCGTAAATTTTCATTTTGACTTCCTCTTTTATATGTAGTTAGAATAAGCTTCTTTTATTTTGCTTTTTGTAGGCCATGTATAGATGCAGGCTTGGCCCCTTGCATATAGGAATTCATTGGACAGATCTTGTACTTCTTTTCTAAAAGAATATTATGAATAAAATTCCTTATTTTGGCATAACTCTGCGATTATTTGTTTAAGTACATAAGCATTCAAATTTCCATTCAATGTACTCATGAAGTTTTAGTCTTTGATTCGAACTTGAGTTTGGTCCTCGGGCCCTGGTCGAGTGGGTTATTTAATAATTGGGTTATTGTTTCTCGCGTGTCTCGTGAAAAGTCAGAGTCGGCGTGAAGTCTCCTAATTTGTGACCTACTATACAATCATGGCCTCCGGTCATAATTAAACGTTGAGTTGAGTCCCAACGTTGTGCTGTCTTGGCTAGCGTCTGGTACTCAACCCAGTTCTGGGGGATAGTTGAAGCAGTTAGTTGGTAGTCGTCCTCCACCTTCACTAACTTTAATTTAACTTATTTGGAACTAAGTTAAAGTAACATGAGTTAGATCACACTCGCTCATTTTCTAGCATGTGCATCAACACTCTAGGGATTAGATTTTTTTGCCGACGGTTGGTCACACCCGCTTATTATTTAGGATTATGTCCAAACGTCGAGGACATAAGTTATTTTGTGGGTGGTCAATCACACCTATTTAATTTTTATATTTTAGTTCACACTCAGTGAATCTAGAGTCGGTTGACAGACGGTCAAACACATCTATTTAAGGATTAGGATCTTATTCACGCTCTAGGAATAAGGAGTTGTTTAAGGTCATGGATTGTCGGATCACATCCTACTTAATCTAGTAAGCGAAGTCATAGAATGATGGATCCACCCTTTTTGAGGTTGGAAAGACGCGAGGTCGTGGATGGATGGATCCATCCTCCTAAAGCCATGTAAGGAGGCGATTGCGGATGGACAGATCCATCCTCCTCGAGCCATGGAAGCGAGGTCGTGGATGGACGGGTCCATCCTCCTTGAGCTGGACGGTCGATTCACGTACTGATTTTGGAGTTTGCACTCCAGCTCGCACTCTGGGAGTTAAAGTTTGTTGGATAATTGTTGTGTTTTAACTCTCTTTTAATTATTTGTTGTTTGCCCCCGAGCTCAGGGTTTCATTTAGCGATTGTTCAGTCGGATCACAATCACTCTCTATTTGAATAAGTCCCGTCGTAAGATGGAACTTAGCCCTTCTTACATCATGGAGGTTGCATAATGCATTTAAGATTCATTAATCTGACTCGATGAATCTATGCTTTATTGTTGAAATAGGAAATAATGGCAAAGTTAGTTGCCTTGTTACAAGTACAAATTCTCGAATTTCATAAACAAACCTCAAAAGGAGCAGACTAAATGAATGTAACACCCCAATATTTTATGGCAAATATAATTAAAAAGAAATTAAAAGAACATTTGGTACAGTGGTAAAGGCGCGCATGTTGACTTCCTTAGTGACCAGGGATCAAGTCCCATTGTTGCCCAAAATCTAGAGCGATGTTTTTTAGCTGGTTCATTTCCAGCGATTTTTCCTACATATTTCAACGTTGTTTCTGACATGTGGCGGCTTCCCATTCGCTCCAGTGATGTAATAGGATGAGATGGCTAAATTTTATTGGTTGAGTGATGTGTATGGGCTAGGTGTATAAAAGAACCATATTTAATCTAAAATAATCTAATGGATTAATTCACCTAAACAATCTATAAATAAACCATCTAACCTAAACCTAATCTCTTACTCAAACGTAGCTATAATTCTATAGTAAAATTAGTATGTATTATTCTACCTCCCTGTGTAGTGAATGCGCTCGGTAGATACAAAGCGGTGGAGGTGCAAAAAGTCATAGCGGGGATTAAGCGAGGATATAGAGGGATATAGCGGATGGCTTTAAAATAACATATAAAACTCGTACTTAATGTGTTTACAAATATATAAATGGTAATTAAATGGAAAATTATCATTCAATTGAATTATGAATAATACATAAATAATTTTAAATAAAAACATGTGCGAATGTACTTTAAATAAATGAAAAACTATTATATAACATAGCTGAATTTGGTAGAATATTAGAGTATTTTCATTTCTGAAAATATATTAAAAATTAAATCAACTAAATTAGTTTCATAATTTTATAATGTATAAATGCAATTTTTCAATTCATTTTATTAAAAAAGATATAGAGGGAATAGCGGAATATAGTGGAAATAACGGGATATAGCGGAAATAGCGGGGATTAAAGCGGAAAGGCTATATTCTGGGGCTATATGGAAAAATTGTAGCGGTAGAAATCCGCTATAAGACATAGCGGGGTTGTAGCGGGGTAATAGCGGGGCATTAACTACACAGCTACCTCCTTTTCTCTAATAAATAAACAAATCTCTATAAATATATTCAAGCAATTTGAGGAATTTAGAAGAATCAAAGGAAGAAATATTAAAACAAAGCTTTTTCAAATTTATACAAGCTCAAGTGGCAGGTGAGTGGGAACTAATATGAAATAGGAAAATAAATTAGTTCAATTTAAGTTCATTTCTGGCCCGTTAATATGAATTAATTTGTGTTATTAATTGATAATAGATGTAAATTAGTGCAACTTCTTCTTCTTCTTTCACTTCTCAAATCTAATTCATGTTTGGTTTAAAATATGAGACATATAAATTGTCTATTCACGTTTTATGGCATAAATAAGGTTGAAATTTATGTAAATTATTGTATCTTCTCCTTCTACCACTTCTCAATTCTAATTCATGTTTGGGTTGAAATTTGGAACAAACAAATCATTATTCACGTTTCATGACATAAATAAGATTGGTTTACTTAAATTGAATTAGGATTGTTATTCAATTTCTAATTGTAGATCAGGTTCGTTGAATAAATTCATAATAAGTTACTTGAATAAAATTATGGTTTTGATTGATATAATTACATAATTTTGAATACGATTTTGGAACAAAATTGGAAAGTCTAATTGGCATAATTATTTGTTTCATATGTGGCGTATAAATGTAAAAGTGGAATTGTGTATAATTAAATGGTTTGTGGCCATTAGATAAATTTTTTGTACATATTAAATCTCTAAAAGGAGAATGTAAACTAGGGTGGAAAAAAATGTAAATTATATGGACCCTTAAGGCTAGTGTAAATCTGTAACAAAATGGTATAAAAATTATAGACAAACCATATGGACTGAACGGACGTGAAATTGAAACACCATTTATGTAAGAAAAAGTGAAATTGTGAAATAACCAAATCGAAAGTAAAAATGGCCTCAAGCAGATTAATGGAAATAAACAATATGTAAATTGTAACGGTAAAATTAATTAATCTGCAAGCGATTTGGTAGGCAGATCTTGTTAAGGTCTGGATAGGTGTTTCATGCAGTTAAGACCAAAATATAATTTTGGTTGTACATACTAGAAGCGGGCAAGTAGGTTCTTAAGAATTGTTTGTTACCTTTCATAGGTTGTTAGTATGTAGGATAGATATCATCCGCAATCGTAGGCTTCTTCAGGTAGATCGAAGTGAACGAAACAGGACAAGGGCTCCGACGTAGGTTTCTTTAAGCAGATCTTTGGAGGATTTTTCATAGCCAAACCAGCTGTCGGCGCTCTTTTGAAGGACCGACACTTTGGATAAGGGCAAGTCCATGTTGGTGACCGAGAGACAGGAGGACACGAGTCCAGTTTGGCAGAGCCTAAGACAACTTTAGGATCCGGCGAGTTTGTTTGAGTCAGCGCAGGTCAGACGCAAGAGGCATTTAGTCACAGTGCATGGGTGAAGAGCACGACTATCACGTTGTAGCACATGGATAGGCAAGGAAAGCAGGTCCGATAGGCCGGTTGACGTTTAATATTACTACGTGGTTGACTTCCCTAGAGTTACCATTGACTTTGACTTCTTAGGAACTGAATCTAAGAAGGATTCATTGCATTATATTATTCACCCTCTACGATATCCGGGGAAGACCTAAAATTAAACCGTTTTATTCTTTCTGCTTCATTTTATTTCTTGTTCCCAGACTTTATGTCTGACCCATTCCCATTTTCCGCAATCACAGGAGGGCAGGTCTAGGTTGCAGTTCTTTACAGCTTGGAGGGTCATTGGAGTAATTGTTATCTTCAACTTTTGTTTCATATACTTCGTTTCTCTTTTCCGTACCTTACTTTATATATGGAGACCAATATTATGAACTTTGTTATGTTTTATGCTTTAGTGGAGACTACTTGGTACCTTTAGTTTCAAAAATAAACTTGGGAAAGATGTTTTACTTTTAATTTATAATTGGTGAAAGTTTTCTTCCACGATAATATTTTGAACATTTTATGTTGTTGCCTTAGTCTTTATGCGATGTTATGGATTATAATTTCACCCGACCACCCGTGCTTCTAGTCAGGTCTGATTTTCGAGGTGCTTAGAGGTGCAGGGTGTCACAATGTATGAAAGCCAGATATATCTAATAGCGACGAAGATTCTCGCTATTCCATTCCTTCGGTAGACTGAGACCATCGATGGTGGATAGTTTGAATGCCTCCATTCCTTGACATACGGTCCTTTCGATGTCGGATTCAAGGGACTAGATAGATACACTTAAGCATGAGATCGCCAATTTCAAAGGTACTAGGTCAGACCTTAGCATTGTATAATCGAGCAACTCGGTTGTGATGTGCGACCACCCTCAAACCAGCCTCTTCACGCTTCTCATCCAATAAATCCAGATTTTTTGCAAGTAAGATGGCATTCATCTTTGGGTCATAGTAAGTCACACGGTGAGAGGTATCTCTAGCTCAACTAGAATAAAGGATTCAGAGCCGTAAGAAAGTACAAATGGACTTGATGACTTGGTAACACTTCGATTTGTCCATTCGCTTGAGTGAGCTATCGCTAAGAACTTTTCTCGATCGATATCGTTCGCCAAAAATTCGTAAAATCGACACTACCAAATTGGGCCCCGTTTTCAGTTACAATCATTCATGGGAGGCTAAAGCGACAGATGATTTTGTGCACAACAAAGTTGATTACTTTCTTCATCGTGACAGTAGCAAGGGGCTTAGCTTCCGCCCATTTGGTAAAGTAGTCAACTGCAACGATGGCGTAATTTGCTTCACTTTTGGCTAGAGGCAAGGATCATATTATACCAATACGTCAGGTGGCAGACGGCCATGGAAGACGGCCATGGAATGACCATTTGAGTAAACTCGATTGGAGGGGCTTAAGAAATTCTGGCATGTTTCAGGCACCTATCACATCTCTTAGCATAGTCTGATGGTCTCGGTTTATGGTCGGCTAGTAATACCCATATTTGAGTATCTTCTTCGCAAGGGCTTACCCTCCAATGTGATCATCACATTCTCCTTCATGCACTTCATGCAACACTCGCTTGATTTCATCATGGGCGATACACTGGATTAAAGGAACAGAAAATCCTCTTCTGTAGAGGACTCCATCATAGGTGAAAAACCATGAAGCCTTTTGGAGAACCTATCTTTTCTCACTCCTGTGCTAGGGTAATGTTCCATGCTCAAGGGAGTTTCTGATTGGAGTCATCCGTGACTCCCTCTCGACTGTTGCCTCGTGAACCCAGTCTGTCTCCATGTGATAAATACTTGGAGCAGTAAGTGCCTCCATGGGGACGAGTACCATCTACTTTGCTTCACCAATGCTGGCCAGTTTTGCTAAAGAATTGGCCATCTAATTTTGCTTTCATGGTATAAAGTTGATAGCATAATAGTCAAACTGATTTAACACTTCCTAGACCAGCATAAGGTAGGAGGCCAATTTTCGGTCTTTGGCTTGATACTCTCCTCGAACCTAGCACACCACCAGTTGTGAATCATGATAAATCTCCACAGTGATGATTCCCAAATTTTGGCAAGCCTCGGCCCAGCAAGCAAGGCTTCATACTCAACTTTTTTGTTAGTTACATGGAAGTCAAACTTCAAAGCATCGCATACAGATCGCCCTTCTAGGTTTTCGTGCACCACTCCAGTGCCTGAGCACCAGTCGTTGGATGCACCTTCAGTGTATAGCTTCCATATATGGTTAGGAGATTCAATAGTTTCGGGCAAGTCCTCCGGTACGGTGAATTCAGCTATGAAGTGCGCTAGAAATTGTCCTTTAATAGCTCGCCTTGGGGTATAAGTGATATCAAATTGACTCAGCTTAATGTTCCACTTGAGCAACCTACCAGACATTTCAGGTCGTGTTAGGATCTGTCATAACGGTTGGTCGGTGTAAATAGTGATCGGATGAGCCTGGAAATATGGGCGAAGCTTTCTCGAGTCTACAACAAGACAATAGCCAGCTTCTTTGTCTTTGGGTAGTTTCTTTCTGCCCCTGTTAACCTTTTGCTGATTTAATAGACCGGTCATTGGATCTGATCCTCTTCGCGAACTAACGCAGCACTGATTGCATTTGTTGATACCGCTAGATAGACATAAAGCTTCTCGTGATCAATCAGCTTTGACAAGACGGGAGGTGTTACCAGATGTTGCACTAGTGCCTATAATGCACCCTTGCACTCCTTTTTCCACTCTAAATTTTATTTCCCTTTCTTGATTAGATCGAAGAAAGGAATGCAGTTGTCCATGGCTCTAGAAATGAATTTGCTTAAGGCTGCCACCTCCGCATTAAGACTTTGCACCTGCTTGATGGTTCTAGGAGTTTTGAGATTTTGAATTGCGGTGCGACTATAAAATGACACTTCAATGGATTGAGTTCACTCTGTACTGTCGGAGTATGTTGACCATTGTCTCCAAATCACCAATGTGGATGTTGGATAGCCGTGACTTCACGAACATATCAACCACGTATATCTCCATAGTCTTTCCGATCTGGTTTGCAAACATTTTTTTCACGAGCTTCTGATAAGTTGCTCCAAAGTTTTTGAGTCCAAACGGCATCACCTTGTAGCAATAAAGTCCCAGATCATTGATAAAGTTAGTATGCTTCTGGACAGGATGGTACACCGGGATTTGATTGTAGCCGGAGTATGCGTTAATGAAAAATAAAAGCTAATGTCCGGCTGTTGAATCCACAAGTTGATCGATTCTGGGAAATGGGAAACTGTCTTTGGGGCAGGCTTTGTTCAGATCTGAGTAGTCCACACATGTCCACCATTTTCCATTTGACTTTCTGACAAGCACTGGATTCGATACCCACTCCAGGTATAAAGCATCACGAATAAACCCATTATCCTTGAGTTTATCCGCTTCTTCCTTCAGCGCGGCAGATCTCTCTAGATGCTTACCATGCCTTTTCTGTTTCACCAATACGTACCGTGGGTCGATATTTAATGTATGGCTCACGATGTTCCATGAGATCCCATACATGTCTGAATGAGTCCAGGAAAATACATCAAGGTTTTCCTTAGGAAAGTCAAACCGATTCCTATCTCATCCGAGGGCCTAGCTGAGATCGGGCCTTTACCACTCTAGAATCATCATTATCATTGATCGGAATATCAATTGTCAACTCCATTAGGGAAGCCTAGTATTCTTTGGCTTCCCCTTCATCATCATTGTCTCTAGGATCAAGATCCTTAGGAAATTGGTCGTTGTGCCCGAGCCTAGGCATTAATTGTCAATCCTCCAAAAAAACGAACGCAGAGAGATTCCTCTACGTCCTTACGTTTCTCTTTTCGCTCTACTTCCCACAGCTCTGCAACATAACAGGCGCGTCCATCTACCTGACCACCATACACAATCCCAACCCCATTGTCAGTGGGGGACTTTAGGGTCAAACACCATGGGGCAATAACTGCCCTAAACTTCGCAAGAGCCGGCCGGCCCAAAAAGCATTATATGGGGAATGTATGTCCAATACAACAAACTGTAGCATATGAACTCTTCGGAGATCGCCAACGCCTGACTCAATAGGTAAATCCACTATTCCAACCGGTATAGTTGCACTTCCATTGAAACCATATATACGTGACTGGAACGGTTTCAGATCTTTCGCTTCCATCAACATTTGATCGTAAGCACGCTTGAAAAGTATATTTACATAACTTCCACTATCAACCAAGATCCTCTTCATCCAAGTAGGAACTATCTGGGCAGAAATGACCAATGGATCAATCATGGGGGCCTCGACTCTATCGACATCACGGGTTTTGAAAATTATGTCATCTGTCATCATCCTTTGTTGTTTTATCGTGGCCCCTTCATCAATACTACTACAACACTCAAAGTCCACATGCCTAATCGAACTAGCATATGACTCCATTTTCTTCCAACTCCGATCAGCTGGATGAGGACCACCACTCACAAGATTAATTACCAACCACCCGCTTGTACGTGCGGGTTCCTTAGGCCTAATCTGCCCTTGATCTCGGTTGGGGTTAGATAGACCTACACCACCATCCTGCATCGCCCGAACAAACTTCTCTAAGTTTCTTTCTCTAATCAATCTTTCAATGATAACTTGCAAATGACAAAATTCATTCGTGTTGGCTCGATTTTCCGGGGACCAAAAGAAAGAAGAGAAGGAAGTAAAGGTAGACATCAATTGCCGACACAACACATCAATTGTCGGACCAAACATTTGGTCCGGTATGACAAACATGCCAAATCAAATGTTTGGCCTAGCAAGTAAGGATAACCATCTAAAGCAAACCTCCCAACCTAAATGCTGATCCAACTATCCCTGGCCCAAATGTCGAACTAAACTTAAGAAGCTATAACTTCTCTTCCACACTTCATAACTCCACTCTATAAATACAGGAGCTTCTCAACAAAAAAGGGAATATATTTTTAGAGGAAAAGGGAGAAAACTCTGCTGAAAATCCATCACTTCGGCTACTTATAGTTTTTACTCTTTTCGAATATATCTAGTAGTTCTAATCAAATCAAAGGGAGAATAATAAAAAGGAAAGTGGATGTAGGCACATTCAGGCTGAACCACTATAAAAACTCTGTGTTATTTGCTTTCCTAATTAGCTTTCCAAACTTTTCACTATTGAACTGTCTTTGCACTTGCTGCAGTTCATTCCGTTACATGTTGGAAAATAAAAATCCACAAGTCAATCAATCCAATGAAACTTGACTAAAAAGGAAAATCAGGTTTAGAGGTGTTTGTCCAACTTTTGAGCAAACATTTTTGGTGCAATCACTGAAAAACGGGCAGGCATAGAAAGCCAAACTCTCCCATACATTATTCTTTCAACCTTAACGTATTATTAGAACATGGCTCCCTCTAGGTGAAGTGTTGACAAGGGTAAGAATGCAGCTACTGTGAATATGCTCAACCCCATCCAAGTAGACAAAGAAAACCCGACTACTCGCTCCTTACTTCTAGGCTCAGTTGTCACCCGAGAAGACTTAGAAAGGGTTGTGAATGTGATGACTGACTGCTTCACTACCCAACAAGAAGCTTTAGTGGACTAACTCATGGCACACTTAAGGAGCATGGAGGAATCCACTTACATTACCGGATCCCAAGGTGAATCCCGGTCTAAAGAGTCACGTAGAAGGAATAGATCTCTGCCAATGATGAGTTCAATCAGGAAGATCCAGGGGCTCGAAGCTGAGCCAGGACTCAACCGAAAGCTAGTCCAAAAAGGTCGTCAAGAGCTGAACCCAGTCAAAGGGCCCCCATACATAGACCATCTATGGTTGATCCTATCATGCTTTGAACCATCATCACCAGTCTTGCCTCAATTAAGGCACCAGGCACCATCCCCATCAAAGAGAGGGCCCCGCTTCTCACAGGGCTGCTCCCAAGTCCGAAGAAAGAATGATGCATCTCTTCAGGGAGTACCTCAGACACGAACAACTCGAAAGAGGGATAGGCGCCAAAGTATCCAGCCCTTTCAGTAAGGACATAAAGGCAATAGCCATGCCTCAAGAGTGGAAGCTACCCACCATGGATCCATATAAGGGCACCTCTGACCCAATCGTCCACCTATAATGATACTCTCAGCACATGCTCATGAATGGAGCAACTGAAGGTGTACTATGTTAACGTTTTTCGCTATATTTGTCAGATATAGCAACCACATGGTTCTGTCACCTACCACACGAATCCATCAATTCTTGGGAAATGTTGAAATAAAGTTTCATAAGTCAGTTCCGAATTTATATGGAACAGCTTAGGGATGCGTATTCCTTGTCCCACGTAAAACAGAAATCAGGGAACCTCTGCAGCAATATCTTACCCATTTTAACGCAGTTGCAGTATTGGTGGAAAACATGGATGAAAGACGCTTATTGATGGCACTATGCGAAGGCGTCCACCCAGATTCAAAACTTGTAGGAAGACTGACAAAGGAGAAGCCTTCAAGCCTTTAGGAATTCTACCATAAAGTACGAAAATATATGAGATTGGAAGATGTAGTGGCTCTCCGGCATGGCGAGCAACCCATAGGGGGTTCTGGCTCCCATGGAAACACGAGAGTCCCACCTCGAGGAGAAGGGAGCAAGCCAAATAACAATGAATAAAGTAAACGTCAGGGCAATCCCGGAACTGGAAAATCAATAAATAATGATATAGAGCGGGACCGAGAATTGATTCTGACACTCCTTTGAATGATACCATGGAAAACATTTACTTGGCTACTCAACACGAATTGAAGTACAAACGCTCTCCATATAAGAAGAAATCGGAAGCTGTGGTTAGGACGGGAAAGTACTGTCGCTTCCATGAGTCTCAAGGACATAATATAGAAGAATGTCAGCATTTACGGGACCTTATTGAAGATACATCCAAAAAAGAAACTGGAATAGTATGTGCAGCAAAAGATAACTCTCCTGCTCCGATCCACAAAGTACCAAGGCCGCTTTGACATAGAAATAACAAAGAAGAAGTAAGTGTGCACCGCTCCAATCAAGAGAAAATAGTTGTGCATACTATATCAGAGGGCCCGCATTCTGTCGGCGGAAGTTAGGCAAAGATGGGGAGGTATGGAAAATTTTTGAAGGATGGAGAAGGGTATATTCATTCCATTATAGGAGGGTGCCTTGCCAAAAGAAGGGAAAGAACCAAAATAACCTTCAGGGATGAGGATTTGGTTGGAAAGCAGTGCCCACATACCGATCACATGGTCATTTCCATATGGATTAGCCCAGCAGATGTGTTCCGCATGTTGGTCGATACGGAAAGCTCTGTGAATGTATTGTCTAAACATGCCTTCAATAAAATGAAGTTATCAATGAAAGATGTATCTCCATGCAATAAGCCTTTATATGGATTCACTGGAGAAGCCACAATTCCGTTGGGGCAGTTGGACTTGTTTGTTGAACTAGGAAGTAATCCTCGATCTGTTATCTAAAAGCAAATATTTGTGCTGGTAGACGTACGCTCTGCTTATAATGCATTTTTGGGCAGACCTGCATTATCATATTTCCAGATAGTCATAGCCTCTTGGTGCTTGAAAATGAAGTTCCCTACCAATAAGGGGGTAGGAGAAGTAGAAGGTGACCAAGACGCAGCCTGCGATTGTTCTGTGACGGTACTCCGCCAGAACAAAAGGAAGGAAAAGGGTAAAAACATAGAGGCTTCCCTCTGCGCTAAAACGGTGGAAGCATAGCAATCAAGGAAGGCCCTTCCTCTTGAGTATACTAGCGACCCGTTTAATGAAATAGATCCGAGGGATGGAGAGGAGGGGGCCAGCGCCAAGTCTATGGAGGCTATGGGACATGTTGCAGTAGAAGATCGCGATGGCACAAGGCTTTTCAAGGTAAGGTCGCAGCTAGACAAAAATCCAAATATCCAATTGATAGGATTCTTACGCTAAAATTTGGATGTGTTTGCATGGACCCACGAAGACATGGTGGGAATATCCCTGAAATAGCCCATCACTACCTAAACATAGACCCAACCAAAATCTTGGTCAAGCAGAAGAAAAGAAGCATGGAGATCTAGCACTCAACTGCCCTCAATGACGAAGTAAAAAATCTACGGGTCGATAGTTTTATTTCTGAGGCTATATACCCCAAATGGATCTCAAACCCGGTTTTAGTGAAAAAATCCAATGAAAAATGGCGAACCTGTATCAACTTCTCCAATCTCAATGGCGCTTTCACCAAGGACTTCTTTCCCCTGCCTTGAATCAACCGACTGGTGGACGGAATAGCAGGGCATGAATTGTTATCATTTATGGATGCCTACCCGGGTACAACCAGATCCCCATACATATACCAGACCAAGAATATACTAGCTTTATCACAAGTTTGGGCCTATATTGCTACAAGCTTAAGCCCTTTGGGCTTAAGAATGCTTGTGTCACCTATCAATGCTTGGTTAATAAGATGTTTGTGCAGCAGATTGGTCATTCCATGAAAGTATATGTCGACGACATGCTTGTCAAATCAAGCAAAGAAACAGATCATTTACACCAACTAAACAAAATGTTTCAGGTATTGTGCAAATACCAAATGAAGCCGAATCCATTGAAATTCTCCTTTGGAGTATCCTCGAAAAAATTCTTGGGTTTCCATTGTGCACGCCAGAGGGATTGAAGTGAATCCCCAAAAAGTCCAAGCCTTGAAGGACATCAAGCTACCAGCCATACGAAGGGAAATGCAGATTCTAAATGGGAAGGTAGCCGCTCTAGGAAGATTTATATACAAGGCCAAAGACAAGTGCATCCCATTCTTCGAAGCTCTAAGAAGGATAAAGGAAAGTTTGAATGGACCGATGAATGACACTCTGCCTTCCAAAGCCTTCTGAAACACATGCAGAAACCGTCAGTGCTTTCCACCCTAGTAGATGGAGAAAGCCTCTACTTGTACTTAGCTATGTCCTCTCATGCATTGAGCACCGCCTTGGTACGAGAAGATGACCATATCCAAAAACTAGTACATTTCACCAATAAAAGGTTTACAAAGGCAGCGACTAGATAGCCGAAGATCGAAAAAGTAGCCTATTATTTGCTCATAGCGTCTAGGAAATTGCGGCATTACTTCTAGTCTCACTCCATAAGTGTCCTAACAAATCAACCATTGTGCCATGTCCTACATAAACCGAATACATCGGGGCGCTTGCTAAAATGGTGCATCGAGCTAAGCCAGTATGATATCACCTACCATCCACACACCGCAATCAAAGGGTGGCCCTGGCTGATTTCATAGCTGAATTCACCATTCAGGACAAGGATACGACCATCAGAATCGAGGAAACAATCGAGTGGAATATGTTTATGGATGGAACATCCAATAAGCTCGATTCAGGGGTAGGAATCGTAATCATCACACCCCAAGGCAGAAAGTTAGGTTACACGCTGAGGCTAGAATTCGCCGCAATCAATAACGACGTTGCATACGAAGCAGCAATAGTGGGCTTGGAAATCACTATTGAAATAGGGATCTAATCAGTATGCATACATAGTGACTCACAGCTAATCGAAAACCAAATCCGAGGGGAATTCTAGAGCCGTGGGAAAAGACTTGCCTCCTACCTCAAGAGGACTAAAACCCGCCTGAACAAGCTAGAATAATATGTAATCAAACATATCCCATGGGAGGAGAATCGAGAAGCGGATGTCCTTGCGAAAGAAGCTAGCATCAGAAACAAGCCAATGCTAAGGAAACCCCCATCATGATGCAAGTCACACCAAGCTTTGAGTGTCTTCAGACCATGCTTATCAGTAGTAACGAAGAGACATGGATGACCTCATCATCAAATACTTACAAGAAGGAATCCTACCAGCAAATCGCAATGAAATTAGAAAAATCCTAAGGAAGGCATCCTGCTACACCATTCGGGATGGCATCCTGTACAGGTATGGATTTTAAAATCCCCTACTGAGGTGTGTCGTAGGAAATGAAGAAAAAATTTTCTCAACGATATACACTAAGGAAGTTGCGGCGACCACATCGGTGGTTAAACTCTAGCCAGAAGGATCCTGCTATGGGTACTTTTAGCCCACACTGAACAAAGATGTAACCGAGTTTGCAAGAAAATGCAACAAGTGTTAGAGATTTTCCAAAATCCTAAGACTGCCACTTACTGGTCTGAACTAGATGGTTAGTCATTGGCCCTTCACCATCTGGGAGATTGGCCTAATCGGGGAACTCCCCATGGGTCGAGGAGGAGCAAAATACACCATAAAGACAGTGGATTACTTCAACAAATGGGTGGAAGTGGAAGCTTTAAACAAGATTTCATCTACCAAAGTGATAAATTTTCTAATACGTAACATCCTGTGCAGATATAGGGTGTCATAGAAAATAATATCAGAGAACGAACCCCATTTTGATAGCAAGGAATTCGCCAATTGGTGCTATGAGCATGGGATTGCCCGAAGCTTTTTAGCTGTGGCACATCCATAGGAAAACGGACAAATCAAAGTAGTTTACAAGGTGTTGAAAACGCTGATCAGGAAGAAACTGGAAAAATCCAAAGGGGCATGGGTCGACGAATTGTCCACGGCTTTGTAGGCCTACTGAACTTCTAACAAAACCATGACAGGGCACACTCCATTTGTACTGGCATGTGGAGCCGAAACAATGCTCCTCGTCGAAAAAATTGTCCCCACGCACCGAAGAATATACTATAATCCGAAAGAAAACGAGGAGCTATGAAACATATAACTCAACCTAATCGAGGAGAAGAGAAATGATGCCGCCTATAAAGCAGTCGCTTATAGACAGAAGGTGGCAAGGCAATATAATTCCAAGGTGAAGCCTCGAACATTACAGGAAGGAGACTTGGTTCTCAAACGAGTCTTCCCATGACCTGAGGCATTAGATCAAATTTGGGAAGTACCATTTGTGTTACATAAAGACCTTCATAATAGAGCTTACATCTTGTCAACGGTAGATGGAGAGGTATTTGGAAAAGCATGGTATCTCCAACATTTCCGCCGCTACATCTCTTGAGTTGTAAAGAAACATACACTAAAGCAACAAAAGAAAGGCGGTGGACGTAGGCATATTTTGACCAAACCACTATAAAATATGTTGTCTCATATTACTTATCTATTTAAATGTTCTTTCATTTAATTATTTTATCTGGTGACCATTCCTACTGCGAGCAATCGCAGACTCTCGCCAACAATAGTGAAATTAAGATAGCCACAATAAAGGGCATGAAACAAGCCTTGGAAATTCACTACCGACGATTGGCACCCCAAGCCAGCAATAATGAACTGATGATAAGCCACAAATTAGGCCCAAATTGTAGCCTAGGCAGTTCATCATTGGCATTCGGTTTGCCGACAATTGCGAATCGATTATAAACCCTACGAGTAAGATGTGGCCATAGCCAGGGGTAGTTAGCACTTGACGATCGACACTACACACGTCGACAATGATAAATTGAATAATACTCACGGCACGGGCGTCAGCCCGAGTAGTTATTATTCGCGATCGGCCTTGAATATAACAACGCTTCTATGGTTCTATGTATCTCTAAACACTATAATGATTAACTAGGTTGTAAACAGTTCACAAATAGACAAAGCAGACTATAAAAGGCACGCATCACAAAAGTCATCCCAGATAAACATATAAAAAACAGTAGTTGAACAATACCATATTAAACTTTTCTTGTATAAAGCTTATCGCTTATATTTACATACATATACAGAATTTCCATACATAATGCATGTAGAAAAGGGAAATGGAAATCTCCTTGACTAAGAAGGAGGGACGTCCTTACCGCTCGGCCTGCTCCCTTCAGCCATGTCCTTTGAGAGCTCTATTGCCCATGAGACTCGCCTTCTTTACGCGAAGGCCCAACTTGACCCAAAGATATCCCTACACAAGGCAAGTAAAATAACTGTAAGTTTTGCAATCTAGAATAGGTAATAGCTGAGCTAACGTAAAAAGGCGATATACCTACTACAGCGTGACTTGGATCACCGAGCCCCTCGAGATCCAATCCGTCCTCATCATCCTCGTCCTCAACCAACAACTCATACCCCTTGGCAATAGCTTTGGTCTCCTCCACTGTGAACTGGCTATTCACCAACCCAACACCATACATATCCCCTTCTTCCTGCACGATTACAGCCTTAATCTCCTTGATTGGATCCCGACCATCACCTGAGGGTATTCATCCATCCACTGAAGGTTCCTATGTTTCCCGAACATGAAATAAGTATCCTTCAGCATCTGGTTGACCGTGTCGCAAAAGTCATTGGATTTATCACTTCGGCCTGGAGGACCACCACCTTATTCATGTACTGCTTCTTATCCCTCCTCAATTGAGCATGCTCCACGTTCAACCTATCGATCTCATCTTGGTATGAGTCCTTCTCCTTTTTCCACTTATCCGAGACTCCTTCTGCTCGGTTAAGGCCTCTTCTGATCTCTTCACTTTTCCCTTAAGGGAGTGGATTCGCTTCGGATCCTTCTACCGAGCCTCATCCACTAAACTGATAGCCATGTCAATCTACGTCTTACATAGGTTGGCAGCCTCTTTCCTTGCCTCATCCTTTGCCTACATTTTCTCGGAGGCGTGGGATGCTTCGACTACCTCTAACATAGCCTCTTTCTCCCTGAGCACCTTGCAAAGGTCCTCCATCTCTAGACGCAACCGCATATTGGCACTCCCAATTTCTTCACTAGATTTGGCCAAACGAGACTGATTATAAACTATGTTTCTTATTTCAATTATAATCTGAACCATCCACGTTGTCAAGTTAGCAAAATCAAGATTCTTTGCCTCCTCTAAGATCCGGACCAAAGGATTTCAAGGTAAAAGGAACTCGGTGTCAGGATCCGTCGCATGATGACCCACATATTTGGGATTTATATCAAGATGACTCTCAAAGAGATTCTGCATAAGCTGTTGATAATCTAAGAACTAAGAATCAACGTTACCCTCTCTCAGCTCATTCGACACTTCATGCACTTCAGAACCCATTAGTTAGTGACAGCGACGCGGGAGGAAGTTTGGAAGCCAAGGGAGGTTGCTTCTTTACTCAGAGACCTCACATGTTTTGAGGACGACTCATGGCTCTCTCCCTTATCCGAGCCTGATGGGGTCTCCCTAATATTCTTTGCATAGTTTTATCCTGTTGAAAATCCTCCTTGGAAGAAACGGAAGTCATTTTCATCCATTTGAAATGCTCAAGCCGCTTGGATATTTTATTCCTCTTATGGTTTCTCTTTTTCCCTAGAATACGGGCAACAATGTTAGATCCAAGAAAGAGAGAAAGCATAAAATATACCAAACGCTCAAGACACTAAGACACAACAAGCTACTACAAACCTTTACGGTAGAATGGATCATTTGGCTGAGGTGGGGACTCACTTAAATAAGGAATACCCAGGGATGGGACACCACTCGAAGGAAGGAGAACATGCAGCGACCAAAATTCATTGCATTGAGGACCAGAAGGAGGCTGGGACTCGTCAAAAAATAAAAAGTTTTCAAGAAGTATCTCAAAATTCTTACATTAACCAAAAGTACCGGGAGAAAGCCCGAACTCCTTGCCGATTCCTGCTCCACTTTTTGCTGCAAGAGGCGATATTCTACCCAGACCACCCGAAGCCACATTCTCCTTGGAAAGATCGGCAGTAGAAGATGGCCTTGGGACTAGCGCGGATAGTTCCATCTACTCGGGCCACTCTCGCATAGCCTCGGAATTCTTTAAAGGGTCCATGTCATGTCCCTCGCTGCTTATAATATCCATATCCGGAGATACATGAACACCCCCTTCCGTTGCTTCAGAAGTTCTCTTCGATCCTACCTCCTCTTCACTTTCTACCCCTAAATGAGAACCTCCCTCGTCACCGCCACCCTCCTCATCTGAGCCCTTACATTTATCTCCATCACCCCTTCTCCTTCGCCTCTCGCTACTCTCTTAGCAGAATTTGGCCTAGTCTTCTACATGCACTGTTTGAGGCTAATGAAGTTATAGAATCGGAGGACTACATCACGGAGTAGGAATGAGGCTTCCTGCTCAACCTCTGGGATAGCCAATATTTCTTTAGCCATCTTTTTTACGCCATTATCCTCCTCCGCCTTCACACAACCTGAAAATTATGGAGCAATAAGAGGCCATGTCGATAGAAAGTTTAGAAAAAGATAATATAGTAAATTACAGCCAGAAATAAAAGCACATTGAGCCACGATATCATTACGCATAAAGAAATATCCCTTCTTAAACATACTAAACTTAGAGTATAAATCCAGTACGGGTTTGAATTTGTGTGCGGACTCTAAACTGATAAAAGGACTCTTCTTTCGATAATTCCTCACATTATACAATTATTTGACCTCTCTATGGGTGGGGAGGGGGTCTTTGATACCGCTTCATGAATATTAGGTATACACATGTCAGGATGGCATAAGAGTTCGACTGAAGTTGCATGGGGCGACCTTCAAATAGATCATGAAGCTAGCAATCCAGTTGATTAGCGGAGGATTCACACCGTACATGCACTGATACTTGCTATATGACATATACCCAATTGGAGGAAAGTATGCTCTATCATCTGGAACAGGTAATATCATGTCCCGGTGATATATCTCAAATGAAGTAGCTATAGAGTTCAGCTTCACTATCATCAGCACGTTGGGATAACACTATGAAGGCCTAACCAACGGTTGATTAGGAGCGTGGCCTTTAACTAAAGAGAAAGAAGAACTGGGTTGCATAGAAGGATTGACTGGAGCATCAGAAGAAGAGCAACCAGCCCCGGCAAGCTATGAAGCCATAAACTTGGAACGGAAACCGCGATCGAAAGAAAATTCCTGCGTAAGAAAATAAAAGTCAAGCATAGGCCCAAATCATAAATGAAAGTAAAACATGTACGGGAACCTCCTATCACCTAGCCTAATTGAATCCTTACCCTAACCTAGACATCTCATGGGAAACCCGCTTTTTGTTTGGCATAACCTCAGACCATGTGCTCGCCTATCTGGTCCGGTATTACCCTATACCGAATATCGAACCAAACTCACCACACACCGAAGCATACCCTTCTATGGCCTTGCCTAGATAGTATTTATTCTATAGGTCTATGCTAGCTTATCCTAAAAGGAGACTCTTTAGTTCTAACACTATACCAAAAAATAAGAACACGACCACTTGAGCCTCTACCAATGGCAAATTCAAGCACCATGAATAGTGGTATTAGTACAACAGGGCTAAATCCTTATCCCTCTTTGAAACTCACACCAATAGCCATGCTTATGAAGCTCCAGTTCACCATACTCGACCATCTCCTATTTACAAAGAAGATGTACATATGGAAAATGGACTCAAGTCATCTATGTCAGATGGAATTCGTAAGGAAAACAGACTTGATTCTTCAAGGCCGTACAAACAGAAAATCAAAGCCATAAATCCCTAGGCCGAGTAATCGAGTTAAATAGGTTACCTTGAGCAGCGAAGACATGGAGATATTCGAATCCGGGCATTATAAGGAAGCTATAATCTAACCCTAATCGATCAAAGTTTAATTAGAAAATTTTGATTAAAGAAGTAGAAAGAAAAATAAAAAGAGGGAAGATGGTATTTAAAGAAAAAGAAGGAAGATAAATGGTCGCATCTCATTCGGTGGTAGGAGCTCAATACTGGACCAAAACAAAGCATGTCGTGTAGGTATACAACATAATATGGGAGGCAAGTGTTTGCTCGGATTTCTGGCGAGCAAAAAAAAGGAAGGCAACAAAGGTAGACAAGGGTATAGGAAGTAGAATAATCAGACGAGGTGCTTGGTTCGGCATTTGCCAAAATGCCAAACCAAACATATGGATCGGCATGTCAAACCAGATATTTGGTCTGGCATCCTATGGTATACCAGATCAAATATCTGGTCTGGTATCCTTAGAGATGCCGAACCAAACATTTGGTGCGGCCTTCTCTGATATGTCGGACAAAGTACTTGGTCCGACACAACACATCAATTATCGGACCAAACATTTGGTCTGGTATAACAAACATGTCGAATCAAATGTTGGGCTCGGTAAATAAGGATCACCAAACCAAAGCAAACCTCCTAAACCTAAATGCCGATCCAACTATACCTGGCCCAAATGCCGAACCAAACTCAGGAAGCTATAACTTCTCCTCCACACTTCACAACTCCACTCCATAAATATGGGAGCTTATCAACAACAACGGGGATAGATTTTTGGAGAAAAAGAGAGAAAACTCTGCTGAAAATCCATCAATTTCGCTACTTAAAGTTTTTACTCTTTTTGAACATATCTTGTACTTGTAATCAAATCAAAGAGAGAATAATAAGATGGAAAGTGGATGTAGGCACATTTAGACTAAACCACTATAAAAACTCTGTGTTATTTACTTTCCTTATCCGCTTTCCAAACCTTGAACTTGTGAGCTGTCTTTGCACTTACTATAATTCATTCCTTTACGTGCTAGAACATAAAAAAACCCCAAGTCAGCCAAATCAAATGAAACTTAACTAAAAAAGAGAATCAGGTTTAGAGGTGTGTGTCTAACTTTTGAGCAAACAATTCGTGTTATAGCCGTAGCAATCATGGAATCTACAAAACTTCTCGGTCTAAATCTGCTTCTCTGATGAAGGTTTCGAAGCTGGCTTCTTTTACTGCCCTATATTACAAGTCTGAAGATAAGCATTTTCTAGCAACGTGTTCTAAAGAGTATATCGATCGAACATAGGAGCTTTGGGTCTCCCACGATGAGGGTCTCCCTTCTTCCCTTGACCTCCATCACTCTTCTGCTGACTTTGCTTTTTCTGACTATTTAATTGTACTTTACCAGAGCTTTCCTTAGTCTGCTTCACTACAACATTACTCTGGATGCCATCACCACTGTGCTTTGCGACATCCTGCTTCCTATACCGACCAGCATCTTCTCTCCTCAAAAACCAGGCTACCTTTGAATAGAAGTGATCTAATGAAGCGGGGGGTTTCCCAGCCAACCAATCACCAAACTCAAAATCAAAATCGATCCCTTTAGTCAATGCCATCAGAATAGAGTTGTCGTTGAGATTGCTGACTTCAGCACAAGTAGCGTTGAACCTTTCCAGATAATACCTAAGAGTCTCTCCTGGAGCTTGAGTAACACTGGATAAGGTATTAACATCCTTCGATCATGCAACATGCATGCAAAACTTCTCAAAAAACCTTATAGCTAACTGGTAAAAACATGAAATAGATCTTGGTGGTAGATGAGTGAACCACGTAGTCCCAATGCTTGCCAAGGAGATAGAGAAGCTTCTACATTTAAATGCATCGTCAGCTCGAGTGGCATTCATGAGCCATTCGTATTTAGATTATGTTGGTTGGGATCCGAATTTCCTTCATACACTAGCAAATTCGGCATCCTGAATTAATGGAGTGGCTCCATATTTAAGATGTCATTGGTCAACGCGATGTGACTTCTAGTAATTCCCCAATCATCATTTGTGAGGCCTTGACTTTCTCTAATCATCTAGCGTATCATTTGTTGGATTATCAGGCATCTAGAGATTCGGGGCAAAGGCATGGTAGGTTTCATGTCACGAGAATCGTCCGGTCGGTGTCTATGGTCCGTTCCATTACTCCTTGGCTCCCGGGCTTCATGGAAGTGAGGATCCTGGGCATGAGTGAAGTGAGGGGTTAGATTTGGTTGGTTCTAGATCCCAGCACCAAAATCTATAGCGGCAGTTGCTTTGTCATGAGCAGTGTTGTAAGGAATTGTCCACCCTCTAGAGGAGCGATCAGCTTCATGCTCTTTAGAAGTCCCCATTTGTCCATGTTTCACAACATGTGGGTGCCTAGAGGCTTGTACATAGTGTAACAACCCGAAATTTTCAAACCCGAAAACTCCAGATAGTTATGAAAAAGAAGAAAGGGGTAGAAGAAGAAGGAAAGAAAAACAACATCAGAATCTCACATCGCAGTGGAATAAATTATAATATCTAGAATACGATTTTAAATACAGGAAATCTGTACTGTATACATATACATATATATCATCATCAGAGTACATCAATCAATCATACAGAGACAACTACTATAAGATCATACACAGCGGAAATAATAGACAAATACGTAAATACGCTCTGTCATCAGCTCGTCTCCTGAGCTCCAGCATATAACTTGAATCCTGTTAACTCGGTCTGACCCGAGCATCATATAAAACAACACCCGAGTCAGTCTGGAATACCAGCGTGAGAAAATCACACTCAGTTGGATTATTAAAGTTTCAAAAATCCTTTGAAAACAAAAGCATCTCGTAAGACCACGCCACAAATAAACATGTCGGGTTTTTACCTTACGATAGATAAAACATTTTTATAGAAATCCTCTGATATTATAATAGGGTCTATATACAAATACTTATAAAATAGCCGCAATTGTTACATTCATTAAATTCCAGCTACTAGCCATAGAGTGGGTAATACAAACAAAACTCGTACAAGGCTCGTAGGGAGAATGGATTTCCATCAATGGCTGGGCTACTGGGGTACCGCCCGTCACAGTACCTGGCCTAGATCAGAGTACCGAGGAGTATGCCCGCTCTCCGGCAACACAAGGCTGGAACCATTCCTTACTGAACAGTCCCGAACAAGATAAACCCCATGGTTGGCACGACCAACCACCCACTAAGACGAATAAAAAGGGACATCTAGACAGGGGAAATATCTTGTCCTGCTTGGGCATGACCCACCTAACCTTGCTGCACCTCCCCTGTTTTAGCCATTCCCGGTTGATGAGGCTTGAGGTTTGACGTTACCTTTTTAAGAACGCATCACTTAGAATGCTCATCGTTCACCTAACGATGTTTTGAAAGCATTCAACCCATACAAGTTGCCCTAGGTTTGGACAAACCGAATCACCGTCTTCAACTCTTCACGGTCTTCATTCGTAATCGTTCAAACCGGATCGAAGTGGTTTTCGGGTAATTAAATCCGATCCCAGACTCTTCGAAACGATCAGCGCGTTGTCCAATATTGATAGTCGGTTATTTAACTATCAATTAATCATTCACAAGCAACCATCAAATAATTTCCCTAAATTATTTAGCTCAAATATCATTCAGATATTATTCCCAATTTAACCCATTTGAAATAAATTTTCACAGTCTTTTATTTCCGTGAAATCACTTAACTGATTTCTCATACACACTCAATTTGATTTAACCTTTGAAAATATTTCTTCATTTCTCATTTCTTCGTCAAAAATCAATTTACACTTTCCTTATAATCTCGCAAATTTACTTTCTCCATTAAATAAGATTTCTCCTAAATCTTATCTCATTTAATAACTCACTTACCAACATAAGAGGATTATTAATTGGATTTTAAAAACATTAAAAAACATTTAGGTTTATAAAATAAGAAGCATAGTTTTTATACAATTTACGGTTTAAAAGAAATAATTAACATAAAAATTAGAGTTCATATCCAGTTAATGATAAATTGTAAAACTGGTTTTAGAAAATTAAAGTTTATTATAAATATTTGCCTATCCTTTAAAAATAACTAATTCGAAACATTTTAAATTCAAGAAATGGTTTACAAAAAATTTATATAGTAGTAATTTAAAATACTCCTTTTAAAATAAGTTATAATTTTAGAAAAACCCAATATTCATCCATAGATTCCTCTTGACCATATTCTCATTTCTTACTACCATAAATATTCAATTATTTCCCTCCAAACCAATTTTCATAACTCAAATCAAGTCCTTACCATGACTTATCTCATTACATATTCGCTGATACGGTATATCTCATTTATAAACTCCGTTTATAAATTTATAACTCCTTGAGTTTTCCCTTTTTCATTTAGTTATGAAGACAATTTACTCAACAATCCTATTTTTAAAATTTTATTCTTCAATTCAATTCCATATTGTTCCTTAATAAAATTCCATTTCATTTCTTAATAAAATTCTCTTATTTTATTTCTTAATATAGTTCTTTTATTTTATTTAATATACTTTTGCTTTACTTCAAATTTATTCATCGACTACAATATTCTCTTTAAATCTTTGTACATAATTTAATTTTTTTCCAAACTCAACTTTAACTAATTTGTTAAGTATAACCCAAGTAATAGATATTCTTTTTATTCTACTATATATTCTCAATATAAGTAGATCCAATTCCTAAATAGATATTCTTTTAATTTAAGTTTCATTTAACTTCCCTTAATTAAATTATTTATGATATTTAAAAATTTCCAAATTCCAACTCCCGTGTTATTTAACACTTAACAATTTAATTCACATACAATTTCATATTAATTCATCCAACCTATCATATGAAACACATATATAATAAATAACTTTGAGGAATCCTGTTGGATCCCTCCAACCTGTTTTCCCTGCATCCACAAATGTTAGCACATAATAAAATATCAATTCCACTTCCAAATGAATATTACAGTATATGGGTCATGATATTTGCCAGTGAATAAATTTATTTTCAATCAACCTAACACATCCAATAATTTAAATTTAACATTTAAATTTAATTTAGGGCATCCAAATGAGTGAGAAAATCTCACCTTTGCTTTTAAGTTGCAATCCATTCCAATATTGCCTTGGTTTCTCGATTTTAACCTTGAATAACAATTATATGATTTTATTAATATTCGAACAATCGAATAATAAATTTATCGTTTCACATTGTAATTGACTTATAATTTATTTAAGCTATTTATTTTCCCACTTTAAACCTTATATAACAATTATATGAATTTTATAAATATTCAAAATAATCGATTGATAAATTTCCATTTTATAAGTTAATGAACTGATACTTCAAAAATTGAATTTTATAAATATTTGGAACGATTTAAACATTATTATCTGTTAATAGATTTAATTTTCTAATTACTTAGTTTTTAAACAGAAAACATTTTCTTCTAAAATTTTTTTTTATAAGCTGAAATAATCAAAATAAGCTAACTAAACAATTTTTCTTTTTAAATTTTCAAAACGTTAAAAAAAACCTACTTACTGTCACAATTTTAAATACTTTAAAACTTAAATTATATGGCAATAAAACTTATACCTCACTGCGCGACCTTCCATGGACGAAAATCACATGCCCAAGCTTCCCCCATCGCCACCAGCATTCCCGTGCGCGAGCTCGTCCTCCTCACGTTGCTACATCAGCGCCGCCGTCACTTCACCTATAGCCACACAACATCGCATCCCCCCACTGAACCACGCGACTCAAATCCGCGTGCCACCCCACGAGGTCGCGAACCATCTCGATCTTGCTTCTAAAAGTCGCGGCCATCATCACCTAACTTGCACTGGGCGGCCCCGCCTCCCAGTCACTTGCCGCCGCCTCGAAGATGTCGCGACCCACTCGCGACGTGCGGCGACACGCGAACGATTTAGTTTTTTTTTGTTTCTTTTTTTTATTATTATGTCGTGACTCGGCTTGAGGTAGGAAGGGAAACGAGGGATTTCGAAGGTGAAGAAGTGAGGGTTTTTTTTTAAATTGGGATAGAAGAAGGAAACGCGATTTTAAAGAAGGTAAACAACCATTATTCGTTCTGTTTTTCTTTCAATCTGAAGAAACAGAAATGGAATGGAAAAAGAGACGCGACTTTTATGAGCGATGGAGGCATATTCAGGAAGACGAACAATAGTGTGTTGAGGAAGCTACCCTAATTATTTTATTTTAAACGTTATATTTAAAAATCTTCTCAAATTCAATTATAGCGCGTTTTCTTATCGTACAATCACACGGTCACTCCAAAAATTACGAAATTTGAAATCCGGCAATAACTCAATATTACGGATCCAATGGAACTGGTTTCGTCGCAATCCGAGACTATGTCTCGGAAGGCTATTTTCAATCGTCAATTAAACAATGTAAAATTAAAATTGAACAAACGGCAGTAAATTCAATTTTAATCCATTTATTACTTCCAGTATTATCGATATAACTTTTATAAGCCGTTAAAATATTTTCAACGAACTTATTATTCCAGATTTAAATAATTTACCCAATTGTCAATTACTATTTAATTTATTCAATTAATTGTTATATTTAAATTCTGAGTTCTTTTTATTAAATCAAACCAACGTTTCATATTCAAAATCAAACTATAATTCAAATTAAACATTTAAATTCATTTTAAATATCGCAAATTGACTGTCCTAAAAGCCGGGTCGTTACATTCCTCCCCCCTTAAAAGAATTTCGTCCCCGAAATTACTAGTTAGGAAGAATGGTCCCATACCCGTTACTATTACAATCAACAATTCAACATCCTACCAAACTACCCTTTTTAATAAAGATGCATCATCCTTCTTATAACCTTCCAAACTTTTTCCTAGTTTCAAACTATACTATTTGTTTAACCATTCAAGTTTCAATTTAAAACCAAATTTTGACTTATCAAAATTTTCTCAAAATTTTTCTAACACCCTAAATTCCCGAAATGTTTTTCCAGCGTCTCCTTTGCGCGGCTAGCTCGGTACAACTACAAAATGGCTCTATGGCCTCTCAAAAACCCAAAAGAAAACAAAAAGGCAAGTGGCTCGATCAAAATATCAATCAATTTCCATATAGAAAAATTTAAACACATACCTTTTGTCGAGCATTACTTATTTATCTTCTGAAACCAAAATCAGTTCTCTTTTATCTTTGTATTACCTGCATATCTTACACAGCAATATATCCAATCACAATATTCAAAAACATTTTATCGACATTCTTACAAATGTCCATATCTATTCATTCAAATATTATTTTGGATTATATTTGAATATCAATTCTCAATTGAGAATGCATTTTTCCTTACTCAAGTTAGTATAAGCATTTTATTTGTTTCTTATATTTATTTTCATCTTACAACTTTAGTTTGTATTCTTTCTTATTCAATTGATTCTTCCATTTCCATATGAATTCAATCTCTCTTTAATCCCGAATATTTAAATTCTATTTTTCATTTATAATAAATTCATGTCATTATTTCAAATTAGTTCTTTCTCTAATTATTTCCAATTCCAATTTGAAAACATTTGTTGTTAACAAAATTTTCAAAAACTTCAAAAAATTTCTAACTCCCAAAATTTTTGAAAAAATTTGGCAGAGTCCCCTTTGTACGGAGGAGCTTTTGCAATTTGACAATAGATATAATTACATATACATCGACCCATGCGGTCGGAAAAACCAAAAACAGTTCATATTTCCTAGTTGTATTGCGTAGGCGTACCTTATTTAGCAATTTAAGCAAGCGGCTTATTTAATTTTAGCATTTGCGTGCCCAAAATCCCGCTATACAGTCTTCTGGTACCTGTACTTACTCAATTTATAAATATAAGTAACATATTTATGAAATTTATAACATTTCATTTATTTAAGTAACTACAACACATCAATAACATAAGCAATGTTATATAAGTAACTTCATAACAAATTTATATAGTTTCCAAACTAGTTCCAATTGTTTATAACTGACAACAAACACCGTTTGCATTCAACTTTAAGTGAGTTGCACACATCTACTTAACTCCAATTCATAATCATGCCCAAACAAACCCATTTTCAATTTAATTGATTTCAAGAATCAATTTCTGCTTCTTATCAATTCAAAACCATACTTTATAAACAATTAGACGCGAATCTAGTTTTATAAATAATTGATAAGGTTCCAATTAAATCCAATTGCTTTTACTCAATTTATAACACCATATTCGATTCAGAATGATTTTCACATCATTCTTTTATTCAATTCATTCTTAATCTGAACTATTTTGTATTCATGGCACTTTGTTCAAAAATTCAAGTTTAATTACTTCTATTATTCCATAGAATTATTTAATCATGTTTACGACAACAACAATTATTTCATGCAAATTCAACAATATTCATTCAAACAAACAATTTCTTTAGTTTTATAACTGTTTTAAAATTGATTCCAACTCAAGTTATATGAATTTCATTCCATTCTAATTTATTTTTAAATCATATCTTTGCATTGACTTTATTCAAAACCATTCTTATTAAGCTCGACATCTTCAATGCTTAAAATTTAACAATCATGTCCCAATTTATATAAGTCATGCCTCATTTAATTTTAGACTTGAGTTAATCTACTTTAAATTATTTAAATTCCATAACTTAAATTTATTTCATTTGCCCATAAATTCTTTTCCCAATTTTATTTGATTTTATTTAAATCAAATCTCTTTCATTTACTTCTTAATTCAATGAATTATTTCATTTTAAAATTTCAATTCCCATGTTCGATTCATTCTCGAACTTATTTAACTTATCACAAGACCATTTTCACTTTAATTATACACAATTGGATTTTGTTTGCACTTCTAACCATCATATTTAATCCAATTTCATTTTATTTACCAACCAATCCAAGTTGAATTTTAGATATATAGCTCAAGTTCTCTTTCTACCATTCACTTAAATTCACAACCCAATTTTATTAATTTACCATTCAACCTTTATTTAACCAATTCAAAGTTTATTCACATATTCAGGTTACTAATTTATCCCAAATTAGTTTATTCCCAATTTATAATTCAATACTTGATTTTTAGCTTCACAAATCTCTTTATTTAAATTTCTTGGTTCAATTCTATTTTGAAATTCAGGTTTGGATTTCTATTCATCTTCCAGATTCAAACAATTCTATTTGACTTTTTATTCCATCTTAATTTTATAAGTCAACTTCTTATTTGTGACGACCCGAACTCGATGTCCGACAAACAACATCAAATTCGTATCGCCGGAGCTTGCAACAACATTAGATGATAAACAACACAGTGGAAATAAAAGATGATATCACTGATACAACATGAATATAATATCCAATACATCAATTTGATACAATGATAATCATCAACATCAGAGAATACAATACAAAATACAGCGGAACACGATACAATATGATAAGTCTTCACAGAATCCAATACTGCAACTTTGATCCAAAAACTCCAAAACTCCAAGCTCGATCCACCATCAAGGTTGCACCAAGATAAGCAAGTCCGTCCGTAGACTCCAAAGACTCCAAAATGATCTAATAGAAAGTTGAAGACTACCAAAACGATATCTACCACCTGACTATCTGAAAAACCAAACTCTAGACTGCCCGTGTGGAAAATGGTGGGCACCCAGAGTTTAGAAAGGGAACAATAAACTTCGGGTCAGTTGTGGGACTGGTATAAGCAAACAAAAACATTTGGTTTTTAAAAACAATCAAAAGATTTTAAGTTTTGAAATTCGCAATGCTTTTTGAAAATGAAACTACCATAAGGCCTCCCGGCACACAGACAATGCAAACGCACACATGGGGGAGATTTCTCCTTATGATAGTCAAAGATGCTTACTACGCAAAAATTCTTTTTGATATTATCACTAGTGCATAGTGGAAAACCTTTTGAAAGTAGAATATAAATCCTAGCCAGCATAGGTACCATTATACTATGTCTATTATAGCTGCCATTTTAAATGGCAGGTTCTACAACTAAAACCGTACAAGGCTCGTATTGGGTTGAATGGATTTCCAACAAATGGTCAGGCTAAGGAACTTCCTATTGCCACATGGGAACGCCTCTGGCGGGACGCCCCGAGAACCTACCAGGCTCTCTGCCAAACAAGGCCGGCTACCCCCTTCCCGGGGAATAAAACCTCAGATATGCCACCCCCGGTCCTTTGGGACCTTTAACCGAGGATCCTCTACACCAACAACAGCACACGGTAATAGATATATACTACAGTGCCCACATGAGTAAGTACCTGGGCTCCATACCATGATACTACCCTTTTCCAGAAGGAATGGTCATACCTTAGGGTGGCTACCCCTGAAACCTTGCCGCATCTTTCCAGTTTTGACCATTACCGGTTTGTGAGGCTCGATGAGGTTTCGTCCACAAAGCTACGCTTTTTCACAAAGCCATGCTTTGATCACAAATGATCAACAAATGATCATCAATCACACAGCAGCACTTAGCATGCCACACTACCAAATTGGGAGTATATCGCTGATAACCTTCAACTACATAACCTCTGAGCTCGTACGTCTCTGAGAAGGGTGTTAAGCTAAGAGAATAAATTCTTCGCCACCAACAGATATATATTTGAAAGAAATCGGCTTTATATCTCAAAGTGTAGTGTCAGACACATGAACAAACAAGCCTGTTCCGGGCTCGAACAGAACCGAAGGCACTTCCGAAGAAGCCCTTGCAATCCGGGTATCCACAATCCCGATCGGACTTCCCATCACTTAAGGAATCTCTATACCGTAGCTACTCAGTGCAGAGACAATCGATAGGTCATCCTATCATTCTCGCAAATACCCGGTCTTCACCACTGGTCTTCAAATGCTATCCATAACGACGTATCATTATTCGGAATGGGTTATATGACACAGGGTCCTCTCCCGGCTAAACCGAATAATGAGCGCAATATTTTAAAAACATATGGATATGGATTTCAGTTAAGTCACAACTTAAAATTCAAAACTATTTCAAATGGTTTACACAAATTACCATTTCAAATCTTTGAACAAAAAGATTTATTACATAAATTTCACCAAGTTTCACAAAGATCCATTTACGGATTTCAAAACAATTTCCATTTCGAGTGGATTAATCCATTTAATCTTTAAATCAAAGATTTAACTTATGGCTTTCAAAAACCGTTTCCAAAAATTCATTCATAACTTGAAAAACTGTTTTTCAATTCAAATTTGAAATTCCTATAATACCAATTTGGAAATTCATTTCTTACATGAAAGCTTTTATCATTTGAAAACAACAGTTTTCGTTTTGGAAAAAACATTCGATTTCAATTATACGAGTTAAAGTTTCTCAAACTTGGGTTAAATTTAATTCTCAAAACAATACTTTTAAAATTGGTTTAAAACCCATATAACTTGTAAGAACTTTTACTTCATAAATTCTCAAAATAGAATTTAATTTCAAATTTTGAATTCAATTTTAAATTGAATTATTAAGTTTCAAAACTTTATTAAGTTATTCAAAATAACTTTTATTTTAGAAATTCTTTTCCAAAAGCTTTTCATTTTAAAACCCGATCCATTTTCAAAATCATTTGAATTCAAAAAATTCAATTTAAAAATTATTTCAAAAATCTGTGACTTAACCAATTTCCACGTGCAATCGTATTTGTGTGTGTATAGTGTAGTCCAAAGGGTTTTACACAATAGTGCACACATCTATCATAAGAATATCGATAAGCGGTATAACTCGTAACGCTTATCTTCATTCACAGATTCATGAATAAAGTAAATTAATCAATCACAAAGATTTACTAATATGATTCGATGTGGGTTTCGGATAACCAACTAGAATCCGACTCCCTGTCGCATCGAATTCCAAATGTCATTTACGGGTCAAAGGGTTTGCATATTCATATAACAATATATTCATCACAGATAAAACAGCTTAGCATAAAGCATCACATAGCGTCACAATCACATATCAAATATGTCAATCCACCATATAGCATTCAATAACAATCAAACATCTACAATTAAAATGAATAATTTGGGTGGTTATAAATTTATTACCATATAATTACTTTCATTAGTAAAAAATTTTTTTTTTCCAATGATTAAATTTGTTAACTACAATTGATTTAGTCTTAATCACCCTCATTCATTAATTATCTAAATTAATTAACCCTTAATTGTAATTAATTAAATCTTAATTACTTTTATTAATTAATTATTCCTTAATTAATTGCTTTCATTAATAAACCCCTAATTATTAATTAAATCTTAATTATAATTAATTGTTCTTAGTTGATTAATTAATAGGTTTATTCCTTAATTAATTACAATAATTAATTACTCCTTAATAAATAATGATTTCTTAATCACTTTAAGTTATTTGACGTTCAATTACCTTCTCTTAATTACTTTCACTAAGTAATTACTATTTTTATTAAATCATTCATTAATTACTTGATTAATTAACTTGAATTACTAATTATTTACTTCAATTCCTAACATTAAGTACTTTACATCAAGTAATAAGTTTCTTTAATTTTTTTTCAAAACCTTACCAAATTTTAAAAGATAAGCCCTTTATCCTAGTTAATCTATTAATTAAAAAATCAAATCTTACTTCAGTAAACCTTTAAATAAACTTAATTATTATCCCATAAATTCACAAAGAATTTTATTAAGGAAAATAAGTCAACTTGTTTGACTAAACATTAAAACTTGATTTATAAAAAAAAAATCGAAACTGTTTCGTAAAATCCACCAACCCGAACTAACCCCAGGTTTCCCCCATTTCTCTTCGAGTTTCCTCGCATCTTGCTTCGAGTTAAACTCGATCGAACAACGCCCCCGAACCTCACAACCTCACTGGTACACATCGACATCGCGTGCATGTGCACCGGAGCTCCGATGGACTCCGATCGGCTCCGCCACCTTCAAGACACCGACGATCGTCTATACAAGTCTCCAATCTCCTCAAAAATTTATAGCAACATCGAACTCGAGATTTTGCTATTTACCTCAAACTGGACAACGTACGATATCAGAAAACTACCTCATCTGACCGCCTCAAGCCTCCAACAATGTCACGATCTTGGTCAAAGCTTCGTCTGCCTCCCACCGTCTGATTGCCCCTGGTCCCATTCGACTCGATGCATCGGGTGAGGCCGCATCCTCCTCGAAATCAATCGCTACCCAGAACTAGGTTTAAAGCTTAGTTCAACTTCTCCCCACCACCACTTGAGACCATCCAATATTTTTCTGATGATCGCCAGTAACCCATCTATCCTCGGCCACAAAAACGATACCCAATCCCTTATCAATCGTCGGGATTTGCTCTAAACATGTTTCCCGTTCATTTTATGAATACTTCCCAAAGTCGTAACTAAAAATCTTGAATTTGGCTTTAAAAATCATTGTTTTAGATAACAAAAAGATTTACATACCCAAAATTAAAAAAAAGAAAACATTGAATTGTCCAGATCAACGGGATTTTACTGTAACTTCTTCTTTCTTTTTTTTGAATATTTACTAATTTTTTTTTTCTATTTAAAACTAATTTAGAACAACATCACATTGGTATAATCATTTTACTTTCAAAGACCATCACCTATTAAAAGTCAGAGGAAAAGGAAATTGAGTATTTTTTTTCTCTTTTTTTCCTCAGACAGGTTTGAAAACTGTAATTACAACAGAGGCAATATATGCCTTTCCAACAGACATGCACCAGTCACCTATGTTCACATGGACACTTTGGCACCCATAAAACATGTTTCACATCATTATTTTCGAATATTTATCACTTGCAAACCCATATAAAACATATATAAATTTTACATCTTTTTGTTATCTAAAACAGAGACAGAGAAAACAAAGAATAACCTCGGACTTGTTTGATGTTTCTTTGATTTGAAATTGTTTTCAAAACTTAAACTTGGTTATGCCATCACATTTCATTTGAAGATCTTCACCAAAATCTATTTTCCTTTTGAGGTATAATTTTGATATGCAATCCTAGTGTTTGAGGAATCAACAGGGAAATGCACACAGTCATATATCCAACTATTTGTATGCATAGACAATGCAAGTATATTTCAGCAACCAAACAAACATTTTCAAATGCAAATCCAAACATTTAAACCATAAAAGAAAATTTAAGTGGGCCTGCTCACCTGACTTTTAAGTTTGAACAGAGGAAAAACATTTGTTTTCTTTTATGTTTGTTTTTTTTGTTTTGCTTTGCCCTTTTTGATTTTTTTTCCCTTGCTATACCCTGAGTTGCCTCTGCTTGATTCTTTTGAATCTGTAGCTTAGACTCCCCTTCTTTGCTTTCCATTTTTTTTATTAGTTTGAAGACAGGTCTAAAACCTGTAATCAACAGAGGCACTATTGCCATTAAACCAAAATGCACATAGATTTAACAACTTTTCAACACACATCATTCAATACAACCCAACATCAGGTTGTAAATCAGATCAAGGGAATAGGTTTTCTCACAAGTGAATGGAAGTATCAGAGAAGAACAGAAAGAGACTCGGGCTTGAAAATTGGAATGAAGATTTTGCTTTTGATCCTGCAACCTTGTTAACCTGCTTCAAATCTTCAGATTTGATCTTTGTTTATGTGTTTTCCAGCTTTTTAGTCTTTTCCTTTTATTTGCCAAAACTGTTTGATTTTGGTTTCAGACTTTTTTTTTTCTTTGAAGAGGGGGATGGATTTTCGAATTTGTGCTTTGAAGATGCAACTTGTTTTCTCTGGTTTCTTTATTTCAGGCACAAGAATATGAATGGCCTGATTTCTATTTTTTTTTATTTCATTTTATATTTTTTGTTCAAAAGTTCAAGGCCACTTGTCCATTTCCTTTGTGCATGTTGTACATTTGTTGTTTATTTGGAAAATTGTGTTTAAATCCCTTGACTCAAATTGCTTTTGCAAATTTCAGTTTTTAAACCCTTATGTAAATGTATTTCCACATACAACCTATGTTTACATTTTGCAAAATGTTAATGTTTCCTTTCATATTTATATTTACGCAGCAAAATTTTATTCCAATTATTTTTCACACTACAATCTTTAATTTAGCCCACATATTTATATACGAGTAATTTATACATTTTATATTCATGCATTTCTTTCATTATTTATTTTCTTTTGCACAACCTTTTAAAAAGTTAAGAGTGATTTAAATATTTTGATTACATATTTACAAAGGATTACTTTTATTTATATAGGTGAATTTTACTTAAAAATAATATTTTGAAAACGAGTGCGCTAATTTTTTTTTTCAACTTCCAAATATATCTAATATATTTAAAATTTAGAAACAACCTTTGTTAATTTAAAGCTTTTAATTCTATTTTATTTTTAATACATTTTATTTTTGAAAACCAATGTTTGTTGATAAATTACTTATTCTTATATTCCAAATCAATTTACTATTTATCTTTAAATCCATATTTATTTTTAAATCAATATTTTTTTTTATTTATAAAATTACTTATCTCTAAATTTTAACCAAATCCTACTTATAACCTAAAATTTTAAATCCATTCAAGAAATTTCCTAATTAATTCATGAATAAATTCACAATTTATTTTCAAAATTAAATTAATTGCCATATTAATCGTAGTTAATTTTCAGGAATGTTACATTATTTATCTTCACACTTCCATTTATTTACAGTTAACCATATTCCCATTTTGTTTTAAATCGGGTTTATACATTTTTACTTAGCCAAGTTATTTCAGCGCCTTTCAATTCCTTTATAAGCTATCGAAGTCTTATTACTTCAAATTCAAATTTCACTTAGCTTACATTAAATTCAACTTCATTTCATTGTTATGAATTTTACCCAAATGAGAGTTTTATGACAATATATCTATATCTCAATTTAATTCATCTTGATTCAAAATCAAATATTACCCTAGCTTAAGATAATTCCAGTACAAACAAAGCTCTCAATCCAATTAAATTTGCTATTCACTATCCAATCACATCCAAAGTTTAAGGTACTTTACCAATCTATTTTATTCAATGAACTTTCACTTTCAACGAAATCACTTTCCTTCAATTTTACATCTTAAGTTTATTCATTTATTGCAACTTCGTACTTAAATTCATTTCCAATTTATTTGACTCATATAGATCAAATCCCATGTGATTTAATTAACCAATCTAAATTATTCCATCCATACTTGATTTGGATTTTATTTGTAACTTCAAATTATCTTTACTTTAGTCCAATTCCAAAACAATTTCAATTCACATTTAATTTACGTACCATTCGATGGAATTTCTATTTATAACTCGGGTTCCATCACCCAATTCCATTTTTAATTCCAATTACAACTTAATTCAAATACAACTGAATTTTATTTTCCAGTTTAATTCAATTTACTTCCATTCACATAATTTGCATTCACATAACTTACATTAATTTCAATCCACTTTAAGTTTTATTTCTCATTCCAACTTCACTTAAAATCTACTAATTAATTCCTTCCAAATCATTAATTAAATTTCATGTTTTAAATTTTAATCCAAGTTAATTTTGCATCTTTAACTTTTTTCTTTAAATTATAAATTCCAAAATTCAACATTTAATGTTTTCCTTGATTAGATAACTATTTTAAATTTAATCATCTCATTTGTCAAACATATTATCATCCAAACATCCGTGTTATAATAATTTCAGAAAAATATTCCTTTTTATATCAAAATATATTTTGGATGAAATTATTTCATTCACCCACTTTTGAAAACAATATTGTGTCGAATTGCTCTATTTAAGTGTTTAGAAACCCCTTCGATATAGTTTTCGAGGCTGTGCCGACGAAGGTTCATATACCACTCAATAAATCAATCAACACAATATAAAACCATTTTATATTCACTAACAAATACGCGCTCATATCTAGATATACGCTCAAACTCATTCTAGAGTACCATCGACTCTATTTTCTAATGAGTAATTCCCTACCAGAGCCAAGGTTCTCGCTTAACCTTTTAGCTATGATACCAAGTGTAACAACCCGAAATTTTCGAACCTGAAAACTCCAGATAGTTATGAAAAAGAAGAAAGGGGTAGAAGAAGAAGAAAAGAAAAACAACATCAGAATCTCACATCGCAGCGGAATAAATTATAATATATAGAATACGGTTTTAAATACAGGAAATCTGTACTGTATACATATACATATATATCATCATCAGAGTACATCAATCAATCATACAAAGACAACTACTATAAGATCATACACAGCGGAAATAATAGACAAATACGTAAATACACTCTGTCATCAGCTCATCTCCTGAGCTCCAGCATATAACCTGAATCATGTTAACTCGGTCCGACCCGAGCATCATATAAAACAACACCCGAGTCAGTCTGGAATACCAGCGTGAGAAAATCACACTCAATTGGATTATTAAAGTTTCGAAAATCCTTTGAAAACAAAAGCATCTTGTAAGACCACGCCACAAATAAACATGTCAGGTTTTTACCTTACGATAGCTAAAACATTTTTATAGAAATCCTCTGATATTATAATAGGGTCTATATACAAATACTTATAAAATAGCCGAAATTGTTACATTCATTAAATTCCAGCTACTAGCCACAGAGTGGGTAATACAAACAAAACTCGTACAAGGCTCGTAGGGAGAATGGATTTCCATCAATGGCTGGGCTACTGGGGTACCGCCCGTCACAGTACCTGGCCTAGATCAAAGTACCGAGGAGTACGCCCGCTCCCCTGAAACACAAGGCCGGAACCATTCCTTACTGAACAGTCCCGAACAAGATAAACCCCGTGGTTGGCGCGACTAACCACCCACTAAGCCGAATAAAAAGGGACATCTAGACAGGGGAAATATCTGGTCCTGCTTGGGCATGACCCACCTAACCTTGCTACACCTCCCCTGTTTTAGCCATTCCCGGTTGATGAGGCTTGAGGTTTGACGTTACCTTTTAAAGAACGCATCACTTAGAATGCTCATCGTTCACCTGACGATGTTTTGAAAGCATTCAACCCATACAAGTTGCCCTGGGTTTGGACAAACCGAATCACCGTCTTCAACTCTTCACGGTCTTCATTCGTAATCATTCAAACCGGATAGAAGTGGTTTTCGGATAATTAAATCCGATCCCGGACTCTTCGAAACGATCAGCGCTTTGTCCAATATTGATAGTCGGTTATTTAACTATCAATTAATCATTCACAAGAAACCATCAAATAATTTCAACAAATTATTTAGCTCAAATATCATTCAGATATTATTCCCAATCTAACCCATTTGAAATAAATTTGCACAGTCTTTTATTTCCGTGAAATCACTTAACTGATTTCTCATACACACTCAATTTGATTTAACCTTTGAAAATATTTCTTCATTTCTCATTTCTTCGTCCTTATAATCTCACAAATTAACTTTCTCCATCAAATAAGATTTCTCCTAAATCTTATCTCATTTAATAACTCACTTACCAACACAAGAGGATTATTAATTGGATTTTAAAAACATTTGAAAACATTTAGGTTTATAAAATAAGAAGCATAGTTTTTATACAATTTACGGTTTAAAAGAAATATTTAACATAAAAATTAGAGTTCATATCCAGTTAATGATAAATTGTAAAACTGGTTTTAGAAAATTAAAGTTTATTATAAATATTTGCCTATCCTTTAAAAATAACTAATTCGAAACATTTTAAATTCAAGAAATGGTTTACAAAAAATTTATATAGTAGTAATTTAAAATACTCCTTTTAAAATAAGTTATAATTTAGAAAAACCCAATATTCATCCATAGATTCCTCTTGACCATATTCTCATTTCTTACTACCAGAAATATTCAATCATTTCCCTCTAAACCAATTTTCATAACTCAAATCAAGTCCTTACCATGACTTTTCTCATTACATATTCGCTAATACTTTCTATCTCATTTATAAACTCGGTTTATAAATTTATATCTCCTTGAGTTTTCCCTTTTTCATTTAGTTATGAAGACAATTTACTCAACAATCCTATTTTTAAAATTTTATTCTTCAATTCAATTCCATATTGTTCCTTAATAAAATTCCATTTAATTTCTTAATAAAATTCCCTTATTTTATTTCTTAATATAGTTATTTTATTTTATTTAATATAATTTTGCTTTACTTCAAATTTATTCACCAATTACAATATTCTCTTTAAATCTTTGTACATAATTTAATTTTTTCCCAAACTCAACTTTAACTAATTTGTTAAGTATAACCCAAGTAATAGATATTCTTTTTACTCTACTATATATTCTCAATATAAGTAGATCCAATTCCTAAATAGATATTCTTTTAATTTAAGTTTCATTTAACTTCCCTTAATTAAATTATTTATGATATTTAAAAATTTCCAAATTCTAACTCCCGTGTTATTCAATACTTAATAATTTAATTCACATGCAATTTCATCTTAATTCATCCAACCTATCATATGAAACACATATATAATAAATAACTTTGAGGAATCCTATTGGATCCCTCCAACCTGTTTTCCCTGCATCCACAATTGTTAGCACAGAATAAAATATCAAATCCACTTCCAAATGAATATTACAGTATATGGGTCATGATATTTGCCAGTGACTAAATTTATTTTCAATCAACCAAACACATCCAATAACTTAAATTTAAGATTTAAATTTAATTTAGGGAATCCAAATGAGTGAGAAAATCTCACCTTTGCTTTTAAGTTGCAATCCATTCCAATATTGCCTTGGTTTCTCGATTTTAACCTTGAATAAAAATTATATGATTTTATTAATATTCGAACAATCAAATAATAAATTTATCGTTTCACATTGTAATTGACTTACAATTTATTTAAGCTATTTATTTTCCCACTTTAAACCTTATATAACAATTATATGAATTTTATAAATATTCAAAATAATTGATTGATAAATTTCCATTTTAAAATTTAATGAACTTATACTTCAAAAATTGAATTTTATAAATATTTGGAACAATTTAAACATTATTATCTGTTAATAGATTTAATTTTCTAATTACTTAGTTTTTAAACAGAAAACATTTTCTTCTAAAAAATCTTTTTATAAGCTGAAATAATTAAAATAAGCTGACTAAACAATTTTTCTTTTTAAATTTTCAAAAAGTTAAAAAAAAACCTACTTACTGTCACAATTTTAAATACTTTAAAACTTAAATTATCTGACAATAAAACTTATACCTCATTGTGTGACCTTCCATGGACGAAAATCACATGCCCAAGCTTCCCCCATCGCCACCGCACCACCATTCGTGTGCGCGAGCTCGTCCTCCTCACGTTGCTACATCAGCGCCGCCGTCACTTCACCTATGGCCATACAACATCGCATCCCCCCACTGAACCACGCGACTCAAATCCGCTGCCACCCCATGAGGTCGCGAACCATCTCGATCTTGCTTCTAAAAGTCGTGGCCATCATCACCTAACTTGCACGCATCGCCCCGCCTCCCAGTCACTTGCCGCCGCCTCGAAGATGTCGCGACCCACTCGCGACGTGCGGCGACACGCGAACGACGACCCCCCCAATCTGCTCACACGCGAACGATTTAGGTTTTTTTTTTGTTTCTTTTTTTTATTATGCCGTGAATCGGCTTGAGGTAGAAAGGTAAACGAGGGATTTCGAAGGTGAAGAAGTGAGGGTTTTTTTTTTAAATTGGGATAGAAGAAGGAAGCGCGATTTTAAAGAAGGTAAACGGCCATTATTCGTTCTGTTTTTCTTTCGATCTGAAGAAACATAAATGGAAAGGGAAAAGAGACGCGACTTTTATGAGCGATGGAGGCGTATTCAGGAAGACGAGCAATAGTGTGTTGAGGAAGCTACGCTAATTATTTTATTTTAAACGTTATATTTAAAAATCTTCTCGAATTCAATTATAGCGCGTTTGCTTATCGTACAATCACATGGTCACTCCAAAAATTACGGAAATTGAAATCCGACAATAACTCAATATTACGGATCTAATGGAACTAGTTTCGTCGCAATCCGAGACTGTGCATCGGAAGGCTATTTTCAATCATCAATTAAACAATGTAAAATTAAAATTGAACAAACGGCAGTAAATTCAATTCTAATCCATTTATTACTTCCAGTATTATCGATATAACTTTTATAAGCCGTTAAAATATTTTCAATGAACTTATAATTCCAGATTTAAATAATTTACCCAATTGTCAATTACTATTTAATTTATTCAATTAATTGTTATATTTAAATTCTGAGTTCTTTTTATTAAATCAAACCAACGTTTCATATTCAAAATCAAATTATAATTCAAATTAAATATTTAAATTCATTTTAAATATCGCAAATTAACTGTCCAAAAAGCCGGGTCGTTACACATAGTTCTCATTTAATTGATGGCATGTAGATCTATGATAGAAGTTAGATGACGCTAAGCTTTCAGACAAGGAATAAGAGGTATGCTTCCTTCTAGATCTCCCTCGCGTTTCTTCATTCTGTTGGTTCGTAAGTTCCTTGTTGGCACGGATCTGTTGAGTGAGCTTTTAACGGCTTTGAGTGAGCTCATGTATTAGGGTCTGGAATTCCTCTCTAGCTACTGGGCTGGATTGATCTACATCTCCAACTGGCGTTTGGCCTGTAATAGTTAACTACTTGGGATTTTGTCTATCCTTTCCTTCTGGATCAGCGGCGTTGCAAGCAGTTCTATTTATATGCACCACGTTGAATATAGTTCTTCTTAGATCTAAAACAATCTGGATAGAATAGAAGTAACCACTAGAAGATGGATTTGGATATCCTCCTTATACTTTAGCAATCCAATAGTAGTAGGGGATCCATAAAATCAAAGGAAAAACAGAGTTTTCTCAGTGAAAGCACTAAAATGTTTGTACCAAAAATGGGCACAACATTCATTGGGTGTAATTGAAGAGATTAGAATGAAGAAGTAAAATGAAAAATGAGGCTAATCTAACAATCACACCAAGAAAATAAGCAGTAGCAGAAAGAAAACAGGATTTTACAGTGGTTCGGCATTATTTCCTACATCCACTTTGAAGGTTTTGATGGTTATTACTGATTAGAAATTGAGTTACAATAGTACAACAGCTGACACTAAAATTACAATGGAGTTCCACTCAAGTAGCAAATATAGGAAATAAAAGAAAAGTAAATGGGACATAAAGATTTTTATAGTGGTTTGGCTGTTAACTAAGCCTACTTTTCACTTTATAGCTTCGATTATTGGTTCGATCTAGTTTGAATGAGATTACATGATGTTTACAATTGAATAATTCACAAGTACAGGGGCTAGTCAAGTTCCAAGTCCTAGATATGTCTATAGTTGCTGCCTTGGTGACTATGGTGTACAAGAAAGAGCTGAAGAATTGATAGGGTTCCTGCGCAATAATAGTAGAATCTAGATCCTCTCTTGATTTCTCTATGGCTTTTATTTATAAAGGCAGCTGTTATGTTGGATCAGAAGCCCGCTTATAGAAAAGTCCAAGGATTGGCCCAAGATAGCACAAAATATATCATGACGATAAGGGTTAACAATTAACTCGGTATAAAGTCAAGCCCTTAATACAGGGACAAGTTTAATCATTGCCCAACATTCGACTAAATCCACTTCTTTTGAGTTCCTTGCTTCGTCTAGATGCCCTCCATGTACTTTGGTGGGCTATTAATGAGTTTTGGTAATCATTCCTCCATGACTCGGATTATCCTGCAGTTTGGACTTCCATATCTTCATTTATTACGATTGGTTCTCTGGAACTTTACGAAGCTTCTTAAGCATGCATAGGAAGACTTGTGGATCACTTGCCAGAAATATGAAAATGCAAGGTTTGGCATTTAGAGTCAGCATCGAGTTAAGTATCTATCTCAAACTGAGTTAAGGATTCAGCCTATTTTGGGTTCCACACTTTCTTGATCCCATCCTTTTGTAACGACTACATTTATTGCACCGAAAGATGAGCCATTGAGGGTAAAAGAAAAAGAAAGATAAGAAGAAACTACAGAATCATAGAATCTCAACACGAATCAAAACAACATATAATAGATAACATTGGATATTACATAGTCATTTCCATAATAATAATACATCAGAGTCATTACATTACAACTTCAACTGGATAGTCATAACTACCTTCCCATACAAAATACATAGGTCATACATAAAACATAGTAGAATAAGTTAATAATTAGCCAACGTTGAGGCCACCTGCTCCAACTCCTTCAAAATGCATCCATAAGAAACCTGGATCACTTGGCTACTTATAAAAACTTGAGTACCAATGAGTTTTAGGAAAAGAAAAGAAAACACCGGGTCAGAATGGGTCTGGTGTGGGTAAACTCAAATAACTTAATCTAACTTTTATAAATAAAGACTTTGAAAACCAAAGTTATCTAGTAAGACCACGCGGCACATAAACATGGATGAGTTTTTACCTTACGATAGCCAAAACAATTTATACAGAAATCCAGTGATATTATCATAATGTCTAGGGTTTTCAAGTAAATAATTCACATAACCGAAATTGTTTCATTAATTTAATTTAGGTATGCAACTAAGACCAAAGGCACTTATTGGAAAATGGATTCTATACGATGACTGGGCTACCGATGTATTGCCCATAACTGTACATCTCTAGAAAAAATAACACCAAGGACCTCGCCTTCATCCCTTGTCAACACAAGAATGGCCTACCCCTTGCTCGATAGTACCCAATAAGATCACCCCTCGATTGGGATCAACATCTATACCTAAGCATACATGAATTGATTGTAGGGACTCTAGATATGGATAACCTTACCCTAATTGGAGCGACCCACTTAGCCCTTCTGTATCTTCCCTATTTTAGTCATTCCCAGTTGATGAGGCCTGTGGCTACGTTTACCTTTATTATAGAATTTCTACTTGGAATTATAATATTGCCTTTCTAAGGTTGACAGAATGCCAACATTCAACCATACAAGTCATTTCGGAGATGAATGAACCGAAGACACTGTCTCCAATGCACCCTTTTTAGAATCACCCTAAGGGTTAGTAGCAACAGCCTTTGCACTTCAAAGTTTTTGTCTTGGACCTTGCCTTTACTTTTCCAATTCGAACGTTTACATCGGTTCGAAGTGTTTTTCCGATAACAAATAATATCTGATCCCTGTCTCTCCAAACTAATGTTTGATAATTTTAAAGGGTCAAGTTGTTTATAGTGGACCATTCCACTATCAGGGTGTAATTTATACATTGACATATGCTTCATATGCTTAGATTATCGTGACCTTTTATCGAAATTAACCCCCTTGTATTAATCTCATTTCCGAAGTGCGGTATTTGCGATAAGTACAAGCTGACTTACTTTTAATAAAACGTGTCACTGTTTTATTACAATTACTTTAATATATTTGGCTACTTAATAGCATGGACAAGTTATACTTCGTTTTTTAAAACAACTTACTTAAACAGGAAAGTTGGTTAAAGAAATAACTGATAGAGTTTTAAAAGTAACTTTAAAATAAATAAACCTTGATTTAATCATAAGTTTAAAACTCTGTTATCCTTTAATTAAATCAAAATTAAATCATTAATAACGCTAATTATATTTATAATTAATCTTTAGTTAAGATTTAATTAAATTGTATTTATTTAAGAATTAAACCCAAATTAAGTGAATAATTAACCTTTAATTAAATAATAATTAATTAAATAACTAACTCTAATTAAATAATTGATTAAAGAAAATACTTATGTTAAATAAAAATTAAATTTCTTTTTCTTAATTAATCATTATTTAAAACTTATTTAATAAAAAATAATTAACTTAGTTAATAATTTCTTAAACTTTAATCATTTAACCAAATTACTTAATTATTTAACTGATTAATAATTACCCTAATTAATAAAATAAATAAATAAATTATTAAATAATTAAAACCTTAAACTTTTTGACTTACTTAAATATTTTGAATTAAGTTATCAAAAAAAATCCAAAAGAAAACATTTAAACCTCAAAATCGTGAAACCGAACTAGATCCATAGTGACTATCTCTATGAGTATAATTCGCTAGAATTTCTAGGTGAAAACTTCACCTTATCTCTAGCTACTAATTCTATGAAAACGAAAAGGGAAAAGTTTTGACATCTTTAACAAAGTTGAAAACTTGGAAAACATTTTCAAAATTTAAAATGAGAAAATAAACTTTCATTTTCCAATCGAATCTCAAGTCCTTTGTGACTTTTCAAGGTGCTAATTTCACAACAATTCATCAAATACACTTGGTTTTAGTTTCATAACCACACTATCATCATATCATAGCCAATAATTTACATAATCATATCCAACAAATTATTTAAAACCAAATCACAAATCCAAACTCAAACATTAACATATAATCTTATACTATCCAACCTAACATGATAATTCAACATAACAACCACTATATTTACATAGCATATAGTCCATCAAAATCAAGTTAATTTCTTTTCCAAAACCAAAATATTTTACTCACCAAAACTTTTCTAAATCGTAGCGAATTTTCTCCAAATTTTGAAAACAATGTAGAAATTTTGCAAAAAATTGAAATTTTGGTTACTCGAATAATTGAAAATGGCTCAGCCAAGTGGCTTTGAGCTCGGTCTACTGATATATGGGATCAACCATCATGGGTTTTGGCTTGGCCATGGTGTATAGGGGGTTTATTTGCTTGATTTTTGGAAGATAAAGTGTTATAGGAGATGTAGAAGTGGTTTTGTGAATTAAAGGATGGATTTTTGCATAAAGAAGTAGTTTTTTATCACTTTGGAAATTATAAAGAAGAATCCATGGCTAAGTTTACTTTAACTCTTAGGAAATTTAAATGAAGAAGGAGGTTGTAAAAATGATAACATGAAGATAAAGGGGTATTTATAGGCTGAGGATATTAATTAAAATATAAGTAAGTGCTTATATTAAAATATATACATGCATGTATCGCCAAACTCCTCCCCCCTTAAATCCATCCATCCTAGTACCCCTCCCCCTCTCTTTCAACTACTTATACCTGGCTCTTGTCCTTTGTGTTGAAAATGTTATTTTAATATTTTTATATATATGTATATAACTTTCCTTATAATATATTATCTTTTATTCTTATATGTTAATATGCCCAAGGAAGAAACATGTACATGTAACGACGGAAATTCTATCAAATTAGAAAACCAAAAAAACATTCAAATAAAATTTATACTGCATGCGCATGGCGTACTATCATTGTACATAGTGAGTACAGGTCGATTCATAGGGAATTGTTGATTATAAAAATCTATTCGATCAAATTATACCAAAGTCGAGAGATTGTTAAGTTAGAAAAATAAGAAAACTAACAAACTATCAAAAGAAGATAGATAAAAGCATGAGAGAGTAGAGGCAATTTAGAGGTAATTTCCACCCTCTAGATCATAGAAATCAACACAATATGAAATTATGATTTCTCCTTTTTAGCCATAAGTTAGTTTAATTAATGTGTTGATCATTAGTATGGCCTATTTGTGCTATTAGTTAGCTCAGCATAAGCCATCAAACTATAACACACCCCTTAAACCACTTATTAACTCATATGAAAAATGTCAACAAATTTGAAAGCAAAATCTATTTTAAGTATGACCCATTAACTATTTATTAGAAACATAGACCATCAAATTTTAATATCAACATTCACTTCATTACCATCATCATATGTGGATGAAGAGGTAATTTGTGTTTGTGATTGTTCAAGTATAGCCTATTTGGTGTCAGCAATATAGGCTATCAAATTCAAAGCAAAAACAACAAGTAAACCACTTCATGCATTCTCATTAAAGCATAAAAGAAGAGCATAAACATCATATTATGTTGCATCTACATACTAGAGAGCTTCACTACCCCTGAATTGTAGGGATTAGCCTCTCATATTGTTATCAAATCAACAAATATAGAAAGCAACATGAAATAAACAAGAGGAAAAATAGAGCAAAATGAAAATAAAAGCTAGGTAAAAAGAAATGAACACTAAGCTACTAACAAAATAAGAAAGGGAGCATGTAAATGTAAAAGAACATTAACTAACATTGCACAAAAAGAAAGATTACATGAAATAAAAAAATGGCTAAGTAGCCATGAAAATAAAGAGGAGAGTTTGATTTTTATTTTGAGCCTAAAATTAACTAAGAAAAAAGAGGAGTGTTACATGAAGATATGAGGTATTTATACAAGTTAGAAACCCTAATTCATTTTTTAGGGGATGCCCAAAATACCCTTGAGGTAGTTTGGCCACCAACTAATCATTAGCATGTCATAATCCCCTACTTAAATGTACCTGAAGCTTTAATGGCCTTTTAGCATGTGCATTAGTTTCTAATTCAAAATCAAGGTAAGTGGGTAGGTGGGGTCCTCCATGTTTATGCGTTTGAATTATTTTCTTCTTCGTTTATTTTGTTTCCTTTTGTGCATGCATATCTTCATGAAGCCACTTGTATTTGAATTTAAATTCCTACAAAACAACATATAAATTTTCATTTAAATTTTAGAAAATTAATATATGCAAAAAATTACCATTTTTCCCTTGGATGAAAATGAATATGTAACGATTTGAAATAATTTTAATTTTGGTTTAAACAAGTTAAAATACCCAATATGAGCATTATTTAATTTAAATAGATTAAATATTGTGGTAAAAATATGCATATTTACGTGCACATCAACATGCATATGTACATGCAAACAACATGTTTAAGATAGTTTGTAATGTGTGCATATTTGTTTAACATAGTGTTATAACCTTTTGAATAACTTTTAATGAATGAAAAACGATATTTTGAAAAATAACTTCCGGTCACATTTTCTATTTCTCTATGAACTATATATATTGGTAAACAAATTTTGAAAATAATTTTATCATCATCATTTATTATTTAAAATTATTTTATTTGTTAATAAAAATCCATTTATTTATTATTTAACGATATAATTAAATATTCATTTAAATAGCGATTCAATTTTGGGTCGTTACACTTTTAGTCCTTCTGAGTGTCTTTGCCAAATTTTAGTTCATTCTGTTCTTATTCGACGTACCAACTCCTATTCATTTCTGCTTTGTCAAAATCTCAGTTAAAATTTTCCCTTCAGAGTATGCTTTAATTAGAAAAATGTGCTCTGGAATGTGATAAATTCGGGATCATCGGGCGATAGGTTTGAGTTGATCGTTTTGATTCCGTCTCGACACGTTGCTTTTACTTAGTTAATTTCCAATTAGCTATTCATTTTGATTTTGATTTGAACTCTAATTTTCTTTATCGATGATGCAATCTTTGCTTTGAAATCATATAAGGCATTAAGTCGACATGTAGGTCTATTGTGGTGAGTTGGAGATGACTTGGGAAGAAATGTAAATTCAATATCGAGTTTACCCTTAACATGTCCCGAGTCAGGGACTTAGAAATTTTTTAAGTAAACTTTCTTTACTTATACCACTTTCTTAGGCCTTTATCCTTATTTTCTTTTGTTCACCCCGATTCTACAAACTTCCAATCTGACCCATTGCTCCAACCATGCCGATTCAAGCCTTGACTTCGCCAATGTTAAACTTCCAACCCCCTTTCTAAGCTCTGCCACCTCTACTCGTCTCTCGCAACCAACTAAACAGGATGCCATCGCTATAGCTACTGTTTTGAAGACCCGAGCCCGATTTGTCACAAAACATAGGCTGAAACTTCCATTTGCAGATTAAAGGTCCGCGACGGTGAACTCATGCCTAGACAGTTATATAAATGATCATTCACTCTAGTTAATTACAACTTGAAGTAGGGGTGGTTGATACCAATTGCATTTAATTGATGGTGTAATTAGGGTTTGCATCCATATTAAACGTGTATGACTTAGGCCTCGACCATCTCTTTTCATGGAACCAACTAAAGCTCGATCATTGACTTGATTCCAATTTGATAATTCATTTATCAGTTGATTCTATTGCTTTGCTTTACACTTTTGCATATCCAGTGTTCTTAAAATGAAAGGACTTTCCACGTCACTCTGGACAATGGATCCGTTATCGATCGTTGATCAGTAACGTGTAAGTATAAAAGAATAATTTCATAAGACAATGTGGATTGTTTTTCAAGTGCAAGCAAGCTATCTACATAGGGTGTTCGTTTGTAGCGATTAGGAGTCCGCACTCATCTCATGTAGATAATACATTACATTTGCCTCGGTTAACGCTTAGAACCCAATTAGTCAATATATGTCAACATCCCTTGGATTTAGGGCATTGATTATATGGGGATATTGTTTAAAGTAAAACATATCTGATAGTGTTGAACGTCAAGTTTTATTGATAAAAATAACTTTCTGATCATCCCGTCTCTATTCTGACGAAGGAATTGGTGTTCCTCCATAAGATGGATCCTTCGTTGCTTGGGCTTCGCCTTTTATTCACTATTGATTACGGCTAAATTATAAGGCATAATTGCACTTGTAGAGTTTTTATTGCATCCACCTCCTCCTTAAAATGAGTACTGGACCTTAAGAGCCTTGTACAAAGTAGGAGCAGCAAGCAGGGATTCCTCCAAGCTTGTTGTCCTCTCGGCCTCCTTTTTAGTTGTGCTTACGTAGTAGTGGCGTCCATTGTCTCACAACTTTTTGCAGATAGACAGAATCATAGCAATTTCTTTGGTTATGTTTCTTTTTAGGCTTTATTGAGTTCATTTCAACCAAGTGTAGGTGTATATGCCCCATTTCACAGGGCCGATCATTCTAAATACTAAGTTTATACATTTTTGGTCCTAAGAAATACGTTTGACCGCCCCTATCCAGATTTGCACGATAATTCCTGTCTCTGAGAATTAGTCACTTTGTTATTTTATTGGAAGATCTTAATTTTCAATGTTGTTAATTCCTTGATGTTATGAATCTTCGGGCAGTGTCAAATTCTTGAAGGTAGGGCTGAAGATTCGATCAAGCATTTACTTCTATCTTCGAAAGCCAGTGTATTTATAGTCCCATCCTATGGGTTTTACCTTGGCATCGTAAACTTCAGGCGATGGCATTTTTAGGCAATTTGGGACCGACTGATCTAGTCAGTCCATAAGCTGGTTTTCAATCCTTCTTGTCATCGTTAGACTTTAGGCAATGATAAATTTATGTAGGTTGAAGCTGAATTATCAACCTTGTTCCTTATTTGGTTTTGACAACCTTTTCGCTATCTTCAATCTCTGGTCATCAATGAATTCTTAAGGACTAGGTACATCCTCTCCCTCCTATCGCCTATTCCTGGGGGTTAAAGTTTTTTCTTTCTAACATTGCCTATCTTATGGCAATGCTAGATTCTCAAGGGAGGGAAGTTGGTTCCTTCTCAACGTCGCCTGTCTTTAGGCAGTATTGAATTCCTGAACGTTAAGACCTTCATTTCCTTGTTTGGTAATTTGTTGCCCGAACGCTCTTCCTTATGAGATAGAATACTATCTAACCAACTTCATGATTATTGGTGTTTGGACGTGGCGAGGTTTTCATTGACTGAGTATTTATGCGCCTATCCCTATTCACGGGACTAGTTATTTAGAACGCCTGTATTTGGGCATTTGTGAGAGAGGTGGAGAGGTGTGAGGTAAATGATTCAGTTTCCCCAAGTCTGGCTCTCAATCCTACTCTAAGGTTGAGGAAGTCTGGTGATTTAACCCCCAATTTTTAGCGTTTTTCCCTCTTGTCCTTTGTTGTACATGCCATGCTTGATTGCTAACATCGTCATAAAAGTCAAGTTTATGCGTCGATTCATTTTTTGAAAATTGATGATTTAGCTACTTGCTTCCAAGCAACATTTTCTTGAGGCTGCCTATCTCGAGGCCACATCAAAACTCTTTCCAAGTTGAATACTGGAAATTCAGTTGTGCACCAGTTTACTAGCATATGAGCAATTCGATCCCAGGTATTTCCCTTCGGTGTTGCCTTATCACTGGGCAACAGCTGATTCTTGTAATGAATGGCCAAATAATCCGATCGACTTATGAAAGGCTATGTCTTCCCATTAACACCTCTCTTCGAGCAACAGTAGTTTTCTGAAGACAATGGTAGGAACTCATTTGAGAACCACCTTCTATCCCTAAAATCTATCTCATCAAGGGTTTACTGCTATGAGTGTTTCTTATTGACCTTGTAATTTAAAGTTTTCCTGGTACTGTCGGGGCAACACTAGTACATAGGAAATAGAAAGTTTCTCGGTGTTTCTGGGGGCAACACAGCGGTACTTAGGAAATGGGAGAAGGAAGAAAAGTGCAATACTTCTACTATTATCAAGCTGCGGACATTTAAGGATGGAAGCACCACCATTGGAGGATCTGAAGGGTCAGGAACCGCTATAGGAGAAGAAACCGTCAGCTTGGGAAGTGGCACCGCCCCTGGTAAGGAGAGAAAGAAGAAGATTTAGATCCGCCCAAGAAAAGGTAGCAATAGCGAAAAGAAGTGACGATGCACTCAGTGCTGGTAGAATGGAGTACCGGTAGTCTTTTGTATGTTTTTGTTGATCGAATCTTGTATAAGTATAGAGTCTGTAAATATTTTCTTTCTCTTTATCGTTGAGTCGGTAGAGTCTATACCTTTGCTTTTGTTGTGTCCAAACAGACCCATGCTATTTGTTGATGTACATAAAATCATATAAGTAATGAAAAGATTAACATTTCCACTGTAATCTCTTTTGAGTACTTTTCTATATTCTCCATACCTAGCCTATTTATGTGCTACTATATGTGTACATGATGTGATTGTTTATCTCGCAATTTCCATATTATATGCTGTTGTACTATGTGATGCGATGTGTTTATTTACCGCAACTCTATGCGTGTAAATGGTATAGGTAGTGTAACTAGCAATTATTTAGCATACTGCTTTGCTTTGCTATGATTTTCAAAATTCTCCATTTGGCGTAATAGAACTGCAGTGTGATTTGGTTTGTTTTAACCAGTGTTGGTGTAGGTGTGCCCCCTACTCGACGGGGTTAGTTACTCCGAACACTTGATCTAAACACTTAATATGAGACCAGATACTCTGGGTGACTCTCTGGTTACCCCCTGTCAGAACCATATTATAACTCCTATTTGAGAACTCATGGCTTACATACCCAGTAGCAAGCATCTCTTACTTTAATTGCGATCGACTTTTTCCAAGTTCGGTATTGAGGTTCTATCCGCATATTAGTTTCTATCTCCAGAGAGCTATGGACAACTCAATCCCTTGGATTCTCCTTTGACTATCTCCAAACGATGCTGAGTTTTTGTTGATGTATGCCAATTTCCTAACCAACTTTGCAATTCGAAACGTTTTCAAGACTTGTAGTTTGGAATTTCCGTAGCACAGCCATGGAAGCTTCAGACTTTTTATAAAGTGGGGATCGACTTCTACCAATCTTGTAGTTGATGAGTTTCCTGATGTTGCCGGAGTGATGCCGGTACTTGGAAAATTTTGGTAACTGTCGGAGTTACTAAAGTAACATCGATAACTTCAAAATAAAGGGATTTCCCAGCATTGCTGGGATAGCACTGGTACTTAGTGAGTATAAGAATTGATTTTTTCATTGATTTGGCGGATTTGGAGTCCATGCTTCCTATTCAGAGAGTAAGAAGAATTTCCTCCATTAGATAGGACAAATGTGTATAGCTTCCAAGAACATAGTTCCATCAGTTCAAGAGGAAACACGTAGTTTTTTGAGTGGTATATGTGGTTATCGTGGACTTGAACATAGTTCGTTCAAATAGCAACGTGCGGCTTATGGGATGTGCACAATAAGAAGATACTTACTTGAACGTGGTACATTTGGTCCAAGAAGCGATGCACGACTTATGGTATGCACGTGAGGAGATATGGCATACTTGAATGCGGTTCCATTCATTCAAGTAGCGAATGGGTGGATTCTTATTTGGATGCGGTTCAATTGATCTAAGAAGCGAAGACTAAAGCATACTTGAATGTGGTTCTATTGGCTCAAGCAGCGAAGGAATGGAGCGTACTTAAATGCAGTTCAATCAGTTCAAGCAGCTAATGAATGGAGCGTACTTGAAAATAGCTCCATTCGTTCAAGCTGCAATGAGTGGATTATTATTTGGACATGGTTCCATTAGTCCAAGAAGCGGAAAAGTGGAACATACTTGAACGTGGATCCATTGGTTCAAGCAGTGAAGGAATGCATTCTTACTTGGAAGCGGTTCCATTGGTCCAAGAAGCAGAAGGTGGAGCGTAATTGCATGCGGTTCCATCGGTTCAAGTAGCGAAGGAATGGATGCTTACTTAGACGTGGTTCCATCGGTCCAATAATAGTAAGACTGGAGCATACTTGAACGAGGTTCTATTGGTTCAAGAAGTGAAGGAATGGGTACTTACTTAGATGCGGTTCCATCAGTCCAAGAAGCGAAAGAATGAAGCATACTTAATTGCAGTTCCATCGGTTCAAGCAATGAAGGAATGGATTCTTACTTGGACGTGGTTCCATTGTTCCAGGAAGCAAAGAAATGGAGCGTACTTGAACGCAATTCCATCGGTTCTAGCAGCAACGTGCGGCTTAATAGTGGCACAAGGGGAAATTGCATGTAAGAGCGTATCTATCAACTCAGAAAGCGATGCACGGCTTATGGATGGGCACATTGAGATTTTCTTGCAAGGGCGTGATTCCATCGGCTCAAGAAGCAATATGCAGCTTATGGATGCACACGAGGAGATTTGCTTGCAAGAGTGCGATTTCGTTAGCTCAAGAAGCGATGTGCAGCTTATAGATGTGGATGAGGGGATTCTGCCCCCAAGGATGCAGTTCCATTGGTCCAAGAAGTGAGATTTATCTACAAGTGAAAGGAAAGGTAAGTCCTGAGTGGTTTGATGCTCCATTGGCATTATCGGTGCAACATCAGTACTTTAAGAAATGGTTTGTTCCTTTGATGTTGTTGGTGCAACATTGGAGCTTAGAAAGTGGAGAAACCTTCTCAGTGCTACAGGAGAATGTCGATATTTAGAAAGATAGAAAGTTTCCCATGGTCACCAGAGCGACATCAGTGCTTTTGAGGAGTAGGAAGTTTCTTGATGTGGCTGGTGGAACACCAAGGCTTGAGGGATTAACGGGCCTTCCTAATGTTGCCGAAACAACATCAGTTCTTAGAAGGCAAGGATCGATTTTCCCATCAGTCCCGTGGTTGATTTGATTTTTCCCATTGACTTAACAGTTTAGCTTGCAAGAACGCGATTCCACTGGTTCAAGAAGCTAATTTTATTGGTGAGTAGAAAGAGGGGCAAGTCCTGCATATCTATAATGCTCAGTGTCCCTGTAAGGCTTATTTCTGTAACATTGATATTGAATTGGTTTAAGAAATTCTTTAGTGGTTTCTTTATGTCCTTGAGATAAGCTAAATAGAGATATCACATCCTTGAGACATGTACCATAGAGCCTAAACTGCTCTAGAAACCTCTTTGTTAATTTTTCAAAAGTGAAAATGGATTTCGGTGGAAGTTTAGTAAACCACATGGAAGCGACTCCTTCGAAGAAAACATCAAATGGAATCCATAGCTCTATCCATGTGCCATTCGTACTTGAAGAAGTGTATTCTACAATTTATTCTGCCAGCAGGGACATAGTTAATTTGTGGGGATATTCTTCCCTTAAGATGGTTTTAGTGAATCGAGTTCGGCTTAGAGCAAAACCCCAACCTTCATTCTTCCTGCCCCTGCTTTCCTAAACTAACCGCTTAACCATTCTGGCTATGTGTTTTTTGGTAGCATGGTATTCTATAGGGCAACTTTAGGGGCTCCATCAATCATTTTTCTCTGCAAACGGTCTCAGTTTGCCGACAAGCGTCTAGGTCCTTCAGTATTCGGCAAAAACATTCATGTGAGATTCCATTACCGTAGGGTTGGTTGAGCTCCAGCAGCGTTTCTTCCAACTATTAGTTCAATATCATTTTCATCAAGTTGCATATCATCCTCTATGTCAGAAACAAGCGTTGCATTGCCTTGCTAGTAAGAATTCACCTTAAGATTTAGATCGGTGTTATGTTGTTTTCCCATGGGTGAACATTCCTACTTCCTCCTACAGCGTTCTTGGCAACACCAGCTGTTTCATCTCTCCGAATAAACCAGAAATGAAGGAATCTCTTGTTCCATTGCAAGATAAGTTCCCTTCCTATAGTTGGTGGCCGCATAGTTAGTAAAGCGTCCATTTTTTCCGTAAGAACTTTTGATTATTCATGAACTTTTTGTTAAGATCATTGATTATCTTATCAAATTATCGTTTGGAACAACTTCTTGGTTAGAAAAGCCTAGAGTATGGTTTCCACTGTTAGCTTCATTTTGGTAAGTATTTACTCTATTACTACAAATAGTTGCTCCTATGGATCTTCCAGATGTGGATTTCCTTTTGGGAGCCATTCGAGCAGCAAATCTTCAATTTCTTCAAGTAAACTCTCTAAATCTATCGAATCCAAAGTGAATGGCTAGATCTAAGATTGGATTTAGTATTCTCAGTTAAATCTTCAATTTCTTTAAGTAAACTCTCTAATTCCTCTTATTTTGAGTTCCTTGCTTCATGTAGATGTCCTTCATGTAACTTGGTAGGTTATCGACGAGTTTTGGTAATCATTCTTCCATGACTTGAATCGCCCTGTAGTTTGAACTGTCATGTCTTCATTTCTTACAATTTGTTATCTGGAACTTTAGAGCATGCATAGGAAGACTTATGGATTGCTTGCTAGAAATATAAGAATGCCAAGACTCACCATTTAGAGTCAGTGCCGAGTTAAGTGGCTAACTCGGGCCAAGTTAAGGTCTTAGTGCATTTCTAGTTCTATACTTTCTTGAGTTCTCGCTTTAGTCCTTTTGAGTTTCTTTACCAAATTTTAGGTTACGCTGTTCTCATTTTGACATACTAACTCCTATTGATTTCGCTTGGTCAAAAATCCGGTTACCATTTAGCAAGAGAAAAAATATTAACTTATAATTATAATCAAATTGAACTTAGGACTTTAAAGCGGTCTATGCAATTAACTCCAGGTATTACTGGAGCTTTTGTCCATCGACCAAACCATAGAAATCTTAGTGACATAGTGATGCAAAAAAGAAAATGCACAAAATATCATTGCAAGGTGTAGCTTAATAAAGATTAGAAACTAGATTTCACGTAAATGATACGTAAACAACTTAACCCATGCCTGATACTATACTTCTACAAAGTGCATATAGGCTTAATATTTAAATGTTTTAAGTATTAATTAAGGACTGACCTCATATTAAGCAATCATCAAAATGGAGTTTTTAGCTAATTTTCGAGTCCGGCCAATTTAGAATTAATTTATAAATGTTATAAACTAATAAAGGTCATGGCCAGCCATACATGAGGCAAATAGGAGGTATTTGACTTTAATTAGATCGAGATTTAAGGGAGAGATGGAGATGGAAATTTTTTTAACCTAATGGTGGCTATAAATAGCCGCGCCCTCTCCCATTCAAATTATAAAAAATATAATACACCTGGCCTCCATTATAAAATTGATGGAAGACTTGAAGGCAGGATTTTCACACTAAGTTCGAAGATATATAGTAAGGGATCCAATGAGGAGCAACTAGTAATCGACGTTTCGATAACCAGTATATCTACAAGGTACACATCTATTATTGAATAATTAGATCTACAGATAAATATTTAGGTAATATTTTATTTTTTGCCAAACTAATAAAAATTCAAAAATAATATGATAATAAATATATACATAAATCGTGTGTGTATGTGTGTATACACGTATTCAAACACATAATTATGTCTTATATTGTATGTAAAAGAATTATTATACATAACTATTCTTCTCCATGGCCAATGTGGATCAACACATACACACATATATATAATAAAATAATTAACCTTCTGTTTTAATTAAAAAAAATCGCATTTGAGAATTATTTTCTCAATTTTGATTATGGGTTTATTAAAAAAAATTCATTTCATTTTCGAACTTTGAACAATAGATTATTTTTTATTATTTGGTTTTAAATTAAATAAAGAATATATGTATTTTTAAATTTTTAAAAACATTACAATGTATATATTTTGATAGATATATGAATTAGTCGAAACCATTCAAATTTCAAATTTTAAATAAAACAAACATATAACATATATATTAAATATAAATTAAAATTTTTGTAAACATATTTTAGCATCTTTCTATATATATTATAAAATCCAAACATAACATTTTTTATCGCAACCGAAAATATATAGTGATGTGTGTGTGCGGGTACGTATATGTATAAATTAATTTATTAATGGTTGAAAAGTAAAATAAAATAGAGAATATAATTATATATGTCATGTGTATATGTGATATCACTTATCATGATGAAATCACTATGTCAATGCCCTTGATATTATTCCCTTACTTATAACCATATATCGTAATGGTTATTTACACCTATAAATTGGCAATTACATTTGTATGCCTTAGGTTAGTTGATAATATTTATAGTTTGCGTTATGATTATGACAACCTAATAAATAAAATATGATAAATAAAACGTAAAATTGAACTAAAATTATACATATATAATACACACAGAAACATATACACACGTGTTTAAACCAAAATATAAAAATATGTACATTGATGTTTTAATAGAAAATCAATAAATTAAACTAAAATAATATACTCTTCTACTAATGATCCCTAAATATAATTTACTGTTAAATAATTATTCATGTAAACACAAAATAAGATCTAGTGCAAATTAATAAAAGGAGTTTTTTTAATTTCTCCCTTTTACCAAACTGCTAATACAATATCCAATAATGGTTTCATAGTCTGCTTTGTGTTCACATGAATAATTAACTAACCTTAGGAAGTCACTTGAAATAATCAATTAGATAAATGTCTAAGGAAAATGTATTTAACTAAAGAGAAGGTAACTCTGGTCAAGAATATTCTTATGAACAAAAAACCTTCCATCTCCTAGCCTTTACCTACCTCGTCAAAATAGTATGTCTCAAGGGTATGTCTTTGTGGAAGGATCAAAAGTATTTGCGCCTTAGGTTGATTCAAACATGTAGTATGTTATAAAATATTTATTTTTAAAATAGTAAATAAAATATTTCAAAGTTTTATAAAGAGTTATGAAATGCAAATTTAAAATTATTTTGCATATAACTATAAATCTTACATCTAAACTAATTAATAGGTTAATTTAGTAGAGAAATACATATAAATATATGCATAATTAATGCATTATGAATGCTATAATATATATATATATATATAAAGAAAATGAAGTTTTAATTCACTAAAACCCATGTAGACTTAAGGGAGTATACATAAGATGTTGAGATATACGATGTTATAAAATTATATTCATCTTCCATAAAATGTTGATGATACTCAGTTAATATTATTTCGAATTATTAATTTAGAATATCCCTCTTTCGTTTATAATAAAAATAGGGTATTATACACACTTATGGTTGTTGAGAACCCTTAAGCCATAATATATTTATGACGATGTTTATATTGTCCCTAGACCGGTAAAAATATTTTGTAACTTTGTTGAGCACCCTCAAGGATTACAAAATTATCCTTAGGCTTTCACGAAGTGATGGGGATAGAATATCCAATGCACTCTATGATTTGTTGAGTACCCTCATGGTTATAAAGATGATTAGGACCAAATAAAAGTATGGATAGGAATTGTATATATAATATAATTAGTAAAGTCTTACTTAACGTTTATGGGGACTACAAATTTTTAATGCTATATATGTGCTATCAACTATGTTCATTGACCTCCAAAGATAGCAGGAGAATATGAAAGTTTGATCTATATTTCTACAACTGCAAAAATTGTACATTGAACAGTCCCGAACAACAAGGTATCATATCTCATGGAAATTATTTATCACAAAATTAGTAAATGTATTCCCATTTAAGGTTATGGAGTCAATATGATTATGTTTATAAAGAGAATGGTTGAGTTGGATCGACTTGGACATGAGATACCGACCAATTTAATTCTTATATAGCTGACTCCATAGTTTGATCGGTTCGTATTGAAATTCAATATGAATTTTTGAGTCCTAGCATCATGGATCTCCTTAATATGTTAAGAATGATCGAGAGTACATTCATGGAAAAACCAAGTGTGATACTCATGCTCAAGGGTACATCTTCCTAGATAGTTCAAAGAAGGTAAAAGCATAGGTCCAAGGACGGCAAGGGTAAAGCTATGGCCAATAAATAGAAGGGTAGATGCCACTTTTTCTCTACGAAAGGACACTGAGAGAGTAATTGCTTAGAGTATTTGAAGATTCTAATGGGGGAGGAATTTAAATTGCTTCTTAAGATATTTTTTCTTGGGAATTTATTTATTTATTTATAAAAGCTTCATCTTGGATTTTGAATACTAGATCTAGAACTTATATATGTAATTCATTATATAAGCTTAGGTGCAGGAGGCTCATAGCAAGAGGGTGCATCAAACTACTCACTGCAAATTGAGCTACTGTAGCTGCCGTGGTAGTGGAATATTAGAAGATTACTATGTGAAACAATTTAATGAACATGATTCAGTCTTATACAATTGTTATCTTATATTGAAATTTATTTATGGAATAACTTTTATTTCCCGTTTGATGGAAAACAGACATAGTTTTATTTGTAGTGACATTATTAAGGATATCTTTTATGAAATAAAACCTTTTGTTGGTACTTTAAAAGACGACATTTATATACTTAACTATAATCACGACATTTTTTGGGTAAATATTATTCTTTAAAAAAACAAAAGAAAAGAATTTTTCATTTTATTCTCTTTACTTTGATTTTCACGTCATTCTCTCCTAGATCTTTTCACTTGTGCATGAGTACTTGGACTCGTGATACAATTACAAATTATTTAACTCGAATGAGCGATCCTCCAACGATGGCTAATGAAAACGCTCCCTGAACTCTTTCCTACCAAGTTTCTATTTCTTCTTGTATCACATTACCCACCCCAATGGGTAGTCACTTCGAAATGTATTCAAATCACATTGCTACGCTCGCGTTATTTGGTAGAGTGGTGATTGCAGATGCTATGATTGGAGTTTGAAGTAGCTTTTTTCATGCTTATCCAAGAATGCATGTTATGCATGGGCGAAGTCACGCTATGAACATTAACCCAGAGATAGTCGCACAGAGGAACCAAGACATCTCCATTCTACTTCAGTAGAATGACAATCAGCTATTGAATGCCTTCAAGCTGCAAACAGAGCTTGAGACTTGAGGACATCTTATTAGTGGTGTTCATGCCATCGAAAGAGAGCTTGGATCTCCATCGATGCATTCCCGACCTCATAGGGGTGTATCTAGGCCTAAATCAATGGAGGGTCAGGTCGGTCATTCATGAGAGGAGGTATCTTATTCTGGCTTACCATCACCATCACTCTACATTACCTCATCATTGCCAGTCTCCCACTCCACAATGATGTCAGCTAAACCCTAAGTCGATCATTGGCCAGATAATCCTACATCTAGCCGAAGCTGACTTCTAGGAGAAAATGAACATCCTTTGCCTGCAGCTTAATAGAATATAAACCCAAATGCTGAGGCAAAGATTTTTATGATTACGAGAATGGAGAGCCATTCTACCAGAAAATCCTAAAGACTTGCATCCACCGGTGGTATGCCCTTGCTACCCACTGATAAGTACGATTGGAGTGTTGATCCATCTAATCATTATTGCATTTAACTCTATCACCCATGTTGGATATCTTTCTAACCAACCAAAATGTTATTCTTCCACCCACTCTCACAGGACCAGCCTCTCGCTAGTTCCTACAGCTCCAACCGTGCTGCATCAATTCTAGGGCGCAACAATACGCATACTTCAAGACAAGGTTCTTCACCTCAAATACCTATGTTATGATGGCTAGTGAGCTAGGTAACATAAGATAGGGCATATTGAGAGTTCTCGATCATATGTGAATCACTTTAATAAAGATTTCACTTAGGCTAGGGGTGTTGACAAGAATAGCCTAGTTGTGGGGTCAAGTATAAATCAAGAATGTGGAAGGGACTCCAAAAGTAGCCGACTATGTCCCCAGTTGACTTCTATCAATGGAAAACCAAATTTTGAGGATGGTGGATGCTGGTCGTTCCTATAACATTAATCAAACCCGATATACAAATCGGTCCCCTTGAAAATGCCGACCGTCAACCCAATGGTTGGTAGAACAACAGCAAAAACGAGCAAAATGTGGCACCTAATACTGGCCCAGGTACACTAACTATTCTACTTTGAACATGGATGCGAAGTAAAATATCTCGCATCTAGAGACCAGGTGAAATTCCAAAGACCAAACTCTGCAAAGGTGGGAGAAGGGAGGAACCTCGTGGCAACAACAAATACTAGCAGTCCCATCAAATCAATCACCACTCCACCAAAAAGTTATATGGGCTCAAAGATGTGATTAAAAGGCTAATCTAGGAAGGGATGCTTTTAAAGTTTGTTTGGCATCATGTGGAACAAAGGATGACTCACAACAACCAGCCGATGCCACCCTAAAAACCTAACAACAATGTCTTAGCCGTAACTGACATCTAACCACATATAGGGCCATATGCTGTCGGAAGTAGTTTGGGTGCATAGTTTCGGTATCAGAGAGAAGTGGGGTCAGCCAACCAAATATATTCTCTAGCGCACCGAGCATCTAAGGCACCTAGTTTGGAAATAGATCAGCCTATTATGTTCACTGTCAATGATAAGGAGGCTTTCTCCAACCCTCACTATGATCGTATGGTAATAAATCATGCAATGCCAACTCAAATGTGCATCAAGATTTCATATACGGAGGTATCTCATTCAACGTCATTTTAAAGCATGTTTTTGAAGCTCTCAAGCTCCCTACCTCCAGTCTATCACCATATGCCTTGACCACTCGAAGTAGCCAAGCTATATCAACAGTTGCTTGTCACTCAAAAGTACCCTCGAGCCTAGCAGCATTAATTGTCATGTAGAGACCACTTGCTACGACGAAGACTGGGTGGCAAGAGTCCAATCTCTTAGCCACTCCCCAAAGAACCAAAGAACCCATCTCAACATGGCATGAGCAGGTCATGCACCGCCGGGAAGCAGGGCATCCAACATAACAAGTCCAACCTTTTCAACAACTGCAGACTCATCTATGAGTGCCGAGGGCAACGTTAACTCCTCAACTAGAGCATAGATGTATATCCCCATCGAGGATGTCATAAAGCGCTTGATTAATGCACTAGGCCAATGCAACTTGGAAACATGCTCAGATCCAAATGACGACCAACTTGACCCTCGCAAGGGAGATTCAAACATTAATGGTCGGCTGACTACTTCATTGAAGTCAATATCCATATAATATGCCATCCCCAATAAGGTTGCTCAGATCGATGCTAAGCTTAGTCCAGTGATTAGAAGCGAGTTAGTCACATTCCTGCAATAGAATAAAGACGTCTTCACTACGGGGGATGTTGACATGACCGACATTATTTCCATCATCACTTTCCATGCACTTAGCATTCATTATAAAGCCGCCCCTACCTATTAAAGCATTGACCACTCAGTCAAAAAGGGTACCAAGCTCATAAAGAAGTGGTAGAAATGCTGTTAGCCAATGGCTTCGTTCAAGCGGTAGAATATCCAGTCTCATTGGCTCACCTGACACTGGTAAGGAAGCCAACCAGTTCTTAAAGGACTTGCATTTCCTTGTCCAACCACATACTAGGTGCCAATTAATATACTGGATGTTAGTTTTCTAAGACCAAGTCTGCCCCAAAGTCAGCTTTCACTTTCCTCGCATCGACTACATAGTAAATGCCATTAGTGGATGTGAGCTCTTCACCTTCATGGATGCTTATTCTAGATATAATCAGATTTCCATGCAAAGGCCGAATCAAGAGCACACACATTTGTTACAAATATCAGCTTATAGTGCTATCATGTCATGCCATTTGGGTTACGAAATGCGGAAGCCAATATTGGTGGCTTGTTAACCATATATTCTCATAACAGTCAGTTGGTCTACGGAATTATATGAGGATAACATGCTACTAAAGTCAGAGAAGGCTGGGTGAATATATAGAATCTTGTTGACCGGGATTTTAACCCAACATAATTCAATAGGGGTTAGAACATTTAGATTAAACCATAATGGCTCGAAACTTGATCGTAAGTCCCAAAAATACAACACAACGGATCCCATGAGGTTTGATCCAAAAATATTCTTGCTTTTCAGATCGACACCAATCCGATCCAATTCGATTGGTAACGATCCGAGTTGGTGATTCGTGGTAGTGCCATTGCTTTTGCATTGTGACTCTATGCCTCAACCAAGCTAACCTAACAAGTTTTGTAACATTCTAAGCATTCGAATTCAAGAAGTGAAGGTTCATCTGATTAAGAGTACATTTCAATCTGACCCACAAGTGAATCATCATCAAAACAAGTCAAAAAGCTATGAAATTATATAAAGAACAATGCTATGAAGTAAGAAGATTGTTCAAACAAATCAAAACCAAAAATTGGCTATGGATTTGGATCGATACCGACCCAATTGGGTCGGACTGGCACCGATCCAAAATGATAGCCAACTTTGGCTCCAAACTTTCTAAGCTCTCTCTGCATAATGACTATATGCTTTTGACAAGGTGATTCTCGACCCAAGTACTCTCCAACCCATATAAATACAATCTCATCCACAAAAGAAAGGGGTCTTCTTGAGTGGCTGCTGCAACTCTGCCATTGCTATTTTTCACTCTTCTTCTCCCACATAACAGTCAATAAGGAGCAATTGAGATCCTTCTGGTTGTCTCTAACAATGATGGCTTGATCTAACTTAGGCAATTCTACCATATTGTAATCCAAATAAATTTTTTAATAGCAGTAAGTTAATAAAATCTATAAAGTGGACATAGGCTTTGTTAACAGCCAAACCACTATAAAAATCTCTTGTCTCTATACTATTTGGTCTCTTTTTTATTCATTTTTCTATATCGTTTACTCCGAGAATAGAGGTGGTGCTTTCACACTTAATAAAGGATGTTGATCCATTTTTTGGGTTAACATTTTGGTGCTTTCACAGAGAAATTCCGCTTTGGATCTGCCAAATCCATAAACTAGATCCATCATATCAGCTTGAGGAAGTTTGAAGCTTGTCATTGAAGAAGTAGAAAGAGAACTACTTTCGAATGATCCATAAGAGCTGTAATAGCTGGAGAAGACACCAATCCTCAGCAAGTTAAGGTCAACAGCACCAAAAATTCATTAATCGAAGCAAATTCTAGAAGAAGATCAGGTGTTGAGATCTTATATCCAGCATGAAGTCGTCACTAAAGGCAAACTGAGTATGATGATTGATGAAATTAATTAAAATATAGAGAACAACCAAAAAGCTCTCATGGACAAATTGAATGCCCTCCTAACCTTACAATCACTAGTTGCTCCAAGAACTATGCTGGAGCCCGCGGTTGCCACGGTGCAGGAAAACTCTTCGATTTTTGGACTAAACAGGAGAAACGGAAGGAAAAAGAAAAAGGGAGTGTGGGTGGAGCTACAGAATCACTATAGAAAGAAACGCAAGCACTACACCAACTACAATGTAGTCCACTACAAACTTGAATCTGGGGGATGAAACCCCATGGGAAGACATAGCAGTGGATCTCTCTGACTCTAAAGTTGGTGAGCAATTTGACAACGACAAGTTGGAAGAAAACACTAATGCACTCAATACCGGCAGGGAGTTCTAAACTACTGTTACCCGACCAACCGTAAGTCAATGGAACTTCAAGGGAGTGACTCTCCTAAAGACAAGAGAGCCTAGGCATCATCCCATTTACCAAGATCGTTTGCAAAATCAAACACTTTGTATATTCATTAAAAGCCAATCAAGGGCTACGGGATATCATAGGAATTTATCGTGGATATGATCAAGCGGTTGACGGATGAAAGTTAGGATAGGAGAGATGACAAATGGGGATTTGCTCCAAGCTGGACTCCCTTCACTGATGACATTCTGAATGAATGGTCCCTTGAAAATTTTACTATGCTGACTATACCATATTATGATGGAACAAAAGATCCAAAACCTCACTTGTACAGGTACAATTAGTATATGGACGAAGTAAATGCTTAAATACTGATCGATGTAGATGTTTTCCAATCTTCCAAGAGGGAATTACTTCTATATCGTTCACTAGGTTCCCACCAAAGTCCATCTCCACTTTCAATGAATTAGCAACAAAATTCTTGATCAGTTTAGGCTTCACATGGCACAACCAATAGACGTGATGTCCTTATCTAGCCTATTCCAAGGACAAAATGAATTTTTAAAATCCTTCATGAGCCGGTTCAATACGGCAGTGACTGAAGTAAGTAACCTAAATGAAGATATGGTCTTCATGGCTCTGGTCGGCGCTATCTATCCTGACACTAAATTTGAAAAATGAATCAAAATGAAATAACCTGCTACTTGGAAGGATTTTAATCTGAAGGTAAGCCAGTATTTGAGATTTGAAGAGGTAGAGGAGCTTGAAGGAAAAACTGCCAATCTACAACCAACCAATGCTGGCCGAAATGGTATAGAAAATAACCAAGATGCAAACACCTTTGGAACCGTTACTGAAAATGCGAGGAAAGATGGGAACCAAAAAAGGAAGAACCAGAATTCCAACAAGCGAAGTAGGGGTAGCAAATGACTTAATGGCTTAAGGCCTGAAGACTACACCCTACTCAATAATACTTTGAAAAACATCTACCTTGTGACATAAAGGATAGAAGAGTACAAGAAGCCACCTAAAAAGGAAGTGACTGAATGTTAGAAGTGTTTTGAAAAGTACCGCCGCTTCCATGAAACACATAGTCACAACAGGAATGAGTTTGGACACTTGAAGAACTCGATTGAAGAGCCGATTCAGGGAAACAAGCTTTAACAGTACTTGAGGAAACCATAAAATCTTGACTGGCCTACTGCACCCCAAGCCCTTAAATACCGAGGAAACCAAGATAGAACTAACAAAAAGGGATCCAGATGGACTGACCAGAGATAGATCATCGGAACAACATTTGGAGGACCTTACCACATGTAAAAGATTTAGGGAGAAATGGAGAGATATGTAAGCTCAATAAGACATACTCCAAAAGATTCATGCTTCGCGGTCGAAGACGGAACTCCTGCTAAATAGTAGAGATCACTCAACGATGACATAGTATTCCAGAATCAAGATGCTGAAGGAATAGAAGCTCCGACCATTGTCTCCATGATTGTGACAGTAGGAATTAGATTAGCTATGGTCTGATGAGTATTGGTGGTAGTGGCAGCTGTGTCAATATCCTGTTCAAACACATGTTTGACCAGATAAAGATCAATATTAAAGATGTATCCACTTGTCAATTAAAGATCTTGGGATTCATCAGTGAACATGGGGAAGTCGACCGAAGAGTCATCCTTATCCAGGCTTTTATGATCATAGATGAAATATCCACCTACAATGCTTTCTTAGGTCGACCTACTTTGGAAGATTTCAGGATTTCTTTAGCTCATTGGTGTTTAACCATGAAATTTCTAATATAGAATGGAGTTAGGGTGATTAAAGGAGACTAAGGTGCCGCTAAAGAATGCTACATCGTAGAACTATGCGAGTCTGGAAGAAAAGAAAATGGGAAGATTGTGAGGAGAACTCTCCATATTCGTGAATCTACGAATAGAAACTACAGAGCCAACCCTGCTTGGGACCATAGCCGATTTGATAAGGCTTTAGACCATAGAAATAAGAGTTCAGGGGAGGATTGAGAAACACTGGAAGAATTGATGGTGCCTGCCTCAGACGGTCTGGATGACCAAACTTGGGTCCTGAAAATTAGGTCACGTCTAGGAAATAAGATGCAACTTGAACTAATCAAATTTCTTCATGCCAATCTGGACATATTCGGTTGGAAGCATTCCAATATATGCAGGGTATCACTGGAGATTGCATGCCACACACTCAATATCGATCCCAAGTATATAGTAGTGAAGCAGAAAAGGCACATCCTAGGGCCTAAACGGTCAAAGCACTGGAGAAGAAGTTGATAAGCTGATGGAGAATAGCTTTATCCGTGATGCAACCTATCCCGAATGGGTATCCAAACCTGTCTTAGTCAAGAAATCCATTGGGAAATGGCAAACTTGAATCGACTACTTAGACCTAAACAAAGCTTGCCTAAAAGACAGCAATGCTCTACCTAGAATCGACCAGCTTGTGGATGGGACAACTGGACTTGAATTGGTATCATTTATGGAAGCTTACTCGGGATACAACCAGATCATGATGCATGAACCTAACCAGGAAAACACCAGTTTCATCACCGATCTAGGAATAAACTGCTACAACGTGATGCCATTTGGCTTAAAAAATACTTAGGCAACCTACCAACGTCTAGTAAATGCCATGTTCAAACATCAAATCAAAAAGACTATGGAAGTCTTTGTAGATGATATATTAGTTAAATTACAATCTCCAAGCCGATAGACGGAGTAGACTTGTTTATCTACTTAGCAAACTCACCCTATGCATTAAGGGTCGTGCTCGTACATGAAGAATCCAAGGTCCAGTGACCCGAATACTACATCAGCAAACGATTCACTGGAGCCTAGGAGAACTATTAGAAATTGGAAAAACAAGCATATTACCTCTTGATTGCATCTAGGAAGTTAAGATCATACTTCCAAGCATACCCGATCGAAGTACTAACAGGCATATCAGCCTTGAAGCAGGTGCTGTACTGCCCCGACACCTCTGGACATCTCATTAAAGGGAACAATGAATTGAGTGAATACGAAATCACTTACTACCCACGAAGGGCAATTAACGGGCAAGCACTAGCAGACTTCATTACCGAATCTACAATATGAGATAACGAAGAAGAAATTACTCCGAAAGTGGAGACACACTGGAAATTGTTCGTTGTTGGTTCATTTAACAACTTTTGCTCTGCTGCAAAATTCGTACTTGAAACTCCTGAAGAACAACCAGTTTGCTACGCATTATGCTTAGAATTCCTTGCAACAAATAATGAAGAATAATATGAAGCATTGACAGCCGGGCTAAAAATGGTGAAGGAACTTGAAACAAAGTCCATACATATCTACAGCGACTCTCAGCTTGTCATCTATCAGGTGAGAGGCGAATAACAAGACTGAGGAGAGAACCATATCCATATCTATCTAAAGTGCAGGAATTATTGAACGACATCGAGCATTACACCATCACTCGTATCCCAAGGGAATAAAACACGAAGGCGAACTATTTAGCTAAACTTGACATTTATGAAGAAGCTCGGTCAATGGAACTAGTCCCAGTTGAAACTTTGACTGTTATAAGCATAGGAGAGATGGACATTGATTAGATTTTTGAAACATCCGAGGAACCAAAACATGGATGACACTGGTTAAGCATTATCTGTTCATAGGAACACTCCCCGCAGACAAGAATCAATGGAAAAGGCTCCTTCGAAAGGCACCACGGTTCGTAATACAGGACGGGATACTCTACCGAAGGGGATTCTATACCCCCTTACTCATATGTGTGACCAACGAAGAAGCTCAAAGAATCCTTAGGGATGTTCATGAAGGCGACTGTGGAGGTCACGCTGGAAGGCAAACCACTGCAAAGAAAGTTCTCCAATATTGGTATTTTTAGCGAACAGTCAACCGTGATGCAGTAGATTATGCCAAGTGGTGCAACCTATTCAAAAGATTCGGTGATCAAAAGAACTCTTTCAACAGAGCTAACACAGATGGTCAGCACGTGGCCATTTGTAGTCTAGGGAATCAATTTGATTAACGTATTGCAAATAGCTAAAGGAAGAGCCAAATACGCTATCGTTGTTGTTTACTACTTCAAAAAATGGATCGAAGTGGAACCGCTAGCCATTATTACCGCAAAGAAAATTATTGACTTTGTCACCAAAAACATTTCTTGCAGGTATGGAGTGCCACAAGGAATCATCACCGATAATAGGGCTTAATTTGAGAGAGTCGAGTTTAAAGACTTTTGCAAACGCTTCTGAATCGAGAAAAGCTTTTTAGCTGTTTCACATTTACAGGGAAATAGGCAAGTGAAGGTTGTAAACAAGATTATCAAGTCCACCATCAAAAAGCGGCTAACTAGAGCTAAAGAAAATTTGATTCATGAACTTTTGTTTATAAAATTTCTTATCAATATCTCAAAATAATGTCAAAAAGAACGGATTTACTCTTTGGAGAAAAAACGACGTGATACCTTTGAGGATTGCCATTCAATCTTACCTTATTATTTAATAAATCATGTATAAGACCTTTCCACATCGTTGAAAGGTTTTAGAACGTAGGCTAAGTATCCTTCCGTCTTCATTGAGCTAGTTTGAAGTCTTCCAAAAAGGCTTTCCATTCTGACTAGGTTAAGTTTCCCTGAATCAAGTCCTTGAGAGATAGCTTTCAATCTTGTCAAAACGTTAGGGAGATATCCCTCTTTGGGTCTTGGTTGGATATCAAACTTCTCAGTGGATATGTAGAAGCTTTCGACCTTGTCGAAAGGTTATGTCACTTATATGATGTATCTTTGATCCTTATCGAAAGGTTTAGGATCAGTCGCTTTTGGATTAAGCCTTGTAAGTGTATATACTTAAAGAGTTGTCTTTGTCCTAGTCGAAAGGTTTGACCACTTGAGTTATAACTCCAAAGGGTTATTGATATTGTTATAACATAGCACTTTTGACCTAGTCGAAAGGTTAGGCCATAAAGTTAACCACTTCGGAAGGTTACCAATGATGTTTTGACCTAATGTATTATCAACCTAATTGAAAGGTTTAAACTACAGGTCTAAGGGCTTCGAAAGGCGACAATATTTACTTGTAGCAGAAGTGTTGTTGACCTTGATGACAAGAGCCATTCAATGGTATTGAACCTGAAATTAGGAGTTAATCCAATAAAAGTATAAGAAAGCGGTAAAGTATTTAATAGACCATAAGATTCCCCTATTTTTCCATAAAATTATCTATTTTATTAAATCCCCAAATCATCACCCAATTAGGGTTACAATGTATTTGTTAAGAAAATACAAGATTGGAACGAGAGAATTCGGATCCCCCAAAACGTGACCCCTTGGGTCTTATTTATAGATGCACGCGGCTCCCCTTTGGACTCCATGCTCTTGACTAGGTCGGAAGCTTCCCCTTTTATATGCAACTATGAACCTTTCTAGCTTGTCGAAAGGTTTGCCCTTCGTATGCCATTATGAACCTTTCGACCTTTTCGAAAGGGTTGTCTTCCTTATTCTTTCATAAAAATTTCGATTTTGTCGAAAGGTCTACCTTCTAAATTCCACTTCGAACCCTTCGACTTTGTCGAAAGTTGGCTCTTCATATGTTGTTATAAACCCATCAACCTTGTCGAAAGGTTTGCTCCTCACTTGCCCTTATGAACCTTTCGACCTAGTTGAAAGGTTGGTCCTTCTTGTTATACTTTAGCAATTCCTTCATTCTCTCCTAACCTTTCGCCATTATTAATTTTTGAGAACTGTCTTCTTCATTGCACTTTTTGACATTGTCGAAAGGTGTACTGGATGGATTTTGACCTTTTGTTGTTGCCGCTGGAGATTAAACTTCTCTTGCATTATTTCCTTTCGACCTTATTAAAAGGGATTGTGTGATAACCTTTCGACATTGCGGAAGGGTTTGTTTTTGTGGTCTTTGACTTGAAGGCTGATGTGCCTTATGGTTAATTTGGATGCCTGTCTTTGATGTTATCGAAACCGAACCTCCTTTGTCCTTAAGTAACTTAAGCACTGTAACCTTTATCCAATATGTGTTTCCTTCTCCCTGGACGAAAGTGGCTCCAACCATTTCGAAAGGGTGTGCATGCTTTTGAAAGGGTTGATTACTAGGAAAACTTCTCCAACATGCCCACAATGATTCAGAACAAAATGCCTTATGTGATTTGGGATATGTGGAGGAAGTGCGCTGCATATGGACTTTCAAAGATATCCTTTGACCTCGTCGAAAGCTCCCTGTCGAAAGCTATGATTAACCAGACCATCTTGATGCTTTTTGATTTTTTCCAATGCTTTCGAGTTTCTTCTTTCATACACTTATTTTTGAGAACACTTTATCGATAACATTTAGCCTCCCTTGTATGAAAGAAGCTTTTATTCTTTAGGACAAAAATTCCAATGAACCTCTTTCTTTGTTTCCAACGAAATAGATAATAATCTCAATTAAAGTAGTAATCCCATGAAGAAGACTTAATAAGTAAACTTAAATTTATAGAGTTAAACTTAAAATATTGTTTGCCAATTTTTCCATATAAAATATATTTTGAGATATATATAGTTAAGTGTGTGGAATAATATCACCTGATTTGCAGACAACGATCTAATTAAATGAGCCTTAGGAGAACATCAGCTATATTCTGCATGTATTCCCTCCTTGGGTTAAACCATTGCTTACACCATTAGCTAATAATTCCTACTTAGTGAGGAAATAGAAAATAGCCGAGGTTTTAAATATCCTATTTCGATCACGTTTCATCTCGAAATTTTTAAACAAGTTATCTCGTATCGTGGGAGATCTCGGACAAGATGAGGACATATCGGGTGTACATATCTGATTGACATCTCGGGTCTTATAATGCATCTTGGGAATATCTCGGATGTACTTATGTGTGTAAAATTGATGTGTAAAAAATTTATTTAACGGTTATAACTTTCTTAGTAAAAATAAAAATGGCAACATACTTGATTTACATAGAAAAGGAATATTTTTAGAAGTGTAGTAGCTTGATTAGCTTAATTGATTTGGTAATGATGAATAATATCCTTTTATTTGAACATAATTATAAAGAAGTGAAACCTTTCGCTATGACTCATTAAGATAAAAAGTAAAGAATATGTTCAAGAAGTTGGTGTATCATAATTGGATTGAGAAGTTTCTTTTGAATCAATATGAAAATAAAAAATATTATGCAAAATAAGAAAAATGTATAATTTTGGATGAGATCTTGAATTGAGTTTTTGATCCACATTTCGGGTGGGATTTGAATATCTCGGACGAGATGAGTGTCGAGCGAGATATGGAGGAGATTTGACGTCTCATCTCGTTTAAGTGTGAAAACGAGATATCGGAGGAGATCTCGGACGATATATAGGAGATTTAAAACCATGAAAATAGCTTTGAAATAATTCCATTTGGTGTCATAAATATATAATGGAATCAAATCTTAAATTCAATGGAAAATTCATAGATCATTACAAAATTCAATAGCAGAATGTGGAATTTATGATGTTAGAAACCCAGTAAGAGTCTCTTAAGGAAATCGAAGATGTGAAATTCATAAATTGTTACCAAAACCCATAAGAAAGTCTCAAAGTCCATGAAATCGATCAATTGACAAAAGGTTATCGAAAATACAATGAGAAAAATCAAGCATAGGAAATCCATGAATTATCAAGGAAACCGGCAAGGTAATTTTAGAATTCACTCGATCACAAATCAGAATAATGATTGTTAAAACCTTAATAAGGACAATAGGAATATGAAATCCACAAATCATCGTGAAAATAATCAAGGAAATAAAAGATTTTTTAATCCAGGGACATAAAATTTCAGTAAGGCATTAGGGTATCGGAAAATCATAAATTCGCGCCAAAATCCAAAGGAAAATATGATTCCAACAAATCAGAAAAACAAGCAGGAAATCATCTGAATTCTTCCAAGGAAGTGTAGAGCACAAAATTCATGACTAATCACGAATATCAACCAGAAAATCTGAAATTCACTATATCAAAAATCTATTAAGAAATTATCTCAACTTCATTGATAATGCAAAATTCACAAACCTTAATGAAAAATTCACAAACCATTATAAACATCACAGGAAAATCTCGAAATTCATTAAGTTAGGAATCTTATAAAGGATTACAAAACACTCAATAAGGAAACCAGTAATCCATAAGTCATCAAGTTATTCTAGAATTCATTAATTCAAATTTCTAATAAAAATCATCCAAATTCATTAATCTTCATATAAATCAATAAGGAAGCTTAAATTCCATTAAATCAGGGAATTAAAAATCCAAGAACCAAAAATGTTATTTGAAACCCATCCACTCTTATTCAAAATCATAAGATCAACAGCAAAATCATAAATTATCATAAAAACTCAATAAATGGGTTCAAGAAATCATGAATTCAAAAAACGAGTAATCACCAGGAAACTGTTGCAAAATTCAATAGTGAATCGCAACACGTAAAATTCATGAATCATCATAGAAATCAATGGGGAAAATGGAAACCCATTAAACTAATAACTCAGCAAGAAATTACCATAATGTTTTATCAATGAAATCATGAATACAATATTTGCAAATCATCCTACAAATTCATTGAAAAATCCAAAAATCATCTTGAAAGTTAATGAAGGAATTAGGAAACCTTGAAACCAAAAATTCAATATGAAACCTTTTTAGAAATTCTCTAATGAAATTAGTAAGTCATCATGAAGTTAATGAAAATAATAAATCATCATGAATGGAATCTTTACAAAGAAAGGGTATTGACAGTTCATAAAATTGGGAATCCAACCAAAATCTTGTTAGGATCCGAACTGACAAATAGATCATTTGAAATTCATTCGATGTCAAAATCAAAAATCTGTCTGGCCATAATAAATTTAGTAAGTCCAAAAAAAATCCCTAGACCTATGGTTAGTAAAGTTTATATATTGGAGTTTGGTCATATCTATAAAGCCTCGTAGCTAATTAGAGTATTGGTTCCTCATATACTGGTAGAGTTTCTTTTGTTCAAAGGGATCACACTATTTCTAGGAACTTTGTAGTGGTTTACTCAACCTAATCCTTGTGTCTAATTTCTTTTACCATTAGTGGTACTTTGCTATCTATTCCGCACTTTTGGATTTTATATATATTTTGGACCTTGATGCCATGATAGGGATCTTTTTTTTATCCCTTTTCTCGTCTCTAGTCATCTCTGAGGATGCAGATTCCTTAGTCCTTTGATCAGGCAATAGATGTTCTAGGATTCGCTAATTCATATCTTGTCCCTTTTGGATATAATTCTTGATTCTTTATCTATTTTTAGTTGTAGTATGGACACCTTTATCGTATTTCCTCTGTATACATTTCTTTTCAGGATTTCAACTTTGTCCCGGTTGATAGATAGATTTCTTTCTCTAACCCGTTATTCCTTGAGTTTTAACTTTTGCCTTAAGTTGTAGATACCTTTGTCTTTATTCTTCTATTTGAAGCTTCCGCCAGGTTTGGACATCCCAGCCCTCTTTTTGTTGAGCCCCTTCTTGGGCTTGGAAATCTTAGTCCATTGTTTGATGAGCCTCTCTTTGGGCTTGGACATCTTAGTCCATTGTTTGATGAGCTTCTCTTTGGGCTTGGACATCTTAGTCCATTGTTCAATGAGCCTCTCTTCAGGCTTCCCTTGTCTTAAAGGGATATATAGTTAGCTGACCTTCCTCTACAAAGCCTCTGATGGGTGCTACCCTGACCCATCCCCCAGGAGGTGGTTTTGATGTTCGGGATTCTTTCTCTCCCTCCAAGAGATGCTACAGAATAGCATCGTTGGCTTGTCCCTCCCTTTAAGAGGTGCCACGAAATAGCGTCGTGGGCTTATGTCCTTCCCCCTAGGAGGTGCTACGGAATAACATCGTAGGCTTGAGTATTCATATATGAAAATAATTTTTGACCATTTAAAATGGAGTCACCTTTAAGAGAAAGAATTTTGTAATTAAACCCCTCTATTATATTGAAGAGTTTCCTTGAAGAAGTAGTTTGGATTCATGAATCCCTTTAATGAAAGATTTTTTCTCAATGAGGTCTTTTGCAAGAATTTTCTTGTTGTTCTCATAATGGAGACATGAATCTCAAATAGGAGACTAGGAGGTCATGATTCATGAACCAACAGTCTTTTAGTTGAGACTAGGATTTTCTAGTTTGAATTTCAATAAACTTTTTATGCTCTCAAAATCTTTCTTGAAAACGTTATGAATAGGATTTCTTCCGGCCATAATTTTGGTGAACTTTGAAACATTGAAATTACCCAGTTTGAAGTCTTTTATGTGCTTTTATTAATGCTATAAAATATCTCAAATTGGTTGCATAAATCTGCTTTTGGGATAAATACGTATTCGTTTCTCCTCAGGCCGTGGTGTAATTGAAAATAGTTTTCTTAAAAAGATATATTTAAAAAATTTCCTTTTAAAATCATTTGCTAAAAATAGGTTTGGTGTATATGGACTTTCTTCTAAATTGATATGGAGTTTGGCAGTGGTTCAACTTCTCTTGTATGCAAGCCTTTGTATTGTGTTGACTGATATATTTATATTGATGTTGTGTCTCGCATCTGGATTGTTCTCTTCAAGTAGTCAGGAATTTGTCATGCTCTCAGAGTTTTCTGAGTGCTTCGGTTTGATTTTGTTTCTACCTGTAATCGCACTCCAATTTTAATCTGTACATGATCGATGCACAATACAAATTTAAGTCTAAATGGAAATACAAATCAAGTTAAAGAGCTATGAAAAGAAAGAAAGAAACTTCATGGTTGAATAGATGCCGTGAGCCCTCATGATTTGATAAGAATCTGCATTTTGGAGTTGCTGAATTGTTTTCCTGTTAGTTTGAATGTAAAGATCCATCTCCTCGACCCTCATAAATCAACACTAATACATCCACGATATTCACGTGTCGTAAATCCAAGTGCCAGGGAGGCAGATTATCAGTGGTGTAAAAGAAAATAAAGATAGAAGATAACACAATAATAGAATCTCACATCGCATTCAACATTTTAATTATACATAAATGATCAGAGTCAAATACAATTCCAACGGGATAGGTATAACTGTCTATCCGTACATATGCTGGGAAATACATACTACATAACACAGCGTAATATGGGTAGATATCTACATAAGGTACTTCAGCTTCATAGCTCCAAAAGACTTCTCCAAATTGCTCCCCAACATGCTCCAAAATACTCCTAAGGTATCCTGATTACATGGCTACCCAAAAAATAGGGCACCCAGAGTTTAAATGGAAAAACAAACTCCAGATTAGTTGTGGGACTTGTGTTAGAACTAAAAGTACGATGTTTTGAAAACAAAAAGGTATCTCATAAGACCACGCCGCTCATAAACATGGAATGGATTTTTACCTTATGATAACCAAAACTCTTTATTACGTAAACTTTAGGGATATTATTTTTAATGACATTCATGAAAACATTTGCAAATAAATTTATTAGTCTTTACTAAATTTGTTACATCGACTAAATTCCAGCATAATAGGTTTACAATCAAGTCCGAAGGTTCTTATTGGAGATGGATTTCTATACAAATGACTAGGTGAAGGGACTACCTTCCGATAATATATCTCTAGTGGAATGTACCGAGGACCATCACAAAGGATCCTCTACCAACACAAGATGACCTATTCTCTAACTAGATAGTATCAAATATATCATCCCTCGGTCGTTACCGACCTTTATCCGAGAGCTCTCTTCGCATACATCCACATTATTTTGCATACCAAACGTCACAACAGGCAGAAATATTTCTAGAAGGGAATGATCATACCCTAATTGGGAATGACCCACTTAGCCTTGCTGCATCTAACCCTATTTCAGTCACTTTCGGTTGATGAGGCTCGAGGCAACGATTTCCTTTTCACATAGCACATATTCTTTCACTTTGAATGCCACATTTCCATTCCACATTCACACGACTGATTTCTATAAACGTGTAATTTCTCGAGCTCGTATGTCCCGGGAAAGGGTTTTAAGCTAAGAGAATGTGTCTTCTCCACCATCGACTGATATACATCTACATAGACTTCTCATTGTGATTTAGAATGCAAGGTCAGACTCTCATCCATACAAGTTCATTCTGGGACTGAACGAAACCGAAGGTACTTTCCTCAGCCATTACTAGGCCAGAAGTCCTTGTGGTTTTGAGGTTTTTCTTAAAAAAGAGACCACTGTTATAATATGGTGAATCGGGAGTTTAACCCCAATTAATCAACAAGTAGTCCCTCGTTATTATTCGTCTCAATATCTCCATCTTCAAACATCTTCAATCTTTGAACTTGCACATTGGTTCGAACTGGTTTTCGGAAAGGAATCGCTTAAATCCGACCCCGATTCCTTCGAAATCCAATCATCCATAAAAACGATGTAATTAGGTGATCGTTTTTCGATTCATTCATTTTTCTTTACCAAAATATCTTCGAGAGGTATATTTTTTTTCAAAATATTCTTTAAGTGAATATGGAATCATTTAAAACTCTTTATGAATATTTCTCAAATCATTGTTAAAAAGTATCTTTTGAGAAAATAGGATTATAGAAATCATTCTACTTTTATTCAATACCAACATCTGTATTCAACGAGTGCTATGGGGAGAATAATAGTGAGATCGCCTTTTGTTGCTTTCAAACTAGTTTTAAACTTTTCTAACTTTGCTAAACTTTGCCTTAAGCTCTTAAACTTGCTAAACTTCCTCGTACTTCCTTAGGAGGCCACGACCAAGCTTGAAGGGGAAAATGTGCTCGGCCAAATGGAGAAAGGGGAGGGGCGTGAGCAATAAGAGGGGGAGGAGGAGTTTTAAAGTGGTTTGGACGAAGTTTTGTTGATATTTTTATTTTTTTTATTTTTGGGAATATTTTGATGTTATTTAATTATGGAGAGAAGGCATTAAAGGATGTAAGAGAGCTTAAAAAGAGGAGAAGAAATGATGCAAAAGTGAAGAAGAAGAGGATGTGTATTTATAGAAAATATTTGAGATTAAAATTTAGATTGTGTTTTTACTTAAATAACCTTCATTAAGAATTAAGTAAACTTATTTAATTCAATACTTACCATCCACATCACATCACACTTTTAAAATTCAAATTCTTAAGAGTTAAGTAAAAAATAAGAATGATTACTTTATTTATGTCACATGTGATGTAACACGTGTTTTGTCTTTTTTTAGTTTACTTTTGCTAATTACTTTCTAGAATTTTCTCGGTGTAATTATTAAAAGTAACCTTGTTTAGTTAATTGTTAGCTATCTTTTGTATATGTAAAGGTGCAACAACATTGTGACAACTTTAAATCGACAAAACTTTGATTTTTGACAAAATATTCTACGGCCATATTTTGACGTTTTAGTTAAACTAAACCAAATTTAAAAATAAATTTGTATAATGTTATTTAAAAATATAAAAACTTATAAATAAATCAAAACAATTAATTAAACCATTTAAACTTACTTTCCTGAAATTAAGATTTTGTCACTTTTATCGATATAAGCAAATGTTACTATTTTTATGTATATTTCAATTTTTAAATCCTATCTAATGTTGTTTGTGTCGTAAAACCTTTTATATTTTATATTTAAAATCACTTTGAATGTTATATTTTTAAGTGCTCAAATTCTGGGTCGTTACATTCTTCCCTACTTAAAAGAATTTCGTCCTCGAAATTAGATAAGAAGAAAATAGCTCAAAAGGAAATATATATTCAATAAGATGGAATATATACAATAAGTGATTACACCACAAGCGATGAGTACACTCAAACGATAGATAAATCCTATACATCGATCATAAACTTGGGATTTGCTTCTCATTCTATCTTTTTTTCCAAGTGCAATCATCAGCATCCCTGCTCCATTGAACTTTGACCAATCGTATTACCTACCTTCTTAATCATTTTTCATCTTGATCCACGATTTGAACGGATTTTCTAATAACCGCTAAGCTTGGTTCTATCTCCAAGTCATCCTGGGCAGCAGTTTCTATGATTTATTCTGGGTCATATACATGCTTCTGTAAATGTGATAAATGAAAAATATTGTGTACACTAGACAATCTTTCAAGCAATTGTACGCGATAAGCTAATGGGCCGATTCGTTCGAGAATGGTAAAAGGTCCAATATATCGAGGTGCTAACTTTCCAGCTCTTCCAAATCTTACTACTCTCACTGGAGAGACCTTCAAAAAGACTAAGTCTCCAACTGAGAATTCCATATGTCTACACCTTCGGTATGCATAACTCTTCTGTCTACTTTGGGATTCTTTTAGCTTCTTTCTAATCATATCAACCTTCTCTGGAGCTTCTTGTATTATATTTGGGCCAAGCACTAACCGATCTTCAATTTCTAACCAACATACTGGCGATTTACATGGACGACCATACAAAGCTTTATATGGTGCCATGCCAATACTAGCTTGATAGCTATTATTGAAGGAGAATTCTATGAAATGTAAATGATTCTCTCACGAGCCTCCAAAGTCTAGAATATATGCTCTCAAAAGATCTTCCAAAACACGGTTGACTCTTTCTATATGTCCATCAGTTTGGGTGGGGGGGTTATGCAGTGCTTATACTTAGCTTGGTTCCCAAAGCTGTCTATACTGCTTCCCAAAATTGACTAGTGAAGATTGGATCACGATCGCTTACTATACTGCATGGAACTCCATGCAGTCGGACAATCTCCTATATATATATGTTTATGTGGGTATATATATATATCGCAAGGCTTGCTGCAGTTCTTGTTGGCTTAACTGGAATAAAGTGTGCGCTTTTGGTTAATCGGTCTATGATAACACAAATGCCTTCATTTCCTTTCATTATTCGAAGTAAGACATTAATGAAATCCATGGATATTTGATCCCACTTACAAGTTGGAATCTCCAATGGTTGAAGTAATCCTGCCAACTTTTGTTGGTCATTTTTGATTCTTTGGCAATTTTCACAATTGCTGACATAGATAGATATGTCCATCTTCATGCTTCTCTACTAAAATGTATGGTTCATGTTTTTGTACATCTTATGAATCCCTGAATGAATGCTAAGTTTAGCTGTGTAGCATTAAGCTAATACTTCTTGTTTAAGATTTCCAATATCTGGAACACGAATTCTTCCATTTAAATGCAATACTCCATGGTTATCTATTTTAAAGCTTGAACTCCTTCTTCTGTGTATATCTTTAATAATCTCCATTAGGAATCGGTCTTCTTTTTGCTTGCTAATTATTTTCTCCTGAAGAATTGGAGTTATTACCAAATAAGAAATAGTAGCTAACTTCCTACTCAATGCATACGCTGCTACGTTGGCTTTCCCGACTGTATATAGAATATCTTGATCATATGACGTGAGAAATTCTAGCCAACGTCATTGTCTCATGTTCAAATCCTTCTGGGTGAAAAGATACTTAAAATATTTGTGGTCCGTGAAGAGTTTGAATTTTTCACCTAAAAGATGGAATATTATTTACTAAGGCCAATTCAAAGTTTTATTGAAATAAACAGTGAAAGACTCTTACCCAGCAAATAATGTCTTCATATCTTTAGAGCGAACATAACGACTAATAATTCTAAGTCGTGTGTTTCATAATTCTTCTCATGCGTCTTCAGCAGTCTACTTGCGTAAGTAATCATCTTTCCATCTTGCAATTAAATTGCACCATCTCCTTCTCTACAAGCACGTGTACAAACGGTCGATCCACTATTTCCATTTATAATTGCTAAAACTGGAGTAGTTGTCAACCTCATCTTTAGTTCTTGGAATGTTTCTTCACACTTAGGAGTCCAGAGAAATTTAGCATCCTTCATTGTGAACTTCGTTAGGTGATAGACAATCTTAGAGAAGTCTTGAACGAATCTTCTATAATATCCTGCCAAACCTAAGAAGCTACGGATCACTTTAGAAGTTTGTGGTTGCTTCCAATCTTGAATAGCTGCAACTTTCCTTGGATCCACTGAAATTCCATCACTTGATATTATATGTCCAAGGAATCTTACTTTCTTCTCCCAAAAATGGCACTTTGAGAATTTGGCTTTAAGCACATTATTCCTCAATATCTCTAACAAAGCTTCTAGATGCCTTGCATGTTCTTCTTCTATTTTTGAGTAGATAAGGATGTAAAAAAGACTAATACAAATTTGTTTAGCATATCTCTAAACACTCTATTCATAAGGTCAAAAAAATAAGAGGGTGCATTAGTTAGCCCAAAAAACCTAACTAACCACTCATAGAAAGTGTTCGGACCTTTGAATGCAGTTAGATGCATGCAATCTTCTCTGATCCTTAACTGATGGAATCCTATAGCTTGGTCCGTTTTAGAAAAAACTTGAGCTCTGTGTAACTGATCAAACAATTCATCTACTTGGGGTAAAGGAATCTTGTTATTGATGGTTTGCTTATTTAGATCTCGATAGTCGGCACACAATCTCAAAGATCCATATGACTTAGCAAAAAAAACTACGGTCGATCCCTAACTTGAACGGTTGGGTCTTCTCAGTCCTTTCTTTAATAGCTCTTAGGTTTGGTTATTCAACTAATCCCTTTCTATCTGAGCCACCCTTCTATCTTGTTGTTTAATTGGCATCGCACCAGGAACTAAATCGATATGGAATTCGATTTCTCGATGCGGGGGCAAATTTTTTACTTCCTCAAAGACATTTGCAAATTCTTTAACAAGCAGTGTTTTTTCTGATCCTGTCTAGGATGTATCTAAAGCATAAAGAAAACTATCCCTTCTTAGACTAGGATCTTCACAGGGTATTTCAATGAGTTTCCCTAACATTGTTTTCACTGCAATTGTTCTTTTCAAACAATCTAGAATAGCTTCATTTTTAGTTAACCAATCCATACCAAGTAAAATTTCAATTCCAATAAAATCTAAGACATAAAGATCAAAAGGAAAGTGATGGGGAGGATAAGAAATTAGGTATTTTTCATAGTGTATACAAAGATTAGTGGAACCTCCTATAGGATATATAATGCAGATAGGGTCGTCAATAATTTTAGGTTCAAGTTTTAATTCTCATAGAGTTGTTTTAGAAATAAAACTATGAGAAGCTCTTGTATCAAATAATACTCTAACTAAAACATCTTTAATAAAAATATTACCTTCCAACACTCCTTTTCCCTTCACATCTTTAGAGGTTGAAGGCTCATCCTTGATCGCATAAACTTTGGCTTATTCTCCTTTCTTCATTAAGGGACAATCCATTATTAGGTGCCCTGCTCTATGGAAATTAAATCATCTTTTTGGTGCTGATCCTTGAATTATGGTTTTTCTATAATGAGTTGATAGGTGGCCCTTTTGTTGGCAATCATAGCAAGTGACATCTTTAAAGCGGTTATCCTGAGGTCTTCCTTTAGATTTTTCTTGCCAGGGCCTCTTGCCATTGAACTTCCTCTTCTACTAGCTATTGATGTTGCCTTCTTGTATTATGCGTGGATCTATCTTGTCCAAAGCTTCGTATCTGTATCTCATGTCTATTAAGTCTACAAATGGTTCTTTCACATGCCCAGTCATTCTGACATGGTATTGCTTCTTCATTCCAAATATAAACATTTCATTCTTTTTTAGGAATATCTATCAATCCATGCCCAAAATAATAATCCGTTAAACTTGTTGGCATACTCTTCAAATGACTTATCTTCTCCTAATTATAATCCAAAAAAATTCGATAAAGATGGGATTTTTCTGCTTTTAGCATATACTGCTCCTCCAAAACTTCTTTGAATCATTCCCATGAGAAATTATCTTCTGACTCATTTTGTATAATTGATTCCCACCAAACTAGAGCTCCGTCTTGTAGTTGCCAAGAAGCTAAAAATCTCTTCTGCTAATCTCCAATATTCAGTCCTTTGGAAATTCTTTCACAAAAGCAGATCCAAGCTTGTACTTCAATGATGGTTTCTGTTCCTTTGAAAGGTTTACCACCAAGGCTAGTATAGTTCTTATATAAAGTTGCAAAATTGATTTGTTGCTGTATCGGAACTACTACTTCCTCGACTATTGTAGATGTGGGAGTTTGACCATTTGTGGTACAACTTCTTCCCCAAGCTCGTACTCTTCTTCCAATCATTTTCTATTGTCTGTATATAGTAAGAAAAAGATATTTAGGATATATAGACGAGATATCTTAGGAAGTGCTATACAATATGATTATACTTATTTAAGCTAAAAGATTCAAATATGCACTCACTCAGACTATACTCATTCTAGGGTGTTCCTAACCCTATCTCTAATGAGTCATACCCCAACAAAGCTAAGGTTCTCGCTTAACCTTAAGCTCTGATACCAAATGTGACGACCCTTCTCCTCGACCCTTAGAAATCATTACTAATACATCCATGGTATTCACGTGCCGTAAATCCAAGTGTTGAGGAGGCAAATTATCAAGGGTGTAAAAGAAAATAAAGATAGAAGATAACATAATAATAGAATCTCACATCGCATTCAATATTTTAATTATACATAAATGATCAGAGTCAAATACAATACCAGCAGGATAGTTATAACTGTCTATCCGTACATGTGCTAGGAAATACATACTAAATAACATAGTGGAATATAGGTAGATATATACATAAGATACTTCAGCTTCACAGCACCAAAAGACTTCTCCAAATTACTCTCCAACATGCTCCAAAATGCTCCAAAGTTATCCTGACTAAATGGCTGCCCGAAAAATAGGGCACTCGGAGTTTAAAGTGAAAAAAACTTCGGGTCGGTTATGGAACTGGTGTGAGAACTCAAAGTACGATGTTTTGAAAACAAAAAGGTATCTCATAAGACCATGCCGCATATAAACATAGAACGGGTTTTTATCTTATGATAACCAAAACTCTTTATTACATAAAATTTGGGGATATTATTTTTAATGACATTCTTGAAAACATTTGCAAATAAACTTATTAATCTTAGTCGAAATTGGTACATTGATTAAAATCTAGCATATTAGGTTTACAATCAAGTCTAAAGGTTCTTATTGGAGAATGGATTTCCATACAAATGACCAAGTTAAGGGACTACCTTCTGCAGTACATCTCTAGAGGAATGTACCGAGGACCATCACAAAGGATCCTCTACCAACACAAGACCGACATATCTCTATAACTAGATAGTATCGAATATGTCATCCCTTGGTCATTACCGACCTTTATCCGAGAGCTCTCTTCACATACACCCACATTATTTTACATCCTAAACGTTATAGCGGGATGAAATATATCTAGAAGGTAATGACCATACATTAATTGGGAATGATCCATTTAGCCTTGCTGCATCTAACCTTGTTTCGGTCATTTCCGGTTGACAAGGCTCGAGGCAACGATTACCTTTTCACATAGCACATCTTTTTTCACTTTGAATGCCACATTACCATTCCACGTTCACACGACTGATTTCTATAAACGTATAACTTCCTGAGCTCGTATGTCTCGAGAAAAGTTGTTAAGCTAAGAGAAGGTGTCTTCTCCGCCACCGACTGATATACATCTATAGAGACCACTCATTGTGATTTAAACTGCAAGGTCAGACACTTATCCATACAAGTTCGTTCTGGGACAGAACGAAACCGAAGGTACTTTCCTCGGCCATTACTAGGCGAGAAGTTCTTGTGGTTTTGAGTTCTTTCTTAACAAAGAGACCAATGATATAGTAAATCAGGAATTTATCCCCAATTAATCAACAAGTAGTCCCTCTAATTATTCGTCTTAATATCCCCATCTACAAACATCTTCAATCTTTGAACACGTAAATTGATTCGAAGTGGTTTTTGGATAAGAATTACCCAAATCCGACCGCGGTTTCTTCGAAATCCATTCATTGATAAAAATGATGTAATTAGGTGATTCTTTTTCGATTCATTCATTTTTCTTCATCAAAATATCTTTGAGAGATATATATTTTCAAAATATTCTTTAAGTGAATACGGAATCATTTAAACCTCTTTTTGAATATTTCTCAAATCATTTTTAAAGAGTATCTTTTGAAAAAATAGGATTATAGAAATCATTTTACTTTTATTCAATATGAACTTCCATATTCAACGAGTGTTATGGGTGGAATAACGGTGAGATCGCCTTTTAAATTTCACGAATAGGACAAGTTTCCTCTTCGAATTTGAATGATGAGTATAAGAAGATTATTTCTAAAAAATCCAAGTTCAGCATCCGAGGTTTCCTTTCGATTTGTTCCACCCCTTGCCTAAAAGAGAAAAATGAGGCCAGATAAGTTCAGGACATTGATTGCTCCATCCCTAACCTTAGATACATTCCTTGTTTTCACTTTTAGATCTCACAGGCGGGACAAATGTACTAGTCGTTTCCACTTACTTATTTTCCCTTTTTAAATCACATAACTATTAGTTTAAACATCTTTGAAATAATGTTAAACTGTTCATTTTTTTTAAAATGATTTATTATTTACTTAAAAATATTTACTAAGGAATTGGGAAAGAATTGTTAAGTTTCAACCTTTATATCAAAAGTTATTGAAAAGCGTTGCGAAAAGTGTTGTATATAGTGTTACAAAATATGCTTTAAAAACTATATTCTTCAAAATGACTTTTACATCATTTAGAAAACCATCTTTTCAACTTAAATCACTTTTAAAACATTTTAAAAAAATTATAATTTATTTCATATTTTTAAACCGACTATTTTATCAATTTGCAACTTTGATCATTTAGTGCAAAAATTGGATTTTTCTTAAAAATTGATTTCGCCATATTTCAAAATATAGAAGATGAATTCTTGATTTTCTATTTTTATGAAATATATGGATATAATAGTTTAGAAAATTCCTATTTCGAAGAATTCCGAACAATATTTCACTTCGCATGTTCATTTGAACTTTTAACACGAAAATACGAACTACCATTACGTGATGCGTCAAATTTTAGGCGTATTTTAAGATTCATATCCAAACTTTGCTGAAACAAGTTCAAATACTTAGAAATATTTCTAAAGCAAATTCAAATATTTTTCAAAGGTATAAATGATTCCATATCACATTTCATTTCTTTTGAAAAGTGATTTCCATGTGATTATATGTCGCGTAAATCCGTGACTTGTTTCAACATGTATATTCAATATACAACTAATAAACATCCAAAACAATGTTTATAGCCATTTTAACATATCATAACATGTCATATGAACTTGCAAATCTATTTAACAACTTTTTTATTATAATGCCACATGATTGTCATTTATGTACATATTTGCTAACTAACTTTTGCAAATGACTTAAAGATGGTTGCTTTCTTTTTCAAACACTTATCAAACATCATTATTAACATCAAACCAAATTTATAACTTGCAAAACACCATATAAATATTTCCTGCTTAATAATATAGAGTTCTCACCTTTTGTTGCTTTCAAACTAGTTTTAAACTTTTCTAACTTTGTTAAACTTTATCTTAAGCTTTAGAACTTGCTAAACTTCCTCGTACTTGCCTTAGGAGGCCACGACCAAGCTTGAAGGGGAAAATGTGCTCGGCCAAATGGAGGAGGGGAGACCTGAGTAACAAAAGGGGGAGGAGGAGTTTTGAAGTGGTTCAGACGGAATTTTGTCAATAATTTTCTTGATTTTAATATTGGGAATATTTTGACGTTATTTAATAATAGAGAGAAGCCATTAAAGGATGCAAGAGAGCTTAAGAAAGTAGAGAAGAAATGGTACAAAAGTGAAGAAGAAGAGGATGGGTATTTATAGAAAATATTTGAGATTAAAATATAAATTTGTGTTTTTACTTAAATAACCTTCCTTAAGAATTAAGTAAACTTATTTAGATCAACACTTACCATCCACATCACATCACACTTTTAAGATTCAAACACTTAAGAGTTAAGTAAAGAACAGGAATGATTACTCTATTTTATGTCACATGTGACGCGACATGTGTTTTATCTTTTTTATTTTACTTATGCTAATTAATTTCTAGAATTTTCTAATTGTGATTATTAAAAGCAACCTTGTATAGTTAATTTTTAACTACATTTATATGTTAATACATTTATCAAATTGGGTATACGAAGGTTCAACAACTTGCGACAACTTTAAATCAATAAAACATTGAATTTTGACAAAATGTTCAACGGTCAAATTTTGACGTTTCAATTTAACTATTTATTTATGTAAACCAAATTTAGTAATAAATTTGTATAATGTTATTTAAAAATATAAACACTCATAAACAAATTAAAATAATTTATTAAACCATTTAAACTATTTTTTTGAAATCAGGATTTTGTCACTTTTGTCGATATAAGCAAATGTTAATATTTTATTTATATTTCTATTTTCAAATCCTATCTAATATTGTTTGAATCGTAAAAACTTTTATATTTTATATTTAAAATCACTTTAAATGTTATATTTTTAAGTGGTTAAATTCTGGGTCGTTGCGTTGAATAAGGTGTCTTCAAGTTTCCTTGACAAACTCTTGTAAAAAACCCCGACCCGACCATGTCTTGAATTTTAACTTCTAAGACACGACATTCATCAGTTTCATGTCCATTTCTTTATGGTACTCGCAGTAATTTCCACCTTTATTTTGCTCCGGGGCACTCTAAACTTTTTGAGTGCTGTAAAATTCTCATTTCTTTTCATCTTAGCGAATCCGTAAGAGAGGGGTTTATCCAAAACTGCACAATTTGTTTTGGAATTATTTCTTTGAATCCCCTTTTGGTTTTCACCTTCCCTCGGCCTTTTGTCAAAGCGCTTGATATCAGATTTCTATTCCTTGGATTCTTGATGGAATTCTTTCTTAGCATGGTGCATCTCGTCCATTGGAAGAAATTTCTCAACTCGGAGAAAGAAATATTGTAGGCCTCTGCATCTATTTATATAAAGGTCCTTCTAAAAAGAGTTTATTCAATCAACCCTGAATGAACTGCCATGAGCTTTTCTCTATCAGTTATACTTTCTGCTTTTAATGCTTCTGTGCTGAATCTGTTCAAATATTCACCAAGCAATTCCCCTAGTTTTTGTCTGATGGTTGCTAGTAAACTAAATTCCTTAGTTGTATCTCTGATTATAGAAAATTAAGCCACGGAGTCGCAAGTAATTCCCACGAATAGATAATTTGCATTCAGTAACTCCTATACCACTTGATTGCTGCTCCTTACAAAGTGGTAGGAAAAAGTTTACAGCGAACTGCCTCTGGAGCATTGTATAAGTTCATTCAATTTTCAAAAATAACAAGATGATCATCTGGATCGGTTTTTCCATCAAATTTTACTGAAGGAATTTGGATATGTAGGGAAGAATTTTTTCCATTATTTCTTCGAAAAAGGGGCCTTTAGCAGGTTAACATATTCTTTAGGATCCTAAATTTATTTTTCTCTAAGTGCATTATCCACTATATTTTGTAGGTTGTCATTTTGGTTGGTCTTATTTCTGTAACTACTTCTGTTGTATTCTAGGATAAGGCTATTTGATTGCTCAAGAGATTTATTTAATTGACTATCTCGGTCTAACCCTTGATTCTCTATCTCATTTGGAGGTTGAACTTCGTTCTCCATTTCCATAATCTTTGTTGATTCTTGGGTTGGAGCTATTTTTGAATATTCTTTTATTACTATCTTTTATGGCCGTCAATTTTGATCCTTGATCACATTGTTTTCCAATTTGTTAGGGTTGAAGATTGCCCTACTTCTATATTGTCTAATCTAAGATTTGGGACTGTGTGACCTCTAAAGGTTGACTATGATGTAGCCGCTTCATTTGGGTTGTTGCTATTAACTTAGTTTTTACCATACTACTCTTTTAGCTAAGGCTCTTTATGAAATTGATCGGGAATGAAAGTTATCAGAGATCGAAGGTTCATGCCTTCCTTCTAGTGCCAAAAATGCTGACAAGATTTCTTGTCAACACCCCATAATAATGTTAAAAATGACATATTTCTTCTTTAAAGAACAAAGGGTGTGATACCTTTAAGGATTGCCTTTCAATCTTACCTTATTATTTGATAAATCCTGTATCATCAACGCCATCAAAAGGTTTAGAACCTAGGTTAATTATCCTTCCAGCTTTGTTGAGCTATCTTGAAGTCTTCCACAAAGGCTTTCCTTTTTAACTAGATTAAGTTACCATGAATTATGTCCACGAGGGATAGGTTTCAATCTTGTCGAAATGTTAGGGAGATAGCCCTCTTTGGGTCTTGGTTGGATATCAAACTTCTCAGTGGATATGTAGGAGCTTTTTACCTTGTCGAAAGGCTAGGTCACTTATATAATATATCTTTAATCATTGTCAAAAAGTTTAAGAACAGTCTTTTTTGGATTAAGCCTTGTAAGTCCAGTTATCTATACTTAAAGAGTTGTCTTTGTCCTAGTCGAAAGGTTTTGGCCATAAAGTTAACCACTTTAGAAGATTTACCAATGATGTTTTGACCAAATGCATTATCAACCTTATCAAATGGTTTAAAATGCAGGGCTAAAGGCTTCGAAAGGTGGCAGTATTTACTTGTAGTAGAAGTGCTGTCGACTTTGTCGACAAGAACCTTTCAATGGTATTGAGCCTAAAATTAGGAGTTAATTCAACAAAAGTATAAGCAAGCAGTAAAGTAATTAATAGAGCATAAGACTTTCCTCTTTTTCCATGAAAATCTCTATTTTATTAAATCCCCAAATCAGCACCCAATTAGGCTTACAATGTATTGGTTAAGAAAATACAAGATTAGAATGAGAGAATTTAGATACCTCAAAACATAACCCCTTGGGTCTTATTTATAGAAGTAGGTGGCCCCCGTTTCGACTCCATGCTCTTGACTGGGTCGGAAGGTTCCCCTTTTGTATGCAGTTACGAACCTTTCGGGCTTATCTAAGGGTTTGCCCCTCAAATGCCAATATGAACCTTTCGACCTTTTTGAAAGGTTTGTCTTTCTTATTCTTTCATAAACCATTCGATCTTATTGAAAGGTCTTCCTTCTATAAGCCATTGTCAACTCTTCAACTTTGTCGAGAGGTAGGCCCTTCATATGCTGTTATAAACCTTTCGACCTTGTCGAATGGTTTGCTCCTCACTTGCCTTTATGAACCTTTCGACCTTGTTGAAAGGTTGATCCTTTTTGTCATGCTTTAGCGGTTCCTTCATTCTCTCCTAACCTTTCGCCTTTATTGATTTTTGAGAATTGTCTTCTTCATTGTACCTTTTGACGTTGTCGAAAAGTGTGCTGGATGGATTTTGTCTATTTGTTGTTGCCTCTTAAGATTAAACTTCTCTTTCTTTGTTTTCGTTTGACCTTGTCGAAAGGCATTGTCTGATAACCTTTCAACATTGTCGAAGGGTTTGTTGTTGTGCTCTTTGACTTGAATGTTGATGCGCCTTATGTTTGATTTGGATGCTTGTCTTTGATGTTATTGAGACTAAACCTCCTTTTTCTTTGAGTGACTTGGAGAACTGCAACCTTCTGGAAATAGGTGTTTAGCTCTCCACTAATGGACGAAACTGGCTCCAACCGTTTCGAAAGGCTATGTATGCTTTCGAAAGGGTTGATTGCTAGAAAAAAATTTCCTATGTGCATAAAATTATTCAGAACCAAATGCCTTAGGTGGTTTGGGAAATGCAGAGGAATTGCTCTACATATGGACTTTGAAAGATAGCATTCGACATCATCAAAAGCTCCTTGTCATAAGCTCCTCATCGGAAGCTACGATTAACCGGATCATCTTGATGCTTTCTGATCTTTGCCAATGCTTTCAAGTTTCTTCTTTCATACACCTATTTCTAAAACACTTTATGGATAACAACGTCCACTTGCACTATGGGATTACAGAAAAATGCACAAATATGCACCAGTCACTCTCCAATCACCCTGGCTTATGGTTCGGAAACAATGATCCCGGTCGAACTGGAAGTCCCTTCTCATCGAAGATAACTTAAGTCAGAGGCAAAATGAACAGCTCCTGCTTGAGTCGCTCGATATGGTCGATGAGAAGTGGGAAGAAGCCGAGATAAGGACTGCCGCTCACTAAAAAAGGGTCGCACGGCATTTCAACTCCAAGGTACGTAACAATACATTCGAAGTAGGAGACCTTGTCCTTAAACAAGTCTATCCTACATCATGAACATTCAGACCAAACTGGAAAAGGCCCAATGTAATCGGCCAAAAGCTAGGGGATGGCATATTAAAGCTAACAACTGTTGATGGAACTAAAATTCTCCATGCTTGGAACAGTGAATAGCTCCATCATTAATTTATCTAGAACTATCTTATGTATTTCCTATTTTTACAAATAAGCCATCCCGGTTAGTAGAAGCATTGTAAATAGGTAGAACTTGCCCAGCTTTTATTCAAATTGATGAAATTACTTTTTGAACCAATAAAATTGTGTTCACATAAGTAACCTATCGAGTCGACGGGGTCAAATCTACTCAAAACCATCTGATCGCTACTTGAGATAATGGAACCACGCTCAAGTACGCCCCATCTACCCATCGAGTTGATGGAAGCAAATCGACTCAAACCGCTGATCGACGGAACTCGATCTTGGCCTTTTGAGAATTGGTGTTGCTCCGATGACGTCGGGAATGTCCCAATCAAAGCTATGCATTTCATAAGACGTGCACCACCTCTTAGATTCTCAAATCATGATTAAGCTAACACAATTACCTAATCCATGCATCTCGTAGGATGCGCATTACTTCTTGGTTCATAAAATTACAGCCATGCAAGCCTCGATCCCACTATGTGCATTTCATAAAACGAACACCACTACTTGGATCAGCAAAATTGCATCTAAAAACAAGGAACTCTTATATTATAAAAAGCCACATACTACCCCTGGAGCTAAGGAAATAGCACTCCAAGGAGCAATATGTATGCATAATAGCCTTAATGTCAGCATTATAATGGAATCCCTTAACAGAATTTCAAGTAATCATTTTTGCTCCGGCATCACCAACCAAATAATTCCCAAAGATAGGAGTTGCAGTATAAATCTGACTAGGGGAATCCGAAAGACCACAAGGGGCACCAAGTCTTGTATCAAATTTTCGGAGTAAACAGGCCCATAAACTAGGGGCACACATTAACACTCAATGAAAATAACAAATACCTCACAGTTCTTTTACTACAAGCAGAGAAATTTGGCAGTAATTATAGAACTAAGTCAAGTAGTGCATGGAAAGTAGGTAAGTAGAAAAGTGAAGTTACAAACAATATTTCAACAATTTTAATACGTATAATGTTTTTCATTTACGAAAACAAACAGCGAGGGTCGTACCCTCATAATATCAGCTAAGAATAGGAAATACAAATACCACTATTATAACGACAACAAGAAATGCAAAGTGTAGGCTCTGCACTTGTACAGTAAGCAATAAAAGGCAAATGCGTTTCACGGGAAGATCATGACTTCTTATCACCACTTCCCATGTCGCCTTTCCAACCTCTGATCGGCAACTTCTCAAGCTTCTCCCCTCCTAAGGCGATCTAGCCTTCTAAAACATTTCCATTGGCAGATCCTATTTTTCTCTTGTGCTTGTAAGATTTGTGAGACTCTCCGATGACCACTTTTGTTGTTCAACCGTCTCGTTCTTCACTGCTACCACCTACAACTCGATCATCGACTACTTTACCTCTACTTTGTCTGGTAGGCTAGCTTGGTCCACTTGCTTTTGTGTGTCAGTAGCTACTAGATTCTCCTCTTGAGATACATAGGGGTCATCTAAACCTTGCAGCACTATAATTTGCTCAGAGTGCGAATAGGGCTATGAGCCAGAAGCTGAGACTATGGTTGATGACGTCAGAAGGGCAATAGATCCAACACTGTGAGGATGATATACCTCGATAGGAAGAGAGGGTTGATCTATAAAATTAGAATAAAGGGTGGTTATCTCGGCAATTTCATTCGGCATAAATTAGAAGTATTCAAGCATGGGAGAGATAAGAAAATTACCTGCTGTTGGGGTCTATTCATGCGCCACAACTTCAAAACTTCATTGTTGCCATCCTTTAATGACAACAATACCATGAGAGAAGTAGAAACGGTCCCCTCATCAACGCGAAGATGTGAAGATGGCTCACCAAGGCCCGAAGAAAAATGCCCGATTTCAGCTTTAGCGACAACCACGACATCAATAACTTCTCATACCCTCTCCAGTCCCAACATTTCCTGGCCCTCCCCTAAAATTTGGCGAGACTCTTGGTTCAGATATGCTTGAACCAACTCCTTTTTGGTATAACCACGACCTACATCTTTGAAATCGAGCCAGAATCTCTTCCCAGACTACAACAAACGTACGAGGGAATAACGGACCCAAGTAACTAAGGCTCCCTTAATGCAATATAGAGTTGACATAGAAGCCTAAAATAGCAGCATCCAAGCCTTCTATCTTCTTTGTGAAGGTATTTTGAAGCTTTGAAAAAATGGCATCCATGCTAGCCTTCTCTACCACCAACTGTTTCTTCTCAGCATCCAAATTCGAAATTTGTTCATGAAGAGAGGCAACTTTTTGAGCCTACTCGACGATGGTTTTCTTCTACATCGCCACCATAGTCTCGCTTATCCTCAAAATTTCTTTTAAAGCTACCTCATCGGTGTGACACTTCTTTATTTCATCTCTAAATATGAGAATGGCTCGGTCAATGGATTCTTTCAGTCCTTAAGCAAAGAGGCACTTTTGCTCTCCCTCTTGAGGGCATCATCTCTGTCTTTCTTCAGCCTCTTGATCTCCGCATCATGCTCTGCTCGTTGCTTATTGTACTCGTCTTTTTGCACGTGAACGAGAGAATTTCTTGGTAGTTGTTCTGATTAACAGTGGAAACCTGCATGCATAACTTTTCCCACCCTTAGCTTGCTCTAAACTGCTCTAAATTTTTGAATGAGAGTGTAAGATTTGGTACGAAATGACTTCAGATTGGGCTTATAAAAAACCACCCCCCTAAAGAACAAATTAGAGAATGCAGCTTGCAGATGTGGGGGACCAATGGAAAGAAGGTAAGGTGCATGCCTAGAAATCCGAGGAGAGGCGGTCGTGATAGTATGAGTGGAGGAGATCATGTCACCGTAAGCAAGGACGTTTATCCCAATGGAAGCAAGAGGTTGTGATGCGAATTCTCGCTTCTGGTCTCTTTTCTACCTCTTTGACAAATTTCCTCGCTTAGTCGAGCTCTTCCTCTTCCCGTAGCCACTTCCCTGTCGTAGCCTAGATCTTTCTCCACATGATGATGGTCTTTGCCTCCCTATCCTTCCTCCTTTTCCATTCCTTGTCAGTCTCCAGGGGAACATGGTACATTGAAGAGTGTCTCTGTGAACGTTGAAACTTCTTAACTCTATCAAGATCACTATAAAAACCATGAGACATGATTCCTACAATAAGCGATAAAATGGCTTTAGGAAGTAGGCGTTTTAATGAACTAAAACATCCTAGAAAATAGTAATAATATAAGGTGTGTGATCCTAGTAAAGTATGTGTTGCAGTTTAACAAATCCAACAAAATACACAAACCAGATCAGTCATCGACTAATGTCAGTACATTGATTCCTACAGGGATGATATGAGTAGGCTAGGGAGGTAACCCTTCCGAAGTGAAGTCATCCATCAAGTCACCCATATTCACATAAATGTCGCTCACCTCCCTCAAATCAACGTCAGCACCTTCCGACAGAGCGTTAGGTACAGGTTCATTCTTGGGAGAAGCTCGTTCAATAAGCTCTTGCAAAGGAGATGAAGGTGCATGTCCAGGGCTGAATTTTGAGGCCTTGTCGCCTAAGTTGACATCACTCTCATCGGCGTCCTAATATATTTCTTCCTCATTTAGAGGATGCTCCTCACTGTTTCTCCTTCCTCATCCCCTTCAATAAAAGGTGCCTTGCCCTTCCACCGAATACTCTCTTCATCTTTCCATTCTAGGTTCGATGGCATTTTGAGTGGGTTGTCGACCCCGACTTGATTGTGGATCACCTCAAGGGTCTTCTCTTACCCTCCAGATGGGCCACTTTCTTCATCATCATCATCTTCACCAGAGTCATGGAAAGAGAAAACAGAACGGGTTTGAGCTCTAGAGCAGGAAGGAGTGATGATGAATCAACTGACCTCAAAGGGTGTAAAAGCCCACATCTATGAAGGTTCTTATCTGTGAGCAAGAACCTAATTGTGCAGTCTTAAACATCAACTACTTTCAAGGTGCTAAGAATAGTGCTAAATGTCGGGTCCTTGTTAATCTTTCAACGAACTATAAGGAATATACGATCATTCAAAAACTTGTAGTTGTTAAAGGAAATTCCAAGCATGGTGAAAGAGACTTACCTCCCATAGTCTATAAACAGATGAATCCTTCTGGACATTTAGTGAAAAAGAACAGATTCATGAATGAAGGAACTTTACTGGGAAGATCCAATATAAGTTTTCGACTATGCCACGCCTCAATATAAGCAAGTGATGGATTAGACTCTCTCTTCTTGAACAATAGAAGATACTATAGTTCAGCAAAGCTCGGGGCACGATTAAGTGTTTGCATGAATAGAACATATAAGCATGTCAATATTGCATATCCGTTTGGAAGAATATAGAATATAGACAAACCTATGTTCTGAAGTATTATCATTAAGAAGTGATTGAATGGTGGAATTGCACCGTACATGCACATATATCGGTGGTAGGCCATGTATCTTGAAGGTGGGCTATGAGCAAATTCTCCTCTTGGTGGCAGTAGTACTCATCCTCTAGGATACCATATTGTGAGAAAATGCATCACAACATCCTTTGTGCAAGGATTGAAGGAGCTTTCTCTGAAGGATCAAGCAAGACTTTAAAGTTAGGAGGAGTATGATCAATGATGGGACTGACTGGAGATAGACGACCATACTGACCTAAAGTTATGGAAGCGGCAAATCTAGTTGGGATCGATAATGACTCTACTTCAGAAAGAGATAAGCCCCCTAAATTGATTTGCACTGAGAGGATTTGCATGTCATTCCATATAAAAAAGCTTATACTCAAAACGGTCAGGTATGCCTAATCTCTAAACTATAGACCCTTGTGTGATTGATACTTGAGATCCCAAAGATAATTGATGTGTACCAACCACCGATGGGATTCAAACTATTAGCTGGGAGTGTGTGTGATGTGTAATTTAAGTGAGAATAAGTTCGGTATCCTGAATGCTGTGAACACACCATTCTATATAGATGACTCATTCACACCATAGAAAGCGATCCATATCACATGTTAATTTCATTTCTTCTATACTTATCCGTTATTGATCAATAATTAATAACGAATCCATTATCCGAAGGGACATGGAAAGCCCTTCCTATTCCTAGTACACCGACTATACAATGACAGGCTAATCCGAAGCGAGCAACTATAGATTGATGGGTCCAAATTAAGTAAAGAATTCCCATATAAGTCGATTTTAGTTCTTTGGAAAGTGATAACAGCATGAGCTGCATACAAGACGCTACATTAAGCTATTATCACCTCCTAGAAAAAGCAAAATTAATTCACAAGACACTATTGTTGGGATCGACTACGTCATTCACTACAAGTTAATTCGGTCTTTATGGATGAAGATAGCAAAACATGTCAAACACCGGGGCAAATCCCTAACTTCTTTCAATGAAAAATTCAAGACACGGTTTGCTATCTTCTTCCATAAAGTCACAATTGGCTCAAATCTTCCATTGTATTCGACACTAACACGACTTCATCACTAATACTTGATGTAGTAATAAGCCAAAATCCACATTACCAACCTTTAAAATTGAGAAAGGTGATTTGATCCCTGATTCAAGACAACCCAAACTAGGGTGTTGGATGGATCAGATCGTCAACACCTCAAAATAGAGGAGATCTCGAATGCAGGACCCACGTAGAACGGTGGTGGTTGATGGCTTTGGTAGGGGAGATCGATAGTAGTAGTTCCTTAATGGACGGAGTGCTTGGATCAGCTAGCTAGGGTTTGGAGAGGTCAGATCAGCTATAAAAATAAAGGTCGGATCTAGTAGAAATGAATTAAAGTATGGGGTCGGCTCATATATAAAAAAAGAGAAGGTTTGGAAAAATTATCAAATACTTGGATCGGTACCTATCTAATCTAACTGGATCAGTACAGACCAAAATTTACTCTTCCAAATGGTCCCAAATTTTCCCTATGCGACCTATCGATGTTCGTATTCATTCTGGTAGTTATCAAATCAAGATCACTCCATAATTATAAACAATGGAGAGTCACGCTGAGAAGTAAACCATTAGCTGGTACATCTTAGATTGATTTTCAAGATGGCCCGATATGACTAATGAAACTCCTTAAAACAAAAACCGAGAGATAATGAATTCCAGAGCATACATTGTTTTTAGTGAAAGTGTACTCTAGGGGGAAATATTAATCGGAATTTTAACCCAGCAGAAATCAATAGAAATTAGGACATTCAGATTAAACTAGAACGACTCGAAACTCGATCAGAAGGCCTAAAATTACAAGATAAAGGACCCCAAGAAGTTTGATCCAAATATATACTATCTTTTCGCATCGACGCCAATCTAATCTAATTGGATAGTACCGATCTGAGTTGGTAGTTAGTGGTGGCATCAATCCTTTTGCATTGTGACTCTATGCCTCAACCAAACTCACCCAACAAGTATGGTAGCATTCCTAGCATCCGAATTCAAGAAGTATTGGTTCATTTGATTCAAAATATAGTTCAATCTAACCCACATGTGAATCATCATCAAAACAAGTAAACAAGCTATGAAATTATATGGAGAGCAGCACTATGAAGTAAGAAGCTTATCCAAACAAATCATAACAAAAATTTGGCTAAGGATTTGGAATGGTACCCAACCCAACTGAGTCAGAACGGTACCAATCTAAAACGATAGCTAATTTCGCCCCAAACTTTCTGAGGTCTCTTTGCATAATGACTATAGGCTTCTGAAAAAGCGATTCTCGACTCAAGTACTCTCCAACCCCTAAAAATACAACCTCACATGCAACAGAAATGGGATTTTCTGGATCAGTTACTGTAACTCTACCATTGTTATTCTTCACTCTTATTCTTCCATATAACAAACATTAATGGGAAACTGAGATCCTTCTAATTGTCTCTAACAGTGATGGCTTGATCTAACTTAGGAAATTCAACCATATTGTAATCCACATCAATCTTGTAACATCCGCCTGTTAATAAAAGCTATAAAGTGGATGTAGGCTTCGTTAATAGCCAAGACACTATAAAAATCTCTTATCTCTTTGCTATTTAGGCTCTTTTTTATTCATTTTCTATATTGCTTGCTCTAAGAAACCGGATTGGTGCTTTCACACTCAATATAGGGTGTTGATCCATTTTTTAGGTTAACAAACATGGCCGAGATGTTTAACGTACTATGCTAGTAAACATGAAGATGAACCCCAAAAATATGCTCTTCTATCGTCCTGTATAGAAAATTCCCTAACTATGTTGTAAGCACCAGATAATGGAACCTAACCCTAACTAAATCAAAGCCATCCAGGATATGCAAGTCCTAAAAATCATGAAGAAAGCATAAATCCTGAATGGGATGATTATAGATTTGAGCTGGCATGTTTGTAAAGCAACCGATTGGTGTTTTCCTTTCTTTGACCACATCAAGAAAGGGAATTCGTTTACTTGGAGCAATGAGTATGCCAAAGCATTTAAAGAACTGAAGCATCACCTAGAAAGACCCCTGGTTTTGTGCAAACACGAGGAAGATCTGTACCTTTACCACGTAGTATCTGACCATTTGATCGGTGCTTCCTTAATCGGGTAAAATGAGAAGGTTCAATGGTCGATCTACTATGTCGGCAAAAGGTTATCGGTCCCTGAGACAAGATACATATGGCTAGAAAAGCTTGCTTTTTGCATACTCATGGCCACTTAGAAACTCAGGCCGTATTTCCAAACTCATCCCATCAAATTTCTAACCAACCAGCCGTTGAAGCAAATCCTCAATCGCCAAATATTACAGGCCGGATACTGAATTGGTCCGTTGAGTTTAGGCAACATTACATCCCTTTCCACCCTCGCTCTTCCATCAAAGGCTAAGCCATTGCTAACTTCATTGCCTAATACTCAAGCCTGGACAACGATGAAGAAGATACCATAATTAGTCAGCAGGCATAGCGCCTTTATATGGATAGGGCGTCGGATGAGAAATGGGCAGGGGATGGTATGATCCTTATCACTCCGAGAGGAAGAGAACTTTGTTTTGAAGCACTCCTCACTTTCAATAAAACCAGTAATGCATCTTAGTAGGAATTTTTCCAGCCCGACCTCAGGATGGCAAAGGAGTTACACATAGATTTCATCCACGTATTCAATGACCCATCATCGGTCACTAATCAAATTGGTGAGCGTTTCAAAGTAAAAGGAAAACCCCTAACCATATATGTTATAGAGGCTAGGAATATAACAAGCATGTTTATTGAGTTTAAATTGGCGAAGATACCTAGGGAGTAGAATGTTATGGCTAATCAATTGGCCAAGGCAAAAAGAAACATGGAAAAAGCCACTTCTTGGGTCCCTTTGGAGATTCAAAGCACCTCTTGCTATGAGCCGGTGGCAAAAAAAGTATAGATTGATACTCCATCCAAGGAAATGGATGGAAACCCTGGTTAAGTACTTAACAAGTAAATAACTTTCTACCAACTGAAAAAAAGGAAAGAAGATTATCTACTAGGCTCCTCATTACACGATTACAAATGGGAAGCTCTATAGATGATTTGGTAGTCCATACCACTTCAACGGTGTTAGAAGGTGAAGCCGACAAGATCGCGGAAGAGCTGCATGAAGGCCACTTAGCAAGGCTACTAATGGCCTAATATATTGAAAGACTCAATGGACTAAGTCAAGAAATGCGACTAATGTCAGTGGTTCTCCATGATCCCTAGAGCCTCTCTTACCTTCCTTACCTTTATGACTTCCTTATGGCCGTTCGATGCATGGGGAACTGAATTGATAGGAAAGCTACCAAATACCAAGGGAGAGTACAATCACGCCCCAGTCTCCATTGACTACTTCACTGAATGGTTCGAGGCTGAGCTCTTCACTAGGATCACCACGCCCAAGATAATCAACTTCTTCATCACGAACATCATCTATCATTTCTTCTTATAAAAAAATTATTGTAACATTCCCATTCTAAGGTCGAAAATAGGTGCTACTGATGTCATAGTCATCAATAGTATTATTCTTTAGTGATAAAATGCGATCAGTTAATAGTTTCGTCAACATCAAAGCACTTGAATATGAAAATTTTCCAAAACATAGATTTCATTAATTAATTTCCATATTCATGATGTAATCCCAAATGTTGTGTAGGTTCAAATAAAAAATAGTTATCATAAAATATGCCAAGAGCAACATATGAGGATGCCCCATTAGTTGAAAAAAGTTTACTACTAGACATGTATAATTTCTGCCATTACATACAGTCAGACAGAATGATAACATAGAGGATAAAAATTAACTCCTATATAGCTAGCACTGCCTCCTACACATCTTGGGAAGCTCTATTCATCAAACTAAAACATGAAAATGCTACTCTCGAACTACACTATTGAGTACTCGAGAGTTGAAGGAGAAGAGCAACAACATCGGGTCAGAAAAAAAATCTGGTGTGAATAATAACATGCCATCTAGGTAATATATATCCGGTGAGATCACGCCATGGAGTGGAATGGGTTTTTCCCTGACAAAAATGTTCTGAAAATATATCAAGCACAATCATGTTCCTGCATTCACAATAGTTAAAAAACATAAACAATCATATGCATGCATGATATATGGGTAACCTAACCAATATATCCCAATTAATTGACTGTCTCTCTCTACTTCAATGTTTTTCGAGGTTTACTACGAACCGACTCGGACCTACCAGATACACCAAAATTCTCTAAATCATGATTAGGAGTAAACAAGTCTGTCCATCCAAACACAATCATTTAATTGTTTACTTGATTGTATGTCAATCTCATAGTTTTGCTAGGCACACTATGAAACTAATAGTTTTATAGGCCAATCAATAACCTATCAAAGTTATATACTATTTATACCGAAATTGGGCATAACACTCTTCTGTGTTTGAAGAGATACAAAGAATATAAATGAAAATTGTAGAAGATCTTACAAACATATCAATCGGTAAACAAGAAAAACACACAAAAACACACAAATTAAGAGTGGTTCGGCGTATGGCCTACGTCCACTATGAAATAGCGGTCTTTTAATAACTTTTTCTTGCTAGGTACAAGGAGTTACAATAGTAGAATTCAAGTACGATAATAATTTTAGTAGACTCTGGATGTAGAAGATCCAAAAAACCTTTTTCAATAGGTCTTGGGCTGCTATTTATAGACGTAGGCAGCAAATATCTTGCCCAGATCTCGGAAGACCTCTTCTCTTACGTGGGTGGGCCCACGTGATCGATCCTCGGTTGTTTGGACTCGATCCACGATTGATACGAAGGAAATTCATATCGACTAAGATTTTCCTAATCGAGTCGAGATCGATCATGAATATTCCTGTGGTTGTACGCAAGCTCCTGTGAAAATTTGGCGGCATTTGGACTTGTAGATCTCGAGTTATAATCGATGCAAGTTTGAATTTGTTGAAGGCTGCAGAGTTCGCATTTCTTTTGTTCGCATCGCTTCTGGGCATATGCTTGCTAGGTGACGTTATGCTAACTTTTAGGATCGATCCACTTTTCATGTCGAGTGACCGATTCTTCTACTTCTATAGGGTTTTTTCATATCGACCTAGTGTATTCATTTCGTATCGATGCCTTCGTCTTCATTTTGCATCGATGTCTGAGGCCGCTTCGTATCGATGACTTAGGGGATGTTTCGCATCGATTACATGTTGATACTTCGTATCAATAGTGCTTGGCTTATTTCATATCGATAGAAGATATTACTTCGTATCAATCGTTTGGTGGCTCATTCGTATCGATCGTTGATCGATCAATACGAACTGTGCAATTGGAATCGATACGAATTGACTTCAATTGATGGATACTAAATGGAACCAGGAAAAGTGGATACGAAGTAGAGTAGGTATAATGAATACGAAAGGGATCGATGCGAAACAGATGGATACGAAATGGATCGATGCGAACTGATTGACACGAACAGAACGTGCTTCTCATAGTACTTGATCGATCCCTAACTTAGGCATACAAACTCCGATCGACTTGAAATTTGAAATATTGGCTTTCATAGCTTTGTTTGTCTTGTTATGTTAATTGTAGCTTGATCCGGACTTGGAAAAAATTTAGTAGTATCCATAGTGAATATGTGTATAACCGTTTTTCGGGATGAACTGTCTTTGATTTCTAGTCAATCCCTTGGTATCACAGCCTTGCCAAAAAGGCGGGATAACATTTTCCCCTTAAAGCATATCCTATGTGAACATGACATGCATTGAAAAGCTACCACATTCATTCCAAAAAGTTATATCTGATCTGTTGAGTAGTTGTTGTCTTTTCGTCAAAAGATGTAACGTTTGATTGATCTTTAGTAATATAAGTAACAAATTATTGGCTGCCAATTGTTGTATTGTGCACTGTTGTAACTGAGTGTTGAATGATAGCAATCTATTTTTCGTTGTTGTAACTGCCATCAGGTGAGCACTTAACTCCTTGTGAGTTTTGAAAATTGGATGTTAGTCCGACTTACATGCTCGTAGGTTAACTTGACTCCCGTTAACTTTCGTACGTTCATGAGTCATTGTCAGTTTAGTTTTTTCATATCAAATCTCATATCGATCCTCTCCTAGAACGATATGAAATTTGAGTCGTAATGACGCTTGATGGTCATTTTTAGATTATCCCCTCGTATTGATCCTCTCCAGGATCAACTTTAAGAAGCTGAAAAATCTTCTTCGTATCGATGGCGATCAACATGATTTTGGTTGGATTCTTAATGTAGTCTAGATCGATGGATATGAATCTCAGAGTCTTTGAATAGAGGGATACGAAACTGGCACTTCGTATCGATGGAGTACTTTATATCATTCATGTCGATGAATACGAATTCTTGTGTGCTTTAGGTTAATGGACATAAACAAAACATTTTGTATTGATGGATGTGACTCATTGTGATCTTCAAAATGATGGATACGAGGTTGTGATTTCATATCGATGGACTTATGATGGATACGAGCAGTCCAACCGGTCCTCTGAGTATATTTTGTATCGATGGAGACGAACACCTACGGTCCTTGAAATGATGGGTACGAAATTTTCTCCTTGTATCTATGAGTCATCGATGGATTTGAACGGCCATGCTCTAGGTTGATTCGGATCGATGGTTATGAACAACTGTTGTATTCTCGGCCAATGCAGAAGGATCAATTCAAAACAATGCTTCGTATCAAGGACATGGAAGACCAATTTCAAATAGTTGTCAAAATTGGGAGGTGAATCATTTTCCTACTTTATTTCGTATGCATATAAATATGTTTTATGCTTGGCCGATTTTTATTTACTTTTCATTTTACTTCCAGCCTTCGTATCAATAGTGTGACCGAGAAAAGAAACTACCTTCATCTTCAAACAGCTTAAATCACCAATCCTTCAACCCAAACTTTTAAAATAGTTAATCGAGTAATTAAATTAACCTTAAAATGATGAGATTCGAGTTTTAACGCCAACTCGTCCAAAATCGTGGCCGATTCCGGCTTCATTGATGCCGGAGTTGGATCAGAGCGAGGTCATGGAGAAAATAATGGCATTTAGGCTGCTTGGGGTAGAAGGTGTGATGATGGATAGAAAAGAATCATTAAAAGGACCCTTAGCCTCAATCTCATATTGATGAAGGAAGGAAAGAAATTAGATCTTATATCGATCCAGAATGTGAAGTTTGCATCGATCCGGAACCGATAGGTGAAAGAAAGAGTCACGTATCGATCTAGTGCGGTGGAACTTCATATCGATCTGAAGCGATCGATATGAAGTCGAGGAGCCGATGATCGATACGAACTCCCATTGTATGCGACCAATATGAAATCTCATGCTGTAGATTGATACGAAATCCCCGGTTGATGATCGATTCAAACTCGCATATTTTTATGGATACGAGTTGCCTCCTTGATCGATGCAAATTGGAATCTTAATGATCGATACGAGTTGAATCTTGATGAATTCGAAGCACTTTCTATACTTGAACATAGGACTCCGACAAGATTCCGCCTTGCATAATTGGACTTTACCATTTCACGCATATTTGACTAACCATCGAAGCTTGGAATTGTAGCTCAACTAATTTGACGAACCTTAACTTGGATCGATCTCTTAAGTCTGAATGGTACAGTTGTGATGGTCAATGATGACGGTCACTTTGGTCGAATCTCGAAGTCTTCTCATTCGAACATTTCTCAAATTTTGTATAATTTCTTAAGTATTATGTAGCACTGCACTGCATAACACATTTATGCACTTTACACTGGGGAACATACGGGCTTATTATCATCGAATGATGGTTTTTACGGAGTTGATTAGCTTTGGAAACTGGGAGTTCCTAGAAACAAGAGGCTCAAAGTTCATCTCCTCCGATAATAGAGATGCTGGCCATTATGGCCGAAATTATAGGTCCAACTCCGGACGAGTTACTGGGAGCTATCTTTATTGTGAATTCCCAAGATTTTGTACCATCCAATGTCTCTGAAGATATGTTGGAGAGAATCTACTTAAGACATGGTCTACCACTAGATGACATTCTACTACCAGGACCGAATGACTGACCACACTCTCCCCAGAAGGATTCACCGCTTTTAACAAAAATTCATGTACAGCTGGAAGCTTCCTTCATTTAACCAATATATTCAAGAAGTGTTAGCTTTCTTTGGAATCGCTCCGTCACAGTTACATCCAAATAGATGCATTGTTGAACAGTCTATTTTTTTTATAGAGCATCTCTTACGGCCCCCGACCCCTAAGGAAGTCCAATTCTTGTTTAATGTCAAGAGTCCAAGAGATAATCCTTCATTCACATTCCTAGAGGCAGTCAGGAATTGCCAAATGGTGTCTAGATCTTGGACTAGGCTTAGCTACTTCAAGACAGAGTGGTTCCACGTTTGGTGCCCTCTAGGGTTTGCCAGACGTGGTTAATTAGACGTAAGTGCCACAATTTCTCTAGTGGCTAACGAGATAGTTGCAATCAACATTGAATCTTATATTTTCTTTCCTTTACACCGCAATACCACGAATCGAAGGTACCAATTTAAAGAAAAATTACAGATTCATCAAGAGGTGCCTAGTGAGATGAGAGAAATTGACTCGATGTAGACAGATGAAAATTTGAGGGTCGTCGGGCTAGTTGATCAAGACTAAAGCATAAGACTTGAGGGATCTTTTAGGGTATCCCTGGAAAGACGGGATAAGCATAGAGCGCCTGGGGTTATAATAGCTAAGGAGAGAGATGAAGAAAATATGCCCACTGAAAACGAGCCCGTAGCCGAGCCCCTAGACAGTTCTCGAGATTTGGAGAGAAGTAGGAAAGGCAAGGCAATTGCTTATCAACGTCATAAGTCTTCAAGATGGAAATTTATAATTGTGTCCCTGCCAGCCTCTAGTGCTAGAATTTCGAAGGCCCATCCCTTATAAATGGAGAATACTTTCTAAGGACTCGGCGACATTCCAATTTCTGACTATGTGTTGCTCCAACACGACACCGGAGTGGAAAGGCTTCAAAGCGCTTTAGATTTAAGCGAGTCACTTCCTACGAGTATAGCCGACATAACCGATTGATTGAGGGGTTTAGCATATGCATGTATACACTTCATGGCACTACATGATTTCCAATCATAAGTTGTTCATTTCTAGAGATTATTAATATGATGACAAGGCGGGAATCCATGTTCGGCAGCCTTCGCTCGGTGTGCCAATCATCCTGTTCATACTATGAGTTCCATAGAAGGGAGACTGATAGAGACCGCGATCGCAGTTATTCTATCTAGGAGCATTACGAAAGGGAGAGGTATACAGAGAGAGAGAGATAGCAAATATAGGCTTCACTCCCGATCATGCTCACCACCACCTCGAGCTCCATCACAACCCTCTTGTCATGGCAAACAACCTTTGGAACCTTCAAACCAAAGACCGTCTTCTCAAGTACCAAGGTCAAATTCTTGGCGTAGGAGGACGAAAATCGAAACTCCCACTGTTACCGAGCAAGCTGTTACAGATCCCACGGGGGAGGGAGCGATCAGAATCGCCCAGCTGAAAAAAGACTTTCCAAACATCAGTTTTGATGGATTCAACTTCCTCGGCATTCAAAGAGAATTCCAGTAGATGTAGAACAAACTATGAATTATTACATCCATGATGTTTACAGCCAATATCGGGAGTGGATGAAGACCACGGACAAAGCATCGATGGTGGCCTTTGAGCAAGCGAAAACAATTGAGAAATTAGAAACCGATCACGCTCAAAAGGACTGCATAATTAAGATGCTACATGATGTGAGAGGGAGTCCATGAAAAATTTGGAGATAGAGGCCAACATAATGGCTAATGAGGCCACTCGGTGAATGGAAGATATGAGGTGGATGCACCTAATCTTGGTTGAAGAGATAGGGCATCGCACCACCGCAGTCATGGCCGAACGTGATGGGGTGCTTAAAGAACTTGAAAAGCTTAAGGCTAAAATTTCCAAAATCATCAGAGAGAAAGACAATGAAAATGAAGTTGCCCAAGAAGCGTGTGAATAGGTTGTGGTGCTTAGGGATGAGAGGGGCGCAGACACACTTCAAATTAAGGAAGCCGAGGCCAGGGTTGAGAATAAAGTGAAGATGGCAGAGTCCAGGTTGGAGGCTGATATCGAAGATCTTCTTATCACATAGAATGCTAATGTTTTGAAGCAACGTAACCTAACCTGGCTCGATAACTATCCATCGCACTTGTATAATGCTTGGGGCCACTTGGTGGAAGATGAAAGGGCATAACACCAAGCTGAATCAGTCGATGAATTTGAACTAGAGAAAAGGGTGCTGAGTGAAGATGAGAGTAAAGTTCTCTATGACATCATGATCACATATGAAAAGGAGAAACTTGGTACTCAACATTCGAAGGCTAGAGAGGGTTCTGATGTTGAGCACCATGATGTGGGTTCTGAAATTCTTATGCCAACCCTACCTGAATCTACATCTACGGTTTATCCTCAGTATCTTCCTACATACAATCTCGATCAACAAAAGTTATCTCCAGCTCGCAAGAATGTCTTTGAAGCTGCTCCACCACCCGTGATTCAATCTGAGGAAGATATTCTAAACATTTCTTATGCTCATTCAAAGCTGTAAGCGTTGATTGAAGTAATTGCTGTCTCTTTTTCTATGTCTCTATTCAGTGATAGGAGCTACATCTACCGCGCCTCCTGCAACTCAAGAGCCACGTCACGAGCAGGAGGCCATCATAATAGAAGCTACCACTACAATGGCTACTGCACCAACCAACGGAGCAGAGGGAAGCACTCTTACTTTTGATGATAGATCATGGAGGAACTTCTCGACCATCATAGTGACCCTTTTGCCGATCTTCCATTTCTCATGGGTGGAGGCGCACCTGTGACCAGCTTCCCAGGCCCAACTACTAGTGTCTCTGGAGATGCCTAAACAATGCATGAAGAGGAGATAATTGCTGAAATTAGTGCTAAAATGGAAGCGGCTGCGCAATCCAGTGGCATCGGAGGTGGGATGCAGCCCCTTCACAAATGATTTCTCTTGGAAGCATGGTCTTCGACGCTAGTGCACCTCTCTCACCTTCCAACATTGATCCTATCCCTCCGACTCCGCCTTTAGGAAGCATTCCAATCCGTATGAGCTTGGAGGAGGAGGTTACAATAATGCCCTCGACTGGAGATCAACCGCCAAAAGGCAAGGGTTCAAAAAGGCATCCAAGCGGTGATTCCGACGGGTCGACACCAAAGAAGAAGAAGAAGAAGAGAAAATAGACACGTCTTCTCGGTTCATTTTTGGTAGATAGATAGGAATTTCCTTTTTCTTTTGTAGGCCATGTATAGATGCAGGTTCGACCCCTACTAGTAGGATTTTTTGGAATAATTGTGTACTTGTTCTTCTCTTCCAAAGTAGAGTTGAAATAAAATTCATTTTGTTTTCAGCGTAGTTTATGTTTATTTCGCTTAAGTGTTTCAGCGTTCAAACTTCCATTCAATGTATTTGGGGAATCTTAGCCTTCGGGTCAGACCCGGGTCAAGTTGCTAAGTTTCGAGCCATGACTTCGGGTCATGATCGAGCGTTAAGTCCAATTTCAATGCTGCACTGTCTCAATCAGTAGCTGATACTCAAGTTCTTCCCCCTGTTTTGAGGATAAATTGAAAAGATTGATCAGCAATCACTTTTCGCCTTCAATTCATCGATCTTAACTTTGTGAAATGAAGCTGAAACAAGACGAGTCCGGGTGATCGAATCACACTCGTTCATCAATTGATGATTGTATCCACACTCTGGGCATTACACTTATACATTAGTGGTCAGTCACGCTCGTATAAAGTTTTAGATATGTCCATGCTCTGAGGACTTTAGTTACTTCATGGGTGGTCAGTTACACCCATTTGACATTTTAGAGTTTTTGTCCACACTTTGGGGACTTAGACTGATTTGTGGGTGGTCGTTCACATCCACTTTGAATTTATACTCCTGCCCGCACTCCGGGGGCTCGGAATTGTCTTGTAGGTGGTCGATTCACACCCGGTTTGTGTTTAAATTCCAATCAGCACTCTGGGTATTTAAAGTTAGTTGATGTTTATACTCCAGTCCATGCTCTGAGAACTTAGATTAGTTGATGTTTATACTCCAATTCACACTCTGGGAATCTGAAGTTGGTTGATGGACGGTTAGTCACATCTGTTTAGGATTTAGGATTTCGTTCGCACTTTGGGAACAATAGATATATCAAGATCATGGATGGTCGGATCATATCCACCCTGAGTTAACAAGCGAGGTCATTGGATGGACAGGTCCATCCTTCTCGAACTAGGTTTAAATACGGGTGAAGTCATTAGGTGAAGGGATCCACCCTCTTCGAGCCCGTACTTGTAAGTTTATACTCCAGTTCACACTTTGGGAATCTGGAGTTAGTTTGAGGATTGTTGTGTATTAATCCTTTTTTAGCTCTAGTGTGATGATTTGTCCCCGAACTCGGGTTTCACTTAGCGAGTGACCGGTCATATCACAGTCACTCCCTATTTGAATAAATACCACCTTAGGATGGAAGTAGCTCTCCATGCATTGTGATGGTCATATGATGCATTTAGAAATCACTTCTTTGGCTCAAAGAGATTCCTTTTATTGCTGAAATAAGGAAATATGGAAAAGTCAGCTGACTTATTACAAATTCAAATTCTAAAATGGATAAACTAGTTGCAAATAAAAAGTAGATTAAATGAGTAAATAAAACCTGTTATGTGTAATAGCGACGAAAACTTTTGCTGTTCCAAGCTCTCGGTAAAGTAAGACCGTCAACGGTCGATAATTTAAATATGACGTCTCCGAGCTTTCGTTCGATGACATACGGTCCTTCCATGCCGGTTTCATATGTGAAGGAATCGGGAAAATTCTCTTGAGGATGTGATTGCCGAGTTCAAAGGCTCGAGGTCTAATCTTGGAATTGTATAATCTGGTGACTCGACTTCGGTATGCGGCTGCCCTCAAATCAGCCTCTTCATGGTTCTCATCTAATAAGTCAAGGGATTTGGCAAGTAATACAGCATTCGTCTTAGGATCATGATATGTCACATGATAAGAAGGTACTTCCATCTCGACTAGAATAACAGCTTCTAAACTGTAGGGAGAGAGAATGGAGTGTGGCCGGTTGTGGATTTGTGGGTTGTCCGATAAGCCCATAAAGCCATAGGAAGTTCATCGACCCATTTGCCCCCGGCCTTTTTCGATCTTTTCTTTAGAATAGACTTTATAACTTTATTACAAGCTTCAGCCTGTTCATTCGCTTGAAGGTGTACAACTGCGGAGAATTTCTTCTGGATATGGAGTCGTTGATAGAAACTCTTAAATTCAACACTGTCGAACTATGCTCCATTGTTAGTTATGATGGTATGTAGGAGGCCAAATCGACAGATATTGTTGCGTACCATAAAGTTGATTACTTTCTTCATTGTGATAGTAGCAAGGGGCTCAGCTTCCACCCATTTGGTAAAGTAATCAACTATAACGATGGCGTACTTCGCACACCTTTGGTTAGAGGTAGAGAACCGATAATGTCAATGCCCCATACTGCAAATGACCATGGGCTGATCATTTGAGTTGTTTCGGTATGGATGGCTCTTGGAATCCAAGCGTGTTTTTGGCATCTATCGCATTTTCTGGCATAATATGATGCATCGCGATTTACAGTCTGCCAATAATATCCATATCGGAGCACTTTCTTAGGAAGGGCTTGTCCTCTGGTGTGATCGCCACATGCTCCTTCATGTACATCATGCAAAACTTATTTGATTTCGTCGTGGGAGATACACCGGAGTAAAGGAATGGAGTGCCCTCTTCTATAAATGACTCTATTCTGAATGGTGAACCACGAAGCCTTTGAAGAACTTGTCTTTTTTCACTCCTGCGCTCAGATAGGGTCCCATTCTCGAGATAGTTTCTAAACGGAATCATTCAAGACTCCTTATCGGGAATGCTTCAAATACCCAGCCTGTTTCCATCTGATCGATGCTCGAGGAAGATAATATCTCTACGGGAATGATTCCCATTTGCTATGACTTACCTGTACTAGCTAACTTTGTAAGGAATCGGCCTTCTGATTTCATTCTTGGGGTAAAAATAAATGGCATAATAATCAAAATGATCCAATATTTCCTGAACCCGAGCAAGATAAGCAGCCAGTCTTCGGTCTCTTGCCTAGTACCCTCCCCTAACTTGACATGCGACTAATTGTGAATCATAGTAAATCTCCACGACAATAATTCTTAATTCTCTGGCAAGTCTTAATCCGAGGTTCAAGGCTTTATATTCGTCCACGTTGTTAGTCGCACGGAAATCAAACTTTAAGGCATAGCATATAGATCGGCCTTCGGATTTTTCAAGTACAACTCCAGCACTTGAGAAGTGGTTCATTTGATGCACCATCAATATGTAGCTTCCAGACATATTTAGAAGATTCACTAGTTTCGGGAAAGTCCTCCAGGATAGTGAATTCAATAATGAAATCTGTTAGGACTTGTCCTTAAATGGCTCGCCTTGGTGTATAAGTGATGTCGAACAGACTCAGCTCGATATTCCACTTGAGTAACCTACCAGACGTCTCATGTCGCATAAGGACCCGTCGTAACGGCTGGTCGGTGTAGACGGTGATAGGACAGGCCTGGAAATACGGGCGAGCTTCCTTGAGGCAATGATAAGACAATAAGCCAGATTTTCCAGCTTCGGATAATTTCTCTCTACTCCAATTAGTCGTTTGCTAATGTAATATGCCGGTCATTGTATTTGATCTTCCTCTTGAATTAGGGCAGCGTAGATTGCGTTTTTTGACACTACCAAGTAGATGTACAATCTCTCATGATCAATAGGCTTTGATAGAAGGCATGGTGTGGATAGATGTTGAAGGAGTGCTCGGAATGTGCCCTCACATTCTGTAGTCCATTCAAAAATTTGTTTTCCTTTTCTGATCAAATTGAAGAAGGGAATGCATTTGTCAGTGGATTTCAAAATGAACCTGTTTAGTGATGCTACTTTCCCTTTGAGGCTCTAAACCTGCTTTATAGTCCCTGGAGTCTCAAGATTTCTAACTGTCCATATCTTCTCGAGATTGTCTTCAATTCCTTGAGCATTGATGATAAATCCAAGGAATTTTCCAGATGTGACCCCAAAGTGGCATTTTAACGGGTTGAGTTTCATTCTATATTCTCGAAGGATGTTGACATCGATTCTAGGTCTTTGATGTGATCAGTGGAAAACCGTGACTTCGTAAGCATGTCATCCACATATACCTCAATGCTAGCAAACATTCGATTAACTAGTCGTTGATAGGTTGCTCCAGCATTCTTGAGTCTAAATGGCATGACTTTGTAGCAATAAAATCCTAGATCGGTGATGAAGTTGGTATGCACCTGATCGGGTAAGTGCGTGGGTGTATGATTGTAGCTAGAATATGCATCCATGAAGGATAAGAGTTCATGTCCAGCCATTGAGTCTACAAGCTGATCGATTCAGGGAAGTGGAAAACTGTCTTTAGGACAAGCGTTATTCAAGTTTGAGTAATCAACACATGTTCTCCATTTCCCATTTGGCTTTCAGACAAGTATAGGATTGGGCATCCATTTTGGATATAATGCATCTTAAATAACCTATTCTTTTTGAGCTTATCTACCTCTTCCTTAAGGGCAGCAAATCTCTCTGTATCAATACCATGTCTTTTTGTTTGGCCGGGACATGCCACGGGTCAATATTCAATGTGTGGCGCACGAGTCTGGGCAGATTCCACACAGTCGGAATGTGTCCAGGTAAATATGTTGAGGTTCGTTTGGAGAAATTTAACTAATTCCTCCTGCATATGTTTACTTAGCTAAGATCCAATATCATTTTAGAATCATCAATATCATCGATCGGAACATCGATCATCGGCTCGACCAAGGAAGCTTGACTGTCCATACCTTCATCTTAATTTTCGGTATCTCTCGGGTCAAGACCCCTTGGGAATTGGTTGGGGTGCTCGGGCCTAGGCCTAGGCTTAGCTATTAATTTTCCGCAAAGCGAACGTAGAAAGATTCTTCCACGTCCTTTCCTTTTTCTTTTCATCGCGCCTTCCACAGCTCGGCAACATAATAGGCTCTCCAGTAGCCTAGTCCCCCTGAACGACTCCAACTCCATCTTCGTTAGGGTATTTTAAAGTCAGACACCAAGGGCAATGGCAGCCCTGAACTCAACTCGGGCCGGTCGGCCCAAGAAAGCATTGTATAGAGATTCCATGTCCAACACAACAAACTGTAATGTCTGGACATTACGGCATTCCCCCATTCCCAACTCCACTAGTGGCTCCACTATCCCAGTGGGTATAGTTGCACTTCCATTGAAGCCGTGAATGTGAGATTAGCAAGGCTTCTAATCCTTTGCTTCCATCTTCGTTAGATCATAAGCTCGCTTAAACAATATGTTCACTGAAGTTCCACTGTCCAATATGATCCTCTTCATCCAAGCAGGAACTATCTGAGCAGAAATGACAAGTGGATCAATGGTTGGGGCTTCGGCTCTGTTGACATCTCTGTCTCAAAATACGATTTCATCTGTCATCGTTTTCTGTTGCTTGGCCGGAGCCCCGTCTTTCAAACTACTGCGACATTCAAAGCTCGCATGCCTAATAGAACTGGCATACGACTCCATTTTCTTCCAGCTTTGATCGGTTGGATGAGGACCACCACTAATAGTATGAATCACTAGCCTCCCATCGGTACGAGCAGGTTCCTCCGGTCTCACTTGATTTGGTATTTGGTTTTGATTCGGTGGACCCTCACCTCTTGACTACGGCGTCCGGACAAACTGCTTCAACTTTCTCTCTCGTATCAACTTCTCAATAATATCCTGTAAATGACGGTACTCATTCATGTTATGGCCATAGCTGCAGTGAAATCTACAAAACTTCCCCATTTGAATCTAATTTTCGGACGATTGCTTCGGAGTAGGTTTTTTATATTAGATGGTATTACAAGTCTGCAAGTACACATTTTCTAGTGATGTATTTAAAGAAGTATAGTTGTCAAACATAGGAGGCCTACGTTGTGGTCTATGATTCTGATCCCGTTTTCTGTTTTGATTTCCATTGCCTTTCCATTGATTCTGTTTATTTTGTACGTTCAATTGCACCTTTCCAGAACTCTTACCGGTTTGTTCAACAATGTCATTGCTTTGGATTCCTTCCACATTGGGCACTACGTCATCCTTTTTCCTAGACTGTTTCGCATCCTCCCTTCTCAAAAACTAGGCTGCCTTGGAGTAGAAATGGTGTAATGACGTAGGGGTTTTATCGACCAACCAGTTGCCAAATTCAAAATCAGGATCGATCCTCTTAGTTAATGCCATCAGAATTGAGTTATCATTGGGATTACTTATCTCAGCATATGCAACGTGGAACCTCTCTAGATAACGTCTAAGTGTCTCTCCGGGAGCTTGAGTGAAACTATACAAGGTGTTAAAATCTTTCGGCCTTGTGACATGCATGCGGGACTGTTCAGCAAACTTTATTGCCAACTGGTCAAAATATGAGATAGATCGAGGTGGTAGATGGGTAAAGTACATAGTCGCTATGGCCCCTAGGGAGATCGGGAAACTTTGGCACTTGACCACATCATTGGCTCGAGCAGCATTCATTAACCGTTCATATTTTGAGATGTGCTGGTTCGGATCAGTGCTCCCTTCATAAATAGGTAGAGTTGGCACGTTGAATCACGGGGATGGTTCAGCGTAGAGTATATTATCAACGAAAAGGGTATGACTTCGAGAGATTCTCCGATCGTCATTGGTAAGGCCCTGACTTTCGCGGATCATCTGATGGATCATTGTCGGGATATCCGACATCTGGACATTCTATTCATGCTGAGCCAAGGTGTAGTCGGGTTCCACAATGCGATGATGGGCCAATCAATGGTCCATATTTCTCCTCCTTGGTCCTAGATCTTTAGGAACATAAGGTTTAGGAATATAATCCCGTTGATGGTGGGCTGGATCTGTTCTGTTCCGAGCATCAACTACTAGCTCAATAGCGGCGATAGCAGCACGGTTGTCAGTAGTATGATAAGGAATAGTTCCTCATCGGAAGGAGGGTTCAGTCTGATGGCTAATTGACGGTCCAACTCTTGGTTGCCTAAGATTTAAGGTGCTTTGATGTCTAATAGCCTGAGTATAGCTTCCGTACAGCCGTGGGCGCGTGGGTCTATGATGGTAGTAAGAAAAGGCTAAACTCGTAGTGGATGAAGAGGAAGCCTAATCCCTTCTAGATCTCCTTTGTCATTGTTGATTCAGTTGATTGATCAATTCCATGTTAGCACGGTATTTCTAAGTAAGCTGCTGGTAGCTTTGAGTCAGCTTTTGCATTAGCAGTTGAAATTCTTCCTTGGTGACAGGGCCTTGCGGATCTGATGTTTCGACAGAATTCTGGTCGGTAGGAGGAAGTTACAGGTGTTTTATCTGTCACGTCCTTCTAGATTTATAACTATTGATATAGTCCTAATGTTGACCATAGTAAATAGCAAAGATCTCTCCTAGACTTGGTGCAAATTTGATTAGGATAGAAGAAGTTCTGAACTTGAAATCTTGATCTTCTCCTTAAATTCTTGCAATCCAGTATCGGTAGTAGATACAATGAGCCGAAGAAAAACTGGGGTTTCTAGGTTAAAGCACCAAAGTGTTTGTACCAGAATTGGGCACAACACTCTTCGAATGTATTTGAAGAGATAAAGTGAAGAATATAAATGTAAAATGAAGAAGATCTAATAAACACACCAATCGGTAAATAAGAAAAATGCACAGAAACACGTTGATTTAGAGTGGTTCGGTGTATGGCCTACGTCCACTATGAAATAGCTGTCTTTTATGAACTTTTGCTTGGTTACAAGGAGTTTAACAGTAGAATTAAGTATGATAATAATTTCAGCAGAATCTGGATATAAAAGAGAAAAAGTCCTTTTCAGTAGGTTCTAGGCTGCTATTTATAGGCATAGGCAGCAAATATCTTGCCCAGAACTCGGAAGAACTCTTCTCTCACGTGGGTGGGCCCATGTGATCGATCCCCTGTTGTTTGGACTCAATCCATGATCGATATGAATGAAATTAGCATCGATCAAGATTTTTCCCAATCTAGTCGAGATCGATCATGAGCATTCATGTGGTTGTATGCAAGCACTTGTGAAAATTTGGCGAAAATTTAGACTTGTAGATCTCGAGTTACGATTGATGCAAGTTTGAATTTGTTGAGGGCAGTTGAGTTCGCATCGCTTCTGGGCATGTGCTTGATAGGTGACATGGTGCTAACTTTTAGGATCGATCCACTTTTCATGCCGAGTGACCGAGTCTTCCACTTCTATAGGCTTTGTTCGTATCGACCTGGTGTATTCATTTCGTATCGATGCCTTCATCTTCATTTCACATCATTTCTAAGGCCGCTTTGTACCGATGACTTAGGGCATGTATCGATAGAAGATATTACTTCGTATCGATTGTTCGGTGGCTCATTCGTATCGATCGATACGAACTGTGCAATTGGAATCGATACGAATTGACTTCAATTGATGGATATGGAGCCAAGTAAATGTGATGGATACAAAATGGAACTAGGTAAAGTGGATATGAGTTAGAGTAGGCATGATGGATATAAATGGGATCAATGCAAAATAGATGGATGCAAAATAGATTGATGCGAACTGATGGATAAGATCAGAACGTGCTTCTCACCAAATTTGATCGATCCATAACTTGAGCATACGACCTTCGATTGACTTGAAATTTGAAATGTTGGCTTTCATAGCTTTGCTTGTCATGTCATGTTAATTGTAGCTCGATCCAGACTCGAGCAAATTTACCAGCATCCATAGCAAATCTATGTAAACCATTTTTTGAGATGAACTATCTTTGATTTCCAATCAATTCCTTGGTATCCTGGCCTTGTTAAAAGGCGGGATAACATATACCTTGTGCGTAAACCTAATCTTAGTTTTACCGTTAACAAAGCCCTGTGCATTAGAAATGTGGACTTATATAACCTAGGGGCTAACAGTTGAAGTATAGGGCGCTACCCTACACAAGTCCCATTATTCGGTTCTCTATTCTCTAATCCTTGAGCCAGTTTACCCTCTCATGATTTATCTAATGGTAATAAGAACTATAATTTTAGTAGCAAAATTCTAGCCTAAATACCCTCTTTATTTCCTTGAAACATAATTCTTCATTAATGATTTAACCCTTGAAATATTTCAAAACAACGAAATTATAGCCCTTTATTTTATCCAAAATATTATGCCAAGATATACGCTTTTATAAATAGCTTTGATGAAATTCAAAACCATTTAGATATTGTCGCACCTCTAAAAATTACGCTACGAAGTCACATATAAACCATTTGAATTGATAAAGTGTGGCATTGATACACCCGTTGTGGGTTGTTGCACCCCTTTATGTAGCTATTATGTTAAAGAATCTGATTTAATAAAGCATAAGGCCATAAGGCCATAAGGCCAAAATCATTTATATTGCATAACATAAATATATAGGTTGTCGAATATAAGCGACGTAGCCTTTGGTTTGCATATTATGAAGCTTTAAAACTTGGAAACATGGAAATGCTGACATTGATACCTTCGGCATCAATATCATAGAGTCATTAATATCATTTATGTCAATATAGAGAATAGGTGGTAGTATTGCCATTTATATCAATGTTGGAAGCAATGTTTATAACCGGCATTGCTGCTTAAAGTAATTAATGTCAAAACTACTACTTGAGGCATTGCTGCCTTAAGCTATGGTGTCAAATATGAAGCATGCGACATTGTTTAAACCATGGTGATAATTTGCGGCATTATTATAGCCGACATGAATATAAGGCATTATTTCCATAATACCTTTATCCTTGAAGAAATACTAGCGGGATTAATAGCTATAACATAGATGGACCTCGGCATTGATTAATAATGATGTGGCAATCTCATAATTAACATAAAAACTATTTTATTTCTTTAAAAATCAATTTGTTTTCACCAACTTCAATCCTTTATCAAATTGCTACTAGATAATAAACTTCTTTATCCTTTTTAGAAAACTGTTATAGGTGAGTTATCGTTCATAAAATAATTTTGTAAACCGAAAAATTTATATTGTTATTTTAATATAATTATTAAGCTTTTCAAGCCTGATAAATTCATAATAATTCATAAACACTTTTGAAAAATCTTAGAAAATCACAATAAATCAAAATTAACATATTCTTTAACATATAAAATTTTAGGACAAAAAACATTATTTAATTATTTTTAATATTTAAAACCCAAAATAAATCATTTTGCTTACTTAAGAAATTCATAAAATATTCACACTTGCTTGGAAAAATATGAAATTAAAAACTACTTTTAAAATAATATCAAGATTGAAATTTCAAGTCAAATGGATGTTGTATACTATGTTTTCACTCTTAAAACCTATTAAGTAATTCCATAATAAATCCAATAATTAATCATTCAGACATATAATTATCAATCAATCATAACATGGCATAATAACAACATATGATCCCATTTTAGGCATAAAACCGAAACAAACAAGCAATATTGAGATGGGTAATCATTATTTACCTTGATTTGTGAAAGAGAAATGCGATTTGAGTTTATCTTTGATTTCCTTGAAGCTTTCCTTGTGTTTCCTAGTGTTTTCTTCTCTTGAATTCCTTAGTAATGTCCAGCCTTGAGTTTGATAGTGTTAGGTGAATGTAAATGAGGGAGAAGAAAATGTACAGGTTTATGTTTATGAAATATGGCCTATTTCCATTCTGCCCTTCACATGAGTTCCTTCTTCCTATTTAAGTTATAACCAACCTGGTTACATTATTAATTTAGGCATGACCTGTATTAATTATGAAATCTCATTCTCCTTATAATTTTACATTTTTTTAAATCTAATTAAATATCCTAAATAATGTTAATCATAATTAGTAGTATTATAGAACACCCTCCTGAAAGAATTTCGTCTTAGAAATTATGATAAGGTACTTAAAATAATCATGGACATAAAATATACGATAAGAAAATCAAGATAACTATCTCTAATCCTGCTCTGTGGCTCCCAAGTATAGTCTTTCACGTTGTCACTCCATTAGACCTTTACTAATCCGACTTTCTTGTTTCCTAACTTCTCCTCATCCCCAGCCACAATACGCAGTGGTTCCTAATAATTGTCATGTCTGGTTCTACCACTAAGTCTTCCAATACGGTTAGGGTGATAGTAGTCTCTAGATCACGACCACACTTCCTAACATGAGAAACATGAAAAACGTTGTGGATTTCCTCCAAACTTGTTGGTAACTTTATCTGATAAGCGAGGTTTTCGCATATTAATTAAATAGGAAATGGTCCAGAATATATCGGTTTCAATTTCCTTGACTTTTTAAATCATACCAGACTCTTCATCGATGATATTTTAACAAAAAATGGTCTCTAACCATGAACTCCAAATCCTTATGCCTTTTATCCACGTAAATTTTCAGTCTAGACCGAGCTTCCTTCATTCTCGCTTAGATCAATTCGATCTTTTCCCTGGATTCTCTCACCAATTCTGGACCATGAACTAGTCTATCTCCAGCCTCTAACCTGTATACGGTGATTTACATGGCCTTCCATACAAAGGTTCAAAAGATGCCATCCCTGTACTAGTCTAATAATAACTGTTGTAGGAAGATTCAACTAAGTGTAGATGGTCTTCCCACGATCCTCCAAAATTAACACACAAACTCTTTCCATTTTCCTATCTGTCTATAGATGGTAAGCGATACAAATCCGAAGCTTGATGCCTAAAACCGCTTGTAGACTCTCCAAGAATTCACTAGTAAATAAGGTATCTCTGTCATTGACTATACTACTAGGAATTACATGTAGTCTAACAATACTATTCATAAATAACTTAGGCAAAAAAGTTGTCGTCCTAGTCAATTTGACGACAATGAAATGTGTTCTCTTAGTCAGTTTATCCACTATAACAAAAATACTCTCATTTTCCCTGTTCGACATTGGAAACCCATCAACGTAATCCATATATATAGAATCTCATTTCCACAGTGGTATATCAGAAGACTGAAGCAAGCCACTTGGGTTATAATGCTTGACTTTCACTTGTTGGCAATTTAAACATTGCTTTACCTACAATCCTATATCCCTTTTCATACCTTCCTAAAAGAAACTTCTCTTCATGTCCTGGTACATCTTTGCTTCTCTAGGGTGAAGGGTAAACTTCGATCGATGAAACTACATAAGAACTTCCTTAACTCTGCTGCATCGGGAACACAATCATCACTTCTTTCACAACCATCTGTTTTGGTTAGGATAAAAATATTTCAAATCATTTAACTCAACTCCACCTTTGAGTCTTCTAATTCGTTAAACTATTAATGGGTCATCTTAATGTTTAGAAGCGATCGTTTCGTTCATTGTGAATCGAACTTCTAAACAAGACAATATAGTAGTACACCGACTAGAACTAGTCGTCGACCTTAACTGCATACTACAATTAGCCAATGCTTCTAAATCATAACACTTCTCTATTATGGCTAATAAATCATTCTGATGTTTTCTACTTAGTGCATTAGCTACTTTGTTTCCTTTCCCTGGTGTATACTCAATACCAAAATCATAAGATGCTATGAACTCTAACCACCTTCGCTATCTCATATTCAACTCCTTGAGGGATAAATTTCTCAAAGACTTACAATCCATAAATGACTCAAATCTTTCTCTAAAAAAGGATATCAAGAAGCACAGGCGATCCTTTTGCATAATGTGAATCGGATATCTAATATAATGCAGTCTAGGCTATCAAGAAGCATAGGCGATCCTTTACCTTTTGCATCAACACAACTCCTAATCCAATTATGCATACATCCGTATACACCACCAAATCCTAATTTCCATATGTGTAACATCACAAATTTTTATAACATTATTTAAGAGATTTATTTAGATAAACTAAATAAAACAATGAGTTGATAAAGGGATTGAGATTCGATTTAACTAAGGTAGTTGTGCCCTTTTAACTAATCAATTAAATGAAGGGTTTAAAATGAATTAAAGGAAGGGTATTATGGAAAAAATGCCATTTCTATATTACCTTCCTTATGCCGTGCATCTCAACCCTCGTTCATTTCTCATTTTAAAAATTTAAAAGCAAGGCTGGCCACCATTAACAAGGAAAGAAGAAGGGAAAACTAAAGAAAAGCTTAAGGAAACCAAATACTAATCAAATTAATTCAAATCTAAAGCTCATTAATCTCTAATGCAAAGGTGAATAAAGTTTACATCTCTAAACTTTTATAGTTTCGGTTTCAGGATTAAATCTGAATGATTTTGCAAAGATTTGCCACGTTCTTAAATGATAAAATGATTATATATACATGTTGATGATTTATGTATGTTTATATAGATTTCATGACATGTTTTAAGAAAGAAAATGGGTCTTAAATTTTATATGTTGAAGAGAACATATTAATTGATTTTTTAGAATTTTTCCAGAATTTTCCAAGATGTTTTAATAGTTATATAAAATTATTTAAGGAACGGGTCTTAATTGTTTTATATAATTATTAAGGAGAAAGGGGCTTTTTCAAAATTATTTAAATTTCCAAATAATGAAAGTTGGCAGCATTTTTGAATATAAAATTCGGGCAACTAATTAGATTTAGAAAAAAAGTTAGGTGGGGTACAAAAGAACTATTTTAAGTACAAATAAATATTTTTTCTACTATTTCAACTCTTTTGGTAAGAGCTCCCGCTTCTAATCCAAACCTTCTGACAAGGTCGAATGGTATCAAACCATTTGACTAGGTCAGATACCAATGTGCATGGTATCAAGAAACTGGAACGTAGTGAATTGGATGAATTCGAAAGGTGGAGCTTTTGAAGGAGATGAAACTTTGTTTTGGTTTTAAAGAAAATACGCCAACTAGCTTTTGTCAAAGAGATTTCGACTTTGTCAATTGGTTTAAAAGGAAAAAAATTTGATTAGTTTGCTTTCTTATTTTAAATGAAACCTTTTGAAAAAGTCGAAAGGTATAGCTTTCGACTAGGTTGAAAGCTTAGTTGCCGCTTCCAAACCTTTCGATATAGATGGAGTCATAGGTTATCTTTTGTTTTATAAAACTTATCACCTCTCTCCATTGATTTTGAAGGGTTTCGAAAGTATTTATTAAGTTTTTGAAGCAGCTGCTTTCGACTATAATGTTTTCCTGATCCATTTTTACTTGAAGGCATAATCCAAAAGTTTTTAGTCAAAACGTTTTAAAAGGTTTCAAAGTAGTTAACTTTGAATGGTTTCGAAAGGTTTCCACTATTTTAAATTGAACCCAATGTCTCCAAAAGGTTTGAGTTTTATTGCTTTTGAAAGGTTTATAAATTGTTTTATAGGGGAGTTACCCCAGGCTTTCGACGAAGTCGAAATTTGAAACCTTTCGACTAGGCCGAAAAGAAACCTTTCGACAAGGTCGAAAGATATGATTTTACAATGTTTTCGAAAGGCCATGGTTTAAAGGTTTTAAAAGGCAGATGTAATATGATTTAAAGCTTGTAAAAGGAAGGCTTTAAAAGGTTTTGATGGAGTTGCCTTCAATCACTTCGAAGGGTTTTGTTAATGGTTTTGAAGGAGTTACCTTCAATGTTTTCGAAAGGCTGTTTAAAGGTTATAAACAAAGGTTTCGAATGGAATAACTAAGCAGATACCCTAAGTGTTTTAAGTTATAAAAGACTTTAACTTATTTTAAAAGGATAGATGACCCTTATTGAACATCATCAGCATTATTTTGAATAAAGTACATATATATAACATGGAAAAAATAGCTTAAAGTAAAGCTAAAGCCATAATTTCCTTGTATATATATGGTTTGACGGACTAAATCATTTTGAAAAGGTTTTCAAGGAAAATTTTGAAGGGTAGTTAGCCCAGATATTTTGAAGGGTAGTTAACCTAAAATAAAATTCGAGATATTAGCTCATTTAAATTTGGACAGGTAGATCATTTTGAGGGCAGTCAGCTTAGAGGACTGTTAGTTTAGATAAGCGGCAATTAGCCTAGATATGAACAATTAGAACATAACAGACCTTGCTTCTTTTTAAGGACAGTTAGTGTACCATTTTTACCTGCTTTGGGCAGATATCCCATCATCTAGCATAAAAGAAATTGCTATTTTGGTATAATCAGTTTTAGGACAGATAGTCTAGAAGAGAGAGGTTAGCTTAGAATTTAGGATAGATGGTCCGGTATAGAGCAGATACTTCAGATATTAGACAAATAGTCTATTTTATTTCCTATTTTATCATAATAGATATTGCTATATTGTTATTATAATCAGTGGATTAAATAGTTTGTTTGCAGGAATTGATTTTTAAAATGTTTTAAAAAGAGATATTAGTGAGGGAAACCCATTCCGGTAAGCAGCATGGTCTCACTATATATCAATAAACAGAGATGTAATAGAAATTAGTCATACCAGGCTTTATGTTTTCGCTGACGGATAGCTAATTTAAGAATTCTGTTTTAAATTATTTTCGCTGTGTATTGAGATGGTTATGTCTATATTTCTTTGATCATCCAAGGGGGCATCTTCATATGCCGCTTTTGGCGTATTGTTGTAAATTATATTTGATCAATGCCTAGGGTTACATTTGGGGATTTTTGTAACTTGGACATGATATTATTTGAAATGTAATCACTAAAAATTATTGTTTTTGAAAATCTGTAATTTTGTTCGTATTCAAGTGTTTCTGATATTATGAATACCATTAACATTATTGTATTTCGTCACCAGAAGTTAGTACTATGGTTGACTGCAACATCCATAGTGCTTAGCTTTTGGCCTCCAAATACGGGGTGTTGCAACTGGGTATCAGAGCATAGGTTTATGGAAAATTTAACTAAAAATTGGTTTTGAGAACAAAAATTCAAAGAAATTAGAGTAAGATTTTGGGTTGGGTTAACGCTGTAATAACGTATTTGTATTTGTTATATATAAGTATGTGCTTTATCTCCATTCATCTATCTTTGATTAGGTTATCTTTCTGTATCTCATAAGGTTTGAATACAGATATGGATGGTGGAAGAAGCAGAGTTAACCAAGGAGGGGGAAGCATCGAAAGGAATGCTGGACTTAGTGTTGGGAGAAACCAAGGTCAGGCGGAGAATGTTGGTTCAAAAGACCCAAAGGTCGGAATGGAAGCCATGTATTAGTTTTTCAGGAATATTATGAAGGCAAGATTTGCAGCAGGAGTGTTAGGAGGAAAAACTGCATAAGTAGGGGTTTCAAAAGTTCCAGTAGTTAATCATTTCGCTAAGATGACCGCTGATTATCAGAAGCTAGGAGGGAAGCCATTTGTGGGAATGGAGGATGCCATTGGAGTTGAGAATTGGTTGTTGCACTGCGAACGGATTTTTGTAGATCCAGGGCTCAATAGCGAGCAGAAGAGAAATTTGGCATCCAGGCAACTTCAGGGAGCCAGACTATTTTGGTGGAATAGAGTAACAACAACAGTTGATGAGGAGATAGTAACTTGGGAGGGTTTCAGGAGGATATCCCAAGAGAGGTTTATGTCTATAATGTCAAGGTCAACTTTGATCAAGCGGCTTGCGGAGCTTATGCAAGGTGAGATGTCGTTTGTTGAGTATGCTAGGAAGTTTGAAGAGTTGGCCCACTATGGGTATACTTCTATGGATACCGTGTTGAAGCGGAATGAGAAGTTTATCAGAGGATTGAAGCCTGAGTTGGCTAGTGTTACTTTGTCTCATCTTAGAGATCCTTTTGATATTGTCGTAGAGATGGCTTTGAGGTAAGAAAAATTCCTTGAGTCTCTAAAGAAGAGCAAGGCTAAAGGGGACCGGGTTGGGTAGGGCCAGAAGAGGAAGTTCTTTTCCAAGAAAGGTGCTGAAAAGGGTAGAGTAGCCAAGAAAGCAAAGTCTGAAGTTGCCGCTATAAATGCGACAAGAAAGGGCACTTTGCTAATGAGTGTCGCTCGGGGAAAGTGAAGGATATAGCTAAAGGGAAGAATGTTAGGTGCTTCAAATATAACCAGATAAGCCATTATAGATAAGCCATCATAAGAACCAGTGCAAGGAGCCCATTAGAGATGGTAAGGATAAGGTGTATGCATTGGAGCCTGCCATTTCTAAGCCAACAGCCCAGGAGAAGGGAAAGGTTGTTCTTGGGGGAACGCTTCCGATTCATGGTATGTCTGTTAGCGTTTTATCTGATACTAGTGCATCGTACTCTTTTATATCTTTATCTTTGATAGATAAGCTTTACCTTGAACCCATATATGTAGTTGCTTCCTCACGGATTGTGAATCCAATAGGAGGGTATGCAACTCTAGGGTTGAGTTGTAACCGGTTTGAGTTTGACCGTTAGGTCATACTTTTGTGTGCAGTTTGCATGTGTTTGATTTTGATTTTGTGGGGTTTGGGATTATCCTTAGTATGGATTGGTTAATTAAGTACGATGCTAGGATATTTTGTCAGGATAGGAAGATATCTCTTAGACACCCGAAATGTAGCAATCGGATTGTTTTCACCATAGGAGGTTCTAGCGGTGCAGTGTTTACTTTGTTGGGTGACTTGGATTCAGATGATCAGTTGAGCCGAGTTTTCATGGTTAGAGAATTCGCTGATGTGTTTGAGCCTGTGGTTGTATTTTCGCCGAAATGAGCTATCGATTTCGGATAGAATTAGTTCCGGGAGTCGAACTAGTGAGTAGGCCACCAAGCAGGATGACCCCTTCAGAGATGAGGGAATTGAAGGTGTAGTTGGTGGATTTAGAGGGAAAGAGTTTTATTAGGCCGAGCAGTTCATCGTGAGGTGCATCGTCAGTGTTTGCTAAGAAGCTGGACGGATTGTTGAGACAATGTATCGATTATCGTAAGTTGAATGAGAGGATAATAAAGAATCGATATACATTACCCAGAATTGGCTGTTTGTTCGACCAGCTAAGTGGTGCAAATGTATTTTCTCACTTGGATTTGGCAACGGATTTCCATTAGCTCAAAGTAGCAAAGGATAATATACCTTTGACCGCATTCAGGACCAGATATGGATCATACGAATGGTTAGTTATGCCGTTCGGACTAATGAATGCTCTAGCTTTCTTTACGAATTTTATGAACCGAATTTTCCGAGAGCACTTGGATAGGTTTGTGCTAGTTTTCATAGATTATATATTGATTTAATCCAAAGATAAAAGAGAGCATGAAGTTCATCTTAGAGTGGTACTTGAGATGCTGAGGCAGCATCAGCTGAAAGCGAAGTTTTTAAAGTGTCACTTCTGGAAGAATGAGGCAAAGTTTATTGGTTTTGTAGTCGTAAAGGAAGGATTATCAGTAGATCTGACTATGATCGAGGTAGTGAATAGTTGGAAGAGACCTGAGACAGTAACTGAGATTAAGAGTTTCCTTGGGTTGGCGGGTTATTGTTGGAGATTCACTAAGGATTTCTTGCGGATAGCAGCACCGATGACTAGGCTGACGATGAAGGATGTGAAGTTTGTGTCGACCGATAAGTGTGAGGAAGCATTCTAGAGTTTGAAACGCTTATCGATCCATGCACCTGTGTTGGTTGTTCTAGAGGGGAACCAAGATTTGGTGGTTTATACTTAAGCGTGTGGAACATGATTAGGAGCTGTGCTAACTGAGGGATGTAAAGTGATCACCTATGCTTCTGGATAGCTTAGACTTCATGAAGTGAGCTATCCAACGCATGAATTGGAATTAGCTACAGTGATATTTACTTTGAAGGTGTGGAGACATCATTGTTTGGGAGAAAGGTTTGAGCTATATATAGATCATAAGTCGCTGAAGTATTTGTTCACTTAGAAGGAGCTGAACATGAGATAACAAAGGTGGTTAGAGTTCATAGCCGCTTATGATTTTGGGATTGAGTACACAACAGGGAAAGGCAACAAGGTTGCAGATGCACTTAGCAGCATACATCATAATGTTGTGTTGGCAATGATGGCTAAGTGGAAAAATATAGAAGCATTAGCAGATTGCAAAGTGCAGTGGAGATTCGAGGCAGGGTCTATTGGAAATACAGTTGTATTCTCTTGTTTAGAAGTTCGACCAGTTTTGATCGAACGTATTGCTTCTAAGCAGATAGAGGATCTTGTGTTAGTTAAACGGATCAGGAAGCTAACGGAAGGAGCCAAGAGCGATGACTTGAAAGATTTTAGTCTTGACCAGAATGGTGGTTGAGGAAGAAAGGAACATTATGTGTTCCAAGTGTAGGAAACATAAGCAAGGAAGTCATAGATGAATGCCATCATTCGAAGTTCACTATACATCCCGGAGGTACCAAGAGGTATCAGGATCGGAAGAGGAGTTTCTTATGTTAAGGAATGAAGTGGAATATTGGTTTGTGTGTAAGACAGTGCTTGAATTGCCAGCAGGCAAAGGCCGAGCACCAGATTCCGAGTGGTTTGCTTCAGCTGTTACATATTCCAGTATGGAAGTGGGATTCCATTTCTATGGACTTCATTGATGGATTGCCAAGGTCGAATAGGGAAAATGAAAGTGTATGGGTCATAGTGGACAAACTGACCAAGAGTGCCCATTTCATTCCAGTTAGGTCAAGCAAAACTGCACCTGTTTTAGCGAGATTGTTCATGAAGAATGTGGTTAGACTGCATGGGATCCAAGTAGTATAGTTAGTGGCAGAGGTTCCTCATTCAATAGTGAGTTTTGGAAGAGTTCGTAGGAAGATTTGGGAACCAAGCTTATGATGACTACCACTTACCATTCACAAATAGATGGGCAAATGGAAAGAGTTAACAAGATCTTGGAAATTTTGTTAAGAGATTATGTTTTTGATTTTCGGGGATCATAAGAAGACCGTCTGCATCTAGTCGACTATTCGTATAACAACAGTTATCAGACTAGTATTGGGATGGCACCATTTGAAGCTTTATATAGAATGCCATGCAAATCTCCCATATGTTGGTTGGAGACCAAGGATAGGTTGATTTTCGGTCCAGATTTGGTTAGAGAAGCTGCAGAAAAGATTGAGATCATCCAGGCTAGAATGAAGGAGGCTCAATCTAGGCAGAAGAGTTATGCAGATAAGAGATGGAATGATTTGGAGTTCTCAGTTTGGACTAGGTTTTTGTCAAAGTATCACCGATGAAGGGAGTGCTTAGATTTGGGAGATTAGGGAACTTATCTCCTAGGTTCATGGGTCCTTTTCCTATTCTTGAGAGGATCGAAAAACTCACGTATAGACTTGAGTTACCGAGCAGTTTGATTGGTTTCCATGATGTTTTCCATATTTCTCATCTCAGAAAGTGTGTTAGATATTGCTATTGCACCAACAGTGCTGGATGATTTAAGTGGTAGAACCGGACTTGACCATAGTGAGGAAGTCGGTTCGCATCATTGCGAGAGATGAGAAGAGGCTTAGAACCAAGATTGTTAGATTAGTCAAAGTCCAGTAGAATGAGGATAACAAAGATTGTATTTGGTAGGATGAGAGCAGGATTAGAGATACTTATACTGACTTGTTTTGATTGTATGTTTTATCTTCTTGTTTGTTTGAGCCTTATTGTAATTTCGGGGACGAAATTCTTTAAGGAAGGGAGTTTGTAGCAAGCCAGATTTTTGATAAAATTATTTAGGAGATTTAGTTAGATAAAGTAAATAAAATAATGTGTTGATAAGGGGACTGAGATTTGATTTAATTAAGGTAGCCGTGCATTTTTTACTAATAAATTAAATGAAAGGTTTACAATGAATTAGAGAAGGGGTATTATGGGAAAGAGGTCATTCCTATATCACCTTCCTTAGGCCATGTATCTCAACCAACGTTCATTTCTCATTTTAAAAATTTAAAAGCAAGGTTGGCCACCATTAACAAGGAAAGAATAAGAGGAAACTAAAGAAAAGCTTAAGGAAAGCAAATTCAAATCAAACTCATTCAAATTTCAAGCTCCTTAATCTCTCAAGCATAGGTGAATAATGTTTACATCTCTAAACTTTTATGGCTTCGATTTTAAGACTAAATCCGAATATTTTGCAAAGGTTTTCCATGTTCTTGAATGATAAAATGATTATATACATGTTGATGATTCATGTATGTTCATACAGATTTAATGACATGTTTTAGGATGAAAACCGTATTAAATGACATCCGTTAGCCTTTCGAATTTTTCTGATGACATAAAAAGTTATTTTAGAGACGGGTTTCAATTTTTAGAATTTTCTAAATTTATATGGAATTGTAATGAATTTTCTAAGAAAGAAAATGGTTTTTTTTACGGCAAAAATAATTATTGTTTGGATTCAAAAAATTTATATGTTGAAGAGAACATATTAATTGATTTTCTGGAATTTTCCAGAATTTTCTAAGATGTTTTAATAGTTACGTAAAATTATTTAAGGAATAGGACTTAAATGTTTAATATAATTATAAAGGAGAAAGGTCTTTTTCAAAATTATTTAAATTTCCAAATAAGGAAAGCAAGCAGCATTTTTGAGTATAAAATTACGGTAATCAATTAGATTTAGAGAAAAAAGGCAGGTGGGGTACAAAAGAACTATTTTAAAGTACAAATAAATAATTTTTCTACTATTTCAGCTCTTTCGGCAAGAGCTTCTGCCTACATTCCAATCCTTCTGACAAGGTCGAAATGTTTCAAACCTTTCAACTTGGTCAGATACCAATGCACATGGTGTCCAAAAACTATACGTAGTGAAATGGATGAAGTCGAAAGGTTTAGGGACGAAAGCTTAGAGCTTTCAAAGGAGACAAAACTTTGTTTTGGTTTTAAAGAAAATATGCCTGCTAGCATTCGATAAAGAGCTTTCAACATTGTCAATTGGTTTGCTTTCTTGTTTTAATTGAAACCTTTCGACAAAATCGAAAGGCATAGCTATCGCCAAGGTTGAAAGCTTAGTTGTCCCTTCCAAAAGTTTCGACACAGATGGAGACAAAGGTTATCTTTTGTTTTATAAAACTTGCTGCCTCTTTCCATTGATTTCAAAGGGTTAGTTCGGACATCAACATTTCATTGTTTTCAAAGGGTTTTGAAAGGTTTTATACAGGTTTCGAAGTAGTGTCTTTCAAGTCCCAAGTTTTTCTGATCTGTTTACTCTACTTATAGGCAAAATCCAAATGTTTTAAGTTCATACATTTTAAAAGATTTCGAAGTAGTTAACCTTGAATGGTTTCGAAAGGTTTCAACTTATTTTAAATTGAACCCAATGTCTTCAAAAGATTTAGTTCCATTACTTTCGAAAGGTTTATAAATGGTTTGATAGAGGAGTTACCCCAGGATTTCGACGAAGTTGAAAGGTGGAATCTTTCAACTAGGCCGAAAAGAAACCTTTCGACAAGGTCAAAAGGTATGGTTTTTCAATGTTTTTGGAAGGCTAAAGTTTAAAGGTTTTAAAAGGCGGATGTCATATATTTTAAAGCTTATAAAAGGAAGGTTTTAAAAAGGTGTTAAAGGAGTTACCTTTAATGACGTCGAAGTGTTTTATTAATCATTTTGATGGAGTTACCTTCAATGTTTTCGAAAGGTTGTTTGAAGGTTTTAAACAAAGGTTTCGAATGGAATGACTTGGCAGATAGCCTAAGTGTTTTAAGTTATAAAGGACTTTAACTTATCTTAAAATGATAGATAATCCTTATTGAATATTATTTCGAATAAAGTATATATAACATGGCAAAAATAGCTTAGAGTAAAGCTAGAGATATATTTTCCTTGTATATATATGGTTGGATGGACTAAATCATTTTGAAAAGGTTTTTAAGGAAAATTTTGGAGGGCAGTCACCCAAGATGTTTTGAAGGGTAGTTAACTCAAAAGAAAATTCAGGATTTTAGCCCATTTAAATTCGGACAGTTGGTCCATTTTGAGGGCAGTCAGCCCAAAGGATAGTTAGTCCAGATAAGCGGCAGTTAGCCCAGATATGAACAATTAGTTCATTTATTAACATAACAGACCCTATTACTTTTGAAGGACAGTTAGTGCATCCTTTTTACCTGTTTTGGGTAGATAGCCCATCATCTAGCATAAAAGAAATTGCTATTTTGGTATAATCAGTTTTAGGACAAATAGTCCAAAAGAGAACGGTTTGCTTCGAATTTAGGATAGTTATTCCAATGTAGAGTAGATAGATCATAATTTAGATAGATATTCTATTTTAGTTTCCTGTTTTAGCAAAATGGATATTGTGTATTATTATTATAATCAGTGGATTAACCATTTTGGTTGTAGGAAAAGATTTGCAAAAATTATGTTTTGAAAAGAGATATTAGTTAGCGGACACCCGTTCCGCTAAGCACGGGTCTCACTACATATCAGTAAACAGAGATCGTAACAAAAATTATTCATACCAGGCTTTATGTCTGACTCAAAGTTTTGTTTCCCATTAAACTTCGGGTGCTCAAAATATGATTTGAGTAGGCTGAGGTATAGGTTTCAGGTTTTAGTAGATTTTGGCGAATAAAGCATCCAAAGATGAGCATGTGGCTGACAAATAGCTAATTTAGGAATTCTGTTTTAAAATTTTCCATTGTGTATTAAGACAGTTATGTCTATGTTGCTTTGATCATCCGAGGAGGCATCTTCATATGTCGCTCTTGGCGTATTATTGTAAATTTTATTTGGTCAATGCCTAGGATTACATTTGGGGATTTTTATAACTTGGATATGATATTATTTGAAATACAAACACTGAAAATTATTGTTTTTGGAAATCTGTGATTTTTTTTTCATATTCAAGTGCTGCTGATATTATGGATACCATTAACATTACCGTATTTCGTCACCAGAAGTTAATACTGTGGATCACTGCATCATCCATAGCAGTTGGCTTTTGGCCTCCAAATAGGAATGTTGCAACTTGGTACAACTAACATAGGCGCATTGATCAATAAATGTTTTAGCTTCAAGAATCCCTACTCACATTTATCGGTCCAAGCATCCTTCATGTCCTTCCTTGTTATTTTGGTCATTGGTTCTATAACACAAGAGAAGTCCTTGATGAATCTCTGATAATAGCCAGCCAATGAAAGAAAACTCCTTATCTTCGTGACCATTTCGAGTCTCTTCCAAGTATTAATAGCCATAATCTTTGTTGGGTCTAATGACAACCCTTTTTTGAGACTACATGACCAAGGAATTTCACTTCTTTCTTCCAAAAATGATATTTTGAATACATCGCTTTTAATTGATGTTGCCTCCATGTCTCAAGCACTATTCTAAGGTGATTCTCATTATTTTTCTCATTCCTAGAATATATTAGGATGTCATCTACAAATACTAATAATAACCTATCCAGATGCCCTCAAAAGATTCTATTCATGAAATGCAAGAAGAAAGCAGGCATGTTAGTCAACTCGAATGATATTACCAGCCACTCGTAGGAACCATATCTTGTTCAAAATGCCATCAAACGAATGCTAACCTCCACCACACTCAACTGATGGAACCCTATCGCCAAATCCAATTAGGAAAATAATTTGCCTTCACTCAACTGATCAAATAAATTATCTATTCTTTTTAGGGGATATCTATTCTTTATCATCTTCTCATTTATCCTACAATAATCGATACATAATCTCAAGGACCCATCTGGTTTCTTTATGAAACACCATAGCCGCTCCCCTAGGAAAACTGCTTGGTCTAATGAAACTCTTTCTTTCTAAGTCCACCAGCTGCACCTTTAACTCCTTCATTTTAGTAGGTGTCATTCTGCTAGGTGGTCTACTTATGGGTTTAGCTCTAGGTACAAGATCTGTTCGAAACTTATTTGCTCATTTTGATAGTAATCTTGTTACTGGCTCAAAGACACCTGCAAACTCTCGAATGACAAAAACTCGATTCAACTCGTATTCCTCCTCCATTTCACCCAATAAAGCAAAATGATCAAAATTCGAGTTCTCCACTGAGCATATAATTCGATTGCTACTATTATGGTGTCTTAGTGATATTTACATATCTTGGAAAAATATCCAAACGTCATATTTTCTTGACCAATCCTTACCCAATACAATTCCAAAGCCCATAAACTAAAACACATGTAAACCACAAGCAAATATATGATCCAACAACTCAACTTTAATTGGTCACATCTCGTCCCAAGGGTTGCATACCCTTTATCGGATTTGCAACCCTTAAGGAAGTAACAAGGTATGACGGTTCTAAACTAAGCTTATCTACCAAACAATGAGAGTTAAAAGAATATGATGCACTAGTATTGTAACGACCTGGAATTTTCGATCTCGAAAATTCCAGATAGTTCAAAAAGGAAGAAAAGTGATAGAAGAAGAACAGAAAACAAAACTCAGAATCTCACATTCGCAACGGGTCAAAATATAATATCAAATAATAACAGTTATACAAAAGAAAACTGTATCTGTCAATTTACATTTATTTACATCAGAGTTACCCCATTTACACAAAACACTGGACAGATAATATCAACATATCCCAGATAAACTACAATATCACAACGGAATACACTCCATACGTTCCTGTTATCCAGCTCACCTCCTGAGCTCCAGAACGTCCTTACTTGAAAATCTATAATACTCGGTCTGACCCGAGCATTATATCAAAGTAACACCCGGGTCAAGCTGGAAACCAGCGTGAGTAACCCATATAACAAAAGATACGAATGCATACAACCTTTTAAAACCCGGGTAACTCGTATCTTATCACGAGTTCTTAACTTGCCACAATCAAAACTTATTTCACACATAATCCTTTAAGTATCATTACATAATTCAAATGGTCCAGTTTACTTAAATTATTCCATTCCAGTCTACAGATTTCACATATCAATTCGTAAAGAGTTATAGTAGATTTCAAAACGAAGTGGTTTCGGGTATTTACTAATACCCAACCCCGGTCTCTTTGAATCCCAAGACATCTTAACCCAAGTTATTCAATTAAAAAAATTCAACTTTAAATGCAAGATGTCATTTTACGCAGTAATTAACCATCGATAGATAACTACATTGTCACTACTTAATCCAATCATATCACAAACATTTCATAACAGAAATATCAAATCATTCAAGGCATTCAATATCATTTAATCATTCGTAAGCAAAGTTAAATAGTCACACCGTTCCAATAAATTAAATTAATTTCTTTAATTACTTTTAATCATGCCTACTTAACATTAATTAATTATAAACCATTATTAATCGGCCCTTAATTATCCTCTCTAATTACCTTAGGTAATTAGCCTTTAATTAATAACTCAAATTAATTAACCTTCAGCTATTCACGTTACATTTATCCTTAATTTATTTCTAACAATTAATTATTCTATAATAACTTCATTAATTAATTATCTTTAATTAATCACATTCATAACTAACTTCTTTAGTTAATCAATCTTTTAATTGATTACACTAAATAATAAATCCTTAATTACTTCCCTTAAGTAATTAACCTTTAATCACTTTTATCAAGTAAATATCCCATTTGTTAACTAACCTCCCTTAATTAATCTTTAATTTCTAATTAAATTAACTAACTCTCAACAGACTAAACCTTTAATTACTTACATTAAGTAATCATCAATCAATAAATCATATTTAGTAATAAATCACTAACTATCCACCTTAATTAATGACATTAAGCAATTATTTCTAAGCTATAGTAATTATCATTAATTATTTACATTAAGTGATTAATCCTTAATTAATCATCTTTTGATTAACTGAATTAATTACTTAATTATATTAATAAATCAATCTTTAAAATTGATTTCACAAATTCATTAAACTTTAATTAATTAATCAATTAACCATCCTGATATATTAAATAATCTGTACCTTTATTTAATTACAACTTTAGTTCACCTTAAAATAACAATTTGAAAACATATTAAATTTTGGAAATTTGTTTAAAACTTACTAATGCCTTGTTTAACTTGGTTTGCATTAACTTTGAAACATACCCACCTTGATAAGCTTTAAAACTTCTTTAGTTCACAAAAATTCCGGCCCAAACAATAATCCCCAAGCCAAACGAGATATAGCCCAACCAAACCCCGTAGCAACCCTCGTGCGCTTCCCAAACCCAAACTGCTTCGAGTCATACACGAATCCTTCTCGATCCAAAATCGAGAAACCCTCATCTCCCAAAAAACCAAAAACAACCCAACTCAGTTGTGCACACGTGCACATGCACGGCAGCCTCAAGCCTCTCCGACCAACATCCTTAACCTCGACAAGTCGTCGATCATCTAGCCGTTACATTCGACTACTCAGATCAACGATAATACTGGTAGAACAAAAACCGAGCACTCGAACGAACATTAGAAACCAACCCAAACAGAAGAACCACCCCAGTCATCATCTCGAACCACCGGTACCCCTATCGACCTCACCAGAGCTTCATCCCACCCCCAAGCATTGATTCAACTTTTTGCTCCCTAGTTTGATGCCTTCTAGACATCACCAGACCTCGAAATCAAATGTTGGCCAAAACTACCCATTTAACCCTAACTCGCCACCGACAGAACGCCACGGCCACCTAAAAATTTCACCACTAATTTTCTGATGACCTCCTACATGCAAGCTACTACCGACAACAACTTTGGCCCTCAACTTGCCGCTGTTCACCAAAAATCGAGCAATTACTCAATTGCGTTCAACATAAAATTTCCCTTGATTTACAAACCTAAAAATCTTGAAATTAATCTCAAAATTCACCAATTTTTAATACGACTTAATTAATATAATTCAATCATAAAATCAGGATGATCGCTTTTTCCCATTGAATAAGATTTTCACTGTAATCCCTTCATCCAACAAATTACTAGACAAATTTAGCTTAAATACATTTTTACAAATAAAATGTTGTGATAAGAACCAAATAATCTTTAAAGATCATAATTTATAGGAGATTGGAAAGGAAGAAATTAATTTTGAACTGATTTATAGCCTGTTAATGTAAGAACAGTGATCTACATATATATACACAGACATTCAAACTCAATCAGTTTCATTTTATATACATCCAGGCAGATTTACAATCATGCAAACATTTTCCACAACTTGCTTTAAGTTTTTATCATGTGCAATCAAAGTTAGACAGATTTAATCCTTAAAATGTTAGTTACTCACCCTTCGTTTTGAACAGAGCAGCACTTGCTTCAAAATAAAACTGTTGCTATCTTGATTTTTCTTTGATCTCCTAGATCCTTGATTTGAGACTACTACTTGTTTTTTCTCAGGTTGACCTTGAAGAAATTGAAGTTGTTGTACAGCTTTTATTTTTATTTTTAGTCTAGTTAAAAGATAAAAGAAGATGAAAAAAAAAAGATAAAAGAGATGGCCTGATTTCTTTCTAAACACATAATTATATTTTTAAAATAAAAAAAAAATTGCCGCTTGTTGTCATGCATGATATCCAATATTACAAATGTTTAAATTCATTATTGTATTAATTAATTATGTTTTTAAATAAATCATATGTTATGTTATATTTATTTATATATAAGACTATCTTGATTTTTTTTTCAAAAAATTTTCAAACCTTTTTATTAAATCTTGGTTTAAACTTAAGTTATTTATCTTGTGTTTAAAATTTTAAATAGCTCTTGAAAACGGGTTTTCTATCATTTTAAATAGAATTTAACTTTAACCACCCTTTGAAAATTATTACATTCAAATTAACGTCTCCTAATTACTACACGTATACATACATATACACTTATATACTTATATGTATATACTTGAAATTTCCAACATTATAATGTTTGCATATATATATATATATATATATATAGACACACACACATAAATATATATATATACACACACGTTAGCCTCCTACAAAATTTATCATTCCCAAAAATTTATAAATGCAATATTCATTATAGTTTTCAAATCCATTTAGATATATCCATAAAAAAATTATTATTTTTAGTTGTCAGGATTCTGTTTGTTTAATCGCATAAAATCAATATCTCAGTAGTAAATATCAGTTAATTATCCAATTAACAGATAACCAAAATCCAGGTTATCACATTCCTCCCCCTTAGAATCTTTTCGTCCTCGAAAAGAAATGGCAGAATTTATCCAATACTTAAAATTAGATAAAGCACTTTTGATCATTTTTAAAACACTTTAAAATCTATATAATGTTACCAAGAATGGTTTTTATAAAAATAATTTTGTAACTCAATGTCTCAACCAGTCCGTCCTTGTTCTCACAGAAATTCGGTCATACGTTGATCAGGCGTAGGACTGAAAATCTATAAGTACTTGGTAAACCCGTTTTCAACACCCAGTGAAAATACTTGGGAAAATATTTTATTGAAAATATAGAAAACATTTTTAAAAATAGAGGAAACATCTTTGGTGAGAATTCTCTGGAAATCATCACCCCCATCCACGGTCGCAGTTAACCCGACGTTGCCATCCCGGCAAAATCCATAGATAACTGTAGGCACTCAGCGACCCTTGATTACGCCAGGAACCCGCTACGGATCGCAGTTACATCTTGAGTTACGTTTCCATCATAGAAAAAGTCCATGTAACTGTAGGCATCAGCGCCCTCGAATTTCCCTGCCAAAAAAATGAAACTTCTCCACTCCCACATAGGTTTCAGACTACATCAGTCAAGTCCCAATGTAGCCGTAGGCTCTCACGGCCTCTCGACTTTCGCTATGTCTTCATAGGTCACAGTCTACCGATGTAAAATCAAACGTAGACTGTTGGCTCTTAACAGCACACACGACTTTCACTATATTACCATAGGTCGTAGCCTACCGATATAAAATCAAATGTAGACTGTTGGCTCTCAGCAGCACATATGACTTTCGCTATGGTCTGTAGTAGATCGCAGTGACATCGAGCTACACTGTCGTCACAGCATAACCCAATGTCTCTATAGGCATCAGCGCCCTCGACTTTCGCTACCCACTACACATAATCCTCAGGAACTAGTTTTTCCGAACTCCTCATAGAATCAACTTTAGAACCCCCCCCCCTTAGGGCTCAAGGCAGTACCACTGTGTGACACTCTTGAGAAGTTCATTTCAAGGGAGCGTCTTTTTCCCCAGAGCCAATCTCAAAACACTTTATACTATATTCTTATAGTATCTTTCAAATCATATCCATTATGATTTTCCCAAATTCTTCTTTACACAAAATCGATTCCCTAAACCGATAATTCATAAACTAGGCTTTTCAAATTTCCAAAATTGATTTTTCCCAAAAATCAAAATCCTTTCCAAATCCATAGGTTCCAAAAACCTTATCTCCACAATCAATCTTATAAGATCCTTTATATTTAAATATATATAACTATAGAAATCTTTGGATCACTTCATACCTGTATAAATTCTCTTTATATTTCAAATACTTTCAAAAACCTTTTCTTCTGGCAATAGATTCATTAAGGGGAGATTTATCTTTTATAACAAAGGTATATAACTTTGTTTATTTCAAACCAAATATTCAAATTTGATTTCTCTTTTATAAATATATTAACCATATTACTTTCTTCTTAAAAGTAAATTTCTACCATAGAAATATCCAATTTCCATTTTATTTCATCCTATATTTCACAAAATATACTTTTCATTTCAAAAACCATTTTACAGTTCTTATTCACCAATTTCAATATCAATTTCATTCAAATCCGTATGATGTACACATATCATCCATACGCTGTCTCAAGCTGATCTCTCACTTGATCACACAATTTCACTTCCGAACTAGTATCGTCCACCCGACTTCCTAGTGCAGTCTTAAATCTGGTTTCTTAATCGAAAACCGTCATTCTCCTTGCATAGACTAACTATGATAATGAATATCCAAAATCAATCGAAAATTCATATCTATGTCCGCTGTCAAAAATCGAGTGAAAAATCCCAACTTGGAACGATTTATTATCTCAAAATTCTATGCTCGAATCTGGATCAAATCACTATGAGAATAGAATAATATACGTACATCCTACGTATTTATCTTCATTGATTATTTACTAAATCAATTTCTCCTTTCTATTCACATTCCCTTAGATCTTTGTTCATTTATTCACTAATGCCTCAATCCTCATTTGGATTATCACCTCAATTCTTATCTCAAATGGATATTTAATCATAAACAGTTTGCACTCTGACCAGCTTAAATTTAGAAAATAGCTTGAAGAATTTAAAAATAGATAAGTAGTTGAAAATAATTATTAGTTTGTAAAATAGCTGTAAAAAGTTAAGTAGTTGTAAAATAGTTATAAAATAATTAGATAATTGCAAAATAGTTGCAAATAGTAATTAGTTATAAAACAGTTGAAAATAGTAATTAGTTTATAAAATAGTTGTAAAATAGTTAAATAGTTACAAAAATAATTATAAAATAGTTTGGCTTTAAAAAGAAAGAATGTATATGGTAAATAGCTTTGGAAAAATAGATTTAAGAAAGTTTACACTAAAACAATTTATTTGAAAATAGTTCGGAGCCAAACTGTTCCACTTCTCTTTGAATTGATTCAATCCCAATTCAAGTTGAATTGGCCTCAATATCAATTCAAATTAAATTATCTTCCATACCCATCCCACATTCAAATTAACTTCCCGTTTGAATTTGAACTCATTCATCTTCAATTTCATTTCAAATTAATCCAATTCAAAATTTTCATTTGAATTTTAAACTCATACATCTTCAATCACAATTCTAATTAATTCAAATCAAATTCAATTTGAACTAATTTAATTTAAATCTCAACTTTGAACCATCTCGAATTATATAAATTCAAGTTAAATTTTCAAATGTGGTTTAACCTCTCAACCCGAATTAACCTTTATTTTAAATCTTTAAATAATTTAATTTTGAGTCAAAATTTAAAAATTCCATTTTAAATTATCTTTATTTATCTTATTTCAAAGTTCAAATAAGAGTTCAAAACAATTTTATCTTTAAAATTCAATTTATTACCCAATTTTATGTTTCAACCTTGAAGCCGATTCTTAAACAATTTTAATTTAGGAGTTCAATTCTTAACATTCAAATCTTAAGTTTAAAGTAATTCCATATCCTTAATTCAAATTAAAGTTTAATTTCCCTCAATAATGAATATATTACCTCAATCCATTCTTCATTCATTTAAACAAATTCAATTCACAGTTTAAAGATTATTAATAACAATAGGACGATATCATCCAGTTTAATTTAAAACATCCATCTATTTTCAATTTCCACATCTCTCAAACCCATTTTGAGATCACACAAACTCCCAATTCAAATCAACCATTTAACTTCCCAAGTTAAATCTTAATTCATATTGAAATTTCCAAATCGGATTGTTCATTCAAACTTATTTAACTTCTTCTAAGTTAAATTCAATTTAATCCCATTACGTTACTCAAATTTGAATTCCCACTTCAAATTTCAAAATTCTTTCCCACTTATAAGTTTAAAACTTATATCACTTGGGTTTTACATCACACTTCAGGGAAAATCAAAACCGTAGAGTTTATTTCAAATCATCTACGATATTATATACATCCACACATATATGCATATTTACTTCTTGGCACATCAAGCCAAATTTTAAAATTAAAACCACCATTGGTTTTAATTCAAAAAAAATTTCTTTTAACATTTTGAAACAATTCAAATTTTCTAGACTTAGGTTTTAAAACTTCACAATTTAAAACCCACTTCAATTTACAAGTCGTACTTATCTAAAGGTTACTTCCTTAAAACATTTCATCTTTGCTTAATCATTAACAAACATTTTATAATTTTGGGATAATAGCCAAGGTTATTACAACTGGAAACCAATTCACTATTATCTTATTTTAAAAACTCTTCTCCAAATTCAAGATTTTAATTTCAGTTTGGTTGTATTTCTATTACCACTTAATTCTTATTATTTTATTTAATTCCAATGATTTAATAGCCAATATATTTAATAATTAGAAAAATTATTTCTTTATATATATATATATATATATCAAAAGATAAACTTATATAAAAATCATTTCTAAAACCATTTAAAATCTTTATATAAGAAAATAACAAATACGCCCTCATATGCTACACTCACTCATTCTAGGGTACCACTGACCCTATCCTTAATGAGTAAACCCACCAAAGCCAAGGTCCTTGCTTAACCTAGCTCTAGTACCAAATGTAACGACTTGGAATTTTCGATCCCAAAATTCCAGATAGTTAGAAAAGGAAGAAAAGAGATAGAAGAAGAACAGAAAATAAAACTCAGAATCTCACATTCGCAACGGATCAAAATATAATATCAAATAATAACAGTTATATGAAAGAAAATTGTATCTGTCAATTTACATTTATTTACATTAGAGTTACCACATTTACACAAAACACTGGACAAATAATATCAAGATGTCCCAGATAAATTACAATATCACAGCAGAATACACTCCATACGTTCCTGCCATCCAGCTCGCCTCCTGAGCTCCAGAACGTCCTTACCTGAAAATCTGTAATACTCGGTCTGACCTGAGCATTACATCAAAGTAACACCCGGGTCAGGCTGGGAACCAGCGTGAGTAACCCATATAACAAGAAATACCAATGCGTACAACCTTTTAAAACCTGGGTAACTCATATCTTATCATGAGTTCTTAACTTTCCATAATCAAAACTTATTTCACACATAATCCTTTAAGTATCATTACATAATTCAAATAGTCTAGTTTACGTAAATTATTCCATTCCAGTCTATAGATTTCACATATCAATCCGTAAAGAGTTATAGTAGATTTCAAAACGAAGTGGTTTTGGGTATTTACTGATACCCGACCCCGGTCTCTTTGAATCCCAAGACATCTTAACCCTAGTTATTCAATTAAAAAAAATTCAACTTTAAATGCAGGATGTCATTTTACTCAGTAATTAACCATCGATAGATAACTACATTATCACTATTTAACCCAATCATATCACAAACATTTCATAACAGAAATATCAAATCATTCAAGGCATTCAATATCATTTAATCATCCATAAGCAAATTTAAATAGTCACACCCTTCCAATAAATTAAATTAATTTCTTTAATCACTTTTAATCCTGCCTACTTAACAGTAATTAATTATAAACCATTAATTAATCAGCCCTTAATTATCCTCTCTAATTACCTTAGGTAATTTCTCTAATTACCTTAGGTAATTAGCCTTTAATTAATAACTCAAATTAATTAACCTTCAGCTATTCACCTTACATTTATCCTTAATCTATTTCTAACAATAAATTATTCTATAATAACTTCATTAATTAATTATCTTTAATTAATCACATTCATAACTAACTTCTTTAGTTAATCAATCTTTTAATTGATTACACTAAATAGTTAATCCTTAATTACTTCCCTTAAGTAATTAACCTTTAATTACTTTTATCAAGTAAATATCCCATTTGTTAATTAACCTCCCCCAATCAACCTTTAATTTCTAATTAAATTAATTAACTCTCAACGGACTAATCCTTTAATTACTTACATTAAGTAATCATCATTCAATAAATCACATTTAGTAATAAATCATTAACTATCCACCTTAGTTAATGACATTAAGAAATTATTTCCAACCTATAGTAATTATCATTAATTATTTACATTAAGTGATTAATCCTTAATTAATCATCATTAGATTAATTGAATTAATTACTTAATCATATTAATAAATCAACCTTTAAAACCTATTTCATAAATTCATTAAACTTTAATTAATTAATCAATTAACTATCCTGATATTAGATAATCTGTACCTTTATTTAATTACAACTTTAGTTCACCCTTAAATAACAATTTGAAAACATTTTAAATTTTGGAAATTTGTTTAAAACTTACTAATACCTTGTTTAACTTGGTTTACATTAACTTTGAAACATACCCACCTTGATAAGCTTTAAAACTTCTTCTGTTTACAAAAATTTCGACGCAAACAATAATCCCCAAGCCAAACGAGATATAGCCCGACCAAACCCCGTAGCAACCCATGTGCACTTCCCAAACCCAAACTGCTTCAAGTCCTACAGGAATCCTTCTTTATCCAAACTCGAGAAACCCTCATCTCCCCAAAAACAAAAAAACAACCCAACTCAGTCGTGCACACGTGCACATGCATGGTAGCCTCATGCCTCTCCGACCAACTTCCTTAACCTCGACAAGTCATCGATCATCTAGCCGTCACATTCGACTACTCAGATCAACTATAATGCTGGAAGAACGAAAACCGAGCAGTCGACCGAACATCAGAAACCAACCCAAACAGAAGAACCACCTCAGTCGTCAGCTCAAACCACCAGCACCCCTGCCGACATCACCAGAACTTCATCCCACCCCCAAGCATCGATTCAACTTTTCGCTCCCAAGTCCGATGCCTTCCAGACACCACCAGACCTCGAAATCAAATGTTGGCCAAAACTACCCATTTAACCCTAACTCGCCGTCGACAGAATGCCACAGCCACCTAAAAATTTCACCATTAATTTTCTGATAACCTCCTACATGCAAGCTACTACCGACAACAACTTCGGCCCTCAACTTGCCGCCGTTTACCAGAAATCGAGCAATTACTCGATTTCGTTCAACATAAAATTTCCCTTGATTTACAAACCTAAAAATCTTGAAATTAATCTCAAAATTCACCAATTTTTAATACGACTTAGTTAATATAATTCAATCATAAAATCTGGATGATCGATTTTTCCCAATTGAATAAGATTTTCACTGTAATCCCTTCATCCGGTAAATTACTGGACAAATTTAGCTTAAATACATTTTCAAAAATAAAATGTTGTGATAAGAACCAAATTTTCTTTAAAGATCATAATCTATAGGAGATTGGAAAGGAAGAAATTAATTTTTGAACTGATTTATAGCCTGCTAATGTAAGAACAGTGATCTACGTATATATACACAGACATTCAAACTCAATTAGTTTCATTTTATATACATCCAGGCAGATTTATAATCATGCAAACATTTTTCCACAACTTGCTTTAAGTTTTTATCACGTGCAATCAAAGTTAAACAGATTTAAACCTTAAAATGTTAGTTACTCACCCTTCATTTTGAACAGAGCAGCACTTGTTTCAAAATAAAACTGCTGCTATCCTGATTTTTCTTTGATCTGCTAGATCCTTGATTTGAGAATACTACTTGTTTTTGCTCAGGTTGACCTTGAAGAAATTAAAGTTGTTGTACAATTTTTATTTTTATTTTAGTCTAGTTAAAAGTAAAAGAAGATGAAAACATAAGATAAAAGAGATGGCCTGGTTTCTTTCTAAACACATAATTATATTTTTAAAATAAAAAACAAAATTGCCACTTGTTGTCATGCATGATATCCTAAATTACAAATTTTTAAATTCATTATTGCATTAGTTAATTATGTTTTTAAATAAATCATATGTTATGTTATATTTATTTATATATACAACTATCTTGATTTCAAAAAAAAATTAAGAAGAAAACATTTCAAACCTTTTTATTAAGTCTTGTTTTAAACTTAAATTATTTATCTTGTGTTTAAAATTCTAAATAGCTCTTGAAAACGGGTTTTTAGTAATTTTAAATAGAATTTAACTTTAACTACCCTTTGAAAATTATTGAATTCAAATTAATGTCTCCTAATTACAACACATATACATACATATACACTTATATACTTATATGCATATACTTGAAATTTCCAACATTATAATGTTTGCATATATATATATATATGTGTGTGTGTGTGTGTGTGTGTGTGTTAACCTTCTATAAAATTTATCATTCCCAAAAATTTATAAATGCAATACTCATTATAGTTTTCAAAGCTATTTTGATATATCCATAAAAAAATTTGTATTTTTTTTAATTGTTAGGATTCTATTTGTTTAATCGCATAAAATCAATATCTCAGTAGTAAATATCAGTTGAATATCCAACTAACAGATAACAAAAATCCGGGTTATCACAAGTATCAAACAATACTCTAACGGGTATGCCATGAATCAAAAGCAAACCTCCCATCATAGACTTTTCTTTCTCCACCGCTGTTAGCCCCGACGCAGAGGATTCCAAAGCAAACACTTCTCCTTTATCAACCTTAGCAGGTTCTCTACGTCGATTCTTGTAATGCACTATTTGGTCATAGTTGAAATATTTGATGTTTTTCTTTCCAATGACCATCTTTTCATCCTCGGAACTACACTCATGAACAAATTGTGCTTTCCTGTCACACGTGAAGCAGACAATATCAGATTTCCTCTTCTTGGAAGCTCCACCCTTCTGAGCTCCCTTTTTGTGAAAGAACTTTCTTTTCTGACTTTGACCGCTCTGAGCCTATACCGGCTTGTTATTACTCAATAGTGCAAGCATCTCTTTGTTCCTTAGTTTCATCTTCACTACTACATCACAAGGTTCTCTAAGTTGCGCTAACATTGCTCTGGAAAGCTCTGGTTTCAATACTTTAATGAACTTTTCATTCCTCCTAATTGCCGTATCTATTGTGGCATATCCATATCCGGACAGCTCCCCAAATCTGGTAGCATATTCAAGCGCTAATATATCACCTTGTTTCAACTCTAAAAAATTTATAAGTAAAGTTGACTTGGCTATGTCAAGCATAAACCTCTCTTCAAACCTCCTGAACTCTGCCAAGTCAAATTCTCCTCCGATATTCCCATAGTTACACTATTCCACTAGTACAACACAGCTTATTGCAATTGCATGGATGTTAGTCTCTTCTACTGCTAATCTTTTAGGTCTAAATAGTACAAATCCTTTGACAATGCAACAGCTAATTCTCAACTTCAATAACATCCTCCATTCCAATAAATGACTTTCATTTGAGTCTTGCATAATCCCGACTAAACAGAGCATAGTTGTTGACAACCGAAACTTCAAGACTTGCTCCTCCATTACCACCAATAAGTCCAACTACAACTCCAGCTTGCATCATGTTGACAAAGAACTTGAAGATATCTCCTATGTCTACCAGCGGTGTTCCGGCACCCACATTAGCAGCTATTTATCGACCTAAACTCCTCCTGGTGTTGGGCCTGACCTTTCCGTTGGTTGTGGTGCTTCCTCCATTGAGACTCACTATTCCATTTCCTGCCTCCATATCTTACTTTTTTTAAATCTGCATTCAAACCTTACTAAGATACAGAAGAACAGTCTAAGAGAGATTGAAGAATAGTGATAAGATATATACTTATACATAGCAAATACAAGTACCTTGCTATAGCTTTATCCCATATCCTAATCTCATTCTTTAATCATTTGGATTATGCTTTCAAAAACTATTTTAAAGTTCAAAATTATTTTAGTTTAACATAAACCTTCGCTCCGATACCGAGTTATAACATCCCCATTCTAAGGCCAGAAAATAAGCGCTACTTATGTTGAAGTCATCAATAGTATTATTTTTTGGTAACAAATGAGATCAGTTAATAGAAACTTCTCGAAATTTTAGTCATTTGAAATTGGAATATTTAATTGATTTTAAATATTGAAAAGATAATTTATAGGTTAAATACCTTGAATTTCAAATATAGCAATTTATTGGATAATCAAATTATTGAACTTAATAATTGAACTTGTTTAAAGAATTGAATCTTAGGTTTTAAGTTGGATAAAAAATGATTTCAAAGCTTATTTAAATTCTATTTAATAAGAATGAAGATAATAAACTTTTGATGCTAATTTAATAGTGGTGAATTTGGTTTTCAAAAATAATTCGTTTTAATTAACGAGTAAAAATAGCCTTCTGGGACACTATCTCGGATTTCGATGAAACTAATGTCATTGGATCCATAATAGCGAGTTATTGTATGCCGATGATTCTTGGGGTAATCGAACGTATCGTTTGGTCATGCAAGATTGAAACACATAGAAATTTTTTTTTAGGAATTTATATAAAATAACTTGGTTTGAAAAGCTATCTTCTGCATAGGATCGAATTAGGTCTTGAAACAAGTTCCATTGTATTTAGAATATGGGCATAGCAGATAGAACACCAGGCTGCACATCTCGAAAGAGGCTTGGAAATTTTGGAAATTTAAAATTTGATATTTTTAATTAAATTCTAACTTGGCCTCATCAAACAGTCCTCTACGATCAGACCCACCAGAGGCACTTTTAAGCCACCTTAACAGAAGAAATATGCGTGACAACGAGACGAAGAAGATCAACAGTGGAGATGGGCTGTTTCTATCGGAGGCATGAGAAATCGAGTCATAACTGGAAAGGAGGAGGTTTCAGTTTTTAGGTGATTGCGATAGCATGAGGGATCGGGAGGCGGGGGTTTTTAAAGTAAAAAGGTCAAGGGAGGTGAGAACTCCCCGGTTGTGCTGGAGTGTGACGTAGACGATAGTGGTGGGAATTAACAGATAAACGAAAATGTGTTTTTGGGATTTTAGGGATGGCGGAGCAATTTTAGGCAACGTGGCCAACGACGTGGGGTAAAGGGCGATCGAGGTTAACTTGTGTGAGTATGGGGTGGTGGAGGCGACATCGAGTTGAATATGCATTAGGTGGGTTTGAATTTCATGAATGGGAATTAGGAGGGACGAGGAAGGTTCGAACATAATTAGATGTTAATTATGTAATTAATTGTTACATTGTAATTTAAGATATCGAGAACTTAAAATTTTAATAACTTTTACAAATGAGGTCCAATTGAGGTGCGGATTTTTGCATTGCACACATAATGACTTAGGATCCCTGATGGAAATAGTTTGGATGAATTTGAGACTATTGAAATTTGGGCTAAAATCGAACGTCGTTTGATTTTAGTTCCAAACCGAAATGCCTCGGCGACAACAGAAATTTCGATGAGTTAGACTCAACTTTTCGGTTAACTAGTATGATATATAGTAAATAAAAATCGTTGAATGATTGTTTGGATGATTTACTAGTTTATGTCATAGGTTTGGATATATTCCCACCTTTGTAGCGGATGAGACCCTATTACCTTTCCATGTAAGAGTGGATGACCCTTTGCATCTATTCCTGCCTCGAGGTCATATACTGCATATGTTGTATGGGAAACAAGTTGGAGGGATCCAACGGGATTCCTCACCACTGTTTATTATATATATATATATATATACATACATACATACATACATACATACATACATGTGTGTGTGTGCGTATGATATATATGAGCTATGATGCAGGGAAATATGTTAAAGAGTTCCAACGGGATTCCTCGCTATTGTTGAATTTTTTCAATAGTATTTCTTTTATATAGATCACTGAAAAATGAACCTAATTGTGGATATTATGGTTATAAGATATATGTTTGAAAACTAAAACCCAGTAATGATATAAAATCAATATCGATATTGGTTAAGCATTGGGTGGCTATTGGCCTTAAATTAGAATTTTGAATACTATAAATTTCCATTGAGTTGGAATTGGTTTTGAGATGGAAAATAATTTTAAATTTGAAATTGGGTTTTGAAAATATATTATTTTAAAGTTATTTAATTATATTAATATTGTTTTAAAGTTATTTAATTATAATAATATTATTTTAAGCTTCCTCGATTATATTAGTATTATTTAAAGTTATTTGTTTATAGTTAATATTGTTTTAAAGGATTTATCAAAATCTTAATATTTTGAAAGGTTGATTATTTCAAGAATAATTATGATTTGAAATTAGTAATAAGGATTATTAACAAGGATTTGAAAATATTTTCTATTATTTATAAAAATGGTAAAGATTAGTTATTATTATTTATTTAATAATATTTTGAAATTATTAATTGTTATTTTAAGAAGACGTTTTAAAGTTAATTTTTCATTTACTTATAATGTTAATTATTAATAATTATTATTATGTAATGGTGTTTTCAAGTAAATGATTTTTAATTATTTATAAATGTTTATGAGACCCATGAATAGAGTTGTAAGACTTGGATTTTATAAAGGAGTTTATGAAATGGTTTGAAGACTTAAGGGAAGATTATATACAAGGTGAAAAATTTATAAATGGTTAGATATTTATGAATGAATTTTAGAAATGGGTTTATTGATATATAACGAAGTATTATAAATGGTTTTATGGATTTATGAAGGGTTTATAAATTATTTTTGAAATGTAAAAAGAGTTTATAAGTGATTGAATTTTAATAATGGATTATTAATAGTTTTTCGAAGATTTATAAAATGGTTTATAAATGGTTTTGGAGAATGGTATGGAATTTATAAATGATTTGAGAGTCAAATAAAAAGAAAATCTTTCCCAATTTTGTAAATATTCTTATACTGCAGAGATAAGAATATGAGTGCATTTTCTTTAATGCAAGGTGTACTATTTGTGAATATACTTATACCATTGAGATAAGTATATGAATATTTTCTAAGTATTGAAAATATCGGGATTTTGGATATACCTTTGTAAGTATTTTTATACAATTAATTTACAAAGGGATTTTAATGAATGGTAGATTTATTAAAGGAGGCAAGTGGTTGCTTATGTGCTTATCTAGTGTTAGTTTTCACCTATGAAATAAATCTTTGTTTAATGCTTGTTTATTTGATAGTTAAATAGCCGACTATCAAATCTTAGCCTAAATATGCAATCCTTCTTAATTTTGATGGTACGGAAATATTCCCTATTTAACACCGAAGGATTTTAACTCAGGAAGTATCTAGGAAAAACACAAGAATTATATGATACAGTTAGCGTTGGTGGTGCTATACTGTATGTATAAACTCGTTTTGTTCTTCCAGGAAAAATGATGAGGAGACCCGTCCACTTAGACATTTAAGGGGTGATCCCCGCTTTTCTGTATTATTGATTATTTCCTAAAGAATCGGTATTGAGCATTGTGAAAAACCGATGATTGGTTTTTGGAGCGCCAAGGAAGCGGAAGAGTGTACTCATAAGAAAAGACGCAAAAACCGAGATCACTCCGAAAACCATATACAGTGTTACTCGGTGGAAATTCTATCGAATTATAAAATCGTCGAAAAATTTCAAAATAAGTTTAACAGCAAGCGCACGGCGTGCTATTGAAGTACGTGGTGAGTACGGGTCGATCCGTAGGGAATTGTTGATTTAAATTTTCTATTCAATCAAATTATACCAAAGTCAAGTGAAAGTTAAGCTAGAGAAATAGAAAATTAGCTAACTAAATAAAAGAAAAGAGATGCAAATTTAAGAGCTAAATGACAATTTAAAGAATAAATCCACTCTCTAGATCACATAGTTCAACATATATGAAATCATGATCTCTCTTTTATGGTCATTAGTGCTTTAGTTGATGTGCTTATCATAAGTATGACATATTTGTGCTATTGATTAGCCAACATAAGCCATCAAACTATAACACATCCCTTAAAGCATTTATTAACTTTCATGAAACTTGATAAAGAAAATGAAAATGAAATCTATTTTAAGTATAGTCTATTAACTATCGATTTGAAATATAGACATCAAATTTGAATTTCATATCGCTTTCTTATGCTATAATCATATTTTGATGAAGAGGCATTTGTGTTGGTGATTGTTTAAGCATAGCATATTCGGTGTCAACAATATAGGCTATCAAATTCAAAGCAAGAATAACAAATAAAACACTTCATTGATCATCACTAAGCATAAAAAAGAGCATGAATTAACAAATAGTTGAAGCTACATAATTAGATAGCTTCATTACCCCTAAATTGAAGGGTTTAGCCTCTCATATTTGTCATTTGATTAATAAAGGTAGCTAGCAACATCAAAGCCAAAAGTAAAGAAAAGGAAAATGAAAGCTAATGGAAAAAAGATCTACTATTCTACCTGCATAAAATAAAAGAGATCTACACTACAACGTGAAAGGAAATAAACAAGAAAAGGAAAAGAACATGTATTAAATTGCATAAAAAATAATTATATAAAGAAGAAATGGCTAAGTAGCCATGAAAAGAAAGAGAGCTCTCATATTATTTTGATCCTAAACTAATCTAAAGAGAGACTAAGAAAGAAGGAGGTTACATGAACATAATGGATTATTTGTACAAAAATGAAACCTCAATCCATAATTTGAGAAATGTCCAAAATTCCCTTGTGGTAGTGTGGATGCCAAGTAATCATTAGCTTCTACTAATCATCGTTTAAGTGTACATGAAACCATTAATTCCATAAGCATGTGCATTAGCCTCTAATTTGTATATTAAGGTGGTGGGTAGGTGGGGTCCTCCATGGTCTTCATTTGGAATTATTTCGGTTTTCATTCCATTGTGTTCTTTTTGTGCATGCATATCTTCTTCATGAAACAACTTGTAATTGAAATCAAATTCCTACAAAATAGTACGGAAATTTCTATGTAAATTTTCTCAAGTTAATTTATGCACAAAAATGACTATTTTGCCCTTGGATGAAGATGAATATGTGACAATTTGGAATTAATATGCATTTTTGTTAAAAACAGTTAAAATACCTAATATTATCATTTATTTAATATAAATATAAAAAACATGGTGGTAAAAATATGCACATTTACGTGCACATCAAACACCCCGACACTTATCTTTTTATTCGTCCTTGAATAAAGAAAAAAAACTAAGATAAATCTGTTTTCGTAGGGAGCACAATTGCATTGAGCATATGCAACAAGCCGTTAAACCTCTGGGTGTCCTCAGTAGAACGAATGTTGTCTAGTGAGGGTTTTTAGCGAATACTACCCACAAATTCCAAATGCAAAGTGAAAATATTTACAAAATGCAGGATTATTTACAAAGAAATGAATGCAAATTTTTGAAAATATTTACAATGAAGGATTCACTTTTAAATCGACACAAATAAGTTAAATATAGGTTTCGGTAATTATCTTGAAAATTTAAGTCATTTACTCGTTAAAATTTCCAACATAAATTAAGTTATCATAACAAATAGACTATAGTTTAACTTGCTGTTTCGGTGGATAAGAAAGTGTACCAATAAAATCAAATAACAAGTCAAATCAAATAAGTTAAAAATAGTGCTCGAATTTCAATTGCTTATTCTCTCTTGTATTTTTGAAAACTTTATTGATATTTACAATATTTATATGCCTAACTCAGGTAAACTAAGGCTAGATATATTACCCATGCACTGCCTTGCGGACTTATGTAAGGGGAATACAGAGCGTGGCGAGTGAACACCGAGTGTGAACACGTATGAATTATAGGCATTATTAATAAAAGAATTTTTATATACATACATCTAGCTCAGATAAACTGATGCCAGATATATCGATCATGCACTGCCTTTTGGGCTTACGTGAAAAAGGTATAGAGCGTGGCAAGTGTAGACACAAGTGTGTACACCTGTCGACCATAGGTGTTAATAGAATATACACACACACACACACACGAAAATACAAATGTTTTGTTTTTTTTTTGTTTTTTTTTTTAAAATGAGAGAGAGTTTTGCAAAATCATCTTAGCACCATTTAACTTAGAAGCAAAAAAATGTTATATCCTTTACTTTAAGTTCAACCACTTTTTAAAACAAAGATTTTCAATTAGGATGTATTTCATAATTAACACGTATGAATCTTCCTATATACTAGTTAAACCATTGTTATTTGTAATCAAACTTCATTTTTATTTTTGTTAAGACGAATAAATTTACAGAAATTTTAATTTAATAAATCAAAACCATATATTTATCTTATAGTGTTCCTTTAAATAAATCAAAAGAATTTTTTTTTGGGATCTTTTTGAGGGTTTTTTAAAAGAAAATGAAAAAATAAACCATGAAAATTAAAAAAAAATGATGATTAGTCTCCCCCCACACTTGATTTTGACTGTGTCCGCACAGTCAACCCAGAGAAAAATAAAATAAAAATCCAACATTTACATGAAAGATTATTATTTACAAGAGATGAGAAAGTATACAGTCAAAAAGTAAATGAAACGGTCTAAGGACCGATTCATTTGTCTCGTCAAATGTGTGAGACACAACTTAAGCATGAAAAATCAATCGTAAAAGATTTCGAAGTTGATTGTCGATTTGGAAAAACATATTTTGTTTTATTAAAAATTGAATGAGTTGTTTTATTTTCGATGATTTTTGGGTAATATAATGATTGATTGAAATTCAAGTTTATTTTCATCAGATTGAAATTCAAGTTTGTCATTGAAAATTCTTCAAAATTATTGATTTTAAAATCAAAGTACTAATTTAAATCTTCCCCGTCGGAACTTAACAACTCGTCATCCAAAAGTCCAAAAAATTCGTGTTTATTAAATTCGTCTACCTTTGTTGGATTATCAACAAATTCATTGTGTATCTCAAGTTCAAAATCCAAAGTTGTTGCGTTCAAAATTTCAAAATTGAGAAAAGGAAGATCGAATCTTAAATCACGTTTTTCACCCTTAAAAGAATTGAAATCCAATTCAATTACCGTATTTTCAACAACTTCGTTAAGATTTTCATTTTCAATTTCAAAAGTTGTTGTTTGAAAATCATCGAATTGGGTAAAAGATGGATTATCACATGACTCATCACATATTGGGATTTGGTTTTGTTTTTCACGTTGTTTCATATATGTTTTAAAGAACGAATCCGTATGTTCATCGCAAATTTCGTGCATTCGCTCAACAAAATCCAATTTATAGTTATTAATTTGAGAATTTTTGATCTAGATTTGTTGAGAATAAAAAATTTCACTCATATCATAATCAAGATTATTCCCATTGCCCAATTTTTTTGAAAAATAGATCACATTTCCATTTTGATTTTGAAACTTATTTTCGAGTTCAAAGTTGAATTGGCATAGCTTATCATCATGAATTTTGAATTGAATTCAAATTTTGAAATCCTTGAAAACTTTGACTCGAGTTATCGCTGAAATACGAATTACACAAATCATTTATCATTTGATTTTGTTGTGTTGAGATTTCAAGTAGAGTTGAAATGTTATTTTCAAGATTTGAAGGTTGGTCATCGTTTTGAAAACTTTATTGTTTAAAATTTGAATTGTTTATACAAAAGTTGTCATTAAAATATCCATACGAATTTGGAGTGAAATCGTATGGATTATATCAATTGTCATAACTATTGTAAAATTCACGTAAGTGGGGAAACTCGGATGTTCAAAATGTTTGTGTTTTTTTTGTAAAGGAAAAATATTTACAAATAAAATTTATTTTTTAGAAAGAAAATTGATTTTTTTTATATTTCAATTATTATTTTTTTTGAAAAGATTTTTTTTTTGATTTTTCTAATTTTTTTATATTTTTGAAATTTCAAAGAAAAAGGATTAAAAATTCAAAGGAAATGGAATATTTACAATTTATTTAGTTTTGGATATTGAATTTTTTTTAATATGCATGAACTAATGAAACTAAATGAATGTAAGGGTTAATTACAAATGATTTATCCTAAGTTAACCCAAAATTGTATAATCACAAATTGTCTTAAATCAACAAGATATTTTTCAGCCAAGTAACATACATGATTTATTGATGCACCACGAATCACCGTAACAATGCAGCCGAAGGTTTAAGTACCTTCAGAGGAACAACCACTATAATATTTACGAATCACCGTAATATTTATAAATGGTTATTACTCTGCTGTAGCCTAGACACCGAGAAATTAAATTGTTCAAAGAAGACAAATTGTCAATATATAATTAAGGATTATAGTTGTCTAACCGTTATTATTAATCAAAATTTTAGGATGAAATGCAAAATAGAAATTAAACGTGTATTAACAATGCATCTACGAATGGATTTTTGTTTTTGTTTTTGGATTTTTGATTTATTTATATATCAATGCAAATGCAAATAACCAACAATGCAAAATGAATAAAAACAAGAGACAAGAGTGCATATTTTTTTAGCAAGCAGATTATTTGGCAAGCAGAGCAGCAATTTTCAGCAAACTAATCCCTTCTGCTTTGGCAATCTGAAACTAAAAGCACGATATATACAATTTATTTAGTTTTTTTTCAGTGGAAAGAAAACCTTACTTTTTTATAAGAATTTTTATTTCAAACTTCACAAACAATCTTAATCAAGACAATCCCTAAAGCAATTAAAATAGAATAGCCACTTCCAAAACACTTAAACCCTAATCACTTAAATCAAGACAGCCAACACTAAAATAAAAATTATGACCCGGCCCAAAAACTCCGAAAACAATTAAAATAGAATTGCCATTACACCTACACCTTGTCGTTTGTTTCTTTCTTTCTTTTCAAAAGATCAACTATGCAGCAGAATAAAGGATCCCACCCAAACTCAAAAATTGAAAATCAGGGTTCAGCTTGCTGTTAGATGGCGCTCAAGTGTTCGAATTATTGTTTGATGATTGTGAGGTTCAGATTGGCGAGGCGATTGTGTGAAGGCGAGTTGAGTTCAGGTGTGTGTTCGATTGGGGGTAGCGGTTTGATGTTGTTCGACGTTGGGTTGTTGATGGAAGTCGTGAATTGCGGTGGAAGTCTGATTGTATTCGAGGAAGGAGAGCGATTGGAATTCGCGGGTTTGGGTTCGATGTGGATGGTGCTCGCAATGCTTTGAGGGCGGAGGCTGTTTAGAGTTTGGGGGATTTCGATGCGGCAACTCGCAATTAAAGTTGGCGATTTGGGAATGCTCAGCGATGGATTTTGATGGTCTGGAGGGTGGCAGGGAAGTTGTTACTATGGGGGGTGAAATGTGTATAGAAAGGTACTGTATGATGTGCACTGGTTATGTTGACTGTCCACGTGCGTTTGTGGATATGAAAGGAAGAAGGCGAATTGAAATGGTGTATGTCAGGGCAGTGGGTGGTCTGACTGAGGCAAGTGTAGGGAATTGAGAAGTTTTTGGTATGTCAGTGAGCTGTTTCTGCTGTTTGGTAGAATGTGATTGAGTGCAACAGTTCGATGGTTTTGTGGTGAATGTCAGTATGTCTGGTGGTGGAGCTGCAGTAGTGTGTGGTGGTGATAGTTGTTGAAAAAAAATGATTTCGTTATGGTATATGGTTTTGCTGCAGTAGTGACAGGAGAGTATGTTGTGATGTAAGTAGCAGTGGAACTGTGGAAGGTTGTAATGGGGGTAAGAAGTGGTTAGCAGTGATGGTTTGGTTCAAGTGGGGGTGCAGTGGTTGTATCAGTGGATGGTCAGAGGTGATTGAAGGTTGGACTGATGTGCACAGTTGCACAATGCACTGGAATGATTTCAGTGGAGATGTAAGATGATTGAACCTGTAGTTGTGATGGTGACTGAGTAGAAGGAGGATGTATATGTGCAGGCGGTTGTGGTAAGGGATGGTGAAGATGTGGGTGTGTAGTTGTATACGAGGAGCAGTGGCTGTAGGCAGTTGCACTTGTGTTTGTTGAAGGCAAGTTCTATGGTAAAGAAGTGGGATGATGTGGTAGAGAAGTGGGCCAGTTTGGTGGAATGGCACAGTGATGATGTGCACAAGGTGGTGGAGTGGTATTAGTGAATGTTAAGAAGGTGAAGCAGTATGGTCTAATGTTGCTGGTGATGTGTGTAGGGGAAACTGTTTGCTGGGTAAGGATATGTGCAGTCGAATGTAAAAGGACTGTGATGTCATTGAACTGTGGGCTGAGGGGTTGTTGCAGTAGATAGGTGATTTGAGATGCGGTAGTATGTGTTGTAAGAGGAGACAGGTGATGTAGCAACGGGTGTTGTATTTGCTTGACAGTGAGATGGTGATGGATGCACAGTAAATGGAAGTATGGTATGCTGTGGGTTGGGGTTGTGAGTGAGTTTGTGGTGGAGAAGAATGTTTTGGTTTGTGGAATTAGACGGCAGAGCAATTTCGTTTGATAGGCAGTGGTGAAATGCAGAATGAAGATGCACAGAGAAGAGCAAATAAAGCCAATGCAATGTTTTTTTTTTCTTTTTGTTGATGTAAATTGTAAAATGAGAGGTAAAGAGTAAAATGAAATGCAAATCGTAAATTAAATGGAATAAAATATTTTTGTTTTTGTTTTGAAATTGTAAAATAATTTTTTTTTTAAAATATGAAATGCAAATGCACAAAACACTAGAAAATAACAACAAACACGCAAACAAAATGCAAATAAAAAACACAATTTTTTTTAATGCGAACAAACACACAAAAATCAAACGAAAATAATTCGAAAAATAGAAATTCAAAAATCAAAGAAACTCCCCGGCAGCGGCGCCAAAAACTTGTCTCGACGGAAATTCTTTCAAACTAGAAAACAATTGAAAATTTTCGAAATAAATTTAACCGCAAGCGCACGGCGTATTATTGAAGTACGTGGCGAGTGCGGGTTGATCCACATGGAATTGTTGATTTAAATTTTCTATTCAATCAAATTATACAAAGTCGAGTGAAAGTTAAGCCAAAGAATTAGAAAATTAGCTAACTAATTAAAAGAAAATAGATGCAAATATAAGAGTTAAATGATAATTTAGAGAATAAATCCACTCTCTAAATCACATAGTTCAATATATATGAAATCATGATCTCTCTTTTATGGTCATTAGTGCTTTAATTGATGTGTTTATCATAAGTATGACATATTTGTGCTATTGATTAGTCAACATAAGTCATCAAACTATAACACATCCCTTAAAGCACTTACTAACTCTCATGAAACTTGACAAACAATGAAAATGAAATCTATTTTATGTATGGTATATTAACTATTGGTTAGAAATATAGGCCATCAAATTTGAATTTCAAATCACTTTCTTATGCCATAATCATATTTTGATGAAGAGGCATTTGTTTTAGTGATTGTTTAAGCATAGCCTATTTGGTGTCAACAATATAGGCTATCAAATTCAAAACAAGAACAACAAATAAACACTTCATTGATCGTCATTAAGCACAAAAAAAGAGCATGAATTAACAAATAGTTGAAGCTACATAATTGGAGAGCTTCATTACCCCTAAATTGAAGGGGTTTAGGCTCTCATATTTGTCATTTGATTAACAAATGTGGCTAGCAACATCAAATAAAAAAATAAAGAAAAGGAAAATGAAAACCAATGGAAAAGAGAACTACTATTCTACTTGCATAAAATAAAAGAGATCTACACTACAACATGAAAGGAAATAAACAAGAAAAGAAAAGGAACATGTATTAAATTGCGTAAAAAATTTATATAAAGAAGAAATGGCTAAGTTGCCGTGAAAAGAAAGAGAGCTTTCATATTATTTTGATCGTAAACTAATCTAAAGAGAGATTAAGGAAGAAGAAGGTTACATGAACATAATGGGTTATTTATACAAGTATGAAACCTTAATACATAATTTGGGGAATGCCCAAAATTCCCTTGAGGTAGTGTGGAGGCCAAGTAATCATTAGCTTCTAATAATCATCATTTAAGTGTACATGAAGCCATTAATTCTATAAGCATGTGCATTAGCCTCTAATTTGTACATTAAGGCGGTGGGTAGGTGGGGTCTTCCATGATCTTCACTTGGAATTATTTCCGTTTTCATTCCTTTGTGTTCTTTTTGTGCATGCTTATCTTATTCATGAAAGAACTTGCAATTGAAATCAAATTCCTACAAAATAGTATGAAAATTTCTAAGTAAATTTTCTCAAGTTAATTTATGCACAAAAATGACTATTTTGCCGTTAGATAAAGATGAATATATGATAATTTGGAATTAATATGCATTTTGGTTAAAACAAGTTAAAATACCTAATATGATCATTTATTTAATTTAAATAGAATAAATATGGTGGTAAAAATATGCACATTTACATGCACATCATATAGTTCTATGGAGGAGTTTCATGATATATATTGAAATGTTGGAATCCATGTATGGTTTTGGGACCCGTTGGGGTATGGGAATCCATGTAGGATTCCACAATCTATTTTGATGGCGGTGCATGAGTTGGAACGCTAGACGTAGCCTCATCAGCGAAAATGTCTAAAACTAGAGATAGAAGGCATGGCGAATAGGGTTGGCAAACCCATAGGGAGCAGTCGATTCCATCTGGACATTACTGACAGTTGTTATGTGTTACCCAGTATCCTGACCCGGCTATATTGAACTGATTGCACAAGATAGATTCAACTGTTATCAAGAACGATGACCGTGGAGCAATGGTTGCATGACCCAAAAGTAAAGTATAGATGGTTGTATGAAGCCAGAGTTGGATGGAACTGGTCGATAAACAATGCAGGATGTTTGAAATATGGACTTGACTTAGACTAGCAAGGGATCAGCATGAATTAGTAGAACCCTAGGGATCGATATGGTAGGTTAGATGAGGGGTCGGCATGGTCGAAGCAGTGGAGGGCCCGACATAGATGAAGGAAGAATGATTGGCATGGATTATTGGCTTGAGAGGTTATACTTCAACCCATGAGAAAGGGATCGGCATAGCTTATAAAATGGATCATCGCGGCCTGATAATGGGCAAGGGATCGGTATACTCAAGTCCACCATGAAGAGATCGACATATGCGAACAACTAGGTGAACTCTTGCCTTCAGCAATCAATATTTTGTGATCAAAAGGTCCAGGGAAGTTGAGACATGGAGAGTAAGGCATATGGACCCTAGGAGACCTCCCCTAGGGATCGCATGTCAAATGACCTAAGAAAGAGTGATCGGAGTATGTCTATTTGGAGGGTTTGGCATAAAATAGCTTGCAAGTGGAGTTGAATCAAAGATCCATCAAGAGTATTAGCTCCACTAGTCTAAATGAATTGATATTTGAAGAGCCAACATATCCAAGCATGAAGAAGCCACAGATCGATGCCCAAGAATCGACTAATGAAAGGATTGATACTGATCCCTCTTCATTAGGATTTAGGCCTAGGACCTCTTTAGTGGGTCTATATAGATTAGAAGGTCCTATAGCCGAAGTTTCAAAGAGATTGGTGGTCACCTTCACATATAAATGATGGCCTAGAGGGTCATTCTAAGGATCTTTACACTGTCGGTTACATTAGACTTTATTGTAATCAAGTTTTTTCTTACTTCTTGCTGTTTTCTACTTTAATCAAACTATTAGTGAATCAATAAAGATAATCTTCAAAGTGGACGTAGGCATACATCGCAGAACCACTATAAATTCATGCGTTCTTGATTATTTCCCTAATTTATCTGTTAGTTTATTCTATTCCACAGCTTTAATTTTACTTTCTCCATTTACTTCTCTACATAAATCTATACTTAGATGTTTGTGACCAATTTGGCTACAAACATTTTGGTGCTTTCATAGAGAAACCTGATTCTTAGCTTATTATGATCCCCATTGCTGCTACAGGATTGGGCAAATCCCACAAAGGAGATCCGTAGTTATCTTCATAAAGTTGCTTACACTACTCAGATTTGCTAAAATCTAAGTAATGAGATTGATAATAGTGAGACTTACTAGATCTACTTCTCAGAATGTGGATGGAAATGAGAATGTAGCATTCAACAAGGAAGCCCAAACAATCGGCATACAAATTTGAAAGCTAATTCGGCTGAAGTTCAGAACCCTACTGGTTCTCTAACCAGAGCTGAATTTCGTACCCTAATTAGAGAGTTGATAGAAATTCATCGACAACTAAATCAACAAATTCAGATTATAATTAACCTAATGAACCAGATTACTCAACAACAGTATGGAAAGGCCAGGAAGGATCCCACTCCTTATTCTTCAATAGAAATTTCAAGCTCGTCGGATGAATACTATAGGCATAGGCGTCGTAGGGTTGAAGGAGATCATGCAAAAACATTGAAGCATCGCTTGGCAGACCAATATAGTTCGCCATGACCAATCTGAAAGTGGCTACTGTGTGGCTAGCTATCACTTAGGATCGTGTAATATGGAATAGAATTAAATCTAAATGCGGAAATAGATGATAATAGCAAAGTAAATAAAAATGAGCACATCGGGATTTTTATACTGGTTCGTACTTCCCGTTCTACGTCTAGTCCCAGACTTCCCTCTGGAATTTCTCACAATAACCCTTTCTTAACCCGGACGAATAGGTATACAACACCTGAACAACCGAACATGATTTTTCCGCCTCTAACAACCGAAATAGGACTTTACCCACCTGAACAACCGAACAGGACTTTAACAGTTTCAATAGAATTGCTTTGACACTTTGTGTTCTTAATAACACTGATTTGTCTTTGATAGTACAACCTTCCTATAATCTTTCCTCAAGTATATATGTGTGTATAAAGATTTAGAAAGGAAAATATTGCTTTGAATCAAAGTTAAGTTAATTGATTCAGAGATTCAAGTAATATATGAAAGTTGTGATTGCTTTTTAGAATACAGAGATAGTAGAAAGTAAGATCAGAAAGTAATCAGAAAATTGGTGATTGGTGAAGTGGATTTTGTGTGTTTATATAATAGTTAAAGAGATGCAACCGTTCATGAAGAGTTCTGATCAGTAGAAGCATCCATACCTCTTCATATTAGAACGTGACTCTTGGCAAAAGGAAGTGTCCATTCAGAAAAAATAGCTGTTGAAAGAATTCAGTTGACTGACCCAAAACGACCAGTCAACTGAATATTCAAAGTTGTTAAAAAACAGAGCGTTTATGTGCACCTGTACAGGTTCGGTCGACTACAGGTTCAGTCGACTAGCCATATACAGTCAGTCGACTGACCTGACAGTCAAAGCATTATTTGCACATTTTTTTAATAAAATTTAAAGTTTTAAAACAACTTGTGTACATGAGGATAGATTTTAACATTACTAAGACTAAAAAACTTCAATAACTTCAATAAATCAACGTACTATACATAGTTTTGTAGCCTCGTCTACTTTGTAGTTTGAACAGCATAATTCCTTTTCTTTTTGTCGCTTATCAATATAGTATAATTCATTGTTTTTTCATGAATCAAAATATGTGATTCAACACGATCGACATCGATCCCCTCCTCTAGAGGAGGGATTCTCCACTTACACTTGGGGAATCATGCTGGAGTTGTTCCCGAAAGCTTAGATGGTGGAGTTCGATCGAATGTTCAAGGTGCACATCATGAGGATGGTGAACCAAGAAGGCGTCAAATGGACCATAGACATCGATCAAACCATTCACATGAGGTGGAGCATGACCATCGCTTGGCACCACCCATCCAGACGTTAGACTTATCAGCAATGGTCGGGCAGTTGGCGAGGGAGAACTAAGGCTTGACTAATGATGACTGGGGAATCTTGAGAAGCCATACCCCATTTACTGATAACGTTCTACATGTAGAATATTCGAGAAGGTTCAACATTCCATCACTGCCTTACTATGAGGGAAAAATCGGCCCAGGCAGCATATTATGAGATATGAATGGTTGATGGATTTTATGAGAGTTAACGACGTGACTAAATGCAAATGCTTTCCCATAACCCTTTCCAGGATAGCAACGACGTGGTTCATGAGGCTACCTCCCCGGTTAATTTCGAGATTTGATTAGTTGGCAACCAAGTTTGTAGAACAATTTCGAATGCACGTGACTCATCCTAAAGACGTGATATCCCTTTCCAGCGTGATCCAGGCTCTACGGGAATCTTTAAAGGATTTGGAGAGAATTCATGCCACCGCCATGGAGGTCAGTAATCCAAATGATCATGCTATACTTATGGCCATGACGAAAGGGATTGATCCAGAATCCGAGTTTGGTGACTGGCCGGCTGGAAAACCGCCTGCCATGTTGGAGCGCTTTTATTTAAAGGCAGCTCAATTTTTGAGGAAGGAGGAAGCTAGGTCCTTAAGGAAAAAGAATGTTGTCGGACCGAGTGGAGAAGCAGTACATAGTAACATTGCGATAAAACAATCTGATGACAATTCTAGGAAAGTAAGTTGAATGTTCAGGGTAAGCTGAATCAACAAAAAAAAGACATAGATATGAATCCAGAGCGGAAGACGGATTTTGGGAGACTACAGCCTAGGATTCCAATGTATGACAATTACACGCCACTAAACACGTCCCTGGAGAATATTTATCTATCCACTTATAATAGCATGCAATATAGGAAGCCGCCTCCAAAGGAGTTAACAGAAAAGCAGAAGCAAACTGGGAAATCTTGTCAGTTCCATGAATGTTATGGGCACAATACGAATGAATGCAGGCATCTCCAGGATATTTTTGAAAATCTAATTCAGGAAAGAAAATTGCATCAGTTTATGAAAAACCCGAAGGATTGTGAATAGGGGACATCTGACCCCAATCGAGGACAAGCTCCAAGTACGGCCGAGGAGCCTGCATGGACCGATGGAAGACTGGTGATAAATATGATAGTTAGGGGACCGCACCTCGTGGATAATAGTTGGCAAGAGATGGAGCAGTATGCAAGCGCGATAAGGCATATAGATTTTAAATGCTATTCGGATACGAAAGATGGAGCTCCGGCAAAATAACAGCGTAATATGGCTGATGATATTGTGTTTAGAAACATGGATGCAAACAAAGTAGAGGATTCAAAAATTGACCCGATGGTCATCTCAGCTATGATTGGTCCTGCGCTGGTGAGAAGGATTTTGATTGATTGTGGAAGTTTAGTGAATATAATCTTCAAAAAGGCATATGATCATAAGAGAATGGGAGCTAAAAACTTAAAATAATATAAAGCTCGTATTCATGGTTTTAATGGCGTTGCAATTGAAGCTGTTGAATATGTGGAATTACCCATTGAATCTGGAGAAGGGGAATGAAAGAGAGTGTGAATATTACCATTTATTGTTTTGGATGAGGACTCTCTATACAATATTTTTCTGGACCGACTGTCCCTTCCTGAATTTCAGATAGCTCTTGCCTCATGGTGATTAATCTGCAATTTTCGATGGATAATAATGTAGGAGTAGTTCATGGCGATCAGGCAACTGGACATGCCTGTTATGTAGCTGAGTTGAGGGAAGCTCAGCGCAAGGAGAAGGGAAAGAGTATGGACAAAGTTGTCCACATCCAAGCTACCGAAGATTGACAATTGGTGCCTGAGGCTTGGCTCAGGCACCACAGTCGGTTCTATAGAGATATAGATCAGAGAGATGATGAAGAGGAGCCCAAAGATACCAAGGCTACACCAGCTGAGCTAACGATTGATATCACGGTCAGCCACGATGACCCATCACGAGTCTTGAAGATTGAGTCACGGCTTTGCCTCTTGATGATGAAAGAACTCGCCAGTTTTCTCTAGGTGAACCTAGATGTATTCGCTTGGACTCACTCTAACATGTGTAGAATCTCTCCTTCTATTATGAGTCATGCATTGAATATTGATCTGAAGTATGTTCCAGTGAAGCAAAAAGATGAGGAATAGATCCAGAGAGATCTGCCGCTCTTAAAGAGGAGGTGGATAAACTAAAGTCAACGGGATTTTACACGACGCCCTCTATCCTGAATGGATATCTAATCCCATACTTATGAAGAAGGTTAATGGAAAAAGGAGAATGTGTATTGATTACTCAAAATTGAATAAAGCGTGTCCAAAAGACTGCTTTCCCCTTCCATGGATTGATCAGTTAGTTGATTCAACTGTAGGGCACGAATTTCCATCATTTATGGTGCATGTTCAGGATATAACAAAATTCTGATGCATATCTCCAGTCAGGAGCACATCAGGTTTTTTTTATAGATATTAGGCTATATTGTTACGGAGTAATGCCGTTTGGATTTAAGAATGCCGGAGCAACCATCAGCTCTTAGTTAGCAGAATGTTTAAAGCTCAGATTGGAAAAACAATGGAAGTGTATGTAGATGATATGCTCGTGAAGTCACGACCATAAAGCGACCACATAAGAGACTTGGCATAAATGTTTGACATTCTTTGATATTAACAGATGAAAATTTAGAAGATGAAAATCAATCCTTTGACATGTTCATTTGATGTTGCATCATGAAAGCTCTTGGGCTTTATTGTCAACTCTCGTGGAATAGAAGCTAATCCACAGAAGATTCAGGTTATCCATGATATCCAAGCGCCAAGGACCATTAAATAAGTGCATAGTCTGAATGGGAAGGTTACCATTTTAAGTCGTCTCCAGAGCTAGCGAAAAATGCATTTCTTTCTTGATTTAATTAGGAAGGGAAAAAGAAACTTCGGATGGATGTAGGATTGTAAAGAGGCATTCCAATCTCCGATGAATCATTTGGAGGGAACCCCTATCTTACTAAAGCCGGTAGATTATAAGGAGTTGTACATTTATTTGGCTATATCAGCCATGCTATAAGTGCGGCCTTGATTCACAAGGAGAACCATATCCAGAGGTTGGTGTATTCCGTCAGTATATGATTGATAGAAGCAGAAAGAAACTATCCGAAAATAGAGTAATTGGTTTACTGCTTGCTGATTGCAACATGAAAGCTTCGTCCATACTCCTAGGCACATCCAATCAATATTTACACCGACTGGTCATTATTGAAGGTCCTACAACAAATTGGGACGTCTAGGAGGTTACTCAAATGGGACATTGAGCTAATCCAATTTGACATTACTTATATCCCTCGAAGAGCTATCCATGGTTAGAAATTGGCGGACTTTATAGCGGAGTTTACTTTGCAAGATGATCATCCAAAAGGCAAAGAAATCCCTACTATACGATGGAGATTGTATACCAATGGAGCATCTAATGATCATTTTTCTAGAGCTGGGATTGTGCTTGTAAATCCTAAAAACCGATCGATTTGTTATGTTTGTAGCTTTATTTCCCATTATAAAACAACGGGGATGAGCATGAAGCTCTGATTGCTGGACCTAAACTTGCTAAAGAACTTGGAGTTAAATCTCTTAAAATATTTTATGATTCACAATTGAGGGTGCATCAAGTTAGAGGAGACTATCAGGCTAAGGGACAATGGCTTGCCCCATATCTTACCTGAGTTCAGGAGTTATTGATAGAATTTGAATACTATGACATTTCACATATTCCATGCGATCAAAATAGAGAGGTTGATTCATTGACAAAGTTCTCCAGTACAAGCGATGCATAACATATGGGTTTGGTTCAGGTCGAAGTATTAGATACCCCAAGTATAGACATGATGGAAATTAATTAAATGCTGGAGATGGAATTTGAAAGGGAGTCGTGGATGACTCCAATTAAAGACTATTTACTGCACGGAGTCCTGCCTAATAAAAGAAATGAAAAGCTACAGGTCCTTCACAATGTTTCACGTTGTCTTTTGCAAGAAGGAGTCGTTATAGGAGCGGTTTCTCAGTCCCTCTACTCCGATATCACTCATTATGAGATAAAGAGAGTGCTCAAAGAAGTTTATGAAGGAAAATGTGGCATTAGGGGTCAAACTCTTGCAAAGAAGGTACACCGTTACAGGTATATTAGTCAACTGTAAGTTGAGATGCCGCTTATTATATAAAATGATGTGATAAGTGCCAGAAATATGCAAAAGTCTCAAGAGCTCCGCAAACGGTAATCATGCAAATTGTCATCCCACGGCCGTTCGCCATGTGGGGTATAGACATTATAGGTTCATTACCAATCTCTAAAGGTGGCACGAAGTAAGCTATTGTAGCAGTTGATTACTTCACTAAATAGGCCAAGGAGGAATAATTAGCTATGGTCATAACCAAGAAAGTAACCAACTTTATCGTCTAAAACATCATATGTCGTTTCAATCTCCCATGGACTACTGTAACTGATAATGGGACTCAATTTAATAGTGCTGAATTTAAAGCCTTTTGTCAAAGATATCGTATTGAAAAGAGATTTGCAGCAGTCGCTCACCCTTAGACAAATGGACAGGTTGACGCTGTAAATAAAATCATCAAGTCAATTCTAAAGAAGCGTTTGGAGAAGGCTAGAGGCAAGTGGGTGGATGAACTCCCTACGACACTTTGGGCTTACAGAACCACGCACAAGTCCGCGACTAGTCATACTCCATTCGCCCTTGCTTATGGTTCGGAGGTCGTTGTTCAAGTGGGTAGATGAACTCTGTATGGCACTTCGGGCTTACAGAACCACACATAAGTCCACGACTGGCCATACTCCATTTTCCCTCGCTTATGGTTCAGAAGCCATTATTCCTCAAAGTCCTTTCTCATCGAGTGACTTACTACAATCCCCAAACAAATCAAGATATCCTATCAGAATCTTCGGACTTTATAGATGAGAAGCATGAAGACGCTGATCTGAGGATAGCTGTGCACCGACATCGAGTCGCTCGGTATTACAACACTAAAGTTCGACCGAGAACCTTCGGAATTGACGATCTCGTTCTGAAATGGGTTTTTCTACCCCATCACACATGAATCCGATTTGGAAGGACCATATGTCATTGAACAAAGGCTTCGAGAAGGAACTTTCAAGCTAGCAACTACCGATGGCATTCCACTTCCAAGAGCATGGAATAACAAATATTTACCACACTATTTCATTTAGTTTATTTCCTTTACATTTCAGTTGTATTTATTTTTAGAATTTTCTTTAGCATTTGATTTTCTGAATATGTAATAAGACATTTTATGTTGTTCCTTCCATTGATGAATGAAGTTTCAGGCTTCCTCTATATTTATGTTTGTTATTGCATTGCATGATAATTACATAGAGAAACTGATTGAATCAATGTCCATGAACATGCTCCTAGAGTTTGGAATCAATCAATCATGTTAACCCCTGATGGGATCAAAAAAGATAAGCTCAACCAACTTTTTCATTTAATAATTCTCATTTATAATCCAAAGAAAGGGATACACAATAAGGAACGAATGTGGCTGACAATCTAGGGATTGAAAAATTCCTGCTTGGATGGTGGGACTGAAACAAAAATGAAGTGGCGAGATACGACCGATCGCTCACTAAATCAAAACTCCATATTCTGATGGGAAAATTAATCAAGCAAAAAAGAGTATAACCTGATTGCTCTCTAAAATAACTCTAAATCCCCAAAGTGCAGACTGGAGTATAAATATAAATCGGGTGTAGACAGACTACCCCGAAACAACTCTAAGTCCCCATAGGTGGACTAGAGTATAAAAATAGATCGGGTGAAGATCGATTGCCCGTGAAACAACTCTAAGTCCTCAGAGTGTGTACTGGAGTATAAACATAAATTGGGCGGATGCCAACCACCCATCAACTGAACCTTATCCCCAGAGTGTGGATATAATCATGAATGAATAGGTGAGTGTATTTCGACCGTTCTCTATTCAATAAACTCTGGCCTAAAACCGACATGAGGACTATAAACTCGCTAAGAATGGAATTCCACTGTCCAACTTCTGGCCTTTCCAAATCAATGCCATGAGTAGAAGCACGATTATTCAAATAATTGTGGAATCAGATAGCATAACACTAAGGCCCGAACCTGATGTTTTATACGACTCGAGGCCACGACCACTTGGAGTCCTTGGGATGGAGTTGGTGAATCGTTACCGGAATTTACAAGCAATGAATTAAAAGTACATTGGAAGGAAAGTAATCATTCAATTGCTTAAACAAAAATTAACATAAAGCACAATAGAAAACAGAAGCTTTTATTTACATAACATGTGTTGAAATTTCAGTATAAGTTATTCTAAAAGATTGGGACTCATACCCATACAACTAAAACTAGTGGAAGAAGGGACTATGCAAACTATAGAAATTGAGCTAAAGCAATAACTACTTCTTCGACTTCCTCCCTCTTTTGGATTACTGGGGGGTAGAGCCACTTGTTCTCTTTCAAGACCCTTTACCGCCTTTGACTAGAGAGCTTGTGGAGGTAGGAGGAAGTTCATTAGGGATTGACCCACCGGTGGAATAATTTGCAATAGCACTAGATGAGGGTCATCAACGTCCACCTTGGCATGCTTAATTTTAACCTTTCTTTTCAACCATTCTTGCTTTTTGATATGCTCCTTCTTGCTGGTCTTATCAATGTGTCCTAAGGTACCGGTAATTATTACGTCATTAGATTTATCGATCAGAAGTGGATCCTCGTTCTTATCTTCATCAAGGGAACTAAGACTTGAGCATCTGGTCCCGAAACATTAGCAACAGCCGGGTCTTCGGCCGTTTTCTCATATTGACCTGCTGTAGCACAACTTCTAGGAGTTTGACTAAGGCTCAGAAGACTTGCAAGATTTGATAAACTAAGGAGATTGCTCAAAACTATTGCGTGTGAAGAATGAAAAAATTTCATATACTAAGGAGTAAAGCGAAATACCAGCATCTGGTTGACTCTCCTAGTTGCCGAGGGCCCCCTTCTAAAAGGAGGATAACATTTAGGATTCGAAGACAAACTTGTGTGAATCATAGCCAAGACCCTGCTCTATATCAAAAGAAATTAATGTTCTAGCTACTTGGGATGGAGAGGGTCTCTTAGAATCAATCCTTGAAGACCTAACATATTCTATCCTCCTTCAGTAGGTGCAGAAGCATTGAAAAATTGAAGCTTTGAGGCAGGTGGATCTGAAGGCTCGTTTTCACGAAGAATTTCCCTCACTAATTCTTTTTTGTTGAGCTCGGCTTCACCTAGTTCTTTTTTCTTTATCTCGACGATGTGCTCCCAAGCTTCAATGAGAGATTCGAGATAACGCTCTCCAAGAAAACTTAAGTTGCAGTGGATCAGGACTTTGGCATTGTATTCAAGAATCAAAGTCAAATTAGTCCTTATTCTCATTCATATCGGACTCTATAGCAGTTTCTACTTGGGAGTCAACTTGTTCGATCATCTCTTTTTAGCCCTCTTCTCGAGCTTGTTCTTTAAGAGTTCTGATTGTAGCGAATTGCTTGTTGAATTTGGCCTTTAACCTTCTAGCCTCAACAACTTACTCGCAGTACTTCTGCGATTCCTCTTGAGCTTCGAATTTTCCTCCCTTTCCTTCAAAAGTTCTTCAAGTTCCTCGACGCAATGAACCAGAGTTTATTTTTTCCTTTTACAAGGAGTCCTTTTCTAAAGCAAATACCCCATTATGATGAAGTGCCTTGTCGAATTCCTTTTGATGAGTAACTTCCAAACGGATTGCTGCCTCTATTGTTTTCTTGGTGTTTTCCTCCACTTTGGCAAGTTGGGTTTTAAATTCCAAGAATTCAGTGTCTTGACGCTTGATTATGTCCTTGTTGTGTATAGCTCCCAAATTGAGGCGATCTATCTCATGTCGTCGCTCAATAGATACTTCGTTGACTTTGTCTGCTAAGTTTATTAATGATTCGTGCTACACAAATACATCATTGACACACACGAGAGAACTTTTCTTGGCATGTCGTGGAATTACGTGAATGGAAGAAAGGAATTTGAGACCTTCAAAATAAATCTTCAAAAAAGTGGCCTTGCGCTGGGGCAACTTCTCTGCTGTGGAAATGTCAGGAGCGGTAGCTGGCAAAGGCGGATCAGAGGTAGCAAGTAGTTATTTTCCTAATCGACGTTCACGAGATTGTCTGGAGCTTAAGGAACCATAATGTTGCTTCTGAGATGCAACGACATAAGAGCCGCAATAAGAAGGATGTTCTCCAGCTTGAGCAGGAAAGGTAGATCGTTTGCCTTGACGAGATTAATGGGACTGGAATTTATGTTTGGAGGAGGATGAAGTTTCCCTTGAATGATAACTCTTATCCCATCCCTCAACCTTCTCTCGATGACGAGTAGACTTTGAATTCCGGCTAGATCGATGGCATAACAAGGAACTTCTAAGGTAATCAAAGGCTTTGGATTGAGACATTGCACCTATAAATACCGAATGAGAGTGTATTAGTAGTTGTAGCACGAGAGATTGATAAAAGTGTATAGTGAAGCACATGTAGTTGTGAGTGTCCTAATGTCCCCCCCAACAGACCGGTGATTGTAGCCTTACTCATCGGTGTTTTCTTTCCATTATCAGAAGGTCGAATGCCTTCGCCATTTCTTGTGGAGAGTTGAGTCCTTCTATGTTAATATTTGGAAAGTCATAGGACACGTCGTCATCTGGAATTTGAAGATTACAAATTCCCTTTAGCATAATTTCCAAGTGTTGAGAGGATGATTCCTCTTCAACAGGAGTGATAATAAACTCTTGATCTACGGCGGTTTTAACCTACGAAGCTTGTATGCCAACTTTTTCTTTCTTTTTGTGGGTGTTTGGGGCCGCCTAACTTAAGACGGTTCAACCATTGGCGGTTTTCTAAGGCCTCCATCTACTTCTACCGGCTTCTCGGGTTGAGAATCCTTAATCTCGCCCTCCTCGGTATCATATGGAGTCCCCTCGGTAGGGGCATGATGGGGTTGATAGTATCTACCCTTTGTTCTACAACATTCTTTTATAATTCCATGATTCCTGGAAGCTCTATACCATGGCCATCTTCCAACAATCCGAACAAGGATAATAGCTCATCGGTTACAAGAAGTTTGATGTCCCTGTCCCCCACGTAGCACAGATGGCGGTGACTATTCTTGAGAAATCAACACCTTCAGGATATGGGCGGACACCAGAAAGAACTTTGGATATTAGTAGATTTAAAGAAAAAGTTATGACTTGGATTAGTGAACTTGAGAGAGAAGTGATGACAATACTTACATCCTTCTAACCATCGTCTTGTAAACCTAGGAGGGAATCGAATATAAAACCATTCATGCTTAAACAGTGAAAATTTATTGCAAGCACCTATCAGAACTTGGCAATTTGACAAGGGCTCGAAAAAGACGTAAAAAGGCTTCCCGATCGTCGTTTGAAGTTCTAGATAAATCTTTTATCTTCTGGAGTAGGCCCACGAAATAAGACATTCATGAACAACAACAAGATTCCATGTAAAAAAACATAATTATTTTGATGATGTTGTGTAGGGGGTATCCCAAGATATCTTAGCATTTCTCGGATAAATGAATTGAAGGGTGGTACACATCCAACCCAACACTTATACCCTACTGGTTACAAATGAGGTCTATCATATCTTGAGGGAACCAAGATGTCCCCAAATGGAATTCCGTGAATGGAGCATAGCCGGCGGATAGCAGCCTCGCTTATTTGAGAAGCCTGCGAATCCATTGGATTATCTAGAAGAATAGCGGCTTCAGAAGCATCAATAGTATGGCTTATGTTTTCTTTGGAAGGACTGGAATACCTGAGAAAATATGGACTTGTGGGTTAGAAACTTCTGTTTGTTCCATATAATGGCTAGGAAAAAGCTTGGCGGATATAGTTGCGGAACATGACTTTGCTTAAAACTAGTGTGATGCATTGTCGAATAAGAAGACATGTCATCTGAATGCTTCAAGCATCTGGAATCTATATCAGCTATACTCAGCAGATAATCGAGATTAGAAAAATAACCTATTTCCCTCCATGCAAAGTGTGAACTATTGTAATGTGGTGCAGTATATGACAGATATAAACAGTTTGAATCAGAAAGATGAAATAAAATGATGAGACTTAGGAGTTTTGTCCGAAGAGACCGTCACCACTGGCCGTCTCAACTGGCAAGAAAATTGATCGGCTATGAAAGTTTGGGATCGACTATCGGCATATCGACGTATGGAGTTCATTTGCAAGTTTATCACTTAGTTCATATTGAAAGTTCCAAAATTTTAATTGTTCAATCTCAAGTTTAACAGCTTAAGTATGCATGTTAGATTGTCCATCGTCATCATATGTTCAAGGTCAACAAGGAAAACTAGTGGTGGCTGTTCGAACAAGTTAATTTGGGATTAGTTTATAAGGTGCATGCCGATCCCTAGTGTTCACTACCGATCCCTTTCCGAGGGCTCCATACCGATCCCTCTACTTGACCACAACCGACGATCCCTATCTAAAGCCTTTATACCGAACCCTATCCTAGAGTAGGGAATGTCGATCCCTATAGCACAATCCTAGAAAGATCCCTCTTCACAACTAGAACAACCAATCTCTATCACTACCGTGCCGCCATATACCGATCCTTTTCCTTAGCCAAATTACCGATCCTCTCCACAACTAAAACAACCGAACCCTCACTTTTATTATCCTTTTCCTCTCTCTTCTCCTGACTCAACTACCGATCCCTCTCCTAGAGTCATCAACATCCCCGGGCTCTTCTTTTCTCTACCTCTAACTCTTCTTCCCTTAGAATCCCTCACCAAACCCATGTTCTATCTCTTCTTCCTACGCCTAATTCAACCTACAATACCTTTGTTCTAGTAATCATTAGTCACTCCAAGAACTTTCTCCACCTTATACACACATAAGAAACTCCAGGCTGATAACCAATTCATATAATTGAAAGGATTATTGTAAATTCATACATATATGAAAATGTGGAGGTTCGAATCAAGTTAGGGATGCACGCTCGAGGATAATTAAGTCGAAGGAAAGGCTTGTTTGTGGAATGGTTGGAATCGAGCATGGATTTAAATCAAAGTTTGAAGAGCTTGGTTTCGGCAAGAAACTTCTGCGCAAAGGCAAGTAAAAAAGAAAAGGTAAGAAAGGAAGAGAGGAAAGACTAATATATATGTGTTATATGGGAGACGGTTCGGCTGCAAGAGAATTGAACGAGTCATAAGTGGAGAGGGGTCAGCATTAAAACCTGTCGATCCCTATTTGCCTAGATACAAAGATGGATTGGCATAATGAAAGTCGATCCCTACAGATGATGGAAAAATATATGAAAATGAAGAATGATTGCGAAGGCTTGCACAATATTATAGAAATTGGCAACATCCTATGAGCATTCGAACACGTCCGGGAGCCATCAACCGAAACATGTATGAATATGCACAAGAGTGGTTCAAATGTTCAACCTTTTAAAATCAGCAGAATTGAAACAAACCTGAAACTTCCAAGATCAAGGTTGGACGGGATAAAAAAGTTTATAAGTCTTGCATAACCGGATTTATATACTGATGGAATGTGGCATTAGATTTATATTATTGGGAATTGACCAAGCATCATGGCAATCAATGAAGAACTCAATGCCTTGGGAAAATGATTCGTCAAAGGAATAAAAATCAATCAGGAAGTCAGATGGACTTCTTTTCAATAATTTAGACTTGTTTCAATTCAAATCACGTCATGTTACTTACAAGACATACTTTGGAGGGAAAGTGTTACCCGGTATCCTGGCGTGGCTATATTGAACTGATTGCATAAGATAGATTCAACTATTATCAAGAACGATGATCACGTAGCAATGGTTGCATGACCCATAAGTAAAGTACAGATGGTTGTATGAACCAGAAGTTGGATGGAATTTGTAGATAAACAATGCAGGTGATTGAAATATGGACTTTGACTTAGATTAGCAAGGGTAGACATAAAATAGTGGTACCACAAGGATCGTTTTGGTAGGTTAGATGAGGGGTCAGCACGGTCGAAGCATAGATGAAGGAAGATGGATTGGCATGAATTGTTGTCTTGAGAGGTTATACTTCAACCTATGAGAAAGGGTTTAGCATAGCTTATAAAAGGGATTGTCATGGCTTGACAATATGCCAGGGATCGGTATACTCGAGTCCATCAAGAAGGGATCTGTAACGATCGCGATTTTTCGTTGCCGAAAAATCGAACCGTTAGGGTTTTAGAAGAAGAAAGAGGTAGAAGAAGAAAGAAAAGAAAGAGAGGAGAAAACAGAAAACAAGTAACAGAACGAGAAACAATATCAGAATCTCACAATCGCAGCGGAACAACATATAATAGATAAATGAATATCATTAAAACAAAAGAACTATACATTTTATACATACATCACAATACATCATATCATCAGAGTGTACAACAATAAAACAGCGGAAAGAATACTATATACAATAGATAATAGACTACGCTATCCAAGCTCGCCTCCAACATCTGCACAGCAACTCCCGAATCCAGAATAACCTGATAACCTAACTCTAGACTGCCCGTGTGGAAAATAGTGGGCACCCAGAGTTTAGGAAAGGAACAATAAACTCCAGGTCAGTCATGTGACTGGTGTGAGAACTCAAAACAGTTTATCTTTAAACACGCAACAAGAAAGTTTAAATTTTGAAATCCGCAATGCTTTTTGGAAAATGAAACTACCATAAGGCCTCCCGGCACACACACAATGCAAACGCACACATGGGGGAGATTTCTCCTTATGATAGTCAAACATGCTTACTACGAGAAAAATTCTTTGATATTATTACTAGTGCATAGTGGAAAATATTTCGAAAGTATAATATAAATCCTAGCCAGCATAGGTACCATGATACTATGCCTACTATAGCTGCCATGTTAAATGGCAGGTTCTACAACTAAAACCGTACAGGGCGCGTATTGGATGAATGGATTTCCAACAAATGGTCAGGCTAAGGAACTTCCTACTGCCACATGGGATCGCCTCTGGCGGGACGTCCCGAGAACTAACGTTACGGTTAGATCTCTGCCAACACAAGGCCGGGTTACCTCTGTAACTAGGTAACTACTACACGAATATGTCATCCCCCGGTCCTTTGGGACCTTTATCCGAGCGCTCGATACCAACAACACCACACAGAAATAGATATAGTGTTTCCACATGAGTAAATATCTGGGCTCCATACCATGATACCACCCTTTTCCAGAAGGAAATGACATACCCTAAAGGGCGCGACCCTCATAACCTTGCCGCATATTCCTGTTTCGACCATTTCCGGGGAGTGAGGTCCTGACGAAGTCTCGTCCACAAAGCTACGCTTTGTGCAACAAAGCCATGCTTTGGGTCCACAGATGACCAAAGCAATAATCACAAAGATAAATGATCAAACAAATGATCATATCCAAACGATCAACCAATGATCATCACACAGCAGCACTCAGCATGCCACATTACCAGATTGGGAAATATCGCTGATAACCTTCAACTACATAACCTCTGAGCTCGTACGTCTCAGAGAAGGGTGTTAAGCTAAGAGAATAAATTCTCCGCCACCAACAGAAATGTATTTGAAAGAAATCTGCTCTATCTCTCAAAATGTAATGTCAGACATGTAACCATACAAGTCTGTTCCGGGTTCGAACAGAACCGAAGGCACTTCCAAGGAAGCCCTTGCAATCCGGGTATTCACAATCCCGATAAAATTTCCCATCACAAAGGAAATCTCCATATCGTAGCTAACAATGCGGAGACAATCGATAGGTCATCCTATCGTTTTCACAAATACCCGGTCTTCAACACCGGTCTTCAAATGCAATCCAAACGACGTATCGCATATTCGGAATGGGATATATGACACAAAGGTCCTCTCCCGGCTAAACCGAATAGCGAGCGCTTATTTTTAAAAATAAGTGTGCATTCAATTCCAAACAAACACAATCAATACCATCCAAGGGTAAATATTGATAGTCGGTTATTTAACTATCAATAAAGATGCGCCACATCATCAGATTCCAAATAATTTTTCCAAAATTATTAAGTCCCAAAATATCTTTACAAGATATATATACACAATTTCCAAATAATTGCCCAATTTATTTGCTTTACCAAAACACCTTCACGATATAATTTCCACACTTAACCATTTGAAAACCCATTTCAAATTAAACACCTCAACCATTTGAAAACAAATTTCAAATTACATTAACCATTTGCAAACCAATTTCAAATAACCTTAACCATTTGAAAACTAATTTCAAATCACCTTAACCATTTGAAAACTAATTTCAAATTACTTTTCATCCTTTATACCCTTTGAAAACAAATTTCAAATCATCAAATAAATCTTTACCGATTTAATTTAAATTTACGTCCCAAATCCGTAAATTCATTTTCATACTTCAAAATAAATCAATATTTATTTTTAAACAAATTTCCCTTCATATATATATAAATTCCAAGGTGGATTTAAATTCCAAGCATCTACTAGCATACGATTCCCAAATCGATTTCAAGTTATTTGCTTTCAATTACCTTAAAGGTGAATTCACAAAAACCCTTCCATTTCATATTAGAAAACCATTCCCATGCTTATTTTAAAAATAAGTAATTCACAAATTTATTTATCTTCAACGATTTGAAAATATTCCATATACTTAAATCACAGTTAAGTATTTATTCCATTCTCTTTAAGAAAACATTCCTTTATTCACATTTATTTGGGTTAAAAACGAATGTTGCGTAAAACATCGTTACGACAACCCAAAAACACTAGTATATGGATTTGAAATAAAAAAATGGATACATAAATCCACTACTATTCAAAATATTCCCTTCTATTTCTCGAAATCGTCTATTTCAACAATCAATGTTGAAATCTATGATTTCGATACTTAACATATCTTAAAACGTCTTTAATTAGTTTTAAATTCCATTTAGAACGTTCTTTTCCAAAAACACGTTCATTTAATAAAATAATACATTCACCGTTCAAAAATAGTGAATACAACCCCTTTAACAAATTCCATATTCAATTTATCAAATTAAATTGATTTTTCGGATTTATAACAATGTCCATACATCCCATTTCTATTTATGAAACTTCGTTTTAGAAATCTCCTTTTATTAGTCCAATTCGATTTACATAACTCGATTATATACTAAAATCAATATTATAAGTTAAATACTTATAATATTATCTATTTACCCAAATCGTTCTTTTGAACTTCACCAATTTAAAATCTTATCACTTACAAGATTTCTTTATGGCTTATAATAATTTCAACTAATGAAATCTTCATTTATTAACAATTTCTATAAAATTCCCCTTTTTAATGCCCAAATCCATTTCTATAAGTTAATAACTTATAAACTTAAATTTTTCCAATAACCGTTCGTTTTATAAATTTCACATTTATTAATCTATAAATCCTAGTGAAATTCATGTTATACATCAACTTAACACTTTATAAATTTATCCTATAACTTCAATAATTTTTATTTAAAAACATCCATTTATAAAATCCTTTATATAAACCATTAATAATAATAACTTCCCAAAAACCAAATTTAACTATTTTATAAAAACCTATTATTGTTAAAAATTTCTTTTAAGTTATATTTTATAAAAATATAAATTTTTAAAACATAAAATTTTATCCATCTATTTAATTTAAAATTTAATCAATTCAAAATTTTTAATAAACCATATTCTTTGAAAAATCGATTTAAAACCCCTTTAAATTCAAAACCGTTATTTTAATTTTTTTAAAAATTTGAATCCGATGATGCAACAACATCAGATGGTCAATCACGGGAATAAGTGTCATATATCAATATGATTATCAACAATCAACATAATATTTATAAACAAATAAATATGTGAGGAATCCAGTTGGATCCCTCCAACCTGTTACCCTGCATCCACAGACGTTAGCACAATACCAATTCCACTTCGAGGTGGAATATCGTGGTATATGGGATTTTATAAATATCCGCTTAATAGGCGGCGCAATAGGGTCTCATCCGCTATACGAGGCGGGAAATCAAATTCAATATATACATATGCCAATATATATATATTGCTATATATAATATATATCCTATTATATCTACTACCACAATCAATCAACAATTATCAATCAATATTAACTATTTAAAATTTTAAACAAAACCTTTCGATTGAGTGAGGAGTTCTCACCTTGGTTTTATTTCCGTTTCAGCTTTTATTTCGAATATAATTAAACACGCGTTTAATTATACCCGAAATTTTCGCTAGCTCCAAAAATTTCCAATCCAGCTCCATCGCAAAGAGCACGATCATACAATTCCAATGCACTTCGTTCCATAATTTTCCGACCTCGCATCGCAAAGTTATGACATTTTGAAGTTAATACTAATTTTAATATGACTAATTACAACTTTTAATAAATTTTAAAACCCACATCTCATATCTGCCATCCATTTCCCCTTGATCAAAATCTGGCCGCACTCCACCTTCTTCCCCCCTCACGCAAGAACTCCCAGGTCAAAACACGCGACTTGAAACCCATCACGAACCAAAACCCTAGATTGCCGAGCCCATCACACTTGCTTTGACGATGATCCGAGGTCACCATTCGATAGCACGTGCTTCCCCCTACTCTCGGCTGGAGCATCATGAAGCTCGGCCCCCTCACCACCTAGAAAAACGTGCGCAAGCGACGAACAAACGCGGCCAAAATCGCCCTCCTCTGGTTGACAAACCAACATCTCAACCGTACGGATGTGAAGCTCGTTGAGTGCTCTTCAATTTCTATGTTGGAAGTTTCTGTAAACAGTGCGTGGATTTGAAGAAATTGGAGAGGGAAGATGGGCACATTTCGGCCATTAATTTAATTAGAGGCGGCCGGCTCCCTAATGACTAGGGTTTAGAAGAAAATGAAAAATTATAATAGTTTTTTTTTTATATTATGTAATTAATAAAATTCTCACTTTAACAGTTTATGCAACCGACCACCAAACTACGCGTTCCGACAGGCGATCCTAAGGTTTTTCCGCGTTCCGGACACAATGGAACAGGTTTCGTAAGCCAATTCGATCGTATGTGTGAGATATGGAATTAAACGATCAATTTAAATTAAAACCGATTTAAACGATTTCTAGGCGTTTTGGCTTGTACCGGACAAACGATAAATCCGATTGACTTGAAATTTGAAATCTTGCAATAATATCATATTACGGATCCGATGAAACTGGTTTCGTCGAAATCCGAGACCGTTTGAAAAATGGCTATTTTAACTCGCTAAATCAATATTAAAACGATATCGATGCGTTTCGAGCTGCCACGGTCAAACGACAACTCCGATTGCTACGAAAATTGAAACCCGATAATAACTAACTATTACGGATCCAATGGAACTCGTTTCGTTCAATTCTGAGACTGTTCAAAAATTGGCTATTTTTTCAGTCGATAATTAAATATTAAAATATTCAATTTTTACAAATTAACTCCAAATTCAGTTTTACAAGTTCTAAAATATTTCTATAACTTTAATATGATATAACAAAATTTTCCAAACCATTTTCAATCATATTTAACCCAATATTTAATTATTTCTGGAATCTCACTATTAAATCATCGATTTAATTATCCCATTAAACCCAATATTCGAAAAATAAATTATTCGACTTAAAAATTCCACTTATTAATATTTAAAATTAATTAAATACTCAAATTCAAATTATCAAAAATTCTGGGTCGTTACAATCTTCCCCCCTTAAAAGAATTTCGTCCTCGAAATTGCAAGTTAAGGAGAATAATTCATAATCCGTTTATTATTTTTCCAAAACTAATAGTTTTACTAACTTTTCAAAACAATCTTTTTATTAAGGATTTACTATCATTTCAATTAGCTTTCCCAATTCAATTATAAGTTTCAAACAACTTCGTTTACTTAACAATTTAAATTTAAATTTAAATTCAAATTTCAAACTTTCAAAATTTCTCAAAATTTTTCTAACTCCCTAAATTTTCGAAAAATTTCGCCAGAGTCTCCTTTGCGCGGCTAGATCGGTACGACTACAAAACGGCTCTACGGCCCCTCAGAATCAAAAAGAAAAGAGAAAGCCAAGTGGCTGGAGAAGGAAATCACCAAATCTCATATAAAAACTGAAATACGTACCTTTTTGTCGAGCGATTCAATTTAACTTCATAACCAAAATCCCAATTCCATTATATACCTGTATATCATACTAGTAATAGTATCCAATTCCAACATTCAAACTATTGGCCAATTCAATTACAAAATTTCCAATACATGCTTCTTATACATTTTTTAGTTTATTATTGAAGTTGCATATTCAATTCATTCGTTTCAATTAGTTACATTCACTAATTAAATTCACATTGGTTCATATTCAGCCCAAATCAAATTCAATTCTATTCAAATTCATTTACTTTACATTCAAATTGAGTTCAATTACATAGCTTTCAATTGCGCTAGTTTATTTCCATTAACACCTAATGAATTTACATACAACCAACCATCAAGCAATAACGACCAATGTACATCCAATACAACCAAATTTATTTATTTTACTTACATTCAATTTGGTTCAACTGTTTTAATTCCAATTGGTTTTAACACTCAATTGATTTTCATTCTATTATTCAACTATTTTCAAATGAATTTACACTTGCATGCATCATTTCATATCAACTTATTCATATTCTATTGATTAACATTCAATTCATACTTTAATTCAATTGCTAGTTCTTTTTACAAATAAAATTGAATTTCATTTATATAACTTAAGTTCACATCTTTTTAACAATTTCATTTACTCACTTTATTCATTTATTTTGATATTAACATCAATTCTTTCAATATTCCTTAAGTTATATTCCATTTCAACTTTATTTACATCATTTAATTCACTTGATTATTTAACTTTGATACAAATATCAATTTTTATTCAACTTTGCTTAAGTTATATTCCCATTAACATCATTTGTTCAATTAAACTTAAGTTTACACTTAACAATCCAATTCGGATTACAATTCTAAAGTAAATTCTATTTAATTTTTACTTAAGTCAAATTCATACCAATATTCAAATTCATATTCCATTTTACTTAACTTAATTGTTTAACCACTTCAATAATTGGTTTCACTTACATCTTCTCATTCTATAAGTTATACAACTTATTATTCAACTTCCAACTCATATTATAAGTTCAAAACCCCTTTTTTTCACTTATATTTGACAATTTCAAGTTGAATTTTAATTTCAAATTTGTTTACTACAACAAAGCTTCAATTTTAAATTCATTATTGTAGCAAATCCATCACATAGAAACTCGAAAATGATACTGATGATGCTGCAGTCATCATCCTTATTATTTCCCAGTAACCATAGTGAAATCAATGCTAAATATTCTTTCAAAATTTCCTTTTATTTATAAATTACATTTATAAATCTTACTTATAAAATTTCACTTCTTATATATATACAAGATTATCTTACAATTGTAACTCATTTTAATTATAATTTTATACTTATAATTCATTAGTTTATACAATTGTTCTTTTTACGATAGTTGTTTTTATATAACTTATTCAAACAACTTTTAATTAACTTATATATATATATATATTTCAAACAATCAAACAATCAATTATACACAACTTCAATAATTCTTGAAAAAATTATTTTCTTATATAGAAAATATAATCAAGGTAAAATTATTTCATTTACCCAATTTAAAACAATATCATGTCGAATTGTTCTATTCAAGTGTTTAGAAACCCCTTCGATCCAGTTGTACAGACTGTGCCGACGAAGGTTCATATGCCACTCAATAAACCAATCATCACAATATAAAACAATTTTATATTCACTAACAAATACGCGCTCATATCTATTATTACACTCACACTCATTCTAGAGTACTACTGACTCTATCTCTAATGAGTAATACCCAACAGAGCAGGTTGTCGCTTAACCATATGCTCTGATACCAAATGTAACGATCGCGATTTTTCGTTGCCGAAAAATCGAACCGTTAGGGTTTTAGAAGAAGAAAGAGGTAGAAGAAGAAAGAAAAGAAAGAGAGGAGAAAACAGAAAACAAGTAACAGAACGAGAAACAATATCAGAATCTCACAATCGCAGCGGAACAACATATAATAGATAAATGAATATCATTAAAACAAAAGAACTATACATTTTATACATACATCACAATACATCATATCATCAGAGTGTACAACAATAAAACAGCGGAAAGAATACTATATACAATAGATAATAGACTACGCTATCCAAGCTCGCCTCCAACATCTGCACAGCAACTCCCGAATCCAGAATAACCTGATAACCTAACTCTAGACTGCCCGTGTGGAAAATAGTGGGCACCCAGAGTTTAGGAAAGGAACAATAAACTCCAGGTCAGTCATGTGACTGGTGTGAGAACTCAAAACAGTTTATCTTTAAACACGCAACAAGAAAGTTTAAATTTTGAAATCCGCAATGCTTTTTGGAAAATGAAACTACCATAAGGCCTCCCGGCACACACACAATGCAAACGCACACATGGGGGAGATTTCTCCTTATGATAGTCAAACATGCTTACTACGAGAAAAATTCTTTGATATTATTACTAGTGCATAGTGGAAAATATTTCGAAAGTATAATATAAATCCTAGCCAGCATAGGTACCATGATACTATGCCTACTATAGCTGCCATGTTAAATGGCAGGTTCTACAACTAAAACCGTACAGGGCGCGTATTGGATGAATGGATTTCCAACAAATGGTCAGGCTAAGGAACTTCCTACTGCCACATGGGATCGCCTCTGGCGGGACGTCCCGAGAACTAACGTTACGGTTAGATCTCTGCCAACACAAGGCCGGGTTACCTCTGTAACTAGGTAACTACTACACGAATATGTCATCCCCCGGTCCTTTGGGACCTTTATCCGAGCGCTCGATACCAACAACACCACACAGAAATAGATATAGTGTTTCCACATGAGTAAATATCTGGGCTCCATACCATGATACCACCCTTTTCCAGAAGGAAATGACATACCCTAAAGGGCGCGACCCTCATAACCTTGCCGCATATTCCTGTTTCGACCATTTCCGGGGAGTGAGGTCCTGACGAAGTCTCGTCCACAAAGCTACGCTTTGTGCAACAAAGCCATGCTTTGGGTCCACAGATGACCAAAGCAATAATCACAAAGATAAATGATCAAACAAATGATCATATCCAAACGATCAACCAATGATCATCACACAGCAGCACTCAGCATGCCACATTACCAGATTGGGAAATATCGCTGATAACCTTCAACTACATAACCTCTGAGCTCGTACGTCTCAGAGAAGGGTGTTAAGCTAAGAGAATAAATTCTCCGCCACCAACAGAAATGTATTTGAAAGAAATCTGCTCTATCTCTCAAAATGTAATGTCAGACATGTAACCATACAAGTCTGTTCCGGGTTCGAACAGAACCGAAGGCACTTCCAAGGAAGCCCTTGCAATCCGGGTATTCACAATCCCGATAAAATTTCCCATCACAAAGGAAATCTCCATATCGTAGCTAACAATGCGGAGACAATCGATAGGTCATCCTATCGTTTTCACAAATACCCGGTCTTCAACACCGGTCTTCAAATGCAATCCAAACGACGTATCGCATATTCGGAATGGGATATATGACACAAAGGTCCTCTCCCGGCTAAACCGAATAGCGAGCGCTTATTTTTAAAAATAAGTGTGCATTCAATTCCAAACAAACACAATCAATACCATCCAAGGGTAAATATTGATAGTCGGTTATTTAACTATCAATAAAGATGCGCCACATCATCAGATTCCAAATAATTTTTCCAAAATTATTAAGTCCCAAAATATCTTTACAAGATATATATACACAATTTCCAAATAATTGCCCAATTTATTTGCTTTACCAAAACACCTTCACGATATAATTTCCACACTTAACCATTTGAAAACCCATTTCAAATTAAACACCTCAACCATTTGAAAACAAATTTCAAATTACATTAACCATTTGCAAACCAATTTCAAATAACCTTAACCATTTGAAAACTAATTTCAAATCACCTTAACCATTTGAAAACTAATTTCAAATTACTTTTCATCCTTTATACCCTTTGAAAACAAATTTCAAATCATCAAATAAATCTTTACCGATTTAATTTAAATTTACGTCCCAAATCCGTAAATTCATTTTCATACTTCAAAATAAATCAATATTTATTTTTAAACAAATTTCCCTTCATATATATATAAATTCCAAGGTGGATTTAAATTCCAAGCATCTACTAGCATACGATTCCCAAATCGATTTCAAGTTATTTGCTTTCAATTACCTTAAAGGTGAATTCACAAAAACCCTTCCATTTCATATTAGAAAACCATTCCCATGCTTATTTTAAAAATAAGTAATTCACAAATTTATTTATCTTCAACGATTTGAAAATATTCCATATACTTAAATCACAGTTAAGTATTTATTCCATTCTCTTTAAGAAAACATTCCTTTATTCACATTTATTTGGGTTAAAAACGAATGTTGCGTAAAACATCGTTACGACAACCCAAAAACACTAGTATATGGATTTGAAATAAAAAAATGGATACATAAATCCACTACTATTCAAAATATTCCCTTCTATTTCTCGAAATCGTCTATTTCAACAATCAATGTTGAAATCTATGATTTCGATACTTAACATATCTTAAAACGTCTTTAATTAGTTTTAAATTCCATTTAGAACGTTCTTTTCCAAAAACACGTTCATTTAATAAAATAATACATTCACCGTTCAAAAATAGTGAATACAACCCCTTTAACAAATTCCATATTCAATTTATCAAATTAAATTGATTTTTCGGATTTATAACAATGTCCATACATCCCATTTCTATTTATGAAACTTCGTTTTAGAAATCTCCTTTTATTAGTCCAATTCGATTTACATAACTCGATTATATACTAAAATCAATATTATAAGTTAAATACTTATAATATTATCTATTTACCCAAATCGTTCTTTTGAACTTCACCAATTTAAAATCTTATCACTTACAAGATTTCTTTATGGCTTATAATAATTTCAACTAATGAAATCTTCATTTATTAACAATTTCTATAAAATTCCCCTTTTTAATGCCCAAATCCATTTCTATAAGTTAATAACTTATAAACTTAAATTTTTCCAATAACCGTTCGTTTTATAAATTTCACATTTATTAATCTATAAATCCTAGTGAAATTCATGTTATACATCAACTTAACACTTTATAAATTTATCCTATAACTTCAATAATTTTTATTTAAAAACATCCATTTATAAAATCCTTTATATAAACCATTAATAATAATAACTTCCCAAAAACCAAATTTAACTATTTTATAAAAACCTATTATTGTTAAAAATTTCTTTTAAGTTATATTTTATAAAAATATAAATTTTTAAAACATAAAATTTTATCCATCTATTTAATTTAAAATTTAATCAATTCAAAATTTTTAATAAACCATATTCTTTGAAAAATCGATTTAAAACCCCTTTAAATTCAAAACCGTTATTTTAATTTTTTTAAAAATTTGAATCCGATGATGCAACAACATCAGATGGTCAATCACGGGAATAAGTGTCATATATCAATATGATTATCAACAATCAACATAATATTTATAAACAAATAAATATGTGAGGAATCCAGTTGGATCCCTCCAACCTGTTACCCTGCATCCACAGACGTTAGCACAATACCAATTCCACTTCGAGGTGGAATATCGTGGTATATGGGATTTTATAAATATCCGCTTAATAGGCGGCGCAATAGGGTCTCATCCGCTATACGAGGCGGGAAATCAAATTCAATATATACATATGCCAATATATATATATTGCTATATATAATATATATCCTATTATATCTACTACCACAATCAATCAACAATTATCAATCAATATTAACTATTTAAAATTTTAAACAAAACCTTTCGATTGAGTGAGGAGTTCTCACCTTGGTTTTATTTCCGTTTCAGCTTTTATTTCGAATATAATTAAACACGCGTTTAATTATACCCGAAATTTTCGCTAGCTCCAAAAATTTCCAATCCAGCTCCATCGCAAAGAGCACGATCATACAATTCCAATGCACTTCGTTCCATAATTTTCCGACCTCGCATCGCAAAGTTATGACATTTTGAAGTTAATACTAATTTTAATATGACTAATTACAACTTTTAATAAATTTTAAAACCCACATCTCATATCTGCCATCCATTTCCCCTTGATCAAAATCTGGCCGCACTCCACCTTCTTCCCCCCTCACGCAAGAACTCCCAGGTCAAAACACGCGACTTGAAACCCATCACGAACCAAAACCCTAGATTGCCGAGCCCATCACACTTGCTTTGACGATGATCCGAGGTCACCATTCGATAGCACGTGCTTCCCCCTACTCTCGGCTGGAGCATCATGAAGCTCGGCCCCCTCACCACCTAGAAAAACGTGCGCAAGCGACGAACAAACGCGGCCAAAATCGCCCTCCTCTGGTTGACAAACCAACATCTCAACCGTACGGATGTGAAGCTCGTTGAGTGCTCTTCAATTTCTATGTTGGAAGTTTCTGTAAACAGTGCGTGGATTTGAAGAAATTGGAGAGGGAAGATGGGCACATTTCGGCCATTAATTTAATTAGAGGCGGCCGGCTCCCTAATGACTAGGGTTTAGAAGAAAATGAAAAATTATAATAGTTTTTTTTTTATATTATTTAATTAATAAAATTCTCACTTTAACAGTTTATGCAACCGACCACCAAACTACGCGTTCCGACAGGCGATCCTAAGGTTTTTCCGCGTTCCGGACACAATGGAACAGGTTTCGTAAGCCAATTCGATCGTATGTGTGAGATATGGAATTAAACGATCAATTTAAATTAAAACCGATTTAAACGATTTCTAGGCGTTTTGGCTTGTACCGGACAAACGATAAATCCGATTGACTTGAAATTTGAAATCTTGCAATAATATCATATTACGGATCCGATGAAACTGGTTTCGTCGAAATCCGAGACCGTTTGAAAAATGGCTATTTTAACTCGCTAAATCAATATTAAAACGATATCGATGCGTTTCGAGCTGCCACGGTCAAACGACAACTCCGATTGCTACGAAAATTGAAACCCGATAATAACTAACTATTACGGATCCAATGGAACTCGTTTCGTTCAATTCTGAGACTGTTCAAAAATTGGCTATTTTTTCAGTCGATAATTAAATATTAAAATATTCAATTTTTACAAATTAACTCCAAATTCAGTTTTACAAGTTCTAAAATATTTCTATAACTTTAATATGATATAACAAAATTTTCCAAACCATTTTCAATCATATTTAACCCAATATTTAATTATTTCTGGAATCTCACTATTAAATCATCGATTTAATTATCCCATTAAACCCAATATTCGAAAAATAAATTATTCGACTTAAAAATTCCACTTATTAATATTTAAAATTAATTAAATACTCAAATTCAAATTATCAAAAATTCTGGGTCGTTACAGGATCAGCACATGCCAGAAACTAAGCGAACTCTTGCCTTCAGCAATCAATATTTTGGGATCTAAAGGTCCAACGCAGTTGAGATTTGGGGAGAAAGGCATATGGGCCATAGGTCCCCTACCTTAGGGATCGCATGCCAAATGACCTAAGAATGAGGGATCAACATATGTCTATTTGGAGGGTTTGGTCGAAAATAGCTTGCAAGCGGAGTTGAGTCAAAGATCCATTAATAGCATGAGCTCCACTAGTCCAAAGGACTTGATATTTGAAGTGCCAACATATCTAACCATGAAAAAGCCACCATATATATTGCTGCCCAAGAATTGACCAATGAAGGGATCGTTACAGATCACTCTTCATTGGGATTTGGGTATAGTGACCCCTATTATAACGATCCTGACTCGACCTTCGAAAATCGGCACCGAATACGACACTCGTATTCAAATGCCGCAGATCCAAACGTCGAATCTGGTTCGCCGGAGCTTATAACACCTTAAGTAAATAACACAGCGGAAAAAAAAAGAATATGCATATCAATATACAACATTTGATACAATAACTGATACAACATGAATGATACAACAGAATGGTACAATAGATATCAACATTTTCAGAGATACAAAAAAATAGCAGCGGAAATAAAAGATAACACTAGCAGCGGAACAAATCTCCAAAATAGTCTTCAAGAAAGAACTCCAATATCAGTAATCTCCATCTCCAAAGCACCAATCCAGCAATAGCTCGAACTCCCACTCAAGATGAAGAGAAGCAACTCGATCCAAAATGCGATTGCCAAATCCTAATGGCTGAAAGCTATCGAATCTACACCTACTATGGATTATCTGAAAATCCCAACTCTAGACTGCCCGTGTGGGAAATAGTGGGCACCCAGAGTTTAGGAAAGGAACAATAAACTCCAGGTCAGTCATGGGACTGGTATGAGCAAACAAAAGCATTTGGTCTTTGAACAAACAAGAGAATTTAAATTTGAAATCCGCAATGCTTTTTGGAAAATGAAACTACCATAAGGCCTCCCGGCACACACACAATGCAAACGCACACATGGGGGAGATTTCTCCTTATGATAGTCAAACATGCTTACTACGAGAAAAATTCTTTGATATTATTACTAGTGCATAGTGGAAAATCTTTCGAAAGTATAATATAAATCCTAGCCAGCATAGGTACCATGATGCTATGCCTACTATAGCTGCCATGTTAAATGGCAGGTTCTACAACTAAAACCGTACAAGGCACGTATTGGATGAATGGATTTCCAACAAATGGTCAGGCTAAGGAACTTCCTATTGCCACATGGGTACGCCTCTGGCGGGACGTCCCGAGAACTAACGTTACGGTTAGATCTCTGCCAACACAAGGCCGGGTTACCTCTGTAACTAGGTAACTACTACACGAATATGTCATCCCCCGGTCCTTTGGGACCTTTATCCGAGCGCGCGCACAACAACACCACACAGTAATAGGTATAGTGTATCAACATGAGTAAGTATCTGGGCTCCATACCATGATACCACCCTTTTCCAGAAGGAAATGACATACCCTAAAGGGCGCGACCCTCATAACCTTGCCGCATCTTTCCTGTTTCGACCATTTCCGGGGAGTGAGGTCCTGATGCAGTCTCGTCCACAAAGCTACGCTTTGTGCAACAAAGCCATGCTTTGGGTCAACAGATGACCAAAGCAATGATCACAAAGATAAATGATCAAACAAATGATCATATCACAAATGATCAACCAATGATCATCACACAGCAGCACTAAGCATGCCACATTACCAAATTGGGAATATATCACTGATAAATATCAACTACATAACCTCTGAGCTCGTACGTCTCAGAGAAGGGTGTTAAACTAAGAGAATAAATTCTCCGCCACCAAGCAGAAATGTATTTGATAGAGATCAGTTAACATCTCAAAGTGTAATGTCGGACATACAACCATACAAGTCTGTTCCGGGTTCGAACAGAACCGAAGGCACTTCCGAAGAAGCCCTTGCAAATCCGGGTATCCACAATCCCGATCGGACTTCCCATCACTAAGGAGAACTCTATACCGGAGCAACTCAGTGCAGAGTCAATCGATAGGTTATCCTATCGTTCTCACAAATACCCGGTCTTCACCACCGGTCTTCAAATGCTATCCATAACGTCGTATCACTATTCGGAATGGGCTATATGACACAAGGTCCTCTCCCGGCTAAACCGAATAATGAGCGCAATATTTAAAAACATATGGATATGGGATTTCAGTTAAGTCACAACTTATAAAATCCAAACCTTTCTTTCAAATAGTTAAACAAATTACCATTTTTAAATCTTTAAACAAAAAGATTTATTTCGCAAAGTTTCACCTAGTCCCACAAAGATTTACTCATATATTCCAAAACAATTCCCATTCAATTTGGATTAACCCAATTTAATCTTTAAAATTAAAGATTTATAGCTTTCAAAACACGTTTCCAAAGATTTATCTATAATTTGGAAAACTATCTTCATTTTAGACTTGAAATCCTTTAACACGAATTTGAAATTCATTCTTATGTGAAAGCATCAATCATTTGAAAACAAATAGTTTTCGTTTCAGAAAAATCCAATTTGTACAAGTTGAAATCTTGGGTTGAATTTAAATTCCAAAATATCACCTTTAAAAAATGGTTTAGAAACCCATATAAACCCATTAATAAATTGAATAAATTTTTAAACCCCAGTTCCCAAATTATAGAATTCAATCTCAAATATTGAATTCAAATTTAAATCCAATTATTTAAATTTCAAAACTCAATCAAGTTATTTAAAAATAACCATTTTTCGAAAACTTCAATTCTAGTTCAAAAACTATTTTGGATTTAAAAATTTAATTTTAAAACAATTTCAAAATCTGCGACTTAACTAATTTCCACGTGCAATCCATATTTGTGTGTGTATAAGTGTGGTCCAGGGGTTTTACACAATAAGAGTGCCACATTATCAATCAGCACAGATTCAATTATTAGAATTCGATGTGGGTTTCGGATAACCAAATGGAATCCGACTCCCTGTCGCATCGAAATCCAAATGTCGTTCTACAAGTAAAGAGGTTTGCATATTCATATAACAATATATACATCACAGATATAACAGCTCAGTATAAAGCATCACATAGCATCACATATCAAATATATCAATCCATCACACAACATTCATTAACAATCAAACATCTTTAATTAAGATGAATAAACCGTGTGGTTATAAATTTACTACCCACATAATTACTTCTATTTGTAATCTTTAAATCAATGATTAATTATCACTAACTATAATTTATTAAGTCTTAACCATCTTCATTTATTAATCATTTACTAAATTAATTATCTTAATTAATTATCCTTTAATTGTGATTAATTAATCTTAATTACATATTCCTCAATTAATTACTTTAAATAATAAACTTTTAATTATTGATTAATTAAATCTTAGTTAAAATTAATTGTCCTTAATAAATAGGTTTATTATTCCTTAATTAATTTCAACAATTAATTATGCTTAACCAATTGCAATTAATTATATTCAATTAATTAATCTAGTCAATTATCAAAATTAATTGCATTAATTAATTACTAAATTATCCCTAGATAATTATCACCCATTATTAACAACATTCCATTAATTTTACACTTAAGAAAATTTGAATTTGATTAATAAATCATTTCTAATTAATATTAATCTAAATCATTATTTAAAAATCAAATAATTAAGTGAAATCCTTAATTATTCAAACTAATTTAATTACTTATTAATTGACCCATTTAAATTCAAAATGTATTAAAACAATACATTTCTAAATTTAAATTCAAATTCCATTTTAAAATTTTGATATTTTAAAATATTTAACCATTTAAACATAAATCTAAATTAACACTTCATATTTAATTCAATATTAATAGAAACTAAATTCTTCCTAGTTTTAAAACTTATTTGAAATCAAATCTTATTTTCAAATCTATGTTAAACATTGATATATGTTCATTCATTCTTCTATAAATTTATAAACTTGTTTGAAATCAAAACTGGGTTTCATAGTAAATTTGAAACTGTTTTTAATTTGATTTCAAACCAATTTAAATCTTACTTAAAAATGTTTAAATTTATTCAATGTTTAAAACTTACAAAACTTGTTTAAATCAAAATCTGGTTTTTAAAAAGTTAAACTTGAAAACTGTTTTAATTCTTGACTTAATTCCATATTTAAAACTTGTTTAAATTTTAAGAATTTCATTTTAAAAACTTTGAATTCAAAATTACATTTGAATTCAGATCCAAGTTACACTTGAATCAATTCCTGCAAAAATTTAATTTCATTCAATATTTTAAAACCTGTAAACAACTTTTCAGGTTTAAACCCTGAAACAGTTTTAAATTTGATTTAAAACTAAACTTTAAACTTGTTTTAAGATATTTCATTTTTGAAAACTTTGAATTCCAAACTCTATTAAATTCAGTTCCAACTTATACATGAATCAAACTCCTGCACTAGTATTTGATTCCCTTCAACATTTTTTTTTTTAAAAAAAAAACTGCAATACAATTCTCAGGTTTAAAACCTGAACAGTTTTAAATTTTGATTAAAAATCAATTTTAAACTTGTTGAAGATATTTCATTTTTGAAAACTTTGGATTTCAAATTTTATTTGAATGCAGATCCAACTTCCACTTGAATCATATTGCAACTTAAAATATGAGTTTCATTCGAGAATCTAAAACTGCAAAAACTCTCTGGTTTAAAAACCTGAAACTGTTTTAATTTTGATTTAAAACTGAACTTAAATCTTGTTTAAATCTAAGATTCCCATTTTAAAACTTTTAATTTCAAACTGCATTTGAATTCAGTTTAATCTTACATTTGAATCAATTTATAATTTTTAAAATATGAGTTTTCATTCAAAGTTTAAAACTGTAAAATTACAGATTTACAACCTGCAACCAAACCCGAGTGACCCCTAATTTTACTTCGAGTTTCAAAACCCTCTGCTTCGAGAAAACATCACAAAATCCCGAAGATTACTTCGAGTAAAAACCCTGCATAATACAGAAGTCCACCAGGCCTTGAGAAACCACTGCAACCCTGTCAACATCACCCAATCTCACCTCCGACCATCATCAACCTTGAAACTCCGGCCAACCCTCCCTTGATTACTCCTCTGCAATCCCCCATATCCTCGAATCACTCGAAGCAACAGAGTAATCAAATATTCAAAAACCCCTACCTTCAGATACAGTGCTTCAAACCTGGAAATCTCCATTTACAATCACCACCTCTCTGACATAAACTACTGACAATATTCCTCCACTCTCCCATCAATTCTTCCACCTCCAGAAAGAACACAACATCCCAATATCACTAGATCACCAGATAAATTCAAAAACTCCCATTCTGTTCCACTCATAAATGCTCATTCCTTATTTAACTAAAAGAAATATGATTTTTGTTTTAAAATTCATAATTCATACTTGCATTAAGTTATAAACTTGTTTTAATCATTTAAGAAGTTTGACCTATTTGCTTCTTGAAATATTGTCTGTTGTTAGTGTTTTCAGTGGTAACAGTTTCTTCTCTTTTTTTTTTTTTTTTTTTTTGTTTATAATTTGTAAACATAAATCTATACTAAACTAATACCTCAATTACATAACAGATTCTAACTGAGAATCAATTCAAGAGAAACAGGTGATCAGGTACCTGTAAACACACACATGTATATGTTTATATATATATACAGTGACTATCTATCACAATAAAATCATACAAAGCAAATTCATTCCTATAATCCACATGCAACAAATAATTTAAAACAACTTTCAATTGTGAGGTTACTCACAAAGAAAAAAAAAAGAAAGACAGAGCCATTTTCTTTTTTTTTCATAGCAGTTTTGAATTTTTTTTTTTCTTTAAACAAGTTTGAATTAGAACTTGAGTTTTTCTGTAAAACTTGTTTAGCTTTGATTTTTTCCTTTAAAAGAAAAGCTGTTTTTAAAATAGAAATTTACTCACCTTTTTAAATTTGAAGAATGCAGAGAACAATTTAGGTGCAGATTATCAATTCCCAGGACCCTGACTTGAAACTGCATTTTGAAATCTGGGTGCAAATTTGAAATTGAAGTTGCTTTACTTGTATTTTGATTGCTGAGTTTCTTGATGCAGATTTCAGGACCCTGCCTATTGAAGTGCATGATGATCCTGGCTTGCATTTGATTTCTATTTTCAGGTTGATGGTTTGCTTTGATTATTAACTTGCATACTTCTAGACTCTGGTTTCCAGATTTTGCAACCATCTTTAGATCCAAATGAAGCCATTAAAATGATGAGATGATCTTGATTCGTACTGCTTTTGATTGTTTTCTTTCAAAACCCAGGCTTAAAATTTTTCTTTATATTGAAACTGGATTTGTTTTTATGTTGAAGCTTTACATTGCATTGATTCCAAATTGAAGCTTCCTCTGATTTTTTTTTTTTTTTTTTTTTTTTTTTTCTTCTTCTTTTTTTTAATGAAGATAAAATCAAGTTTGCCACTTGTAACATTCATTTACACTTGTTAATCTTTGTCTTATAGCTTACATTTGTTAAAATTTTGTATATTTATGTTTTTAACCTTGTCTTGAATTTATTTTATAAATTTTGTTTTGGTCCTTAAGTTCAATTAATTTTACAACTTAGTTCATATAAATTTTAAAAGAAAATGTATTATCAAATGAAATTTTATCTTGTTAATGTTTGTTTTAATTTTATTACAAGTCATGTTTATTTTCAAAAGATAATTTCAATCACTTCATAATTAAATTCACAATTTAATTTCAAAATTAAATATATTGTCAAATTAAACTCGTTCAAAATTCAGGAATGTTACAGACTTCCCCCCTTAAGAAATTTCGTCCTCGAAATTTGTAAGTAGGGGACGACAAAGAATGGATACACAAAGATAGAGGTACCGTTTCCAAATCAAACTGGGTATTTATTCTGCATTTGGCTTACCAAATCAGAATAGCAAGAACGAACAAAGATAGTCGAGTCACCAGAACTACGAATATACAGGTGATTGGTCAGTTCGAAGGATAACTAACCGTTTGTAGAATTTACCTGGACCCAATAGAATAAACAGATATATGGATGCAATCCAAATCTTTTAGTTTAAACAACCAAAATATAACTACCAACCATAGCAACCAAAGCAAACAATTCATCCATACAAACAATTCTGACCCGTCTGGAGTTTATGTCCCATGCAAATATATCAAAGCTTCTTCCTGGATCTACCAGGAATCATCAAACATTTGAGAAGACGAATCAAAGAAAATTGATAGAGAAAGTTATTTCCGCTATTGCAGGGTATTGACCATTTGAAGTCGTATTCCCCTGTCCCCTATCTCGTTCTCTTCTCGCACTCATACTTACTATCATTGGATAGTAAAAGAATTTACTGAGGCATTCGAACGGATATCTTGGAGATATACTCATTCTAGGGTATACTTCACCCTATCTCTAACGAGTTACTTAATGTGTTATACTCCTGAGCTAAGGTTTTAACCATCAGCTCTGATACCAATTATAACGATCCTGACTCGACCTTCGAAAATCGGCACCGAATACGACACTCGTATTCAAATGCCGCAGATCCAAACGTCGAATCTGGTTCGCCGGAGCTTATAACACCTTAAGTAAATAACACAGCGGAAAAAAAAAGAATATGCATATCAATATACAACATTTGATACAATAACTGATACAACATGAATGATACAACAGAATGGTACAATAGATATCAACATTTTCAGAGATACAAAAAAATAGCAGCGGAAATAAAAGATAACACTAGCAGCGGAACAAATCTCCAAAATAGTCTTCAAGAAAGAACTCCAATATCAGTAATCTCCATCTCCAAAGCACCAATCCAGCAATAGCTCGAACTCCCACTCAAGATGAAGAGAAGCAACTCGATCCAAAATGCGATTGCCAAATCCTAATGGCTGAAAGCTATCGAATCTACACCTACTATGGATTATCTGAAAATCCCAACTCTAGACTGCCCGTGTGGGAAATAGTGGGCACCCAGAGTTTAGGAAAGGAACAATAAACTCCAGGTCAGTCATGGGACTGGTATGAGCAAACAAAAGCATTTGGTCTTTGAACAAACAAGAGAATTTAAATTTGAAATCCGCAATGCTTTTTGGAAAATGAAACTACCATAAGGCCTCCCGGCACACACACAATGCAAACGCACACATGGGGGAGATTTCTCCTTATGATAGTCAAACATGCTTACTACGAGAAAAATTCTTTGATATTATTACTAGTGCATAGTGGAAAATCTTTCGAAAGTATAATATAAATCCTAGCCAGCATAGGTACCATGATGCTATGCCTACTATAGCTGCCATGTTAAATGGCAGGTTCTACAACTAAAACCGTACAAGGCACGTATTGGATGAATGGATTTCCAACAAATGGTCAGGCTAAGGAACTTCCTATTGCCACATGGGTACGCCTCTGGCGGGACGTCCCGAGAACTAACGTTACGGTTAGATCTCTGCCAACACAAGGCCGGGTTACCTCTGTAACTAGGTAACTACTACACGAATATGTCATCCCCCGGTCCTTTGGGACCTTTATCCGAGCGCGCGCACAACAACACCACACAGTAATAGGTATAGTGTATCAACATGAGTAAGTATCTGGGCTCCATACCATGATACCACCCTTTTCCAGAAGGAAATGACATACCCTAAAGGGCGCGACCCTCATAACCTTGCCGCATCTTTCCTGTTTCGACCATTTCCGGGGAGTGAGGTCCTGATGCAGTCTCGTCCACAAAGCTACGCTTTGTGCAACAAAGCCATGCTTTGGGTCAACAGATGACCAAAGCAATGATCACAAAGATAAATGATCAAACAAATGATCATATCACAAATGATCAACCAATGATCATCACACAGCAGCACTAAGCATGCCACATTACCAAATTGGGAATATATCACTGATAAATATCAACTACATAACCTCTGAGCTCGTACGTCTCAGAGAAGGGTGTTAAACTAAGAGAATAAATTCTCCGCCACCAAGCAGAAATGTATTTGATAGAGATCAGTTAACATCTCAAAGTGTAATGTCGGACATACAACCATACAAGTCTGTTCCGGGTTCGAACAGAACCGAAGGCACTTCCGAAGAAGCCCTTGCAAATCCGGGTATCCACAATCCCGATCGGACTTCCCATCACTAAGGAGAACTCTATACCGGAGCAACTCAGTGCAGAGTCAATCGATAGGTTATCCTATCGTTCTCACAAATACCCGGTCTTCACCACCGGTCTTCAAATGCTATCCATAACGTCGTATCACTATTCGGAATGGGCTATATGACACAAGGTCCTCTCCCGGCTAAACCGAATAATGAGCGCAATATTTAAAAACATATGGATATGGGATTTCAGTTAAGTCACAACTTATAAAATCCAAACCTTTCTTTCAAATAGTTAAACAAATTACCATTTTTAAATCTTTAAACAAAAAGATTTATTTCGCAAAGTTTCACCTAGTCCCACAAAGATTTACTCATATATTCCAAAACAATTCCCATTCAATTTGGATTAACCCAATTTAATCTTTAAAATTAAAGATTTATAGCTTTCAAAACACGTTTCCAAAGATTTATCTATAATTTGGAAAACTATCTTCATTTTAGACTTGAAATCCTTTAACACGAATTTGAAATTCATTCTTATGTGAAAGCATCAATCATTTGAAAACAAATAGTTTTCGTTTCAGAAAAATCCAATTTGTACAAGTTGAAATCTTGGGTTGAATTTAAATTCCAAAATATCACCTTTAAAAAATGGTTTAGAAACCCATATAAACCCATTAATAAATTGAATAAATTTTTAAACCCCAGTTCCCAAATTATAGAATTCAATCTCAAATATTGAATTCAAATTTAAATCCAATTATTTAAATTTCAAAACTCAATCAAGTTATTTAAAAATAACCATTTTTCGAAAACTTCAATTCTAGTTCAAAAACTATTTTGGATTTAAAAATTTAATTTTAAAACAATTTCAAAATCTGCGACTTAACTAATTTCCACGTGCAATCCATATTTGTGTGTGTATAAGTGTGGTCCAGGGGTTTTACACAATAAGAGTGCCACATTATCAATCAGCACAGATTCAATTATTAGAATTCGATGTGGGTTTCGGATAACCAAATGGAATCCGACTCCCTGTCGCATCGAAATCCAAATGTCGTTCTACAAGTAAAGAGGTTTGCATATTCATATAACAATATATACATCACAGATATAACAGCTCAGTATAAAGCATCACATAGCATCACATATCAAATATATCAATCCATCACACAACATTCATTAACAATCAAACATCTTTAATTAAGATGAATAAACCGTGTGGTTATAAATTTACTACCCACATAATTACTTCTATTTGTAATCTTTAAATCAATGATTAATTATCACTAACTATAATTTATTAAGTCTTAACCATCTTCATTTATTAATCATTTACTAAATTAATTATCTTAATTAATTATCCTTTAATTGTGATTAATTAATCTTAATTACATATTCCTCAATTAATTACTTTAAATAATAAACTTTTAATTATTGATTAATTAAATCTTAGTTAAAATTAATTGTCCTTAATAAATAGGTTTATTATTCCTTAATTAATTTCAACAATTAATTATGCTTAACCAATTGCAATTAATTATATTCAATTAATTAATCTAGTCAATTATCAAAATTAATTGCATTAATTAATTACTAAATTATCCCTAGATAATTATCACCCATTATTAACAACATTCCATTAATTTTACACTTAAGAAAATTTGAATTTGATTAATAAATCATTTCTAATTAATATTAATCTAAATCATTATTTAAAAATCAAATAATTAAGTGAAATCCTTAATTATTCAAACTAATTTAATTACTTATTAATTGACCCATTTAAATTCAAAATGTATTAAAACAATACATTTCTAAATTTAAATTCAAATTCCATTTTAAAATTTTGATATTTTAAAATATTTAACCATTTAAACATAAATCTAAATTAACACTTCATATTTAATTCAATATTAATAGAAACTAAATTCTTCCTAGTTTTAAAACTTATTTGAAATCAAATCTTATTTTCAAATCTATGTTAAACATTGATATATGTTCATTCATTCTTCTATAAATTTATAAACTTGTTTGAAATCAAAACTGGGTTTCATAGTAAATTTGAAACTGTTTTTAATTTGATTTCAAACCAATTTAAATCTTACTTAAAAATGTTTAAATTTATTCAATGTTTAAAACTTACAAAACTTGTTTAAATCAAAATCTGGTTTTTAAAAAGTTAAACTTGAAAACTGTTTTAATTCTTGACTTAATTCCATATTTAAAACTTGTTTAAATTTTAAGAATTTCATTTTAAAAACTTTGAATTCAAAATTACATTTGAATTCAGATCCAAGTTACACTTGAATCAATTCCTGCAAAAATTTAATTTCATTCAATATTTTAAAACCTGTAAACAACTTTTCAGGTTTAAACCCTGAAACAGTTTTAAATTTGATTTAAAACTAAACTTTAAACTTGTTTTAAGATATTTCATTTTTGAAAACTTTGAATTCCAAACTCTATTAAATTCAGTTCCAACTTATACATGAATCAAACTCCTGCACTAGTATTTGATTCCCTTCAACATTTTTTTTTTAAAAAAAAAAACTGCAATACAATTCTCAGGTTTAAAACCTGAACAGTTTTAAATTTTGATTAAAAATCAATTTTAAACTTGTTGAAGATATTTCATTTTTGAAAACTTTGGATTTCAAATTTTATTTGAATGCAGATCCAACTTCCACTTGAATCATATTGCAACTTAAAATATGAGTTTCATTCGAGAATCTAAAACTGCAAAAACTCTCTGGTTTAAAAACCTGAAACTGTTTTAATTTTGATTTAAAACTGAACTTAAATCTTGTTTAAATCTAAGATTCCCATTTTAAAACTTTTAATTTCAAACTGCATTTGAATTCAGTTTAATCTTACATTTGAATCAATTTATAATTTTTAAAATATGAGTTTTCATTCAAAGTTTAAAACTGTAAAATTACAGATTTACAACCTGCAACCAAACCCGAGTGACCCCTAATTTTACTTCGAGTTTCAAAACCCTCTGCTTCGAGAAAACATCACAAAATCCCGAAGATTACTTCGAGTAAAAACCCTGCATAATACAGAAGTCCACCAGGCCTTGAGAAACCACTGCAACCCTGTCAACATCACCCAATCTCACCTCCGACCATCATCAACCTTGAAACTCCGGCCAACCCTCCCTTGATTACTCCTCTGCAATCCCCCATATCCTCGAATCACTCGAAGCAACAGAGTAATCAAATATTCAAAAACCCCTACCTTCAGATACAGTGCTTCAAACCTGGAAATCTCCATTTACAATCACCACCTCTCTGACATAAACTACTGACAATATTCCTCCACTCTCCCATCAATTCTTCCACCTCCAGAAAGAACACAACATCCCAATATCACTAGATCACCAGATAAATTCAAAAACTCCCATTCTGTTCCACTCATAAATGCTCATTCCTTATTTAACTAAAAGAAATATGATTTTTGTTTTAAAATTCATAATTCATACTTGCATTAAGTTATAAACTTGTTTTAATCATTTAAGAAGTTTGACCTATTTGCTTCTTGAAATATTGTCTGTTGTTAGTGTTTTCAGTGGTAACAGTTTCTTCTCTTTTTTTTTTTTTTTTTTTTGTTTATAATTTGTAAACATAAATCTATACTAAACTAATACCTCAATTACATAACAGATTCTAACTGAGAATCAATTCAAGAGAAACAGGTGATCAGGTACCTGTAAACACACACATGTATATGTTTATATATATATACAGTGACTATCTATCACAATAAAATCATACAAAGCAAATTCATTCCTATAATCCACATGCAACAAATAATTTAAAACAACTTTCAATTGTGAGGTTACTCACAAAGAAAAAAAAAAGAAAGACAGAGCCATTTTCTTTTTTTTTCATAGCAGTTTTGAATTTTTTTTTTTCTTTAAACAAGTTTGAATTAGAACTTGAGTTTTTCTGTAAAACTTGTTTAGCTTTGATTTTTTCCTTTAAAAGAAAAGCTGTTTTTAAAATAGAAATTTACTCACCTTTTTAAATTTGAAGAATGCAGAGAACAATTTAGGTGCAGATTATCAATTCCCAGGACCCTGACTTGAAACTGCATTTTGAAATCTGGGTGCAAATTTGAAATTGAAGTTGCTTTACTTGTATTTTGATTGCTGAGTTTCTTGATGCAGATTTCAGGACCCTGCCTATTGAAGTGCATGATGATCCTGGCTTGCATTTGATTTCTATTTTCAGGTTGATGGTTTGCTTTGATTATTAACTTGCATACTTCTAGACTCTGGTTTCCAGATTTTGCAACCATCTTTAGATCCAAATGAAGCCATTAAAATGATGAGATGATCTTGATTCGTACTGCTTTTGATTGTTTTCTTTCAAAACCCAGGCTTAAAATTTTTCTTTATATTGAAACTGGATTTGTTTTTATGTTGAAGCTTTACATTGCATTGATTCCAAATTGAAGCTTCCTCTGATTTTTTTTTTTTTTTTTTTTTTTTCTTCTTCTTTTTTTTAATGAAGATAAAATCAAGTTTGCCACTTGTAACATTCATTTACACTTGTTAATCTTTGTCTTATAGCTTACATTTGTTAAAATTTTGTATATTTATGTTTTTAACCTTGTCTTGAATTTATTTTATAAATTTTGTTTTGGTCCTTAAGTTCAATTAATTTTACAACTTAGTTCATATAAATTTTAAAAGAAAATGTATTATCAAATGAAATTTTATCTTGTTAATGTTTGTTTTAATTTTATTACAAGTCATGTTTATTTTCAAAAGATAATTTCAATCACTTCATAATTAAATTCACAATTTAATTTCAAAATTAAATATATTGTCAAATTAAACTCGTTCAAAATTCAGGAATGTTACACCTATGCTGAGCATTTATAGATTAGAAGGTCCTATAACCGAAGTTTTAAGAGATTGGTGGTTACCTTCACCTATAAATACTGGCCTATGGGGTCATTTTGAGATTCTTTACGTTGCTTCTTACATTAGTTAATCAAGTTTTTTCTTACTTCTTGTTGTTTTCTACTATAATAATAAAACTATTCGTAAATCAATAAAGATAATCTTCAAAGTGGGCGTAGGCATATATCACCGAATCACTATAAATTCTTGTGTTCTTGCTTATTTCTCCGATTTGTCTGTTAGTTTATTCTATTCCTCAATTTTAGTTTTACTTTCTCCATTTACTTCTCTACTTAAATCTATTCTTGGGTGTTTGTAACCAATTTGGCTGCAAACATTATGCATGCATGGGGTGATGCAGTCGGTCTTAGTGAGCCCGGTTATGTTTTTCCTATAGTACATCACTAGGGATGTGTGCTGCTTCAGAAAGATATCTCTGATCCTTGTATATGAGGAACGTTTCTCAAAGTAGTGAGAGCACCTATGTGGAATCTTACACAGTTAGTGAATGTGCCTTATCATTTTCTAATTATATACCTGGTATTGTCGTGACGTACACTCTTGAGCGTCATGGCTACTTGATTCTTATTATTTTCACCCTTAGACATTATTATAATATCAATGGATTTTCTGTAGAAAAGGGTTTTCATTATCGTAAGGTAAAAATGGATTCGTATTTATGTGCGGTGTGGTTTTACGAGATACTTTTGATTTCAAACATTTTTTTATAACCTTAAAATCCAGTTGGGTGTGCTTTCTCATGCTAGTTTTCTAGGCTGACTCAAATATTATTTTATTATAATGCTCGAGATAGACTGAGCATATTTAATGATTTTAGTTGGAAAGCTTTTGGAGCTTCAGAAGAGGAGCTGGAGGTCCCGGGATGTATTCACATAGATGGTTATTTTTCTGCTGTATTCATTTTTGTATTTATTAGCATTCGCAAGGACAAGCTGTTGCAAATATCTGGGCTAAAATAGGTTAGTGTACTCTGATAGATGTCTATATACACACATATTACAGTTTCTTCATGTGTAAAGATTTATTGTATATTATAGATTATTCGTTCCGCTGTGAGATTCCGTGTTGTTTAGTTTCTTCTTATCTTCTTTCTTTTTCCCTAACAACTGGGTTTTCCACAATTCGATATCTCAGCATGCAATGCCGTGGATGTATCATTGTTGATTTTTTAGGGGTTGAAAATCCCAACTGTTACACTTAGTATCGGAGCTGAAGGTTAAGCGAGAACCTTAGCTTTGGTGGGGCAACTCATTAGAGATAGGGTCAACAACACCTTAGAATGAGTTTGAGAGAGTGTGTGTATGAGCATTTTAGTGATATAAAAATGTTTTATATTGTATTGGTTGATTTGTTGTTGGTTTATGGATTCTGGTCAATACGAGTAATTGAAGTTATTGATAGGGATCTCTACATATTTGAACAGAACAATTCGACATGGTATTGTTTTGAAATTAGGGAAATGAATATATATATATATATATATATAAAGGAATAATTTTCAAAAATTATATATTATATGTGGTGTGCTTGATAGGAATATGAAAATTTTCCAAAAACTATAGATTTTATTAATTAATTTCCATATTCATTACAGAATCCTAAATGTCACCTAGTTTTGGATAAAATTTAATTATGACAAAATACGCCAAGTGCGACATATGAAGATGCCCATTTGGTTGATAAAAGTTTACTATTAGACTGGTACAACTTCTGCCATTACATACATTCAAACAAAATGATAGCACGATGGACGTAAATAAACTCCTGTATAGCTAGCTCTGCCTCTTACATGTCTTTGGAAGCTTTATTCGTCAAACCTGAAACTTAGAAACCTTTCTCTCAAACTACTCAATTGAGTACCCGAGAGTTAGAAGGGAAAAACAAAAACTTCAAGGACAAAATGTCTAGTGTGAAAAATAACATAACTCGATAATATATACCTAGTGAGACCATGTCATTGAGTGGGAGGGTTTTCCCCTCACTAGTATCTTCTGCAAATATATCAATCACAATCATGCGCTTGCATTTACAATGGTTAAATAAACATAAACAATCATATGCATGCATACTACATGGGTAACCTGACCAATCTGTCCCAATTAATTGAATATTTGTCTCTACTTCATAGTTTTTCCTGGGTTACTACAAACCTAGTGCTGAGTTGAGCGTTCCAGATATACCAAAATTTAATTTATAGTTTGGAGTAAATTGGATTGTCCGTCCAAACACAATAATCAGAGTGTTTACATGATCGTTTCTCAATCTCATAGTTTGCAACGCCCACTATGAACCTAATGGTTTTACAAGTCAACCAATAACCAACCTTAGTTATATTCCTTTCTATCCATAAACCTACTTTTTGTTTTACCCTTAACAAAGCCTTGCACACTGGAATTATGGACTAAAATTTATTAATAGCTAACAGTTGAAGTATAGGGCCCTACCTTGCACCAGTCCCATTATCTAGTTCTCTATTAATCCTTGAGAGAAATTATCCTATCACATTTTATCCGATGGTGATAAGAACAATAATTTTACTAGTACAATTCTAGGCTAAATACCCTCTTTTTGTTCCTTGAAAGCATAATTTTTTACTAATGATTTAACCCTTGAAATCATACTTGAAATAGAAAATTATTGCCCTTTATTTTATCTAATATATTACGCCAAGATTTTTGCTTTTATCAAATTGCTTTGATGAACTTCAAAACCATTTAGAGGTTGTCGCACCTCAAAAACTTAGGCTATGAGGCCATATATAATAAAACCATTTGAATTGATAAAGTGCGACATTGATATAGCCGTCATGGGTTAGCACACTCCTCTATGTCGCTATTATGTTAAAGCATCTGATTAGATAATGCATGAGGTCGAAAGGAAAAAATCGTTTGTGTCGCAAGATATAAATGTATAAGTTGCTGAATATAAGCGGCATATCCTTTGGTTTGCATTTTATAAAGCTTTAAAACCTGGAAATATAGGAATGCTGACATTGGTAACCTTCGACGTCAATATCAGAGAGTTATTAATATCGTTTATTTCGATATAGAAAAAAGCGGCATCATTGCCATTTATATCAATGTTGAAGGTAAGGTTTACATGCGGCATTGCTGCCTAAAGTAATTAATGTCGAAACTACAACTCGCAACATTGCTACCTTAAGCTATGGCGTCAAATAAGAAGCATGCGGCATCGTATAAAACCATGGTGAAAAATTGCGGCATTACAATAGCCGATATGAAATAGTAACACTGCTGCTAGAATACCTTTATCTTAAAGCAATACTAGTGACATTAATAAGTACATCATAGATGGACTTCGGAATTGATTAATAGCAATGTGGCGACTTCGTAATTAACATAAAAACTGTTCTATTTTTTGAAAAGCAATTTTTTTTCATCAACTCCGTTCCTTTGTCAAATTGCTATTGGATAATAAACTTCTTTATCAAATCCTTTTTAGAAAAATACTTTGGATCGGAATTATCTTTCCCAAAATAATTTTGCAAACCGATAATTTTATATTATTATTTTAATATAATCATTAAGCTTTTCTAGCTAATAAATTCATAATCATTCATAAACACTTGAAAAAAATCCTTGAAAATCATAATAAATCAGAATTAACAAATTCTTTAACATTTAAAAATTCGGGGACCAGTAAAATTATTTAATTATTTTTAATAACTATAACCCAAAATAAATCATTTTTCTAACTTAAGAAATTCATAAAATATTCGTACTTGCTTGAAAAATTATGTGACTAAAAAATCACTTCTAAAATAATGTCATGAATATCATATCCAAATTTCTAGTCAATTGCATGTCGTAAACTAGGTTTTCACTCTTAAAACATATTAAATAATTCCATAATAAATCCAATAATTCATCATTCAAACATATAGTCAACTAATCAACCATAACATAGCATAATAACAACATATTATTCGGTTTTTAGGCATAAAACCGAAATAAAGAAGCAATAATGAGATGGTAATTATTATTCACCTTAATTTGATGAAAAGAAATGAGATTCGAGTTTAGATTTGAATTCCCCTAAGCTTTCCTTTTGTTTTCTAGCGTTTTCTTCTCTTGAATTCCTTAGTACTAGTCGGCCTTGAGTTTGATGGTGTTTGGTTGAATGTAAACAAGGGAGAAGAAAATGTAAGGGTTTATGTTTAGGAAGTATGGCATATACCCATTTTGCCCTTCACATGAATTCCTCCTTCTTATTTAAGTTATAACCATCCCGATTAACTTGTTAATTTAGGTACGCCTCTTTTAATTATCAAATTTCATTCTCCTTATCATTGTACATTATTTTATTTTATCTATCTAGTTAAATATCCTAAATAATGTTAGTCAAAATTAGTGGTATTACAATTAACATGGATAACGGCACTCAATTTGACAATAGCCACTTTTTAGGCATCTGCTCAAGGAATGGGACTTCTCTTCCGTTGCCCATCCTCAAGCTAACGGAAAAATTGAGGCATCAACAAGAAGTGCCATGCAAATCTAAGAGAAACCGGGCCAAAGAAATGCCGCTCATCCTTTGGTCCTATCATACATCCAGCCGCTCTTCAACTGGCCATACCTGTTTTCCTTTCCTCTAAGGATGAATCCATGCTACCAATTTAAGAAGACATCCCCTCACCCTGGCATTATTTTAGTGAGCCTAAGCCAAATGGTTAGCTATCAATCTTAGATACAACAACATGGAAGAATGAAGAGCTGAAACCAAACTTCGCACTGAATCCTATAGGAGGAAGATAGCCAAACACTACAACTCAAGGGTAAAGCTCCGATGGTTCATATCAACGATCTAGTTTTGCATCAAATATTCATAAATACAAAGAACCCGGTTGAAAGAGTGATTTTCTTTAATTGGAAGGGCCATATGTTATCAGAGCTACCTTGACAATAGTGCCTACCGCCTCTCTCACCCAGATAGAATCCACATTCCCCACACTTGGAACATCGCACAACCCTAGGCTTATCAATTATGAGCTAGCGATAATTATATGGCTATGTAATAAATCTTTTGTGATGCATAAAATAAAGACTTTAAAACCAACTTTGTTTGACACAATCACTTTGGCTATCCAGTGAGGGCAAGTTATTATGTAGTCACTTCCTTACTTAGGGATGACTAACCTCTACCGCCAAGGACCGCACGAGCCACTCACCGCTTCCTTCCTTGCCAGTCAGCTATCCAATAAGGGTTTCACTTCCTTGTTTAGGGACTACCAGGCTATCTAGCAAGATTGAATCATCATGCATTCACTTCCTTGCTCGAGAACTGCCACCTCTATAGGCTATTCAATAAGGATGAGTTATTACATACTCGTTTACTTGTTTGGGGGCATGCTGACCTCTTCCATAAAGAACTATGTGAGCCACTCAATGCACCCCTCCTTACTGCCGGCTATTTGGGAGGATGAATTATGGTCTATTCACTTCCTTGTTTGGGGCATGATAATCTCAAAAGTTCATTGCTATTCTACATTCAACTATCATTCAAACAAATTCCATAATCATGAATTACAAATTTCCAATTCACCAAGGGGATTGTGGGATGAATTGTACTAGCAGTCAGTATCCGTGTTTAAGAATACAAGATTGCCAAATAAACTCCTTTGTACAAAGCATATTCCTATAGATGAAACGAGGGCTATTGGTTAGTAAAATACCAAAGGGGAGCTTTGGGACTAGACGTAGGATGAGAGGTCAAACCAGTATAAAAACTCCGCCGTGCTTGTTTATTTTTATTTTTATTATATTCTGTTATATTGCTTATTTAGTGCATATAGTAGTATATACTCACGTATTAATATACAAGCCATATTATACGATCCATTATACTTTCAGCTATTCCATTCACTATATACATGCAAAATATTAAATACGACAATGATTATCATTTCTTTAGCTATTAATTAATTTAGTAAATCTACAATGGCGATTTAGAGACTGAATTGAATTCAGTTATGCAACTCATGGGTGTGAATTCAGTCAATGGTTAATATTTGAATATGTCAAATACTAATGTTTACACATCACTTTACTAGTGGTGTGACGGTTTGGCCAAACTCATCCCTTAAAAGTCTCATTGGTAAAACCAAATTTTAAAATTTTAAGTGGTACATTTTAGCAATGATTATCCACAGCAATTCTCTTTACAATATATCGCTTTGGTGAATTTAATTGGGGTTAATGTTCCAATACCATCCACATTAACTCGGTTAGTAGGTAAGCAAATTCCTTAGTTCTACAATAATATTTGTTATGAATCGTGCTGCTCTAGCCGAATTTTTTGACTTTGAGTTGACTACAATTGACAGTGATAATAACCTTAATAACTATATGAACAAATTCTATATGAATAGTGTTTCACTTAAAACTCTTCAACTCAAATCCAACTTATAGTCGTTGAATTGTTACCATGCCATGATTTAACTATAATCAAAGTGGAGTGTCCATAGTGAAGCTTAATAATATTCTCAAATCGAGAGAATTGTATGATATTGTCACTCCAAGATTTTCTATTTGACTAGTTGTTATTAATTAATACGAAATTCCTAGATGATTCATTCCATTATTATCCATTAATTATCACTATGTTACCCCTTGATGCCCCCACCATCTATAATTAATGCACCATTTTACATTTGGTGAGCGTTACGTACTATGGTCGTAGAGGATGCATTGGAATCCTTTCTTTAAACACTGGAATAAGAATATTCAAAATAGTATTTTATTTTTTGATAATTTTATCATGATTACAACTCCTTGTAATTGTTATCACATAACATATAGTTTAAGGATAATCTATTTAATCTATTTTTAATTAATTACTTAATAATTATATTACTATATAACAAGGTATATACAAAAAAATCAAATACCTTTATTACGAATAAGATAGGTTATAGAGTTAGATATATGTAGCAAATTATATAATCATTACTAGGGCATCCCTTAACTCTATCAATTTTGATGTATATCATGTTTTGTACAATTTGACCTTGGAACAGATCTTAGTCTTCAAGAAAGGATCCAGGCACACTATCCTAGAATGTAAGGTTCCATTGTATATAGTTATCCCTTGAAGATAATATATATTTAGCTATATAACCTTTTATCACACGTTACTTATTGATGTATCTTTGTGTCATAAATGTGTTATTTCAATGTGTGCAACAAAAGACACATAGTGAGGTACATTTATGATAATACATTTATAGATGTCCCTTAGCATATTGTGTATGTAACATCAATATATTAGATATTTTCTTTTCACCCGACTTTTTTTGGCCCTTCATATATTTTTTCTTCTTTATTATGTACCTAATGATTTGGATGACTTAGGACGATCAAAGATATTGCTATCTAGTGATTTCTAGGGCCATAAAGAAGATAATATTAGCATTATTTCCATAATTTATTTTTATCTATATACCATCTCAGCCTAAAGGCATATTGGACTTAACTAATAAATGGAACAATGAATGTTATGTATGTTATATTGAACTCCTTGTGTTTGGAGCATTTTGTAGCTATTCCATAATATTTAATATTTGGATTAATAGACTATTGTATGCCATATAAAGGTTCCATTAAGTCATAAATTCATATATGTTGATATATTATGTTTTGTCCTTCGGTTATGAGTTTTGGTAATTAAACTTTGATATATATGCACTGCTCTGTTAAATATACGTTATAAATCTTTGTTTATGATATTTCCAGCGAATGTATCATTTAGGACATTGGTTTTAGGTTTTGTAAATTTTGAGTTATTACGCACTTATTGTAGAAGCATCGTAAAGGAAAATGAAATCTTAGTTTGATGCCTTGTACCTCTACTACAAGAAAACTTACGGATTATTGATGTAACGACCCATAATTTAATCCATTTAAATATGGATATTTAAATATATTTTTAATGATTAGTTAATAGGCTTTATAACTCAAAATAAAAATCTTTTAAATAATAAATAATAATTTTGAAATAGTTTTTAGACTTTGTTTACAAAAATAATGAGTTCAAAGAAAAATAGAAAATGTAATCGGAAATCGTTTTTCGAATTTTCGACGTTTTGGTGTCTAAAAGTTATCAAAAAACATTGTGCATATTTATGTAACATATATACACATTTATTTATAAGTTAGTATCATGATAAATATGTGTATATGCATATAATTAACTTAAATATATATAATAAGGTGATATGATTTATTATGAAAATTAAAAACAAATTAAAAAAAGTGACATAAAATGTCAAATCTTCATAAACATGGAGTACATAAAGTACTAAGGCATGTTAGCTTTACACGTTAGTAGGGAGGAGAGGAAGAAACGTGATTGGTGATGTGGCGACATGGTAAGGGAGAGTATGTACTTTAGGGTAATATGGTAATTTAATTCACGTACTCTGCAAATATACAAATTTTCATAGTTTTCTCCCAGTTTATCATTCCATTTCCATTTCATAAAAACCTCTTCATGTTTTCATGACACTTTAATGGCTTCCTAAAAGTTTCTCAAATTTAAAAATCCAATTCATTCACTTTTATGCTCCTAAATACTTATTTAAACCCACCTCCTACCATTTCAATACCTCTCCTTTACAAAACTAACCAGCATCGCATTTCTTCACCTTGGCCAAACTCAATAGCCCCAATAGCCGAACCATATTTCCATTCAAACCACTAGAAACTCCACTTTATTAAGCTAGAAGCAAAAGCCTAGGTCATGTTCGGGTTTTAGTATAAGTTAGTCTGATTTAGCCCACTTTCGGTGAGTAAAATTTCACTCTTTAACTAAGTTTTTATAAACACACACACACACACACACACACACACACACACACACACACACATATATATATATAGGAATACTTCCAAATAATGGCGGACAAAGCAGCTACTGTGAAATCCCATCAAAGGAACCTATCGCTATGGAGAATGAAGCAGATGACATGGGTTGGACAGAGGTACGACATAAAAATAAAAGCTAGAATCGAATTAGGTATCAACAACGGTACTTCAGGGTTCCATTACATATAGGAGCTAATTCTAGGGTTTCAGATCTGGTGGGGCCGAGAGATAAAAAGTTGAATAGGACTCCAGATCTAATGGACCCTACTGCTAACAAGCCAGAATTCAAGAGAGGAATCAGAACATGGGCATATGTTATTGCAGGAAACATGTGCATAGACGGTGGGGTCAATAAATTTGACTTTATGGAAGATGAGGAAGGAGCATATGCTGATTTGGACGAAGAAGTCTTTAACACTGCGAAAAGTATGTGGGGTACTCTTTATACATATATGTTGTTGGTAAGAAACCATATTATATTCATCTTAACGCATATATCAAAAGAGAATGGAAACCCTCTAGAAAATGGGATGTTTTCCCTAGGAAAAATGGTTTATATCTTATTAAATTCAGTAATGAAGCAGACTGTAAGAAAGTCTTAGATGGGGGTCCTTGGTTCATAGACGTAAACTTATTTTTACTAAAAAATGGGAACCAAATCTAAGACTTGAGAGGGATATGCTAGAATCACACCCAGTTTGGGTGAACCTGAAGAACTTAGACTTATCTCTGTGGAATGCACGCAGGATCAGTAAAATCGTGAGTTTAATTGGTAATCCCTAAATATGGATGACTATACTAGACATGTTAAAAGACTAAACTATGCTAGAGTCCTTGTAGAAATCAAAGCAAGTGGCAATATCAAAAAACAGGTGAGAACCTAAGATAGACATGGAAATATTTACATTCAGGAAATAGAATATGAACATATCCCACCTATTTGCACCAATTGCACATGCTTTTGTCATATATTGGACCAGTGTGAAACTGTGTCACCCCCCATCAAACAAGTATGGAGACAAAAAACCACAACTGAAGACACTCGGACTGTTCTTCTTAACAAAATATGACACAGACTGACCCTACCAAAGTAGATACAAATATATACGCTGAACAAGTAAATTCGAAAACTACAGACCAGGTGGAAAATAATGTTGGTCCTGAGGTGATAGTCCAGACTGTAAGTCATTCACCGAATACAGAGGAGGATGAAAATGCACTACCCGTAGCTTGGATGAGAGCACAACAAGGAATACATCTGTGACATCAGAAGACGAGAAAGAGATTAATAATATTTTACTTGACAATCTGAACTCAGGGTCTGAATTAGAGGAGGATAGCAAAAATAAATACACAAATTCTAACCAAAAATATGCAATGAAATTTAAGAAAATAGAGGCAAAAGACAAGGCGAACATAAATCGCGAGGTGTCTCCTATGAAATTGAGGAGCCAACCTCCTATATCGAAATGTCCATAATTAGTTAGAATGTAAGAGGTCTAAACAATGAAACAAGGCGTTTAGACCACTTAAAACTTAGGAGAAAGTATTCTCCCTCTATCTTGAGTATCTTAGAAAGTAAATTTGCTGATGATAATCTTAATTTCTTTACCGATTCACTAGAATCTGAGTGGGATTATTTTCATAATATCGATGTTGGTGGTAAAGGCCGAATGCTCCTTTTATGGAAAAAAAAATATGGAATGTCAAACTTATGGCTAAGGACGATCAATATATAACTGTCAATTCCACTAATTTGGGGGGTCTTAAACTTATTCTAAGTTTTGTGTGTGCAAGTAATTTAGCTTCTCACCGTACCCATATCTGGAAAACTACAACAGATATTAGTAGTAAGATTAATGAGCCTTGGATTGTCTTGGGAGATTTTAATTCTATACTTAAAGCAGAGGAAAAAAGGAGAGACTCACCATAAGAGTTTCCCAATTAGAAGAATTTAACAACTGCATCACTAGAGCAAGATTGTTAGAACCTATCCACTGGCTTGAAATATACATGGAGAAGTGGGGAATGCAAGAAAATATCTTGCAAACTTAAGAGAGCACTAGTGAATGTAGCATGCATAAATAATCTAACACTATAGTTAATATACTTCCCCCTTATCATTGTCCCATACTCATAAACTTAAAAGAAAAGAACTTGCATGAGAAAGGTAAGCCTTTCAGATACTCCAACCAATGGCATAAATTAGAAGGGTACACAGAGGCCACTCATATCATTGATATCCCTCGAAAAGAGGGAACTCAATGCTACAAACTTATGCAGATTCTCAAGATTGCTAAGTTACAACTAAAAGAATGGAACAAAAAAAAAAGAATTAAAGAAGATGACCAGATCAACACTCTTCAAGAAAAATGTGAAGAAATATTATCTCTAATTGATAATGGTGAGTCTACTGATGAAACATGGAAACAATACTATCAAAACCAAAATAGACTAAAAGAGGCTCTTAGAATAAAAGCCATTGAACTTAAGCATAAAGCTAAAGAAAAATGGCTAACTGATGGGGATGAGTGTACTAAATTCTTCTACACTAAAACGACAGTCAGATACAATACTAATAATAATTATCATCTAATTGATCAAGATGGTAATGATTGTATCAGCATCTCTATGATTGAAGAAAAAACTATAAAATATTATAGTGACATGTTCAATGGAGAAGTTAACAACAACTCGTCAGAAATCCAAAGCAGAAGGATGATAAAATCTAAAGGGAAAAGGCTGCTGTCCAAGAACATCACCATGAATGAGGTGTGGAAGCCTTGCGGTCCATACATATTGACTCCAGCCAGGGCTAGATAGTCTGGGATCCAAATTCTTCCTCCTCCATTGGGAAGACCTGAAAGAAGAAATTCTATCAGCAATGCAGGATATTTTACATAGTGGTAAATTTGTAAAAGAAATCAATCACACATTTATATGCCTTATTCCTAAGAAGGATAACCCATCAAAAATTGAAGATTATCGCCTTATAGCTTGCTGTAACGAGATATACAAAATTCTAAGCAAGATTTTATACAACAGAATGAAATTCATTTTACCTGACCTTATTTTAGAATGTCAAAGTGCATTCATCAAAGGCAGAAGCATTTCTAAAAACTCATTGATGGCACATGAACTGATTAGAAACTTCAACAAACTAGGTGCGGACAAACTGTGTCTTAAAGTGGATCTTCATAAAGCATATGATAAAATAAATAGAAATTTTATCATCCATATGCTAAAGGCTATGGGATTTCACTCAAAATTTGTGAACATAATAAAAGAATGTATCTCTACTCCAGACTTCTCAATTCCGATTAATGGAATACCAAAAGGGTTTATAGGTTCCAATAGAGGTATCAAGCAGGGTGACCCTCTTTCCCCTTACTTGTTTGCAAATGCCATGGAATATTTTTCATTACAGATGGAGCTAGCAAAACACAACAAATTAGTTTACCTATATACAATTTTTAGCCTATAGTGACCCACTTACTATATGCAGATGACCTGCTCATATGTATAAAATCCAGCTATACATCGGCTATTGCTGTAAGAGATATTTTCTGCAATCTAGAGAGATACACAAGGTTTAAAATGAATGAGCAAAAAACCAAATGTTACTTCAATAAAACATGCAATAGGAGAAGTGAAATTTTGGACTGCTTGAATGTGAAAGAAGGAATACTCTCTGTTAAATACTTAGGAATATGACAGAGAATGTGCAGTTTTGATCTCTTCGATTAGGGACAGACTGTAGGGATGGAGTTCTAGACTCTTATCATTAGCAGGCAGAATTGAACTGGTGCACACGGTTATTCATTCCAAAGTCAACTTTTGGTTACAAACTTTCCAATTACCAGATGCCTCAATACAGAAAATAGAAAAAGTCTGTGTAGACTTCATATGGAAAGGTGGCATGCATAAAATTAAATTTTAGAACTTATGTAGACCTAAAGAGGAAGGAGGATTGGGCCATAGAAGACTTAAAGACATGAGGATGGTTTACACTTTGAAACAAGCCTGGAGAATCATTAAAGGAAAAGGTCTGTAGGGTAATTGGATGAGGAGAAGATATATTAGTGGCAATTTCTAGTGCATGCACATAGACGACAATGCTTCTACAAACTAGAAAACTATCATGAGGGTAAGAAAAACACTAGATTTATGCTGTGTAAAAGAAATAGCCACAGGCAGAGAAACTGATCTGTGGAAGGACCCTTGGGTAACAGGTGAATCCTTGATTAATATCCTAGGACTTAATACCTTTTCTGACTATGGGTGCCCAGATAAGAAAGTGATAGATATAATTAACAATAATGAATGGAATTGCTCCATGTTGCCAATAAATCAAGACATCAAGGAAAAAAATTCAATTTATGCCCATCTTTAGCGGTAGAGAAAATGATATTTGGATGTGGAAGCCTGTTAGGAATGACTTTACTACTAAATCATCTTGGAATGAGGTAAGGCATCGAGACAACAAAGTTATATGGAGCAAAATTATTTGGAATCATGCCAATAGCCCTAAAATGGCCTTTACTGCTTATAAAGCAATTCTCTAAAGACTGCCTACAAAGGATAAACTCGTGAAATAGGGGATTTCATCAGAAAATAAATTTGTATTATGTAATCAGGAAGAAGAAACACATGAACATCTCTACTTTTGCTGCAAATTCTTGACCAAGGTGTGGAAATTGTGTAAAACTCAAAAAAATTTGTTAAATAAACCAAGTTTATTGAAGGAAGAAATCAGTTACCTGGTTTAGAGGGGGCACGTCGTAGACATGAAAACCAAATTGGACAACATTGTTATCTTTGTTATTGTTTCAAGTGTGTGGAAGGAAAGAAATCGTCGTTTGTTTCCGAATAAGCAAGAAATTGTACAGAGGTCAGTAAACTAGCTATAAATGAAATGCGATAGGTAAAGAGAAGAATCAAAAATTAGGCTTTTACCTCGTCGGAACGAGACGGAGTTCGAATTGAAGAAGGGGATTAGAACTTTCCATTGGCAGAAAACCCAAGTACCAGTTATCTTCAGCCGCCATGAAAACTGATGAGGAAGGAGAAGCGGTTTCTTTCGTTGTTTCATTTTGGAAAGTTCGAGTATTTTGTTTATTTTTCGGATTCTTGTATGTAATCCTTAGGCCTGTGGCTTGGGATTTTAACTTTGGTCTATAATGCCTTTTATAAAAATCTTAACCAATTATATATATATATATATATATATATATATATGACTAATTTATCGTAAAAACGATGTTGTGTTTGGGTAAAATAATGTTGGGTTGTATGCATGTATTGTGCTCGGATTGTAATAATGCTTGGATGTAAGCATATGTGCTTGGTTATGTGGATGTATAGTTTGGAATATGTAGTTAAATAGTGAAGTTAGTTTGTATATTATAATCCAGCTTGTATATGTTGGTTGTGGAAATGTTTACATGTTGTGGTGTTATGGTTATATAATAATGTATGTTGTGAACGTGAATTCATGATGGTATGCTAAGAAAGTTAGCATCTTACTAGTTTAAAGTGACATGGTATCCCTTGTATATAATTCAAACCTTTTGGATTAATTTTTATAAAGATGACCTAGAAAATGAATTTCAAGTTTGGAAATTTGGACCTATAGCGATAATCGCTTTAAGTCTACTTCGAACTCTTTTGAAATCAAAAAATGTTTTCACTTAGAAATATTTTTGGAAAATGTTTTAAAACTTATATTAGATAATTAAAAAGTTAGTTGTTATTTGATTAATTATTCACTTAATAAATGATTTATAAATTAATTAATTAATTTCCAGATTTTTTTTGATAAATGATTTTTTATTTAATAAATGATTATTTAAACTCTTTTCGGATTATAATTAATTAAACATAAATATTATTTAATTAATAACTAAGGGTTGATTAATATTATTTTATTTATTAAAGATTGATCAATTATTTATTAAAGGGTTAAATAATTATAAATTAATTATTGATTAATAAGTTAACATGTTAATTGGGACTTATTTAAGACTTAACTATTATTTAATAAAGGTTTAATTTAATATTTGACAAATGAGAGTTTTTAATTTAAAAATCATTTTGTTTCAAAAATATAGGTTTTGTTTTAAGACTGTCTTTTTTTAAAAATTGTTCTAAATCGAGGGATTTCTTTGTCGATTACCTTTATGTAAAGTCAAAAACAAATTTGAAACCTAATGCTAAGATGGTGACTCATTTATGGAAAGTTAGTCATCTTATAAGTATCACTAAAAGCCGATGAGTAGGCTGATCCTTTATTTCTGAGATCTAGAATTTATTTTTAGGCGAGGGATAAAATAAGGTCGAAATATCGAAAACGGTATAGATATTGGAGGATCAATTCCCATTGAAGTGTTATTTTTAAATTAAGTGTATGGTTATCCATATGCGAACTCTGCATAATTACCCTAAGTAGCGGATTGTCTACTATTTATAACTTGGTCTGTTTTAACTCAGGAAGTATGTTGTGTATTTTTAATTTCCTCGGTGAAGACACAAATTATTGTTACATACATCCAAAAGAACCAGAATTGAGTTAACCGGGAATTATCGCCTAGTTTAGAGACACTAGATTCGGATAAGTATGATTTATCCTAACCACTCTAAACTAATAATGTCCATTGTGGATAGTTATGAAGCATGCTATAGAGTTATACTATCCTTCCTAAGGTGATTCTAAAATGGAAGATAGTCAATATGGAATGTTTGTTCGATCTCGGAACAACTCGTATAGATGCTATCACCACATGTTGCTTAGAGAGCATTGGTAGCATCCAAGATGGTCTGTTGAAATAAAAGGTAAATGTAACTCGAGCGTTGCACCTGGAAATGACTGAAATCAGGGGATAAGCATCAAGGCTACGTGGCTCGCTACCATTAGGGTACTGTCATCACCCAATCTAGATCGATATTATAGATTATGTATGCTCGGGGACTATTTAGGTTGTTGATCCGAACTAGGATGATAAAATATTCAACGCTATCTAATAAGGGTAGTGTCGGTCTTGACTCATAGGGATTATATATAAGCCTCTTGGTGTATTTTATCTAGAGATGCACCATGGTACGTGGTACCTCGGTGCCATATCATTGTTGGAATCCATTTTCCAATACATGCCTTACAGACTTATTTGTGCCCAACTACTAAATGTGAGATGCAAGCATTTCAGCTATATTAAATATTAAACTTAAACCTGGACATTATGATACTATCAAAGAATTTTATATAGAAATGTTTTGATTACCGTAAAGTAAAAACCCATCTTTGTTTATGTGCAGTGTGGTCTTGCAAGATACCTTTAGTTGAAGGTTTTTTGAAGTTAAACTTGTGCTTTGCTTACACCAGACCCATGTCTAACCTTCCATAAAAATTTTAGGTACTCAAATGTTCATGACTAGCCAAGTGATCTAGGCTTCTCATGAATGCATTTTGGAGGACCTTGGAGTATATGGCTTCATGGATGGCTAGTTATTATCTTATTCCACTATGTATTTATGTACTTTGTATCAGTTATATAGGGATAGACAGTTATAACTCTCTTAATTTGGAAACTTTTGGTATGAATCTGATGTAATATTATTATGGTAATGACTCTGTATGACCTTATGTTGATTATTGTATATTATTCAGTTATTTTGTGAGATTTTGTATTGTTTATTTTCTTCTTATCTTTCTTTTATTTACCCCAATGGCTCATCTTGCGGAGTAAGAAAGGAGGATCGTAACAAATGATCCTTATGCATCTTATCACATGATACCTGATTAAAAATAATTTTTCACTTACCATGAGGTTGATGGAAGAAAGCTCCTAATGGACAATGATGCTTCATTCTATATAGTGGGTGTTGGTAGTGCGAAGATTAGGATGTATGATGGTATTGTTTGCATGATTATTAATCATAGGGATATGCATGATTTCAGGAAAAGTTTAATTTATTCCGAGGCTTTGAACAAGCTTTAACTGAAATCATGATTGAAGCAAAAATGTTGAAGGTGGTGAAAGGCTCATTGATTGCTATAAAAGGGCATTCACTATTCATAACTTTGCATTTATGAAGGCAGTATTCTTGAAAACATAAAATGGTTTCTTTTGGAATTAGAGAGCATAAGTCCAAGGCAGTGTTGGAGTATGTGCACACTGAAGTTTCGGACCCTTGGTTTACCAATCATTAGGCAGATTTAGGTATTTTGTTTTTGATGATACTATTTTTCCCCAAACTATGGTATACTTTATGAAACTACATGTAAAATATTTAACAAGTTTTAGAAGTGGAGATCTACTACTGAAAAGAAATCACTAAAGAAATATAAAATTCTTTATAAGGATAATATCATGAATTAATATCACATGAATTCATTGATTTTTTTGAGTCCTATAGAATAAAGAGGCATTGCACCACATTTGGTAACCAACAATATAATGTGGGTTGTTGAATAAATGAGTCGAACAATATCGAAAAAAGCTCATACCTTAGATTGATAGCTAGATAAAGGTTGGGATTTTGGGATGAAGCTTCATCTATGGTGGAATTCCTCATGAACAACAAAACTTCCACAACTATATACACTAAAATCCAAGATGACACATGGAAAGTGAAGTTTCTTGATTATTCATTTCCCGTAATGTTTTGATACCTAATCTATGTTTGTGAGCGAAAAAGAAAGTTGTACCTGAAAGCTCGTACGCGTATCTTTCTTTGTTATAAGACAGAAGTGAAGGTTGTAGAATGTGGTGTCTTGCTATTAGGAAGGTTTTTATTACTAGGCATACAAACCTGATAGAAGGCAATGTTGAAGGTGGCTCATCAAATATTAGTGTGAGATGGACAAAATATCAAATGCTAGGCAAGCCTTCTTCACATTTTTTCCATAAAGCTACAAACATAGTCTGTGACGACACATTTGTTAATGAGGTTATTTCATAGATTAAAACATAAGTTGAAGCTTCGTCGCAAGATAGGCTAATTAGAGATAAAAAAGCCTACATGGCTTGATGAGTTTGTTAGTCTTAGAATTGAAGCCGTTGAATTTCATAGCATAGCAACTTATGTATTAAGTATAGTTCATGAAAAGCCCAAAGCCTATAGAGGTATGATTACCTTCTTTGATAGATAAAGTAGCCTAGTAGCCTAAGCGACATGGTGGATACTGCCCATAAAATGACACTTGGGAGTGACTAGGTGCAAGCGGGTTTTTAGAGTTAAAAATGGCGATAGTCGATGATTTGAGCTATAAAGTAACTTTAGTGGTAAAGCGTTTTGTTCAAAAGAAGGGTATAGAGTTTCATGATATCTTCTACCCATTATTTAGGTATACTTTTATTCCAATCTTGCAAGCAGTAATTGCTCATTTTGATACAGAACTAAAGTAGTTTGATGTCAAAATGACATTTATGCACAACGACTCAGAAGAAGGCACTTATTTTTAGCAACTAGAGGAGTTTGTTGATAATATCAAGTCTAATGATGTTCGTAAACTTAATAAATTCATGGGCAAACTTAAAATGGTTTCCAGATGGTTTTAGATGATATTTGATAAGTTTGCACTTTCGTTGGAATATTTTAGAACTTCTAAGAACTAATGTTCTTACTTTAAGAGGTGTAATAAGGACATAGTATATGTTATTATATGTAGATAACATAGTTACTACATCTCAAAGTATGGCCAAAATTTTGGGATTAAAAGACGATAATGGTAGGGAGTTTAATATGAAGGAATTTTGAAAGGAACAGATAAACTTAGGAATGGAGATAGTCTAAGATAGGAAGTGGAGGGAGGGACATTCATTAAGACTTTGTATATCGAAATTGTCCTCTCTCAGTATGGTATAGAGAAGGAAAAAGAAAATAGAACTTTATTACGCTCTCATTTTAGGATATTAAAAACCTATCTTCCGATATAGTTAAAGGTATGCAATAAGGGTAATTACGTAATTTGGTTATAAGCTTAACTCTAATAATGATTCTTATTCAAATTCGAAGTATGCCTTTTGATTTTATTTCTATAGCATGTATATGCATAAGGTTGTAAGCGTAACGTGACGCATGGTGATTTACTTAGTACTGTTACAGGCACCTATAGTTTACATACCCGAGGTTGTTAAGAATGAACTACAGAATGACTCATTGAGAGTCATCTATAGACAATTATATCTAAGCCAAATATAAGATGTTGCATGTCAATGTGTTGTATTATCTTAACTTGAGAGTATGGGGAATTTTATATATGGAGACCATTATTTGATTATGTGCAATTTAATGACAAAAGTTCAAATTGCCTCCATTGTAACAACCCGGTGTTGAGAAGTAATTAATTAAAAATTAACAACAGCAAATTAATTTGTTAACATGGATTCTAAAGGTTAAGTGAGAATAATTTTGAACTTGTTCGGAAATATTAGAATTTAGTGATAAAATATTTATTGATGAAATCTAATCATTTTGGAATGAATTATTTTGGAAGTTAAATGTTTTTAAGTTATGGCTTATTAATAAATGGAATTAAACTGTAATTAAAGAATAATTAAGTCAAAATGAGTCAAGTATGGAGACAATATTTTATAAATTATATAATGAATGAGAAGTAAATATTTGAGTAAGAAATAATTGTTAAGTGGAAATTGAAGTTAATTTGATTTTATAAATAAATATTTATTGTAAAAGGCAAAATTGGCAATTTTGGGTTAATAATTTGGAATAAAAGAATTTATGGAAAATAAATTCCATAAAAGTTTCATAATATTTCTTAATCGCTTTAGTGATTAAAATACGATTATTATTTTGGAGTCTGATTTCTATTTAGTTAAGTAAGGAAGGAAAGAAGATGAGAAAATATTTGAATTAGTGGCTTTCATGAAGCCCAAACCCAAATTGTAGGTAATAATCTACCTTACCTTATCTAGGTTTTTCCTATACTGGAAATCTCCATCCCCTTCATGAATCATCTTCACATAAGCTCCCCTTTCATTATTTTTCACATCTTACTTTATAAAACAAAAATTATGAAAACCCCATCCTTTTCTTCATAAATAAAATAAAATGAAATAAATTCTTAAAAATTCCTAGATTAAAATATAGTCATCTCAATACCATACTACATCTCTAGTCATGAAAATGATGAAAATTTGTTTAAGTTTTGGAGCTATGGAAATTTTCTACTCGGAGAGAAAGTGGTGAAAGATAGAGAAAATGAAGGACTTGATGCTCGAGCTACCTAAGGTGAGTAATTACACTCACGGTTTAGGGGATAGATTTGTTTGATATTGCAAACTAAATGGTGACTGGTGAAAAGATTAGTAAATGGTTTTGTGGGTAGATTTTTCACAGAAAGGAGACATTTTGGTTAAGTGAGGTGAAAAGTAAGTATCCTAAGGGTAGCATTTGGTAACCTTCCATATAAGGTTCAGGGGGTAGGGTGACCTCTTACATAACTACTATGAACACTCCATAATATCACAAAATCATTTGCCTATGTTATGAACAAAAAGATGGTTCTTCATCCTCTTCTCTCTTCGCTTCAAATTCTAAAAACCATAGAAAATAAACTCCAACTCTCCCAAACTTTGTTAAAGAACCTAGCATAATATAGGATCATGGAATAGCTACTCAAATGTTGAAGGAAGGAGGCACAAAAGTAGGACTCATCTCATGGTCATGAGAAAAAGAGAAGGGATGGTGGTAGAGAGCATTTTGGAGGCAAAGATGAAGTCTTTGGCTCGTTTGGTGATGGCAAGAAGTGGCCTTGTGTTCTAATTGGCTTGTACTTGATGTCGACAAGGTTTTGGATGAGTTATCTTACTACTGAAAAGTAAATTTCACGTTACAATTGTGTGTCAATATTAAGTTAAGAAGTTAACTAATGAAGTTATAACTTTTGACCCTCTTGCTTTTGAAGGGAAATGATAACTTTATATGTAATATATTCACTTTTATTACCCATTACAACATGTAATCTGGCCTTGATTTTGTGCTTACATGTTTGCTTTGATTGTATGTGATGTGTGTAAATATTTGAAGCAAAATGTAAAAACTACAATAAATAAACAAGAAACGAGAAAACAAAAGAAAAAAAATTAAGCAAGGTCAACCCTAGGGTCGACCCTCACCATGGCTAAGTCGACCTATAGGTCGACCCTAGCAAGTGGTTGGTCGATACGAAGGTCAACCCACCTTCATTCTTTTACGCAGCCTTGCTAGAACACGTCATTTTGCTATTTTAATCCAATCATGTGCATTCGTGCTTCCATCCGACGGTTTCTGTCGAGCCTTTGATGTAGTTGCACTAGATTTAATCTCCAAATCCAAAGGTCTGAGATCCATAAGTGACACTATAAATAAGTCCCTAGGCTTTGCTATTTTTATCATTCATATTTTCTCCATCTAGGTTCATTGTTTGAGGCTGGAGCCTAAAAGGAATATTTTTTCAAGGAGAAGATCTTTCTAATTAAAATTTTTATACCCTACAGGTGGATCCGGTAAGGCCAAGGAAAAGAGCTAAGGACCACAGGTGAGTGTTTAAGTTATTATTTTAGATTTTTAAGTAATTTAAAATAATAGAGCTTCCAATGGTTGTAGTTTTTCTACAATTTTGGGATAACCTTTATGCAACTTTATTTACTGTTTATTTTTAAGTAAATTTTGGACTTGCTTTCCACTCTATTTTCTTTTAGCTATTCTAATCCACATATTTGCAATTATTTACTGTTAATTATAGCTTTTCCAATAATTTATAGTAATTTACAGTATTTACAGTTATTTAATATTATATACATTTTATTTTCATCTATTCTACGTTTTGATTTATTCTGTAAATCTTAGTTCTTTTTAGTTCCCTTTTTACGCGAATGGAATAAATAAAAGAGGATAATTCACAAATATGGACTAGAATATAAGAACAATGGATTAACAGAAAATTAGATGTAAAATAAGAAGAATCGCAATAAATTGGATATAGACCGAAAATAGGAAAATTAAAATATTTGCAAGCATACTTATAGCATGTAATTATAACTAAAAAAGAGAAAATAGAAAAAATAACAGAAGATGCTTATTTGTTTTAACTTAGACCTTGGGTTAAGGAAATAAAAAAAATTATAACATACAGGTTATAATTAGAGACAACAGAAAAAGGCCTATTATAGAGCTTATATTTAAGTAATAAGCAAGCACAGCAGAAATAATAAAAAATGCTTATTTTAAAACTCACACCAAGTTAGTAAGCAAAGATAGAAATAGGGCCCGTACCAATAGCATTCCCTTTCAGTCAACAACTGATAGTCTCACCGTAGATTAAGTGGGCTGGGAGCGCTTATGCTGGGATACTAGTAAATAAGGGTCAATAAACAGAAGCTCAAATTAGGAAATTTGAGCAAGGGGCACAACTAATTTCATTTGTTAAGACCCATACAAATTACATTCCCCTTTACTCAGGAACTGGTGGTCACGCAATAGCACAGATAAGGCTGGGCACACTTTTGCTGGAGTTATGGTAAATAAAAGGTCAAAAGAGGGAGCAACAGATAGCACAAGCTGACAGTAGTCGAGCGTGCGGCCTCGGTGTAGGGATATAAGTCGCTATTGTGTTCCAAGCGTTAAACAGGTGTCTTTTGCTGCGGGTGCCACAGTATGGGATTAGCTCATAATGGAACAATAGAAATAGAAGGCCGATCAAAAAGGTAGAATCAGGAATACAACCTAATTAAAATAGGATTGGGATTTCAGCCTAATCAAAGCAGTTTTTGAAAAGTGCAAACAATCCAATCAAACAATTTAAGAAATGCAAACAATTAAACCGTATTTTATTCCAACTTTATATTTTCCTTTATTTCCTTTATACTAGAACTGTTGCAAAGTCTGTTATCTTTATCTTACTTAAGAATACTAGCATCATTCACTAGACTTTTAGTCTGACCCACTCCTCTATTTTCCCTACCCCCATAGGCTAGCAGAGGTAAGGCGGTAGACTTTCGTCTTTCTTGGAGTGATATTCTTGGAGATTCTTTATGTATTCTTCCCCTTTTCCTGTTTACTTTTTATTTGAGTCTGGGTGTGCTAGTACTGATGAGAGGGATTGTTTTATTAATGTACTCTGATAGTAAGACTAAGATGGCATTTTTCCTTTTTAGAGGACATATATCTGGTATTTTGAGATATTTTATGTATTATGTTTTCTGACTCTTTTTATGAACATTTATTTTGAATAATGAGATCACTATTTTAATGTTTCCCTATTTTATTTATTTTTTCTTGTGAATCTTAGCCTCTGTCAGTTTTTACCAATACCTATAATGCACCATATTCTTTAATGTGCCCTTTTGGTTATACTAAGGGGTGGGGTGTTTCATTTGGTATCAGAGCCTACGTTACAGGATTCCTAAAAATTTGTTTTAAAAGTATAGAATTTTTCAAAATAACTTGTCTTAAAAATTATTTTTCAGAAAGAAGCTCTTAGAAATAGCTTTCAAGTATAAAAGAGTTATTAAAAAAATCTTCTCAAAGTCCAGTTCAATCTTCCTTCTATTCTTTTGAGCCTAAGTTCTCTTTTTCTTTGCATAGAATGGCGGATGCCCCTAATCTTCCAGGGGATATCGCTGTCCAAGGCTGTTTTCGTAGATACCTTTAAGCTACAACACCAGAGGTGCAAGGGCAAGTGCCCAATCTAGTATCAGCGGGTGGAAATCCCATCAATCCACTTGCAGCAGCCAATTTCTCTAAGCTATGCAAGGACTTCACCAATCTAGGAGGCAAGATATTTTCCGTTACAGATGATTTTGTAGAGGAACAAGCTTGGTTAAGGGGTACAGAGAGGAAATTTGGGTTATAGGGATTGGTGGATCGGTAGAGAGTTCAGCTTGCATCTTGCCAGCTGAAAGGAGAGGCTTCTTATTGTTGGGAGGTTGTTGAGTTGGAATGATGTGACGTTGGATGGATCGGATTCCAAGATAGGTTTGAGAGGAAGTTTGTGTCACAAGCAAAAGAGAGTACGTAGTTGGAAAGTTTTGTTAGTTTGAATCAAGGAAGTCTTTCTGTAAAGGAGTATATCAACTAATTTAATGAGTTGTCGTGGTTTGGGATGGAGTAGTGAATGCATCACACAAGAAGGCCATGAACTTTGCAAAGGGATTGAATCAGCCCCACTAAGGGTTTTCTTAACTCATGTATCGATGGGAGCTACCTATGAGCCACTGGTGGAGATGGCCTTCATGTCTGATACAGCTAAGGAAGGTGAGTCTAAGGAAGTCCCTAAATCGGAAGGTTCTAAGAAGAAATGGTGGAAGAATAATAAAGATAAAAATAAAGTAGAAGGCCCTCGGAAGCAGATCAAGAAAGGAGGGAAGTGTAATAGTTGCGAATTGCTTGGTCATTATGCAAAAGACTGTAAGAAGGAGAAAATGAAGTGAAGTTGTTATAATTGCGGACAACCGGGTCACCTTAGTAGAGTTTGTCCTCAGAAGATGGGGCAGGAAGCAGGTGCACTGATAGCACAGATTCAGACATTGGATGCAGCACCTTCCAGCAGCAGACTAGATAGAGGTAGGAATGTCCCCGTTGAAGATTTGATTTCTATTTTTGATTTTCCCATTCGTACCCTTTTCGATTTTGGAGCATCACACACTTTAATCTCTAGTTCTTTGGTTAATTGTTTGCACTTAGATATCTCTTTAGTAGTGGACCTCATAGTTATTTCAAACCCAATAGGAGGATCGACACATTTATTTATGATTTGTTTGGGTTTGAAAATTTTTATCCTAGGCATAGAGTTTGATTGTGATGCCTATATATTGGGATTTTCGGGGGATTTTGGGGATGGATTGGTTATCCACATATGGAGTGATATTGGATTGCGAGAGGAGAGTCGTTAGACTAAATACATGCAGCGGTAGGACTCTCGAGGTTTCTTACAACCTATAGGGATCAGTCATGTTGAGCTTCCTTTATTCCCTTGATTCATCATCATTAGAGTTAGATTTATCTATGGTCGTTAGAGATTTCCCAAGCATCTTTAAGGAGGTTAGTGAACTGCCCCTTAAGAGAGAAATCAACTTCAAAAAATTTTGAGTGAAAATGCTAGGCCAGTGGCATTGCCTGTGAGACACATGGTACCTAGGGAGAGGAAGGAGTCAAGTAACCAGATTTGTGAGCTATTAGAGAAAGGCTTCACTAGAAGGAGCATATCTGAGTCGGGAGTGCCAGTCGTCTTCGCTACTAAGGCGGATGGTTCCCTTTGACTTTGCATTGAATATAGGGAGTTGAATATGCTCACTAAGAAGAACCATTATCCACTTTTTAGGATAGATGACCTTTATTTCCTTTATACTAGAACTGTTGCGAAGTCTATTATCTTTATCTTACTTAAGAATACTAGTATCATTCACCAGACTTTTAGTCTGACCCACTCCTCTATTTTCCCTACCCCCATAGGCTAGCAGAGGTATGGGCGGTAGACTTTCAGCTTTCTTGGAGTGATATTCTTGGTGATTCTTTATGTATTCTTCCCCTTTTCCTGTTTACTTTTTATTTGAGTCTGGGTGTGCTGGTACTGATGAGAGGGATGGTTTTATTAATGTACTCTGATAGTAAGACTAAGATGGCATTTTTCCTTTTTAGAAGACATGTATCTGGTATTTTGAGATATCTTATGTATTATGTTTTATAACTCTTTTTATGAAGATTTATTTTGAATAATGAGATCACTATTTTAATGTTTCCCTATTTTATTTATTTTTTCTTGTGAATCTTAGCCTCTGTCAGTTTTTAGCAATACCTATAACGCACCATATTCTTTAATGTGCCCTTTTGGTTATACTAAGGGGTGGGGTGTTTCATTTGGTATCAGAGCCTACGTTACAGGATTCCTAAAAATATGTTTTAAAAGTATAGAATTTTTCAAAATAACTTGTCTTAAAAATTATTTTTCAGAAAGAAGCTCTTAGAAGTAGCTTTCAAGTATAAAAGATTTCTTAAAAAAATCTTCTCAAAGTCCAGTTCAATCTTCCTTCGATTCTTTCGAGCCTAAGTTCTCTTTTTCTATGCATAGAATGGCGGATGCCCCTAATCTTCTAGAGGATATCCCAGTCCAAGGCTATTTTCATAGATACCTTTAAGCTACGACACCAGAGGTGCAAGGGCAAGCGCCCAATCTAGTATCAGTGGGTGGAAATCCCATCAATCCACTTGCAGCAGCCAATTTCTCTAAGCTATGCAAGGACTTCACCAATCTAGGAGGCAAGATATTTTCTGTTACAGAGGATTTTGTAGAGGAACAAGCTTAGTTAAGGAGTACAGAGAGGAAATTTGGGTTATTGGGATTGGTGGATCGGTAGAGAGTTCGACTTGCATCTTGCCAGCTGAAAGGAGAGGCTTCTTATTGTTGGGGTTTCTTGAGTTGGAAGGATGTGACGTTGGATGGATTGGATTCCAAGATAGGTTTGAGAGGAAGTTTGTGTCACAAGCGGAAGAGAGTACATAGTTGGAAAGTTTTGTTAGTTTGAATCAAGGAAGTCTTTCTGTAAAGGAGTATATCAACTAATTTAATGAGTTGTCGCGGTTTGGGATGGAGTAGTGAATGCATCACACAAGAAGGCCATGAACTTTGCAAAGGGATTGAATCAGCCCCACTAAGGGTTTTTTTAACTCATGTATCGATGGGAGCTACCTATGAACCACTGGTGAAGATGGCCTTCATGTCTGATACAGCGAAGGAGAGTCTAAGGAAGTCCCTAAATCAGAAGGTTCTAAGAAGAAAAGGTGGAAGAACAATAAAGATAAAAATAAAGTAGAATGCCCTCAGAAGCAGATCAAGAAAGGAGAGAAGTGTAATAGTTGCGAATTGCTTGGTCATTATGCAAAAGACTGTAAGAAGGAGAAAATGAAGTGAAGTTGTTATAATTGTGGACAACCGGGTCACCTTAGTAGAGTTTGCCCTTAGAAGATGGGGCAGAAAGCAGGTGCACTGATAGCACAGATTCAGACATTGGATGCAGCACCTTCCAGCAGCAGACTAGATAGATGTAGGATTGTCGCCGTTGAAGGTTTGATTTCTATTTCTGATTTTCTCATTCGAACCCTTTTCGATTCTGGAGCATCGCATACTTTAATCTCTAGTTCTTTGGTTAATTGTTTGCACTCAGATATCTCTTTAGTAGTGGACCTCATAGTTATTTCAAACCCCATAGGAGGATCGACACATTTATTTATGATTTGTTGGGGTTTGAAAATTTTTATCCTAGGCATAGAGTTTGATAGTGATGCCTATATATTGGGATTTTCGGGGTAAGGGATGATTTTGGGGATGGATTGGTTATCCACATATGGAGTGATATTGGACTGTGAGAGGAGAGTCATTAGACTAAATACATGCAGCGGTAGGACTCTCGAGGTTTCTTACAACCCATAGGGATCAGTCATGTTGAGCTTCCTTTATTCCCTCGATTCATCATCATTAGAGTTAGATTTATCTCCGGTCGTCAGAGATTTCCCAAGCGTCTTTAAGGAGGTTAGGGAACTGCCCCTTAAGAGAGAAATCAACTTCAAAATTTTTTGAATGAAAATGCTAGGCCAGTGGCATTGCCTGTGAGACACATGGTACCTAGGGAGAGGAAGGAGTCAAGTAACAAGATTCATAAGCTATTGGAGAAAGGCTTCACTAAAAGGAGCATATCTGAGTCGGGAGTGCCAGTCGTCTTCGCTACTAAGGCGGATGGTTCCCTTTGACTTTGCATAGACTATAGGGAGTTGAATAAGCTCACTAAGAAGAACCATTATCGACTTTTTAGGATAGATGACCTTTTCGATCAGTTGGTTTGCTCTTCAATATTTTGTCAACTTGATTTAGCCATTGGATTTTATCAGCTTAGGGTCGCTGATGATAGCATTGATAAGACGGAACTTAGGACACCCGATGGATTATTTGAGTGGTTGGTTATGCCATTTAGGCTAGCCGATGCCCCAATATACTTTATACATTTGATGAGTCGTGTTTTTCAAGATGTCCTAAATAAGTTCATATTAGTATTTGTGGACGACATTTTGATGTTTTTCAAGAGTATGGAGGAGGTTCTTCCGACACTTCGTGTTCATCACTTAAGAGCAAAGTTCTCGAAGTGTTACTTTTGGCAAGAGGAGGTATGTTTCTTGGGTAATGTAGTCTCAAGAGAGGGTTTAGCTATTGATCCCGCTAAGGTAATTGCAATGCAAGATTGGAAGGCCGCAAAGAACGTTACCGAAGTTAGAAGCTTCCTAGGTTTGGCTATCTATTATAGGATGTTTATCAAGGATTTTGCCAAGATTTCAGCACCACTTACTCACCTCACTATGAAGAATAATGCATTCGTGTGGCACGTGGATTGTGAGGATTCCTTCACGATGCTAAAGAGAGCACTTACTAGTGCACCAGTGTTAGTTTTACTCAATGGGGCTAAGCCTTTTACAGTATACACTGATGCATATGGGACATGTCTAGGAGTAGTATTGATGCAAGAAGGGAGGGTATTATGTTATGGAAGTAGACAGTTGAGGACACATGAGAAGAACTACCCTACCCATGATTTGGAGTCAGCTGCTATAGTTTTAGCACTCAATTCTTGGAGGCATTACTTGCTAGGATAGAGGTTCGAGCATTTCACCAACCATAATTCATTGAAGTGCCTATTATCGCAGAAGATTTTGAATATGAGGCGGCAACGATGTATGGAGTTTTTGGCATCCTACAACTTTGAGATAGCTTATACGCCTGGCAAGGGAAACGTGGTTGTGGATGCATTGAGTAGGAATAAAACTTCCCTTAGTCCTATGTTCATAGAGTGGAAGAGACTAGAGTTTATTTCCACCTTTGATTTTAAGCCCTCTATGGACATTACCCTAGGATTGTTGGCCGCACTTAAGGTTAAGCCTACCCTCGTAGATCAGATTGGCTCGAGGCAACGAGAGGATTCGAAGCTTATGGATATTTTAGATAGGATTAGTAGAGCATAGGTCTCTAGACATCTCCAACGCTATTCCATTAATAGCAAAGTGTGGCTAAGGAGAGATGAAAGACTTTGTGTCCCCATACTAGTGATTTGTTGAGAGCAGTTCTAGAGGAAGCACACCATTCTTGAATGATTATTTATCTGAGTGGAGATAAGATGTATAGAGACATGGAGAATGTTTTATTGGAGCGGCATGAAAATGGATGTAGCGGAGTTTGTGGCTAAGTGTCTTATGCGCCAAAGAGTTAAGGAGAACAGTAGAAGCCCGGTAGATTACTTCAGCCATTGGATGTACCCAAATGGAAGTGCGATAGTGTTTCGATGGACTACATAGATGGTTTACCCCGGTCTATGAAGGGGAATACTAGCATTTGGGTGATTGTAGATCGATTGACTAAAAGCGCCCCTTCATTCCGGCCAAGAGTAAGGGCATGGCATCTTATTTGCCATCCTTATATGTTCTGAGATAGTCCGACTTCATGGAGTTCCATCTTTCATAGTGAGTGATAGAGACCCTATTTTTACTAGCAAATTTTGTAGAAGCTTGCAAGAGGCTTTAGAGACGTAGCTTAGATTGAGTACGGCCTATCATCCTCAGACGGATGGACAAATGGAGAGATTTAATAGAGTGCTTGAGGATTTGTTAAGGACGTGCATTATTGATTTTGGAGGAACTTGGGAGGAGCATCTTCCATTAGTGGAGTTCGCATATGATAACAGTTTTCAAGTTAACATTGGGATGGAACCTTTCAAAACTATTTATGAGAGACCTTGGAAGTCACCTTCATGTTGGATGGAGTCTACGGAGAGATTGATACTTCGTCCCAACATGGTTAGACTGACTTTAGAGAAGACCGATTTGATTAGAAGGCGGATGAAGATAGCCCAAGGTAGACAGAAATCTTATGCAAACAAGAGGAGAAGGGATATTGAGTTTGAAGTTGGAGACTTAGTTTTCATTAAAGTATCCCCGCTAAGGAAGGTGGTGAAATTAGGATCAAGTGGAAAACTAGCTTCCAGATTCGTAGGACCATTCCCCATTGTAGAGAGAGTAGGGAAGATGGCGTACCGAGTGAAGCTACTGAAGAGGATCGTGGGAGTACGCGATGTTTTTCATATTCACACTTGAGAAAATGCTTACATGACTCAGCAGAGACTGTGGAGCCTAGTCAACTAGAGGAAGTTGAAGTGGAGAGAGAAGCATCGGTTCATCATATTTCTACCAAGACCATTAGACATGACATCAAGAAGCTTAGGAATAAAGAGGTCCCGTTAGTGAAGGTGCATTTGGGAGATAATGTTGAAGACGCTATGTGGGAAGCTGAAGAGAGGATTCATAGCTCTTATCTGCATCACTTTGATAGTAAGTTTTAGAATTTCCTATTCCCATCTTTAGTTTGAAAAGGTTCTTTCCTTTTTATCCTTTGGGAGGGTAGAACTTAGGATTTAACCAATGGATGGTAGTATTTGATGTAAATGTACTATTAGAACATGTTATGTATGATGAATACTAGTGGTTGCAAGTGGTTGCTAGTGGATGCTAGTGGACGCATATACTTACACTAGCACTATTATCTCTTAGGGATCGACCTAACTAGGACACTAGAGCATATACATATGGATGTGCGCACATTAGCATTTTTATTTTTACTTTATTCCATGGTTGCTATAAATGGATGATTATCACATGATTGTGACGTTTGGATGATGATTGTAGCATGCACACAGAACTCTCTGTTATCATTAGGGAATTTGCATTCATTTGGATACATGAAACATGCATGATTGAATAAAAGGAGGTCAACTAAATCAGTCGACCGCCTAATATTTTGCATTAGTTAGGGACAATGACACTACACTAATTGCATATGTATCGTAAATCGCATAAGAAAAACTTAAGGGGAATGGATGTAATGGATGATGGTTGAGTAGTTATTTGTAAAACATAGATGAAAACATTAATTTCTTTCTTCTATCCTTAGAGATTTCGGGGACGAAATCCCTTAAGGAGGGGAGAATGTAATAACCCAAAATTTAAGCTATAGTAATTAATTAACGAATCAATTAAATAATAAAATAAATTTGTCAAACATTCAAAATTGAGCCATGGGAATTGAACCATTGTGTGTGGTAATTTTCTAGTCAATTTCCATATATAGATTGTCAAAATCCGAGCTAAGATGAAGAAATTACGGGATAAAAAAGAAAAAGAAAACAAAAGGACAAAAAGTGGGCAAGGTTGACCCTAGGGTCAACCCTCACCATGGCTAAGTCGACCTATAGGTCGACCCTAGCAAGTGGTTGGTCGACATGACGGTTGACCGCCTTCATTCTTTCACGCAGCCTTGTTTAAACACGTAATTTTTCTATTTTAATCCAATCATGTGCGTCCGTGGTTCCATCTGACTGTTCCCATTGAGTCTATAACATGGTTGCACCAGATTTAATCTCCAAATCCAATGGTCTGAGATTCACAAGTGACCCTATAAGATTTAAGTAATCTAAAGTATTAGGGTTTCTAATAGTTGTAGTTTTTCTACAATTTTGGGATAACCTTTATGCAAGTTTGTTTACAGTTTATTTTTAAGTAAATTTTGGACTTGCTTTCCAGTTTATTTTCCTTTGGCTATTTTATTCTAGTTATTTGCAATTATTTACAGTTATTAACAATTATTTACTGTTATATTTTTTTATTTGCATCTATTCTACGTTGGAATTTATTCTGTAAATGTTAGTTCTTTTTAATTCCCTTTTTACGCGAATGGAATAAATAAAAGAGAATAATTCACTAATATGGACTAGGATATAAGAACAATGGATTTACAGAAAATTAGATGTAAAATAAAAAGAATTGTAATAAATTGGATATAGACCGAAATAGGCAAATTTAAGATATTTGCAAGCATACTTATAACATGTAATTATAAATAAAAAAGAGAAAATAGAATAAATAGCAGAAGAAGCTTATTTGTTTCAACTTAGACCTTGTGTTAAGTTAGTAAGCAAAATTGTAACATACAGGTTATAATTAGTGACAATCGAAAAAGGCTTATATAGAGTTATATTTAAGTGAATAAGCAAGCATAGCAGAAATAATAAAAAATGCTTATTTTACAACTTACACTAAGTTAATGAGCAAAGATAGAAATAGGACCCGTATCGATAGCATTCGCCTTTAGTCAGGAATTGATACTCATAATAGATTAGATGGGGCTGGACACGCTTTTGTTGGAATACTAGTAAATAAGTGGTCAATAAATAGAAGCTCAAATCAAGGAATTCGGGCAAGGGGCATAACTAGATTTCGTTTGTTAGGATCCGTACGAACAACATTCCCCTTCTGTCAGGAAGTGATGGTTTCACAGTAGCACAGATAAGGCTGGGCACACTTATGCTGGAGTTATGGTAAATAAGAAGTCAAAAGAGGGAGTAACAGATAGCACGAGCCGGTGGTGATCAAGGGTGCATCATCGGTGTAGGGATATAAGTCGCTATTGAGTTCCAAGCGTTAAACATGTGTCTTTTGATGTGGGACCCACAGGATGTGACTAGCTCATAGTGGAACAACAGAGATAGAAGAACGATCAAAAAGGTAGAATCAGGACTACAGCCTAATTAAAATGGGATTGATATTTCAGCCTAATCAAAGCAGTTTTAGAAAAGTGCAAACAATCTAATTGAATTATCTTAGCACCGCAAATAATTAAACCGTATTTTATTCCAGCTTTATCTTTTCCTTTATTTCCTTTATACTAGAACTGTTGCAAAGTCTATTATCTTTATCTTGCTTAAGAATACTGGTGATTACCTTCATTCACCAGACTTTTAGTCTGACCCACTCCTCTATTTTCCCCCACCCCCCATAGGCCAGCAGTGGCAAGGGCAGTAAACTTTCAGCTCTCTTGGAGTGATATTCTTGGAGATTCTTCATGTTCTTCTTCTTCTTCTTCTTCTTTTATAATTTTTTTAATTTGAGTTTGGATGCGATGGTACTGATGAGAGGGTTGGTTTTATTTATGTACTCTGATTGTTAGACTGAGATGGTATTTTCCTTTTTATAAGACACGTATTTGGTATTTTAAGATATCTTATTTATTAGAATTTATGACTCTTTTTATGAAGATTTATTTTGAATAATGAGAGTACTATTTAAATTTTTCCGTTATTTTATTTATTTTGTCCTGTGAATCTTAGTCTCTGTAAGTTTTTAGCTATACCTATAACGCACCATATTCTTTAATGTGCCTTTTTTGGGTACACTAAGGGGTGTGGGGTGTTTCAACACCAACTCCATATACCTAGAGATGCTTACGATTGATAGCATTGAAATTTGATGGTATTCGTTATCACGTCTTAGGGTATGGACCGACTATGTTTTCCCGTAGGGTATATTTTATCCAGAGATATACGTGGCTTTCAAAGGTAGGTTCTGACCCGTCTCGGGAGACCGACTCGGTTTAATGTGGAAACCTCCAATGTAAATCCATATACGAACGCAACCCTTAGCAGTTTTGATCATTTACCTAATATTACTGTGATATGAGATGTAATCATCTTAGTGTTTGTCTGATTTATATTCTTTACTCCAGATACTATCTACTATACCACCTTACCTATTTATTAAATCGTTTAGGTTATTTTTAAGTCAAAAACATTTCAGCGATTTAGTTTGTCTCAAAAGGTACTATTATATCTATCGCTGTATGATATCCTGGAAATTTTGGCAATATCAATTTAATAATATGTATTTAAAATTAAATGAATTTGATAAATTCTGTTAATAAAAATTAACTTGATTTAATAATCCAATTAAAAAAATGTTTAATTAGTAAATTTTATCTTTTAAAAGCTAATAAAATGCTTTCTATTTATAATATATATATATATATATTTATTTATATATATTGTAGATAGATAAGTTTTGATTTGAAGTTTAATAAACAAATAAAATCTTGTTTTTAAATTCTAATATTCATTTTGATAATTTGGAAATTATATATGAAAATTTAAAATACCATTTATATATTAAACATTAATGCATTTAATTAAGATAAATAAGATATGTAATTCTTTTATAAATTATTTATATTAATAAATATGTTATTTTCAAATAATAGTAATAAATGTATACATATAGATAGATTTTAAAAGACAATATTATTATCGTTAAATTAAATATGTTAATATAAATTAGTTTTGAATTGGATTTTTAAATGTATGAATAGCATATGAATTTGAATTAATTCTGAAATTCAAATGAATAAACATATCTAAATCTTGTAAGCAAGCTTTCATTTTCATATAAATTGTTTTATTTCATTTTCTTTAATAAGAAATGCACATATACATTTACATATGGAAGTAATTTATATATATAAGCATTTAATAAATAAAGAAAGAGTTTTATTTACTTTTAAATTAAATAAAAACAAATAAAATTCATATATAAAACACATGTTAATATAATAAGTAGTTTAATGACAAGTGTTAATATTCTAATCTCTTAAATACATGTGTTAGCATATTAATATAAGTTTGAGACAAGTATCCTTTTTATTTTTTTTGATTTTCTCTTAATTTATAAATAAATCATTTTATCTTATATAAACATGTTTCTTCACCATCATTCTTTTCTAATGTTCATTTTTTAAAGTTAAGAAAATTTCTCAACTGAAAACAAAATTTGTTTTCAAACTCTCCAAAAACCCAAAATTTAATTTCAGATTAAAAATCTGAAATGCCTCCTCGAACAAGAAACCAAAAATCTGAAAGCTTCCTCCTCAAATCAAAATCCAATTCAAAAGATCATAACCCCTGTAATTTTTCAAATCTGTAGTCTGTAACCTCTTCAAACCAATCTGCCTTTTTTTTCAATTCTGTTCTTCTTCAAAAATCTGAAACCCTTCCTTAATCAAAGCCTGCAATCCACTGTAAAAAAAATTAAGAGCATGCAACTCTACTTCCTCAAAACCAGTAGTTTATTAACAAATCAGGTTTACAAAGTTTTTCATAAACCTGTAATTCATTTCAAAAGCATGCAACTGCAAGTTTGTCAAAGTCAAGCATTTACAAATCAATCTATCTGCATTCCTTTTCAAAACTGCATGCAACTGCAGTTGTAATTCAAGCACTAAATTTCAAATGCATCTGGAATCTTGGACCTGCATGCAAAATTTAAATAGCAAAGACTCAAGTTTTAATCAGATTCAAAGAAGTATGACATTTCAGTTTAAAGGTTTCAAAAGCAACTCAAGTTTTATCAAAAGCTTTCCAAATCTGTGCTTTATTTCATGCTATTTCCAGGTGAGTAACATCACAGTTTTAAAGATTTTAGTAAATATTTATGTTGCCTGATCATCTATGAAACAAGTATGTTATGAATGAATTTATCAGTGAGCTTTGTGTATATATATGAAATGTTGTTGTGCATATATTTGTATTTCCTATGATTCCAGTTCTAGGTCCAGTTTCTTATATAAAAAAAGAAATCCTCTTGCTCCTGTTCAATATTTTGTTAAGGCTTAAATCCTGAAACAAACATGTTAATTATACCATAGTTTTAGTTTAAAACTTATTAAGTAAAAATAAATTTGGTGTTGTCTCTGTAAATTAAAAAAAGTAAACATCAGAGTATGTTAAATAAAGGTAAAAACTCAAACGAAATAATTTATAAATTCGGTATTATAAACTGAAAACTTAAACAAAAAGATGATTTTTAAAACTAAAATCATAGTGTTTAGTTTGGAATTGAGACTGCAGTGCTTGTTTGAACAGAAAATGGGTTTTAGTCAATCTATGGTGATCGAGTTAATAGGAATTGTGACGCCCCACCTCTATACCCACACTAGCCAAGAACACTACGGTGTAATGCTGTCAACTAGCACGGAGAATAAGGCTGTTGAGGAGCGACCATCCGTATAATTGCTTTGCACGAGCACCGATATGCCAGATAGAATAACATGCATTTCATTTAAGGAGGAAATCCAACATACCGATGCAAACTCAAAGCTACTACAGTGGCTATAATAATCTTAGGAAACAAATATAGAAATAAGCATAACATAAATCAGTCACAGATAATTCATATCACAAAGGCAAAAGAAGATATGAACATATAACTAACACAAGAAAGTGTACATCCAAGTAGTGGTCAAAAAGATCCACAATAATACAAAAGAATAGCAACACGTGCTATACAAAAGAATACAATTATGAGTCCATATCTCAAGTGTATACAACAAAATAACTACTAATCTAAGTAGTTAGCCAAAAGTTAGAGGAATCAATCCCAAGTGGGAAGTCAAGCAGAAGCACCTGCAACCTCTCGCTCTGACCCGAGTATTATTTAATAAGAAAATAATAAACGGATCAGTCTAACTATAAATATCAGATGAAACGATATAGAGTAAGAGATATGACTAAACACATAATAATCACAATGCCAAGCCGTGATATATATAAGTAATTGAAAATCAACAAGAGATTAATCAATATCACAAAATCTACACAAGAATCAAAGAAATGTCATACTCCTTATTTCGTTCACCAAACCATAAATATTGACGATTATATCAATGTCAATCACAAAAGTCAATGACACACAAATTCACCAATGCACAAATATTGATAAAAATTATAATTGGAAATCACGGAAATTGGTGAAACGCAAATTCTAGAAATCATCTCAAGTAATCCAGAAATCACAAAAAAGGGGGGAGGCCTATCACAAATGGGAGCATAAAGCTCACCAACACGCGTATCACACGGAACGCTAATTCCATGGTTGCTAACCATCACAAATTAAGCCGAAGCTCCACAAACGGCTCGAAGACCATGGGTTGCTACCCCACCAATTTGAGTCGAAACTCCACAAAACAGGGTTTAGTCTCCCTCGCAGACAAAGAGACATCGTACATTGCTAGTCTAAATCACAAAGATGATCGTCATGATCAACGAGAAGTGTCAATTACACTAAGCTAGTAAATATATGAGTTTAGCTTCATGTCCCATAACCACTTGCTTAACTTAAAAATTTACGAACAAACTGTAGATCTCCACTATAAAATTTTCACAAGAGATTCAATCGAATAAGTCCAAGAATTAACCGAAGAAGTAAACGCAAGCGTTTCATACCACTCGTTTTACTAAGTCGTTTAATTAGATTTCTCATACGAGTGAGGCAAAGGTTTGTATATACTAATAGATTGGAAAACGGTTTAAGAAACGAGCTTTGTACTGAAATAGTGTTGAAATCATTTGAAGAAAGAGTTTTGATATTTACTACTAGTATAGAAACCTTTATATTTTTAAAGTGACAAATCACGAAGAAGATTGTAGGAACAATCAATCACTAAAATTCACATACGAAGATGTGAATAAAAATCCAACGAAACGGATAAAGAATCCATCGAAATGGATATTCAAAAATCCCTAAAAAGGAGTCATCAAAGTCATAATAAATAATAACAACAAATAGGAAACAACATGAATCGATTAAAGTTGGAAATTCAAGCAACTAGGCGAAATAGGAAAAATTGCATCAGGTCGGTCGGCCGGCTACAGAGCTCGGTCGACCGGACCCTATTCCAAAAAAAATCTCGGGAAGCAGGTCGGTCGGCTGATCCCTGTAGCCAGTCGACCGGACCAGAGACAGAAAGGTGCCTATGCACCTTTGTAGCAGGTCGGTCGACTGGCCCTAATGTTCTGCAAATTGAAACCCATTTAATTGATGTGCAAACTCCACCAATTCGCAACAGAACGAGCATCGGCACTAAGGATTTATGCCAATCGACTACCCGGCCCTATGAGCTCCTCGTTGCATCACCAAAAATGCATTTGAACGTCAAAGCCATGATTTTTAAAGAATTGAACCCAAAACACCAAAAATAAGAATATTCACCAAATCAATCCAAACCAAAAGCTAATGCACACGAATAAGTGTTAGGAATTCATACCTAACATTCGAAGATAATTATAAGCATAGATGTGAGATAAAAATCTCACCTTTGAACCCAAGCAATTGAAGAAGAAGCTTGAAAGCAAATAGGGAATCAACCACTCTTCAAATCCAACTCAAGAATCTTGATTCTAAGCTTTAAAAGAAGAACATTCCCAAAGTTAGGTTTAGGAATTTATGAAATTGATAAGAGAATGAGTTGGAGAAGAAGAAGAGAAGCTTACAATGGGTTCTTCTACTAGTTTGAGCTAGAGTTTGATTTGCAAAAGAAAACTAGGGTTTTGGAGTTTTAATTTCCCATCTCTCCCACCATTGATGCTTTAGAACTGAAAAGAGGAGAAACTGAAGGTGAATGGGGAGGAGTGGCTCAAATTTGAGTATAAGTTAAGCATAGGGCTGAACCCAAACCCAAACCTAAAGTGAAAAAGTAGCAAAAATCAACTTACTCCAAACATATCAAAGCTTATACTCAAAAAGGTCGCAAACGGCATTTTAAACTCAATGGGAGTGGTCCCGAGTCCTAATTCGACCATATGCAGAAAGTAACTTTTCGGACTAAATTTCGAGTATCGACAAAATATTAAATAAAATATTTAAATATAAAAATCGATAAATATGCGGGTTGTTACAGACTCCCCTCCTTAAGAAATTGTGTCCTCGCAATATTTAAGAAGAAAATATAAAGTAACAACCATAAAAGCATATTCAACACAAAAGAAATTTGTAATAAAAGGTTCACCTTAAAGAGCACAGGAAAGTAAGTCCGGATGTGATCGCTCGATGAACTCTCTAGACTCCCAAGAACAATCCTTAGGATTTGAAGACCATTGAACTTTCACAAGGGGAACATCTTTATTTCGAAGGCGCTTGACCTCCGAAGCAATAATACGAATAGGATGTTGCTCATAAGTTAAATTAGGTGAAACTTCAATTTCTTCCACAACACCGGGCTCAAGAATAGAATCGGAATCTCGAAGGCACTTCCGTAATTGAGAAACGTGAAACACGTCATGCATGGCAGAAAACTGAGCCGGTAATGATATGCGATAATCCATGGAACCAATACGTTCAGTGATAGGAAATGGCCCAATATATCGAGGCGCTAACTTTCCCGATCGACTAAAACGTACAACGCCTTTCATAGGTGACACACGAGTGAACACAAGATCTCCCACAGAAAACTCTAACTTCCTTCTCCGGTTATCAGCATAGGATTTTTGTCTACTCTGGGCTTCTTTCATCCTATGTCGAATAAGTTCAATCTTTTCTATGGAATCACGAATAAAATCTGGACCTAAAACCAGCTTCTCACTGGCCTCAAGCCAACAAGAAGGAGATCGGCATGGCCTTCCATAGAGTGCCTCGAAAGGTGCCATACCAATACTAGATTGGAAGCTATTATTATAGAAAAATTCAACAAGTGAAATATGATCTTCCCAACTTCCACCAAAATCAAGAACACATGCACGAAGAAGATCTTCAAGAGTTTGATTCACACGCTCGGTTTGTCCATCGGACTGGGGATGATAAGCGGTGCTAAAATTAAGTTTCGTTCCCAAAGCTTTTTGAAGACTCTTCCAAAATCCACTAGTAAACAATGGATCACAGTAGCTAACAATAGAAGTAGGAACTCCATGCAATTTAACAATTTCTTTGATGAAGAGTTTGGCCAAAAGAGTAACGGTTCGATTAGACCGAACGGGAATAAAATGGGCATATTTAGTAAGCCTATCAACGATCAACCATAAGATATCATGACCCGAACGAGAACGGGGAAGGCCGTCGATAAAATCCATGGAAATTTGATCCCACTTCCAAATTGGAATTTCTAAAGGTTGCAATAACCCACTGGGCCTTTGATGTTTGGCCTTAATGAGTTGGCAAGTCATGCAACACTTAACAAAGTTAGCAATATCAGATTTCATTCCCTCCCAATAATAAAGTCGCCTCATATCCGCGTACATTTTACTACTACCGAGATGAATGGTAAATTTAGAACGATGTGAATCTTCTAAAATATCTTTACGAAGATCACTAATATTTGGTACGATAAGTCTACCAAATTTCCGAATGCCGCCCCGAGAATCGATATCAAGGTTTTTCAAACCTTCAATATCAATTTTATCCTTAATATTTTGGCCAAGAAGAGCCAGCTCGGGATCTAGCCTTTGAGCTTCAAGAATGCGGTCTAAAAGAGAAGGATGAGCCTCAAGGCTACATAAAACAAGAGATGGGCATAAATCGGAAACACGGTCTCGAATCTCACAAGTGGATAGGATGTCGAGATCGTTCAATTCGGATATCATCATAGAAACAACATCTTGTTGTTTACGGCTAAGAGCATCGGTGACACGATTACCCTTACCGGGAGTATAAAGGATATCAAGATCATAAGGAGCAAGGAACTCGAGCCAACGTTGTTGACGCAAATTAAATTCCTTTTGAGAGAATAAATACTTCAAGGACTTATGATCGGTATAAAGAATAAATTTCTCTCCCAAAAGATAATGATGCCAAATTCGAAGAGCAAAAACAATAGCCGCGAGCTCTAAATCATGAGTGGCAAATCTAGTCTCAGCAGGCTTTAATTGCCTAGAAGCATAAGCAATAACACGTTCTTTTTACATAAGAACGGCACCCAAACCAACACGACTAGCATCGGTATAAACAACGAAATCCTGATTCCCCATGGGAATAACAAGAATAGGAGCATCAGAAAGGAGTTCTTTTAATTTATGGAAAGAAGTTTCACATTTGTCCGACCAAATGTAATTAACACCTTTCTTCATTAAGCTAGTGAGAGGCACAACAATCTTAGAAAAGTCTTTGATAAAACGGCGGTAACAACCCACCAACCCAAGAAAACTACGAATCTCCGTCACACTCTCTGGTCTCTTCCAATCTTGAATCGCTTCAATCTTTGAAAGATCCACAGAAATTCTGGATTTGAAAATAATATGACCGAGAAACTTCACACGAGATTGCCAAAAATGGCATTTAGAAAATTTTGCTTTTAATTGATTACTCCTAAGAGTTTCCAACACAATCCGAAGATGTTTTTCATGCTCCTCCTCGGTTTTAGAATACACAAGAATATCATCAATAAAGATGAGAACAAACCGGTCGAGAAAATCTTTGAAAACTCGATTCATAAGGTCAATGAAATAAGCCGAAGCATTCGTTAGACCAAATGGCATAACAAGCCATTCATAAGATCCATAACGAGTACGGAACGATGTCAAAGGAATGATATCCTCTGCAATACGAAGCTGATGAAATCCAGTAGCTAAGTCTAATTGTGAAAAGACTCTAGCACCACTAAGTTGATCGAATAGATCATCAATCCGAGGTAAAGGATATTTATTTTTGATAGTAAGATCATTAAGCTTGCGGTAGTCAACGCAAAGCCTAAGTGTTCCATCGGATTTCTTCACAAAAATAGCTGAAGCTCCCCAAGGCGAGGAACTAGAGCGAATAAATTGCTTCGTCTCCAATTCGGATAATTGTTTACGCATCTCCTCATTTTCTTTATTGGACATACGATAAGGAGGACGAGTAATAGGTTAAGCTTCAGGGATAAGATTAATTCTGAACTCAATTGCTCGCTTAGGCGGTAATCCTAAAACGGGCTCGAATATGTCGGAAAATTCACGAACGACGTGAATAAGAGAAACAATATCACCCTCATCATCATCGTCGTTATCACGAGGGTTTAAAGAATATAAAGATGCAACCAAAGCAGAATCCGAATATTTAAGAATAACAAAAACCCGATTAACAGATTGAGGATGTCGAAGATGAATAGTCCGCTCAGGACATAGGATATGAGCTTCATAATGGTTAAGCCAATCCATTCCCAAAATCATTCAAAAGCCTAAATAACGCATGACATGCAAATCGGCTAGGAAAGGAAAATCACACAAAATAATCTCGACATCTTTACACAATAAACTGATTGTTGCGGATCCACCAACCGGATTCGCAATTATCAAAGAAGTCATTGAACACAAAACATCCAAAGAAAAAGCATCAACAAGTTCTTTTGATATAAAAGAATGGGACACAACTGTATCAAAAAGAACTCGAATAGGATGATCACGAAACACAATAATGCCATCAAGGATAGAATGAAGCATACCTTGACCACGAGATGTGTTGCCAGAGGCTTGGGCAACATTTAACTTTCCCTCCTTCTTGCCCTGAAGCTTGGGGCATGAAGATATAACATGACCGGGACCTTTGCAGTAGCGACAAGAGAGAGACCTTGGGCACTTGTCCGCATAATGGTCCTTTGAACCACAATTATAGCATTCCCCACCACCAAAGGAAGAAGTCTTTGCCACTGGGGTTGCTTGCTTCCCTTTCTTATTGGGATAAGGGCATTTGGATTTAATGGGCCTTTTCTTGTTGGAATTGAAGCTTGGTTTGGAACCCACCACTTCAACATCATTTTCCCTATCCGCCTCTTCAAGACGAAGAGCGATATCAAGGAGTTGGTCGAAAGAAAATTCTAATTTTAGAAGTAATGGCTTCTTGAGATTTGTGTTTAAGCCATAGACAAATCTTTGATTTTTCTTCAATGGAATGTTGATATATTCAACCCCGTATTTAGAGAGAGATTCAAAAGACGACATAGTCAGTCACGGAAGATTCACCTTGAACAAGATCAATAAAACGGCGAGCCAAAGTCACCTTCTCAGCTTCTGGTACAAATTTTAACTCGAAGCGCTCTCGGAATTTCTCCTAAGTGAGATCCGCTTCATTTATTTCAGAAATCAGAAGCTCGTACCAGTCTAATGCTCTTTCTTCGAGCATACTAGAAGCCACCTGAACTCGGTGAAGATCAATGAGGTTCATGCGAGAAAAGATTCGATCGCATGTCCTTAACCAAGCCTGGACTTCAATAATAGTTTCAGAACCTTTAAATGGCTTCCCACCCAAATTAGTGTAGTCGTTGCACTGGCGTGCAAATCTAGATTTAGGGTGAGTAGATTCCGGATTAGAACCAGCTTCTTGAGCATTCGTGACAAGGTCAAGAATTTGCTGGGTAGTCATAAAAACTCCATCTTGGGGTGTAGCACTAGATGGTCCAGCTCTGGGACGACCAGGTCTAACCATTTCTCTTCTTTAAGAAAGAAATAAAGAAGAAGAAAAAGTTATTCTCAAGATAAATATCAAGCAATTCTTAACAGATAAAACAAGGAATCATAAAGAAAATAGGATGAATTGGTATGAAGACTCGAATTAAATCCTAAAGCACGACTCCTAAGAAAGACTTAGGACGATGATCCTCGTTATAATATTCCATATTGTTCCGAAATTTGGCTATGATACCAAGCTGTGACGCCCCACCTCTATACCCACGCTAGCTAAGAACACTACGGAGTAATGCTGTCAACTAGCACGGAGAATAAGGCTGTTGAGGAGCGACCATCCGTATAATTGCTTTGCGCGAGCACCGATATGCCAGATAGAATAACATGCATTTCATTAAAGGTGGAAATCCGACATACCGATGCAAACTCAAAGCTACTACACAGTGGCTATAATAATCTTCGAAAACAAATATAGAAATAAGCATAACATAAATCAGTCACAGATAATTCATATCACAAAGGCAAAAGAAGATATGAACATATAACTAACACAAGAAAGTGTACATCCGAGTAGTGGTCAAAAAGATCCACAATAATACAAAAGAATAGCAACACGTGCTATACAAAAGAATATAACTATGAGTCCATATTTCAAGTGTATACAACAAAATAACTACTAATCTAAGTAGTTAGCCAAAAGTCAGAGGAACAATCCCAAGTGAGAAGTCAAGCAGAAGCACCTGCAACATCTCGGTCTGACCCGAGTATTATTTAATAAGAAAATAATAAACGGATCGGTCTAACTATAAATATCAAATGAAACGATATAGAGTAAGAGATATGACTAAACACATAATAATCACAATGCCAAGCTGTGATATATATAAGTAACTGAAAATCAACAAGAGATTAATCAATATCACAAAATCTACACAAGAATCAAAGAAATGTCATACTCCTTATTTCGTTCACCAAACCATAAATATTGACGATTATATCAATGTCAATCACAAAAGTCAATGATACACAAATTCACCAATGCACAAATATTGATAAAAATTATAATTGGAAATCATGGAAATTGGTGAAACGCAAATTCTAGAAATCATCTCAAGTAATCCAGAAATCACAAAAAGGGGGGGAGGCCTATCACAAACGGGAGCATAAAGCTCACCAACACGTGTAAAACGGAACGCTAATTCCATGGTTGCTAACCATCACAAATTGAGCCGAAGCTCCACAAACGGCCCGAAGACCATGGGTTGCTACCCCACCAATTTGAGTGGTTTAGTCTCCCTCGCAGACAAAGAGACATCGCACATTGCTAGTCTAACAAAGATGATCGTCATGATCAACGAGAAGTGTCAATTACACTAAGCTAGTAAATATATGAGTTTAGCTTCATGTCCCATAACCACTTGTCTAACTTAAATATTTACGAACAAACTGTAGATCTCCACTATAAAATTGTCACAAGAGATTCAATCGAACAAGTCCAACAATTAACCGACGAAGTAAACGCAAGCGTTTCATACCACTCGTTTTACTAAGTCGTTTAATTAGATTTCTCATACGAGTGAGGTAAAGGTTTGTATATGCTAATAGATTGGAAAACGGTTTAAGAAACGAGCTTTGTACCGAAATAGTGTTGAAATCATTTGAAGAAAGAGTTTTGATATTTACTACTAGTATAGCAACCTTTATATTTTTAAAGTGACAAATCACGAAGAAGATTGTAGGAACAATCAATCACTAAAATTCACATACGAAGATGTGAATAAAAATCCAACGAAACCGAAAAAGAATCCATCGAAATGGATTCAAAATTCCCTAAAAAGGAGTCATCAAAGTCATAATAAATGATAACAACAAATAGAAAACAACACGAATCGATTAAAGTTGGAAATTCAAGCAACTAGGCAAAATAGGCAAAATTGCATCAGGTCGGTCGGCCGGCTACAGAGCTCGGTGGACCGGACCCTGTTCCAAAAAAAAACTCGAGAAGCAGGTCGGTCGGCTGAGCCCTGTAGCCAGTCTACCGGACCAGAGACAGAAAGGTGCCTATGCACCTTAGTAGCAGGTCGGTCGACCGGCCCAGGGGTTCGGTCGGCCGACCCTGATTTCTGCAAATTGAAACCCATTTAATTGATGTGCAAACTCCACCAATTCGCAACCGAACGAGCATCGGCACTAAGGATTTATGCCAATCGACTACCCGGCCCTATGAGCTCCTCGTTGCATCACCAAAAACGCATTTGAACATCAAAGCCATGATTTTTAAAGAATTGAACCCAAAACACCAAAAATTAGAATATTCACCAAATCAATCCAAACCAAAAGCTAATGCACACGAATAAGTGTTAGGAATTCACACCTAACATTCGAAGATAACTATAGCATAGATGTGAGATAAAAATCTCACCTTTGAACCCAAGCAATTGAAGAAGAAGCTTGAAAGCAAAAGGGGAATCAACCACTCTTCAAATCCAACTCAAGAAGCTTGATTCTAAGCTTTAAAAGAAGAACATTCCCAAAGTTAGCTTTAGGAATTTCTGATATTGATAAAAGAATGAGTTGGAGAAGAAGAAGAGAAGCTTACCAATGGGTTCTTCTACTAGTTTGGAGCTAGAGTTTGATTTGCAAAAGAAAACTAGGGTTTTGGAGTTTTAATTTCCCATCTCTCCCACCATTAATGCTTTAGAACTGATAAGAGGAGAAAGTGAGGGTGAATGGGGAGGAGTGGCTCAGATTTGAGTATAAGTTAAACATAGGGCTGAACCCAAACCCAAACCCAAAGTGAAAAAGTAGAAAAAATCAACTTACTCCAAACATATCGAAGCTTATACTCAAAAAGGTCGCAAACGACATTTTAAACTCAATGGGGGTGGTCCTGAGTCCTAAATCGACCGTATGCAGAAAGTAACTTTTCAGACTAAATTCCGAGTATCGATAAAATATTTAAATAAAATATTTAAATATAAAAATCGATAAATATGCGGGTTGTTACAGGAATGTTTGGGTTTCTTGGTGGTGGTGGTGGAGTGATCAGAGGGTGTGGCGAAAATGTCGGGAGGATGAATAGGGCTCGGTGAAGGCGATGGGAGGTTGTTGAAATCTTTTAACCTAATTTTGGTTGGTCTGACAATTTTGATTGTCACGTACCTTCCAGTGGATCGAGTGCTTTGGAATTCTAGAAGATCGTAGCTGGAGCATCGACGTACTCGTGACCGGAGTTGCAGTCGTCACGGTGATCGAAAATTGGATGGCGTCACGTTTCCAGGTTTTGGGGTTTGACAGTGAGTTGTTCCAGTGTACTTTTCCAGGTTTCAGAATTGGGGTGCTCGAATTTGATTTCGAGTATATGGTGAGTTTTCGATGAATGAGAGGGGATTCAGAGTTGAATGTTGACGTGCTCGATGCCTTGGTGGTGGACGGAGGTGGGGAAGACCACCATGCATATGCACGGTGAAGAAATGGTGTCAGGTGAAAGTTTGGGGTTATAGGAAATTTGGACTCGAGTTGCACTCGAGTAATTCGAGTTTTTGCTCGAAGATGATTAGGGTTTTACTCGAAGTCAAATAGGGGAGACTCGGGTAATTTTATGGTTACAGGTTTCCGGAGAAACCTGATTATTTCTTATTTAAAATTCAGTTTAAAATCTGAAACAAGTTTTGAAATAGAATTTAAAATCTAAATTTAAAGTATGAATTTCAAACTAGATTTGAATTCCAGTTTTTAAAATTTAATTTAAACTTTATAGATTAAAATGTTTAAACAACTATAAAAGAGTTCAAATAAATTGGATTTAAAGGCTAAGTTTTAAAATAAAGAGTAGAAGATTTAAACATAAGTTTTAAATCTGGAATCAAAATCCAATGTGAATCATGTTTTGAAAATAAAGGAAGTGTTAAAAATTTTAAATGTTTAAACAACTTTGGATGTTGAAACATATTTTAAATAGGATTTGTATTTTTAAAATGAATGTGAGTTTAAATTTCCTTTAAACTTCTTTAATAAAATAAGAAATTATTTGGTATAATTTTAAAAAAGGTTTTTAAAATATTTTTAAAACTTTGTTAAAGTTAAGTTTGATTTCATTTTATATTTAAAATTTAAAATGCAATTTGGAAACAAATTTTAAAGTAAGTTGTTTAAATTTCTTTGATAATGTAATCATTAATAAGAAATGTTTTATTTATAATAAATCAAAGATCTAATGATTTTGGTTTATTAAATTAGTAAGGTGATTAGAAGGATAACTGATTAATTAATTTAATTAATTAAGTAAGGATTTTGAATTAATTAATTAAGGTTGAAGTTAATTAATTAAGATTAATTAATTTGGAAATAAATCATTAATTAAATAAGTTAAAGTTTTGATTAATGATTAGAAATTAATTTATCAAGAGATTAAGATTAATTAAGTTAAAAACTTAATTAATTAAACAATAGTGATTAATTAAATGAATATTAAAGATTAATAAATTTGTGATTAATAATGATTAATTTAAGTTGATTACTTAAGAAAGGTAATTAAGGGAATTTTGGATAAGTTAATGAAGGTCATTAACTTGGAATTATTTATTAATTAATTTAAATGATTAATTTTGATAATTAATTAGATTAATTAAATTAGATAATCATTATGGAATTTGGTTAAGTATGATTACTTTACGAAAGTAATTAAAGGTATTAATTACTCATTGCAATTAACTAATTAATTCGATTAGTTTAAATTAATTAATTAATTATGTTTAATTAATTTAGAATAATCATTTGATGGGTTGATAAGACATTAATAATTACTTAGAGAAGTAATTAAGATGAGTAATTACTGAATGTAGCTATTTGAAGTATGAAAGAGCTTGGGGTTAATTTCTTATGTAATTACTATGGAGGATAATTACTTTGTGAAAGTAATTAATAATTAATTACTTGGTGTAATTAATTTAAGCATTGATTGATTAAGTCGTTTGGAAAATAATTTAGTAATGTAATTAATTTAGGGTAATTAATTAGTAATAAAATTGATCAAGGATGATTAATAAATATAATTAACTATTGAGTACAATTAATTTAGGGTAATCAATATACTCAATGAAGTAATTAAGAGTAGTTAATTACTGAAGGTAATTAATCAAAAGTGATTAATAATTAAGGTTAATTACATAATGAAGTTAATTAATCTAAATGTAATTAGGAATCATTGATTAATATAATTAATGATGTGATTAAGAATTAATTAATTGAGATTAATTATTCAATGATAAGTGGTTAAAGTAATTAATTAAGGATTAATATAATTAATTATAATTAATTAATTAATGAAGTAATTAAGGGTTAATTACTGTATTTGACTAAGAATAATTAATTTCTGAAATTAATTACTTGAATGTAATTAAAGAATGATTAATCAAGGGAAATAATTAGATGATTGGTTTGCAATCAATGGTTATATAAGCAGGATTTATAGATTGAAGTAATTAATTTAATTTACTTTAAATTAATTTGAGATGATGTAATTAATTTAATTCATTTTAAATTAACTATATATGGTGTGATTATTAATCCTTGTTTATATATGGATGATATGGATTTCCTTGAATGGTTGGAATCTCAGATATGGGATTAGTAATGTTGAGTGATATAGATGCATTGGTTGCATTGTGATGATGATTTGGATTATCTTCTGATAATGATAATAGGGATTATCTGTTGTGATGATTATCTATTGTGATGATGTGAATTATCTATCTGTGTGTATGTAGATAATTAAATTTAATTGTTTTAAACTTAAAAACAACTTGGACCTAAAGATGGCGTTTCGGATTCGATGAGACCGGGATCGGGTTTCCATACTTGGATATCCGAAAACCACATCGATCCAAATTAACGATAGGTCATGAATCTCAAGTGAAGATGAAGATTCAGAGTGCAAGGGTTATCTTCGTTAACTCTGAGCCTGATTCCAAAATGAGTGTAATGAGATAATGCCTTCGGTTTCGTTCGAAGCCGGAACGAACTTGTATGGATTGAATGCTTTCAGAACATCGTTGGGTGGACGATGTGCATTCTAAGAGATGTGTTCTCTAAAGGTAATCGTAGCCTCAAGCCTCATCAACCGGGAACGGGTAAAACGGGGGAGGTGCAGCAAGGCTAAGTAGGTCATGCCCAAGTAGGATGAGATTTTCCCCTGTCTAGAGGTCCCTTTTTATTCGGCTGTGTGAGCGGTTCGGTCGCGGCCAACTGTGGGGTTGTCTTGTTCAAGACTGTCCAGTAAGGGATGGTTCCGACCTTGTGTTGTAGGAGATTGGGAGTGATCCTCGGTACGACGATCTAGGCCCCGTACTATAACGGGCGGAACCTCGGTAGCCCTGCCATTGTATGGAATCCAAAATCGAATAAGTGCCGTACGTATTGATTGTGCCCAACTATGTCGGAACGTGAGATGTAAGCATCCTAGCTATTTCTATATTTTATTTGAAAACCCTAGACACTATCATAATATCACCGGATTTTCTATCAAATGTTTTGTTTAGCGTAAGGTAAAAACTTTTCCGTGTTTATGTGTGGGAAGTCTTACGTGATACCTTTCTTTTTTCAAGGTTTTTCAAAAGTTAAGCAACTTTAACCTGTTACTCACATTAGACCCATGTCTGACTCGGAGTTTATTTCTATTTTCTTAAACTCTTGGGTACTCAAATTTTTACGAGTACCCAAGAGATTCAGGTTAGCTTTGATGAATTATGGAGGAGAAAATGGAGCAGGAGGCTTCTGCGTTGTAGTTATCTAGTTTTCCGCTGTGTTAGTATCTCTGAGTCGTTTGTTTGAGTTGTTTGTACTATGTTGTAACAACTAGACAGGTGTTTATACCTGTCTAGTATGTGATGTATAATCTATGTAACTCTGATAGTTATTGTATACTATGTAATACTTTTGTTATTAATATAAATTATTCATTCCGCTGTTGAGATTCTGATGTTGTTTTCTTCTTTCTTCTCTTTCTTTCTCTTTCTATCTCTTTCTATCTCTTTCTTTCTTAATTCATGATACGTCTTTATGGTTAGTGGAAGACGGGTTGTGACAGTTGGTATCAGAGCATTAGGTTGAGTAAATACCTAGGTGCTGGAGTGGTGTCTATCTTGAGAGAGCGTATTTGTAATTATATATATATATATAGCTATTTCTACCTGTCTGTTGGGTTACCTGTTCGGGTTTTTCCAATATAGGTTATAAAGGTAGATAAGGTAGTGGTGTGCATAACACGACTACTACCATTGGTTGGAGTTTGAATGTTGAGGTTGGAAGTGTATTTGATGAGACTGTAGACCTAATACCGTCTTGAGTGAATTTTGTAGCTTGGTTAAAGGATTTCATCGATCACTGAAGGTAACCTGTTAAGGTTCGGAGTCTATCTTTGAAGTTAGATGAGTTGAGATTGGATCTGTCGGTTTGGCAGAAGGGTGTGATTGTATTTTGATACCTCAGGAAGTGGTAGCTGCGTGATGAGATGCAGTGAATATGGATGTCTTCGAAGAAGTTTTCTTTGGAACAAGTTTTAGGAAGTGTGTCTGCTTTGGTGTTCTGGCTGAGATTCAGCTGGTTGTTTGTGTCTGGATAATTAAAATTGTTTGATTAGATAAATTGGTTGCTATGGTTGTTAGCATATGATTGAAGTATGCTCGTGATTTAAAATTTAAAATCATAAATGAGATTATTAAATTACTTTTGCTTTTAAATTTTGGGGACAAAATTCTTTTAAGGGGGGAGGAATGTGATATCCCGGAAATTTTGGCAATATCAATTTAATAACCTGTATTTAAAATTAAATGAATTTGATAAATTCTATTAATAAAAATTAACTTGATTTAATAATCTAATTAAATAAATGTTTAATTGGTGAATTTTATCTTTTAAAAGCTAATAAAATGCTTCCTATTTATAATATATATATATATATATATATATATATATATATATTGTAGATAGATAAGTTTTGATTTGAAGTTTAATAAACAAATAAAATCTTGTTTTTAAATTCTATTATTCATTTTGATAATTTGGAAATTATATATGAAAATTTAAAATACCATTTATATATTACACATTAATGCATTTAATTAAGATAAATAAGATATGTAATTTATAATTTCTTTTACAAATTATATATATTAATAAATATGTTATTTTAAAATAATAGTAATAAATGTATAAATATAGATAGATTTTAAAAGACAATATTATTATTGTTAAATCAAATATGTTAATATAAATTAGTTTTGAATTGGATTTTTAAATGTATGAATAGCATTTGAATTTGAATTAAGTTTAGAATTCAAATGAATAAACATAACCAAATCTTGTAAGTAAGCTTTCATTTTTAAATAAATTGTTTTATTTCATTTTCTTTAAAAAGTAATGAATATATACATTCATATGGAAGTAATTTATATATATATTTATAAGCATTTAATAAATAAAGAAAGAGTTCTATTTACTTCTAAATTAAATAAAAACAAAAAAATTCATATATAAAAACATGTTAATATAGTAAGTAGTTTAATGACAAGTGTTAAGATTCTAATCTCTTAAATAAATGTGTTAGCATATTAATATAAGTTTGAGACAAGTGTCCTTTTTATTTTTTTGATTTTCTTTTGATTTATAAATAAATCATTTTATCTTATATAAACATGTTTCTTCACCCTCATTCTTTTCTAATGTTCATTTTTCAAAGTTAAGAAAATTTCTCAACTGAAAACAAAGTTTGTTTTCAAACTCTCTAAAAACCCAAAATTTAATTTCAGATTAAAAATATGAAATGCCTCCTCAAACAAGAAACCAAAAATCCGAAAGCTTCCTCCTCAAATCAAAATCCAATTCAAAAGATCATAACCCCTGTAATTTTTCAAATCTGTAGTCTGTAACCTCTTTAAACCAATCTGCCTTTTTTTTCAATTCTGTTCATCTTCAAAAAAAATCTAAAACCCTTCCTTAATCAAAGCCTGCAATCCAATGTAAAAAATAAATTAAGAGCATGCAACTCTACTTCCTCAAAACCAGTAGTTTATTAACAAATCAGGTTTACAAAGTTTTTCATAAACCTGTAATTCATTTCAAAAGCATGCAACTGCAAGTTTGTCAAAGTCAAGCATTTACAAATCAATCTGTCTGCATTCCTTTTCAAAACTGCATGCAACTGCAGTTGTAATTCAAGCACTAATTTCAAATGCATCTGGAATCTTGGACCTGCATGCAAAATTTAAACAGCAAAGACTCAAGTTTTAATCATATTCAAAGAAGTATGGCATTTCAGTTTAAAGGTTTCAAAAGCAACTCAAGTTTTATCAAAAGCTTTCCAAATCTGTGCTCTATTTCATGCTATTTCCAGGTGAGTAACATCACAGTTTTAAAAATTTTAGTAAATATTTATGTTGCCTGATCATCTATAAAACAAGTATGTTATGAATGAATTTATCAGTGAGCTTTGTGTATATATATGAAATGTTGTTGTGCATATATTTGTTTTTCCTATGATTCCAGTTCTAGGTCCAGTTTCTTATATAAAAAAAAGAAATCCTCTTGCTCCTGTTCAATATTTTGTTAAGGCTTAAGTCCTGAAACAAACATGTTAATTATACCATAGTTTTAGTTTAAAACTTATTAAGTAAAAAATAAATTTGGTGTTGTCTCTGTAAATTTAAAAAAGTAAACATCAAAGTATGTTAAATAAAGGTAAAAACTCAAACGAAATAATTTATAAATTCGGTATTATAAATTGAAAACTTAAACAAAAAGATGATTTTTAAAACTAAAATCATAGTGTTTAGTTTGGAATTGAGACTGCAGTGGTTGTTTGAACAGAAAATGGGTTTTAGTCAATCTATGGTGATCGGGTTGATCGGAATGTTTGGGGTTCTTGGTGGTGGTGGTGGAGTGATAAGAGGGTGTGGCGAAAATGCCGGGCAGATGAATAGGGCTCGGTGAAGGCGATGGGAGGTTGATGAAATCTTTTAACCTAGTTTTGGTTGGTCTGACAATTTTGATTGTCACGAGTGCTTTGGAATTCTAGAAGATCGTAGCTGGAGCATCGACGTACTCGTGACCGGAGTTGCAGTCGTCACGGTGATCGAAAATTGGATGGCATCACATTTCCAGGTTTTGGGGTTTGACGGTGAGTTGTTCCAGTGTACTTTTCCAGGTTTCAGAATTGGGGTGCTCGAATTTGATTTCGAGTATATGGTGAGTTTTCGATGAATGAGAGGGGATTCAGAGTTGAATGTTGACGTGCTCGATGCCTTGGTGGTGGCCGGAGGTGGGGAAGACCACCATGCATATGCACGGTGAAGAAATGGTGTCAGGTGAAAGTTTGGGGTTATAGGAAATTTGGACTCGAGTTGCACTCGAGTAATTCGAGTTTTTGCTCGAAGATGATTAGGGTTTTACTCGAAGTCAAATAGGGGAGACTCGGGTAATTTTATGGTTACAGGTTTCCAGAGAAACCTGATTATTTCTTATTTAAAATTCAGTTTAAAATCTGAAACAAGTTTTGAAATAGAATTTAAAATCTAAATTTAAAGTATGAATTTCAAACTAGATTTGAATTCCAGTTTTTAAAATTTAATTTAACTTTATAGATTAAAATGTTTAAATAACTATAAAAGAGTTTAAATAAATTGGATTTAAAGGCTAAGTTTTAAAATAAAGAGTAGAAGATTTAAACATAAGTTTTAAATCTGGAATCAAAATTCAATGTGAATCATGTTTTGAAAATAAAGGAAGTGTTAAAAAATTTAAATGTTTAAACAACTTTAGATGTTGAATCATATTTTAAATAGGATTTGTATTTTTAAAATGAATGTGAGTTTAAATTTCCTTTAAACTTCTTTAATAAAATAAGAAATTATTTGGTATAAGTTTTAAAAAAGGTTTTTAAAATATTTTTTAAACTTTGTTAAAGTTAAGTTTGATTTCATTTTATATTTAAAATTTAAAATGCAATTTGGAAACAAATTTTAAAGTAAGTTGTTTAAATTTCTTTGATAATGTAATCATTAATAAGAAATGTTTTATTTATAATAAATCAAAGATCTAATGATTTTGGTTTATTAAACTAGTAAGGTGATTAGATGGATAATTGATTAATTAATTTAATTAAGTAAGTAAGGATTTTGAATTAATTAATTAAGGTTGAAGTTAATTAATTAAGATTAATTAATTTGGAAATAAATCATTAATTAAATAAGTTAAGGTTTTGATTAATGATTAGAAATTAATTTATCAAGAGATTAAGATTAATTAAGTTAAAAACTTAATTAATTAAACAATTAGTGATTAATTAAATGAATATAAAAGATTAATAAATTTGTGATTAATAATGATTAATTTAAGTTGATTACTTAAGAAAGGTAATTAAGGGAATTTTGGATAAGTTAATGAAGGTCATTAACTTGGAATTATTTATTAATTGATTTAAATGATTAATTTTGACAATGACAATTAATTAGATTAATTAAATTAGATAATCATTATGGAATTTGGTTAAGTATGATTACTTTATGAAAGTAATTAAAGGTATTAATTACTCATTGTAATTAATTAATTAATTCGATTAGTTTAAATTAATTAATTAATTATGTTTAATTAATTTAGAATAATCATTTGATGGTTTGATAAGAGATTAATAATTACTTAGAGAAGTAATTAAGATGAGTAATTACTGAATGTAACTATTTGAAGTATGAAAGAGCTTGGGGTTAATTTCTTGTGTAATTATTATGGAGGATAATACTTTGTGAAAGTAATTAATAATTAATTACTTGGTGTAATTAATTTAAGCATTGATTGATTAAGTCGTTTGGAAAATAATTTAGTAATGTAATTAATTAAGGGTAATTAATTAGTAATAAAATTGATCAAAGATGATTAATAAATATAATTAACTATTGAGTATAATTAATTTAGGGTAATCAATATACTCAATGAAGTAATTAAGAGTAGTTAATTACCGAAGGTAATTAATCAAAAGTGATTAATAATTAAGGTTAATTACATAATGAAGTTAATTAATCTAAATGTAATTAGGAATCATTAATTAATATAATTAATGATGTGATTAAGAATTAATTAATTGAGATTAATTATTCAATGATAAGTGGTTAAAGTAATTAATTAATGTAATTAATTAGGGATTAATATAATTAATTATAATTAATTAATTAATGAAGTAATTAAGGGTTAATTACTGTATTTGACTAAGAATAATTAATTTCTGAAATTAATTACTTGAATGTAATTAAAGAATGATTAATCAAGGGAAATAATTAGATGATTGGTTTGCAATCAATGGTTATATAAGCAGGATTTATAGATTGAAGTAATTAATTTAATTTACTTCAAATTAATTTGAGATGATGTAATTAATTTAATTCATTTTAAATTAACTATATATGGTGTGATTATTAATCCTTGTTTATATATGGATGATATGGATTTCCTTGAATGGTTGGAATCTCAGATATGAGATTAGTAATGTTGTGTGATATAGATACATTGGTTGCATTGTGGTGATGATTTGGATTATCTTCTGATAATGATAATAGGGATTATCTATTGTGATGATTATCTATTGTGATGATGTGAATTATCTATCTGTGTGTATATAAATAATTAAATTCAATTGTTTTAAACTTAAAAACAACTCGGACCTAAAAGATGGCGTTTTGGATTCGATGAGACCGGGATCGGGTTTCCATACTTGGATATCCGAAAACCACATCGATCCAAATAACGATAGGTCGTGAATCTCAAGTGAAGATAAAGATTCAGAGTGCAAGGGTTATCTTCGTTAACTCTGAGGGTGATTCCAAAATGAGTGTAACGAGATAATGCCTTCGGTTTCGTTCGGACCCGGAACGAACTTGTATGGATTGAAGGCTTTCAGAACCTCGTCGGGTGGACGATGATCATTCTAAGAGATGTGTTCTCTAAAGGTAATCGTAGCCTCAAGCCTCATCAATCGGGAACGACTAAAACAGGGGTAGGTCATGCCCAAGTAGGACGAGATTTTCCCCTATCTAGAGGTCCCTTTTTATTCGGCTGTGTGAGCGCTTCGGTCGCGGCCAACTGCGGGGTTGTCTTGTTCAGGACTGTCCAGTAAGGGATGATTCCGGCCTTGTGTTGCAGGGGATTGGGAGTGATCCTGGTACGACGATCTAGGCCCCGTACTATGACGGGCGGAACCCCGGTAGCCCGGCCATTGTATGGAATCCAAAATCCAATAAGTGCCGTACGTATTAATTGTGCCGAACTATGTTGGAACGTGAGATGTAAGCATTCCAGCTATTTCTGTATTTTATTTGAAAACCCTAGACACTATCATAATATCATCGGATTTTCTATCAAATGTTTTGGTTAGCGTAAGGTAAAAACTTTTCCATTTTTATGTGTGGGAAGTCTTACGTGATACCTTTCTTTTTAAAGGTTTTTCAAAAGTTAAGCAACTTTAACCTTTTACTCACACCAGACCCATGTCTGACCTGGAGTTTATTTCTATTTTCTTAAACTCTTGGGTACTCAAATTTTTACGAGTACCCAAGGGATTCAGGCTAGCTTTGATGAATTATGGAGGAGAAAATGGAGCAGGAGGCTTCTGCGTTCTAGTTATCTAGTTTTCCGATGTGTTAGTATCTCTGAGTCATTTGTTTGAGTTGTTTGTACTATGTTTAACAACTAGACAGGTGTTTATACCAGTCTAGTATGTGATGTATAATCTATGTAACTCTGATAGTTATTGTATACTATGTAATACTTTTGTTATTAATACGAATTATTCATTCCGCTGTTGAGATTCTGACGTTGTTTTCTTCTTTCTTCTCTTTCTTTCTCTTTCTCTCTCTTTCTTTCTTAATTCATGATACGTCTTTCTGGTTAGTGGAAGACGGGTTGTGACAGTTGGTATCAGAGCATTAGGTTGAGTAAATACCTAGGCTCTGGAGTGGTGTCTATCTTGAGAGAGCGTATTTGTAATTACATATACATACATATATATATATAGCTATTTCTACCTGTCTGTTGGGTTACCTGTTCGGGTTTTTCCAATATAGGTTATAAAGGTAGATAAGGTAGTGGTGCTCATAACACGACTACTACCATTGGTTGGAGTTTGAATTTGGAGGTTGGAAGTGTATCTGACGAGACTGTAGACCTAATACCGTCTCGAGTGAATTTTGTAGCTTGGTGAAAGGATTTCATCGATCATTGAAGGTAAACCTGTTAACGTTCGAAGTCTATCTTTGAAGTTAGATGAGTTGAGTTTGGATCTGTCGGTTTGGCAGAAGGGTGTGATTGTCTTTTGATACCTCAGGAAGTGGTAGCTGCGTGATGAGATGCAGTGAATATGGATGTCTTCGAAGAAGTTTTCTTTGGAACAAGTTTTAGGAAGTGTGTCTGCTTTGGTGTTCTGGCTGAGATTCAGCTGGTTGTTTGTGTCTGGATAATTACAATTGGTTGATTAGATAAATTGGTTGCTATGGTTGTTAGCATATAATTGAAGTATGCTCGTGATTTAAAATTTAAAATCATAAATGAGATTATTAAATTACTTTTTCTTCTAAATTTTGGGAACAAAATTCTTTTAAGGAGGGAGGAATGTGATATCCCGGAAATTTTGGCAATATCAATTTAATAATCTGTATTTAAAATTAAATGAATTTGATAAATTCTATTAATAAAAATTAACTTGATTTAATAATCTAATTAAATAAATGTTTAATTGGTGAATTTTATCTTTTAAAAGCTAATAAAATTCTTTCTATTTATAATATATATATATATATATATATATATATATATATATATATATATATTGTAGATAGATAAGTTTTGATTTGAAGTTTAATAAACAAATAAAATCTTGTTTTTAAATTCTATTATTCATTTTGATAATTTGGAAATTATATATGAAAATTTAAAATACCATTTATATATTAAACATTAATGCATTTAATTATGATAAATAAGATATGTAATTTACAATTTCTTTTATAAATTATTATATTAATAAATATGTTATTTTCAAATAATAGTAATAAATGTATAAATACAGATAGATTTTAAAAGACAATATTATTATTGTTAAATTAAATATATTAATATAAATTAACTTTGAATTGGATTTCTAAATGTATGAATAGCATTTGAATTTGAATTAATTTTGAAATTCAAATGAATAAACATAACCAAATCTTGTAAGTAAGCTTTCATTTTTAAATAAATTGTTTTATTTCATTTTCTTTAAAAAGGAATGAATATATACATTCATATGGAAGTAATTTATATATATAAGCATTTAATAAATAAAGAAAGAGTTTTATTTACTTCTAAATTAAATAAAAACAAATAAAATTCATATATAAAACGCATGTTAATATAATAAGTAGTTTAATGACAAGTGTTAAGATTCTAATCTCTTAAATACATGTGTTAGCATATTAATATAAGTTTGAGACAAGTGTCCTTTTTATTTTTTTGATTTTCTTTTAATTTATAAATAAATCATTTTATCTTATATAAACATGTTTCTTCACCCTCATTCTTTTCTAATGTTCATTTTTCAAAGTTTAGAAAATTTCTCAGCTGAAAACAAAATTTGTTTTCAAACTCTCCAAAAACTTAATTTCAGATTAAAAATCTGAAATGCCTCCTCAAACAAGAAACCAAAAATCTGAAAGCTTCCTCATCAAATCAATATCCAATTCAAAAGATCATAACCTTTATAATTTTTCAAATCTGTAGTCTGTAACCTCTTCAAAACAATCTGCCTGTTTTTTTTAAATTCTGTGCTTCTACAAAATCAAATCTGAAACCCTTCCTTAATCAAAGCCTGCAATCCACTGTAAAAAAAAATAAGAGCATGCAACTCTACTTCCTCAAAACCAGTAGTTTATTATCAAATTAGGTTTACAAAGTTTTTCATAAACCTGTAATTCATTTCAAAAGCATGCAACTGCAAGTATGTCAAAGTCAAGCATTTCCAAATCAATCTGTCTGCATTCCTTTTCAAAACTGCATGCAACTGCTGCATATGGAATCTTGGACCTACATGCAAAATTTAAACAGCAAACACCCAAGTTTTAATCAGATTCAAAGAAGTACGACATTTCAGTTTAAAGGTTTCAAAAGCTACTCAAGTTTTATCAAAAGCTTTCCAAATCTATGCTCTGTTTCATGCTATTTCCAGATGCGTAACATCACAGTTTTAAAGATTTATGTAAATATTTATGTTGCCTGATCATCTATAAAACAAGTATGTTATGAATGAATTTACCAGTGAGCTTTATGTATATATATGAAATGTTGTTGTGCATATATTTGTATTTCCTCTGATTCCAGTTCCAGGTCCAGTTTCTTATATAAAAAAAGAAATCCTCTTGCTCTTTTTCAATATTTTGTTAAGGCTAAAGTCCTGAAACAAACATGTTAATTATACCATAGTTTTATTTTAAAACTTATTAAGTAAAAATAAATTTGTTGTTGTCTCTGTAAATTTAAAAAATAAACATCAGAATATGTTAAATGAAGGTAAAAACTCAAATGAAATAATTTATAAATTCAGTACTATAAACTGAAAAATTAAACAAAAAGATGATTTTTAAAACTAAAATCATAGTGTTTAGTTTGGAACTAAGACTGCAGTGCTTGTTTGAAAAGAAAATGGGTTTTAGTCAATCTATGGTGACCGAATTGATCTGAATGTTTGGGGTTCCTGGTGGTGGTAGTGGAGTGATCAGAGCGTGTGGCAAAAATGCCGGGAGGATGAATAGGGCTCGGTGAAGGCGATGGGAGGTTGATGAAATATGTTAACCTAGTTTTGGTTGGTCTGACAATTTTGATCTTCACGTACCTTCCAGTGGATCGAGTGCTTTGGAATTCTAGGAGATCGTAGCTGGAGCATCGACGTACTCGTGACCGGAGTTGCAGTCATCGCGGTGATCGAAAATTGGATGGCGTCACATTTCCAGGTTTTGGGGTTTGACGGTGAGTTATTCCAGTGTACTTTTCCAGGTTTCAGAGTTGGGGTACGCGAATTTGATTTCGGGTATATGGTGAGTTTTCGAAGAACGTGAGAGGATTCAGTGTTGAACGTCGACGTGCTCGACGCCTTGGTTGTGGCCGGAGGTGGCCAAGACCATCGTGCGTATGCATGGTGAAGAAATGGTGTCAGGTGAAAGTTTGGGATTACAGGAAATTTGGACTCGAGTCACACTCGAGTAATTCGAGTTTGTGCTCGAAGATGATTAGGGTTTTACTCGAAGTCAAATAGGGGAGACTCGGGTATTTTTATGGTTACAGATTTCCAAAGAAACCTGATTATTTCTTATTCAAAATTCAGTTTAAAATCTGGAACAAGTTTTGAAATAGAATTTAAAATCTAAATTTAAAGTATGAATTTCAAAATTATTTTGAATTCCAGTTTTTAAAATTTAATTTAAACTTTATAGATTAAAGTGTTTAAACAACTATAAAAGAGTTTAAATAAATTGGATTTAAAGGTTAAGTTTTAAAATAAAGATTAGAAGATTTAAACATAAGTTTTAAATCTGGAATCAAAATCTAATGTGAATCATGTTTTGAAAATAAAGGAAATTTTAAAAAATTTAAATGTTTAAACAACTTTGGATGTTGAAACATATTTTAAATAGGACTTGTATTTTTTAAATGAATGTGGGTTTAAATTTCCTTTAAATTTCTTTTATAAAATATGAAATTATTTGGTATAAGTTTTAAAAAAGGTTTTTAAAATATTTTTAAAACTTTGTTAAAGTTAAGTTTGATTTCATTTTATATTTAAAATTTAAAATGTAATTTGGAAACAAATTTTAAAGTAAGTTGTTTAAATTTCTTTGATAATGTAATCATTAATAAGAAATGTTTTATTTATAATAAATCAAAGATCTAATGATTTTGGTTTATTAAATTAGTAAGGTAATTAGATGGATAATTAATTAATTTAATTAATTAATTAAGTAAGGATTTTGAATTAATTAATTAAGGTTGAAGTTAATTAATTAAGATTAATTAATTTGGAATAAATCATTGATTAAATAAGTTAAGGTTTTGATTAATGATTAGAAATTAATTTATCAAGAGATTAAGATTAATTAAGTTAAAAACTTAATTAATTTAATATTAGTGATTAATTAAATGATTATTAAGGCATAATAAATTTGTGATTAATAATGATTAATTTAAATTGATTACTTAAGAAAGGTAATTAAGGGAATTTTTGATAAGTTAACGAAGGTCATTAACTTGGAATTATTTATTAATTAATTTAAGTGATTAATTTTGATAATTAATTAGATTAATTAAATTAGATAATCATTACGGAATTTGATTAAGTATGATTACTTTATGAAAGTAATTAAAGGTATTAACTACTCATTGTAAATAGTTAATTAATTCGATTAGTTTAAATTAATTTATTAAGTTTAATTAATTTAGAATAATCATTTGATGGGTTGATAAGAGATTAATAATTACTTAAAGAAGTAATTAAGATGTGTAATTACTGAATGTAACTATTTGAAGTATGAAAGAGCTTGGGGTTAATTTCTTGTGTAATTATTATGGAGGATAATTACTTTGTGAAAGTAATAATATTAATTACTTGGTGTAATTAATTTAACCATTGATTAATTAAGCCGTTTGGAAAATAATTTAGTAATGTAATTAATTAAGGGTAATTAATTAGTAATAAAATTGATCAAGGATGATTAATAAATATAATTAACTATTGAGTATAATTAATTTAGGGTAATCAATATATTCAATGAAGTAATTAAGAGTAGTTAATTACTGAAGGTAATTATTCAAAAGTAATTAATAATTAAGGCTAATTACTTAATGTAGTTAATTAATCTAAATGTAGTTAGGAATCATTAATTGATATAATTAATGATGTGATTAAGAATTAATTGATTGAGATTAATTAATCAATGATAAGTGGTTAAAGTAATTAATTAATGTAATTAATTAAGGATTAATGTAATTAATTATAATTAATTCATTAATGAAGTAATTAATGGTTAATTACTGTATTTGATTAAGAATAATTAATTTGTGAAATTAATTACTTGAATGTATTAAAGAATGATTAATCAAGGGAATTAATTAGATGATTGGTTTGTAATCAATGGTTATATAAGCAGGATTTATAGATTGAAGTAATTAATTTAATTTACTTTAAATTAATTTGAGATGATGTAATTAATTTAATTCATTTTAAATTAATTATATATGGTGTGATTATTAATCCTTTTATATACATGGATGATATGGATTTCCTTGAATGGTTGGAATCTTAGATATGAGATTAGTAATGTTGTGTGATATGGATGCATTGGTTGCATTGTGAGGATGATTTGGGTCATCTTCTGATAATGATAATAGGGATTATCTGTTATGATGATTATCTATTGTGATGAAGTGAATTATCTATCTGTGTGTATATAGATAATTAAATTTAATTGTTTTAAACTTAAAAACAACTTGGACCTAAAAGATGGCGTTTTGGATTTGATGAGACCGGGATCGGGTTTCCATATTTGGATATCCAAAAACCACATCGATCCAAATTAACGATAGGTCATTAATCTCAAGTGAAGGTGAAGATTAAGAGTGCAAGGGTTATCGTCGTTAAATCTGAGGGTGATTCCAAAATGAGTGTAACGATATAATGCCTTCAGTTTCGTTCAAACCCGGAACGAACTTGCATGGATTGAATACTTTCAGAACATCGTCAGGTGGACGTTGAGCATTCTAAGAGATGTGTTCTCTAAAGGTAATCGTAGCCTCAAGCCTCATCAACCGGGAATGGCTAAAACAGGGGTGGCGCAGCTAGTCTAAGTGGGTCATGCCCAAGTAGGACGAGATTTTCCCCCGTATAGAGGTTCCTTTTTATTCGGCTGTGTGGGTGGTTGGGTCGCGGCCAACTGCGGGGTTGTCTTGTTTGGGACTGTCCAGTAAGGGATGGTTCCGGCCCTGTGTTGCAGGGGATTCGGAGTGATCCTCGGTACGGTGATCTCGGCCTCGTACTGTGACGAACGGTACCCCGGTAGCCCTGCCATTGTATGAAATCCGAAATCCAATAAGTGTCGTACGTATTGATTGTGCCCAACTATGTTGGAACGTGAGATGCAAGCATTCCAGCTATTTTTGCATTTTATTTGAAAACCCTAGGCACTATCATAAAATCACCGGATTTCCTATCAAATGTTTTGGTTAGCGTAAGGTAAAAACTTTTCCATGTTTATGTGTGGGAAGTCTTACGTGATACCTTTCTTTTTAAAGGTTTTTCAAAAGTTAAGGAACTTTAACCTGTTACTCACACCAGACCCATGTCTGACCCGGAGTTTATTTCTATTTTCTTAAACTCTTGGGTACTCAAATTTTTACGAGTAGCCCAGGGATTCAGGTTAGCTTTGACGAATTATGGAGGAGCAAATGGAGCATGAGGCTTTTGCTTTGTAGTTATCTAGTTTTCCGCTGTGTTGGTATCTCTGAGTCGTTTTTTGAGTTGTTTTGTAGCGTGTTGTAATAACTAGACAGGTGTTTATAACTGTCTAATATGTGATGTATAATCTGTGTAACTCTGATAGTTATTGTATACTATGTAATACTTTTGTTGTTAATATAAATTATTCATTCCGCTGTTGAGATTCTGATGTTGTTTTCTTCTTTCTTCTCTTTCTTTCTCTTTCTATCTCTTTCTTTCTTAATTCATGATACGTCTTTCTGGTTAGTGGAAGACGGGGTGTGACATGCTGTTTCTTGATTTCTCACACTATACTTATGCCTGACCTGTGGTTTTAATTTTCCTTAAATCCTCACGTGCTCTTTCGAGCAGTCCGAGAAATGAAGGTTTTGCTGGACATTCTTTAGAGCTCCAGGTGATGAGATGGATGCTTTCACCTAATACAACATTTTATTTTCCGTTGCTCTATAAGTATGTATATATCAGCATTTGTGAGGACAAGCTTTCAAAACTATCTAGGTTAATGAAAGTAATTAGATTAGTAACTCTAAAATATTATGTATCCTCGAGTAGCCCTTTATACTGTCTTTTGGATATTAAATACAATCGTTCCATTGTGAGATTAAGATGTTTTGTTCTTTATTTCTTGTTCATTTTCTTTTTTCTTTTCCATTTTTACCATAACAATCTGTCTTTTCTATATTTGGGTGTTCGGAACATGAATACCAAAGGTATAATAGTGTTGACATTTAGGGGTGAAAAGGAATATCGTTACACTTAATATCAGAGCTGACGGTTAAGCGAGAACATTTGTTTTGGTTGGGTATAACTCATTAGAGATATGGTAAGCATTGCCCTAGAATTATTTAAGTAGTATATATAAGATAGCGTATTTGTTACTTTTTTAAACGCATGCCTTAAAGGTATTCCAATTATGAAAATTAAAAGATCTTATATAGAGGTAATTTATATAAGTATGATTTTAAGTTTAACTATTGTAGGGACTTATGATATTCATTTATAATCCCTCACTGATTATTGAATTATGATCAGCCGGTTTATGAGCATTGTTATTATTTGTAGATTGATAAGTAATGCTCGACCAGTTTATTAGCATTTATTATCACTAGTTGAATGTTGATTTATGCTCAACCAGTTTATGAGCATTGTTATCATTTGTCGATTAATTAGTCATGCGTAACCAATTTGTAAGCATTAGTGTCATTCTTAGATTAATTTGTAATGACCCATCATTTTGGACCACTCAAATCGACGATGAAACCACACATGTCGGACTTCAATAATTCAAAACAGTAGATTGTAATATAATTTGGAGTAAATAAAACCAATCACATAACCACAAACATAGATAAATCAGAATAACTCGCAGTAGAAATAAAAATAACCATAGTAGTTCGTGAAGCTATTACAACACAGTCTCAAACACAGTCTCAAAACAAGTACAAAATCCAGAGTCTGAAAAGTAAATACAACAGAAATCCCAATACATAAATGTCCACTAATACATAAGCCGAATAAAGAATACTGAATGGAAATAGATAACAACTAGATAGGTGGATAATCTCTAGCAAATCCTTTAGCTCCAGAAGGTGAAATACAAAGCTGATACTCAGGCTGACCTGTGCGTAAATCAAAACACAAAATACTCGAGTCAGGACATACATACTTATAAAATGTAAACTAACTCAAGTGAACTGTAATATAAATGCACAAGTAACTTAAAGGATGCTTGGGACCGCCCATTCTTTAAGGATCCGTTAAACTATTTACTACTATGTAGCAATATATGCTATTATAATAATGTCTAAAGTAAAGTATAATATATTAAAAAATAGCGTTAAGGCATTACCCATATCCCCCTTAACACATTTTATAGTGCCAATAGTCTATACAGTACTGTCGTACCTCCAGATCGAGAGACTATCACAAATACTCCATAGGTACAACACAAATCAAACTCGCATAAGGCGCACTAGGTTAGGTGACATGACACAACTAGGCAATTCTAGGGTAGATATACCAATTACGCATCCGGGGCAGTGGTAATGCATATTCGCAGCTACCGTCCACCTCGATCCACGCTTCCAAAAATCAAAGGTGCGCACCATATCAATCACAAAGTAATATAATGGCATACGGAGAAGTGTGTCCGATCAGAGGAGCTACCCCATTGGCCCGAGAATCACTCTTGTGTTAGCCACCTTATGCCAACCCACGGGAGTCGGGCCCATGTATTTACCTTAATAGAACGTCTCCGCCATCCTACTTCATTTTGGAATCTCCACCATGTACACGGTTGTTAAAGTGGTTTTCGGTATCGACAGAGAGTATGCCCATATCTGATCCTGGTCTCTTTAACAACCCACCGTTTTTATAATCTGTGATTATAAATTTCAAAATGGTTTATATTTCAATCAAAACATATTCATTCAAAACCATTTAAATTCAATGTCAATATCTTTCAAAAATAATATTCATTTCCAAAGCTGTAGCATTTCTAAGATCGTTCATTCAATTATAACAATTTCAAAAAAATCATGTTGTATCATAGCATTCGTAGCACTTAGAATATGTTACTGTAAATATAATAGTATTTCAGAAATATTATCTTTTCAGAAAATAGCAGCACTTAGAAAATGTTATTGCAAGTATAATAGTCTATAAGTATAATAGTATTTTAGAAATATTGCCATTTTAGAAACATCAGCACTTAGAAAACGTTACTGTAAATATAATAGATTTCAGAATATTGTCTTTTCAGAAACAACAACAATTAGAAAATGCTACCGTAGATATAATAGTATTTCAAAAAAAACAATACATTTCTAGAAATGGTAGCACTTAGAAAATGCTATCTTAAAACAACAACATTTTGGAAATGCTGCCAATACAAATCTAAGATTTATTATGACATTTCAGAAACATTATAATTTTAGATTTCACCATTTTTAACTTATAAACCATATCTCACGTTTCAGAAATATTTGTTTGGATATCATTTAACTAAATAAAATATCCAAATCAAACTACAATTCATTTATTAAGTCAAAAGTACATTATTTTAGTTAACTTTTATCTTAACAAATAACTTAATACTTTATTTTAAAATACCCATTTCATGAATAAAGTATTCTTATTACTAAGTTAAGTCTAAAATTTCCATTTGAAAACTAAATTACGATAATCAAGTTAATTCATATTTTAAGTTACATTTTAAACCTTTTATTTACTTAACATTTTTTTTCTTATTTAAAATCACTATAACATTTATTTAAATCATTTGAATCCAATTTAAGTTAAAATTTCATATTTTAAATTTCAAAAATACTTAATAATTTTTAGATAATATTTAAAATTAACCATGGATCTGTATAATATTTTCTAACCTAGGTCAAGTGATACGGATATATACCATTTCAATCAGTAATTTAAAATAAAAATCCAGGTTCTATCATTTCAAACCCACAATCCCAAGTCAAATAAAATAACATAAAATTCTCTTGAGCCTATCATTTCAGCTTATAACGATTTTTCCTTATTCTAATGTCCGTTCGGGTATGTATCATTTTAAGCCATAGTGATTTGATACCAATAGGGAACTTGCAGTGTGAGAGCAGAAAATAAATAAACAGTATAATATGGCATATCATATTAGTTGATGTTACAAATATATGTCAGGTTATAACATCATGAAATATCATATCACAAGCATATATAAATTGCTACCATATCTTCAACTATAATTCACATACCGTTGTTTCACAATTACATAAGTACGAATGTCAAGAGTGATAAACTCACCTTCTAAAGCTGTAGATAACAATTCAAGACACACGGACAAACTTCTAAAAGCACGACAAAGAATGACTTAGATTCAAGTGGATGGAGAGCCAAGATTCAAATCTTAAACAAATAAATATGAACATACATAAGAATATAATTCAACATAAGGTAATAAATCAAAACAATGTACAAATCCAAATCATAATGAAACAAATATGGCTTAACCAATACAAGTGGGCTCGGCCACTTTGTAAATTGGCTAGACCATCATCACACGGTTCGGCCATGACTAGATCTGAAGCATGTGTGCTTGGATATGGCAAGCAAAGGCATGGCTAGGCTATGGTAGGTGAAGGGATGATAAGCCAAGGTCAAGTGAAGGCAAAAGGTCAAGGGTATGTGGTCATTAGGCTCGGACTATGGCTCTTTGGGTTCGGCCTATGCATTCATGGTCTGGGTCTAATCTGGTCACATCAGAATGGCATGGCTATGGTGGTAATGGTCAAGGCAAGGGCAAAGGAAGGGGAGTGGTTGGTGGCCAAGGCAAGCAAATAGGAAGGGGTGATCAATATGGTGCTCGGCTAGGGTTTCAAGCAACTTTGTGATGTAGTTTTTGGATCTAGGTGGTCATGACATGGGTCATGGACGGTGATGGGATAGTGGAGGCCGGTCAGGTGGTGGTGGTGAGGAGAAGAGGTTGGCTGATGCATGGCCCAGCTATGCTTGTGGACAAAAGGAAGAAAAATGAAAAAGAAGGAGAAGAATACATGGAAACTTACTGTAAAATTTCTACCGGAAACAAATGAGAAGGTGAGATGTTTTGAGAAGTTTTTTGTACGTGAATTGGAAGAAAATGAGGAGTTTTTGAATGGCTAAGAAGTAAAATGCTTTAACGGCTAGAAAAAGGAAAGGCATTACTTCATTTCCAAAAAAAAACTTAAGTCATTTTGAATTTCCAAGCCCAAAATCCAATAAAAATCAAATAAAATTCCAAACAAAATAGAAATTAGAAAATAAAATATAAAATAGAAATGAAGTTGAAAATATAGAATAGAAAATAAATAGAAAAATGCTAAAAATAACCGCGTGTAAAACGCTGAAATTTATTAGATTTAAAAAGTATAAAATAGAATTTTACGAAATGAAAAGCAGCACGAATCTCAGAATCAAATATAATTTCAAAGAAAAGATTAGAAATTTAAAACTCAAATTTAGTGTTTTCAACTGAAAGTCAAAATTTGACCACAGTTGACTAAAATATAAAAAATTCAAAAATATTTATTTTATTGTATTTGGAAATTAAATTATAAACGAAATCCAAAAATGCATTGGAAAGTTCCAAAATTTCAATTTAAATGATATAAAAATAAATTTTCCAAATAAAATGAACTAAATGTATTTATTAAAATTATGGTTTGTTACACTCTCCCACTCGAAACTTTTGTCCTCGAAAAGGAACAAGACACGAAAACAAAGAAAGATAAGATCGAAAAGCAAATAGTTTTTATAACAAACAATTCCAGATTTGAAGCACGCATGTTCTCCTTCGTCTCCCAGGTACAATCCCAATCATCCGTACTCCACTGCACTTTGACCAGGTTGACAGATTTCCTTCTTAGATGCTTCATACCTCAATCGACAATACGAAGTAGCTTCCTCTCGATAGTCAGATTAGGCTCAATATCCAAACTCTCGAGAGCAGAAGGCTGGACAATCAAAGATGGATCATGCAGATATCGGCGAAGATGCGAAACATGGAATACATTATGTACTCTAGAAAACTTCTCAGGCAAATCTAGACGATAAGCTAGAGAACCAATCCTTTTAGAGATACGGAAAGGACCAATAAACCTAGGAGCAAGCTTCCCTCTCCGACCAAACCGAATCACATTCCTGAAGGGGGAGACCTTAAGGTAAACCAGATCACCAACAGACAACCTAAACTCCTCCTACGCTGAACAGCATACTTCTTCTGCCTATCCTGAGCACTCCGCATCTTCCTCTTAATCTCCTCAACCTTCTTAGAAGCCTCCAAAATCATATCAGGACCAAGAACCAAACGATTACCGGATTCAATGCAGCAAGATGGAGATCTACAAGGTCTTTCATAAAGAACAGCAAACAAGGACATTTCAATACTTGCATGAATTCAAAGATGAAATGAGATAGATAAAATATTAAGATAAGATTAAAATAGAAGATTGAAAATATGCCCATAACTGTTGTTATAGGTGAATTCAACAAGATGGAGATGATCTTCCCAAGATCCTCCGTAATCAAGAACACAAGCACAAAGAAGATCCTCGAGAATCTGATTCGCTCTATCCGTTTGACCGTCGGTCTACAGATGGTAAGCAGTGCTCAAATTCAGATAAGTACCCAAAGATTCGTGAAAAGCTTTCCAAAACTGACTGGTAAAGATAGGATCTCGATCACAAACAGTGCTGATAGGAACACCATGAAGACGAACAATCTCCCTCATACGGATCTCAGCCAAACTAGAAGCAGAACGGGTAGATTTGACCGAAATGAGCTGACTTGGTCAATTTATCCACAATAACTCAAATACTGTCATTACCCCTCCTTGTCCTCGGTAAACCATCAATAAAATCCATGGAAACCTATTCCCATTTCCAATTAGGAACCTCAAGATGCTGCAACAAACCGGGGGTCTTTTGATGATCTGCCTTGACTTGCTGACAAGTCGCACACCTACTAACAAAAATAGAGATATCTCTCCTCATACCTCTCCACCAATAAAGCTTCTTCATATCCTGATACAACATCGTCACACCAGGATGAATAGAAAGTCAGGATTGATTCCCGAAGTATCTCTTGCCTCAATCCATCAACATTCGGGACACAAATCCGACTATTAATCCTTAAAACACCTCTATCATCGATCTGAGCTCCATTACCATCAAGAATACTACCACCAACTCTGCTATGAACACTCTCCTTCATAAAAATAATCATCTCATCCTCATCCTACTTAGCAATGATACGATTCAAAAGAGAAAAAGACGAAACAACAAGCTAACACAACATAGCCTTCTTCCGACTCAAAGCATCAGCCACAACATTAGCCTTCCCAGGGGTATGTTAATATCGAGATCATAAGAAGCAAGGAACTCAAGGACCAGTGATTAGTAAAGAGCTCAAACTTAGCACCCAAAAGATGATGCCTCCAAAGCTTCAAAGCACAAACCATAGGAAGCAATTCCAAATCATGAGCTGCATAATTGGCTTCATGGGTCTTCAACTGGTGACTGGCATAAGCAATGACCTTCCCATCTTGCATCAGAATGGCTCCCAAACCCTCACGACTAGCATCGGTGTATACCGTTAATCCATCATTTCCATTTGAACGGTAAGCACTAGTGCAGAAGTAAGCTTACGCTTCAACTCATTGAATGCAGCTTTACACTTATCACTCCATACAAATTTAGCATTCTTATGAGTCAAAGCAGTGAGAGGTGCAGCAATCTGAGCAAAATTCTCAATGGATCTCCGATAATAACCGGCGAGGCCTAGAAAGCTATGAATACCAGATGGAGTTCTAGGAGTTTCCCTATCCTGCAACAGAATAGGGAGAAATAAGGGCCACAGAAAAGATAGAATGATCAAATTACAGAAAGAGAAGAAAAGAGTCTTAACTGGATCAATAGAAACTCCATTACTAGAAATAATATGCCCGAGAAATCAGACTTCATCCCTCCAGAAATGACATTTCGAGAATTTAGCCTTTAACTAATGATTTCTAAGAGTCTCCAAAATGAATTTCAAACGCGACTCATGCTCTTTCCTTGACTTAGAGAAGACAAGGATATCATCGACAAAGACTAGAACAAACTTGTTAAGCACATCCTAAAAAACACAATTCATCAAATCAACAAAGAAAGCAGGAGGTTAGTCAGACCAAAAGGCATAACTAACCATTGATAGAAACCATTGTCAGTACGAAAAGCAGTCTTGGGAATACTTTGCTCAGCAACTCTGAGTTGGTGAAAACCTTTGGCAAGAGCAAGTTAAGAGAAAACAGTAGCACCATGGAGCTGATCAGACATATCACTGACGTGAGACATGGAATATCTGTTCCTCATAGTGAGCTTGTTCAACTCCCTATAATCAACACACATCCTCAAAGAACCATCAGACTTAGTGACAAAAACCACCACCGCTCCCCATTTGGAGTGGCTAGGTCTGATCAAACCTTGGGAGAACAAGTCCTCAATTAGCTTCCCTAACTCAACCTTCTCGCGGGGTGCCATTCTTCTAAGAGGAAGAACTACAGGTCGAGCTCCAGGAATAAGATTAATATGGAAATCAATTTCCCGCTTAGTAGGTAAAGAGGCGACCTCAAGATGAACATTGGGATAGAGTTTGACCACATGAGTTGAATCAAGATCACCAGGAGAAGAATCAAGAGGATAAACAAAGCTGCCGGCAAAATCCTGAGGCAAATGACACTGAATCACCAAAGAATTTCCATGATCATCAACAAGAGAAATAGTCGGGGTTTTACAAGAGATAACGGCTTCATGCCTCTTCAACCAATCACCTCCAAGCAATAGATCAGAAGTGTCGAAACACAGAACATAGAAATCACCACTGAAACGGTGCTCAAAATATAGGAGTTTCACCTGATTACAAATCCTACTAAGGTTCGCAGGACTACCAATAGGATTTTTAACACACGACGATTCAGAAGCAAACTTGGGAGAAAGAAGATGCTCGAACTTATCACAAAGATCAACAGAAATAAAGCTATGGGAAGCTCCAGTTTCAAATAGAACACGAAACAGAAAATTTAGGAAAAGTAACGGTGCCCTAAAGAGTACCTTAAGCATCACTAGGAGCAAAAGCATCTGCAGGAGGTGGAGCCAGTGAAGATGCAGTGGTAACAGAAAATATACCAGAAGGCCTGCCTTTCTGCTAAGTAGGACAATCCTTCCTAAAGTGGCCAGGCTGAAGACAAATATGACAGAGATCGTGCATGTTCAGCTGAGGGGGGAAGCAGCACCAACTAAAGTAGGAAAACTATTAGCATAGTGTCCCTTTTTATCACACCTGAAGCAAGTAACTGAGCATAGGTCGATGGGCTGCCTCTGAAATGAAGAAGATCCCAATCCTGGAGTCTTGTTTCAACTCTTCTTTTACTGATAAAAGTCAGGCTTTCTCTTCTTAGGATTACTAGAAGAAGCCTAAGATGAAGTGGCACGAGCAACTGGAGGATCCTTAGAAGTAGGATTCTCATATCTAATGGTAATATCCGTCAGACTAGTGAAAGGGAAATGCACATGTGCGTTGAGACGATCATAATACTCCAGACGAGCGCCAGCTATGAACTTCTCATTCATCTTGAGAAGAGTGTCAATCAGATTAGGGCCAAACTTAGAAAGTTTATTGAACTTCCTCTCATACTCAGCAAAGGACATATCACCCTTCTTGAGATCCATGAATTCCCGATACAGCTGAGACTTCCCTGCCTCGGGCATCCACTTCACAATAAAAGCATCCCTAAAGCACGATAAGGGAACATAAGACAGATTTCAGAAAGAGAAAACTGAACCAAATTCAAAACAAACAGGAGATGATACATAAACTGCTCCCAAGAAATGTCAGTCTCGACAGTGTGAGCTGTAACAGTTTCCCACCAATCCAAGGCCGCTCTCTTCAACTGCCAAGCTGCTAACTGATGCTTCTGAGCATTAGTGATTTCAAGACCGGAAAAAAAATCCTCTCCAATCCCTTTAACCTTTACTTAGCCTTGATAATGCTCTCTGATCCGGTAAACTTGGTACCACCAAGTTTAGTGTACTCCTTACAGAGAGTAGTGAACCTAACTGGTGCAGCAGGCTCAAGAACTGGGGTGACACCACGACCCTTACCTCTAGCATTCCTACGAATCATCTTGAAAAATCAAGAATGAATTTTAAGACAGAGGTAATTGAGAAACAAAGATAGGATTATATAAGATACGATAAGACAAGACAAGCCGAACAAAGAATTCACTAACAAAGTGGATAAGGAAAAGAATGAAGTTAAGAAAAAATTTAGTTTCAAAACAAGAAAAGTTTTATATGAAAATAATCATTGAAAATCCTTTTGAAAACCATTCGAAAATCATTTAATACTTTAACATACATTATCTCACAAAGAAATGATTCTAAGATTTATTTCACTCATTCTAGGGTATTTCTACCCTATCTCTAATGAGTTTTTGATCCACGGGCAAAGGATTGCCTAAAACCGGGCTCTAATACCAAACGTAACGACCCACTATTTTGGACCATTCAAATCGACGACGAAACCACACATGTCGGACTTGAATAATTCAAAACAGTAGATTGTAACATAATTTAGACCAAATAAAACCAATCACAAAATCACAAACACAGATAATACAGAATAACTCGCAGCAGAAATAAAAATAACCATAGTAGTTCATGAAACTAAGGTAGGTGACACGGCACAACTAGGCAATGCCACGGTAGATATACTAATTATGCATCCGGGCTCATGGTAACGCATAGCTGCAGCTACCGCCCACCTCGAGCCACACTCCCAAAAATCAAAAGTGCGCACCATATCAATCATAAAGTAATAGAACGACATATGAAGAAGTGTGTCCGATCAGAGGAGCTACCTCATTGGCCCGAGAATCTCTCCTGTTTTAGACACCTTATGCCAACCCATGGGAGTCAGGTCCACGTATTTACCTTAATAGAACATCGCCGCCATCCTACTTTATTCTGGAATCTCCGCCGTGTACACGTTTGTTAAAGTTGTTTTTAGTATCGACAAAGAGTATGCCAATATCCGATCCCGGTCTCTTTAACAATCCATCGTTATTATAACCCACGGTTATAAATTTCAAAACGGTTTATATTTCAAATCAAAACATATTCATTTAAAACCATTTAAATTCAATGTCAATATCTTTCAAAAATAATATTAATTTCCAAAGTTATAGCATTTCAAAGTTCATCCATTCAATTATAACAATTTCAAAAAAATCACATTGTATCATAGCATTCGTAGCACTTAGAAAATGTTATTGTAAATATAATAGTATTTCATAAATATTGTCTTTTAAGTAAACAGCAGCACTTAGAAAACGTTATTGTAAGTATAATAGTATTTCAGAAATATTGTTTTTTCAGAAACAACAGCACTTAGAAAGCGTTACTATAAATATAATAGATTTCAGAATATTGTCTTTTCAGAAACACCAGCACTTAGAAAACGCTACTGCAGATATAGTAGTATTTCAGAAAAACAGTACATTTCCAGAAATGGTAGCACTTAGAAAACGCTACCTTAAAACCACAACATTTTGGAAATGCTGCCAATACAAATCTAAGATTTATTATAACATTTCAAAAACATTATAATTTCATATTTCACTATTTTTTACTTATAAAACATATCTCACGTTTCAGAAATATTTATTTGGATATCATTTAACTTATGATTAAATAAAATATCCAAATTAAACTACAATTCATTTATTAAGTCAACAGTACATTATTTTACTTAACATTTATCTTAAAAAATAACTTAATACTTTATTTTAAAATACCCATTTCATAAATAAAATATTCTTATTACTAAGTTAAGATTGAAATTTCCATTTGAAAACTAAATTTCAATTATCAAGTTAAGTTATATTTTAAGTTACATTTGAAATCATTTATTTACTTATACATTTTTTTTCTTATGAAAAATCACTATAAAATTTATTTAAATCATTTAAATCCAATTTAAGTTAAAATTTTATATTTTAAATTTCAAAAATACTTAATAATTTTCAAAAAATATTTAAAATTAACCACAGATCTGTATAATATTTTTTAACCTAGGTCAAGTGATACAGATATGTATCATTTCAATCCGTAATTTAAAATAAAAATCCGGGTTCTATCATTTCAAACCCACAATCGCAAGTCAAATAAAATAAAAATCGCTTGAGCCTATCATTTCAGCTCATAACGATTTTTCCTTATTCTAATGTCCATTTGGGTATGTATCATTTCAACCCATAGTGATTCTATACTAACAGGAAACTTGCACGGTGAGAGCAGAAAATAAATAAACAGTGTAATATGGCATATCATATCAGGTGATGTAGCAAATATATATCAGGTTATAAAATCATGAAATATCATATCACAGGCATATATAAATTACTATCATATCATCAACTACAATTCACATGCCATTGTTTCACAATAAGTAGGAATGTCGAGAGTGGTAAACTCACCTTCTAAACCTGGAGATAACAATTCAAGACACACAGACAAACTTCAAAAAGCACGACAAAGCATGACTTAGATTCGAGTGGATGGGGAGCCAAGATTCAAATCTTGTAAACAAATAAATATGAACATACATAAGAATATAATTCAGCATAAGATAATAAATCAAAACAACGTACAAACCCAAATCAAAATGAAACAAATATGGCTTAACCAATGCAAGTGGGCTCGGCTATTTTGCAAATTGGCTAGACCATTATCACATAGATCGACCATGACTAGATCTGAAGCATGCATGCTCGGCTAGGCAAGCAAAGGCACGGCTAAACTATGGTAGGTAAAGGGATGGCAAGCCAAGGTCAAGTGAAGGCAAAAGGTCAAGGGTATGTGGTGTTTGGGCTTGGCCTATGGCTCTTTGGGTTCAGCCTATGGGTTCATGGTCTAGATCTGATCTGGTCACATCAGATTGGCATGGCTATGGTGTGGTATTGGTCAAGGCAAAGGCAAAGGAAGGGGCATGGTTGGTGGCCGAGGCAAGCAAATAGGAAGGGGTAATCAATATGGTGCTCGGCTAGGGTTTCAAGCAAATTTGTGATGAAGTTTTTGGATCTAGGTGGTCACGGCATGGGCCATGGACGGTGATGGGATGGTGGAGGCCAATTAGGTGATGGTAGTGAGGAGGAAAGGTAGTCTAGATGATGCATGGCCGAGCTATGCTTGTGGAAAAAAGAAAGAAAAATGAAAAGGAAGAAGAAGAAGACATGGAAACTTACTGTAAAATTTCTACAGGAAACAAATGAGAAGGTGAGATGTTGTGAGAAGTTTCTTTGTACGTGAATTGGAAGTAAATGAGGAGTTTTTGAACGGCTAAGAAAGTAAATGCTTGAACGGCTAGAAGAAGAAAAGGCATTACTTCATTTCCAAGAAAAGAAACTTAAGTGATTTTGAATTTCCAAGCCCAAAATCCAATAAAAATAAAATAAAAGTCCAAATAAAATAGAAAATAGAAAATAAAATATAGAATAGAAATAAAGTAGAAAATACAGAATATAAAATAAATAGAAAAATGCTGAAAATAATTACGGTAAAACGCTGAAATTTATCATATTTAAAAAGTATAAAACAGAATTTTACGAAACGAAAAGCAGCACAAATGTCAGAATCAAATATAGTTTCAAAGAAAAAGATTAGAAATTAAAAATTAAAATTAAAAATTTTCAGCTGAAAGTCCAAGTTTGACCACAGTTGACCAAAATATAAATTTTTTCGAATTTTTTTATTTTATTGTATTTGGAAATTAAATTATAAACAAAATCCAAAAATACAATGGAAAATTACAAAATTTCAATTTTAAATGATATAAAATCAAAGTTTCCAAATAAAATGAATTTAAAATATTTTTTAAAATTATGGATTATTACATAATTAGTCATGCTCGATATGTTTATGAGCACTGTTATAATTTGTAGATTGATGTGTTATGCTGAGCCAATTTATGAGCATTTATTATACCTTGTTGATTGTTGATTTTATCTCTCAACCATTTTGTAAGAAATTTATCTTTTTTGAACATGGGTTGGGTTGATAATATTTGTGGGTGTATTGAAACAAACACCTTATAAGTTGAATTTCACAGTTAACTATAAGGCGTTTGGTAAAACCATTTGGTTAGAAGTTTATTCTAATAAAAGAAGTTCAGTATAAATCATATAAGTATGCTTTATAAAATATGGTTTACAAATAAAAACAATTTAAACTGATATTTGAGGACTTAAATACCAAGGTCTTTGAAAATGGTTCCAAGATTTTGGAGAAATAAATAATAGTATTATTTGGAAGTATTTGTGAAGATTAATATTTTGAAAAGAGTTTTAAGATTCGTTTGAGTTCAAGATTGCTCTTGGAATCAATGACTCAATTAGTAAACAAAGTATTTTTATGTATCTAGTTCAAGTGGCTCAAAAAAGACTTAAAATAGGCAAGGGATGTGCTCGGTTGGTAAACACTTCTCGTGAGTATTACCCTTCTTAGTAAGGGAATATATGGTATGACTTGGTAGAACCCATTTCCATAGTATCATTTTGGTGTTACTCAATCTATTCACATATTTTCTATGGGTTTTAAAGCAAATATTTGAGAACTGATTTGTAAAGTAAGATCACGAAAGTTAGTATGATTTTACAAAGTATTTGATATAGCTTTGAAAATGATTTTATTTAATCCTGAAAGTATAATCTGATAAACAGAAGGTATCTGTATATATTCATTATTATTATTATTTCAAAATTGATTTGCAATAAACTGGGTAATTAGTTCTAATGTTTTGAAAGGAGTTCGATGAAAAATATAGAATAATAAAATATAGAGAAATTTAATACAGATTTGTTTTAGTAATACAATTTTGGTATGAGTGTCTCGTGTAGAAAAGATCTGTATTTATGCTACATAGGGAGCCCTAGTGGCAGTAGCATAGCCCAAATAATTATAAAATCTTTTCCTCTTTTCAGTTTATAGTGAAGTGTGTCAAATAAATAAGCGAAGCTCTGATAGTTTATTTTACTCATGCATGTATCCTATACATTTCAGACAGTGTGGTATATTCATCATGTCATGTGTGATGGTTTGGCATTTTTCATTTGTTAGAACAAAATGGACTTTTTAATGATTTCCAACAGTTTAAAAGTTTTGGATCGTTATAGAACTTGAAGCTAAGTGTTTTTAAGAATATAAAGTTGAGTTTATGTAACTCTTGAATTGTGATAGTAGTATTAAAATAAGTTTAAACTAGTTTTAATAACCATGCAAAGTAACCATTTAATGTTAATGGGGGCAACTAATAAATGTCTTTATCTTAGTAGTTTCTAAGGAACGTAAACTCTAGGCCTAGGTTTGGATTCCAATGTCCTAGTCTTCTTAACTATTTGCCTAACATGACAGATAAAGAAGTCTAAAAGGCTGACTCAGTTATAAGACCTAGATTTATTTTAGGCCTTCATCTAAATTTTAGAAAGTAGAGTGAATTTTATGTTTTGCATATACTCTTAGGATGTAGTAGAGTACTATACAAGTATGAACTTAAGTTATGAATTTTTTTAAAGTTATGACTTTTTGAAATGTTTTATAACTTACTTAATATTTTTTTAAGTGCTTCATAAATGGTTTCTAGTGTTGAATGAGATATCATTAGTGTAAATGAAGGCGATATAAAAAGAAATTGGTATAGTTAAAGAAACAAATGGGATAAAATACATAAGTTGTACATAGAACATTTGCATGAAAATTCTTGATCCAAGATTCGATTACATAGTTTTTAGGTTACTTATAACTGTCCAAACTAGGATTTTTCACTCGATCTAAATGGTAAACACTTGAAATGTATTCTTGATATGATCCTGAGGTATTCTATCATAGATATGGATATGTAAGGAAAATGGAGGTTTCTAATCAGGGACCTGATCGATGTCCACACTATAGAGGTCAAGGGATCTATACTAATTTGGAAGTGAAATTTATATGATCGAGTAAGTGATCGAATTAGATATCACATACAGATGATCCATGTACATCGTAGAGGTTTAAGTTTATGTGTTGAGTTTTGTTGGCTTAGGAGTATCTAGTGGTGACTTTTCGATTTGTTCTGAGGGTGGCTTGAATAATTGTTTAAGTAATTGCACGAGGCTGTTGAGCGTAAGCTATGCTTAGTAAATTATTTATCATTCTTGTACAATGATAGGATTTTTGAACCTAAGCAAACCTTGAGCTTTATTTGCTAGTGATTTTTAATATTATGGAGTATCGATATGTGCTTATTTCTTTTGTTAATTGGTGGTGTTAGAATTTTGAGGATGAAATGTTTTAAGTAGGAGAGAATGCAGCGATCTAGATATTCGAACACTTCATATTTAAATATCTAAACTATTTAAATATTTGTATATTGGATAAATGTGTCAAAAGTGATTTTATAACGAGTTTAAAAACTTTTTAATTAATATCATAAGATGGTAAACTTGTTTTTAAAATTTATTTACAAAAAACAGTAAGTTTGAAGAACTATCGATAGTATAACCAAAAATCATTTTATAGATAAACAGATTTTACTCGATAAATATTGTTCGAACTTTTTGGGCAAGTCTAATATACTAATGTGTCATTAATTAGCAGCTAAAAATATTTTTCATGACATACCTAACTAAATGGTGGTTATTGAAAAGGTTATTAAATGGACTAGGGTAGATATTTTGGAGGAAAGAAGAAATTTAAGTGAGGTGGAAAGTATGTATATGAGAGGGAGCATGTTGGTGACCTGCTACATGAGTTTTAGGGTGTATGGTGACCTCTTGCATAACTCTACATAAACAATTCATAATATCACAGAATCATTTGCCTATGATATAAAAAAAAGATGGTTTTTCATCCTTTTCCCTCTTCGCTCTAAATTCAAAAAATAATAGCAATTGAACTCCAAACTATCTAACAAAACATAGAAGCACAGAATAGATACTCAAATGTTGAAAGGAGGCACAAAGAGGGGATTCATGTCATGGCCGTGAGCAAAAGAGTAGAATGGAAGTAGACCGAGAGCATTTTAGAGGCAAAGGTGAAGTTTTTAGCTTGCTTGGGGATAGTAGGAAGTGGTCTTATATTCTAGTTGGCTTGTACTTGATGTTGGAAAGGTTTTGGTGAGTTAAGTCACCATTGAAACGTAAATACTATGTTTAAATTGTGTGTTAATGTAAAGTTAAGAAGTTGACTAACGGAATTATAAATTTGGACCTGTTTTGCTTTTGAAAGAAAATGATAAATTTATATGTAATATATTAACTACTGTTACCCTCTACAACAAGTAACGTTGCCTAGACTTTTTGCATGTTTTGCTTGGTTGTTTGAGATGTGGATGTGTGTAAATCTTTGTAATGAAAGAATCGCTACAAGTGCACTTCGATATCCCTTATGGTTATAAAGTGGTGATTTGAAAGTATATTTTGAAAAGACATATTTGGTTTTTCTCTGCACTTATAGTAGTGTATGGGGGTAGAAACGAAGTGGTTTGAAAAATCATAGACCGTGTAGAACAAAGTTTGAAAAGTTAGAAGGCGAGAAAGGTCGCTATATGGACACTTCAAAATGCCTTATTTTTGGGAATTTTTAGTATGTGTTTGAAAGACATCCTTAGGGGCTTCTTTGCAGGTCTAAGTATACCACTTACAATAAAAAAAAAATAGAATTTAAATCATTTTATAACTAGTTTAACAAAGTTGCAAAAGTTAGATGCGAGAAAGGTCGCTATATGAGCACTACGTAAATGGCTTGTTTTAATGAATTTTAAATATGATTTTGGAGGATATCCTTGGGGTTTCTATTAGGTTTATCAAGTAGTCTAAGTATAACACTTACAGTAAAAAAAAAATCAGATATTAAAACATTTGTTCAACTTGAGAAAACGGGGAGAACATTTATGCAGTTTTCAAGTATTCTCTGTCCAGGTATGTTTCACATCATTTAACAAATGCAGTTTTTGACCTATGACAACATTCTTAGGTCTTTATAGCATTGTTTGGTGTTGTGTTGTTTTTAGTTGCTATTATGATTTTAATTGATGGTTAAATTACTTATTTTTATAAGATTTTTTTTTTGGAATATTTAATAACAAATTTTAGAGTATTTTAAAAATGTTGCAAAGTTTGAATAAATTTTTAATAAATAAATATGAATATTTAAAGTGAAGGGTTTTCCTTATAATATTCATTTAATGTCGGTTTTCTAAGAATTTCTAAATTATTTATTTTTATATTATATTTTGTAGAGATATTTAAAAAATATTTATAAATATTTTAAATTACTTATTCATATTTTTAAATTATTTATTTGTAAATAAAAGTGTTTATAAATATAATTTTTGGAAAAGTGAGTTAAATATTTTATAAAAGGATAAATACAGTTTATTATAACATTAATTTATAACGCATGGCTTGTAGAAGTTTTTAAAAGCATAATAACTTGTTAAACAAATGCACTTAGATCTTCAAAAAAATGTTTTAATGATAATAGTAAGTACAAAAGGTTTAGGTTTATAGTAAACAGTTCTAAAGTAACATTTGTTTTTAACACTTTTGATTATACTCATGAATACAATTAGATCTTTAAAAATAGTATTTTATATGTAATGTTAAGTATGGAACGTTTTGGAAAAAGGAGAGAAAAAGTAAAGATTTAATTTATAAATGGGAGAAGGGGTTCATAGTAATAATGGTTGAGTGACATTTGTTTTTAACCTCTTTGATTATATTTTAAAGTGGAAATTTTTGTTAAGTAATTTGTGAATATTCTTATACCTTTGAGATAAATATTTGAAAATATATTGTAGTATTGAAAATAGTAGAAATAAATAGTAAAGTAGTAGTATACATGTATATACAAATATGTCATATAAAAAGCTATTTTAAATATTATACAAGTATTTGTAAAGAAGTATTATTTGACAATACGAATTCAAATCTGGTTGTGTGACTTAATCATGTTTGTTTTATTTGCTCATTTATAGAAAATATTTACTCCTATAATTAGCACTAAAAGTCGACAAAGTAGAATTGTTCTACACTTATGAGTTAAGGATGAAGTATCAAGGTAGGGTTTAGATGCAACCGGTGCACTAATCTACCTAGCTTCACTCTTGAGCGAGGGATATAGTAAGTTGAGAAGGTCATAAAGGGTGATAAGCATGTGAGACTTGATTTCCATATGAGACCGTTTTATGCCTACCGACTTTGACTAAAATGAACTATGGAAATATCTAGAAAAACATGAGATTTATACAATATGATTATCCTCTTAGTGATGCTCTAACCTACGTATAAACTTGTTTTTCTCTTATAGGACAATATATAAAAATATACGTCCAGATAAGAGATGAACTCTACCTTATGTGTTGTTCATTTATTTCTAAAAGGGTTGGAGTTAAGTTAACGGGGAATCATCGATTTGGTTTTGAAGAATCGGTAAGCGAGGGAGTGTGTTTATAAGAGAGGATTCAGAATCATTACCACTTCAAAGCTAATATATGAGTTCTATTTTTTTGGAAGTGGTTGTGGAGCGAAATGTTATATAGTTTAAACGTCTATCCTAAGCATAAATCTAAAGGAGAGGTCAGCATTAACATTTTGGACAATGCTATGAAGTTGAACTATCTATCCTAAGTGTAACTCCAAGGAAGAGGTCGGCGCTAGCATTTATTGGATGACTTATGCTAGATTCCATGGGGAGATTCATGAACTATTCAGGTGAAGATAGCTCGTGTTTTTGAGAGGCTATATTCATTGAGAGATTTGAGATCTGTTCAAGTGATGAAGACTCGTGTGATGAGATGTTGGACTTGACTTCACCATTAGAAATAATAGATAATAGATAAGGCACATAACCAGTGGGATTAGCTAACCTAAGGATACATCAACTCTATATATTTAGAGATGCTTACAATTGATGGCGCCAAGAGTTGATGGTATTTTCTATCACGTGTTAGCTCATGTACCGGCTATGTTTCATTTGTGTTACATTTCATCTAGAGATATTTGGTTGGAAGGTAGGTTATGTTCCTTTCGGAAGGTCCTTCTCAGTTTACTGAGAGCACCTTTAATGGAAATCCCTATGCGAACACAACCCTTCTGATACTGTTATGATGTGAGATGCGAGCAGTAATGCTATTTTCTGATTTATATTCTATACCCTAGACACTATCAATTACATCACCTTATTTACTAGTCAAATAGTTTTGGTTCTTTTGAGGGAATAGTCATTCCGGTGATTCGGTAATCTCAAAGATACTGTTATATCGGCCAATATTTCTTATGTTTCTCACATAGACATATGTTTGACTCATGGTTTTATTTTCCCTTAAAACCATAGGTGATCTTTCGAGCAGTTTGGGAAAGGTATGTTTTTGTTGGATATTCTTTAGAGCTTTAGGTGACGAACTAATGCTTTCGTGTACGTTAATAGTTTATTTTCCATTGCACTACTAGCATGTGCATATTAGATTTGTGAGGTTATGTTATTATACCAATCCAGGCGGATGATAGTACTTAGGTTAGTAACTTTGAAATGTTATGTATCTTAGAGTAGCCCTTTATGCTATCTTTTGGATATCATATATTACTGTTCCATTATGAGATTCAGTTGTTTCGTTCTTTCTTCCCTATTCCTTTTCTTTCTTTTTTTCCTTTTTACCATAACAATCTTTCTTTTCGACACATGGATGTTCGGCATAAATACTATTGGGGTATTAGTATCGACATTTGGGGGTCGAAAAGGTAGGTCATTACAGAAATTTTGTTCAGGTATTGATTAAAGAAGATAGAATGGAATGTTTAGTATATATAATTTTTTAATAAGATTTATTATATGTATATAAATCAAACCTCTTTAATAAATATAATTGCATGCAATGGTTGATTGTATTTTTTGTGTGATAAGAATATTGAAATGGAGTTATAACACTGTCTCGTATGGGGCTCTCGAGTATATACCTCCACTTATGCTTTGCACTTGTTACATGGAATAGTATCGACTGTATTTTATGAGCATTGAGTAAATGAGTAGGTAACATCAGGTGGTATGGGACTCTTGAATTGATATTTGTTCGATTACTTTTTGTAAGTTAATTTCACTATTTTTGGTATCGTGGGTTAGGAATTTGTGGTATCGTCTAAAGCCGACTGTTTTATAGAGATTCATAGTCGAGAGTCTAGTACTTTCCAAGGGTTATAAGTTGGAGTTATATTGGAATATACAGTATTATTCTCTAAGGACAAACTAATCGAGTATTATTATTTATTCTTAGACTGGTAGTTGAAGGTTTATTATGTTGAGATATTCTCATTTGGATGCATAAAGTCAACAGTACTTATTATTACTCTCATCAGGACTCATCTATTCGAGAGTATTCATTAGGAATCTACATCGTAAGGTTCACACTACTATGGAAAGCACGTGATTAGGACCCACCAAATAAGCTAGTATCCATATTTGCTGTCCTGATTGTAGGGTTGTACCCCGGATCCGTGATGTCACTTTGTTGAATTTGTAGGCTAAGAGTTATTACTCTCATTAGAGCCATTTTCCAAACCAATACACAGCGTAAACTTGCAGCATTTTTATGACATGCGATGGATATAAGTGTCACGGTTTTGGGAGTAACAAAGGGGCATACAAAATACGCTACGGTAATTAGCATTTCATGCAGTAGTGATGCGGTAGTTATCTTCCATTTTGATGACTTAGGTTGACCCATTTCTTATGAGTTATTTGATGTTATCACATCACTGGGGACAACGGTTATATGACATTTGAGACTTGCTACATGCTCCTATATTATCTGAAGTAACCTGACCCAAGACAGTTAAGCGTTGTCTTTCTATGACATTGTAGACTAGTTATGCCATCGTTTGTCATTCCCACTTAGAGCCTCTGGCTGGGTGATCTATTGATGTACTACATATTCATATATCTCTTATGGCCATTCAGTTAAGAGTACTTTCTCCTATTAGAACTGTTGTTGAGATATATCTTTGTGTTTAATCATGTGTTATGCTATGTTTATATTTTATAAAACAATTCTGCATATTATATTGTTTTAATATCTTCTAGGCCATCCAATCGAGAGTTAATGTCTCTTACTATGGCTGGTGGATGTGACGTACATTATAGACTTTTGTAGTTGTTAGATGTTCGATTATTTTTTGATGTGTCACCCATTTCATTACTATGCCATTTTATGTGAAGATTGATTATTTATTTCGATGGGTTACATTTTGTGCATATTTTTGGATGTTGTGGTTACACTTGACATAATTATATTATTTGTGATAAACTTTTGTACACCATGCCAATTGTTATTATATATTAACATCTACATTCTAGACATAGTCTGATCCATGTGTTATTTATGTTATACTCGGGTCAGTTTATGGCATTTCATATTTAAGGATGAAGAGACGGCTTGTGATTATAGGGATCAGTTGGAGGCTAGATTATTTGTAGCATTATGTATTGTTATGTAAGTTCTCTTTTATGTATATGCTATTAGATTATATGTATCGGACCAATCTTGTATTTATTTGAGTGATAGTGGGTATTGACTTTTTTACGTAGACACACTTGTATTTGTATATGTTAGTCTGTTACATATTATCACTGCATTGATAACTCTGTGTTTGTTCTATCTAGGAAATGCACGTATTTATTGCTTTGTGCCTATATCGAGTGCATATGTATATGTCATATGAGACTTTTAACACATGCAATGTTATCCCAAAGCAATATTCATGTATGACTATCCAATATCACCTAATTCACAGTATTATCAAACAATATTGCCTGTTAATACTCTTTGGTAGCATGGATATAGAAATGGGGTGTTATATCTATGGTTAAGCATGGATTATAGCCAATGAAGTGAAATACTACTCAAGAGGGGATTCATGTCCTACGCACAAGGTTCTTGTCACCATAATTTTAAGTTGACACGACCTCATATATCTTTATCCAAAGTAATATAGGTAATCGATATGTTATCAAATTGGACCAAAGACTATGAAAGTAAACTTTGTGATTAATTATGTATATTATTAGAGTGTTAACCGTCGATCGAGCTCTAGACATCTAGGTGACATCGTGTTGAAGAAGAAGCATAACTTGCATATATATCACTGATTAAGGTATAGCTTAAATGATTATGAATTAAAACTCAACCAAAATGATATGTAAGCATTTGACACCGCCTATGTATTTTTTCTCAACAAAGTCCATACAAATTTTAATGCTTGAAGTTCTCAAATATTATTTGGGACTGAATATCACACTTGAGAATCTTAGAACCGATATTCTCAGTGTTTGTTTAATACATCCTAATGAAATAATGTATAAAAGTTATAAATTTCTATGGATAAATTAATAAAATGGTTATGTTAATTTATTTTATCATTAATGGTTTTAAAAGTTAACTACTATATAATTTTCATCTATTTATTTAATTGACAAATAATAATATATTAATTGTTAACCAAAAAATTGGTATAACATCTATAATGTCAAGTATGAAGAGCCTAAGATCGATTTTAACATGCTTGATGACTCGACTAAGCATGGCTTAGTTGGTGTTGATTAATGGTGTTAAGAGATAAAGGTTGGGCTTAGAATTTCAAGGCCTAGTACAAGATAATGTCATTGAAGAATGGCTCCATGATGCCTATGCACTTTTGGAATAAGGAATTTGAAAGCCCATATAGTCTTTTGGAACAAGTTGCTTTAAAGCCCATATGTTTTCCAGCGTAAGAAATTCAAAAGTCCATGCCACATGATCAAAGGAAATAAAAGAATAGGCCATAGATATGTGTGATAGCCATAAAGCATGTTAATGGACGAGATAGGCAATCCTCTTAGTTTATAATCCTTGTCCATATGTAGATAACAAGATAGTGATTATGCATATGGACACTAGTTTAGACCGAAACTCGTATGATTTATATAAAATCATGACAAGCTTTGGGTCTAAAGTCATATGTTTGTCTATGTCCAGTAATGTCTAAAGTGCACAATCAAAGTAATAGGCATATTCCAATTCTTGTTCATATAATTTCATCATGATTACAGTCAAATCAATTTTTTCCCAATTCAATAGGGTTATAATTGTATAATTCTGAGAGGAGAGAAAAAATGATTTCCCTTAACCTTAGATCCATATTTATAGGGTAGAGGAGTTCGACATCGTTGCTTTATGTCGCCTTCAGCATGCAATATCAATGGCAACTTTAGTGAAGCCAGGCATCATATTTCATCTTCGTCCATCATCTGTATTGATAAACATGTGGCATCATTTCCATCTCGATTGTTTTTGTGGACATTGATAACATCTGTTATTAATGTCATATTGAAGACTTGTGACATTCTTTAATGGTTGATGAAGAGAGACATCATCAAGGCACGACATTGATAATTATCAATTCTGAAGAGATACGACATTACTTGGAAATGACATGAATAAGAAGCGGCATTGGTGATGTACGTCACGGATAATAAGTGGCATTGACAACATGAAGCATTGATAATAAAAGGCATCGATAATAGGCAAATTGATTAAAAAAACGGCATTAATAACAAGCAGCATTGATAATAATCAGTGTTAATAAGTGATTATGTCAATGTAGAAGCAATATTGATATGATGCGGTACTGAGAAAATGCGATATTGACAAGGTGTGACAATGAAATGATGTGGTATTGAGAAGAGGCGATATTAAAAAGGAGTAGCATTCATTTATTCAATATTAATCTCGGCTTTGATGAATCATGCAACTTTTTTGCCAATATCTTGCAACATTCGATATTGATTTCCTCTATAGTCCCTTTGTGGACCATTGTGCTATACTTTAAATATTATTCCAATGTTATGCCTTTGTCATTTTTCAATGTTGCTGATATGTGATATCAACGAAGTGCGGCATCAATATGATGCATTATTCATGATAAAAGAGGCTTCATTAACGATACTTTTCGACGTCATCATAAACTAAGAACTTTGCGATGGCTACCGCTCACACATGAGAGTCGATATTCATCCTATAAAACCTTGAGCAATTTCTTTTACCTTTCTCTTATCATCTTGGTTTTTGACATTCCATTTCTATATCTTTGACATTATTTGTTGGCGTGTGAAACCTTTGAATCTTATGGTCGGCATAGTTCCTTGATGCGGCCTTCGACGTTACCTGTTTTCAATTCAACATTATAATTTTCCTTAGAAATTTTGTGGATAACATTTGCCCCCATCACTGCATAAAAGAAGCTTTTTACACTTTAGTGTAAAAACCAAGAATTTTGCCATATTTTCTTGTTCTTTGTAAGGTTTTCCACCCAACCTTGTTTTCCTACAAAACACGAAGAAAACCCTGATATTCATTAGTAACTTTTAAATTTGATTTTGGGTCAACCTTGCAGGATTTTAATAAGATCATAAAAGATCTTCTGTTTTAATTCAGTGTTACTTTTGGATTCTATAGATTTACTTGAAGAGGCCAAAAATCTATTTGGCAGCAATTTTACTTAAATGGAATACCATAGAATCAAGATCAATAAAATATCCAGAAATAATGATTTCATTAGTGAATTTTAATTTTCTAAGTAGAAGTCCAGAAAACCATCTAGAGTGAGAAATAGAAATTCTTCTAGAAATACCATGAATTGAGTACCCAAAAAATGTTCGAATAGAAATCTAGAAAATCCATCTGGTTCCAAATAATAATTTCTAAATACAAGTAAACTTCCTGTAATAAAAGCAGGCCCGAAAATTTATCTGGCAATAATCATTTATGAATAACCGGAGAAGACTAGAAAATCCATCTGGCAATAATAGAAGACCATAAAATCCATCTGGTAATAAAAAATACCAGAATATTCATCTGTAAATAATATAAGAAGACCATAAATCCATCTGGCAATAATAGAATACCAGCGAATCCAACTGGCAATAATAGACGACCAGAAAATCTTTCTTGCATTAATGCTTTCGCTTGTATAGAAATCCCAATTTCTTTTAGATCTTCTTGTAGATGATTATTTGATTTTTGTTTTGGAGCATAAATGGCTCATTTTTAATTGAGTAATTTCCCTCCCTACAGGCTTAGATGTCTTAGTCCCTTTTCTTTACGCCTCCCTTTGGGTTTAAGACATCTTACTCCCTATTCTTTGCGCCACTTTTTCAGCTTTGGACATCTTAGTCCCTTTTTTGCGCCTCTCTTTGGACTTCAGACGTCTTAGTCCCTGTAATGACCTGTAAATTTTTATTTAATAACATATTGAACTGGAATTTTGTGAAATTTTAAATAATAAAATTTAGAAATAAATAAATTGGATATTTGGAATATGTTTATATAAGCATAGAAATGGTAAATTTTCGTCAGAAATTATGGAAGTTTAATTTATTGGGTAATTTTATTCAAATTTAAATCAGTTATAAACTGAAGATAATAAAAAAAATTTCAAACCTAAATATTTTTATATAATAAATTTGTAAATCATCTTCCGAGTGTGACGTCATATTTCGTTTCGTCAAATGGACTGTTATTGCTCTGTTTATCTTATTATTAGCGTTTTAGCCGCATTTTCGGTACCGATTATCGACTTTTGATAGAATTATCGTACCACTGATATCTGTATACCGTTTTGATTGTCTCGTCATGCCGATCTCCACAGTATATTCATTTTTGTATTTCGGGCTCCAGTATCGAGCGAAATCAATAATACGATTCTCATAACGGTACCCGTTTTTAAACACTTTTGGATTCTATGACTTTTTAAGTTATCCATGAGAAATCAGCAGCCTTTTGCTTTTAATATCCCTTAAATTGATTTTTTCTAACTGTGACTATTCGCTGTTTAACATTTATTTTGTTCATTGATTTTTGTTTGTGCCTTTACATTTTATTTTCATTTTCTCTGTCTATCAAACCTATAGCCATTCCTTCTTCTTGCCTGCTCATCCCTTTTTGGCCGAACCTCCCCTCCTCTTACTCACGCACCCCCGAGCGTAGCCACCCAAAACCCCACCTACTTCCTACCCTTTCTTCCTTTCCCCTCCATCAGTCGAGTTCACCTTCGCAGCCTTACCCCGTGCTCCAGCTCGCAAAGTAGCTATGGCCCCACCGAGCCCCCTAACTCGCCTTACCTTTCCCTTCTCAGCCAAAGCTATCTCTTCCATGGCCAAAAACTCCAACTGTTCCTTCACCTTTTTCCCTCCATCACCTTCTGCCCTTCGCCCAGCCTTCGCCATCATCAACTCCTGCCATGGCCATGCTTCTCTAGTAATATATTAAGGTATACATGTTATATGTGCTTTATTATCTTATAAAGGAAGTATTAGATATGTATTAGATATGTTTTACGGCATATATTTGTTCACAGTAATATATTTACAGGTATACTATAAATCGTACATATATTATATGTTAGTTGCACATGTTTACACTTGTCGGTTATGGTCTTATTTTGAATTATATGGTATGTATGTTTTATATATCATATTATATTCTATTTTATTAAGGTATATCTCATATATATGTATTTTAGTTTTTAGATTTTTTATTATATGATATTATATTAAATTACATACATACATACATACATATATATATATATATAGATTTTAAGTTGGTCAGAATGTATATGTGAGTAAGTTGCATATATGATTTTATTATAAAGTTATATGTTTATCCTATTCTATATATATATATATATATATATATATATATATATTGTGTGTGTGTGTTGTTTAGCTTACAATCCTCTCCCATGTGTATATAAGTTTGGTTGTTATATATAAAATATCTGTAAGCCCTATATTTTCTAGTCTATCTAGTTGTATGCTTTTATTTAAATGTGAATATATATATATATATATATATATATATATATATATATACATATACATATATATTATACATAAAGTTTATAAGTTGCATTGATATTTTTTGATATGTATCATCTACATATATATAGTCTACATACATTTTATTGAACATATTTACCTTTTTGTTTTTTATGATCTGCATATATATACATTATTAGCCTGCACATTTATTTGTTTATTTATAAACACACACACACACATATACTATTCTGGATTTTATGTACAAGTTTCAATAGTTTATATATATATATAGCTCCTAAACAATAGTTGCAGTTGTAGAAAGTTTTTAGTTTTGAAAATTTAATTTTTAAGTGGAATATGGGTGTTGTCATTTTAAAATAAATATAGATATAGTTTTAAATATAATATATATTAGTCTATATATTAGTTTATATCAATACATCAGTTTAGTTTTTTATATTTATAAAGATGTATTTTATAGGTTTTTAAAATTTAAATTTGATTTTAATAAAATAATAATATATATTTTCTATCTCTATCAATCTGATTGATTGTTCTCATCGATTTCTATTTATCAGCTTTGTCGTCAAATTTGTGCCAATCTTACTTTGCTTTGGAATTCGTGCTTGGATTCATAACTCTTCTCACTCTCGTTCATCTCTCGCCTCAAAAGGTGAGCAATCACTCACGTGACGTTCTTATATTTATTAGATCTTATTTCACTTTTGATATATATATATATATATATATATATATGCCTTATCTATATCTGTTCACCTTTGATATATGACACCATATCCTGTTGTTTATATTAAATTTATCGCTGATGATATATGGCTATTGTTATATGTTATATTACTACCATTATTGTTCTCACTCTGCAAGTTCCCTTCATTGTAGAATTCCCTATGGGTTGAAATGATGCACACCCGAACGATCTTGCAGAATATGCGAAAAACGTTATGGGTTGAAATGATAAACCCAAGCGATTTTCATTTACTTTGAATTGGGATTGTGGGTTGAAATGATATATACCCATAGATATTCAAATTGCGAGTTGAAATGATAAATATCCGCATCACTTGACCATAAGATATTAAAATATATACGGACGCCGTTGGTCTACAGTAAAGTAAAGTATTAAGGCGCTATAGATAATACAATAATATAATATCCATCAAACTATCTACATACATAATACAATATGCTACATAGATAATATCTACAGTAAAGTATTAAAGTAGTGTTAAGGCGTTACCCATATCGCCCTTAACACATTTTATATAAATGCTCTAATCTATACAGTACTATAAACTCCATCAAAATGGTGGGCTATCAAGGAGCACTCCACAGGTATGACACAAACCAAATTCGTAATGGGCTCGATAAGGCATATGACAAGGCACGCGAGGCAATACCCAGGGTAGGATACTACCATTTGGTAGAGGCTAGTGGCAACATAGAGCATCTACTACCATCCACCTTGAGACGCACTCCCATAATCAAAGGTGCACACCATTCAAATCTCTTAGTGATAGATATGGTTTTGAAGAAGCATGCTCGATCGGAGATGCGACCTCACATAACCCTGGTATAGCTCCTGTTTTAGTCATATCAAGCCGACCCGAGAGGGCCAGGGCTGCGTTCATACCTCATACAACAGCGTTCGTCAAACCATCCTACTTTGTTTCGGATTCTCCACCACGAGCATAGACGTTAAAGTGGTTTTCGGTATAGGCAGAGAGTATGACAATATCTGATCCCGGTCTTTTTAACAACCAAACATTTATTTCACACCATTTTATAAAATCACCTTTATAAACATTTAAATAAAATCTCAAATTAAATTTTTTAAATCAAATCAAAAATTAAATATTTAACTTCAATTATATTTAATTTTGAAATATTCACTTAATCACCTTTAATCAAAACAAATTATTAAATCATGTCTCTTAAAATCTCAAAATCAATAAGTTCTAATCAATTCTTATTTAAATTCAATTCTCAAACAAATTAAATTACAAATCAACTTCAGCTTATCTTTCCAACCTTTATTTATTAAAGTTATTACAAATATATTTCAAATTTAAATTTTAAGTAAATAATTTAAACACAATATATATATATATATCAAAATAAGTTTTATTAACTTAAATTATATTATATTAATTATTATTAAATTAAATCTTATTTATTAAATATATTTTATTATATATTAAATCTTATTTATATGTTTAAAAAACAAAGTTATAGCTAAAATAATGTTATAATTTACATTCAAAACTTAACTTATAATACAAAATTTCCAAAATATATAATTTTAAAAATCTCAAATTTACATACATATTAAAATAAAATCATTATATTATATTTAATTTAATTAATACTTATTAAAAACACATATTTTTCAAAAATTTCGAAAATCATTTTAAAATTAGAACATCGGTGTTCTTATATAGTTTTCTATCCTATCGCAAGTGATACCGATATTCATCATTTCAACCCACGGTAATTTAAATTTTGGGTATATATCATTTCAACCCGTGGTAATTTAAATTTTGGGTATATATCATTTCAACCCGTAATCCCAATATTCAATAATTAGTAAAATCTCTTGTGTTTATCATATCAACCCATAATTATTTTCCATAATCTATAAGATCATTCGGGTATTATCATTTCAACCTACAGTGACTTTCCTAATTAATCGAGAACTTGTAGCGTAAGAACAATAGAATAATAACATAAAATGACATACATATCAATGACAAACATATATCATAATTAAAAATTTAAATATAATATATATACTAACATGTTGTAGGTGTCATAAGTCAATCAACATAGGTAAACGATTTTAAATAATAACATATCATACTTAACGATTTAGTCACTAACCAATTCAAATTTAATCACATATGCCAATCGTCATTTCATGTGAAATAATTCTACTAAACATATGAATGTCAGTCATGAATGATAGTTATCCTCTCGAGGCTATGAAAACAATGAGAATAAGATGCAAACAGAAACAAATAAGCACGAATCAACAAGCGAGACAGCGACAAAGCTAGAAGTTGCTGCTGTAGTTCCCGGATAGCAGCGAAACAAAGCAAGAAGCTACTCAAATTCGATGAATCATGAATATACACATATATATACACACACATATATACACACATATATACACACATATACACACATATGTACACATACATACATATTTCCCTTTTTTACATATAATGGAGGAGGAGGAGGGATATGGGTTTGGGTTCGATTGGCGGACAAAGTAGAGGGGCCTGCTCGGTTCAGGTGGCGGAAAGGGGAGCCACGGTGGAAGTTGCGAGGACTGGTCTGATTCGGTAGTGTGGTGCTAGACGTAGGACGAGCTGGGAAGAGGCTGGGTTCGATGTGGGCGTTTGGTGCTCGAGGTTCTATGGAGGCAGAAGGCGCTGTTATGGATGGCAGGTCGGGTTCGAAGGAAGTGTGAGGGAAGGAGGGTAGCTGGAGGCTTTTAGGGAAAGTAGGGTACTGGCGAAGGCTTGGCTGCGCATAAGTGAGGCGAGGGAGGAAGCTGTGGTGGAGAGGTTACGGGTGTGAGCAGCTGAAGTGGATGTAGGTGCTATGGGGAGGACGAGAAAGGAGGAGCAACGGTCGGAGCGAAGGCGGAGGAGCGACTGTGGGATGGTGGGCGTGGAAATGGCATAAGCGGTGTTCGGCCAGGGAGTGGAGAATGGCAGGTTTGATAGGTTAGGCAAAACATGAAGGAGGAAAGGAAGAGCTAGGTTCAGGCAATTATATATAAGCTTCTTTTATTTATAAAGCTAATAGAACGAAAGAGAAAAGGGAAGAAAATTGAGTGTGGGGAACCGAACCAACAAATAAAATGAAATAATGGGAATAACCAAAAGTCACTAGTTGATTTCTAGAAATAATAAAAGTGAGTGGCTTATTTGTTTTCTCCCGGTTGTTAAATGAAAGGACATAGGAAAACCAAAGAGACTCAAAATGGATATCGATACGGCTGACCGTTTCGCCGATTGCACCATGTAGTGGATGCTGAAATATACAAATAAATATACCACGGAAATCAGTGCGATGAGACGAAAAAACTGGTAAACAGATACTAGCGACATGGGTTACCCATAAAAACTCCATTTTCCCTGCAAATGCTGCTAAACCACCGAAAATAAAATAAACGAGGCTAGAGCAGTCCAAATTTGGAGAAACGAGTTATGACGTCTCACTTTGAAAATGTTCTACAATTTTCTTATGTAAAAAATTATTTAGATTTCTAAAATATATTATTTCATCAAATTTTAACTGATTTTAAATTAAAAAAATCATAATTGAACAAACTTACAAATTTTCTGATAAAAATCTTCCACCTGCTATGTTAAAATAGACGTATCCCAAATATCAAATTTTCGTTGCTAAATTTTATTGTTTTTTATATGAAAATTTTAGTTAATTATGTTATTTGAATCACTAAAATTTTCGGGTCGTTACACTAAGCATATATCTTAAATTTACATTCACAATTTACAAAAATTAAATTATAAAATGACGTTGCATAGCTATCTATTTATAGAAAAACGCTTCATCAAACGTCAACCACCACCATTCCACCTCCAGAAACATCGCCGGCCACCCCGACCTCCTATGATGACCGTTACTTACCAAAACATGTTTTCTGGTTAAACCAGATATACCTAATCAATAACAAAGTAGAAATTCTAATTTAAGTTTTAAAAATCCAGATTTTGATCATGTAATCTATTAATAATGTTAAATCAAAGAATTTAAATGATTAAATTCTTATTTTCAACAAATTGCTCTGTTGCTTAGTGTTTCCCAGAGACCATACATTTTCCCAGAGACACTTCAGGTTTTGTTCATATTTGATAAAACTTAAAACTTTAGTTATGTTACACAACTTCAATTTTTTTCTCTTAAATCTTAGATCTAACATAGATTAGATCCAAAGTATAGAATTTTATGAAATTCAAGGATCTGGAACTTAAGTACAGAAACATACATTCACAATAACATGCACTATAACCTTCATTCAGTAATGAATTTATAAAAAGCATGTACACACTCTTGTTTCCAGAATAAATAAACAACTAATTTTATACTAAGTTTATTTAATAAAATGTTACTCACATAGATATGCTTAAATACATTTTTGAATCATCATGAATATCCTAAATTCAGATCATTCTTATAAAATCATCTCATATTGGTTCAAGATTTATCAGATTCTTCATGTTATCTTATCTTATATCCTGGAACAGTATCATTTTTTTCTTGTTTCCAGACATGCATACCATAATTTCATATTCTCATATTCATGCAATCAAATTTTTATATCCTAACTTCAATGATCATCTTATACAGATCAAAATCTAGATGATTTAAGAGCATTTTACTCACATTTATGTATATTTCTAATTTGAAAGCATGAACAACTTTATATGTTAAATTTATTTTTAAAAATTTTTTAGAGTTACTCACCTAACTTATGGAGATGCAGAGATCAAATTTTAGAGATGCAGATTTTAATTTTCCAGGACCCTGATTTGAAACTGCGTGCAGAAATCTGGCTTGCATTTTGATTACTGAAGTTGCTTGTTGAATTTGCTTTTCTAATCTTGATTGTTGATTTTGGTCTTAAATGCATGCAGACCCCAAAACTTCATTGCTCAGATTCATATTGAGGTTGAACTCCAGCTAGAAGTTGAAATATTGCATGCAGATTTTTGTAGAAATTTATTGAAGATTGGTTTTTGAATGAAGTAATTTGGAGTATAATTGCTTAGAAATTAATCAAGGGATTAATTAGAGAATAAGTTAAGAATTAATTTATTCAATAAAGTAATTAAGGGTAGTTAAATTCTGGATGTTATTAATCAAAGGTGATTAATAATTATGGTTAATAATTAATTAATGAAGTTATTAAAGGTTAGTTACTGTATTTGGTTAAGGATAATTAATTTGTGAAATTAATTAAAGGTAATTACTTAAATGAAATTAAAATAAATAGAATGATATTGGATGCCTTGATTAATTGTTATCTCTAATAAGTAGTTCGTGTTGTTATGTGATATGACATGTTTGATTTAGACTATGATGATATGGTTATATATTGATGATGCGTTATTATGACATCCAGTATTTAAAGTTAAATTGTATTTCACTTGAATAATTTAATTTAGGATGACATTGGATTCGAAGAGACCGGAGTCGGGTATTAGTTAATACCCGAAACCACTTTGATTCTTTATAAATTGATATGTGAAATCGATTGGATGGTATGGAATGATTTAAGTGAAATGGGACTATTTAATCTAAGTATTTGTACTTAGAAATTGATGTATGGAATAAGTGATGTTATATAAACTGGTGAAGATGTAAATTGATTTAAGTTACCCGGGTTTATATGAGTTATATGCTGTTGTATTTTATGTTAGATGGGTTTACTCACGCTGGTTTCCAGCCTGACCCGGGTGTTACTTTGATGTAATGCTCGGGTCAGACCGAGTATTACAGATTTTCAGGTAAGGACGTTCTGGAGCTCAGGAGGCGAGCTGGATGGCAGGGACGTATGGAGAGTTTCACTTTGATATTGAATATATCCGAGTCATATTAAGTTGTATCTATCCATTTGAATAAAATTGATGTAACTCTGATATTGATGTAAACTGAAAGATACCGTTTTCTTTTGTATAACTATTATTGATATTATATTTTATCCGCTGCGAATGTGAGGTTTCTGTGACTTGTTTCTGTCTTCTTCTTCTTTCTCTTTTCTTCTTTTCTTAACTATCTGGAAATTTCGACATCGAAATTTCTGGGTCGTTACAGCTACGATGTTGAAAGTGAAGTCAACATGGCCTCACACTGACATCTATTATTGCTAAGGATCGTTCGTTGAACACGTCATCCAAAAAAATACAATATAATGCAATTTTATAATTTCCATTACCATTTTATAAATCAACAAACTTTTAACAACATTTATACTAGTAGCTAAATTCCCCTTTATATTTATTTCTCGAAATATCTAAATTTTCACCTTTCACAAATAATAATATCAAGTTTCAAATCATTTACTTAATACTATTAACAAAAGTTCCAATTAATAATTAGTTTTAAACTTATCACATTTTTTTTATACTTTTCTACAAAATATCTTTTTACTTCCAAAATTTATTTTCACAATTTCTTAAATTTTAACTTCTTTTTAAATAGATTCATGTATAACAATATACTTTGATTCAAACCAAAGAGCTTAAAAGTTAAATTACAAATGGAAGTCGATTTTCAATTATTCTCTTTCCATAGTTTTCCAATTAACTTCCATTTAACTTTAATCATTATTTTCCATAATCTTATCTCATTATATAAAATAATACTATGCCACAAAATCTTAGAGATTCATTTCATCACTTGGCTGCAAAGTTGATAACCTAGAATATCAATGTTGCCTCGCCATGCTTTATACTTCCTATAATTTATTCGATGGCTAAAATATTATTTTAATTTATTTGAACTCAAATATTTTCCAAATTTTGAACTTAATTATTTCTAATATCAAAATGACTCATTTGATGTTTAGGAACTCCTATTGATAAAATGGCGACTCATATATCGATCAGAAACTAAAAAAATTCTAGACAGGTGAACATAATAAATAATCACAAGTTTACCTTAGTTATATTTGTCTTATTATCACTAGCATCCATGCATCTAATCTAAATAAATAAAGCCGAGCAATCTTTTCTTAACAGCCAATCTATCAAAATGAAATAGTCATTTTCGGCGGAACAATTATATTTCTAAAATTCCGCTGCGCAATTCTTATTATTCCTAGATCATTTAAATTTTGAACCAATCTTCAAAATTTCCAAATTATTTCATTTTAATTTATCTATTTTAAAGTTAACTTCCAAATAATCCGAAAGTAAATTTCCAAACTCTAAAGGATTTTAACACATTACTTTTCAAAGGTTTAATATCACAAATTCCAACTTTACTATTTAAAATTTTAAATCAAGATACGTCGCAATTGATTATCCCGATAATCAATTTATATTCCTATTCCTAATTAGATAATTAGTATAACTATCTACCATACAACCCAGGGGACAACACTCTTAGTCTCACTAGGTTTAGATCTTTGATATTATATGTTATAATATTCTGACTCATCTCCGATACCAATTGTAATAACCCCACCGTCATAACCATATTATTAAAGAACACTATAAATAATGTCATCTAATAATATGGAGAATACGGCTTGTTAAGTGCGACCGAATGTGAATATATCTTTAAACTAACACTGACACATCATATTTGCGAATTTACTTAATCTCTAGAATAAAATTTAACGTGTACAGTCTCAATTCAAAGATATAATCACATCAGTTTCTCAAAATTATAACAGTATATCGTATAAACAAAAATTACAGATCATAGCAGAATAATAAACACCATAAGCGTATGCAAAAGTAAGAGTCTATCAAATATAACATTACACTCACATAATAAACATCTGATACAAATCTCTATTGCAACTATACATCTCATAAACAAACACGGATCCTAAATGAGATAAACTAAAAGTAAAAAATGTTTATCTCCTTGCTAGCAAAATCATCCAAAGGTTAACATATCATGTAACTTGAAAAGCATCAGCCTAACCCGAGTACTAAAATAACATCCAGGTCAAACTATCTCTAAATGTCCAAAAGTGTGGGAACAACATATATCATAAAGATATATGAATATAAGTAAATCCAGATGTTTAAGATATAAAAAGTCATGGAATTAATTTAAAACGGAATCTACTTCAAGACACAAGAGTATATATTTATTTCATGAACACAAAATAGCCATAGAATACAAATTTCCAAAATCCAAGAGATCTTAATCCGTACCGATCGTAATGATCGTCAATACCAATTGCAATGATTGTACTAAGACCATGGCAAAGAAACAAACAAAGGTATCGTCTATACCTATTCGATACCAAAGATCGTATTCACACATGGAACATAGAATCACAACTCATCTCAAAGATAGTCCACGCTGATCAGCATTATCATAGTAACCATGGCTCGTAGACTCTAGATTATTCATCTTAATAAATTTATAATCATAAAGAAATCCATGAGTATATCTCTTAAGGATCTATCGGTCCCACCGAACTCCAAAAGGAAATATACTCTAAAGTGCTAAATATTATCACTTTTAGTAATTAGCATAACTTTAGCAAAATGTCCCATGCCGCCTGGTGAAGTTTAAGTATTTACTGGAAGCCGGTAAATCTCATTCATTACGGATGCCAACAGAAAACATGAATTATATTATCTAAAGGATCTAATTGTCCCGCCGAACAACAAAGAGAATACAACACTAAAGTGTTAAGTACTTCCTAATAGCAATCACAAGAATTTAACCAAGTCATCCCATACTACCTGGTGAAATTCGAGCATTCATTAATGGGCTGATAATTACCACTCAAAAATTCTTTCAATGTGTTGTACTATATTCGGTGAAGCATTACTCGAGAGCATTTGAACCAACTGGTAGCACTAAATTAATTATTAGTAATCCCCATATTATAGAATTAAGGCTCTCAAAACATTTTCCTAATTGAGTTTATAGTTTAGAAAGAAAATATTATGATTTTCCATAAATTCCTTTATTATTTAACCTTACATAAATTTTCACTACTTGATAAAATCTTCCTTGAATCTAATTGTTCCAAAATTGCACTTATATGCACATAGTTGTCTCAAATTTCCATGCAAGATACTTAGTTAACAAACTATGTATTAAAGACCCCCCCCCCCCCCCCCACCCCCACACACAAGTCCATTTATCTTATAAAATCATATTTATCATTATTCCAAATCCATTTTGGTATATATAACCATTTTACTTAGAAATAAATTATGCTTAAATTTCCAAAACAATGCTTCCAAAATCCATAACAATTTATAATACCAATACTATATATAACTATTTGTAAAAATCATTTATAAAAAGAACTGGATTAATTTAGAAACAAGTTTGACAAACTTTCTTATATAAATCATTTATATAAATAAGATAGATGGATATAAGTTTATAAAATTCCAAACCTTCATGTCTAAGTGATCGTAGTCCATAACACAAGAGTATACACTACTACATCACAAGATCATAAGAACAAATTGTTTCATAGGGTTCGAATCTGTATCATTTAGAAACTTATTTTTATAAATTTATTCTACTATCAAATATGAGTTGAAATTAACACTATAACATATTATAATCATCCAGCCAAAGCATAGCAACAAAGAGCAACAAATGAAGTGATGAACAGATGAACCGAGGAAGGTTTTCTGTAGTTGGAACTGCACCAGGATACGCCCATCGGTCTTATGGTGGCGCACCACCAATCCACTGATAGGGATGAATTATGAAGTTGTTCCCACTCCAAAATCCCCTCCGCTTAATTCGTGGTGAGGTCAGCTTGATCCTAAGTCATTAGTGATTATTCTAGGATGATTTCTACATGCATGCGTCCATATAAAAAACTATAATTATCAACTAATTAAGACCAAAAGGCTACGGTCTCAATAATTTAGAAGTTGAACAATATGAAATATGAACAATACAAAATTGAGAACAACACAACCATAGATTCATCCAATTCAACCACAACAAATATACTTTCACTTAATGATAATAGTGTGAGGTAAACTCACTATAAGCACTTGAATTGAAGATTAAAACCCGGATTAGCTTCTCTTGATAATTACGTAGGTTATTTTTATAAATTGAAACAAAGAGATTACAAACAAAAGATAAAAAATAAGATTATTAACCCTAATTGATTCACTAAGAGTGTAGGTGATTACCTGAAGTTGATTTCTGTAATTATTGATCAAAAGCCCCTTTGATTAGCACCTGAGTTGGGATGATTAATTTCTAGGGTTTGTGAGAATGGAGACAGAGTAGTTTCAGGTTATTATTTGGCTGAAAATTAAAATGAGAGGAGAATAAGCGTACAAGTTTATATCTCACTACTCATCTAACTACATGGACTAGTTAGGCCTAAAGAGGTTTATTAACGAAGAAATGAATTGTTACTACCTTTCATTTTTGATTCTTTTCCACATTTACACTTATTAAACACTTGTTTACATATAAACAATGTTTATGCAATTTGCAAATTGATTTCTCAAATTTTTAATAAAACAACCAATGTGCTAAAAATTCACATTCCCTTTAATAATGGAATATTTTTATAAAACTCAATACAAGTTTTGAAATCAAAAGTTGTTCTCATGTTATTCATAGAAATGGTTTAATAGTTGTAAAATCTCATTTTACAATAAATCCTAATTTTGCTATTTTTTTAGTTAAATTCATAACACTTTGTTGGAATAAATTAAAACAGAAAATATTTAATTACAAATCATTACTTATAAATAAATAAATGGATAAAACATTATTATTCACTTGTTAGTAATTAGAATTATTACCGTATATTTAACAACTCACTACCTCCAAAATCTTATTTTAACAATAATCTCAATATTAACAATTTTACCCCAAGTGCCAAAATTAAATACTGGATTGAATAATATTTCAGATTTAAACTGAAATTCTCTTTAAGGAGCGAAACTCATTTCTCAAATAAATCAAATCAACTATACTCAAAAACTATATTTAATTTCACAAATAAATTTTCACAAACCCCAAATTATAATTAAGTATCCATAATTAAACTTATTTAATTCGGTAATTAACAATAGGGTTTTTATAGACTTTCCCTAACGAAAATATCATCCCCGTAATTTTCTTAACGAAAGAAATTTATAATTAAATTTCTAAATTTCACAAACTCTCATAAGGAATTTTTGATTCAATTGTTTTAAATTTCACCCTTTAATTCCATATTTTTATCGTCTATCCAAATCATAAAATGATATACAAACAAATCAAAAATTATCATATATTATTTTCTAGGCATATATCTTAATAAACATTCATAATTTACAAATACTAAATAATAAAATGAAGCCTCCTTGCCATTTATTTATAGCAAATCACTTCGTCAAATGGCTACAATGTTGGCAGTGAAGTCGACATGGCTTAGCCACTAACCTTTGTTATTGGCAAATTTTGTTGGCTGCACACGTCGTCCAAAATAATACATATATAATGCACTTATATAATTTTCATTATTATTTTCTAGTTCAACAAACTTTTAAACATATATGTACTAGTAGATAAATTACCCTTTAAATTTATTTCTCGACATATTTTTCCAAAAAATTTCAACTTTCACAAATAATAATATGAAGTTTCAAATAATTTACTTAATACTATTAACAAAATTCCAAATACTTTAAGGTTATCACATTTGTACATACTTTTATACAAAATATGTTTTTACTTTCAAAATTTATTTTCACAATTTCTTATTTTTTAACTTCTTATTAAATTAGATTCATGTATAACAATTTACTTTATCGAAACCAAAGAAATGAAAGTTAAATTAATAAATGGAAGTAGATTTTTAATTATTCTCTTTTCAAAAGTTTTCCAATTAACTTCTATTTAACTTTAATATATACCAATTCCAAAATTTAAAACATTTTACTTAATCTCATCTCATTATATAAAATAATACTTGGCTAGGAAATTTAGTGATTCATTTCTTCACTTGGCTACAAAGTTCAATACTTAGAATATCAACGTTGCCTCGCCATGTCTCCACATCTCATAATTTATTCAATGTTTAAAATATTATTTTAAGTTATTTTAACTCAAATGTTTTCTAAATTTTCAAATTAATTAATTCTCGTGTCAAAATTCTCGTTTAATATTTAGGAACTCCTATGGATAACATGGCGTCCCATATATCAATCGGAATCATTAAACATTTTCTAGACAGATTAACACAGTAAACAATCATAAGTATAACTAAGTTATATTTACTCAAATTTTCTAAACTTATTCACTCTACTTTGTCCCTTTTAAAGTTAACTTCCCAATAATTCAAAAGTAAAGTTCAAAACTCTAAAGGATTTTAACAAGTTACTTTTACAAAGTTCAATATCATAAAATCCAACTTAACTAATTATAATTTAAATCAAAATATGACCCAATTGATTATCTGGATATCGTTTATATTCCGATCCCTAACTAGAAAATTAATATAACTATCTTCCACAGAACCCAAGGGACAGGACTCCAAGTCTTACAAGGTCAAGATCTATGATATTATATGCTATAATTTTCTAACTCGGCTCTGATACAAACTGTAACAACCCCACCATTATACATATATTATTGAAGAACATTATAAATAATGTCATTTAATAACACAAAGAATGCGGCATATTAAGGGTGATCGAATGTGAATACATTTTTAAACTAATACTGACACGGCATACTTACTATTTTACTTAATCTTTAGAATAAAATTTCGCACGTACAGTCTTAGTTCAAAGTAATAATCGCATCAGTTTCTCAGAATCAGAATAGTATCTCATATAAACGACAGTCACATATCATAGTGGAATAATAAACATCATATATATACACACACAAATGTGAGAGTCTATTAAATATAACACTAAACTCACATAATTTGCATCTGATACAAATCTCTATATCTTAATTATACGTCTCTTAAACAAATATAAATCCTAAATGAGATAAACTAAAAGTCAAAAATGTTTATCTCCTTACTAGCACAACCATTCAAAGGTCAACATATCTTGTAACTTGAAATGTTTCAGCTCGATCCGAGCATTAAAATAATGCCTGAGTCAGACTATCTATAAATATCCAAAAAGCTGAGAATAAGATATAACATAAAGATATATGACATATAAATAAATCCAGATGTCCAAGTGTAACAACCCTGTCTTTTTTGTAATTACTTTAATTGTATATTTTAATTATTTTAATTTTATGATTTAAAAAATTTATTTTACTTATTTAAAATGAATAAATTATTTTATTTTAAATATAAATTTTGATTTTTGTGTGAATTACAATTCCAAACCTGAATAAATGGAATATTTCCAAAAAAGTGGATTTCTGGTCAAATGGTCAAACTTTGACTTTTGAAAATTTAAAAATTTGAATTTTTTAATTTTATCTTTTACTAAAATAAATTTAATTTCAAGAATATTGCTTTTCGTTTCGTTGAAATCGGATTAATATTGTGAAAGTTATGCTTTTTACAATATTGTGTGTAAATTGTTTTATTTAACAAAATTTGTTTATTTTAATATATATAAATAATATTTTTGTTTGTAAAATCATGTTCTAATTTTTGTAACATGATATGTTTTGCATATATTTTATTTTTAAAACATTTTTAAAGTATAGTTATAATGTTCAAATGTTCATTGTATATTGTTTTCAATCTTTAATTCTAGTTTCCATTAAATAAAGTATTTTCTTTATTTATTTCCTACTTTTCCTAAAACCATTTATTTATTCTTCATAATATCTATCTCTGCCTTTTTTTATTATTTATACATTCATTTAGTAATTAAATGGATAAGAATTTAGATCCCTATTTATTTCTTGTATATATATATATATATATATATATATATATATATATAACGTTATTGTTTTAAAAGACATACCTTTAAATGTTTATTTTAATTAATATAAGTAATATTTTTGGGTTGATATATCATGTTATAATTATGAATATATATCTAACATTACATGTTTTGTATATATTTACAACATTTGTCCGTTTTTATTTCATTTAATTTGGATATATACTTTGTAAATTAAGTAGCATACAAAGATGTAAATAGCAATTAATTTATACGTTTCTATAACCGTTTTCTTATTTATTTATATAGTATTTATATAAATGGTATGTATTTATTGAATTATTCCTTTGGCATATTTTTTTTAAATAGATGGGAAACAAATTAAATTAAACCTATGTTACCTATTTCTAATTAAAGGCATGCGTTACGTTTTGATTTATTACCCTTTTTATCTTTCCATCCCTTAATTTTCTACCCTAACTTCTCCGAAATTTTAGCCTTGATTTTTCTTTTTTCCAATCACGCACAAAGCCTCTTAACTCCTCTTTCCATTCGTGTGCAAACAAAGAAAAATATATACAAGATTTTTCTTCCTTAAATTGTGCCTTTTTAAATTTTCTAGCCTTTTTATTCTCTAATCTATCCACAATTTTAGCCATACATACAAAAACCTAGCCGCCTCCATCATATTTCACGTGAGAAAAACATCTTTCCCACTTCATTTTCGCACGAATCAAATTTGAAAAAAAGTAGGTAATGTCTTCTTCCTTTTTTCACTTTTTCTTTTCACTTTTATTGATTTTTCCTTGATTTTTGCCTTGGATCCATCATGCTTTTGCTCGGCCACTGCCCTCCACCGACCACCACCACCTCTTCCCCACCTAATCCACAGCATAAATACCGTACTCCTCCGACCTGAAAGTGCCATGGCCTCACCTTGAACAAAACTTCACAAAAACTATGAAAAACTCTACAAAACCATGCTAACCGAGCCCTATGTGCAACACCACCTTCATTGCTTGCCACAGCCACCTCCTTAGTCACCACCACCATCAAGCACCACCTCTGAATACCATTAGTAACCTCTAAAATAACCTGTAGTAGCATCTTCCTGAGCCCAAATATGCCTTTGACCGAGCCTAAGTTGAACCAAAACCCTTTCTAGCCTTGCCTTTTGACCTTCCACACTTTGTAACTTCCAAACCCTTCCTATTCTTGACCAAGCCTTGTTATTTTCAGTCCAAACCTGATCCTTTACCATCTAAAACATGTCATGCTGAACCAATATATCCTTAAGGCCGAGCATATGGTGAGTCAAGAGCAAGCAAAACTTGTTTGAAACTTGGTGATGCCTTTGTTTATCTCTATTTCAATTTGTTTCAATAATTTTGGTATTGTATTTATATTTATGTATGGTCTTGTTTTATTATTATATGCAAGATATACATCTTGGCTCTTTTCCCACTTGAATCAAATCGTGCTATCGTGCTTTTCGAATTCTCTTTTGTGTGTGTTGTTTGCGAACTCCAGCTTTAAAGAGGTGCGTAATTCACACATGACATATATGCCTATATAATTGTGAAGTGACACCAAGTGAATGTGTAGAAACTTTTATATTATGTTATACCTGCCTGTGATATCATTTATATGATGTTAAACCCTGTTACTAACTTGTCACATTATCTGTTATATTCTATTCTGTTATATTGTTTATTTATTTTTGTTTCTCACACTACAAGTTCCCTGCAGAATAGAATCACTATGGGTTGAAATGATACATACCTGAACGGACTTTAGAACATGGAGAAATTATTACAGGCTGAAATGATAAGCCTAGGTGATTTTTATTTATTTGTATTTGACTTGGGATTGCGGGTTTGAAATAATCAAAAACCCAAAAAGTTTACTGATTATGGATTTGAAAGATATTTTCTGTATCACTTGATTTAGGTGTGAAATATTTTCCGGACTCGTGGTTGATTTCAAAATATGATTTCATATAAATTTCATGTATTGTAAATGGAAGAATAAAAAATATGAAATTTGACTTATATTGGATTTAAAATGGTTAAGCAGTGATTTTCTAAAAAGTTAAATGTTATAAATTAATAGATGGTTGAGTTGTAGTGTGAAAGTTTATTTTAACTTAATACTGGGAATTTAATTAAAAATAGAATTATAAGCTCAACTTGGTAATTAATATAATTGAGTTATGAATTGGATAAATTAAAAGTAAACGAAAACATCAAGTTATTGTAAAGTAAAGTAAGCAACTTATAGTAGATTTTGACTGTATGTAAAGGAGTCATGATTAAACTTGGATGTTCATCTAATAAAGATGTTAATTATTAAAATTATAGGTTAAATGGTATCCAAAAAAAATGAATTTTGAAAAGTAAAATAAATTTGATAAGTAAAGGTGAGAAAAATTGAATAGGTTTAAAATATTAAATAAATGGATAGTTAAATGGAAATTTGGAATATAATAATTTGGAAATTTGTGATTAGTTTTAAATTGGAAGTTTAAGTAAATTAAATAAAATGGAAATTAAGTTTAATATATGAAATGGTAGTATAAAAATTTATGTGTTAAATAAATTGTTAAAATGCAAAGAATAAGAAAATTGTACGCTTGAATGTAATAAGTGAATTATTGAAAATTTGAGTTTTATTTGTGAAATTTACTTTATAAAAATCATAAGTTCAAGGTTATTTAAATGACCATTTTTAAAGTGGAAATATGAAATTTTATAAGTTAAAATGGTTTAAATTGAAGTTTATTTGTAGGGCTGAAATTTCAATGTTTATAGTTTTTTTTGAATAAATGAACTCTGAAATATCTAAAATTTTGGGAATTGAATATTTGATTTGAAAGTATAATAACTTCGCTTTTAAATGGTTTAAATGATTTTTTATAATATAAACCATTTTGGAAATGTAATTCGAACTGGTATTTAAAATAGTAAATGGTGGTGCAGTCGAGAGGCTGGCTGTAAAGGCAAAACACAGGTACCAATGTATGCTATGGTGGGCGTTACCCCACTGGCGTGGCCCGTTACATTTGGTATCAGAGCTTTGGTTTTTGTAAAACCTTAGCCTATGAAGCAAAAACTCATTAGAGATAGGGTAGAAATACCCTAGAATGAGTGAAATCAATCTCAGAATCATTTCTTTGAGAGAGAACATATTTTCGAAGTATAAAATGATTTTCAAATGATTTTGAAGGATTTTTAAAGATTATTTTGGTATAGATTTTCTTATTTTGAAATCAATATTTTCTAAACTACATCCCTTCTGTATAAACTCTGTTAGTAATCTCTTGGACAGGATTCTTATCCATTGGATTCCTTTGAACTTTGAAACGCTCCCACTTGTTCTGAAATCCATTCCTATCTCCCCTATTTGTATTCCTTTGATTTTGGAGCATTCCATAACTCCATTTTTGAATGACCTCTATAAAGATCGGTGATTCCGCAAATCTTTAAATGATTTGTAAAGGGGTGAAACTCCTTTATAATTGGCATTGATTCACCGGAGATTTCTGTATCCTCGGTTTACGATGTTATCTGCCTTCTATTATACCTGGATCTATCTCTGGCGATCGAAAGTTGATTTGCCTTAAATTTCCGCATTGATTATATTCTTGAAGTCACGGTTGACCCGGTTAAGGTCGCCCGCGATTTATATGGACTTAACCATCTTCTATTTAATAATTTAATTATCCCATCTTCGTTCGAGCTTATCTTCGAATTAGAATTCTATTTGATTAGGGTTCCTTTAAATTTGAGTCTATGTTATGTTTTGAAATCCATTCTTAAATCATCCCTTGGAAAATTTGTGGTTGATTGTATTTTTGAAATTGTGTATACATCGAAATTATTATTTTGATAAGGATGACCACATTTTATATATCTAAGTTATTATATTGATAAGTATGATTTTATCCAATATATAAAAGTGAAATGTTTTCGATAAGGAGTATATAACCTTTAAAAGGTAGAATTTGAAATTTTGAAGATTTTATAAGAAATTTGATATGTATAAAATGATATATAACTGAAGGGTTTTGAATTTGAGATTTGCGAGATTGAACTCCGGTATTTTGAAAATTGGTTTTATGGTTTTGAAATATATGATAATATGATTTGAAAGTATTTTCCAGATAAGAAATGTTTCAAATGACTTCAAATCAGTATCAATGATCTCAAATAAATTTCAAGGAAGTTTTAAGAAATAGAAGTCCAGAACCCACTTATGTCGCTGGAAAATAATTTCGGTGATAAGTGCATGCATCATCGACGTTGTTTTTCGTGTTTCAGAGTGGGGGAGAGGCCACTCTAGTAGCTTTGCTATGCGAGTGATTTGTGAAACCAATTTTGATTTCAGATTTCGAAGTATGATTTGATTTTTGAAAGACATATTTATATATATTTGAAATGATTTGAAGTGAGCCCGGTTTTCAATCCTCGAGTTTCGGATTTGATTTAGTATAACTCTATTTACAAAAACTGATTTACTGATTGTTGCTGATTTCCAACTCTTGGATTCGAAATTTGATTTCACCAACTATTTTGAAGGTTCGAACACTTCCAAATCAAGGTTAACTTTTCCAAGCTAAGTAATTTTGAAAAGTATAAAATAATTGATAAAGTATATAAGTTTAGTTTTGTATGTGTAAAGCATGAAGAGTATGACTTAAATAAATTTGAAACTTTTCTTAAGTAAATAATTTGCAAAAGGTAAATTGGATCTTTTGAATTGAAATAAATAGTTTAAAGGTTTTTTAAGGGTATGGTTTTAAACTTAGTAACCAGTTTGGATATAATTGATTTTGAGAAAATATTTGGTTTTGAAAATAGATTGGAATGTAAACCCAGTATTTATATGATGATTTTGGAAATGAATTTGTTTGGCCGATATTATATCGATTTGGAAACTTGGAATTATTTTCTAAACCTATTATTTTTGGAAACTTTGAAATTGAAGATGTTAATTTGGAAGAAATAACTTGGTGATCTCGTATATGATTTTGAAACTGAATTGATATTGAAATGATTTGAAATTGTGAACCTCGTGTTATTAAGTACTTGATTTGGGAGTTGTCGAACTTATATAAAATGGATTTGTATAAGTATGATGTTGATTTGAAATCTACTGATTTGAAAGGGTACTCAACTTGGAAAGAGAAATCTTATATAATCGAATCTATATAAGTGTGATTTAATATACTATTGATTTGGAAAGTATTCGATTTGAGAATGAAATCCTATATAATGGAATTTATATAAGTGTGATACCTGAAAGTGATTTGAAAAGGTACCGTATGATATATATTTTCAAAGTAAAGATATGAGAAGTGCCTTCTGCTTGATATCCGCTCTGTGGCCACATTGTGGATTCATTCTATTATCATTCTCTCTGATTTTGGTTTTTCTGATGTGATACTCGAGTGTCCCACCATTGCGATCTCCATGGTTTTTCTTTTGAGCACGACTGCATAGCGCAATTCACCTGGCTGAGCTGGCGTAGGAGTACGGATTGTTTCTGAGGGATCTGGGCGTAATCCTTGTGTATCCTGTGAACTATGTAGGTCGCAGTAGTAGCAAAATTCACCTGGATGAGATGGCCTAGGGGTAGGGATTGTTTCCCGTGGGATCTAGGCGTAATCATTGTGTATCCTGCAGTCGACTAGTCATCATGGCGTAACTCGCAGGGCTGAGAAAGCTTACGGATATGGATTGTTTCCTAGGGGATCCAGGCATAACCATTGTGTATCTGCGAACCATGGTTAGACAAAGGTTTTGGTTTGGTTATTTTTGTTTGGATTGTACTTTCCATGTCTATTTTTAAAAAGTTTTTCCAGTATTTTCACTAGATGTTGAAACAAGTCTACTAAGTACCTGGAGAATTCTAGCTTTGCGCCTGATCAACGCACTGCTAGAGTCTGCAGGAAGGAGGATAAACTTGTTAAGACATCGAGTTATAAAAGTATTTTGATAAAGTATTATATAAAAGATATTTTGATCATTTATTTTACCTTTCTAAATAATTGAAATTTATATAGCTTTAAAATAATGGTTCATGCTTTTGTTTCAACCTACTTCTAGCTATTCCTATTCTCTACCTAGTTAAACTTACCTATAACAGCAGTTATCAGGTATAATTTTAATCTTCTTGTCATCAAGTCTTGGTCCTATTTCATTCTATTTTATCTGTGTTTTTTCGTACCTCATTCCTTTTCGAGGATGAAAAGATTTGAGTGGGGGAGAGTGTAACAACCTTGTTTTTTTGCAATTACTTTAATTGTATATTTTAATTATCTTAATTTCCAGATTTAAAAACTTTATTTTATTTATTTAAAATGAATAAATTTTTTTATTTTAAATATAAATTTTGATTTTTGTGTGAATTATAATTCCAAACCTTAATAAATGGAATATTTCCAAAAAAGTGGATTTCTGGTCAAAATGGTCAAACTTTGACTTTTAAATTTAAAATTTAAATTTTTGAATTTTATATTTTATTATTAAAATATATTTAATTTCAAGAATACTGCTTTTCATTTCGTTGAAATCAGATTAATATTGTGAAAGTTATGCTTTTTACAATATTGTGTGTAAATTGTTTTATTTAACAAATTTGTTTATTTTAATATATATATATATAAATAAATAATATTTTTGTTTGTAAAATCATGTTCGAATTTGTGTAACATGATATGTTTTGCATATATTTTATTTTTAGAACATTTTCAAAGTATGGTTATAATGTTCAAATGTTGATTGTATATTGTTTTCAATCTTTAATTCTAGTTTCCATTAAATAAAGTATTTTCTTTATTTATTTCCTAGTTTTCCTAAAACCATTTATTTATTCTTCATAATATCTATCTCTACCTTATTTTTCTTATTTATACATTCATTTAGTAATTAAATGGATAAGTATTTAGATCCTTATTTATTTCTTGTAAGGAAATCTCAAATACACACACACACACACACACACACGTTATTGTTTTAAAAGGCGTACCTTTAAATGTTTATTTTAATTAATATAAATACTATTTTTGGTTGTATATCATGTTATAATTGTGAATATATATGTAACAATACATGTTATGTATATATTTACAACATTTGTCCGTTTTTGTTTCATTTAATTTGGATATATACTTTGTAAATTAAGTAGCATACAAAGATGTAAATAGCAGTTAATTTATACGTTTCTATAACCGTTTTCTTATTTATTTATATAGTGTTTATATAAGTGGTATGTATTTATTGAATTATTCCTTTGGCATATTTATTTTAAATAGATGGGAAACAAATTAACTTAAAGATACACTACTTTTTTTTAATTAACGACATGCGTTACGTATTGATTTATTGCCCTTTTTATCTTTCCATCCCTAAATTTTCTACCCTAACTTCTCCAAAATTTTAGCCTTGATTTTTTTTCTTTTCCGATCATGCACAAAGTATCTCAACTGCTCTTTTCATTTGTGTGCAAACAAAGAAAAATATATACAAGATTTTTCTTCCTTAAATTGTGCCTTTTTAAATTTCCTAGCCTTTTTATTCTCTAACCTATCCACAATTTTAGCCATACATAAAAAACCCTAGCCGCCTCCATCATATTTCACGTGAGAAAAACATCTTTCCGATTTCATTTTCACGCAAGTTAGATTTGAAAAAAATTAGGTAATGTCTTCTTCCTTTTTACACTTTTTCTTTTCACTTTTATTGATTTTTCCTTGATTTTTGCCTTGGATCCATCATGTTTTTGCTCGGCCATTGCCCTCCACCGACCACCACCACTTCTTTCCCACCTAATCCATGGCATAACAACCATACACCTCTAACCTGAAAGTGCCATGGCCTCCCCTTGAACAAAACTTCACAAAAACTATGAAAAACTCCACAAAACCATGCCAACCGAGCCCTATACGCAACACCACCTTCATTGCTTGCCACAGCCACCTCCTTAGCCACGACCACCATCAAGCACCACCTTCGAAAACCATTACTAACCTCTGATCTGACATGTAGCAGCATCTGGCTGAGCCCAAATAAGCCTTTGACCGAGCCCAAGTTGAACCAAAACCCTTTCTAGCCTTGCCTTTTGACCTTCCACACTTTGTAACTTCCAAACCCTTCCTATTCTTGACCAAGCCTTGTTATTTTCAGTCCAAACCTGATCCTTTACCACCTGAAACATGTCATGGCTGAACCAATTTACCCTTAAGGCCAAGCACATGTTGAGTCAAGAGCAAGCAAAACTTGTTTGAAACTTGGTGATTTCTTTGTTTATCTCTATTTCAATTTGTTTCAATAATTTTGGTATTTTATTTATATTTATGTATGGTCTTTTTTTTATTATTATATACAAGATATACATCTTGGCTCTCTTCCCACTTGAATCAAATCTTGCTATCGTGCTTTTTGGATTCTCTTTTGTGTGTGTGGTCTGCGAACTCTAGCTTTAAAGAGGTGAGTAATTCACATGACATATATGCCTATATAATTGTGAAGTGACACCAAGTGAATGTGTAGAAACTTTTATATTATATTATACCTACATGTGATATCATTTGTATGATGTTAAACCCTGTTACTAACTTGTCACATCATATGTTATATTCTATTATGTTATATTGTTTATTTATTTTTGTTTCTCACACTACAAGTTCCCTGTAGAATAGAATCACTATGGGTTGAAATGATACATACCCGAACAGACTTTAGAATAGGGAGAAATTATTACGGGCCAAAATGATAAGCCTGGGTGATTTTTATTTATTTGTATTTGACTTGGGATTGCGTGTTTGAAATAATCAAAAACCCAGAAATTTTACTGCTTACGGATTTAAAAGATATTTTCCATATCACTTGATTTAGGTGTGAAATATTTTCCAGACCCGTGGTTGATTTCAAAATATGATTTCTTATAAATTTCATGTATTGTAAATAAAAGAATAAAAAAATATGAAATTTAACTTATATTGGAATTAAAATGGTTAAGCGGTGATTTTCTAAAAAGTTAAATGTTATAAGTTAATAGATGGTTTGAGTTGTAGTGTGAAAGTTTGTTTTAACTTAATAATGGGAATTTAAATAAAAATGGAATTATATTCTCAACTTGGTAACTAATATAATTGAGGTATGAATTGGATAAATTTAATGTAAAAGAAAACGTCAAGTTATTGTAAAGTAAAGTAAGCAACTTATAGTAGATTTTGACTGTATGTAAAGGAATTATAATTAAAATTGGATGTTCATCTGATAAAGAAGTTAATTATTAAAATTATAGGTTAAATGGTATCCAAAAAAATGAATTTTGAAAAGTAAAATAAATTTGATAAGTAAAGGTGAGAAAAATTGAATTGGTTTAAAATGTTAAATAAATGGATAGTTAAATGGAAATATGGAATATAACTTAATTTGGAAATTTGTGATTTGTTTTAAATTAGAAGTTTAAGTAAATTAAATAGAATGGATATTAAGTTTAATTTATGAAATGGTAGTATAAAAATTTAAGTGTTAAATAAATTGTTAAAAGCAAAGAATAGGAAAATTGCACACTTGATTGTAATAAGTGAATTATTGAAAATTTGATATTTATTTGTGAAATTTACTTTATAAAAGTCAAAAGTTCAAGGGTATTGAAATGACCATTTTAAAAGTGGAAAATATGAAATTTTATAAGTTATAAATGGTTTAAATTAAAGTTTATTTGTAGGGCTGAAATTTCAATGTTTATAGTTTTTTTCTGAATAAATGAACTCTGAAATGTCTAAAATTTTGGAAATTGAATATTTGATTTGAAAGTATAATAACTTCACTTTTAAATGGTTTAAATGATTTATTTTTTTATAATATAAACCATTTTGGAAATGTAATTTGGAATGGTGTTTAAAATAGTAAATGAATGATATACTTCAATTTAAAAGGTATTTAAATTTGAATTCAAATAATGATTTGATAATGAGATTTTGAAAGAATATGATATTTTGATATTTTGAAATGTTTTGGAAATGATTTGATCCTTATTTTGATTAAGATTTGTATTTGGAATGATATTTTATTTTTGAATTACAAAATACGATTTTTAAATTTATAACCATGGGTACACTTCTTTGTGTGCAAAGTGATTTCCTTTTGATTGTTTGATACACACCTTGAATTTGAGAGTGTGGCTAGAGGTGAGCGATTACTGCAGCCCTGCACCACCCTAGTCACATTAACACTGCTATTTGCATTAATTACTTAAATATAGGTATTTCTGTGATAGTGTTTATTTCTGATTAATTGATGGTTTGCTGGATCCTTAAAGGATAGGGGATCCAAAGCATCCTTTAAGTTATTACGCATTGCTATTACGTTCACTTGAGTTGGTTTACATCGTATAAGTATGTATGTCCTGACTCGAGTGTTTTGTGTTTTACTTTACGCTCGGGTCAGCTTGAGAATCACAGCTTTGGATTCACCTTCTGGAGCGAGAGTTCAGTTGGAGTTTATCTGTCTATCTATTCGTCTACTTCTTCCAATTAGTTCCTATTCGATATCTGTCTCTGTATTATTGATTTATGTATCCAGACTTCTATTGTATCCATTTTTAAACTATGATATTTTGTATATGTCTTGAGAGTTTGTATACAGTAGCTTCATGAATTACTATGGTATTTTATTTCCACTGCGAGTTATTCTGAGCTTTCTGTGTCTGTGATTCTATGAGTGACTTTATTTGCTTTAAATTTTATTACAATATTGTTATTTTGAATTATTCAAGTCTGACATGTGTGGATTATTGTCGATTTGAATGATCCAAAATAGTGGGTCGTTGCACCAAGATATGACAAGTCGCGTAATTAAGTTAACTTAGAATCCACCTCAAGACACAAGAATATATATTTATTTCACGAACACAGAATAGTCACAAAATCCAAATTTCTAGAATCTAGGAGATATTTATTAGTACCGATCATAATGATCGTCCATACTAATCGCAATGACTATACATAGACCATGGACGACAAAAAAAAGAGGTATCTATCATACGTATCTGATACCAAAAATCATATCCATACCGGGAACATGTAATACAAATGATCTCAAAGATAGTCCATACCGATCAATATAGTCGTAGCTACCATGACTCGAAGACTCTAGATTATTCATCTTTTGTAAATTTTAATTGTAAAGAAATCCATAGGTATATCTCTTAAGGATCTATTGGTCCTATCAACACCAAAATAAAATATACTCTAAAATACTAAATACTATCACTTTCAATAATCACTATAACTTAACTAAAACATCCCATACTGCCTGGCGAAATTCATGTATTTACTAGTATCTAGTAAATCTCACTCGATACGGATACCATCAGAAAAATTGAATTATATTCCCTTATAGATCTATTGGTCCCATCAAACCCCAAAAGAGAATACAACCCTTAAGTGTTAATTACTTTATAATAGCGATCACAAAAATTTAACCAAGGTATCCCATACTACTCGGTGAAATTCGAGTATTAGTTAATAGGCTAGTAATTACCACTCAAACATACTATTCAATGAGTTGTACTATATCCGATAAATCATTATTCGAAAGATTTTAAACCAATCAGTATTAAATCGATTATTGGCACCTTCCATATTATAGAACTAACGGTCTCCAAACATTTTCTCTTTTGAATTTATAGCTTAGAAAGAAACTATTTTGATTTTCCATAAATTCCTCTATTATTTGACCTTATATAAATATTCACTATTTGATAAAATCTTCCATGAATCTGAATTGTCCCAAAATTGCACTTATATGCACATATTTGTCTCAAATTTACCTACAAGATACTTAGCTAAAAACTATGTATATATATAAATCCATTTATTATTTAAAACCATATTTATTATTCTTCCAATCTATTTCGGTATACATAACCATTTACTTAGAAATAAATTAGGTTGTATTTCCAAAACCATGTTTCCAAAATCTATAACAATTTTTTATATCAATTTAGAAATAAGTTTTATATTTAAAGTCAAATTATACTCAATTTAAAAAAAAAATTTATATAAATAAAATAGATAGATATAAGTTTATAAAATTTCAAACCTTTATATCTAAGTGATTCAAAGTCCATAATAAAGAGACTATAATACTATACATCACATGATCATAACAACAAATTGGTCTATAGGGTGCGATTCTATATTATTTCTAAACATATTTTAATAAATTTATTCTACTAGCACATATATGTTGAAATTAACTCCATAACATAATATAATCATCCATCCAAAGCATAGCAACAAACTGCAACAAATGGAGCGACGAACATGCCAACTGGGAAAGGTTTCCTAGCACTGGAACTGCCCTATGATACGCCCACCGTTGCACTAGTGGCACACCATTGGTCCACTGGTGGTGACAAATTTTGGAGCTATTCCTGCTCTAGCATGCCGTCCGTTCAATCCCTAGGGAAGTCGATTTAGTCCTATGTATTGACTGATTATTCTAGGGTGATTTCTGAGAGCATGCATCCATATTAAACAACTATAATTGTCAACTAATAAAGACCATATGGCTAGGGTTTCAAAATTTTAAAAGTTAACAATATAAAATATGAACAATACAAAATTGAGAACAACACAACCATAGATTCATCCAGTTCAACCAAACAGCGAATATACTTTCATTTAGAAATAGTAGTGTGAGGTAAACTCACCTATAAGCACTTGAATTAAAGATTAAAACAAAGATTAGATTTTCTTAATGAATACCTAGGTTATTTTCAGAAATTTCAACTAAGAGATTATAAAAAAAAAGATAAAAACTGGGATTACTAACCCTAATTGATTCACTAGGAGTGTAGGAGATTACCTGAAGTTGATTTCTATAATTATTGATCAAATGCCCCTTTGATTAGCACTTGATTTGAGGTGATTTAGTTCTTGGGTTTGTGAGAACAAAGATAGAGCAGTTTTAGGTTTGGTTTGGATGAAAATGAAAATGAGAGAAAAATAAACATATAAGTTTATTTATCACTACTTATCCAACTACATAGGCTATTTGGGGCTAAATAGGTTAATTAACCAAGAAATGAATTGTTATTATCATTTCCTTTTCATTTCTTTTCCAAGTTTACACTTAGTAAACAACTATTTGCAAACAAACAATGCTTACGCAATTGTAAATTGATTTCTCTAATTTTTAATAAAACAATCAACATGCTAAAAAATTCACATTCTCCTTAGTAATGGAATATTTTATAAAACTCAATACAACTTTTGAAATCAAAAGTTATTCTCATGTTATTAATAAAAATGGTTTAGTAACTGTAGAATCTCATTGTATAATAAATCCTAATAATAGTATTTTTTTTAATTAAATTCAGAACACATTATTGGAATAAATTGAAATGGAAAATGTTAACTACAAATCATTACTTATAAATAAATGAATGAATACAGCATTATTATTCACATGTTAACTGCTAGAATTATTACCATATTTTTAATAACTCACTTCCTCCAAAATCTTTTTTTAACAATAATCTCAATGTTAACTATTTTGGCCTAAATGCCAAAATTAAATAATTGATTTAATAATACTTCTAATTTAAATTGAAGTCCTCTTTAAGGAATGAAACTCATTTCTCAAATAAATCAAATCAACTATTCTCCAAAAATAGGTTTAATTTCACAAATATATTTTCATAAATCGCAAATTAGAATTAATTATCCATAATTAAACTTAATTAATTAGGTAATTAACAATAGGGATGTTACATGATCTTTCAACTCCTTTAAGGCCTTTTGACAGTTCTCACTCCATTCGAAGTTTTACTTCTTCTTAATCACACCGAAGAATGGGATGCATTTGTCGGTGGCCTTGCAAATGAATCTATTCAACGATGCCACTCTTCCATTCATGCTCATTTCATCTTTACGTGGCTTAGGTTCAACCTTATTATTAATAGCTTTAGTTTTGTCAGGGTTAGCTTTGATTCCTCGTACACAGATAATATATACCATGAACTTTCCAGACTGAATTCCAAAGTAACTTTTTTATAGGTTAAGCTTTACATGCTATCTTCGCAATACATCAAAAATTTCTTCAGGTTAGATGGTTTCTTTCCTTTTGAGATTTTATCAACATATCATCTACATATACTACCATGTCCTGGCCAATTTGTTCCCTGGACATTCTATTTACCAACCTCAGGTATAACACTCCCTTATTCTTCAATCAAAAGGCATTACTTTATATTAATATATTCCCAAATCTATTATGAAACTAGTATTCTCCTCATCTAGTTTGAACGGTGGAATTTGGTTACATCCGGAATAGATGTCTACAAAGGATTATAGTTTATGCCCACTTGTTGTATTGACTAATTGATCTATCTTTGGAAAATTATAGCAGCGCTTCGGGCATGCTTTATTCAGATTTGCGTAATGATACATGTCCTCCATTTCCCATTAGATTATTTGACTATTACCGAATTGACTAACCATTTCAAGTAAAGTACTTCGAATCCATTCTTGAGCAATCTCTTGATTTTTCTTTCAAAGCGTTAGATTGAACTTTATCAAAATGTCTTTTCTTCTACCGAGTAGGTATGATACTAGGGTCTGTATTCAAAGCATGAAACATAATGGTCGGATCTGTTCTAACCATATCAAATGGGTCTAAGCAAATACATTTTTGCTGGATTGAAGAAATTGAATTAGTTCTCCTTTAAGTTTGTTGTCCAATTCTTTTCCAATTTTTATGACCTTTTTCGGATCAACTAGTTCCAATTATATCTGCTTAAGATCTTATATGAGATTCATTCTCTCTTATCCACCTCTACAATCTAATTCAGTGACGATCTCCTTGTCTTCTATTTTGTCTTCTACTTCATCTTCCACTACATTTATTTCTTTTATCTTTATTTTCTTTTCAAAGCAGTCAAATTTTCTCTATGTATGCTTAGGCTTTGTTTTTCATTGGATGATGGGCTTAAAGAATCATCATCCAAAAGCTTTTTAACACCAATTCTGATCAATTCATTTTTTGATTCATAATAAGAAAGATTGCCTCATTCATATTGCTCAAGAATGGAATAGTACATTTCACAAGAGCTAAAATGCTCTCCCGATATGGTTCCTCATCTGCTTTTAGTCAAGAACTTATCATCACGTACTTTGGGAGACAAAAGCATTAATCTATCTAAAGCTGGCCTCCTAAAGAAGGCATTATAATAACAAGGCTGATCTATGATGACAAAGAGAGTCTCAAAGGCCCTAGAACGTGGAGGAATTCCCATTCACAAAGGAAGTGTTATCTCCCCAATAGGAATTGACCCTTTATTACTGAATCCTAAAATTGGCTTAAAGCTCGGCTTTAATTTCTCCTCCGGAGTTCCCATTTGTTTGACTGCATGTTTAAAGATCTCATTCACTGTACTTGCGTCACTCAACAAAATTTTAATAACTACAGAGAGTCCAATTTGTACAGTGATCATAAGCAGATCATTATGCGCATGATGAACTCCTCTTAGTTCTTGTGGAGTGATGTTATGTTATGCATCTGGATTTGGAACCTTGGATTTTTAAGAGGTGGCTCTTCCTATTTGGAGAATATTCCTTTTTTGCTTCTCTAAGGAGGTGACTTCTAGCTCCTCTATTACTTCCAGCTAGGCGTGGACCTCCATGGATAACATCAATTCTCTTAAGAGGTTAAACGAAATCTGGCTAAATGTTACCTTCCACTAAATATTCAACGTTATTTAGGAGTTTTTGGTGGCCATTTTCAAAACGAGCCTTCTAATTATCCCTAACAAACTCTGTTAAGTGTCCAGAATGAATCATGCAATGAATTATGCCTGCCAACACTCAACATTCATCATTTTTATGTCCATTCGCCTTATGATAGGCACTATAGTCCTCCCTTCTCCTTAGTTTAGGATTTATTTCAATTCTGTAAGAATATAGAATATTACCACTTTCACTGTAGCGAAGATGTAGGATCTTAGCTTGTTCAAAGCAACATGATTGGTGTTTGGGGCCTCATCCCATCCGGGCTTCCTATTGTTGCGGTTATAGCCAGCTTTTTCCATTTCTTTCTTTGTCTGAAATTTATTCTTAGCGTGATACATTTTATTCATATGGTTAAATTTATCAAGTGGAAATCCTTTTGTGATGACCCACAATTCCGTACACTTTATGCCGATAATTAACCACTCATGTCCGACCCAAGTTGAACGGGAGTATGGATGATCAAGGGTAAAAAAGAAAAATAGACAGAGAAGAATCTCACACGAAAGTAATAACATATAATATTAAACAAATATCTTTATAGTGGAAAACTTTTAAAATAAATATATCAGAGTCTAACCTAAATTTAGATTGGATAGTTATAAACATGTATCCTTACAATTTCTAACAAACATAAACTAAAACAAAATGAGTACAAAAGATAATAGAATATATCCATATGTAGATGATTATCTCCATCTCTCCTCTAAAATTCCAGCCCTCTTCGACTAACCAGAAATTACTCAAATCTGACTCGAGTATTAAAAATACCCAGATCAAGCTTGATAAACCAGCGTGAGAAAAACTCGATAATAAATGACAGTTTCATATATCAGGCTTTGAATAAAATCCTTTGAAAAGAAAGAGTATCTCATAAGACCACGCCCACACATAAACACGGACGATTTTTACCTTATGATAACTAAAACACTTTTAAATAAAAACATTTGATATTATTTCTAATGAAACCTCTTTGAAAACATTTGCAAATAAACTTATTAATCTTATCTGAAATGATTACCCATATAGCATTTCAAGGCTGTTCATTACGCCAATACAAATAGAACCGTAGGTTCTTATTGGAGAATGGATTTCCGTACAAATGACCAGGTAAAGGATCTACCTTATGAAATGGGTACACCTTTAGAAGGATGTCCCGAGGACCATCACAAAGGATCCTCTGCCAACACAAGACCGGCCTACCTCTGTAACGAGATAGTACCGAATATGTCATCCCCCGGTCGTTACCGACCTTTAACCGAGCGTTTGTTTCCATACACCACATTAATTTACATCCTGAACATCATAGCAGGAAGAAATATATCTAGAAAGGGATGATCATACCCTACTTGGGAATGACCCACTTAAGCTTGCTGCATCTAATCATGTTTCGGTAATTTTCGGTTTGATGAGGCTTGAGGCAACGATCACCTTTTTACATAGCACATGTCATATCTCTGAATGCCACATTGCTATTTCCGTTAACTACTAATTGTCTTTCACAAAAATACAACCCTTGAGCTCGTACGTCTCAAGGAGGGTGTTAAGTTAAGAGAAGTTGCCTTCTCCGCCACCACAAATGTACGTTTTTAAAAACCAATGCACGTAATCTTTACAAATGCAATGTCAGAAAAACATCCATACAAGTTGTCTAGGAACAGGACAAACCGAAGGCACGCTCCTACTACCACTAGTAGCGTGTAGTCCTTGCAATACGAAAAATCTCTGCAACGAGGAGACCACTACTATATATAACTCTATAATGGGTGCAACCTAGAGCAAGCCAATAAGCATTCCTCACACTATGAAGATCCACGGTCTTCAATAATCATTGTCTTTAACATGTCTACACATTCGAACATATACATTGGTTCGTAGTGGTTTTCGGATAAGAATCACGCAATTCCGACCCTGGTTCCTTCGTAATCCAATTATCGATAAAAAGTGAATATGATTATACATGATTTATTAAGTCTCTTTTCACTTTAGTTCTTTTCGGATGATTTCGTAATCTCTTCTTTTTACATAGAAAACCTCTAAGTAATTGATTCTTTCGCCTTGGATAATATCTCAAATTTCCTTACTTAACTCTCATCCAAATTCCTTAACATTGAGGCGGGTCAAAAATAATGTTATTTAAGACATCGTTTACGATAAACCCTAGAAAAAATCTTAGCAAACTTTTATGAGTAAATCGTATCATAGAAATCATTTATTTGGAGATTGCTTAAATTTTGGATAATACTAATCTTCTTTTATTTTGGAAAATTAAACAGAATCTTTTTATTTAAGAGTATCCGGGATTCCCTATCGATCTGTTCCACCCCTCGTCTAAGAAAATAAAACATAGGCCAGGTAAGTTCAGGGAACTGGTTGCTCCATCCCTAACCTTAGTTAAACGCCTTGTTTTATCTTCCCAGATCTCACAGGTGGGACAAATGTACTAGTCATTTCCGCATATTCAGCTATCAACTTTATTTTGGAATTGATTATAAAGATTTCAAATTTCTTTTAAACACTTAATTTTCCTTTTAAAAACATTCATAATTGATTCTAGGAAAAATCATTATGTTCAAACTCATATTCAAAAAGTTATGCAATTCGCAGCATAAAAGTGCTGCGGAAAGTGCTATATAGGCTTATTTTATTAAATCAACTTTTAAATATTCGACGATTCAAATTTTCCAATCCAAATCTCTTTTAAACTATTTAAATGGATTTATCAAATTTATTTCATACTTTTCCATAACTAAAACCATTCATTTAAACAGATTTCATGTTATGGTCACTTAGCTGCACTAGCGCGATTTTTCTAGAAAATTAATTTGGACTTAATTCAAATCTACTCAACAAAACTTTGATTTTGTTTCTTTGTTTATAAGATATGGATATAATAGTCTAGAAATTTATCATATCGAAGAATTCCAATCTATATTCCACTTTACCATTCATATGAACTTTTCGCCGTGAAATCGCGATACACTGTTGCACGACGCACCTAGTTTTAACTTATTTTTCAGTACTTGAAATAATCTATTCAAATTGAATTTTATCACTTGTAAAATCATTACAAATCATTTTAAATCAATATTTTCACTTTTTAAAGTATTTATAATGAATTTTCACTATTTCCATATTATAATATTATTATATTCCTATTATTTTAATATTAAATTTTAAATTACAATTTCAATTCAATTTCAATTCTAACTTCAAATTAAACTTATTTAAAACTTATATTTCAAATGAAATTTCGATTTAACTTCAATTCAACCTTAATTTCAACTTCAATTTTTCAAAATTGGTTTCTATTTCACTATTCATCTCAATTTCAATTTCAATTTATCTATTCTTTTCAAATCAGTTTTACATCAAATTTCAAATTCTCTTCTTTTTTTGCTTTAATTTGACTTCTAATAAAAAACAGACTTATTTTTTCAAAATATCTCATATAAAAATATGGTCTTATTAACAAAGAGATTATTAAATCAAAATGAACATAACCAATATCCATATTTATAACTAACACAATATCCATTCAACCCATCATATAACATATGATTTATAATTCAATATTCACTATTAATACCATAACGTGATATATTATCGCAATTCAATTATCTAACCAACTATCAAATCATCCATTAACAATCAATAGGTATAAACATTCATATGTCATAAGGGTATAAATGTGATTATTTTAACATAACCAAAATATAAATTCAAAATCGATGAGGATTTCTCACGTTTAACCAAAATCGTTTCATTTCCTACAATATTCTTATCCAAACCAACACTTCACTAAACATTTCTAAACTTTACAATAACCAGCTTCTAAGTGCTGGACCATCTCCACCACTACTTTCTTTGCTCACGACCATGATACTCCTCCACTACCTTGCTCTCGGCCTAAGCCCTTAAACACCTTCATCCTCATGGCCCATGGCCATTATAGAGAAGAGAAGTAGTTTTAAGTGGTGGTTAGAGAGTAATTAGCGGATTAGTGCTTAAGCACTCCACTATTTTTAATCCTCCTACCAAATCTTAAAAAGAAAAGAAAAGAGAGAACTTCCTTTTGGAAGCTATTAGAGAAGCTTAAGGAAAGCTTTAAGAAAGGAAGAAGAAGAAGAATTTTGGTGTGAAGAAATGTGTGAAAGTGAGATGGTGTTTATAGTAAAAATTTCCTTTGTAAATTACCTTTTTAACCTTAGCCAAAATGAATAAAATGCCTTCTACTTTTTGAATTTTCAACTTATTTTATTTCCCTTCCAAGACATTATTTGATGTCTTTTAATAAGATATACTTTGATTTGATTTTGTTTAGTAGAGATTTGTTTATAGGTTTATGTCAAATCATGTCTTTTCGCATTTTTTATTTATTTAAACTTTTTAAAAGTAAACTCCTTTTATCTTTTATTGCTAAATGTAAAGTGTTTAATTGTTTGTAAACTTGTATTTATATGTTAAAAAATGTATCAAGTTGCGATAACTTGACGAACTTGTTTTGGTTGAAAATGGTGTTTTTGTCGACAAATTTTACTGTAAAAATTTGACCTTTTTGTTAAGCTATATATCGAGGTAAACCAAACTTTAAAATAAAATTTTTACTTCTTTAAATAAATTAAAACATGTCTCTTCATATTTAAAAATCATATTTAATTAATATCAAAATCTCTAATTTTACAGTGTGTGTAAAACTGATAAAATGCGACAAAATTTGGTTATTTTTGTAAAACAATTATTAACATATTTTTAAATCTTTTAATATACTTTTAATATCCTTATTAGATGTTTTAAATAATATTTATCTTTTTAAATAAATATTTAAATCCATTTGTTTAAGCCTTTATTTATTTTAAACAAAACTTAGTTTTTGTTGATTTGTTCTAAAACCAAATTTATACTTTTTAATTTATTAACTATAGGAATAGATAATTATTTATTATATATAACATATTCATTTAAGTTTTAAATTCGTTTCAAATTTAAAACGAACGAAATCTCTTATGTCCGTAGTAGCGAAATTATGGGTCGTTACACTTGTAAATTCTATATCCATGAATATAAAGGCCAGAAAGATGTCTATTCGATCAGTCCTGAGCGCACAACCATCAACTTGTCTCCATCTGTCATATCTTTCCTCTTTCAGTGCATCTACATTAAACCTTTTAAGATCTAGCTAGCACGTTATAGTCAATTGTGGGATCTTTGCAAATATAAAACTGCGCTGAGAACTCTTAAGAGAATTGTTTTAAGGAGTAGATGGTCTTCTTGCAATAATGTCTATACTACTTAGCTGCTGTGCCCTAGAAGGTAGTGGGGAAAAGCCTACAACACACTGCTGCGAATATATTATAAAGGTCCGTCTGGCTTTCGAACGCCATTAGATGAACATCAGGGTCAGTAATTCTGTTGTATCTTAAGAAAGGAATTTTAATGTGGGAATGGATTCTTGTGGACATAATTTCATTCGTGATAAGAGCTTCTCAGTGGTTATTTTTCACTCTTTCATCAAGATTTCTTTTTCCCTCAAGATTAAGCATATCTTTAGTCATTTCTTTGGCCACGTCTCCTAGATAAGCCTCGTCGTTATGGCAGTTGCTTTTACCAGGTTTATACTCCTTGGAAGTTTATCTTCCGAACTTCTCATTAGACTTATCCACCAATCTTCCTTGGTAATTTTCTTTATCTTTATTACCTGCCATTGATTAAGGGGAGGGTTCTATAGCTTCTGCTTCTTGATTTCCTTTCCTATTTTGTGGAGTAATAGTTAACTTGTCTTTGCCTTTATTGCTAAGCAACAAAGCATCCAACTTCCTTTTCGAAGATTCAACTTCCATCCCTTCAGTGAGCTTGGAAGTTTTGGAAAATTTCAATGCAAGGATCTTCTCCAATAGTCTTGCATCATTGCCACCTGCTATGTTAAATCTTTTATTTGATCTTCGCTGGCTCCGACGGCAGTCGAGGTTCTATAATCCCTAAGTTGAAAATGGGGACAACATTTCCTTTCAATGTTGCCGTTTGAATGACTTCTTCATTTGAAACAATAAGTCGCCTTGATCTCTCATTTTCTTGGAATAAAAAGAAACACCATTAATTAGTCTAGGGAGAGAGTTATAATGAATCGAAGGTTCAAGCCCTCATTTTAACACTAAATTGTTAACCCAAAAATTGGTATCACACCCATAATGCCAAGTGAAAAGTGCCTAAGCTCGATGTTAACACGATTGATGACTCAACTAAGCATGGCTTAGTTGGTGCTGACCAAATGGTGTTAAGAGATCAAGGTTGGGCTTAACATTTAAGGCCAAGTACAAAATAACTTCATTGAACAATGGCTCCATGATGCCTATGGACTTTTGTAATGAGGAATTCAAAAGCCCATATAATAGGAATTCAAAAGCCCGTATAATATTTTGGAATAAGTATCTCAAAAGCCTGTACGTTGTTTTGGAAGAAGACATTTGAAAGTCCATGTCACATGATCAAAGCAAGTAAAAGAATGGGCCATAGATATGTGTGACAGCCATTAAGCATGTTAATGTATGAGATAGGTAATCCTCTTAGTTCATAGTCCTATGTTCATATGTAGTTAGCAAGATAGTGGTTATGCATATGAACATTAGTTTAGACTGAAGCCCATATGATTATATAAAATCGTGACAAGCTTTGTGTTTAAAGAGCTTTATCATATGCATGTCTAGTCCAATAATGTCCAAAGTGCACACTCAAGGTAATAGGCATATTCAATTCCTTAACTACATAATTTTGTCATGATTACAATCAAATCAAGTTTTTTCCCAATTAAATTTAGGGTTACAATTAGAAAAATGATTCCCCTTTCCCCTGGCCTCTAGGTCTGTATTTATAAGGGTATAGGACTTTGACATCGCTGCTTTATGCCCCCGTCAGCATTTAACGTCAACAGCCATCTTAATGGCACCCGGCTTCATACTTCATCTTCGTCCATCTTCAGTATACATAAACTTACGGCATCATTCCTGTCTCTATTCTTTTTGTTGACATTAATAACATCTATTATCAATGTTGCATTTTTGACTTGCAATGTCCTTTAATGATTGATGAAGAGCGATATCACCAAGGCCAACATGGATAATTATCATTTCTAAAGAAATACGATAATACTAAGAGATGACATTAATTGGAAGCGCCAATAGCGATGAATGGCACTGATAATAAGTGGCACTAATAGCATGCAGCATTGATAATAAGTAGCATTGATAACAGGTGACAATAGTAAAAAGCAGCAGTAATAACAAATGGCGTTGATACTAAGCAGCATTGATAATAGATTATATCAATGTAAAAGCGGCATTGATATAATGTGGTATCGAGAAGAGGTGATATTGATAAGGTGCAGCAGTGATATGATGCGGTATTGAGAAGAGGCGATATTAGAAAGAAGTGGTATTCGTTTATTGACATTAATCTTGGCATCGATCAATCATACGACCTTTTTTGCTAGTATATTGCGACTTGCGGTATTAATGACCTTTATACTCCTCTTATGGGCTATGGTCTCATAATTCCAATATAATTTTAAGGTCGTGATGTTGTTATTTTTCAATGTTAATGATATGCGATATCAACGAAGTGTGACATCAATAAGATGCGTTATTGACGATAAAAGAGGCTTCATTAATGATGCTTTTCGACGTCATCATAAACTAAGAACTTCATGGTGGCTATTGCCCACTTATGAGTGTCAATATTCATTTGTAAAACCTTAAGCATGCTCTTTTACCTTCCTCGTACCATCTTGGGTTTTGACACCCCACTTCTACATCTCCGATGTTACTTTATTGCTATGTGAAGCCCTTGAATCTTAAGGTCGTATAGTTCGTTGATGTGGCCTCTGACATTACCCACTTTCAATCCAATATTATATTATACTTAAAAATTACGTGGATAACACTAATCAAAAATATTTGGCAGAAAATCTTTTATAAATTAAATCTAGGGGTTGGCCATGTTATGCATGTACGTATGTCTAAAATAGTTTCAACATAAAATTATATGTTAAAGAAGAGGAGGAGGTAGAGTCATAACTTTTACAACTCAAGGTTAGGAAAGTGAATTGCATGTGATTCTATGAATAAGACCATAAGCATCCATTCACTTTTCACAGTAAAAATTCAACCAGAAAACATCATTAAACTTTATGGTTGACATCACACACCAACTACCGAGTAAGGAAAGTAGTTCCAAGGAGAAGGCTTCGATGGTTCATAATACAAATACCAACATGATTATCGTATATGGTTTAATTTCATTTTCATTGGAAATATTGGTGTATATATATGTTTTATTTTTCACCAACAAAAAAATTATTTATATTGCAATATTTTGTTTTTTGAACACATATATCTCGTATAGTTTTGATTTTTGATTTTATTATCTATTAAATAGAATGGAAGATTTTAGCTTAATGATTAAAAAGAATCTTCGAATTTTATTTGTAGATAGTTTTATAAAACAATCATCAACTTTAGTAAAATATTTTTTGTTTATTTAATTCTAATAATACTTATCTTGTGATAATAATAAAATAATAAAAAATCATTGTATATAAGTGTAATCTTTTAGCTGGGTTTTGTAAATTTATTTGTAGCTACATTAGTTAAATACCCAAGACTGCATTGATATATGTGTGCGTGCATGGGGTTTTATTAAATGGATGTTCTAGCACCGCTTTTAAGTAATTTGAATTTTGAGAGTGGATGATTAAAGGTCTTTCCTTATGTAACCTAAACAAATTAGGTTGTGTAATTTAAACATATTAAGTTATGTAACTTAAAGTGGTGATTATCTTTAAATTAGTATGTATAAGTAAATTGATCCTAAAACAATGGAAGCTAGATCATAAAATTATACATACATATGTATGTATGTATGTATGTATCTATGTATGTGTTTAAACATAATTTTCATGACCTAGCTTCCTTTGATTTAGGATCAATTTACTTAACACATACTAATTTAATGTTACTCATACATACATACATATATATGTATGTATGTATGTACGTACGTACGTACGTACGTGTTTGTTGTGTGTATTATGGATTGGTTCTTTATTAATAATGTAAAAACACAATATAGGATTCTTCCCTGTGAAAAACCTTACAAATACAGTAAGAAAACGAGCATAACACCCTTTACTATACAAAGGTGTATAATGGTCTATGCATTACTTCATACAAAAAACAAATACATTCGTTAACACTCCACCGCATTGCTTAATATTTCTACATGAACCAGCCCATTTGCGACTTTTTAATACCCTATTATCTACAGCTAGTGCCGCCATAAGAGAGACCTAGACCATGATCATTTAGGTCTATCCCCATCTCCAAAGTACTTCTAGTTCCTTCCTCGCTAGTTCTTGAGATCCCCTTTTGATGATATGCAGTTGAACATAAATTGTTATCAATTTCCCTTTCTACTCAACCTTAATAGCTTTCCACTCAAAAATTCACCTATTCCACTCTCCCTAGATGTAACAGGTAGTCATGATCTCTGCCGTGAAGGCAACATCCTAGATCTTGCTTTCGGTAGGAAGGGACCCAATAAAGTACCGCAACACCCATTAGCCCTCCCGGCACCTCATACTTATAGCTGGAGTTTTTGCTTCATCGCATCCCACCGATAAGTATTGAATTCACAGTAGATGATCCTTGCTCTCCCGTCCTTTATTGCAAAGCATGCAAGTACCATTTAGTTGCGTTCCCTAATTATTTAATTTATCAAGTGTTGGTAATTGCTTCATATATGCTAGATATTACAATGCGCCATTTACCTTAATGTTGTTTTATGCCAAACTTTGTCAACTCCAATCTATTATTTTGTTATCGACTATTGTCTCGTGTTTTTGAGAAATGAAACTTGGTTCTCCCACATATTTTTGATGAATCAACATTACATTTAGAGGATACTTTAACTTTTGTATGAGTGGTGCAACTTTCCTTGTTTTAGTAAGCCATTCAGGATGAATATTATAATCATGCATAATATCAATTACCATATAAATCGAAAATGATATTCAATTATATCGTATTCCATCCTAATAGATCTACTAGAGATTTATGGTTGATCGAAGGATCAAACCACAATGATGTTATTTATCCATTCATAATAAGTATGGCCAATATTTTGCATTCAGTTTCTCTTTCTCTAAGAATATCCTTCATTGTTCCTGAATAGCTGTTAACAATAGAGGGAACAAATTATTTTTGTTAGAATAATCCTTATCGGCTATCCAATTTGATCATAAGCATATTTTGGTTAACAAAGACTATAGCATTTCAATAACTATAGCACCCTTAACTTTGATTAACATTATTTAAGGTATTTAATTTGATAATAAAATAAAATAATGCAAGTGGATAAGAAGACTTGGATTTTATGATTATAATAGATTATGCCTTAACTAATGAATTAATAAGAGTGTTTAGAGCAATAATAAGAAGGAGGATTTATTTGAAGGGGAAAATAGGAGAAAGCTTCATTTACTTAACATATACCTTTCATTCCCATTTCCTCCCTCACATCCATTCGTACAAACTAAAGAATATGGAAGATCGGCCATTGTTAGGAGCTTTAAGAAGAAAGAAAAGCTGGGAAATAAAAGAGAAATCTTAAAGAAACCAAATCAACACTCAAATCTTAAGACTCATTATCGAATCAAGGTGAATAATAATAACCCTTTTCAAGTTTGCTTATTTATTTTTGGTTTTCTAAATAAATCTGAATCTTATATGTATTATTACGCCAGGATGTGAATAATTGATGATTATATATTTATAAATGATTTATTGAATTTACTTATGAAATTAATTAATAGGTTTAAGTGTGAAAACCTATTATATGACAACCAAATGACCTAAAATTTTGATATGATGTTAAAAACGTTATTTTAGAAGTGGATTTTTAATTTCATAATTTTTCGACCAGGTATGAATATTTTCTAAATTTCCTAAGTGTGGAAAATGGTTTATTTTGGGTTTTAATTACCAAAAATAGTTAAATAATGTTTTTGGCTTTGAAATTTTTATTTGGTAAACAATATGATGAATCTAACTTATTTTGACTTCTGGGAACTTTTCTCATGTTTATTATTTATTAAGAATTTATTAAGCTAGAAAAGCCAAATAATTATATTAAAATATTAATATAAAATTATGGTTTGCAAAAATATTTTGGGAACATAATTTCTAGTCCATAGCAGATTTCTAGAAAGAAAAATTGTAAAGTATGTTCCAACCAATAACAATTTGACAATGAATAGGAGTTGGTAAAAAGAAATTACTTTATATAGCAAATTACAGTTTCTATAATAATTACGGGAAATGTCATTGCCATTGTCATTGATGCCATATCCTATATATGTCACATATATGCTTTTTAATGTCATCCAATGGCTATACATACGATGTCAACCCAGATTGGTATGGAATGAATCAACATTGGTTGAAGTGAGAAGTATAAGCTTAATGACAACATTGATGCTTGGCTATCCACGTGTCTTCTATGATGCGTGCTTTTATGCCACATATTTTATACCAACACCTTATACTATGATGTTACACCTACTTATGTTGGCAATAATAGTTATGGGGATAATGATGCCACATATATTCATTATCAATCTATAAGGCAACAATGCCGACAATATATAATGGACTGTGTTACTACATTGAATCCACTTAGCATGGTTACGAAATTGTTTTCTTTAAGCCCGTTATGATGCCTAGCATTAATTTCGACATAGCTATGTTATTAAGTTTTAAAGTTTTATATTGTGCAAACCCATAACTATGCCGCTTATATTTGGCGATCTATATGTATTTATGATATGCGATGTGAATGGTCTTGGCCTTTGCTTTATAAATTAGATTATTAGCATGATTTTGATATAAAGGATGTGACAATCCCATAGCAACTATATCAATGCCACATTTTAATCAATTTAATGGTTTTATTATATATGGCTTCATAGCCTATGATTTTAAGGTGCGATAACCTCCAAATGACTTTGAAATTCATCATTGCTACTTTATAAAAGCATATATTTATTGGCATAATATTTTGGATAAAGTAAAGGGCGATAGTTTCTTTTTTAAGTATTATTTCAAAGGATAAATCGTTTATAAAGAAATTGCTTTCGAGGAAATAAAAAGGGTATTTTGCCCATAATTTTACCTAAGCGATTATTCTTATCATTGTTCGATAAATAGTGATAGGATGAATTGACTTAGAGATTAGGAAACCAAACGGCACTGGTGTAGGGTCACGTTCTATAATTAAGTTGTTTTCCCTTTTCTGATATTAGTCCACAATACTAGTATGTCAGGCTCCGTCAAGGGTGAGACTAAAAGTAGGTTTACACATAGAAAGGAATACATAAAGTTGAGATAGGGTATTGGTTGGCCAGCAATCCTTTAGGATCAAAGAGCCCCTAGGAATAGTAAGTTTCAAACAAACCGTCATGTTTCCTTCTAATGGAAAGTTGTATAATTTTGGCGTATTCGATATGCCCGAGTCAGCAATGTAGGTTTGTAGTCACGCTGGAAAAACTATAATGTTGGGGCAGATGGTCCATTTATTTAGACGGACTGGTTATGACTACCCAGGTTATATGCATGCATACAATTGTTTATATTATTTAGTTCAACCACTGTGGTTGCAGGTGCTTTGTTTATAAAAGACATATTTTTAGAGGATACTAGTAAGGAGAAAACTCATCGTACTCCATGGCATTATCTCACAAGATATCTGTTAATTGAGATGGCATATTATTATTCATACCAGACATTCTGTCTGACCTGAAGTCTTTGTTTTTCCCTTTTAACTCTCGGGTACTCAATTGAGTAGTTCCAGAGTAAGGTTTCCAAGTTATTTAGGTTTGGTGAATAAAGCTTCCAAAGATGTGCATGAGACAGAGCTACCTATATTGGTGTCTATTAGTGTCTATTATATTATCACTCTGTTTAAATGTATATAATGGCAGAAGTTGTATCTGTCTAGTAGTTAACTCTGATCAATCAATAGGGTATCTTCATCTGTCGCTCTTAGAGTATTTTTTTAATAATTATATTTTATCTGAACCTAGGCAACATTTTAGGATTATATACTGAATATGGAAATTAATTAATGAAATCTATGTTTTCAAAAAATTTCGTATTCCTGTACTTTAATGCTAGTGATACTGTTAACTGATATCATTCTATCACTGGAGAATAATACTATTGAATATTACAGCATCAACAATGCTTGTTTTTGGGCCTTAGAATGCAGGATGTAGCAATTTGCTATCAGAGAATAAGTTTATGTAAAACTAAAAGAATTTTGAATTTAAATGAGTTTTGAAAACGTAGTCATAATGAATTAAAGAATGAGATTAGGATATTGGATAACGCTATAGTAACTTACTTGTACTTGCTACATAGAAGTATATGTCTTACCTCTATTCTTCCCTCTCTCTTAAACCATTCTTTCATATTTTACCAAGGTTAGAATACAAATTTAAGGAAAGTAAGATATAGAGGCAAGGAATGGAAGAGTGAAACTCGATGGAGAAAGCACCACAACTAATGGAAATGTCAGACCCGATACTGGAAGAAATCTGGATCGTCAAACAGCCGCTACTTTAAGTGCTGGAACACCACCAATAGATATGGGAGCCATGTACTGGTTTTTCGTTAACATGATGCAAGCTGGAGTTACATTTGGATTAGTTGGTGGTAATGCGGTAGGAGCAAATCCTGAAGTTCTGGTTGTCAACAACTATGCTGTTTTGAGTCAGGATTATCCAAGACATAGGCGAAAGCCATTCATTAGAAATGAGGATGCAATCGAATTAGAGACCCGGTTGCTTCATTGTGAAAATATTTTTGCTGATCTAGGCCTGCATGACAAGCTGAAGAGAAGATTGGCATCGGGGTAATTGCAAGTAGCTAAATTATATTGGGGGAATAGTGTAATAGTTGGAGTACCAGAGGAAACTTTAACTTGGGATGAGTCTAAAAGGAAGTTTGAGGAGAAATCTTGTTAGAAATAGCCAAGTCAACTTTGTTTAGGAAGTTTGCTAAGTTAGTACAAGAAGACAGAACCGTGTTGGAGTATGCAACAAGGTTTGCGGAGTTATCCAGATATTGATATGCTATTGTTCACACAGTGATTAAGAAAAATTAAAAGTTCATCCGTGGAATGTAACCAAAGCTCGCTTGAGTAACACTACCACATCTTAGAGACCCTTATGATGTAGTAGTGGAGATAACATTGAGAAACAAAGAGATGCTTATGTTGTTTACTTATAACAAGTCGGCAGAGGCTTAAGGTGGTCGAAGTCAAAAAAGAAAGTACTTTCAGAAAAAGGAAGCTCGAAAAGGTGGAGCTTCCAATAAAGGAAATGCGGATGTTGTTTGCTGTAAGTGTGACAAGAAGGGCACTTCGCCAAAAAATGTCATTTTAGTGATGGAAAGAAGGTCGTTGGAATGGAGAAAATCAAATGCTTTAACCATGACCAGATTGAGCATTACAAGCATCAGTGCTGAGAACTAGCTAAGGTTGAGAAAGCAAAAGTTTTTGCTCTAGAACCGTCAGATTTTAGACCGATTGCGGAGGAAAAAGTAAAGTCAATAATGGGAGGTAAGATTTTGATCATGGCATATCTGATGGAGTATCTTTTGATACTGGTGCATCACATTCGTTTATATCTCATTGCTTGGTGGATAAGCTAAGTTTAGAATCATTGTACCTTGTTACGTCCTTAAAGGTTGTGAATTTGATAGGAGGGTGTGGAACTCTTGGGATGAGATGTGACCATTTAGAGTTTGAGTTTTTAGGTCTATATTTGCATGTAGTTTGATGTGTTTGATCTTATAGGCTTTGGAATTATATTGGGTATGGATTGGTTAAGCAAATATGATGCTAGGGTATTGTGCCAAGATAGGGAAATATCACTAAGATACCCTAATAGCGCGATCGAATTATATACTCGGCAAAGAACCCGAATTTTTATGCGTTTGTTTTATTTGATGCAATGGAAGAGGAAGGGGAGTTGAATCAAGTTTTTATCATTAGATAATTTGCAGAGGTATTTGAGCCTGTTACAGGACTATCGCCGAAACAAGTTATAGAGTTGCGAATAGATCTTATACCTGGAGATGAACCTGTAAGTAGACTGCCTAATAGAATGACAGCTACGGAGATGAAGGAATTAAATGTGCAACTGGTGGATTAGAAGGAAAGAGTTTCATTAGACCAAGCAGCTCGCCTTAGGGAGTAGCCACGACATTCATGAAGAAACTGGACGAATAATTAAGATTATGTATAGATTATCGTAAGTTGAATGGAAAGACAATTATAGATATCCTTTACCAAAGAATAGATGATTTATTTAATTAGTTGAGTGGAGCCTAAGTATTTTACCAGTTGGATTTGGCGATAGGATTAAATCAATTGAGAGTGGTTAAGGATAGTATTCCTCGTATGTCATTTGAAAAAAGATATGGTTCATACAAGTGGTTAGTAATGCCATTCGGATTAACAAATGTGCAAGGCTTCTTTGTGGACTTGATGAACCAGATCTTCTAAGATCATTTGGATAGGTTCATGTTAGTATTTATAGATGACATCTTGATATATTCTAAGAATGGGTAAGATCATGAGAACCATCTTAGAATAATGCTTGAGACGTTGAGCAACATCAATTAAATGCGAATTTTTCAAAATGTCATTCTTGGAGAAGAAGTAAAGTACATTGGTCATGTAGTATAAGAAAAAGAATTGTGAATAGATCCAACTAAGATTGATGCTATTAGTAATTGGAAAAGACCAAGATGGTGACCGAGATAAAGAGCTCCCTTGGATTAGCTGTTATTACCAGAGATTCATCAAGGATTTCTCTCGTATAGCAGCACCATTGACTAAACTAACAAGGAAGGATGTGAAGTATGTTTGGACTGATAAATTTGAGGAGGCTAAAGCTAAAACATTTGTTGACCAATATTCCCATGTTAGTTATTCCAGATGGTAATCATGATTTGGTGGTGTATACAGATGCGTGTGGAACACAATTAGGAGCTGTATTGATGCAAAGAGGTAAAGTGATTGCATACACTTCTCGATAGCTTAGAACATATAAAGTTAGGTATTCGAATCATGATTTGGAGTTGTAGCTGTAATATTTGCTTTGAAGAGTGGAGACACTATTGTTAGGAGAAAGATTCGAGTTGTATACGGACCATAAGTCATTTGGGTATTATTTTCTCAAAAGGAGTTGAATATTAGACAACAGAGATTTCAGGAGTTTTCAGCAGCTTATGATTTTGGTATTGAGTATACACCAAGGAAAGGAAATATAGTTATTGAGCACCAAGCAGAAAGCATCAAAATGTGGTACTACCAATGTTAGCGGAGTGGAAAGATTTAGAAGCATTGACTAATTGTAGTGTTCAAATAAGGTTGGCGGCTTGTTCTAGCCAGAATATTACAATGATATCTTATTTAGAAGTTCAAACAGTATTGATTGAGAGGATTGCTTCTAAGCAGAGAGGTGATCCGTGGTCAGCTGAACGAATTAGAAGATTGGAAGATGGAACTACGATGATGATTTAAAAGATTTTTTATCTTGACCATAATTGATGGTTGACGAAGAAGGGGCGATTGTATGTCTCTGATGTGGAAGATCTGAGGAAAGAAGCTCTTAGGGAGTGTCATCAATCAAACTTTACTATTCAACCAGTAGGAACTAAGATATATTAGGATATGAAGAGAAGTTTCTTCTAGGAAGGTATGGAAAGGGATGCAGGCTTATGGGTAAATCAATGTTTAAATTGCCAACAAGTGAAAGCCAAACATCAAAAGCAAAGTGAATTGCTTCTTCCTTTAGATATAACAGTTTGGAAATAGGATTCTATATCCATAGGTTTTAATAGTAGATAGACCGACCAAAAGTGCACATTTCATTCCCATTAACTCAACAAGGACGACATCTATTTTAGCTTAGTCATTTATGAAGAATAGTGTTAGACTACATGGGATTCTTGGAAATTTAGTGAGGGATAGGGATACCTTATTCACCAGCGAATTCTTGAAGAGTCTACAAGAGTTTTTGGGCACTAAGCTCAATATGAGTACCGCTTACCATCCACGGACAGATAGGTAAATGGAAAGAGTTAATAAGATCTTGCAAGATTTGTTAAGAGCTTATGTGTTATATTTTGGAGGATTGGGGGAAGACCATCTATACTTAGTCAAATTTACCTATAATAATAGTTGTCAATACAGTGTAGGGATGACATGTTTTGAAGCGTTGTATAGGAGGCCATGCTAATCACATGTATGTTGGTTAGAGATTGGAGATGCACTGATTTTCGGTCCATATTTAGTAAGAGAAGCGATAGAAAATTTTGAATTAATCCAGGCAAGAATTAAGGATGCTCAGCCGAGGTATAAAAGTTATGTTGTAAGAGACGTAAGGATTTGGTGTTCTCGATTGGAGACCATATTTTTGTTAGGATATCACCAATGAAGGTTGTAATTCGATTTGGGAAGTCAGGGAAATTGATACCTAGTATGTTGGACCATTTCCTGTTATAGAAATAACATGTAAACTCGCTTATCGAATAGAGTTACTTAGCAGTTTGGCAGGTGTTCATAATGTTTTTCATGTTTCTCATCTTAGAAAGTATGTTCGTGATCTAGAAATTACTGTTACCCTATTACATTGGAATATTTAGTGGTGGACCTATTTATTAAATAACCAGTTCATATCATGGCTAAGGATGAGATGAACTAAGGAACAAGAAGGTTAGATTATTAAAGGTCTAGTAGAGTGACAATGAGAGAGACTATACTTAGGAGATAGAGAACATGATTAAAGATACTTACCCTGACTTATTTTGATGGTATGTTTCTATGTCTATGATTTTGTTTGATGTTATGTACCTTATCATAGCTTTGAGGATGAAATTCTTTAACAAAGGGAGTCTACAACACCCCTAATTTTGATTAACATTATTTAAGGCATATGTTAGTGTAGAATTTTGTCTATACCAACACCATGAGGTCCGAAGGTCTAGCTCCAGACGTTGGTTTGATTTTAGGTTCTAGATATAAGAATATCGAGAGGAGATATTGTATTGCCAGAAGTATTACACATTGACCTACTAAGATAGGACGAGGAGTGGAAAGGAAGTGAAGTGCTAAAAGTAAATAATAACGAGATTTTTAAAGTGGTTTGGGCTGAAAGTTCCTACGTCCACTATCCTTTCCTTATTAAGTTGCTTTTAATACAACCGAGAGGTTTATTAAATTGAATCTAAGCATTTTCTTCATTAACAAGTTTTTGATTAGATCTCTAATACTAAAATACTATCTAGTTTTTGTTCGTTATCTACCAAAAGATCTTTTATGCCTTAGGATTGCTACCTATTTATTATCGATAAGCTATGACACTATTAGTTGAACGCCTTCTCTTTGGACTGATGATCTAGCTTGCCATGAGCAGTCTTGATTTTAACGCTCGTTGGCATCTGGTTGAGTTCAACTTGATGTGGATTAATAACGTTATGCTTTTATATTCATATAGCTTTTGGATATCTTCTATTTATCTTGACCGTTGGTCTCAGCATAGGCTATCTATGCCATTGATTATTGTTGTTAGTTAAATTGCTTTGGGCTCCGGCTACTGATGCTCTCAGTTAGGCTTCTTGCCTCAGCTAAATAATGATCTTGGCCCGAGTAAACACATGGATTCATGCTCATAGAGGGCGTGCTCTCGTTAGAAACTGGAAGATAGGTCTTGAAACTAAAACTAAAAAACTTTTCCTTGTGAACATTAGCAATCTGTACGTTGTAGAAATTATAATGTAACACAAGATCTTCAAAGTTCACCTTATATAATTGAAATAGGGTGTACTTTGGAAAGAATATTGAAATATCTGGTTCAATTCTTAGCTTGTCTATTCCGTTCCTACCACGAAGCTAACTCTAGACCTTCGGGAACATTGCTCCACTTATGTTACCCATAAAGACTAACTTTATCGAGAGGGTTTTGAAAACAATTTGAAATCAGTGGCTAGAGGCAAAGGCTCAGCGGTTGTCCTGGCCATGTGATGAGTAATTAATGGTTTTAAAAACTAAAGGGATAAAACTTTAACTTAGACCATGAGGTTAAAACTTTTGAAATCATATTTTCCACTTGAAGCTATCTATGCAAGATGGTACATGAAGTGGTTTGGACGTTGAAACTGTTATGGTGTCGAAAGAAAAAAATCTGATTTGACAACTTAAGGTCAAAACTTTTGGAAATCAAGCTTAATATTTGAAGTCATCTAGACTAAGTGACAAGCGAAACTGTTATGGTGCCAAAAGGAAAAATCTAATTTGAGAATGTAAGTTGAAAACTTTTTCAAAAACGATGTTTGTCATTTAAAGCCATCTAAGCTAAATTGTAAGCAAAACTGTATCAGTGCCGAAAGGCAAAATTTGATTTGATACCATGAGATCAATTTTTTATTCAAAAATGATGTTTGTCATTTCAACGCATCTAGGCTAAATGGTAAGTGAAACTGTTACGGCGCCGAAAGGAAAAATCTAATTTGGGACCATGAGGCCAAAACTTTTGAAAATAATGATAAGCAATCTGGACAAAGTGGTAAGCAAAACTATTACGGTACCGAAAGAAAAAAAACTTGATTTGAGACCATCGGGTCAAAACTTTTGGAAATCGTGCTTGATACTCGTAGTCATCTAGACTAAGTGACAGGCGAAACTGTTATGGTGCCGAAAGGAAAAATATGATTTGAGACCGTGAGGTCTTTTGAAAACCGTACTTCACAGTTGTTGTCATTTAAACTAAGTGACAAGCGAAAATATCACCATGCTAAAAAGAAAAATATGATTTGAGACCATGAGGTCAAATTTTTTGGAAAACATGCTTAACACTTGATGTTATTTAAAATAAGTGACGAGCGAAACTGTTGCGGTGCCAAAAGGCAAAATCTAACTCGGGACCGTAAGGTTTAGGAGATTCCTGATTTGTGGGAACTAAAGGAAAGTCAAGGTGTTGGTCCTAAAATGATAGGTCATGCTTTTGCCTCAAATTCTTTTAGCAACTGTCTCAATTTTAATGGCCTTTCTGAAAAGCGCATTCATTTTCTCTGCTCTAGGATGATTTATATTCTAATTCTTCCCTGTTTGATGTATGGTTAGTATCTAGGTGACTAGATAATCTCCATCGATGATCCTTGGGTTTTAATAAACCTTTTTTGTCCTCCTCTTTCTTCTTTCTCACAATATTAACAATAGCTATAATCGCCATTGGAGCTAAGAAACCTTCATGAATTACTACAAACTCTCGATTAAACCAGTAAGTTCTTTGCCTTTTCTCTTTTTATATATATCAGCTTATATTGCCGCTATGACTATTTGTACGGATCCCTAATTTTCGAATTCATGAAAAACTCGATTTTGTTTCCTGTTACTATGCCAATGAGGCTTTGTACGACTATTTAATCCATGACATCTATTACCTAGTGGATTAGGATTTTCGTCCTTAGATTATGTTTACGTTGCCTTATGTCAATAATTGTTTTGGTTCTTAGAGAGATCTTGGGTCTTCGAGTTTGGGCTGTAAGTTCTAAATTTGGATCCAAAACCTTCTTTCTTGGGTCATAAGGTATTAAACTTTTATATTAGGAATTCTTAGGATCTTTTTGAATAGTTAACCCAATATTGATTCTTTTAAGCTTTGCAATGGACAAATTGATAAATGACTAGAGGGATCTAGAGAGTTGGATTAGTTATTATAGGATCGAAGGGGTTGAGTTTATGCCTCCCACTCATGAAGATGACCAGAGTAAACCCCCCGAAGGGTCCTTAACTTAAACTTTGGAGCATTTGGGTAACACCTCACCTCTATACCGATACTATCCAAGAGTAGTATAGAGTAATACTGTCAGATAATACAGAGATTGAGGTTATATGGGGGTACGCACTAATACTGTCAGATAATACAAAGATTGAGGTTATATAGGGGTACGCACGTGAATATTCCCTTGGACCAATACTGGTACTTTTTGAAAACATATGATAAATAACTAATCTATATGTGCACAATATCGATACAAAGCAATAGGCATGTATGCCTCCAGGAAAGAACAGTATGGTAAAATAAAAGAGAACAAAGAGTCAATTACAGAGATAACATATAATATATAGAACACATTAATGTTATAAGGACACAATACAACTCAACGTCAATTATATAAACAGACAATGAATCCGATATCATATACAATCCTAATATTGTACTCCTCAAAGTTCAATAAAACACAAGCAGGTCATGTCGTCCCTGTACCTGAAATGTCTTGCACTAACCTGAGTATTATATAAAAAATAAACATATCAGACTCTTAAATTCAATGTTAATGAATATATGGTATTTGGTATATAATGGGTAATAACATAATAATATTATCATGCAAACTCAAATATAATATAATGTAAAACATCACAAAACCCAGTATAAAATATTATTACTCATATTAACAATTTAATATAAATCAAGAATACTAAATACAATGGGTGAATCATCCATATAATAAAACATAATCATAGAAAATGAAATCATCAAGTGAATCGGGAAAACACATAGCAATGCTCTAATACAATGTCATAAAATCATATAATTAATGGATAATGTGAGATAGCACATCGAATCATCCAAACAATATCCAATATCATACAAATCACATAGATAATCCAATATAATCCCAATCAATAATAAAGACTATCTCAATATATCAAATTACCAAACAGTATGGATATAACAGGGACTGACTACACTTTAGACTCAATCGGTCTCTAATCTAATCATCTCACTATAGGAAAGAGACATAAATGCTAATCCACTACACATACATATACCATGAATCTAGTAGGAGATTAACAACGACCAACCACAAGCCCGATCAAGAACATAGTTATACTTGCTAATCGTTGAGTAACCGTTTATTCCTATAGTCTTCAAGGTGTATGTCAATCTATTATACTCACATTCCCTGAACCAGATAGGGAGACTGGCATACGCCTACCGCAAGCCTTCTCTAGGAACCCAGTCTACTCACCTCGACCCATGAGTGTAATCCCTGTCCGAGTGACAATGAATAATCAAATAACATAATGATGTCCCATACCATTGCATGTTATTTGGATAATTATTCAAGGCATAAAATACACTCAGTCCATACTAGATATATCCATGCAACAAGTCCGATGGATAACCAAAATACTGTTACGAAAAGTCTCATACAAGACGGTATCACTAATCCGTTTATTCAATTTTCTGGTAACACACAAATGATTGTCCCAAATCAAATGAAAGGATGTCATCGTCATGTCATCTTAAAATATAACTCAAACCAATATCGACAGTGAATCGCTCATATAATCCTTATCCAATAAATAAGAAAAGAACAATCAGGAAACTAATAAAAATAGATTATTCAAATAGCTATAAATAAACAAATCAATCCTTAATAATAAACCATTCATAATATATAATTTTATATAACAAAATAAATATTAAGAAATGGATAATAAATACATATTCTAGAAGTAAATAAGTAATTATCTAAACTTAGGTATAATTTAATATTCATAACAGATAACTAATTTCCAAATTTATATAGACTTAGTCAATTATTAAATATTTACAATTAACAATAGAAAACTCAATTTAAATTCCTAAAATAGAGTCTAAAGATAAATATTAAATATAAAATTTATTTCATAATTTTATATGATCAAATACCATTATTAAGTAATACGATATTATCCAAAATAATTTAATATATTCAGAATCTAACATACATGTTCATAACACTTTGAAAAACTTTGCTAGTCACTTGAAATTTTCTAAACTATGTGATAACCGAAACTATTTTAGTGCTGAGAGGTAAAATATAATTTGGGACCATGAGATCAAAACCGTCAGAAATCATGCTTGACACTTGAAGTCATATTGGCTAAGTGACAAGCGAAACTGTTACGTTGCCGAAAGACAAATTCTAATTTGAGAACTTAAGGTCAAAACTTTTGGAAATCATGCTTAATACTTGAAGTCATCTAGACTAAGTGACAAGCGAAACTGTTATGGTGTCGAAAGGCAAAATCTAATTTGAGAATTTAAGTTCAAAACTTTTACAAAAAGGATGCTTATCATTTAAGTCCATTTAAGCTAAATTGTAAGCAAAACTATTATAGTGCCGAAAGGCAAAATTAGATTTGAGACCGTGAGATCAACTTTTTTTTTCAAAAACCGATATTTTTCATTTCAATCCATCCCGGCTAAAAGGTAAGTGAAACTGTTACGGTGCCGAAAGGAAAAATCTAATTTGGGACCATGAGGTCAAAACTTTTGAAAATAATGATTGCCACTTGAAGCTATCTAGGCAAAGTAGTAAGCAAAACTATTACGGTACCAAAAGAAAAACCCTGATTTAAGACCATTAGGTCAGAACTTTTGGAAATCGTGCTTGATACTAGTAGTCGTCTAGACTAAGTGACAAGCGAAACTATTATGGTGTCGAAAGGAAAAATAGGATTTGAGACCGTGAGGTCTTTCGAAAATCATACTCGACACGTGATGTCATTTAGACTGTGACAAGCGAAACTTTCATGGTGCCGAAAAGCAAAATCTGATTTGAGACCATGAGGTCAAAACTTTTGAAAATCATGCTTGACACTTGATGTTAGTTAAAAAAGGTGAAAAGAGAAACTATTGCAGTGCCAAAAGGCAAAATCTAACTCAGGACCGTAAGGTCTAGGAGATTCCTGACTTGTGGGAACTTAAGGAAAGTCAAGGTGTTGGTCCTGAAAGGATAGGTCATGCTTTTTCATAAAATTTCTCTACCAACTGTCTCAATTTTGTTGGCCTTTTCGAAAAGCGCTAATTTTCTCTGCTCTAGGATGATTTATATTCTAATTCTTCCATGTTTCATCTACGGTTAGTATCTAGGTGACTAGATAATCTCCACCGATGATCCTAGGGTATTAATAAACCTTTTCTTGCCTCCTCTTTCTTCTTACTCACAATATTAACAATAGCTATAATCGCCATTAGAGCTAAGAAACCTTCATGAATTACTACAAACTTTCGATTAAAAACCAGTAAGTTTTTTGCCTTTTCTCTTTTTTATATATATCAGCTTATATTGCCGCTATGACTATTTGTATGCATCCCTCGTTTTCGAATTCACGACAAACTCGTTTTTGTTTTCTGTTACTATGCCAATGATAGATTTTGGTTTGGGGCTTTGCTCGACTATTTAATTCATAACATCTATTACTTGGTAGTTTAGGGTTTTCATCCTTAGATTGACTTTTCATTGCCCTATGTCGATAACTGTTTTGGTTCCTTGAGAAATCTTGGGTCTTCTAGTTTGGGCTGCAAGTTCTAAATTTGGATCCAAATCCTTTTTTCTTGGGTCATAAGGTATTAAACTTTTCCATTAGTAATTCTAAGGATCTTGTTGAATAGTTAACCTAATACTGATTCTTTTAAGCTTTGCAGTGGAAAAACTGATAATTGACCAGAGGGATCTAGAGAATTGGATTAGTTATTATGGGATCAAGGGGGGATTTTATGCCTCCTACACATGAAGATGACTAGAGTAAGCACCCCGAAGGGTTCTTTACTTAGACTTTGGAGCATTTGTGTAACATCCCACCTATATACTGATACTATCCAAGAGTAGTATAGAGTAATACTGTCAGATAATATGGAGATTGAGGCTATATGGGGTATGCATGTGAATATTTCCATGGAACAATACTGGTACATTTCAAAAACATCTAATAAATAACTAATCTGTACGTGCATAGTATCAGTACAAAGCACTAGACACGTATGCCTCTAGGAAAGAACAATACATAATATACAGTAAAATAACAAAGAACAAAGAGTCAATTACAGCGATAACATATAATACATAGAATACATTAATGTTATAAGAATACAATATAACTCAGTGTCAATTTTTTATATATATATAATGAATCTGATATCATATAAAATCCTAATACTGTACTCCTCAAAGCTCGGTAAAACATAAGTTAGTCATGTCGTCCCTGTAACTGAAATGTCTCAGACTAACCCGAGTATTATATAAATAATAAATGGGTCAAACTCTATCTAAATCCAATGTCAATGAATATACGGTATTCGGTATATACTGGGTAATAACATAATAATGCTACCATGCAAACTCAAATATCATATAACATAAAACATCACCAAACCCAGTAGAAAATGTCATTACTCATATAAACAATTCAATATAAATCAAGAATACTACATACAATGGGTGAATCATTCATACAATAAAACATCATCGTAGAAAATGAAATCATCAAGTGAATCGGGCAAACACATAGCAATGCTCTAATACAATGTCATAAAATCATATAATTAATGGATAATGTGAGATGGCAGATCAAATCATCCAAACAATATCCAATATCATACAAATCAAAAATATAATCCAATATAATCTAAATCAATAATAAAGGCTATCTCAATATATCGATCACCAAACGGTATGGATATAGCGAGGGCTGACTACATTTTAAACTCAATCGGTCTCTAATCTAATCAACTCATTGTAGGAAAGAAACATATATGCCAATCCACTACACATACATATACCATGAATCTAATGGGAGACTAACAACTGCCTGCCACAATCCAGATCAGGAACACAGTTCTACTTGCTAACCGTAGAGTAACCATCTATTCCTCCAGTCTTCAAGGTATATGTCAATCTACTTTACAGATACACCTTGAACCAAATAGGGAGATCGACATCCACCTACCGCAAGCCTACTCCAGGAACCCAAGTTACTCGCCTACCGTAGAGTAAGCGTCTATTCCTATATTCTTGTTACCGACAACGTGACCCCATCCACTAGTGGCTCGTACACGCGTAGCCCGATCATGACCCTACTTTGCGCCTAATGGTAACAGACTGCTGGCCAAAGCGACATAAAGGGCTGTGGGCAACAACCCATCTATGAATACTAATGCTGTGGTGCACATCAAAGGGACATATAACTATGGTGTTGCTGATCTATGGCGCAAACCCACGATCAGGCCACCAGGGTGGATACTGGCAAATATGGTTCACTCTCGAAAAATAAAGGAAGCTGAACACAATGTGGATTGTTATGTAGTACTCATATCCTATCGCTATTCGTATCTCTAATAATAAGCCGACACATAACTCTCGTACTGATATCTATCAATAAGATACTCCTCACCAAGTATCACATGAACCCATGAGTGTATTCCCCATCCAAGTGACATTTACTTTTGTGTCCCATACTATCGCATGTTATTTGGATGATTATTCAAGGCTCATAAAATACACTCAACTCATATTGGATATGTCTATGTGACGAGTCCGATGGATAACCAGCATAGTGTTACTGAAAGTCTCATACCATACGGTATCACTAATCCATGTATTAAATTTTTTGGGCAAACATAAATGACTCTTAGAAATCAAATAGAAGGAAGTCATCGCCCGTATGATCTTAAAATATAAATCAAACCAATATCGACAGTGAATCACTCATATAATCCTTGTTCAATAAATAGTAAAATGATCAAGAAACTAATAAAAAATAGATTATTTAAATAGATTAAATAAACAAATCAATTCTTAATAATAAACCATTCATAATATATAATTTTATATATCAAAATAAATATTAAGAAATGGATAATAAATACATATTCCAGAAGTAAATAAGTAATTATCTAAACTCAGATATAATATAATACTCACAACAAACAATTAATCACCAAATTTGTATAGACTTAGTCAATTATTAAATATTTACTAATAACATTAGAAAACTCAATTTAAATTCCTAAAAAATATTCTAAAGCTAAATATTAAATATAAAAGTTATTTCATAATGTTATATGATCAATACCATTATTAAGCAATACAATACTATCAAAAAAATTTAATACATTCATAGTCTAATATATACATTCCTAATACTTAGAAATAATATGATCCATTTCATATTATATTTTATAAAAATATCAATATATTCTATTTCCCTTCAATAGAATTCCAAACTTATCATAAGTTACCATATTGATATGAAATAAAGTTTTATAACTAATAGAAAATTATACTTACGTTATAATTATAATATATTTTGTAAATTTAGAAATAGCTAAATTAAATAAAATTTAGTAATTTTTTTATAGATTAGCGTACAAATAATTGTCCAATTTAGTTCACAAACGGACAGAGTTCCGTTTGTATATCGATACATCAAACTATCATAAAATCTCTCAATCAATCCATAACCACATCCAATTTCGCACAGTCAATTCAAATACCAAACTACCAATTCAATTTCATTCAATATCGCAATAAGCAATTAATATCAACTAAATTCATTACAACACCAAAGTGTGAATCAACCATGCAATTCAATCATCAATCAGGATTATATATATATATATATATATAAGCTTAGTAGAACATAGATATAATTGTGAGTTTATATAAAAACTCACCAAATAACGCTCGAACTACCACACCATTAACTAGCTTCATCTCATCCCCATCGTTGACAAAACACAACCACCTATACATCACTGCCCAAATAACACTGACCATGCCTTACTCCTCCACCTACTCATACGTCTATTATCCTTATTGCACAACTTCCTACCTGCGACATCTCCGTTGGCCGCCACCACACTTTTATTTCTTCTAACATGATAGAAGTTGTTATCGCCATAGCTAGAATCAGGCCTTCTGTAAAAAGGACCCACCACAAATCATTGTTGCTGTTATACATATAGTATACCAAAAAAGAGAATAATCAATAATAAACTCATCTCACAAATTTACAAATCAGATTTCCACTACTTTGGAATTCTATATTAGCTATTTTTAACAATAAGTATGTTACAACAACAAACTAACAACTATAGCAATAGTAACTATAGCGATAAATCAAACATTATACTATTTGAGGAAATATTACAACGTAGAAATGAAAACAATATATATATATATCAACCAGAAATCTAACCAGTTGAAGAAGGAAATTTCTTCTGAGGCTTGTCGTAACAATTTCCTTAAGACTTTATTCAAAGTCTCCCAAGATACTATAGACATAAGCTACTCGAGATTGTGATGTGTATGATCCTCTGTGTGATAGGATTGATTATGATTTTAATAAAATGAATATAAAGAAGAGATAATTCAGTTTTAAATTAGGTGAACAAAGTGATCACGTTTCCTCCTTATTTATTGTCGAATTCCTAATGGCTACAACCGTTGAGAAAACTATCATCCTTCCATTTGCAATTGCCAAAAACTATTGCGGTTTGCAATAGTCACGTCTCTTTGTTTGCAACGACTAAAAACTGTTGCGGTTTGCAACAGTCGCGTCTCTTCTTTTGCAACGACCAAAAACTATTGTGGTTTGCAACAGTCGCGTCTCTTCATTTGCAACGGCCAAAAACTGTTGGGTTTGCAACAGTCGTGTCTCTTCATCAGTTTGCAACGGTCACAACCGTTGGAAAATCCGTACCTTTTTAAACACACTTCTGTTTTAAAATCAATCCATTTTTTAGGTATCAAAAATATATGACACATCTCAGTCTTATTAGACTCGCACCCAACCCGGCCCAGTTCGGTCGGTTGAATGGGCGAGCGGCGACGTGCACGTGTGTTAGTCCATGGCCATATAGGTCATCCCTCTCTTACAAAATTACCTGACCCTAATGACTAATATAGGGAATGAGAATACACTATATAAACAAGAAAATGGACTTATTTTTGGCAATGTGGGGTACATGTCATACACTATTTTTGAGAATTCTAACAATCTCCCACATAAATGACGATATATGTCTCCCTCACACAAAGTGTAATATCACACAATTCACATGAAAATAATTCTATATCGAGGATAAGTAGATATTTCACTTTGAACTTTCCCTAGTTAAAACTTATCCGATATACTTGGTTAATCGGTGAATTATTTCATCTTGAACCGTTAGCCGTTATTGTATAAGCAGACAATATCCTTTACAAAACATTATTTCCCTTCACATCCAATCTCTTGGTTGTGTTCATTTTGGTACTGAATAATTTTTGATTTTGCAAGTGTTTTTAGAGAATAAAAGCCTTTAATATTCTCATAGAGCCGACCCAGCTTACACTAACATAGGTGATCATAACCATTAAGAGTATCCTACATTTACCCCACTTGTTATTTTCAAGATATGGTCATCATTAAAAAACATGGTTTTATCCTTTTAATACTTCTGTAGGCAAGCATTTAAATTGTGCACCATAAGAATGGAGTAGGACTAAGTCCAAACAAATGCATTACATCTTGAGTAATTCAGAGCTGGTTTGCCTATTGATCTTAGTCCGTGGGATCTCCAGTCGCTATGATAGGTTTTTGTATAAGATAACGCTTGTTGGTTTAGGCTTTTAAATCCAATCCCCTCGATACATAGTTAATTTTCTCTCTTGATAAACCTTTAGTAAATGGATCTGCTAGGGGATCATTTGTTCACATAATCTATGGAAATAGTTCCATTTGAGGGTAACTGCCTATCCGTGTTATAGCATCGCTGAAGGTGTTGTTACTTTCCATTATACATAAAGTTTTTCGCTCTGCTTAATGCTGCTTGGTTATCATAGTGTACGCATATGGGCGGTACAGGTTTAGGCCTAAATGGAATATCTTTTAAAAAGTGACGAAACCATTCTGCTTCTTCGCCTGCTTTATCTAAAGTAATGAACTCCGATTCCATAGTGGATCGAGCTATGCTTGTTTGTTTAGTAGATTTCTATGACACTGCGGCCCCTGTTAAGGTAAATACATAACCACTCATTGATTTTGATTCCTCTGAATCAGCAATCCAGTTTGCATCACTATATCCTTCTAAGGCGATAGGATATTTTCCATGATGCAAGGAATAATTTGTGGTATTTTCTAAATATCCCAGCACTCTCATTAATGCTTTCTAGTGTTCTTTTCTTGGGTTGCTTGTATACCTACTTAATCGATTTACTACATAAGATATACCTAGTCTTATGAAATTCATGAGATACACGAGACATCCTATTACATGAGAGTATTCCAGTTGTATTACACTCTCATTAGTGTTTTTATGCAGTACTTTCGATGGATTATATGGTGTTCGTACTCCTTTTATTCCAAAATTTTAAAAAAATTCAATCACTTTTTCTACATAATGTGACCGAGATAATTCAATTCCATTAGGTGTTCTTATTATTTTGATTCCAAAAATAACATCTGCAACTCCTAAGTCTTTCATATCGAAATTGTTGATTAACATCTGTTTAGTGGTCTCTATTACTTTAGTATTTGGACCGAAGATTAGCATATCGTCTACGTATTGACAAATCATCATGTATGATTGTCCAAATTGTTTGTAATAAACACACTTATCACATTCATTTATATGAAAACCATTTTTCATCATGACACTATCAAATTTTGCGTGCCATTGTTTTAGAGCTTGTTTTAGTCTGTATAATGATTTGACTAATCTACATACTTTGTTTTCATTCCCTTTGGATATAAATCCCTCATGTTGCTACATGTATATCTCCTCATCGAGATTTCCATTTAAGTATGTCATCTTTACATCCATATCATTATATTATAGATGGATGCAATCGCTATTAACATTCTTATAGAAGTTATTCATGTTACTGGTGAATAGGTATCGAAGAAGCCTACACCTTCTTTTCGACGATATCCTTTGGCTAAAAATCTTGCTTTGTATTTGTCGATGGAGCCATCTGGTTTCAACTTCTTTTCGAAGATCCATTTACAACCAATTGGTTTTATTCCATGTGAAAGATCAACTATTTCCCAAGTTTTATTACTCAGAATTGAATCAATTTCACTTTGGATTGCTTCTTTCTAACATGAGGATTCAGAAGATGAAATTGATTTCTTGTACGTTTGATGTTTGTGTTCTAACATATGTGTAAAAAATTACGAACCAAATGTCTTGGAAGTTCTTGCCCTTAGGCTTCTTCTTGGTTCAACTTTCTCAGTTTCACGATGAGTTTCACGTTCATGTGATTTACTCAATTCTTCTCTTGTCCTTTAGTGGACATTATTTCCTACATTTCTTTTGTGCGAAAACACATCTTCAAAGAATAAGGCATCTCTTGATTCCATGATTGTATTTACATGAAATTAGTTATATCAGACTTGAATACCAAAAATATATAGGCACTACTATTTTGGGATGGCCCTAAATAGTAACAATCTATTGTTTTTGTTGCAAGTTTGACTTTCTTGGGAGGTGGAATTGCAACTTTTGCCAAGCTTGCCCACACTTTGAGATACTTAAAACTTGGTTTGTGTCCTTTCCATAACTCACATGGAATCATTCCTATTTTATTATGAGGAACTTTGTTTAATATGTGATTAGACATATTTAAGGCTTCTCCCTACAAGTTCGTCGATGGGTCGAAAGTTAAGAGCATCGCATTAATCATATCTTTTAATGTTCCGTTCTTTCTCTCGGCTATGCCATTTTGTTATGGTGAATATGGTGCTGTTGTTTGATGAATTATACCATTTTCGGCACAGAATTTTTCAAATGGTGATTCATATTCTCCACCTCGATTAGATCTTAGTATCTTGATCTTTTTATTTAACTAATTTTCTACCTCAGTTTTGTACTTCATAAACGATGTAATTGCTTCATCCTTGCTGTTTAAAAGATATACATAGTAATATCGCGTATAATCATCAATAAAGGTAATAAAGTACCTTTTCCCACCTCTTGTAGATAAAGATTTGAAATCACATAAATCAGTATGTACCAAACCTAGTGGTTCGGTGCTTCCATCAACTGCATGAAATGGTTTTGTGACCATTTTTGCTTCTACCCATGTCTCACATTTGTAGTTTTTATCTACTTGGTATTTCGAAATTAATCCCAAGTTTGATAGTTTTTTAATTTTTTGGAAATATATGTGTCGCCGTAGGAAAATTTCATTCTCAAGAAAATAAGAAACTTCAATTTTATTAATAGCATAATCAGAGTATATAGTTTTATTGCCGATAACGGCTATATTTGCCTTAGATAGGCCATCACATAAATATCCCCTTCCTACATACATTCGAGCTTTGGATAGAACCATCTTGTCTAACTCGAAGACCATTTTGAATCCTTTCTTTGATAGCACTGGACCAGAGATGAGATTCTTGCCTATGTCTGGAACGTGGAGCACGTCATTCATCTTGACTGTTTTTCCAGAAGTAAACTTGAGGATTACTCTGCCACTACCTACGATCACGGTAACTGTAGAATTACCCATATAGTGTTTTTCTTCCCGATCGAATTTATGGTATGTATAAAAAATGGATTTGTTAGAGCAAACAATACGAGTAGTGCCTGTGTCCACCCGCCATTGGATAGGGTTTTGTACCGAAGTGCATTTAGATATAACAGCTGAAAAATTAGACTCGTCTACTTCCATGTTATCCAAAATATTTGCCTCTGAGTTGCGTTCCTTTTTGTGTCTGCAATCTCTAGCGGCATGTACTGATTTTCCACAAACCCAACACTCGCCATTAAACTTCTTGGTTCGTTTGTTGTCTTTGGGTTTGTTTTCAGGCGCTTTTCTCTTCTGTGGGAATTTCTTCTTGTTTTTCTTGAAATTCCCGTTGTTCTTTGACTCTTCTGTCACAAATGCCTCTTCGCTTTGTTTTTTTCACTCCACGGTTATCAGCCTCAATTTTTAATCTGACAATAAGATCTTCTAAGGAAATATCGTTTTTCTTATGTTTCAGATAATTGCGGTAGTCTTTCCAGGATAGTGGTAATTTCCCTATTATCGCTTCAACAAGGAAGGATTTCCAACTTTATGTCCTTCTGCTTCAAGTTCGTGAATTATGAGTTGGAGTTCTTGCACTTGCTAATTACGGATTTGGAGTCAACAATTTTGTATTCCATAAACTTATCTACGATGAACTTCTTTAAACCGACATTCTGCATTTTGTATTTATGTGCAAGTCTAGTCCATAAGGATTTTACTGTCGGGTGTGGCTGATATACTTCATATAGTACCTTATCCAGACAATTCAGAATGTAGTTTCTGCACAGCAAGTCTGAATGCTTCCATGAGTCAATTTCGAGAAAAACAGCTCCATCTTTTTCTCTAGTTTGTCAGTCATTAGGCTTTGGTTCATCCTCCTTGATGCACTTCTACAGCCCTAGCATGGTGAGATAAAACAATATTTAATTTTTCCACGTTAGGAAGTCATTAACATCTCCTTTGACGGATCAGGCCTGCTGTGAGTAGTAGCCTTTGTTGACAGTTCAACTGTTGCCATCTCTGTTTTAGTGAAAACAGGAAAGTCTTAAGATGTTATACGTCTAATATACCAAAACAGAGACTAATCAATAATAAACTCGTCTCACAAGTTTACAAATCAGATTTCCACTACTTTGGAATTCTGTATTAGCTATTTTTAACAATAAGTATGATGCAATAACAAACTAACAACTGCAGTAATAGTAAATATAGTGATAAATCAAATGTTATACTACTTAAGGAAATAGTACAAAGTGGAAACGGAAACAAAAACAATATATATATATATATATATATATATATATATATATATATAAATCAACCAGAAAACTAACCGGTTGAAGAAGGAAATTTCGTCTGAGGCTTGTTGTAACAATTTCCTTAAGACTTTATTCAAAGTATTCAAAGATACAACAGACGTAAGCTGCTCGAGATCATGATGTGTATGCTCCTTTGTGTGATAGGACTAATTATGATTTTAAGAAAATGAAGATAAAGAAGAGATAAGTTGGTTTTAAAATTGGGTGAAGAAAGTGATCAGATTTCCTCCTTATTTATAGCCAAACCCAATGGCTACACCCTTGAGAAAAGTAATATCCATTCATTTGCCACGCCAAAAAGTGTTACTATTCGCAACAGTCGCGCCTTTCCATTTGCAACGGCAAAAAACTATTGCGGTTTGCAACAGTCGCATCTGTTCGTTTGCAACGGCCAAAAACTATTGTGGTTTGCAGCAACCGTATCTCTTCGTTTGTAACGGCCAAAAACTGTTGTGGTTTGCAACAGTCATGTCTCTTCATTAGTTTGCAACTGCCACAACCATTGGAAAATCCATATCTTCTTAAATACACTTCTGTTTTAAAATCAGTCCATTTTTAGGTAGCAAAAATATATGATATGCCCAATCTTATTGGACCCGCACCCGACCTAGATCGGTTCGATTCGGTCGGACGGGCAGGCCGCGGCAGTGCGCATGTGTTAGTCCATGGCCATATAGGTCCTCCCCCTTGCACAAAATTACCTCTAAGGGCCAATATAAGGATTGAGAAACACTATACGAACAACAAAATGGACTTATTTTTGGCAATGTGGGATATATCTCATTCACTATTTTTGAGAATTATAACAGTTGCCTCATCGCGGCCTTAAGCAATGATCGTAGCACATCAATCTTGGGTTCGGCTTCCTCTAGTTCGGCAAATTTCACTTCACTTCATCACGACATCATTAAGTCATGGAAACAAAATCGCACCTCATATGCCACCCTTCTTCAACCACTAATGTTGTGGTGTCCCTTGTGAGGAGGAGTTGTCACACTTACCTGAGGCAATCGAATTTCCATTGCTTATTTTAATGAATGCATCCTGATTCAAATTTTAGGGTTGGAAATTTCATTAGGGGATACGACTTATTTGAGAAGTAGAAATGGATCTGGGTCCAGAGAAATCTAGAGAGGAAAAATGGTTAAGGAAAATAAGTTTAGGCTTGGCTATGTTTTAGGCCTTAAATTTTATTTATTATAATTTTAATTAGTTTAAATTAATTCACATTTTATTTCACAAATTTATATTTCAACAATTAGATAGTTTTATTTAATACAATGTCTGCTTATTTATTTCTCACTATTTTAGTCACATGACAATATTTACAATTTAAAATGATTTATATTCAATTTAAATAATTTATTCAATTCCAATAAATTATCCAAAAAAAAATTTAAACTTTTAAATTAGTAAATAAAAATATTATATCAAATAAATTTAATTAACTAAAATAATTACTTTTTCAAATTATAATTATCAAAATCGAACTCAAACATTTCTATTTTAATTAAATTTATTTAATTTGTACGGCGTAGGAAAACAGGGTTTATATAGTTTGGAAAATGTGATATCACTTCCTTTTCCCCTCTATTTAACAAGATCTTAGAATTCTATGTTCTTAACCCAATCCAACTTGGGGTGGTTTCATATAGTACTTTGTCTGCCCTAGAGATCTTGTACTAGAAGAAAGGTTATCAAAATATGATTGCCTTCAAAATCGACTATCTATATAACTTGCATAGGTCGGATGGTAGTGTAGAGGTTACTTGATATTTCCTTTGGTTTTAGAAGAAGATGCCTCTAGTTAAACCACTCGGAAAGGTGGTCCTATACACTGGTTTTTTTATAGGTAGAGGATCTTTGAATAATTGCTGATATTTCGAAAGACTTTAAGCATTTCGAACTGTTTTGTCTAAGAAGGCACTTTTTGCCATATCCATATTTTATATCCTTTCCCATTTGATTTCTTTAGCTAAACTTGGAAGGGATAAGTCTCCAACACTTAAGAACTTCTTCAATTCTAAGTACGAGGAGGTAATGAAAATGCTAGAGACCAAAAGCCATAGACATATAGTCCTTACCGAGGCTAATGTTAAGGCTTACAGGTTATTGTCGCCTTCAGTCAAATTTCTTGGTTATGATCCTCCCTCAATCGAGATTATGCCTTTGGAGGTGATTGACCTAAGTCAACCTGACGTACCCATCGAATATAACCCAAACACTATTGATGCCGAAAGGAAAAATGCTGCTCTTGGGGGCAGATCTTGTTTCTAGGTATCTATTAGCATATATTCTATGGTTTTATTTTTTATAGAATAAAAACTTGATTAACTGACATGTTTCCTAGTTATGTCATAGTGGCTTCTAATGATATGTTTTTATAAGACAGATGCTTTCAAACAAGTCATCTTCTGCTCCTACCTCTATTTGACCAAAGCCACTTCTAAAGGATCTGATCATAACCAAGACACCCAGGAAGCATATTACTACCGCCACAACCATGTCTGCATCAGATGCCCTTATATTAGCTTCCTCTTGAAAAGACCACATAGACCAGGTGGTTGAAGTGATTTGCTTCGCTATCGATGCTCGCCTATTTAAGGCTCTAGGAAGCTCCCGAGTGGAGATAGATGATACATGCAACTTCAGGAAGATGATGGGCTTAGGGATGGAAGACTAACTCGGGGTAGAGTTTTTTTTGCCAATGAAGTAATTATTCTTTTAGTTTCTATAATAATTTATTTCCTTCAGGTCTCGATCGACTTCTCGGTTTTGTACCATGGATTTGAAAAGATGAAGGGAAAGTGGAGAACGATGAAGCTTTGAAGAATGAGTTCACCAAGTCTAAGAAGGAAGCCCAAGATGAAAGGGAGAACAAGTCTTCGGAAGGTTGCTGATTTGGAGAAGGCCCTGAAAGATTTGGAGGCCATGCATAAGATGGTTGAATATGAACTTGCAAATGTCAAAAAGGAGAACTCAAGTTTTGATTTATAAGGAGAAGGCCGATAGAATGGTCGTTACTAAGCTTTCATGGTCTCTTATAGTGCTTATGAGTACAATCGGGACAAAGGGACAACTGTCTCCTTGGGCTTCAATCCTAACGTAAAATGACCAGGAAAACTTATTTTTGAAATATTAGAAAGCCCAAACCTTAACAAATGTTGAACAATCAGTCCCAATCGACAAAGGTGACAAAGATAGAGGGTAAGTGATGGTTCTACTACCCGAATTCTGGCTTGTAATAACTTTGATGCAATTTTCTCCTATTGTTGTTTGTGATGGTTGCTGGCTTCTTAATTGAGCATTTTTTGAATTCCTTTCTTACTTTCTTCATAGTGTCTATTCTGACATACCTTTACCCTTAACCATGTCTAAACAGAGAAAAACCAACTTCACTTCTCATTATCAAATATTATGGAAAAGTAGTCAAACCAGAGTTCGAAACTGTTAGCAACCATATGCACCCTTAGGACCTAACTAAAGTCTAGTAGATTAAGGAATGTAGATTTGTCTAATAAGATCAAAGAAGTACAAGAAACGCATGACAAAACTTATCCCAAATCCATTAAGTCACCTAGACTTAGGGTTACTAATTTAACTAATCAAGTCTTAGATCTTAGAGGTCAATTATAACTTGCTTTTAGAGACTGCGACGAAGTATTTCAAGATTTTTCTCGATTTTGTAAATGCATCTTAGAGACCCACGGTTAATGAACAAAACATTGTCTTTCCTTAGAAGATTCTACGATCCAAGCTTAACTTAACTCCAGAGGCTCTTCCTGGTTACCAAAGTGTAACTCCACCTCCTTTAGCTATTACAAAAGGTAAGACCCCTGAAAGAGAACATTTTTTGGAATACATCTCTTAATATGTTCCAAAGACTGACCTTAGACTACCCTTAGTAGATTATTTTCCCTCGGAACTTTCTTTACCGAAAGGTGGCATAGGGAAGGACATCATTTTTTCAAATTAGGCAAGACTCTTGGGATCATTAGCTAATACCAGGAGTAGAGGTCTTAAGATTATATTAGCTACTAATGAGGAATTTACCTACTTCCGACGACCATGAACGTTGTATTCCTTTTTCTTTATTTACTATATGTATTGATTTTGTTATGGAATGAAATGAAATTACTTTTATAGTGATATACCATTTCTAATCTTATCTTAAATTCCCCTATAAGGGTAGTCATGTCCCAACTGCTTAAGGTCAGAGAGACCATGCCTCCCTATAATGGAGTCTCGATTAAAAGACAACCGAGTTGGAAATGTAGTCTTGAACTAAATACTAACATTCACGTTATCTTGAGGGATAATGAATCCATAAAATGAACTCTAGAAGATCTATCCAAAAAGATGTCCTTTATTCCAGAAGCAACGCTGGTTATAGGTTAGGCATCGAAATCTGCCATCTCTAGTTTATGGGAGTCCACCTCACTCCTTCGACAACGATCGGATGACGCTTTTCGAGAGATTTTGGGAATCAAATTATAAGAACTCAAAACTAAAAATAGGCGAACTGAGGAAGTTACGACTACGACCTCTCTGGTTCGAGGAAGGGGCATAAATAAAGGTCGTGTCGGTATGGGGCTTTCTTCTTCTTATAGAACCATGACTGTTCCTTTGGGGTCCCCTTCTCAACCCAAGAGGAGTTCTTCCTCTGCCTCAGTCCTTAATTCATCAGACATTCTTGTTAGAACTAAGGATGGTCGAAGAATGCCATTCAAACAGTTCAAGAAGAAATGGGAAACTAAGACATACGATAAGATAGAAGATCATTTTAAACATCGCCTAGAAAGGGTTATTAAGGAGGTCGAAACTAAGGTAAAAAACATGTATAAAGGTTCATGAGACGTTGACCATCCTTCTTTCTTTCTTGTATATTATGTTCCAGATGTACTAGTAACCACTTGGGTATTCTATTTATAACACTGATGTCTTCTTTTGTCTTTTCAATTAACTTAGCTCTTACAACTCAAGTGGTTTATTTTATTCTTTTAATTCTGTCTCGGGGTGCTTTTGCCCCTTGGTACATTTTCATATCGATATCTTCGTTATTCTTATGCACTAGTTTTGATGCCATCCTTTCGGTCCTGATTGGGATTCTTACCTGATGCTCATACTTAAATTAGGAATTTTTCATCCTAAGATTCTGATACTATTATGAATCTACTCAACATTCTAATATATATAGGAGATTTCACCATTTTCTCCATTCTGATTAGGAGTCTACCTAATTCTAATCTATACGGAAATTTACCTGTTTCTGTATTCTAATTGCGAATCTACCCAGTTCTAATCTATACGGAAATCTACCCTTCCGTTTCTCCATTCTAATTGGGAATCTACCCGTTTCTAATCTAATACAGGAATCTACCCATTTCTCTACTCTAATTGAGAATTTACCCAATTCTAATCTATATGGAAATCTACCTATTTCTCTCGCTAGTTAGAATCTACCCATCTCCAAATTGGGAATCTACCCAATGCATGGTTACATCGATCATGACTCGCTATTAGCATGCATTCTATTTTTTGACGTCTTTTTAAACCCAGGCGATATGGCTTCACTCTTCATGGTGCATTACGGTGGGGGTGCTCTTATAGCGAGATCTACCAATTTTACCATTGGGTCCGAATCGATAACCACTTGTGGCTGGTACCAACTATCTAAAACCCTTTTGGTGAGCAAGGACCATTTACAACCCCTTTCGATGGGCATCAGCCATCTAACACTATGTTAAGCTAACAATTATACCAAAATGCTAGTTGTAATTTGATAAAGAAAAATTCAAATTCTTTGGAAAGAAGGATATCAGATTTATAAATGAATTTTGAAATCGAACAATTGGTAAGTTCTATGGTTTGGTAGGAAATATATTTACTTTGAGTTTGAGAAAAATAACTGTTAAGAGAATTAGTGTTTTTTAGAAAAATGAAACTCTTTATTGATCTTATTAGATCAGTAAGAGAGTTTCGACCTTAAGACTTTTAATGCGGACATAATATTTAGTAACTAAAAGGAAGATATAGTAAGTACAATTTTATGAGTACAGATATTGGATTATACTTACCGAAAAAGGAAAGAGCCGACCTTGAAAGATGTATTTCAGCAAGATAAGAGACTTTCTCAAATATAGTGGTTCACACTCTTCAAAAATGCATGTACACACGTTTGGGTCAAACGGGCATTCATTGTACGAATTCCTCCTGAAACATAGAGACAAAATTAGATCCCTATAAAGACAAGATATTAAACTAATTATTTAATAAACTTAGTTAATAACCCTTTTTGTATGAATTTCTGTATGATTTGAGAAATTCTATGACACCTATCTATTTTAGGCCTATTCACTTGATGATAAACACAACAGTCCTTTCCTTTTGAGTTTTCCTGAGTGGAAGGGGCATAGTCTGGGTAGTAAAGCTCTCCATGGGTCTCCAAAAAAATAATCTATGACATGCTTTGATTAAGGGGAGTAAAGATTTTATCTAGTTTGATTTTCTTCCAAGGTAAAAAGAAGGGATAGTTGGAGATGTTCTTTTAATTAGGAGAGATGAACCTTTATTCGTTATTACCATGATGTCTAAATCTTTTATTTTATTTTCCATGGCTCTAATCATTCCTCTAAGTTGAGCAGATACTTGTAAAGTCTCTGAAGATACCCTGAAAGTTGCCTGATCAGGAGAGCTTGAAGTTCACAAATAGGGTCATATTCCTGACTATTCTCTTTCTCCAAGGGTGGCTAATCTTTCATTGTTGTCTTCTTTAATGAGATGAATGCAGAGGTTGAGGGGGAGCTCCAAAGTCAGTTTCTCATTCTCTAGGTTGGTCATAGCCGAAATGATGATGTCACTAGACTTACCGAGAAGGAATAGCTAAAGAAGGTTTAGCGCTCCTTCCAGTGCCAAAGATGTTAGTGTAGAATTTCATCTAAACATCCCAAGGTCCGAATGTCTAGCTTTAGACATTGGTTTGATTATAGGTCCTAGATATAAGAATACTAAGATGAGATGCTATGTTGCTAGAACTATCACACGTTGAACTTCTAAGATAAGACGAGGAGTGGAAAGGAAGTAAAGTGCTAAAAGTGAACAACATTGGGCCGCCGCCTATTTAGTCACTCTTTATATAGGGTAGAGGATTATTAAATTGAATCTAAGCATTTTCCCCATTAATGATTTTTTGATCAAATCTCTAATATAGGAATGCACTACCTAGTTTTTATTCATTATCTATCCAGAGATCCTTTATGCCTTAGGATCGCCGCCTATTTATGGCGATAAGCCGTGATGCAATTGGTCGAGCGTCTTCTCTTTGTATTGATGATCTAGCTTGCCATTAGCGATCTTGATTTGAACACTTTTCTTCATCTCGTTGAGTGCAACCTAACATGGATTTTAGTGTTATGCTTATATATATATTGAATATCTTAAATTCATCTTCACCATTGGTCTCGGCCTGAGTTATCTAAGTTGTTGAGTATTGTTGTTTGCTAAATTACTTTGGGCTTTGGCTAATGATAATCTCAGTCGGGCTTCTTACCTCAGCTGAATAATAATCTTGGCCTTAATTGACACATTGATTCACGCTCTCAAATGGCGTGTCTAGTTAGAAATCGAAAGATAGGTCTTGGAGTTACAAGATAAGGAGATTTTCCTCATGAATATTAACAATCAAACTTTATAAAAATCATAGTGTAACGGTATTTAATTTGACAAATTAAATAAAATAATATAAGAGGATAAGAAGATTGAGATTTGATAAATATAATAGGTTGTGCCTTATTTAATGAATTAATAAAGAACATTATTAAGAATGAGGATTTATGTGAGGATAAAAATAGGAAAATGCAATATTTCCTTAACATATACCTTTCCATTCACATTTCCTCCCTGACATCCATTCAAACAAACTAAAGAATAAGGAGGGTCGACCATTTTAGGAGCTTTAAGAAGAAGGAAAATCTTGGAAATCAAAGAGGAAGCTTAAGGAAACCAAACCAACACTCAAATCTCATGTCTAGTTATCTAATCAAGGTGAATAATGATAACCCATCTCAAGTTTACTTATTTATTTTTGGTTTTATGATTAAACCCGAATCTTATATGTGTTATTATGTCATGATATGAATGATTGTGGATTTTATGCTTATGGATGACTTATTAAATTTACTTATGAAATTAGTTAATAGGTTTATGTGTGAAAACATATGATATGACACCAAAATAACCTAAATTTTTTATACAATGTTAAAAACATTATTTTGGAAGTGTGTTTTTAATTTCATAATTTTTATATCAAGCATGAATATATTATGAATTTCCTAAGTAAGGAAAATAATTTATTTTAGTATTTAATTATTAAAAATAATTATGTAGTAATTTTGGCCATGAAATTTTTATATATTGAAGAATACGATGGATCTGATTTACTGTATTTTTTTGGGAATTTTTCCATTTTTTTAATGATTTATTATGAAATTATTATGCTAGAAGAGCTTAATAGTTATATTAAAACATGAATACAAAATTATGACTTGAAAAAATATTTTGGGAATATAATTTTTAGTCCATAAAAGATTTCTGAAAAGAAAATTGTAAATCATGTTCCAGCCAATAATAATTTGACAAAAAGTAGGAGTTGGTACAAAGAAATTACTTATATAGCAAATTTACAGGTTCTATAAAATTTATGGGAAATGTAATTGTCGTTGTCGCTGATGTCGCAACCTGTCTATGTCGCACCTTTGCTTTTCGACATCATCCAACGGTGATACATACGATATCAACCAGAGTTGATATGCAATGCATCAACGTTGGTTGAAGTAGGAAGTATAGCCTTAATGACGACATTGATTCCTACGACATTGGCTATCCCACATATCTTCAATAAAGCATCCTTTTATGCCGCACATTTTATACCAACAACTTATACTATAATACCATGCATACTTATGTCGGCATTAATGTTTATAATGGCAATGACGTCGCATATCTTCATTATCACTTTATAAGGCAGCAATGCCACTAATACATAACTGGACTGTGTTACGGCATTGATCCTGCATAGCTTAGTTTCAACATTGTTTTCTTTAAGGAAATGATGCCATCTAGCCTTAATTGTGGCATCCCCATTTTACCAAGTTTTAAATTTTTATGTTATGCAAACACATAATTATTTCGCTTACATTCGGCAATCTATATTTATTTATGATATGCAATGTAAATGGTTTTGGCCTTATGGTCTTATGCTTTATAAATTAGATGTTTTAACATGATTTTATATAGAGGAATGCGACAATCCCATAGTAGCTATATCAATGCTACAATTTAATCAATTTAATGGTTTTATTAGACATGGCTTCATAGCTTATGGTTTTGAGTTGAGATAGCCTCTAAATGACTTCGAAATTCATCAATGCTATTCTATAAAAGCATAAGTATATTGGCATAATATTTTGGGTAAAATAAAAAAGCTATAATTTCCTTATTTACGTACCATTTCAAAGGTCAAATCATTTATAAAGAAATTGGTTTCACAAAAATAAAACGGGTATTTGGTCCAGAATTTTATAAAAGAGATTATTCTTATAACCTTCAAATAAATTATGATAGGATGAATTGACTCAGAGATTAGAAAACTAGATGAGGTTGATGTAGGGTCATGCCCTATACTTCAGCAGTTAGCCCCTGGCTAATATTAGTCCATAATTCCAGTGCGTAGGTCTTCGTCAATGGTAAGACTAGAAGTAGGTTTACGCAAAGAGAGGAATATTTAAAGTTGAGATAGCTTATTCTTTGGCCTACAAAACCATTAGGATCAAAGTGACTCTATGAATAGTAAGTTTCGGATAGAACGTACAGTCTCCTTCTAACTGTAAGTTGGAGAATTTAGGTATATCTAGTAGACTCGAGTCAGCCATGTAGATTTGTTGTCATCCTGGGAGAACTATAATGTTGGGACAGATAATCCATTTATTTAGATAGATTGTTCATTTATTTAGCTTAACCAATGTGATTGCAGGTGCTTGGTTTATAAAAGATATGTTTTTAGAGGATACAAGTGAGGGGAAAACTTATTCCGCTCAGTCCGTGGTATCACTAGATATCTGTTAACCGAGATGACATATTATTATTCATACCTGACTTTTTATCTGCCCGAAGTTTTATTTTTCCACGTTAACTCTCGAATACTCATTGAGTAGTTCGAGAGTAAGGTTTTCTGGTTATTTAGGTTCAGTGAATAAAGCTTTCAAAGACCCATAGGAGGCAAAGCTAGCTATATAGAAGTCTATTTATGTCCGCTATGTTATCACTTTGTTTAAATGTATGTAATGGCAGAAATTGTATCTATCTACTAGTTTATTTTGATCAACCAAGGGAGCATCTTCATATATCGCTCTTGGAGTATTTTATAATAGGGGTATTTCATCAGAAGGACAAAATTTGCAATCCAATTAGTTTCTGGGACACACATTCAAAGAAATTACTTTCAAGGCCAAAATCAGCAGAATAATTACTTTCAAGGACAAAGTCAGCAGTCCAATTATTTTAAGGACATAATTTCATAGGTTTTTAGGCCCTAAAACCTAATTATTTTGTGTTTTGTCCTTGAAAGTAACTATTTCAGTTGTGTGTCCTAGATTCCACTTGCTAAAGAGGCCATTGTGGCTAATTTCCACTTTATAATAATTATATTTTACCTGAACCTAGACAACATTTTGGTACTCTGTAATGTATATGGAAATTAATTAATGAAATATGTGTTTTGAAATTTTTTTTGTATCCTATGCTTTGATGTTAATGATACTATTAATTGATCTCATTCAATCACTGGGTAATATAACTATTGATGATAGCAACATAAGTAGCGCTTATTTTCAGGCCTCAACATGGGGGACACTACAATAAAACCACCTTTCTAGGTTTTGAAACATTCTTAGACAGTTTCCACCATCATATTCAGATTTACATAATAATTCCCAAGCAATTTGGTATTTCTTGCCCCCCTAAAAAAGTTTCACATTAAGTACCGATATTTTAAAGCACCGATGTTATAAATCATTAACCAATACAAAACAATAAGTTTGGTAATGCTTGGTAAAAGGTTAACCTTCCCTACTTTAGAAAATAAAATGCTTTCCTAACCCTTTATCTGAGTTATTTTGTTGATCAGTGGAACACAATTTGAAGAATGGATATAATCAGCAACTAACGGAACTCCCAAGTACTTTACAGGCAATGATTCCATATCCATGCCAAGAATCTATAATATTTCTTCTCATCTTGTAGCATTTCCACAGAAGAACACTTTAGATTTAACATGATTGGTGTTTGGACCAACTATTTGTCCTAATTGTTTGAATATTTTTATCATAATCATATCATTTTCTATAGTGATAGCTAAACAAATCATCACATCATTGCGTAAAGTAAACAAGAAAGAGTGGGATTTAAATTGTTTATAGGTTGTAGGAATCCCAAAGACATAGCATCCTCTATCATCAAAGAAAAATAATCCATCATGATGCAAAATATGGGACATAAGATCCCGTGGTCTCAAAACTTATTATATGTGATGAATCCTCTAAGGATTCCATATATCATGATGGATAAAGTAGGAGTATTAATACACTCATAGACAATGTTAATCTTCGAAGTAGGAAAACCCAAATCATATACCATATGATAAACATGTTAATATCCTAAGTATTGATTTTAATGAACAACCATATAAATATTACTACTAACATATCTCCGAGTTATGCAGTACTTTTAGATATATTATGAAGACATTTCATAGAGATAAACAAGAAAAAAGTGAAAGCAAATGAACTATATATATAAAGATTAATCAGAGAAAATGGAAGAAAAAAACCGATTGAAAAAGAATAGTATGACGACAGAGGTATTTGAAGTGGTGAGTAGTTGTTTGAATCTTAGAATATTTATTAAAAACCTCATGGCAGTTATGATTGAAGATTATCAACCGTTGACCTCAATCGTATCATAAGATATCCATATATATGAATAAGTTTGACAATATAAAATTAACATATGTATGTCGATATATCCCTCCCAAGTATGTCGAAAATCTGGCTGTTTTTCAATTTATAAAAATTCAAATGAAGGGATTTTCCCTCTAATACTTTACTAATAGACATGTCCCTTCAACCACTATATAATGGCTTTGGAAAATAAATTTTACTTATAATATTTTCATTCTCTCCTACTCAATCATTTCCATACTTCTATGAGAAAGATCCATTATATATTCTTCCACTCTCTTTTCAAATCCATACTCTTTCACTTCAATTCGTCAAGGATTTGCAAACCACACAAGATCAGAGAATTTATACTTGAATTCATATCGTTCTCTCTTTGATTTCATCCTATTCCTTAAAGAATTCAAAGATATATTGCCATTGGAGACCTATAAGATTGTTGTATTAAATCTGTAAAAATCTGTATTAAAGACACAACTACTTTCCGTACTCTTCTATTGATTGCAAGGAGAAGAAGGTGTTCTTGTAGCCTGTAAAATCGATCTTATGGCCCGAAAAATCAAGTGGATGCATCCTTTAGCCCGTGAAGTCAAGATTGTAAATGTGTTCTTGCCACTCATGGAAAGCAAGTGGTGATAGTGAAATTGTGTATGGTGCAATGCATGACTAGATGTAGGATTGGTTAATTCGAACTAGTATAAAAAAATTTAGTGTTATTTATTTTACTGCATCTTAGTTTACTACTTACTTACTCTGTTATTGTTTGTTTCTTTTTCCAATTTGAGTAGATAGCGATTTAAATTCATAAGTAAGTTTAAAATGGTTGAAATACACACTTCACTCTCTTTAGTGTATAAATATCATTAAGATCCATTCTATATTATGTTACAGACAACTAATTTACCCACAAAAAGTTCAGCATACAGTAGGCCTTCTGTAAGTCGATTTTAATGCACATATTCCTCTTGCCTTTCTTTTTAAGATTCCTAACAAGTTCATGCGCCAATAAAAAAATTTCACCATTGCTACTTGTAGGAATAAATGTTGATTGATTTTCTACAACAAACTGGGGAAAAAAACACTTAATCCTATTAAAGAAAATTTTCGTCATAATTTATATATCACATTAGCACAAGAAATAGGTCTATTATCACAAATTATTTGAGGCCTATCTGTTTTTGAGATCGAAGTAATGAAATTGTGATTCGTCCCTTATGGCGTCTCCCTAGTTTGAAAACTTCTAGTTATCGCATGTGTTCGGTCCACACCAATCAAATCGGTAACAAACGCCTTATACCTTCGGCATCCAATATAACCTATATAGTGTGCTGCTACGGTGCTAGGATGATGTAGGATGATTGTCAAAGATGATCATGTATCTCACAACGCATCAAATAATATAGAACACTAAACAAGTTTGGCATAAAACTGGAAAGGCAGTAATAACTAAACGAACTATAAATATCAGAGTGCATAGGATCACACAGTTATATAAAGTAGAAATTGATTTTATGCAACTGGAAATAAACTCAAAGGATAAATATCTCTAAATATAATAAACGAATACTATTTAGCCTTCAAAGCGTCACACAACGGAATAAGAAATAATAAGTCATTGTAATATGAGAAAGCCCCAAGTCAGAAAATAATCTGGTGTGAGCGATAAGAAATCTCAAAATGCTATACAACTCGATATGGTAAGGAAAAAAGGTATAAGAATCATACCTGATCTGTCCATGTAACCAAAAAGTTAGCGCATAAGAATTATGATACAATACTTCACTATCATCATAAAGGTGCACTGCATCCTAAGTATTGCATTGGGTCTCTGGGTTTCCGCATCCATAGTACCTACACCAAGTATGTGACGACCCACCTTTTTGGACGGTTTAAATCGACAACAAACCACATATGTCTAACCCAAATCATTCAAAAGAAAAGATAATCAATGGGATTTAATTAGAAAATAAGAGAAAAGAAGGAAAACAAAATAAAGAACATCACAGCGGAATGACAAAATATAATAATTAAATAAACAATTCATGAATCTGTTTTACTATACACATTTGACTACATAATATTTAGAACATAACCAGAGTACAATTAACAAACCAAAAAAATAATGCAGTGGAATAATAATAGTAAATATGATCTAGAAAACTCCATCTCCATCTTCAAGGAATAATGTTTTCAACACTGAAATACTCAGGCTAACCCGAGCGTAATGAGAAGACAAAACATTCGAGTCAGAACTAAAAGTTCTTATATAAGTTAAATCAATAACAAGTAGTGTAATAGCTTCAGAGATGTTAAAGGGATTTATATCTCCTATCAAGTGTACAACATAAGTGCAATAACTTAAGAGATGTTATAGGATTTTCCATCTCCTAAGGATCCATCAAACTATCTCTATGTAGTAAGATACACTTTATATATAGTATCTATCAGTAAAGCAAAGTATCAAATAGCGTTAAGGCTTTACATTGATCCCCTTTAACATATTTTTCAGCATTGTCCTACAATTTACCTTCGTAGCATCACTTGTAATATCGATAGCCAGGGAGGCGCCGTGATAAGACAACACTGAAACAAAAGCGTAGCGGTCACGTATAAGGATAAAAATATGACAAGGCACGTGAGACAATGCCCAAGATAGGATTCTACTTGTTTAACCTTTCTGGCTAGCCATGACTGCCGATCGAGTCCACCACCCCCAAATTCAAATCAGTGTGCACTAATCGAGTCAAAACCAATATAATAATACGAAGGAGTGGGGCGCCTGAAGGCTGCTAACCTCTTGGCCAAACATAGGCTCATGTTTTAGTCATTTCATATTGACACTAGTGTCGGGGTCATCCGTCATTGTTCCCTTTTTTCATTCCAGTAAACGCCGCCAATTCATCCTCTACATTCTAAATAACATCCACCACGTACACAATGTTAAAGTGGTTCCAGTATTGACAGAGAGTATGCCAATATTCGGCTCCGGATTTTTTAACAACCAAAGGTCACTTTACACACCGGTTGGTTCTTTTAAATTTCAAGAACAAGTCATACTTCATATCAAAATATCAGATTCACTTTAACAGTATAAATCATACTTTATATCAAATATTGACTTCACTTCAAAATCATTTCTTATTCAAAATAGGTTACACTTCCAAATCAAAACATTCAAATTTAATTAATGATTTAAATGTAATTAGTTCCTCTTTAAAGCAGTTTGAATATTGAAAATGGTTTAAATAATTAAAACAGTATTCATATTGAAAAATAATTTGGATAATTTAAATAGTTTTAAAAATTGGAAATAGTTTTGAATATAAATATTTTTATTATTGAAAATATTTTAGATAATTAGAATAGTTTATATATTAAAATATATTGGTTATTAAAATAGTTTATATGTTAAAATAGTTTGGTTATTAAAATAGTTTACGTATTAAAATAGTTTATATAAAAAATATTTCTTTCTTTCATTCAAATTCTAAATCACAACAAATTCTAATTTTGACTTCACATTTCAAGTCAACTTCATATTCAAATTTCGATTTAAATCAGCCTCAATTCAAAACACTTTCAAATTTTACTTCAAATTTAATTTAAAACGGTTCTATTCAAATGACTGAAAATTTTAATTCAATTTCTCATTTTTAAACAATTTTTTAAATCCATTTCACATCCAAAATGTGGAAATACCAATTCAAACCATTTTTAATTAAAGTAAATTCAAATTTCAAATTAAAGTTTAAACCTATAAAATAATTCACTTCCAATAAATTTAAATCATATCTCAATTCAACTTTAAGATTTCAAATTAAATCCTTCAATAATTTCATTTAAACATTTCAAATCTCGGATTAGAAAATAATTTAACTCATGTAAATTCAAATTTTGTTTTCTTTAAAATAGTATCTATTATCCCGCCTTTTGGCATGGCCGTGATACCAAGGAACTGATTGAAAATCATGGATCACTCTTCCTGGATATCAAGGCTACACAGGTTCGCTATGGATATCGATGAATTTTGTCCGAGTCCGGATTGAGCTACAATTGATAGGACATGACAAGCAAAAACATGGAGGCCAGCATTCCAAATTTCAAGTCAATTCGAGTTCGTATGCTCAAGTTATGATCGTTTCAATCTGGAAGAAACGGCCTCGTCTTCGTATCCATCATTAAACTCAGGTTCGAATCGATCACGTTCGTATCGATCAGGGGCCCAGTCTTCGTATCCATCACTATGGTTGATTTCGTATCCATCGAAGAGCCTTCGTTTGTGTTGATAAAGTTCGAATCCATTGGGAAGACTCGGTTCGACTCGATCTCGTTCGTACCCATCAGCTCCTCCTTATCGAATCCATTAGCATCTCCCTATTGCATATCCATCGGCAGATAGCCTACTTCGCATCCATCATCTAAGGCAACGGTTAATGCTTCGCATCCATCGTGGAAGCCTCTCTTCGAATCCATCTGGGCAGAGCAATTCGTATCCACCACGTCACCTTACTTCGTATCCATCAAAGGACTCCGGTTCGCATTGATTGGCTTCGTATCCACTGAGATGCTACGTGGTTCGTATCCATCAAAAAAAGGCTTGTTCGCATCCATCAACCATCAGTAGTTCGTGTCCATCGATGACTGCTATTCGAACCCATGAGTGAAGCCTTATTCGAATCCATCAAGTCAACAAACCTGGGTGACGTGTCACCCCTCGATACGAACAAGGCGAGATATATGGAGTCGATGCGGTCAACTCGGAGTAAAGACCATATTGAGGCAAAGTATGTGTGCCACATCATCACGAGACCACGTGAGGCGATCGGGTCGAAGGGATCGTTTCGAAGTGATGGACTCGAACCAAACAGCCACCGAAAAAGTCCATTTTGTATCGGCTATTTCTCCCAATCCACCGATCCAAATGCAATGAAATTTTCACAAGAGCTTGCGTACACTCTAAGGAATGTCTCTGACAAATTTTAGCTCGATTGGACATCATCTTGATCGATATGAAATGAATTCGTATCGATCTCCGATCGAGTCGAAACTTCTTGAGATTGGTCGTGTGGGCCTACTCACGTGCCAGAATGAGTCTCCCAAAGTTTGAGCGAAATCTCAGCCTCTTACGCCTATAAATAGAGCCCCAGAGCCTACAGAAGAAGGATCTTTCGATTCTCAAGTGCCGAGACTCTGCCGGATCGAGATCTCCATCATTCTACTACTATTAAACTCGAATTTCCAGTTGTAACTTGCTGTTTTTTGCTATACTTGCTTGTAATCATAGAAAGAGAATCAATAAAGTTGCAAAAACTTCACAGTGGACGTAGGCAACATGCCGAACCACTTTAAATTTCTTGTCTTACATTCCTGTTGTTTGGAGTATTTAGTAGATAATCCTCATTTTCAATTTATACTCTTCATTATTATCTCTTCAAAAACTTTCGAAGAGTGTTGTGACCAATTTTGGTGCAAATACTTTGGTGCTTTCACTAAGAAAAATCGGATTTTCACCTGCTCTTTGGATCTGTCGTCAATACCAGATTGCATAAATCTAAGAGAGAGATCCAGATTTCAAGTTCAAATTACTTCCATTCTATTCAGATATGCATAAAGTCTAGGAAAGGAATTCAACCCTCAAGATGGTTAGCACAAGGACCACCTCTGATGCTGTCAATCAAGAAGACCAGGATAGACCGAATCCTGCACCACTACCTCCCTCTAACCAAGATGTTATTGGACACTTGGAACCATCAGGTCCGGTTACCCAACAAGAGTTTCAGCTGCTGCTTCAAGAGCTGACCCAGATTCGGCAACAACTAACAGAACAGCTATGCGCTAACGCCGAGCTGACCAACCAGCTGAATCGCCAGAAGAGAAGGAGTTCGAGGAGAGACCATGCTTCTCACTCCTCCAGCGAAAGTTCTTCATCTTCTGATTATCATCATCGATCACCACGACCCCTGCTAGATGGAGTCACATACTGTTGGATATCAAATAGCAATGACCGATGAACAACTGAGAGTCGGTCAATCAGCCAGTTTCTAAACCGGGCCCTCCTCCCGAAGGGGTGTCGTTCCTTACTACACCACCAATTACCGCACCACGAACGTCGCAGTTGAACCAAGGGTCGATGCTCAAAATCAGTCGAAGTTGGACCATCTTCAGCATGGGCGTACTCCTAAATCGTACGTCCCAGAGGACTATGAGCCAAGAAGGCTAGATTTGGACCATCGACAGCATCCGGTCCAACCCTAGAATGTGGGATTCAATCACACTCCGGCACAAGTCGCGCAGAACGTACAAATGTCGGATCTCCCGACCATGATACGTCAGATGATCCGTGAAAGCCAGGGTCTCACAATTAACGATTGGGGAATTTTCCGAAGTCACACTCCTTTTACAGACGATATACTTACTGCTGAACCCTCTCGGCGATTCAGGATGCCGACTCTACCCATGTACTAGGGAAACTCCGACCCCAACCAGCATATTCTGAAATATGAATGGTCGATGAATGCTGCCAGAGCTGACGATGCAATGAAGTGTCGTAGTTTCCCCATTTCCTTGGAGGGCATCGCTACCATGTGGTTCACTAGACTGCCACCTCGATCCATTTCCTCCTTTGACCAATTGGCCGCTAAATTTGTTGAGCAATTCCGCATGCACGTTGCAAGGCCGAAAGACATCAATACTCTATCTAGCGTCACCTAAGCTCCTGGAGAGACGCTCAGACACTACTTAGAGAGATACCATGCTGCATGTGCGGAAATCAGCAATCTGAATGATAACTCCATCCTTATGGCTTGACTAAGGGGATTGACCCCGATTCTGAGTTTGGCAACTGGTTGGCTGGAAAACTACCTGCATCATTGGACCGTTTCCACGCCAAGGCGGCTCAATTCCTAAGAAGGGAAGATGCGAAACAGTCTAGGAAGCAGACTGATGCAGGCCTAAGCACGGAAGGGATCCAAAGCAATGTCGCGATCAAACAGTCTGGTGAGAGCTCCGAAAAAGTTCAGTTGAACATTCAAAACAAACAAGCTCAGTAGAGAGAGAGAGCGTGAAACAAAATAGAAAACAAGATCAAAATCGTGGCCCACAGCGCAAGAATCCTATGTTTGATGGTTACACTCCTTTGAATACGTCACTGGAGAACTTGTATTTACAAACCTGTAATACAATGCAATACAAAAAACCTGCTCTAAAACCATCGTCAGAGAGGCAAATCCAGACAGGAAAATTTTGCAGGTTCCATGAAAGCTACGGACACAATACGAATGAATGTCGTCACTTGCAAGATCTCGTAGAAAAATTGATTAGAGAAAGAAAGCTAGAACAGTTTGTACGGGCAACCCAGCCTGGAGGAGCGGGCCCCACAAATCAAAATAATGAGCCTGATCGACCGAGACAGGAGAACTCTATCTATCCCGGCAGGAGATTAGTGACAAACGCCGTCTATGGCGGACCCACTTTGTCAGGAGCCTGGAACGACGAGGATCTTCGTCACTTTTACACATGATAGGCTTTATTCATTCTATGAATAGTTTGCAATTTTCTTTGCATTTTGAAGTTTGAGTTTGTAATAGGGCACTGACTTGGCCATGTTTTTCCGTTCCAGCAATAAATTACAATCTCTTCAAGCTAGAGCTGTGATTCACCGAATGCGACATTCAACAATCACGACGCAGGAAGAGCTGAATTCTATCGCACGATGGGATTTATTCAAATGGTGAGCGACTGTGATACGACCGGCCACTCACTAAGTGAAACCTTAGCTCGGGGGCAAACCGTCACAACAAAGGCTGAACTGGACCGACACACGACAGTCCTATAACTAACTCCATTTTCCCAGAGTGTGAATTGGAGTATAAACATCAACTCTAGGTTCTTAGAGTGCGAACCGGTGTATAAATCCTAACTCCATTTTTCCAGAGTGCGAAATGGAATATAAACATCAAATCTAGGTTTCTAGAGTGTGAACCGGAGCATAAATCCTAACTCCACTTTCCCAGAGTGCGAATTGGAGTATAAACATCAACTCTAGGTTCCCAGATTGCAAACCGGAGTATAAACACTAATCCAAACTTCCAGAGTGCGAATTGGAGTATAAACATATAAATGCGGTCCCAGAGAGGGTGGACTCGTCCGCCTAACGACTTCGGCCGTATCCTAACCAAGTTTGAGGAGGATGGACCCATCCGTCCAATGACCTCGCTTGTTGACTCGGGGTGGATGTGATCCGACCATCCACGATCCTGATAAATCCATCGTTCCCGAAGTGTGAACGAATTCCTAAAAGGCCCAAACAGGTGTGATTGACCATCTGTCAGCTGACTCCAAGTTCCTAGAGCGTGAATTGGAGTATAAACATTAATTCCAGGTTCCCGGAGCGCGAACCGAAATATCAATGCTAACTCCAAGTTCCCAGAGTGTGAATTGGAGTATAAATATCAATTCCAGGTTCTCGAAGCGCGAACCGAAACATCAATGTTAACTCCAAGTTTCCAGAGCGGGAATTGGAGTATAAATATCAATTCCAGGTTCCCGGAGTGCGAACCGAAATATACATGCTAACTCCAGATTCCCAGAGCGCGAGTTGGAGTATAAACATCAATTCCAGTTTCCTAGAGCGTGAACCGAAACATCAATGCTAACTCCAAGTTCTCAGAGCGTGAATTGGAGTATAAATATCAATTCCAGGTTCCCGGAGCGCGAATCGAAAAATCAATGCTAACTCCAAGTTCCCAAAGCGTGAATTGGAGCATAAATATCAATTCCAGGTTCCCGAAGCGCGAACCGAAAAATCAATACTAACTCCAAGTTCCCAAAGCGTGAATTGAAGCATAAATATCAATTCCAGGTTCCCGGAGCGCGAACCGAAACATCAATGCTAACTCCAAATTCCCAGAGCTTGAACTGGAGTATAAACATCAATTCTAGGTTCCTGGAGTGCGAACTGAAATATAAACGCTAACTCCAAGTTCCCAGAGCGTGAACTGGAGTACAAACATCAATTCCAGGTTCCCGGAGTGCGAAACGAAATATAAATGTCGACTTCAAATTCCCAGAGTGTGAATTAGAGCACAAATACCAAGTCAAAGTTCCTGGAGCGCGAACTGTGTTACAAACATCGATAATTCTCGACTTCCCAGAGCGCGAACTAGATTATCGATCACAGATCATCTTAAGTCCCCGAAGTGTGGACATGTGCTCAAGATTTGCAATAGGTGTGATCGACAACCGAAATACAAATGTTGTTCCTCGGAACTGGGGGCAAAAAGCTTAAGTGTCAATCACTAACCGAAGTGATACAATGTCCAAAATTCAACTCATTCATCAATCACGACATGTGATCAAGATTTTCAGACTTGGCAAATAAAACAGACTCAGCTTGAAGGTAGAAACACCATAAGTGCACTAGATTGAAAGCCAAATACTGCAAATACGCAAGCACAAAAGAAATGTGAGTTGAAGCAAAGAAACTAAATGTCATTTCTACTAATTGTATGTGAAGATTCATATACAAGTTATTCCAAAAATTCCTACTAGCAGGGGGCTGACCCTGCATCTATACATGTCCTATGAAAGAAAAATAAAAGCAACTTCCTAACTGCCAAAAATGCGCCAGAGGGGAATTATCTACTTTTTCTTCGACGCGGAACTACTAGAACCGCTAACAACCTTTCTCTTCAAGCCCTTACCCTTTGGCGGATCATCTTGTTGCAAGGACACATCGTCCGGAATTGGAAGATCAGCAAGCCCTTCATAGAGATTCTCAGTTCATGGGGGAGACATCTTCGAAATTCTAATTCCGAAGGCGGGCCGGGACGTGACAATAGATTTCCATCTTCCTTTTTTAGATGGTTTGTCAATGGCTGCCTTGCCTTTTCTCTACTCTTCGATATCCTGGGCTACATCCGCAAGTTCGCCCAACGGATCCATCGGCAAGCATCGGAAGATAGTCCAATATGCATTTCTGAGATCAAGTTCAGTCGTACAAGGCAGAAGCTAGTCGGAATCGAATGTTTTAATGTGCAAAAGTTCTTTAAGTTCGTCTAATTTCAACTTGGAATCGGTCGCCGCAGTTCAAATTCGTATCGAGTAAGAGATGCATCATTTTTCATATTGACCATATACGAATCTTTACATTTGTATCGATCAGATTCGACTCAATACATTTCGAATCGATCGATAGCAAAGGCTCAGGTTCGAATCGATATGTTTCGTATCGATCGGGGGAGCATGTCTCGCATCGATCAGAAATTCTTAGCTTCGCATCCATGACCGTCCTAGTCTTCGTATCGACCGTTAGAACGATCAATGCGAACCACTTCATTCCACTTAGCCTTTCCGGGATCGATACGAACATCGATATGAAATCATATGATCTGGATCGATTCGAAAACTCCTATTCTAGGTCAACACAAAACAGAGGTAAAGTGATTCCTCCACACCTCCTTCTTCTCCATAGGGCCTCAACTCCGTGGCTATGCTCCATCCACAATCTTGCTCTCACTCGTCCATATATCAAATTCATCAAAACCGGTCGTAAAAGCAAGAACGATGGTTGAGATTTCGAGTTTCATCGTTCTTAACATGATTCTATCCTTTAATTACCCGATTTTAATGATTATGCTCAAAGGATCGAAGCTTTGGTTCGATTCGAAGTGGCTATTTTACAACCATCAACTCATAACAGTGTAGGTCTATCGATATGAGCGTTGCTTTCATATCCAACAAACCCATCGATACGAACGATCATTTCGTATCCATCGGAGATCATTGATGCGAAGCAGGGTCAACCGCAGTTTGTAACCATCGATACAAATGAACATTTCGTATCCATCAATTTGACTCGCATCGATATGAAAAACTACTTTTCAACCTCTTACATCGATTCAGGAGAGGGTCGATACCAGAGGATAGTCCAAAACAACCATCAAGCGTTGTTTCAACTCGAATTTCAAATCGGTTCAAGAGAGAATCGATAAGAAATTCGATAACAAACTAAACTGACAACGACTTGTGAACACACAACGTTAACGAGAGTCAAGTTTACATATATGCATATATGTCGGACTAATATTCAATTTTCAATATTTATAGGGATCGAATACTCATCTCATTGCGATTACGGCAACGAACAGCTAATCACTATCACACAGCAGTCAGTTACAGCAATACACGAAAAATCCGATGATAGTTCAGAGAGAAACTGCAGCTTTCCAAAGCACGTCATGTTTCCACAAGATGTACTTTGGGGGGCAAATGTTATCCCACCTTTTGGCAAGGCCGTGATACCAAGGAACTGATTGAAAATCAAGGATCACTCTTCCTGGATATCAAGCCTACACAGGTTCGCTATGGATATCGATGAATTTTGTCCGAGTCCTGATTGAGCTACAATTGATAGGACATGACAAGCAAAGCCATGGAGGCCAGCATTCCAAATTTCAAGTCAATCCGAGTTCGTATGCTCAAGTTATGATCGATTCAATCTGGAAGAAACGGCCTCGTCTTCATATCCATCATCAAACTCAAGTTCGAATCGGTAACATTTGTATCGATCAGAGGCCCATTCTTCGTATCCATCTGGTTGATTTCGTATCCATTGAAGAGCCTCCGTTTGTGTCGATCAAGTTCGAATCCATCGGGAAGACTCGGTTTGACTCGATCTCGTTCGTACCCATCTCGAATCCATTGGCATCTCCCTACTTCGTATCCATCGGCAGATAGCTTACTTCGCATCCATCAACTAAGGCAACGGTTACTGCTTCGCATCCATCGCGGAAGCCTCTCTTCGAATCCATCTGGCCAGAGCAATTGTATCCATCAGGTCACCTTACTTCGTATCCATCAAAGGACTCCGGTTCGCATCGATTGGCTTCGTATCCATTGAGACGCTACGTGGTTCGTATCCATCAAAGAAAGGCTTGTTCGTATCCATCGACCATCAGTAGTTCGTGTCCATTGATGACTGCTGTTCGAACCCCTGAGTAAAGCCTTATTTAAATCCATCAAGTCAACAAACCTGGGCGATGTGTCACCCCACGATACGAACAAGGCGAGATATATGGAGTCGATACGGTCAACTCGAAGTAAAGACAGGATCGAGGCAAAGTATGCGTGCCACATCATCACGAGACCACGTGAGGCGATCGGGTCGAAGGGATCGTTTCGAAGTGATGGACTCAAACCAAACAGCCACCGAAAAAGTCCATTTCGTATCGGCTATTTCTCCCAATCCACCGATCCAAATGCAATGAAATTTTCAGAGGAGCTTGCGTACACACTAAGGAATGTCTCTGCCAAATTTCAGCTCCATTGGACATCATCTTGGTCGATACTAAATGAATTCGTATCGATCGCTGATCGAGTCGAAACTTCCTGAGATTGGTTGCGTGGGCCCACTCACGTGCTAGAATGAGTCTTCCGAAGTTTGAGCGAAATCTCAGCCGCCTACGCCTATAAATAGAGCCACAGAGCCTACAGAAGAAGGATCTTTTGATTCTCAAGCGCCGAGACTCTGCCAGATCGAGATCTCCATCATTCTACTACTGCTAAACTCGAATTTCCAGTTGTAACTTGCCGTTGTTTGTTGTACTTGCTTGTAATCATTGAAAGAGAATGAATAAAGTTGCAAAAACTTCACAGTGGAAGTAGGCAACACGCCGAACCACTTTAAATTGCTTGTCTATGCATTTACATTCCTGTTGTTTGGTGTTTTTGTTAGATAATCCTCATTTTCAATTTATACACTTCATTATTATCTCTTCAAAAACTTCCGAAGGGTGTTGTGACCAATTTTGGTGCAAACAGTATCATTTAAACCAATATAAGTTTAAGATTTTGAACCATTTAATTTAACCAAATACGATGTCCGTATATAATTTTCTACCCTATGGCCAAGTGATCATTTATTTCAATTTAATTGCATGGATGGATATATATCATTTCATCCCATAATTAATTGACATAGGTATATATCATTTCAACCTATTTCTTAGTTCATTTTGAATATTACAAGTGAGAATTTAGAGGATGTCAAATGATAAGTAGGATAATAGCGGGATATACTGAAATAAATAACAACCATACATCCAACATATCAATCAATAGGCATTCAATTACAATCAACATCCAAAATCAACCAATATATCATAACAATTACTAATTATCAATTGTCGTCGTTTAAGTAGAAATTAAATTCAACATTAAATTAAATGTCAATTAATTTAATATAAAATTCAAATTAATTTAAATGTCAATTTAAACTACCAAAACAGCAACCAACAAAATTTATCACTTCATAATTTTAGTTCAACTAACATAAGAAAATTTAATACTGCATAAGTGAGTTAAATCACTCATCTTTGATTTTAAGTCCATCAAAAATCCAATAAAAGCCTAAAATTTCAACAATCTCCAAATTCATCCAAACAAGTTTCATGTTGTCCGAAATTTCAATACGAGTCCAACAGAAGAAACTACGCGTGAATCGTAGTTTGTACGCAAAAGTTACACAAGTCAGAAGATTTAAAATTTTAAAATTAAATTAAATAAACAAGGGCAAAATAGTAATTTACCCTAACTCTCAAACCCTACCAAAAAGCGACCATTGACTAACCCACCTTAACCACCACGTTCAACTCTAAAACACTACCCATCCATGTCGCCGCACCCAGATCAGACGATGCCACCATCTTTCCCTCCTCCGGCCACACCTTCCCATTGCCTCGCGACCACCACGACGCCGCCAGAGGCGGTCTGCTGCTGCTGTGTTTGTTCGTCGATTCTTGTGAATCTAGGCATCCATGTAATGATTGATTCCGGTGGATAAAGACTTCTCCTCCTCCTCTACACGTCAGTGCTTTCTGATCGTAGAATGGTCGACGTTTCACCGTTGAACGACAAACCCTAGAATGGACGACCAAGACTACTTCACCAATTTCCATTCAAATCAAGATTCGTTTGCAAAAAGAATTACATATGCTGATTCCAGTCGTTGAGAGCTTCGCGATGACATATTATATGATAGGGTTTGAACGGTCAAAATTTTTGGATTTGATTTGAAATCAGTAATTAGGGTTATATTGACCATTGACATGGAGTAGATTAGAACTGGAATGTACGTATAGAAAATAGAATAGAAGGCTGTTAAGATTTAACAATAGCATGTAATTAGACTAAGATGAAACATGAATGGATGGAATAGATCAATTTGGGCGAAGCGATAACCAAAGCCCGGAAAGCCCGTTTCTTTCCCAAAACGAAAATAGGTCGTTCTATATGTCGAAATATATGTTTTTAATATTTTTAAACTCAATGTAACTAATTTCAAATGCTAATTCTATTGTATATAGAAGTTAGCTTTTAAAATCAAATTATATTTATTCTTACACGTTAATTAACCAAATTTTTATTAAACCGATTTAATCACTTTTAAATTCCGAATTAAAAGTTTTTATCATCATTCTTGGTTAAACAGAATTTAATTATCTTTTGAAATACAATTTTCCTGTTAAATCCAAGATTTAAATATCAAATTAATTTCAATATACAATTACGACTGTAATAAAATCCGTTCATTATATTTTAAATTTCAAACAAAATCTTATATTTTGAATTTACATTCTTATAATTAAATCAACAAATATTTTATGTGTTCATCAAACATAAGTTTTCATTTTATTACACTCATCGCTCAACTGTTAACGCTCTGCTCATATTAACTGAAATATTTAATCGTACTAATTCCAGTTGATTCCTAACTTAATTTCAAATGGATTTAATAATGAAATGAGAAGTAAAATAATTGTTACAACTTAGTAATTCAACATATTTATAAATTTATTGTTTAAAATAGAGGTCAATAAATTTGCATACTCAATAATTGATATCTAATTTTATGCTAATATATTTTGAATATTGTTTATCCCATTCTTTACTAACATTTATTATTACAATCGATGGAGTTTACATTCAAACAGTTATTAATTATATTCAAATCAATATCATTAAATTATATTCTAATATGTGTTACCATCCTTACCTCATTGAAATTTATCGTTTTAGAATTTGTTTAAGATCAAGTTGTATATTCTGAGAATTTTATTTTACGTTAATAAATCATAAATTTTAATTTCTGCTAATAATAAATTCCAAAATCTTATTTAATTTAATATTTTTAGTTATCAAAAATATGGGTTGTTACAATGTAACATTCTTAGAGTGATAATACATAATTATAAAACCATAGTAACATAACATCCATCAGCCAATCCTCACTGTCACTCAATGCACCTTGGATATATAATAACTTGTCTGACCATTTCTCTACCAAGGGTCAATGGAAAAATCTCGATATTTGATATGCTCACCCATCAAACTATAGCTGACACTAGATCCATTCCACCATCGAGGGTATATAAATCCATTCCACCAATCCGAGGTAGCCATTCCAAGTATGCAATGAGAGTCCTCTGAAATCCCTTGTTTACGAGTACATGATAAAACACTTTGTGTATCAATGACACCTTAGCATGCATGTTTGAACCCTTTTCCTTCCTCCGTCTAATTTCCATTCATCCCCAAGGAACCATTCCATGTTCCTTTCTTTCCACGATAGAAACTTTCAACATTCTACCCATGGATTTCCCATCCTAGAACCCACCTTGCGAGTAACCATCCTCACGAGTCCATTGATCGACTTGCCATCTCTAGAACACTACTAAACATTCCCATTAGTCATACAACCAGCACCTTGATGTCCCAAAGCCATCACATCGAAGCATTGCAACCTTCCTTCATCCACGAACCTCCATCCTTCATCATGCTACAACGTCACAACTGAATGCCAAATGAATGAATGGATACCTTCAGCACGACCTGCTGGACATACTCTTCATCCCTGGAAGTTTGGCCAAGACTTGCCTCTTTAATTCATGTCGGTACCGACCTCTTTTGGTCGGTACCAACATTAATTGCTTAGCCAAAAACTTGGCTAAGTATTTCACACACTGACCTCTTCTTTCTTTGTTTGATTTGAGCTCCTTTCCTCAGTGCCACACTACCCAGGTCCTTTTGCACTCCTTATAGGCCCAATCACAGGTCAGTACTGACCAAAAAGATATCGGTATCGATATGTAGATCTCTCCAAAAAATATATTTTAAGTCCACACTTCCATTTCCTAGCCCTCCTTGAAGTTTTCCTGATGTTTCACATCTTAAGTCTTGAATCAACTGGTTCTACCAACTAGATTTTCAAGCTCCACCATCCTAAATTCGAGCAACCAAATCACCTCCAATCGAACTATGACCTAGAATGCAAGCATCTCAAACTCTCCTCAATAACAACTACAGACCTCATTCATTTTGGGTATGTTTGGCCTCCTTTTGCCTAAATTGATAACCGCTTCATATTTACTTTAAAAATACTGACAAACATATCAAACCAATACCTGGAATAGCGAACACATCCATAAGCACACAGTCAACACACAAAATTCATCCAAACGTGATTAACATATGAGATAATGCTTAAATGTAATTTTATACAAAGATGGTAATATGTTTCAAAAGAGGAGTCGAACCATTTAAAATTAATTTCTGACCTTTTAAATTCAGCATAAACATGTATGATAGTTAAATTAATGTTTAGAAACATTTTAGCGTAGAAATCATATTAAGAACATCATTTTTAACTAAATGGGCATTAAAAAAATAGTGAGAGATCAAAAATCACTCTCCTAACCCAATTTACCAATTTTTACCCCAAATTTGAAGTAGAAAGTAAGAATTCAGAATTCCAAGCAACCAAAATGATAGATCTATAATTCCCTTTGCCAATCATCCTTATAATGACGGGTTAGGCTAAGATTGGTAGGAAAGTGAGGATTTTTTTTGACGAAATCAAGGTTAATGGATGTTTGGAGCAATTTTTAGGAAGTGGGAAGTGATTAAAATATGTTCCATCAACCCAAAGGCACATTTCCTAAGATAGGCTAGTGGGCTTTAGTATGGGCTTTACTTAGTTACCTACTAATCTGGCCGGCAACAAAAGGAACTTAAAACAACCATTATTCCAAATATTTAAGTTTGTTTTCTACTTTAACATGTCTGCGAAAAGAGGAACCATCATCTCAACTTAACTGATGTGGTTATCAGACCCAAATTCAACACCTATCATAGTCTTTACAATAATTTCTAGGTATAAACAGTCATAAAATTTTAAAGGTAAAAAATATCCATAGTGGTCAGTTTTTAAAATTTCACAGTCATATGACCCTATATGAATTAAATAATGATATTTTACGATACTTAGATACTTAAAACATGGGTTGTTGCACTCTCCCCCTTTAGAAATTACACCCTCAAAATCCAAAAATAAATTAAAGAATAGTCGACCATCATTACCCCGAATGCCTAACAATCATATCCGAGATAGTATACCCCTGTATGCCATACAAATAATAGTATAGATAAACCTATTCTACCATGCGAGATAGTAAACTATTCTATACGACAAAAGTCAGAATATATACGATAAATATTATGACTTACCATGCAAAGAGCTTTGGATATGCAGCCCTTATGCCATTGTCGATTTCTCACGTGTAATCGCTTTCACTTTCATCCCACTAAAATTTCATTAATTCCACCTCTGCCTCATAAGTTGTTTGTCTCATATCTGACAATACGAATCAGACTATAAATTCTCGTTTCTTCTGGTTTAATCTTAATATAAGTTGACCTAGTGCAATCATCGCGCTTGAGTCATGCTCAAACTTTTGCAAATGATAGAAATGGAATACATTATGCACACCCACCATACTTCGAGGTAAGTTGATCATATATCCCAGTTTCCCAATCCTCTCTACTGTCGTAAAAGGACCTAGAAATCTCAGTGCTATAGATAAACCTTTACAAAGGCCATATAACCGACAGAGAACTTCAAATCCCTACATCTCCTATCAGCATAATACTTTTTCCTACCTTGAGTAGCTTTCATTCATTCGTAAATGATTTCAATCTTCTCCAAGGCCTCCCAAACCATATTTGGCCCAAGAATCATTTTTTCGCCTACTTCCTACTAACATAAAGCACGTTACATGGTTAGCCATAAAATGCTTCGAATGATGCCATATCAATACGAGAAACTATTGTTGTATATGAACTCCACCAAATGCAAATGACCATCCCATGAGTTTTTGAAATCGGGTATGCAAGCTCGTAAGAGATCTGCCAATTTACGATTCACTCTCTTGGTCTCTTATCAACATATCACTTTTTCCTACACAGAACCATCTCCATCCCTAATGGCTCTTGTAAGCTCTTCCCAAAACTTCTAGTGAATAAAGGGTATCAGTTACTCACAATATTCTTTGGCACCTATTTCATATACAATCGGCCAATATGGATGTCATTCTACTAGACTTGACTAGTATTAATCTAGCACTCTTCATCAATCTATCGATAATGTTACAAATACGTTTTACCCTCCTCTAATTCTTGACAATCCATTGATGAAGTCCATCAATACTTTATCCCATTTCCACTTGGGTACTTCAAGTGGTTACATTAACTCACTTGACTTCTTCTGCTCTTCCTTTACCAACTAGCAGTTCATACACTTCAAGATGCATGTCCTAATATCCTCTTCATCCCCTCCCAATAATACACTACTTTAGGCCATGGTGCATCCTATTACAGCTGGGATGCATAGTCAATCTAGAATTATGGCATTGTCTTCGCTTATCATTCGTAATCCATCTACATCGGGAATAAACAATCTCCTATCCTTATGGAGTCAACCATCTCTATTGAGCCCATACTTCTTTACCCTCTCAGACTCTACTTCTTCCTCAATTTCTCCATGATCTTTGATAGTCTAGCATCTCGCTTATAATTAGGATAATATTCTCGATCGAGGTAGGCCTAATAGTCAAGCTAGCAAACGTTTTTTGGTCTAGCTTATATCAAGGCCTAAAATCATAACCAGTGATAAAATCTAACCACTTTCACTTTAGAAACTTCATCCCCAAGCTTGAATATCTCCTACTCATTGCACCGACAACCGCATTTTCCCTACCAAGCATGTAGAAAATACTAAAGTCGTAAGAGACAAAGAACTCCAATCATAGCTGCTGGTGAAGGTTGAGGTCCTTGTAGAGGAAAATGTATTTCACATATTTTTATGGTTCGTGAACAACTTGAATCTTTCTCTAAGTACATAATGGATCCAAATTATCAAAGCGAATAATATCGTCATCAACTCCAAATCATGAATTTGCACTTCTTCTAAGGGGTTTCAGCTGTCGACTAGCAAATGTGATAATTTTTTCTCTCTACATCAACATTGCACCTAGTAATGTAACAGATGCCCTGTGTACACTGTTGGCTCCTCATTCCCACTCAGAGTGACTAACATCGATGCTCCCATCAAACTCTCCTTCAAACTCACGAACGCATGCTTGCACCTCGCATCCCAAATAGAAGCCTGATTCTTCTTCGTCAAGTTGGTTAATGGCGCTACTACCAAAGAGAATTCCTTGATAAACGTTTATCATATCCAACCAATCCAAGGAAGCTTCTCACATCAATGGCATTCTTGGGTTGGTTCCAATATTGAACTCCATCTACATTCATAGGATCCTATAAGATGCCCTATTCAGAAATGCAACGACCCTAGAATCTCACTTTCCTCTTCCAAAAGCGACACTTCTAAAAATTTGCTTTCAACCTATGCTTCCTCAACACTTTAAGCATAATACTCAAATGCATCTTTTTTCCCCCTCCATCCTAGAATAGACCAAAATAGCATTCGTGAATACAAGCATGAAATTGTTTGACCGATCCATGATGACATAATTCATGAAATCAGCAAAGTATGCAGGAGCATTATTTACCCCAAAAGGCATAGCCAGCCACTTATAGAAACTAGACGGCATACAAAAAATGGTTATTGACCCACTCTCTTTTGCTTCTCTTAGCTGAAGAAACCCCGTCGTGAGATCTAATTAAGAGAACCCTTCAAACCATGGAGCTAATCGAACAAGCCATCAATATGCGGGAGTGGACACTTTTTATTCCTCATCACCTTATTCAAATCACAATAATCAACATAAAACCTCAAAGAATCATCTGCCTTAGTGGCAAATACTACCGGTGCACCACACTTAGATAAACTTCTACGAATGAAATCCTCTCCTCAATAGGTCATTGACTTGCACCTCAAAATCCTTATGCTCTCTGGGTGTCTTAAGCCTTAAACGCATAATTATCGGTTTGACATCCTTCACCAAGTCTTTGTGGAGCACAATCTCTCGATGTAACGATAATCAGGCCGCCTCCTCAAATATATCTAGATATCCTCTAATGATAGGAACAAATGACAACTCATCATATAGGACCTCTAGCGAATATAAAAGACTAGCCATAACTTCATTTTTTAGTAGGCAGCAAATCTCTACCATCTGCCTATTCTCAATCCCAATCATCACCAACAGTTTCTCATGGTTCACCACTAACACACATTCACATAGCCAGTCTATTCCTAAGACAATCCTGAACATAATGAAACTAAAAAAAAACATATGACAAACAAAAGAGCATCATCCATGACTTGATAAGACCAAACCACCAAAATCAACTCAAAGGCTAATGAGGCCTCCAACATAATTCTTCAATAATAAGGATTGGTAAACTATTTTGGGTTTTAATCCTAACTTATTTATGAGGCTACTTGATGTAAAAGAATGCGAAAGCCTCCTTAGCAAACAAAAAATGAATGGAAATGCCATAAATAGAAATCATGCCTTGAATGGTGATAACTTTCCTTTGTCCTTCACTGAGGGAGCATTCGACGAAGCCGAACGACATCCAAAGCATATGCCTTCACCATATGCTTCTACAACACTGGCTCTGGACAACTTTTCTACGTATATTTAAACTTTCCATAGGTATACTACTTCTTCTTTCTTTCAGATTCGCAAAACCTAATTTATTAGCCCTTATCTCCATGTTTATTGCATACGGGTTCCCACTTTGCCCACACCGCCTTGTTGTGGTTTAGGCACTCTTCCTTAACCGCAATAGAGTTGGGTTTAGATCACAAACTCTCATGTCGAAGGGCTTTCTCAACTATATTTTTGAATGGCTCATCAATGTGCCCCGTGAGCTTTTCCCCAAGTCACTATCTAACCCCATAATAAGCTTCTCAATATTCTTTGATGGATTTTGATGTAAGACCTCTCATATTTTGACAAAGCTCCAAACTAAGCGACATACTTGAAGACATACATGTCCCTTTGGTTTTAGTTTGCAAAATTCCTAAATAACAACGACTTTTAAAACCCTGTAATGAACTTCTCCTCAAATCTAGTTTTGAACTGTACCAAAGTAAAGTGGTCCTCGAGTGTGGCAACCTTAATTACGTTCCTCTAGTTCATGGCCCTCCTGTAAAGCTATCGAAAATCCAACCTCCTCTTATCGTGTCATCCAAATCCAAGTCATCAAAAATCCCCTCATCGGTGTCCAACAATCCCTCACTTCCATGGCTGATTCCATTCCTTATAACTGTTTTCCACCAAGACTAAATCCATATTAAATTTACAAAATCGACTCCATGTTCGCCATCATCGGGTTGAGCGTAGCTTATAGGCCAGGTTAGCAGCCTCCATCCTGGTCATTTGACTCCAAAAATGGAGTTTTTTGTAGCATTTCTTGTATGTCGGCTCATTCCTAATCTATAATAAGAAAGATCAATCTATCATGAAGAAAACTGCATCAGTGATACTCGTGCATGCAAGCGAGTTATATACTAAATATATGCTTCGATATAGTTTTGAAAACCAAAATATATAACAAGTATGCTTTCTTTGATAAATATATATACACACCATATATAATCTCAATCCAGTCGAGGGTGATAAATCCTTCCGTATCTTCACTAGACTGTGGTATTAACTCAGGTAAATCACATAACCTAAGCTTTTATACCAAATGTGGCGACCGCCCTACACCTTTGGTACCTAATATAACCTGTATATTGTGCTGTTATGGTGTCTGATCAATGTAGGACGATTTTCAATGGTGAAAAGAAGAGAAACGGTTGCATGACCTATTATATATCTCACTTCGCAACGAATAATTTATATAATAGTAAATATCACTAATACAGCAGGCAAGACATAATAACTAAATGAACCACAAATATAAGAGTGCATAGGCTCATATAGCTATACAAAGTAGAAATTGATTTATACAACTAGAAATAAGCTCAAAGGTATCTGCCCCTAAATATAACAAACGAACACTATCTCGGATCTACAGTGTCACAGAACAGAATAAGTAATAGTAAGTCTATACGTAATGTGAGAAAGTGCCATCTTGTTCGTCCTCTACACAACAACTGCATGCCACCTAAATCTATTATCTAGTTTACTCATTTAAGGGTACATGGGATAATAAGAAGAAAAACATAAAACCTTGAGTCAGACAATAGTCTGGTATGAGCGACTAAAAAAATCTTAAAATACTATATAAGTCGATATTGTAAGGAACAATGGTACAAGAATCATATTTGATCTTTCCCTACAACCAAAGAGTTAGCACATAAAAACTATAATATGATACTTCACTATCATCATAAAGGTGTACTACATCCTATGTATAGCTTTGGGTTGTCTGGTATCTACATCCATGGTAGCTACATTATGTGTCCTCCCTAAAGTGATAATCTATAACTATAGAACCATAGCATCCATCAACCAATCCTTACTATGACTCAATGCACCTTGGATATATGATAACTCACATAACCATTCCTTTGCCAGTGATTAATGGAAAAATCTTTGATTTCAATGCACGCACCCACCAGTCCATAGCCGACACTATATCGATTCCACCGATCTAGGGTACACAAACCCATTCCACTGATCCGAGTTAGCCATTCCAAGTACCCATTGAGCATCTTCACAATACCCCTGCTTATGAGTACATCATAAAACACTTCGAGTATTGACGAACCCTTAGGACACGTATTCGAGCCCCTTTCCTTGCTCCATCTAGTTTCTATTCATCCTTAAGGAATCGTCCTACATTTCTTTCTTTTCATGGTAGATCGTTTCAACATTATGCCCATAGTTCACCTTTTCAGAACCCACCCTATGTATAATCATCCTTGCAATCCCATCAACTGAGTCGCTATTTCCAGAAACTTCTAAATGTCCTCATTAGTCAAAGAATAAGCACCTTACAATCCCTATGCCATCACATCGAAGCATCTCAACGTTTCATAGTTCATGAACCTCTATCCTTAGTCGTGCTACAATGTCATAATTGAACGCCAAACGAATGAACGAACATATTCACCACAACCTTCAGGACATAATCTTCACCCTCTGGAAGTTTGATCAAGAGTGGCCTCTTCAATTCATGTTGGTACAACCACTTTTGGTCGGTACCAACATGAATTGCTTGGCCAAAAACCCTACTAAGTCTTTCACACACTTACCTTCTCCCTCTTTTCTTGCTTTGAGCTTCTATAGCGCCTGTCCGTTGTAGGATGATTTTCAAGGATGAAAAGAAGAGAAATAATTATTGGACCTATCGTATATCTCATAGCGCATTAAATAATATATAATAGTAAATATCACCGATATAAAGCAAGCATGATAATAATAACTAAACGAACCAAAAATATTAGTGCACGAATGTCCATACAATTATACAAAACAAAATTTGATTTTATACAATTGGAAATAAAATCAAAGGATATCTTTCTCTAAATATAACAAAGGAACACTTTCTAAGCCCATAGTGTCGCACAATGGAATAAGCAATAGTAAGTCCATATGTAATACGAGAAAGCGTCATCATGCTCGTCCTTCGCACAGCAACTGATGCCACCAAAACCTACTATCTAGTGTGCTCGGTTAAAAGTACATGGGATAATAAGAATTTAAACATAAAATCCCGAGTCAGACACAGTCCGATGTGAGCAATAAGAAATCTCAAAATACTATACAAGTTTATATAGTAAGGATCAATGGTATAAGAATCATACCTGAGTTGTCCTTGCAACCAAAAAGCTATCACATAATAACAATAATATGCTACTTTAATATCATTATAAAGGTTATTACATCCTAATTACAACATTGAGTGTCTAGTTATACACATCCATGGTACCTACATCATGTGACCTCCCTAAAGTGATAATCTATATCTATAGAACCATAGCAACATAACATCCATCAGCTACTCCTCACTATCACTCAATGCTTCTTAGATATATCATAACTCTATGACCATTACTCTATAAGGATTACTGGAAAATTTTATGTTTTCAGTGCACTTTCCCTCCAGCATATAGCTGACACTAGATCCATTACACAAATCCAAGGAATATGGATCTGTTCCACTAATCCAAGCTAGCCATTCCAAGTACCCAATGAGCATTCTCATAATACATATGCTTACAAGTATATCATAATACACTTTGAGCATCAACAATCCCTTAGCATGTGCATCTAAACCCCTTTTCTTGCACAATTTAGTTTCCATTCATCCTTTAGGAACAATTCCACATTCCTTCCTTTCCACGATAGATTATTTCAACATTCTATCCATGGGTCGCCCTTCTTAGAACCAACACTGTTGATAATCATCCTCACAACCCCATCGATCGAGTTGCCATCTCCAAAACATTTCTAAATGTCTCTATTAGTCATTGAATCAACACATCAAAGTCCTAAAGCCATCACATCAATGCATCTCGTATTTTCTTAATCCATGACCTCCATCCTTCATCGAGCTACAACATCACAACTGAACGCTAGATGAATGAACGAACATCTTCAACATGACCTACAGGACATACTATTGCCACTAGAAGTTTGGCAATGACCGACCTCTTCAATTCATGTAGGTACCGACCTCTTTTGGTCGGTACCAAAATGAATTCCTTAGCTAAAAGCTTAGCTAAGTCTTTTACACACTGACATCTTTCGTCTTTCCTTGCTTTGAGCTACTATGGTACCTGTCGATGTAGGACGATTGTCAAGGGTGAAAAATTATAGAATCTATCGTATATCTCACAGTGCATTAAATAATATATAATAGTAAATATCACAGATATAAAGTAGGCAAGACAATAATAACTAGATAAACCACAAACAACTTAGTAGAAGGGTTCATATAGTTATATAAAGAAGAAATGATTTTATACAACTAGAAATAAAATCAAAGGGTCGCACAATAAAATAAGCAATAGTAAGTCCATATGTAATTTGAGAAATAATTAGCTTAGTCATCCTCTCCAAAGCAGCTACGTCCTACCTAAACCTGCTACCTAGCCTAAATATTTAAAGAGTACCAAGATTATAAGAGGAAAAGCATAAAACCTCGAGTCTCAGTGTGAGCCATAAGAAATCTCAAATATTACACAAGTTGATATAGTAAAGAAAAAGGTATAAGAATCATACCTAACCTGTCCCTACAACTAAAGAGCTAGCATATAATAACTATAATATATTACTCTACTACCATTATAAAGTGTACTACATCCTAAGTACAATATCGGGGTGATTGGGTATCCACATCCTCTGTACCTATAACATGTGATATCCCTAGAGTGATAATCTACAACTATAAGAACCATAGCAAAAATAACATCTATCAACCACTCCTCATTGTTACTCAATGTGCCCTAGATATATAATAACTCTATGACTACTCTTCTGCCAAGGATTAATGGAAAAATCCTAATTTTTAGTGTACTTTCCCATAAGCCCATAGCTAATAGCAGATTCATTCCACCGATCTAGAATATACAAACCCATTCACCAATCTGCGGTAGCTATCCTACGTACCCAATGAGCGTCCTTACAACCTCTGCTTACGGGTACATCAGAAAACACTCTGAGTATCAATCATCCCATTGCACGTGTATTCGAGCCTCTTTTTTGCTCCATCGACTTTCCTTTCGTCCTAAAAGAACCATTCTACATTCCTTTCTTTTCACGGTAGAACTTTTCAACATTATATCAATTGGTCACCCTTCCTAGAACCCAGCCTTGTGGATAATCATTCTTAGGACCCCATCGATTTAGTTTCCATCTCTGGAACACATCTAGAAGTCCCTATCATCATTAATTCAACATCTCAAAGTCCTAAAGCCATCACATTGTAGCATCTCAACCTTGCTTCATCTACGAACCTCCATCCATCATCATGCTAACATGAAACAACCGAATGCCAAATGAACAAATGAATACCTTCAACATGATATATAGGACATACTCTTCGCCCCTTGGAAGATTGTTGACCTCGTTTGGTCTGTCACAACATTAAATCCTTAACCAAAAACTTGACTAAGTCTTTCACAGCAGATCACTTCCCTCTTTGCTTTCTTTGAGCTCCTTTCCTCAATGCCACACTCTCCAAGTCCTTCAGCACTCCTTATAGGCCCAAAATGAGGTATGGTCAAGAAAAGATCCATATCAATATGTAGATCTTCCCTAAATCTTAGGGTTAAGTCCGCACTGCCACTCCTTGCTTTCCCCAAAGTCTTATCTAAAGTTTCATAGCCTAAGTCTTGAAACAACCACTTCTACCGACCAGATATGCAAATTCCACCTACCTAAATTCAACTAACCAAATCATCTCCAATCAATCTGTGACTTGAAGTACGAGCATCCCAAACTCCCCTAAATAGCGTCACTAAGTCTCATTTGAATTTAAGCTCGTTTGACCTTCGTTTTCCAAAATCAAAAACCACAACAAATCTACTCTAAATGCATTAACAAACATATCAAAGCATGCATTAAATAACAACCATCTTCCATAAGCATACATTCAACGCACACAATTCATCCAAACATGATTAGTATATAAGACAATGCCAAAATCTAATTTTATACAAAGATGATAATATGATTCAAAATAGGTGTAAAGCTATCTAAAATCCATTTCTAACTTTTTAAATTTTGCCATAAACATGTATGAAGGTTAGATTAAAGTTTAAAACTGTTTTTATTTAAAAATCATCACAAAAACATCATTTTAAACTATATGGACATGCAAAGAATAGTGAGAGATCATAAATCACTCACTTATATCCAAAGTACCAACTTATACCCCCAAATTCAAAGTGGATAGAAAGAATTCAAATTTCCAAGCAACTAAATTGAAAGATCAACAATTTCCTTTATTAATCACCTTTCTAATGCGGTTTGGGCTGAGGTTAGTATGAAAAGAAGGATTTTTTGATGAAATTATGGTTAATAGTCATTTGGAACTATTTTGGAAAGTGGAAGACAATTTGATATGTACCATCATCCCTAATTAGTAAAAATTCATGAAATAGTTAGTAGGCTTAAGTATGGGATTATTTAATTACCACTAATCTGGCCAGCAGCAGTCAAAACTTAAAATGACCATATCTCCTAAACAGTAACTCCATTTTCCTATTATGACCGATCTATGGAAGAGCAACCATCATCTCGACTTAATGAAAGTTGTTTTAGACCTTAATTCAATCCTTATCAAAAGTTATAGGATTTACAAGAATTACTAGGTCTAAACTGTACGTTAAAAATTCTAAAGGTAGAGAATGTCCCTAGTAGTCATTTTCTAAAAGTTTAGAGTCATGCGACCCCATATGAATAAAAATTATAACAATCTATAATCCTACGATACGTAAAATACGAGGTCTTATAAAATCCCAATAAATCTTGTAAAATGCTTAGACTAAGCTTTTTCAGTCTTCAATTGAGAAAGTAGCAATTTAAATCTCCTCGGTAGAAATTGGAGAAAATAAGTGTTTTTTCCACTGTAATTTAGTTTCATTTTGGTCTGTATGTAATGAACCCTATTAAATCGCTCTAAATAATATGAAATTGCCTCCTCTCCTAATTTTTGAGTGTCATAAATGTATTCTCCATTTCAATTTAATAAATCTTGAATTCTTCTATGTTTTCCCCTCAATGCCTTTGAATAGAAGAACTTTGAATTTGTGTCACCATATTGCAACCACAAAATTTTGCTCTGCTACTTTTGAAACTTTTCATTTAACTACATTTTATCTTTTAACTTCACATTTAGCTACAATATTTTCTCATATAAATCATCATCATATAGATTTTGTTCAAATTACATAAAGATTTCATTATGTTGCTAATGTATCTTCTAAGCCAGATCAAATTTTATTCTTGCTTTGTTCCACATTTTTAGATTTTGTTTGATGGATTATAAGTTGCATATAAAGCTATGTGAAGCATCTCCCCAAGTCGTTGTTTGAATCCTTCTAAAATGCATTATAGGTAACTACTATGTTAGTGCCAATTGTTCACATGTTTGGATGGTTTTCATTTTTCTTTATCGCCACCTCCACACAACATCCACATACACCACTTCCACACCTCATGGCCGCCGCCATCTCCACCTCCACCACCTCTATCGCCACTTGGACTCTCTGTCGCATCATCACCTTGGATCCCACAGTAAAGGCGTGACCCTTATGCCCTTGGCCCAGCCTAACTTTGGCTTGAATCCATGTGATGTTGTTTGTATGTTGTTGTTTCATCACCACCACTTTTGCACCACCTTTTAACCATGTAGGCCGACCATACCCAACCCAAACCTGACCCAAAAACCTTGCTTTAGCCTTGTACTACACCTATGGCCAAGCCTAATGGAGGTTGGAAGCAAGTGCAAAACATTCCTGCTTTGATTTATGCAGTTATTTCTACCTTAAATCTAATCGTTTTTGAATTGAAGGCTTATGTTATTATATTGTTTTGTTTGACTTGTATTCAAGGTAACTGATACTTTGGCTCTCCTACTCATCTCTGTGTCGTGCTATCGTGCTTGTGTGGATTCCTTTTGTGTATTTCTTGTCGTGTCTCCAGCTCAAACCAGTGAGTTATTCTCACCTAACAATATGTACATATATATCTAGTAAATTGACCCCTTTGAATCTGTAAAATGCAAACCATGTTACACCTGCTATATTATGATTATATGATGTTCACCCATGCTTAAACACCTGTTATATCATATGTTACTATCATATTATGCTGTTTTGTTATTTTTATCAGTTTATCACACCGCAAGTTCCCTTTAGATTAGAATCACTATGGGTTGAAATGATACATACCCGAATGGACTTTAGATTAAGGGAAAATCGTTATGGGCTGAAATGATAGGCTCTAGAGATTTTCAATTAATTTCATTCACTTGGGACTGCGGGTTTGAAATGATAAAGCCCGGGTTTTCTTTGTAAATTATAGGTTGAAATGATATATTACCCGTATCACTTTTCCTAGCGTAGAAAATTATATACAGACCCGTAGTTAAAATATGTTTTTCTAAAAAATTTAAAATATTTTAGAAATGTAAATATTATAATATTTTGATTTAAACTTAAATTAAAAATGATTTTTGTAAAATATTATTGATTTGCTGATTAAATTAATGAAAAAGTTTGAAAATTTGAATGTAAGTTGTTTTGGAAATTTTGATTTAATTATAACTGGAAATTAAATTAAAAATGAAATTATGATAAATTTATGATAATTTGGATTTAAATGAATTTAAAGTGGTTTTATAATATATTAATGACTTTTTGAATAAAGTTAAAATGCGAAAGAATGAACTTTTAAGTTGAAATTTGGAAATATAACTAAAATGGGAAATTTATGAATTTGGCTTAAAAGTGAATTTTAAGTTATGTAAATAAAAATGAAATTAAGTTATAATTGAAATTTTAAACTTAAGTGTTAAGTTGAAATTTAATTTAATGAATTTAAAATTGGGTGTTGGAATTTAATAAGTGAATTATTATTAAATCTTGATTTTTGAATGGAAATTTAACTTTATAAAATCATGAATTTAAGAAAATTAAATGATGGTTATAAAAGTGAAATTATATGATTTTATAAGTTAAAATGATTTAGATAAAAATATAATTGTTGTGAACTTATATTGAACATTTGAAGTTAATTAACTGAATTTTTTTAAATGCTATTAATTCTAATGTAAATGATAATACAACATTTGTGAATGTTGTAGTTGATGATAATGAACTAAAAAGCTAAATAAGATTAAAGGTTATTATAGCATTTTGTAAATGCTATAATTGTTGAATTTAACCAAATTTTCTTTAAAACTAATGTAACTATATTACAGCATTTTTAAAATGCTGTCTTTTGTTAAATCGAACTGTTTTGAATGTAACTTTCCGTAGCGTTTTCTAAAGTTACGAAAAGTGAATTTTCACTGTTTTGATAAACTTAAGTGAACGAATGAACCTTGAAAGTTTCAAAATTTTGGAAATTCAATAATTTAATAATTATATTTAACAACTTCATTTTTTAATGATTTAAATGAAGTAATTCGATTTGAAATATAAACTATTTTTGAAATTTAATTCGAAACGTTATTTTAAATTGAATAAGATGAATATGGTTTTGAAACTAAATGATAAGTTTGATAATTTAAAATGGATTTGAAAGGATATTAATTGCTAAATGATATTTGATTTTTGAAATAAATACCATTTTTAAATTATAACTACGGGTTATAACAACGATTGGTTGTTAAAGATACCAGGATCGGATATGGACATACTCTCTGTCGATACAGAAAACCACTTTAACAACTGTGTATGCGGTGGAGATTGCAAAATGAAGTAGGATAGTGATGAAGTTCCTAATGTACTTTACGTGGACCTAACTTCGTGAGTTAGCTTAAGGTGGCTAAAGCAGGAGCGATCTCGGGCCACATGAGGTGGCACCTCTGGCTGGACACACCTCTTCGATACCATTCTATTACTGTTGTGATTGATTGGGTGCACCCCTTGATTTTGGAGTGTTGTTCGGGGTGGGCGTATGTGGCTGCTGCGTTACCGCCAGCCCGTGTGCGTAATTGGTATATCTACCCTGGCATTGCCTTGTGTGCCGTGTCACCTACCATACCGAGCCTTTACTGCGAGTTTGTTTTTCTCCCGTAGCCCGTGTGGTATCCTCTGACAGTTTTCCAATCTGGAGATGTCATGATATTGGATGGACTACTGGGACTACTATGTGTGAAGGGTGATATGGGTAGCCCAGAATGCTATTTAAAAGTATGTTTAGTTTACTGTAGACACTATTATAATAGCGCAATATTACTATATAGTAAATAGTTTAACGGATCCTTAGGGGATGGGCGATCCCATGCATCCTTTAAGTTACTTGTTCTTATTTACAGTTCACTTGAGTTAGTTTACATTATATAAGTATATATTGTCCTGACTCGAGTATTTTATTTTTTGCTTTACGCTCGGGTCAGCCTGATTATTCACAGCTTTGGATTCGCTTTCTGGAGCTGGTCTTTGCTGGATTTTCTGCTTATCTACATATATATCTACTTCTGTTTCAGCTGTTCTTGTTTATCTCATGTATCAGTGAACTACTATGTATTTGAGATTTCTATTATGTTGTTTTCAGACTGTATTATGTATTTGGTTTGAAACTCTGTTGTAGTAGCTTCATGAAGTACTATGTGTTTTTATATTCCGCTGCGATTTATTCTGTTTGTTCTGTGTCTGTGATTCTGTGTATTTGATTTCATCTGCTCCAAATTTATTTACAATCTATTATTTCGCATCATTCAAGTTTGACATGTGTGGATTATTGTCGATTTGAATGGTACGAAATGGCGGGTCGTTATACTCCACCTTGGAAAGCTACTGCATATTTCAAGCAAATGGAAAATTCAAGGGTATTAGAATCCTCAAATTAGTGATACGAAGCTATTGGTCCAAATTTCATTCAATTCTAACTTGAAATGAAGGAGGTATGGCACAAAGACATGTGTAGCTCAAGTGGTTAGCACCAAGCTTCCTACAGAGACTCGGGAGTTCGAGTCCAGGCAAGCACATTGTTTTCATATAACATGAGAAATGGAACAACATAGAATCTAACTGCTGAGTGCCTAACTGCTGCAAATGTAAGGAAGGAAAAGAGAGAGGGAATGACACAAGGAAGACAGATAGGCGGAGCAAGGGAGTAAAGAGAGAGGCCAAACCCTCTACTTGTTGGGTACCCATGGTACCGAATAGGATCACTTACGGAGGGGGAGGCTGAACCTAGTGGGGCACCAAGGGAAGACTAAGCCGTGTCCTGGTAAGGGAAGCTGAACAAAGGAGAAGTAGAACCAAGCATGGCCGATCGAGTCAAAGCCTAAAGGGTCAGACCAATGAATGGGATGCATGAACTTCGCCAATAAGATGATCACATACATTCCACCAAACCAACCTACCTTGGACAGAGCTCCTAGCCAAACCGAGCTGTGCATATATGAAATGAAATTTGCATACATTTGGAAATCATTGATTATATTCTCGATACCAAGGAATAGTCCACCTGGACAAGATATACATTAGAACTTCCTAAATTTCCAAATTGATGACACCACGTCTTCACTCCTATAAATACCAAAGCACCCAACAACAATAAGGGACAATTCGATAGAGCCAAGCTTACAATAGTAATGGCAGACAACTCAGGGGATGCTAGGAGTAGCCTAGTAGGAACAGCTTAACAGGATCAGCCTAGCACGATGTCTCTAGCATGATCGGCCTAGCATGATCTCCCTACCATGAACAACCTAGGAGGATCTTCCTAACAGGTTTATCCTAGCAGGAATAGCCCAATAGAATCTCCCTAGTAGGAGAAACCTGGTAGGAACATCCTCTTAGGATTTTCCTTACAAGATCTTCCAAGTAAGAACATTCTAACAAGAAACCTAATAGGCACTGCCTAACAAACACAACCAAACATGAATAGGCAGGCAAGAACACCCAAATATGAATCCTAAACAGACTCCCTTGCACTATATGTTACTATCTTTTGACTAAAGATCAATGTATTTTATACCTCGTGTATTGTATCAAAGATCGATAAGAAGAATAATGAAAGTGGACAGTGGATGTAGGCATATTCTGGCTGAATCACGATAAATCTTTGTATTCTTTATTTTACCGCAACTTACTTTCTATATAACCTATATGCGATCTGTTTTACGAGAATCAATCAGGATACAAATATAACAACTGTGTTATACACCCCGTATTCACAGCTCTGCAACTAATCGATTGGACATGTTTGCCTATTTTTTAATGCAAGCATTTTGGTGCTATCACCGGAGATTGATTCTCAATGTGCTCAAAGAACAAGGTTAGTGCTACAGGAATGCAGGGAACACCAACACACCCTACTAAAAAATTGTTAATCATGATAATCATTTAGTCGGCATTCCAATGCCAGTAGATGTAATTACCCGAGGCAACCAAGATAGAATTATGGCTAAGCTAAATGAATGTTTTGCTGCCTAACATCAAGCAATGATGTGCCAACTCATGACTGTTAGTACCTTAGGTTTTGGTTTTGACGATAACAACTATAGGACATTAAATAAAATATAGATACTAATGTTTTATAAAGATATATATGTATATAGTATATAGTGTAGAACATTAAATGGGTATTGATTAAGAATGTTATACATTACCAAGGTGCTGATATCTAGAGTAGATTCAAGATGATGATAATTGAAGACTCATGGGTATTAAAGAGTTCGAGATGTTAAGATATTCCAAATAAATTATAGAGTCATAAATTAATGTTAAAACTTGATAGCGCTTTCCTAATCTTTCTTGCCTTTTATAAATTTTTTTAAATTTTTTTTAGAATATTCTGGTTTTAAAATAATCTTTTCAAAATATTCCGCAAAATGATTTTCAATGTCTTATATTTATGAAAATATTATTCTAGTGTTTTTAAGTTTACATACATATATGTACATACATACATACATACATATATATATATATATATATATATAGTTTTAGTTTATACTTCAATAAGTTATAATTATATTGATTTTATATAGTATTGAATACTATTGTTAAATCTTTCAAAATTATTTTATGAAGTCTTGTTAAATTATATTTTGATTAAAATGTGTATAAACTATATTTAAATGATTCTACAAAGTATCAAATTATTGTACAAAGCAAAGGATTTTCAAAATAATAATTTTAATGTGATTTCCAAAATACAAAGTGATATATCAACATATACTATCCATGTATGTTGACGCAGTGACTCTAAAATTCAAAATTCAAATTTGAATGGAAGTGACTTTTTGTCGTATCTCTTCATTAATGGACATGACCCTTGTTTCCCTATATACCAGACTTCCAAACGAATTTTTATTAACTATTTTCTTATTCTTCTCTCCTCTTTACACTCTCTTGATTAATAAATCAATTTTTACCCAAACTCTAATTAAATTCATCCAAAATCAAATTCAGTCTTTACTAGTTTGATTCACTTTCATATACTCTCTGATTTTTCTCATCTCCCTTACTCAAACCAAGATCAAAGTGCTAAATTAACAATCACAGAATCAAAGTATAGAAAAAAATAAATGTAGTAAAAATAAAATGGAAAGAACATACTATGATTTTATACTGGATCAAAGTTACCCTACATCCAGTCTCGCACAATTCCTAATAATACTGTTAGTAGCACTTTTAGTAACTCGTTTATCAAAGGACAATCTACTGCCAGACCTCCACTTGTTAATGGAAATAATTACACATATTGGTTATGTAGAATGGAAATTTATTTTCAACCAATTAGTTTATACACTTGGAATATCACATAAACTAAGTACATTGAACCTAAGACTAACTTTACACAGTGGACTGCTGACCAAAAAGCCGCTGCACAAAGTAAATCTAAATCTATGAATATATTTTTTGTTCACTTGGTAAAAATGAATTTAATAGTGTGTGTGTGCCTATATATATATATATATATATATATATATATATATATATATATATAAATTTGCATTTAAAATTTGGACAACTTTGCAAGTCACACATGAAGGCATAGGTAAAGTAAAACATAACAAAATTTCTATGTTAACAAATTAATTTCAGTTATTCAAAATGATTCCAACTGAGTCCATATCTGATATGTATAATAGTAGCTAAGATATAGTACACAACTGGGTAAAAGTTTTTCTAAAGAGAATCGAGTTATAAAAATCCTCAATTCACTTACTCTTGAATGGGATCAAAGACTCTTGTAATCAAAGAGGGTAACAACAATAGCACTCTAAATGTTGAAGAGTTAATTGGCAATTTAACGTATTTCAAAACATAAATATAGGGCAGGAGAGAAAAGCAAAGCAATAGAGAAGAAATCTGTAGCTGTTAATGTAAAAACAGATAATCTGGATTCAGACAGCGATAACTATTAAGAAATTTGTTTTCATGACAAGGAATTTCATAAAATTTCCAAAATATAGAAAGATGAACAATTTAAAAAGAAATGACAACAAAAATCCAAGAAGTTGAAACAGAAATGGAATTAAATGTCATAACTGCAATGACCTTGGCCATTTAAACGAGACTATCCACATCCCGATAAACTAAAAACTACAGCAAACACTGATTCGTCCAAAAAATAGAGAAGAGCCTATATTGCAACGTTAGACGATTTAGACACAACACTAAGTTATAATGAGTCAGATACAAAAATTGCTAACATGTGCTTCACAATAATACAAAATTCAAAATAAAATGGTGAAATGGATCGGAAAAACGCTTCTAATATATCCGAAGTTTTTTAATCTCTTGAATGAATTTTTCCTTTCTTCTAGTTGCCTTATTGTTTGTTAGGAATATCATATAGACTAATTGTAATATTGGTTGAATATTGGATGGTTATATTTTAAATTGAAATATTTTAAATAAGAATAATAATAATATAAAATATATTTGTAATTATTTAAAATTATTTCAGAAAATAGAATAACTATAAAGATATATATATATATATATATATATATATATATGATAAAATAGGATATAGTTAAGCAAAAGTAATTTTTGAAAATATCGACCTATATGTTGACATACCCCATGTGCATATGTCGACATATGTAGACAGATTTTGAATTCCAAATTCAAATTCAAATTTTGAATTTTTCTCCACCTTTTCATCAACTTCCATTTACTAAAAATTTGTCTTTTGACCATAGGACATGTCCTCTAATTCTCTATTTACCCTATCTCCATCCATTCGTTTTTCACATTCATTTTCAAATTCAAAAATTATAAACTCTCTTATCTCTTTAAACTACTCTTCATTGGCATCCTGAAGCAATACTATAGCAACCATGGGGCTTTCTAAGAAGATAACAGAATATCTCTTTAATGATCAAAAAGCCGTGCAAGCCATTTTGTGTATTTATCTTTTAAAGTTTTTCCTGAAAGATATGCTATTTTCAAAGATTTTCCTACTTATGATCTTTTCAATTTTTTTTTGCAAAATAAAATTCTTGGTTTAATTGATGCTTCTCAAAATGATTCACATGTTATCCAAAATTGGTGAAGATGTTTATGAAAATTTAAATAGAATGTATTATCATGGAAGAGAAGGAGATGTTTGGAGTCGTGTCAAGGGGACACAAATTGTTTTGAATTATAAACTTTGGGTCACATTCTTAGTTGCAAATCTAGTAGAACGTGATAGAAAGCTAGTCTAGGTGAGATCGTATCCCTTTTGATAGAGATTCTTAATCCCCAAGTCATAAGGAACCTTTCAACTTTTCAAATTCATTTTCAAAATCGTGAAGTAATTCATGATATTTTCAAAAGTGATGATGATTTTGAATTTAAAAATAGAAACTTGAACCGAAAAGCAAGAATTTAAAGTCTTCTTTTGCAACAAAGTATAACTCCTAGAACGGGTAATTATAATACCCGACACAAAAAGTTTTCAAAGCCCTTTTCGCCATTTATGGTCAGTACGACATAAATTTGTCTCAAGTCTTTTTAATGAACTTTTTCCTAAAAATCTTTCTTAACATGAAAATAGACTATTTCATAGTGTATATCTTACACGTATTTTCAATTACTTTGGTGTTGACATTAAAAGATAGGAAACAATTCCTTGAAAAATATTTGACAATGCCAATATTTCACTTATGCATATTTCACCATTTTTTGAGCCTTATGAAACTCTTGCGGAAAATGAACAAAGGTTGACTTACAAAGAGGAGCAAGAAATAGGAGAAGAGGAGGAAGAGAAAGAGGAAGGAGAGGAAATGGAAGTCGAGGAGGAAGAACAAGAAGAGGAGGATACTTCTTTGGAAAGTATCAATATGCTCCCTAATCCATTCAAAAAAATCTTCTCAAAAATCAAGAAAATTCATTTACAACCAATGGAAGCTTAAGAAATCATTTTTAAAGAGATTTACCTTAATTTCCAATAAAATAGATAAATTCTTTGGAGAGGTCATCGGCAGGCTTGGTGGCTCTTCCTCATCTTCATCCATATCTTTTTAGTTGTTTGTTTAAACTATCTTTCTATTTGGATTTTCAAGTTTTAGTTTATGTTGAACCTCATGTATCATTCTTTTATTCCTTATGCTCATCCTTATGACTAATGAAAATTCTATTTCTTACTGCTATACATTGTCAATTATCTCTGGCAAGTCATTAATAGTATAAGCCACATATGGTAGAAAAGTAAAATAAAGGGTTTTTGAAAGTTATAGTGCATATGTCGACATATGCCAAGCATGTATTTCGACATATAACAACCATATTTCAAAGTTTTTAAAAAAATTAAAAATAATAACTACCAGGGATTAGTTTATCTCAAATGAATTCTTACCCCTATATATATCTATTCACTCTAGAATATCATTATTTTCAATCTGTCTTCACTCTTTTTCATTCCTAAACTCTAATAAAACCAATGGCTTCTCCTATCCAAAAACTAACTGAAAACCTCAAACAAACTCTTGAATCATTCGAGAACATTCTTTCTTTCACCCTAAGAAACCATAGGCACTTAGAATTGAGTCAAATGCAGATGATCAAGGAGTAAGAAATGCATTTTGATGCAATTCGATTGATGATTTTTGCCTTGAACAAAGAAGAACTAACCACTATTCCAGTGTGTATAATAAAAAATGACGATGAAGGTTGGAATGCTATCAATGCAGATCAAATCTTTAGCACTAATGGATGGGTTGAAGTTCCCAAAATGTTTAGTTTAAATAGGTTTGATTGTATATAAAAAATAATAGTTGATTTGGTTTGGATTTGATTGGTTTGTTTTGTGTGGATTTTCCTGAATAGTGTGTGACTTTGTTGGTTAGAATGAATATTTTGATTGATTATGATTATTTCATGATTATCTAATTTTACATATCACTTAATATTTTTATACAATCTTACTCATCATCGTTATATATAATTCTTGCACATTGATTAGTATATTATTTAAGGGGAGTTAGAGTTAGAATTGGAGCAAGAGTTAGTGTTAGAGTAATAGTATTAGTTAGTTATTTTCGCTGATGACAAAAGGAGATAAATATATAAAATCCAGGAATGGATTAAGTGGGAGTTTTGTAACCCCAGGGCGGTTAAATTATATTTTATATACAGCGTTATCATCATCAAAAAGGGGGAGACTGTTAATACCTTATGTTCTGGTTTGACGATAACAACTATAGGACATTATATAAAATATAGATGCTAATGTTTTATCAACTCACACACACATGTATATATAGTGTAGGATATTAGACATGTATTGATTAAGAAGACCGTACGGTATAAAGATATTGATATCAAGAGTAGATTCAAGTGATGATAATTGAAGGCTCATGAATATTTAGGAGTTCAAGATTTTAAGATATTTCAGATAAGTTATAGAGTCATTGAATTTATGTTAGAACCTTGATAGCACTTTCCCGATCTCTCTCGCCTTTTCTAATTTTGTTTTAAATTATTTTTCAAATATTCTGGTTTCGAAATATTTCTCAAAATGATTTTCAATCTCCTATACTTATAATAGTATTATTTTAGTGTTTTTAAGTTTTTATATATATATATATATATTGAATTTTTGTTTGTGCTTTAATAAGTTATAATTATATTGACTTTTATATATATTATTGAATACTCTTATTAAAACTTTCAAAAGTATTTTATAAAATTTTATTAGGTTATGTGTATAAACTATATTTAAATAATTTTACAAAGCATCAAATTATTTTACAAAGCAACGAATTTTCAAAATAATATTTTTAAATTATTTTTCAAAATACAAAGGGATATGTCGAAATATTCTATCCATGTATGTTGACATAGTGGCTGTAAAATTAAAAAATCAAATTTGAATAGAAGTGTCTTTTCGTCATATCTCTTTGCAAATGGACATAATCGTGGTTTCCTTGTATATACCAGACTTCCAAACAAATTTTTATTAACTATTTTCTTATTCTTCTCTCCTCTTTTCACTCTTTTGATTTTGAAATCAATTTTTATCCAAACTCTATAGAAATTCAATGACAATCAAATCTAATCATTACTAGTTCGAATTTTTTTCATATACTTGTTGATTTCTCTCATCTCACTCACTCAAACCAAGTTCAAAGTGCTAGTTCAAGAGTTATAGGAACAATTGTGATGAAGATCGAAGGTCTGAGTCTGTAAACTCTATCAAATTATACTCTTCTACTATATAGTATGCTTGGTGTCCCTAAAATCCAAGTAGATGTGATTCTAACTTGTAAAATCAATTAGGCGTGCTTTATAGCCCGTAAATCTAGTGGGTGTGTTCGTAGCCTGGAAATCAAGCGACTCTACACAAAAGTTGGGATTCTTGATGGTGTGTGTCGTAGCCTTAAAATCGAGATTGTGTTCACATTTACTAGTTGAAAAGAAATCCGTACAAGGAATTGTGCATGACTGGATGTAAGGTCACTTCGAACCAGTGTAATGTTTTCTTTCCATTTTACCTTTGTTGCATTTACTTTTATCTGTACTTTGATTCAGTGATTATTTCTGTGATTATTAATTACATCATTACAAGTAGAATATCAAACAATTTGAATAATATACATATAATTCATTAAAACTATTCACCCCTCTTCTTATATTAATTTAGCCTTAAGACCTATATTTCGCTGACTTGCAATGACATGCTTGGGCCAGTCGCAAATTATTGGTCATACCAATGGAGCACAAGAGTGATCCCAATCTGGGGGATCTAGAAGGCAGGGGGGTTGTAGTCTGAACTAGGGCAGCTGCAGCAAACGATTCTTATTCCCACATTCAAATTATGGTCAATGAAGGATAAAAAGATCATCGGGACCAATCTAGGAGCCATAAACATGCCCATAATTTATGGTCAAGTCTTCATAAGAAAGATTAACGAAATTGTAAATCCTAAAGGAAAAGGTCACGCTATCATTGACAGTCATCGAAACTAGAGGATATGATGGCTTGAACCATTAGCTAATTTGTTCAAACATGAATAAATGGAGTGAAGAATCAGAACTTAGCATAGCAGTACCATCTCCCCGGAGATAGGACTATCAAGGACCTTAGAGATTCCAGGATGCAAACTATGGAATCATATTAAGGACTTACTGATCCTATAGTACATTTACAATGGTATACTCAACACATGCTGTGGAGTGGAGTACCAAGGAATCCTTATGCAGTGCTATCCTCAATTCTTGGCGGAGTAACCACTAAGTAGTTCTACGGTTAATTGCAATATACCATATTATGAGGCTCGAAGCTAAGAGCTACAGATGTTGCAATTAACTATAATATTAACTTCCGGTGACAAAGTATAGTCATGTCAATGGTATCCATAATATTAGAAGCATATGAATATGAAATAAAATCAACATGGATTTTAAAAACAGCTTTTATGAATACATTTCAAATCAATATTTCAAATTCAATTACGTAATCCCAAAATAATTCCTAGGTTTTAATCAAATATATTTATTACAAATTACGCCAAGAGCAACACATGAATATTGCCCTTTGGATAATCTGAGTACTAGATAGATAGACATATCTGTTAGAACAATACTAAATAACTCCTACATAACTAGCTTTACCTCCTGCGCGTCTTTGGAAGCCGATTCGTCTAACCTACTAAACCTAAAAAGTCATTAACTCTCCATCTACTCAAATTTAATTTTGAGCACCCGAGAGTTTAAGGAGGTAACATAAACTTCGAGTCAGGCATAAAGCCTGGTTTGAATAATTCCACTAAATCTCAACTTACTAATATTAAGTGAGACCACACCCCTTACCGAAATGGGTTTCTCCTCACTAATATCCTTTTAAATTCGTAAGTTTTAAAATAAAAATCCAACAATCAATCTGGTTATACAAACAATAGCAATAACATACATGCATAAAATCAGGTAATTAATGGACTATCTTTTCGAAAAATATAGATTTATTAGGCCGACTATGAACAACTGGCTGACTCGGGCCTACCGGAAGTAATAAGTATTCTAACTTTTGTTGGATACAATATTGGATAATATGTCCTTAACTTACATCTCCTAGGGTCAACTGATCCAAATGGTTTTACGGGCCTACCAATAACCTATCTCTGCTCTATGTATTCCTTTTTGTGTGTAGCATCATTTTAGTCTTACATGGGACAAAGCCCGACACACTAGAATTTTGGACTTATATCAGCTAGGGGATACTAGATAAAGTATAGGGCGTGATCCCACACCAGTCTCATCTGGTTTTCTAATATCTGAGTCATTTACTTAGGGTTAGCTACCCAATTAGTTTTTCCTTAAAAACATTTCTTTTAAATTGACTTAACCATTTTAAATCGTACTTTAACGAGAACATATGATGATTTCTTTACTCATAATACCTATGCCATGGTATATGCTTTATACAAAACAATACTGATGGAATCTAAATCAATGGGATTATCTATATCTTCAAAATAAGTTAAGGGTCCTTTTTAAATAGAAAACTTTAGGCTATAAAGCTAAAACAACCTTTAAAACCATTATTTAAAACCAAAAACAATCCCTTTCAACATCATCAAGAGCACATCTTTCAAAATCATAGCCTTAAAACCTTAGACATCCTCTTTCGAAACCAGTAAACATATCTTTCGAATGCATCGGAAACATTCCTTTAGAAACACTTAAAAACATGTGTTTCGAAAGCATTGGGTTCAAGTATGAATTTGTGGAAACATATCTTCGAAACCATTTAAAAGTAAAAAAATTAAGGAAGAGAGAAACTTCAAAACTATCCTTTCAAAACCATTGCCTTCGAAACTATTAGTAAAAGCAGCTAGGACACCCCTTTCAAAGCATTGGGAAGGCGGCTTCAATATCAAGAAGATGAAAGCCTTCCTTCCGAATACATTATTTTAAGGTTATAAAGAAAAGTGGCGTGTAACTAATGCAAAAAGTATAAATGCGGCGGCTAGGTTATTGAAGGGGTTCAAAAGCGGCAACCCTTTCGAAAGCTTCTTTTAAAAAATAAAGGATATTTAATGGATTCGAAAGCTAATAAACGTGGCTTCAACCCTTACGAAAGCATACTTTCGAAACCGTCCTTTCCTTCCTCCTTTCTTTAGTACACTATGTAATAATTGCTTAATCTCATGTGCATTAGTTTCGAATAGGTGCGAAAGGTGTACTCGGCATGGTGATGGAAGCAAGCAATGGAAGTGGCAAAGTTGTTATTCAAAATAAAACTGATTTTATGCTTGTTAATGTAATTCATTTTCACCTAACTTTCATAGTTTGCCAAAATTTGATTGGTTGCCAATTGTTTACTAGAATTCTATTCAAAAAAGGCTAACGAATTCAGCATTTAACAATTGAAACATTTTAAGCAAATAAGCCCTTCTCCTTAAAAAACATTTAAAATATTTAAGTCCTCTAACTTAAATAATTTAATAACCATAGTAAAACACTTAAGAAAAATTCCCAAAAATCATAATAATTTTCTTTAAATATGTTTTTTTAACATATTTGTATTTTAGACCCAAATTTTTTATTTAATTGCCTTAAATATATTAAACCTAAAATTAACTATTCTCTCTCATAAAAAATTTATAATAAATCCACAATCACTTAGAAAATTATGAAACTTGAAACCTACTTCTAAAATAATGTTTTTGACCATATATCAAAAATGCAACTCGTATAGATGTCAGTTGATAAGTTTTCTAATCTAAACATATTACAAAATTCTTATCAAATTTTCGTAAATCATTAACTTAAAACATATAATCACTTAATCACTATAACAAGGCATATGCTTGCAAAAGAAAAAATATTTAACTTTAAACCGAAATTATTCATCAAAAATAGAGATTTAAACTAATTGTTCACCTTAGCTTTGTGTTAAAAAGTTTGAGATTTTTCCTTAGATTGATTTGCTTATGCTTTCTACTTGTATCCTAGATTTTCTTATCCTTGAATCCTCTTAATGGTGGTCGGTCGAGTTCTTTAGGGTTTCAGTTTTGTTTGTGAAAGTGAAAATGAATGAGGAATGAAGAATAGAAGGGTTTACGGTATAAGAACAAAGGCTATTCCCATTTCACCCTTACCATATTCCTCCTACTTATTTATTTTTAATTCTGTTTTACTAGCACATTCATTAAGAAATGGCTCAATCTTAATTAACAAATCTAAATCCCTTAACTATCTACAATATTTCATTTTATTTATCCAATTAGATGTTCTAAATAATGTTAGTCAAAATTAGGGTCATTACAGACTTCCCTCCTTAAAGAATTTCGTCATTGAAATTATGGTAAGGTACTCACAACAATCAAACATGAAGGTAAAATATACCATCAAACAAGTCAGAATAAGTGTCCTTAATCCTACTCTCGGTTTTTTAAGTACAGTCTCTCTCGTCGTCACTCCACTGGACTTTGACTAATCTGACTGTTTCGTTCCGTAGTCTCTTCTCATCTCTTGCAACTATATGAACTAGTTTTCTAACTATAATCATATCTGGTTCCACTACTAGACTTCTAATACAATCTGTGTAACAGTAGTCTCTAGATCTCAAATACACTTCCTTAGATGAGAAATATGAAAAACATTATGGACTCATGCCAAACTATTTGGTAATTCAACCATATACGCTAGTTTCCCAATCCTTTCTATAATAGAAAATGGTCCAATGAATCTTGTGCCAATTTTCTTAGCTTTCAAAATTTGATCACACCTTTCATTAGCGACCTTTTATGAAAACATGATCTTCAATTGAGAAATCTAAGTCTTTTCGTGTCTTATCAGCATAATTATTCTACCTAGACCAAGCTTCCTTTATTCTCGACCGAATTAACTCAATTTTCTCTAAGCTTCTCTAACCAAATTCGAACCAAGAATTAATCAATCGCCGGTCTTTAACCAACCAAATAGGAGATTTGCATGGTCTTCCATGCAAAGCTTCAAACGACACCATCCCTATACTAGTCTGATAACTGTTGTTATATGAAAACTCGAATAAGTTTATGTGGTCCTCCTATGATCCTCCGAAATGTAGCACACAAGCTCTTAACAAATCCTCAGAGACTTTGTTAACTCTATCTATTTGCCTATCTGTCTATGGATGGTAAGCTGCACTCATATTGTGCTTTGTACCTGAAGTATCCAGTAGACTCTTTCAGAACTCACTAGTGAATAAGGAATCTCTATGACTAAATGAACTTCTAGGAATTCCATGCAGTCTACCTATATTCTTCATGAATAACATATCTAAATCTGGTGCTATTTTGGTCGACTTAACAAGTATAAAGTGTGCACTCTTAGTCAACTTGTCCACTATAACGCGGATACTCTCATTTCTTCTATTCGACCTTAGCAATCCATCTATGAAATCCATTGAGATAGATCCCATTTCCAGATTGGAATATCCAAAGGCTGAAGTAATCCACTCAGTTTCTAATGTTCAGCTTTTACATATTGATAGTTCAAACATTGAATCTCTCTTTATACCTTCCTCGAAGAAACTTCTCTTTATATCTTTATACATCTTAGTTCCTCCGAGAGGAATTATGAACTTTGAACGATGACATTCTCTAAGAACTTCCTTCCTAATATTCCCCACACTCGAAACGCATAGTTGTCCTTTCTTCCTCAACCACCCATTCTGGTAAAGATTGAAATCATTCAAGTCATTGCTCTATGTTCCATTCCTTAACTTTCTAATCCACTCAGCTAATAATGGATCTTATCCTTGTTTAGAAGCAATCCTTTTGTTCATCAATGGTAGAACTTCTAAAAACGATAACGTAGCAGTTTCTCTACTAGAACTAGCCTTAGATTTCCATTCTACTACGCATGTAGTCAATGCTTTTAAATCTTTCCACTCAGCTACCATTACCAATAATGTATTATGATGTTTTCTGCTAAGTGCTTATGCAACTTTATTTCCTTTACCTGGAGTGTACCCAATACCAAAGTGGTATATAGCTATAAACATTAACCATTTCTATTGTCTCATATTTAATTCCTTTTGAGAGAATTAATATTTCAGTGACATATAATCTGTAAAAAGCTCGAATCTTTTTCCCAAATAGTAATGTCTCCACGCCTTTAATGTGAAAACTACCGCTGCTAATTCTAAATCATGAGTTGGATATCTAACTTCATGCGGTCCGAGCTGTCAAGAAGCATAGACAATCACTTTACACCTCTGCATTAGCATAGCTCCTAATCATGTTCCACATACATCTGTGTATACCACTATGTCCTAATTCCCTTCTGGAACAACTAAAATAGGTGCATTAGTCAATAAAAGTTTCAGTTTCTGGAATGCCTCCTCACACTTATTAGTCCTAACAAACATCGTATCTTTTCGAGTTAGCTTTGTCATCGGTGAGACTATCCGTAAGAAATCCTTAACGAATCTCCGGTAGTATCCAGCTAACCTAAGAAAACTCTATCTTAGTCACTGTCTTGTGTCTCTTTCAATTATTCACTGCCTCGAACTTAGCCGGATCTACTGAAAACCCTTTTTCTAAAACCACGTGACCAAGAAATTTCACTTCCTTCTTCCAAAAGTGACACTTCGAAGACTTTGCCTTCAACTAATGCAGTCTCGGTGTCTCAAGTACTATCCTAAGATGAACTTCATGATCTCTTTAATCCTTGGAATATATCAATATGTCATCTATGAATTCTAATACAAATCTGTCCAGATGCTCCTAGAAGATTCTGTTCGGCAAGTCCATGAAGAATGTTGGCTCATTAGTTAGACTAAACAGCATCACTAACCATTAGTATGATCCATATCTGGTCATAAATGTCGTCAAAGAAATATTATCCTCTGCTACACTAAGTTGATGGAACCTGTTACCAAATCCAACTGAGAATATACTTTAGTTCCACTCAACTGGTTGAGCAAGTCATCAATCCTATGTAACGTATATCGGTTCTTTATTGCCTTCTCATTCAGCTTGCGATAATCGATACACAACCTCAACAATCCATCCAGTGACTACTCCCCAAGGAGAACTACTTGGTCTAATAAATTTCTTACCTTCTAAGTCCACCAACAGCACCTTTAGCTCCTTCATCTCGGTGGATGTCATTCTACTTGGAAGTCTACTCATAGGTTCTACTCCTGAAACTAAATCTATCCGAAACTAAATCTATCCAAAACTCGATGGCTCATTTTGATGGAAGTCCTATCACGGACTCAAAGACATATGCTGATTCTCTAACAAAGAAAACTCGAGTTAACTTGTCTTCTTTGTCCATAATGCCCAACAAAGCCCATGAATCTAATTTCTGGTTTTCTACAGTGTATGTAATCCAATCACTACAACTAGGGTGTCTAAGTGGTATTTTCCTATCATGGCAAATATCCTAGCATCGTACTCACTTAACCACTCCATACCCAAAATAATTCCAAAATCTATGCAATCAAACACATGCAAACTGCAAAAAAAATATGACCTAACAACTCAAACTCTAAGTGGTCACATCTCATCCCAAGAGTCGCATACCCTCCTATCAGATTCGTAACCATTAAGGATGTAACTAGGTATGAGGGTTCTAAATTAAGCTTATGTACCAAACTATGAGATATAAAAGAATGCAATGCACCAGTATGAAATAGAACTCTAACTGTCATACTATGAATTGCAAGTGTACCTCCCAATACAACCTTTCCTTTCTCCCTGTTGTTGGTCTTGAGGTAGCTGGTTCCAGTGCAAACACTTTGACTTTTCCTTCCTTGGCCGATTTGTTTCACCGATGCTTATAATGTCCATTTCCATCGTATTTGAAGTATTTGATATTCTTCTTCTCGGTCACCTTTTTTCCATCTCCTGATTGACATTCATTAGCAAAATTCCCTTTCTAATCACACTTATAGTAGATAATTTCTGTCTTTCCTTTCTTGGCAGCTCCACTCTTCTAAGCACCTTTCTTATGAGAAAACTTTCTCTTTTGGTTCTAGCCACCTTTAGTTTCCACTACTTTGTTACCATTAAAGAAAGCGAGCATCCCCTCATTCTTCAAAGCCATCTCAATTAGTACATCGCATAGATCCCTAATATGTAGTAAAGTTGCTTTAGCAAGCTCGGGTCTTAATCTACGGATGAATTCTTATTCCTTTAGATAACCGTATCAACTGTAGCATATCTATATCTCCATTAATATGGTAGTATACTCAAGCACTATCATGTCTCCCTGCACCAACTCAACAAACTTCCTAAGTAGAGTTGACTTTGCGATCTATGACATGACTCTTTCCTCAAACCTCCTTCTGAATCCTGCTAAGTCATATCCTCTTCAACTACTCCAACAGTAACATTGTTTCACCAGTATAGTGCTGCTCCTTGTAACTGTCTGGACGACGATCTCCTTTTCTGTTCATCGTTAAGTCCTAAATCAACAAAAATCCTTCCATAATGAAGCAATCAATTCTCCACTTCAATTACATCCCCAGTGTCTATAAATGATTTTCCTCCAAGCCTAGTATAGTCCCTACTCAACACTGCATAATTGTTGACCATCAGGGCTCTTTGATTTCCTTCTCCATCATTTCCTCCAACTAATCCCGTAGCAGCTCCGACTTGCATCATGTTGATGAAGAACTGATACATAGCTCCCATATGAACTTCCGGCGCTCTAGCACCCATACTGGAAGCTTGTGCCCAACCTGGATTCCTTTCAGTGTTTGGTCTGGCATTTCCTTTTGTTGTAGTGCTTCCTCTACCAAGGTTAACTCTTCCATTCCTAGAATCCATATTTTACTTTCTTAAAATCTACATTCGAGTCTTTTTAAGATGCAGAAGAATAGCCTAAGCGAGATGGGAGAATAGAGATGAAGCATATGCTTATATATAGCAAACACAAGTAAAAGACTATACTTATTCCATACCCCTATATTTCCCTGATTCTTTATGACTATGTTTTCAAAAGTCATTTTAATTTTAAAAAATATTTTAAGTTTTCATAAACCAATGCTCTGATACCAAGTTTTAATATCCCATATTTTGAGACCCGAAGCTAAGTGCTACAGATGCTGCAGTCATCTGTACTATGAAATTCCATGACAAAATATGGTGATGTCAATGGTACCATAGTGTCAAAAGCACATGAGTATGAAATAAAATCAACATACATTTGGAAAAAAAAGCTTTTCTGATAACATTTCAAAACAATATTTCAAATTCAATTATGTATTCTCAAAATGATTCCTAAGTTTTGATCAAATATAATTATTACAAATTATGCTAAGAGCGACATATGAAGATGCCCCCTAGATAATCATAGTATTAGAGAGATAAACATATAAGTAAATACATCACGATGGAAACAATACTAAATAACTCCAATATAGCCAGCTTTGTCTCCTAGACATCTTCGGAAGCTGATTCGTCCAACCTACTAAACCAGAAAAGTCTTAGCTCTCAATCTGCTCAAATTTAATTTTGAGTACCCGAGATTATAAAAGGGGAAACATAAACTTCGATTCAGGCAAAAAGCCTAGTGTGAGTAATTCCATTACACCTCGGTTTATTGATATTAAGTGAGACACGCCACTTAACGGAACGGGTTTTCCCTCAATAATACTCTTCTAAAATCGTATCTTTTGCAAATCAAATCCTACAATCAAACTAATTATAGCAACAATAGCAATACTATATATACATATAAACCAGGTAATCAATGGACTATTTGTCCGAACAATATAGTTTCATCAGGTTGACTAATAAACACTAGCTGATTCGGGCTTACCAAACATAATAAATATTCTAACTTCTGTTAGATACAATACTTGACGATCTGTCCTTAACTTATTTCTCCCAAGGTCATCTAATCTAATGGTTTTGCAGGCTTAGCAATAACCTATCTCTACTTTGTAAATTCCTTTCTGTGTGGAACATCAATTTAGTCTTACCAGTGACAAAACCCCTACATACTAGAAATTTGGACTTATATTAGTTAGGGGATACTAGATAAAGTACAGGGTGCGATCCCACACTAGTCCCATCTAGTTTTCTAATATTTGAGTCATATACTTAGGGTTAACTACCCTATTCAACTTTTATTTAAAAAAATTCTTTCAAATTGATTTAACCCTTTTAAATCATACTTTAACAAGGAAAACATGCCCATTGCTTTACTCGTAATACATATGCCATGGTATGCATTGCACAAAACCATGTTGATGAAATCTAAATCAATGGGATTTTCTATACCTTCAAAATAAGTTAAAGCTTCTTTTAACTGAGAAAATTTTAGGCTATAAAGCTAAAACAACACCTTGGAAACTATTATTTAAAACTTAAAACATTCACTTTCAACATCATTGAAAGCACTTCTTTCGAAATCGTAGCTTAAAACTTTAGACATCCTCTTTCGAAACCATTAAACATATACATCGAAAGCGTTGGAAACAATCCTTTGGAAACACTTAAAAACATACCTTTCGAAAGCATTGGGCTCGGGTAAGAATTTGTGGAAACATATCTTTGAAACCATTTAAAAATATTTCTTTCGAAACCTTTGGGTTCAACATTTAATAAAACTATAGGGTCAAAGAGAACAAAAGCGAAAGCATCACTTTCAAAAGCATTGATCTCAAGTAAAAGATTTGGGGAAGAGAGCAACTTCATAACTACCCTTTCGAAACCATTGCCTCCGAAACTATTAGTTAAAGAAGCAAGTGGACAAGACACCCCTTTCAAAAGCGTTGGAAGCGACTTCAATATTAAGAAGAAGAAAGCCTTCCTCTCAAATACATTGTTTTATGGTTATAAATAAAAATAACCTCTAACTAATGCGAAAGGTATAAATGAGGCAGCTAGGGTGTTAAAGGGTTCAAAAGCGGCAACCCTTTCGAAAGCTTCTTTTAGAAAACAAAGGAGAGCCAATGGTTTCAAAAGCAAATAAATGTGCCTTAACCCTTTCGAAAGCCTACTTTCGACACAGTCCTTTCCTTCTGCCTTTCTCCAATACACTATGTACCAATTGCTTGATACCAAGTGCATTGGTTTCGAATGGGTGTGAAATATTTATTTGGTATGTGACGGAAGCAAGCAATGGAAGTGGCGAAGTTGTAATTCAAAATAAAACTGATTGTATGCTTTTTAATGTAATTCCTTTTCATCGAACTTTTCATCAAACCTTCATAATTCACCAAAATATGATTGGTTGCCAATTTTTTTACCAGAATTCGTTTCAGAAAAGGTTTCAAAATTTAGCATTTAACAATTGAAACATTTTAAGCAAATAAGCCCTTCTCCTTAATAAAACATTTAAAATATTTAAGTCCCCTTAACTCAAATAATTTAATAACATAGCAAAACACTTAGGAAAAATTCTTAAAAAACACCATAATTCGCTTTAAACTAACATATTTAAATTTCATATCCAAAAACTTTATTTAATTTCGTTAAATAATTTAAACCCAAATTAACTATTTTCTCTCATTAAAAATTCATAATAAATCCACAATCACTTAGAAAATTATGAAAACTTGAAACCCACTTCTAAAATAATGATTTTGACTATATATAAAAAATACAACCCATTTGGATGTCATTTAATAGGTTTTCTAATATAAACATATCATAAAATTCTTATTAGATCTCCATAAATCATCAACTTGAAACATATAATCATTTAATCACTATAACATGGCATATACTTGCAAAAGAAAATAGATTTACCTTTAAACTAAAATCATTCACCAAAAATAGATATGTAAACTAATTATTCACCTTGGCTTTGTGTTAAAAATGTTGAGACTTGCCTTTAGATTAATTTGCTCAAGCTTTCTACTTGAATCATAGCTTTTCTTCTCCTTGAATCCTCTTAATGGTGGTCGGCCGAGTTCTTTAGGGTTGTAACTTTGTTTGTGGAAGTTAAATTGATGAGGAACGAAGAATAGAAGGGTTTAGGGTAAAGGAACAAAGGCTATTTCCATTTTACCCTTACAATATTCCTCTTACTTACTTATTTTTAATTCTCTTTTACTAGCACATTCATTAAGGCATGGCTTCTTCTTAACTAAAATCTCAATCCCTTAACTATTTTACATTATTTCATTTAATTTATCCAATTAAATGTTCTAAATAATGTTATTCAAAATTAAGGTCATTACATTAACCTAAGTGTCAACTCTTTCTTGGAAGATGTCAAAAAAGAAATTTGTTTGTCAATTCCGGATGCATATTAAATATCCAAAAGATGGATACTCATAATCTGATGTGAAGTAAAGAGAAAATGAGTTTCCATGACACTACCTAGCCTAGTTTAGTGCTGTAAGCAATGGAATTCAGTAAATAAGAGAAACTATGAGATCAACAATAGAGAAACTAGCCCAGATGGTTGATCCAATGCACGAGACGCATGATGTGGCCCACTAATAAAAACTAAGGAAGCATTCCGATAGCAGGAGCGAGTCGCTGGGCTAGTATGTAGAGTGTTAGGAAAGTGTAGTAGGAGGCCAGAGCTTGACAAGGTGAACCATATTCATTCCTCGTTGGACATTAGATTTTTAGTCAATACCTAGATTTTAAGACATTGGTCGTGGAACAATACGTTGGTAAAACCAACTCTTGAACACATTTGAGGCACTACATTTAGCTTATGGAAGCAATTGGAACTATGATCGAAGATGTTATTATTTTCCTCTATTCATGTCATACTTAAAGATTATTTGGTTTAGTCGTTTGTTGTACTAATCCGTTAACACTTAGATATCAAGCAAAAGGATGGATAAAACGTATAGAACAATCTTGCATGGTTCAATGCTATAGCTGCCGCTATGCATCGGCTCAATAAATGGATTGTCCCTGTGGTTATTGCTTAAGGAATTAATAGGAAAAATGAAGTTATATAGGGAACTAAAGAATAATCCAACTGCCTATTTGGAGGACTTGTACTACCTGACCTACATATTTATGCTCTTAGAGGATTCTAATAACCAGGTAGGACTAATAAATGTTAATTAGGTTAGAAAGCCTCATGATATGGGAAAGCGAAAGATGGATAATGGGACTGGAGAAAGGAAACACTTTAGGAGATAGGGAAAGTTTCCATGTTCATAGCTTACAGAGACTCCTGAAAGAATCAATCTTGCTACTAGATAAATTATGGAATACAATGAATTATGAAATAAAGTTCTATCTATGGAAGAAATGGGAATCGGTATGCTTCAGGTTAAAGCCTGAGGTAACTCCGATGAGAGTGTTATAAACTATAAACTTTATAAACATAGGTATGCAAACATGTACTTATGCAAGCACTTATACTTTATAACTCCTTACTATTGATACATATATTATTATTCGTCAATTAGATAGTTAAATACATACATAATAATTATATGCTTTATAGGTTATTTTTAAAGTTTTCTACTTATAAAGAAAATAATAAATAAATTAATATAACCAATATAGTTTTTACTTTGTCATAATATATAATTTTTACAATTATTCCGTTAAATAAATCATAAATGATAGAGGGTTAGAGTATGATATGTGTTACAATTACTCTTGGGTAATGTTATAATAATTGAAATATTAAGTTATGTCTGGGAATTGTAGAATCATAGTAGTAGATATGATGTGAGATGCTTATAGATTATCTTAGGGATGTCCTCCATCATTATCATTTAAGTTAAACCCTTAAAGAATAATATATTGCGCATGTTATATCTCTTCTTCAACTATGTCACGTAGACATATAAAACTTTATCAAGGTCAACACTCAAATAACTCCTATAGTTAATTGCAACGCTAAATTTACGAGGACGCTTTGTTCAATTAGATTACAATTACCAATTAACTGTATATCATAGCTAAAGACCAATGACTTGGGGTCAACTTCCATTTGTGCTGACACTAACCTTTTGTATCGAGGGAAATGAATCATCCTTTAAATATATGTGTATATATAGGCTTGGTGGAACATGACGAGGAAGGCCATAGGAATTTCCTCTAAAAATGCCAGATAATATAAACGATGGTTGATCATCCACTTCAAAGACATGGAATACTACTTAGAAAGTTCCTGGGCAGAAGTATTTGGAGATTGTTCTTCTATAGATTCAGGATCATTGATATAGATCTGAAGTTTTACTCACTAATCAGTAAATGGAAAAGTAGAAGGTTTACATGTCAAGTTTAGTTATTACTCATTTTGAAAGCAAGTGATCTAATACTTCAGTGACATATGTCATAAGAAGATGGCCATTGCATGATCTTTCTAAAGGACTTATGGAAAAAGCTTTGAAATCTAATAGTAGACTCAACGTATATTGTAAATTAAACGGTATCATACTTGTATAATTTTTGCAAGAAGATTGGGTAAAATTATTAGAGCCAAACCATATATTTACAATTCCAAATTATGATCGTCAAGAAACGAAAGACAAGGGTTGCTCTAAAAAGATAATATTTTAAAATATTCTAAAAAGAGTAAAATTTACAGATCTCGCTTAGAAATATTGATACAACGAAGGAAGTGTAGAGTTGCAAGTATACTTGGAAACCCAATTTGCATGGACAATAACACTGCCAATAGATCAGATTTAACTTCTCAGGAGTATAGGTGGAAGGGGATTCCAACTTTCAAGATGGAATTACTATGGATTTTGAATGGTTTTATGGAAATCAAGGACAACTCGTAGTTGAATATGAACATAGAACAAAATGATGTCAAACTGCAGACTATTTGGTCACACTGAAAAAGAAATGCAACTGCACCAATGCAAGGACGTGGCACACAAAAAATGTTGAACGGAATACTGGAACCAAAGTATAGATTTTGTGAAAAGTCCCGTAGGGAGACTGCATCTTCCCTTAAACAAGTGAGAGTGGATGCACATAATGTTGCACAAGATAATAATTTTGATAGCGACAATTTTATACAAATACTTAGAGAGAACATATGATAATCACCCTACACCACCGACATCCAATATGACTATTTAGTGTGCTGCTACGTGCCCGACCGATGTAGGATGATCATCAAGGGTTGAAAATGAAAAAGAGCATCACAAAACCTGTCTTATATTTCATAGCGCATGGAATAAAATATAATATACATCATAGATATAAAATAGGAGAGACGAAAATAACTGTGTGACATTAATATTAGAGTGCATATCCCTAGAGCATACAACAACTAATAGAGTTTATACAAAACAGAAATAAACTAGAACAACTATAACAAACATATCCATAGGACTAAAGATGGTGCATAACGAGCATAATATGCTACTCTACCTATATAGTAAATGAATACCACAAACTAAATATGATAAACGGTGTATAAGTGTCGCTATCCCCGATACCTATCTACAGTAACATCTCTAGAGTGATAGACTATGGAAGAAAACAGTCAAAGCAACTATAGCATCCATCAAGCAATCCTCACTATCACTTAATCTGCTATAGATATATGATAACTCATATAGCCTTTCCTATGCTTGGAACTAGTCGTAATCCCGATTTTCAGTATACTCGTGTTTAGCCTAAAGCTGATACCATATCTAAATCCACCAGTCCAGGGTATACGAATCCAAACATTTGACTCGAGTAATCAAACAAAGTACCCATAAGTGTCCCTACAATACCCTTACTTTTGAGTACAATGGAAAACACTTTGAATATCAACAATCTCTTAGCACACATATCAGAGCCCTTTCCATGCTCCCTCTAAATTCCATTATTCTCGAGGAACCATTCCACATTCCTCCACTCCATAATAGAATCATTCTCACGTTCTATCTATGGGTCACCTTTCCTAGAATCTTCCTTATATGGAAAAACATTCCGATGACTCCATTCCACATCGAGCCACCATCATCATAACTTAACTCCATTTACCTTCGAATTTCCATTACCGAAGTCTTAAATCTATCATCGTGCTACTAAATCTCTATCAAACCGCAAGTGAAAAAATAAACACTTTCAACATGGCCTATAGAGCCTCCACTCCACTTCTTTGAAGTTCTATCCGGATAGCATCAAGCTGGATCTCTCGGTACTAAATGGACCTCTCGATACAGAGAGGTGTGCTTAACGAATTTGGTTAAGTTTTGTTCCCTCTCATCCAATGCTCCATTGTCTAACACTCCTTCAAAAGCTATCGGCATGAACCCTAAAACTCCTACTACTAAGTCCTAAAGTTCTTATTACTATACCATCCAAAGCTTCCGGTACTAAGTCCAATACTTAATCAAATTCTTGCATCTAGCCTTCACTCATCACCCAAGACCCCAACTTAAAAAACCATCTTGCATCGAGTAAATTTCTTTTAACAAGACCACTTGGTATCGACACGACCACTTGACCGCTACTCCTCCACTTTACTCCAATCTCGATGTGACTTGAACCTTAGCTCCCCTGATGCTTCAGAGCCCCTCCTCTAAGATTTCATCCAATTCAACCATCTTCACCTTCACTTTCCCAATTTGACTACTATTTTTCTAACTACCTAAAGACACTAGCAAACCATGTCAAAGTACAACATAAAAACATGAAATATCATACATATGCATCCATCCATACAAGCAACATATAAGAACATGATAATCAAGCAAATCCTAGTCTAGATCTATCTTTTCACTAGCATATAAATATGAATAAAAGGAGTTGCAAAGCCATTTAAAAACCACTTTAAAACGTTTAAAATTCGGCCATAAACATATGTTAAAATGTGATTAAAGTTAGAAAACAATTTAAGTCCAAAATCATGTTTAAAACATCATTTTTGACTATATATACATGCAAAATAGAGTGAGAGGTCAAGAATCACTAACTAAATACCTAAGATACCAATTCTTTCCCTTAGATCTAAAGTGGACAGCAAGGAAGAGGAATGCAATTTTTTTAAAATGATAATCCCAAGCTTTTATGTGATAATGACCTCTATGGTTGATGATTTGGAAAATATTAGTAAGAAAAATGTAGGTTTTTTGATGAAATCAGAGTTAAAGGAGATTTAGAGCTATGTTGGCGAATATGGAAATAACATAGATCGGTTCCTACAGTCTCCAGTTAGCATAATTTTTGAGATGTGTTAGTGGGCGCCTAAGCATGGACTAAGTTAATTATCCACTATATAAGCCAATAGCAGTCAAAATATAAAACAGCTATAACTTTCAAACGGTAAGTCTGTTTTTTATTATTACCACTCTATAGAGTGGTTTATCTTGAAGCAATATAAATGGTTTAAGAACCTAAATCAGCTCGTTTCAAAATTTATAGTCCAAACAAGATTTCCAAGGTCGAAATGGTCACATGGAAATTCCAAAAAAATCATAGATATGGAAAATGTCTTTAAGAGCCATTCTCCAAAATTTTAGAGTCAAATGATATAATTTGAATAAAATAAAAATATTTTCCAATCCTTCGATACGTAAAATATAAGTCGTTACATTCTCCTGCCTTTAGGAATTTTGTCGTCGAAATCCTCAAAGCCAAACAAAGTTACCCAGCATGCCTAATAATCGTATGCAACCGATATACATCTCAAACAAGTTCCATTCAACCAATAGTGTAGGTACGCTTGTTTAGCAAGCGAGATACTAAACTACCCTATATGACATCAAGGGTGAAAGTAAATACGATAAATAGTAGGCCTACCATAAAAAATGCTTCAGATATGTTGATCGAGGAGAGCATGAGGCGCATTTGGTGGAGTTTGCATACAACAATAGCTATTAATCTAGTATATGTACGTCACCGTATAAAGCATTGTATGGCTGACCACATAATGCTCCTTTGTTTGGTTGGAAGTGGGCGAGAGACTGATACTTACGCCAGATATGATTAGATAAACCTCAAAGAAGATAGAGATTATTTGACAACAAATGAAATCTGTCCAGGATAGGCAAAAGAGCTACGTTGATATCATGATCGAGGAGAGCATGAAGACGGTGAAATAGCTTAGGAGGATCTACATCTCCATCAACGTAGCTCTTTTGCCTATCCTGGACAGATTTCATTTGTTGTCAAATAATCTCTATCTTCTTTAAGGTTTATCTAATCATATCTGGCGTAAGTATCAGTCTCTCGCCCACTTCCAACCAAACAAAGGAGCATTATGTGGTCAGCCATACAATGCTTTATACGGTGACATACATATACTAGATTAATAGCTATTGTTGTATGCAAGCTCCACCAAATGCAAGTAATCATCCCAAAAATCTCCGAAATCAAGTACACAAGCCCACAAGAGATCCTTCAACATACGATTAACTCTATCTGACTGCCCATCAGTTTATGGATGATAAGCTGTATAGAGATGCAGCTCAACCCCCAATGCCTCTTATAAGCACTTTCAAAACCCACTAGTAAATAGCCGGTCTCAATTGTTTACAATGCTTTTTGGCACATCACAAAATCGTATAACCCATTTCATATACAACTCGGCCAGTGTGGCTGCCATTCTATTTGACTTGACATGTATAAATCTTGTGCTCTTCGTCAATCGATTGATTACGGCACAAATGTTGTCGTACCCTGCTCGAGTCCTCAGAATTCCATCAATGAAATCCATCGATACTTGCACCCACTTCTATTCAGAAGCTTCGAGCAGTTGCAACAACCTGCTTAGCTTCTTTCTTTTTACCTTCACCAACAGGCAGTTCATAAACTTCAAGATGAATGTCCCAACATCCTTCTTCATCCCCTCCCGATAATAGGTTTTCTTCATGTCACGATATATCTTAATACCTCCAGGATGTATGTTTAACCTAGAATGGTGGCACTTTCATTGCATCTGGTCTCTCAATCCATCAACATATGGAATAAACAATCTCCCATCCTTATAGAGCAAACCTTCTTGGTCGAGTCCATACTTGTTTATATATTCAGACTGTACACCTCCTATTTTCACTACGTTCTCTACTAGTCTAGCATCTTGCCTCTTACTAGCATTAATCCTCTCAATCAAATAACAACTTTGGCTCTAACTCATAATGAGATCCGAAGTCATAACCAGCATTATACTCCAACCGTTTCCACTCTATAAACATTGCTCCCAAACTGGCATGCCTTCTACTCAATTCATCGACGATGCATTATTATTGCTAGGTTATAGGAAATGTCAAAATAGTAGGAGGCTGAGAATTCCAACCATCGCTGCTGGCGAAGGTTGAGATCCTTTTTAAAGAGAAGGTATTCAAGAATTTATAGTCCGTGAATAGCTCAAATCTTTCTTCTAATAAGTAGTGCCTCCAAATTATCAAAGAAAACACTATTGCCACCAACTCCAAATCATGAGTAGGATACTTCCTCTTATGCGGCTTCAGCTGTCTACTAGTTTAGGCGACGACTTTTCCCCTATGCATCAACACCGCAACTAATATAGTATCGTAAGGGTTTGTGTATACTGTCAGCTCCTCATTCCTGCTCGGAGTGGTCAATAATTAAACGCTCCTTCAGACTCACAAATGCATGCTCACATTTCGCATTCCAAACAAAAATTCGATTCTTCTTCGTCAAACTGGTCAATGCTGTTGCCACCTTCAAGAAGTCCTTAATAAAGCATCTACAATATCCTTCCAATCCTAGGTAAATCCTCACATCCGTAGCATTCTTAGTGGCTCCAATCTTGAACTACTGGCACCTTGGTAGGATCTACTGTAATGCCCTGATAAGAGATGACTCGACCCAAGAATCTCGTTTCTTTTCTCCAGAAATGACATTGCTTTAAACTTGTAGCACCTCAACACTTCAAGCACAATCCTCAAGCACATCCCAAATTCCTCCTCTATCTTAGAGTAGACAATAATATCATCCACAAGTACGAACTTGTTTAACTGATCCTTGTAGACATGGTTTATAAAATCAATAAAGTATGTCGAATCATTGGTTAGTCCAAATGTTATAATCAACCACTTTGGAAACCAAACGTCGTACGAAACACGGTGATTGGCACACTCTCCTTCACTACTCTAAACTGGTGAAATCCCATCACTAAATCTAACTAGGAGAACACCTTTGCTCCATAGAGCCGATCGAACAAGTCATCAATTTGTGGGAGTGGATATTTGTTCTTCATCGTCACATTATTAAACTCATGGTAATCTAGACACAACCTTAGAGAGCCATCTGCCTTAGTGGCGAATATTACAAGTGCACCTCACTAAGATATAATCCTATGAATGAACCCTTTCTTCAATAGGTCATTTGCTTAAATCTCCAACTCCTTTCGCTCTTTGGGCGCCATATACCTCAAAGGCATAACTATCGATCTGGCATGCTTTGCTAACTCTATCTGAAACTCAATATATCGATCCAACGGTAATCTGATCATCTCCTCAAATACATCCAGATACTCTCTAATGATAGGCACAGATGTCAACCCATCCTATAGACTCCTGAATGAATATAGAAAGCTAACCAAAACCCCATCCTCCAACAGGCAGCCAATCACAACCGTCTGCCCCTCCACAGCCCCAATCCTCTCTAATAGCTTCTCGCAATCCCCTACTACCGCATACTTCCTTAGCCACTCCATCCCCATGATAATCTCGAACCCAACGAAATTCAAAACAAAGCAATCACAAGCAAAAGAGCATTCATCACTCAATCAGGTCAAACCACGACTAACCATGCATAGGAAAATTATGATAATCCTATTCGAGATTACCTGGAATTAAATTTGAAATATGGTTTAAATAATCATAACTGATTTCTTTTAGTTAAAATTGGGGAATTTATATTTATAATTATTTTTATTCCAAGTTTAAGTATGGGTTTGGATTGAGATAAATAAGGAACTTTATGAAAGGATTTGCAGGTAATGATGGATAAACTGAGAATTTATAGGGACAAAAAATTATGTAGTTTTGTTCTTAAAAATAATTATATAAGGGTAATTTTGAGAAAACGAATGAATAAAATATATGAATTTTTTTGTTAATTTAAGATGTGAATTTTCCAAGATTTATTCACTTATTTATCTTAAATGGAACATTTATCATAAATTTCAAATTGTTATAATAAATGTCATAAATTAAGCAAATGATAATATTGAGTTTTATTGTTTAAACTAAGATTTTTAAAATTAATAGTTTCTTTTATTGAAAATAATGAGAATAGTTTTAATTTTAAAAGTGATAATTAATTTTACAAAATATCTCAATATTAGTAGAAATGTATACTTTAGACATAGAGGTGCATAGCCAAATTGGAGAAATCAATTTATACTTCTATAAAGCATTGTTTATGCTTAGTATAAATTGGTATTATAGAAGGGATAAAACAAACTAAGATTAGTTACACTTCTCCTAAAATTAGTACCACCTTGATATTAGATCAATATCTCAACCAACTTAGCCCAAATAAGAGAAATATGAGACGAGAAACATACATACAAATTTCTCATTCTCATTTTCATTCCATAAGCTGATAAGCGCAACTCCTCTTGTATTTCAAAAACCTAATCTTTAAATCAAAGCAAGAAATCATAGGGCTTTTGATAATTCAGTTGTACATCTATAAAAGGTAATCTCTTCCACCTATTTGTGTATCTATTATTGATCAATTTCAGTTTTAGTCTCTAATTGAAATCACTCATTTGGATTCTCTAAGAATAAAACCTAGGTATTATGATTGAGAGGTATAACCTAGGTGAATCAAAATTCTAAGCATTAATTCATGTTCGATTGGTGAGTTTCACTCGCACTTCTTGACTATAGATGGATGCATGTGGCGATTTGTTGATCGAATATATCTATTATTGAAATGATCTCAATCTTTTATGTTATTTGCATCTTTTGCTATGCAATTCTTTGTTTGCCGAAAACCCATATCATATAATCATGATATGCATCAAACTGTACATGTCTACATGCTTGTTTGAATGTTATTTTTGTGCATTTGAAATCAGCGAAGAAACTACTACCAACGGGCAATCGAAGCACTACTAGAAATGCCTAGGGCTCAGCCCTGGTATGCCAACCGGTGCACTACTAATGATGACCAGTTCACCGTCAAGACCTCGACTGAGACCGTGGTAACGTTTTTGGCTCAGTTTGCTCCCATTTGCTCTTTCGTTCGCCTGCTTAATCGCTTGAACCCAATTGTTTGACTTTAGGGCTGTTTTCTATGTGATTTCAGCATTATTTATGGATTTTGACTTTTAAATTTTAGAATTCATTTTGAAGTCATTATACCACAGAAATGCTCCATGGGTTCATGGAGATTTTGCACAAGTGTTCTAATACAATTTCAATCGGAGTTTGAATAAAGTTGATTTCCAAATTAAAATGTTTTATCCAAATCTCTTCTAATACAACTTATTTTCTATAATAAGTTTATTTACATGTTATATTACATATTATTACAATAATAATGATTTTATATTGAGATGGGACAACATTCCGAATCATACATGTTTATACTTATAAATAAAGAGATTTTGCAAAGCCTTTCCGATATATATATATATATATATATATATATATATATATATATATATATATAGACACACACACATACTTATAAAACAATGTCTAAATATATTTACGAATGTAAAAGTTTAACAAACTCCTTTTTCTTATATAAATATTAGCTTACAGACTGATATAGTTTTATAAAGTTTTCTAAAGCTTAGCACTTTTATAAAATGATTTGGATTAATAAAATGATTGGTATGGAATTCTCAGTTTATATTTTTGATTAATTATCAAACTTGTTTAATCGAGCCATTTATTCACACGAGTGGAGTTTACTAACATATAGTAAACATTTAAATAGACATGTGTGATATAAGATATACAGTTGTTATTTATTCGGTTATAATTTTTGGAGGTATATGACACTTATCGATGAGTTTATGAATTATGACTCGCCTTTGCAGTTTATAGGTCTTATGCATATTTTGATGTTTACAGGTGTCATACTACCTTGATGTTTATAGGTCTCATACCTATCTTGATGTTTATAGGAATCCGTTATCCGGGTTTTTAACATGGCAAGGGGTTAATTAACAAGAAAGTCCGTTATCTCGTATTATCAGAATGGATTAGAACTTAACAAGAAAGTCTAAGGCAAGGGGTTAATTAGAGCCAAGCTATTTGGCTAAGGCAACGAATGGAATCGATGAAGCCGAGAGATCAGCATGCTTCTAGTCTAATCAGCAACTGGCGCAAATAGCCAGTGAATTGCCATCGAGGCGAAACAATTGCGATAATGTGAACGTCTCCAATTCCAAACTCTAGAAAAATCCTAAGTGCTCGGAACATCGATGTCCCATTACTCTCCTTAAACCTTTAGACATATCAGCTAAAGAATACTATGAGAAGAGGCCAAGACATTGGCCCACAAAACGTGCCAAGTCTATGGTTCGCCATCAACCCATATTTCTTCCTCGTATTGCGAGACACATCCTCTATAGGTCGTTCCCTATCTACTAGTGAACAAATGATGAAGTGGCATGGCCCAAAAGCTCTCCGGTCCATATGAATACCATCCTACCTGCAACATAAAGAGGATCTTCTCTCTACTGGTTGCAAAAGCTCTGCTGGAATTATTCTTCACTCTCTACCTCCCTCACAACAATCTCCAAAAGACTACACTGTGATACTCCAGTGGATTCTTACTTTGGAGATTTAATCTAGCTAGGAAACAATCAAAGCCTTGTAATCAAACAACTCTTGTAACAACAATCAATATATAGTAAAGCGACAAAGTGGACATAGGCTTCATTAACAACCGAACCATTATAAAAATTCTCTGTCTTCTTTCTTTTACATTCTATTTCTATACCTGTTATCTGTGATATTGCTTTGTCAGAACAGGGCTAGTGGTTTCAAACTTAAAACAGGGTGTTGATCCATTTTTTGGGTTAACATTTTGGTGCTTTCCTGGAAACCCAACTCAGGCCTAGATCTAGCTATCTACTTTGGATTAGATAGGTTCAGAAGTTAGATCCTCAATCTCTGCTTAGAAGGTTTTCTGTTGAGAACAAAAGCACCAACCAAGAAGGATCAGAGAAAAAGCAAGCAAAAACATGCTAAGGTGATGGAGAACATCAACATGAGATAGTAGACGTGATCCTATAGGTAAAACTCAGAAATCACTTAAGTACATAGGTCGCTAGTGATCCATGCACGATGGGTCACTAGCGATCGATACCATTTCACCAGTCTACCATAAACTCCAAAAGACAAAGTACTGAAATCCGTTAAGTACATAGATCGCTAACGGTCTATGTACGATGGATCGCCAATGATCCGTACTCTTTTGCCTGGTCGCCCCAAAGTCTGAAATCACTTGAACACATGGATGGCTAGAGATCAATGTACTATGGATCGCCAACGATCCATGTTATTTTGCTAGTTCGTTATGGTGCCAGAAGCTACAAATCGCTAGTGATCCATAGCCTATGGATTAATAGCGATCCATAAAGTTAGCTCGGTTCCTGATGATGAATCTCGGGGGCGCTCCCCCGAACGTCCAAATCAGGACGCTTCTCCCTTGGATCCAGACTCACAGACCAACTAGCGGGACTGCCTTTTAGGTCGTTCGAAGGGGATATAATCGAAAGGAAGCAATGGGTAGAGCTCCAAGAATCATGATTGAAGAAAACGTTATACTCCACCTACTACAAAAACAACAGCTACAAATCCAAACTTAGGGGTGGAAACCCCATGCGAGGATATTAGGATGGCTCTCTCCTACTCTGAAGAAAAAGAATTTGAGGAAGACAATTGGGTGAAAATGCCAACATGAAAATTGCTATAAGGAGATCTAAAACCCATTCAATAGCACAGTGCTAAGCAATGAACAAGGAAATGATACCCAAATAGTATTCCTAAAGGCAGGAGGACAAAGAAGATAAGGTACAAACAAGATCAGTTACAATGCCAAGCTCCCGTGGTATATGATGATCACTCCCGATAAACCTATTTTGAATCCCATCGTAGAGCTCTTATCAATAATGCATCATGAAAAATCATCAAAAATCATTAAAACAGTCGTTGAAAAACTCACTTAAGGGTTGACTCGAATTGAACTCGGTTAATCGACTATTTGACTCCAAGCAAATTCTAGAAGTCCTGACTCGAAGACATACTCGGGTGATCACCCATTTAACCCGAAGAAAACCTAGGAAATTCTGGTCCATAGGGTAAAACTAAGATTATCTCCAAGCAAACAGGCAAATGGCTCTAAGCAACGTTCGTCGCCAACCTACCTGCTCGTGCCAAAATCGTCAAAAACACACAATCGTCTACAAAAGCACCTGTTCACAATCACAGATCACTAATAGTAAGTATGTAGAGAATATAATTATGAAGAACACTTATAGTTTAAAAGGAAAGCAGTAGAAACATAAGATTTATAGTGGTTCAGCACTATAGCCTACGTCCACTTTGAAGATTTGCTATTTTGTTGATTATAACTTGCTAGTTACAGAGATTTGCAACAGTACAATCGATTTACAACAATGATTCCAACAGAGTATCGACGTATGAGAGCTAAAAAATAACCCTTTTTTGAAACTCTTGGACTGTTATTTATAGGCGTAGGCTACAAATATCTCACCCAGATCTCAGAAGATTCCTTCTCTCACATGGGTGAGCCTACGTGATCGATCCCCTAACATTTTGACTCGATCCATGATCGATACGTACCAACTTTGTATCAATCCAAAATTGCTCTCTTTTGGTGGATCGATCATGGACATTCTTGAGGTTGTACGTAAGATCTTGTGAAAATTTGGTTGAATTTGGACTTGTAGATTGTGAGATATGATCGATGCAAGTTTGGATTAGTGGTAGGCTAAACTGTTTGTATCCATCGTTGTCGCCCTAGTTCGTATCGATGCCTCCTTCATACTTCATATCGATCATTTCTTCATGCCTGTTGGTCGTGTGTTGATGATGTAGTTTGAGAAATCAAGGAAGATCCACTTTTCATGCTCATTGACCGCTTCTTTTATGACGCAGCGGATAATTCGAAATAAACTTCAATCGATGAAATGTAGCAATCGGTGAGTTGAAGATACCAAAATGCCCAAGTTCGTTGATCCAAAGATACCGAACTCTAGCTATCTCAAACACGTTGATAGCGCACTATACCGTGTTTCAAGATCTACGATTCTTCGCACGTTGATCTAGCGCACTAGATTCCGTGAATCGGCTTCTACGATCGTTGAATCGAGCGCACTCGATTAACCGAAAGAGGAGATAGGAGATTACACTCAACTACCAATTGGAATGAAAGCACAAAGCTAACAAAAGGAAATTTTATTCAATATTCAACAACCAAAAAGTTACAACACACCCCCTATTTATAGCTTTTACAACCCACACGACTCAGCCATTTTACAACACTTAGGTCGGCCACGACCTAACACTTAGGTCGGCCACGACCTTAAAAATCAAACCCTTCACAAGACTCAACACATTACAACACCACCGACCTACCATAGGTCGTTAACGACCTATAACAAACATTCCCGGTTTAACTCGTTTAACGACTTAGCAAATAGAATACAACACAATACAGGCCTCACGCGACCTAACATATATACAAACCGACTCAAACAACGCGACTCAACTTAGGTCGTTGACGACCTAAGAAAATCCAGCGACTCACAAGTTCACATATTTATAACCACAGCACCTACTCATGACATACGACCTAAACTTCATGCGGCCTTGCCTCGGAGCGACCTATCTTCTTCGAGACAACTTAAGTAACCTCGGCATCAGGAACTGGAACGATATAAGCAATGCAGCGACCTAAAACGATCCTTCATGAACGACTTAAAGAAGTGGCATGTGAGTTAGGTCGTTTGCGACCTAAAGAATTGTATCTCTTCTTCATGCGACCTAACTATTTGAACGACTTAACATCAGCGACTTATCTTCCACGACTTAAGGATGTGCGACCTATCATAGGTCGTAACTCGTCAATGCAGCTGGAGTGACTTATGGCTATCTCGATAACTCGTATCCCATTAGGTCGCAACCGACCTAAAGCTTGATGCCCTGAATCCTGTAGCTCGTTAACTCGGCACATATGCAACACATTAGATCGTTGCCGACCTAAGAGCTTAGGTCGTGACTTGTTAGCTCGGCAACAGTCTCCTTCTGATATCCAGTTAGCTTGGAAGCGACTCAATCCTTCTTTACTAACACGTCTGACTTCCTCCTATAACTTCTTAGGTCGGAAACGACTTAAGCTTTCATTGACTCGTGTATGACTCATCAAACTCAAACACCTCAAACTCCCATTGAGTCGTAACCCTGTCCCTTTAGCTTTGTTAAGTCGTAGCTCCTTTTCCTTAACTCGTCCATTCTTCCTTTTGTTAAGTCGCACACGACTTATACTTAACTCATGATCACGGTTAGTTCGTAGCTCGCTTAAGCAACCTAAGGTCTCATGATGCTGGCCTGCATCATCTTCCCCTGGTTGGAAGAAATTCGTCCTCGAATTTACAAACTTTCTTCTTCGAGACGCTGTCTTCCATTCATTATCTGGTTTGATGGGACACTGGTGATACCCACTCTTGAGATTAATCTTGTCTTGACCCTTTGACGATATGGTTCGAAATAAAGAATGCCTAGAATAAAACAGACGTGGCATCAGACAGGCGGCATAAGGAAGTGATCTGAGGGAGATGACGTAAGAAAAAGTGTGGGATAAACTAAGCACTAGATGCCAGATCCACTTCATGTAGCACAGGACTTCATAAAAATAGTGTCGTATATCATATTGCTTCTGCCAATAGGAAGACGTGATATAGAACCAAAACTCATCCAAAATGTGAGACGATATAAGGAAATTTACAATCATAGAACGAATTAGGAAATCTCGTCCTAAGAAGTGTGATGATTCATGCTCAGATTCTTGTCTTTCCGTATATTGTTCAGAGATGTTATCATCTAGCATCTGTCCTTGAAGTGTTGTATCAAATTCTCCTGACTGAAATGAACTCCCGCTCGCTTCTCCTTCAACATAGTTATTTTCATAAGATGGTTCCAAGCAATTGACACTGGCAATGTTTGCAGGGTGGACATCATCAGACGACTTCAACTGGCAATCATTCTCTTCCTCCTGTCGTATCAACTCTTCCTGTTCTTTCGGACTCACAAGATCATATGATACTGGTAGTAAAATAGCTTCTGGTACGAGTTCAGTTTGACGTTGAATGTCCTGTAGCGATGGTAACTCCTTGGTTATTGCCTCAAAGTATTCGACTTCGGACTCATCGAATTCTGATTCAACTTCCTCGAATACATCAAGATCTTTACTTGTTCTTTGCTTGGTCAATTCAAACACTCCATTCCTCATTTCCACATACTCTTTCAAACATACAAAATTAGTTTCTTCAGGTAGTTCCTCAAACATTTCATCTTCACATACTTCATCCTCCTCAGGGTTCTCAACATCAAAATCTTTTCCGGATTCAATCAATATTGATAACTCCTCATCATCTTCCATTTCATCGACGAACTCTCTTAAAGATAATAAACAATCTAATTCTGCCTTTTCTTCGATTTCACTTTCATTTTGCCCAGGCTCCTCGAAAATCATGGAACTAATACTTGGCTGGTTCTCATCCATAAGCTCAGGTGTCAAACAAAAATCCTCCATCAACAAATGAATTCCCTCAACTCCGAACACAATTTCTTCTTCCATACTATCGATATCAAACTTTGGCAATGACGAGTAATCAACTTCTACATCCACATACTTTGACTCAATCTCTTCGTTATCATCAAATTTCAGCGGTTGATAAAAGTCAAATTCATCAGTCCTCCTCAACATATTACTCTCCTCATTACTTGACAAAGATTCTTCATCGTTATCAAATTGTGGTGCTTGATAAGAATTAACTTCGTCAATCCTCCTCAACAAATTACATTCTTCGTTCTCTAACTCGAGCTCTTCATCTTCATTATCAAACTTTAGTGGTAAGGCTGCGAATGATTCTGTAGGACCAACCTCTTCTAGCTCTTCCAACATTGGTTTAACTTCCTCCGGAAATTGAAGTTCTTCTCTTGCCTCATACATAACCAATGTTTCAGTACTACCTTCCGATTCTTCAACACTCTCGCTGACTGATATTGGACTAGTCGGTTCCTCTTCTTCTTCTGTTCCGCTGTCAGTACGACCATCCACTTCCTTACTTCCACATTCTTCTATAACCAAGGGTTTCTTCTGGGACTTTGTACCTTCAAAACTTCGATGGTTAGACTCCTGATAATGATAGCGCTTAACTTGGTCATCAACATTCGTCGTAATGATTCTGTGTGCAACTGGTTCGTTGATTCTCTTGGAAATTTCTCTACTGTAAGGAACGCCATCAAACTGATTACTGGGTCTTATAACCATACCCTTCCCTTGACTACCTGGATTCCTCTTCTGCAACTGTTGGTTAACACGAGATTGATAATTGTAGGGTAAGAAATTTGCTTCCATCATCCTTTTCATCTTATCCCACTTGACAACTTTAGATTTCTTCATTCTCTCTCTGGTTGATTTAGTTTGTTGCCACCAGTCCATAGCTCTACCTCTCAAGCTTGCAACAACTAACTTAACTTGGCGATCTTCAGGAATATCATGGAGTTCAAACATTCTTTCAACCTTTGACAACCAATCAAGGAATTCCTCTGCTTGTAACCCACCTCGGAATTCTGGAATTTCTGTATCCTTCCTAGATTCCTGAAATCGAAAATGAACACTATCACCATAACGATCTTCTTCAAATTTAGATGAGCTTCGATATCGATTCTGAACATTGCTTCTGCTATGAACATGCTCATCCTTTCTACTTCCTCTTTCATAATCACGATGATCTCTCCTCATCGAAACTGATGATTCTCTTCTGTCACGACTAGATGATGGTAACACCCTCCTCGCTTCCGTAACCAATGGCGAAACTCGGTTTCCTCCATGGTCCGAGATTGGCGACCTTCTGCTTTGACTTGTATTCAAATCCATCATCAATTTCTCCAATCTACCAAAACCTTCATCGAACTTCTCATGCATACGTTGCTCCATTTGATCGGCTTCTTCTTTTCGATACAAAGCTTCAATGTTTTGATGACGATTGGCTCTCCTTGGTGGCATGATTGAAAAACTTCACAAACTTCAACAATTCAATCACAAGACTTCAACAAATCACGGCTCAACAATGTCTCGGCTATGACTTGATTCGGCTCAATGTGCAACGACTTATGGTTAAGTCGGCACGGCTCCACACTTCAAATCTTGGCGCGCAAAAATCTCCTCACAAATTCAATCACTCTCCAACACTTGATTCAAAATGCTATAGATCAAATACTCCAAGCTTGTTGCAACTTCAAGATGAACACGATGAACAACTCCAAACTTCAAAAAAAACTTCAAAAACTTGGTTCCAAGAATCAAACTTAGCTATGATTGGCTAAGTATGGCTCTGATACCAAAACTGACGCAGCGGATAATTCGAAATAAACTTCAATCGATGAAATGTAGCAATCGGTGAGTTGAAGATACCAAAATGCCCAAGTTCGTTGATCCAAAGATACCGAACTCTAGCTATCTCAAACACGTTGATAGCGCACTATACCGTGTTTCAAGATCTACGATTCTTCGCACGTTGATCTAGCGCACTAGATTCCGTGAATCGGCTTCTACGATCGTTGAATCGAGCGCACTCGATTAACCGAAAGAGGAGATAGGAGATTACACTCAACTACCAATTGGAATGAAAGCACAAAGCTAACAAAAGGAAATTTTATTCAATATTCAACAACCAAAAAGTTACAACACACCCCCTATTTATAGCTTTTACAACCCACACGACTCAGCCATTTTACAACACTTAGGTCGGCCACGACCTAACACTTAGGTCGGCCACGACCTTAAAAATCAAACCCTTCACAAGACTCAACACATTACAACACCACCGACCTACCATAGGTCGTTAACGACCTATAACAAACATTCCCGGTTTAACTCGTTTAACGACTTAGCAAATAGAATACAACACAATACAGGCCTCACGCGACCTAACATATATACAAACCGACTCAAACAACGCGACTCAACTTAGGTCGTTGACGACCTAAGAAAATCCAGCGACTCACAAGTTCACATATTTATAACCACAGCACCTACTCATGACATACGACCTAAACTTCATGCGGCCTTGCCTCGGAGCGACCTATCTTCTTCGAGACAACTTAAGTAACCTCGGCATCAGGAACTGGAACGATATAAGCAATGCAGCGACCTAAAACGATCCTTCATGAACGACTTAAAGAAGTGGCATGTGAGTTAGGTCGTTTGCGACCTAAAGAATTGTATCTCTTCTTCATGCGACCTAACTATTTGAACGACTTAACATCAGCGACTTATCTTCCACGACTTAAGGATGTGCGACCTATCATAGGTCGTAACTCGTCAATGCAGCTGGAGTGACTTATGGCTATCTCGATAACTCGTATCCCATTAGGTCGCAACCGACCTAAAGCTTGATGCCCTGAATCCTGTAGCTCGTTAACTCGGCACATATGCAACACATTAGATCGTTGCCGACCTAAGAGCTTAGGTCGTGACTTGTTAGCTCGGCAACAGTCTCCTTCTGATATCCAGTTAGCTTGGAAGCGACTCAATCCTTCTTTACTAACACGTCTGACTTCCTCCTATAACTTCTTAGGTCGGAAACGACTTAAGCTTTCATTGACTCGTGTATGACTCATCAAACTCAAACACCTCAAACTCCCATTGAGTCGTAACCCTGTCCCTTTAGCTTTGTTAAGTCGTAGCTCCTTTTCCTTAACTCGTCCATTCTTCCTTTTGTTAAGTCGCACACGACTTATACTTAACTCATGATCACGGTTAGTTCGTAGCTCGCTTAAGCAACCTAAGGTCTCATGATGCTGGCCTGCATCATTTTAGTTGATTCTTGCTTGCTCATATCAATGAGTCACCATGTACTTCGTATCGATCCTTAAAGCCACTTTATATCGATGGATGGTCATCGCCTTCGCATCGATCATGTGATTTTGCTTTCGTATCAACAAACGGTCATTGGATCGTACCGGCTATTTGACCGATCGATTCGAGACATGGATAAAAGGCACCGATACGAAAGAAATGATCCCCCTTGAGTTTTGCATCAATGCTTGATTCATGGCTTTATATCGATCAATGGTGCACTGCTTCATACCGATCTATTAACTAGACGATACGAAACGTGCAGATGTTTGATCGATACGAAGCTGGTGAGTAAGTAAGTTCGATAGATACGAAGTGTATTTAGGGGTTGGGTCACTAGTGATCCATGCACAATGGGTCACTAGCGATCCATACCTTTTCACCAGTCTACCATAAACTCCAAAAGACAAAGTACTCAAATCTATTAAGTGCATGGATCGCTAATGATCTATGTACTATGGATCACCAATGATCCATACACTTTTTCCAGGTCCCCACAAAGTCTGAAATCACTTGAACACATGGATGGCTAGAGATCAATGTACTATGGATCACCAACAATCCATGTTATTTTGCTAGGTCGTTATCAGGCCAGAAGCTACAAATCGCTAGTTATCCATAGCCTATGGATTAAAAGCAATCCATAAAGTTAGCTCGGTTCGTGATGATTTTTTAATATAACATGAATCTCGGGGGCGCTGCCCCGAACCCCCAAATCAGGGTGCTTCGCCTTGGACCCAGACTCGCTGACCAGCTAGCAGGACTGCCTTCTAGGTCGTTCGAAGGGGATATAATCGAAAGGAAGCAATGGCAGAACTCTAAGAATCATGATGGAAGAAAACGTTAATACTCCACCTACTACAAAAACAACAGCTACAAACCTAAACTTAGGGGTGGAAACCCTACGGGTGGATATTAGGATGGCTCTATCCTACTCTGAAGATAAAAATTCGAGGAAGACAATTGGGTGAAAATATCAACATGCAAAATGCTAGAAGAAGATCTAAAACTCGTTCCATAGCACAATGCTAAGCAATGAACGAGGAACTAATACCCAAACAGTATTCCTAAACGTAGAAGGACCAAGAAGATAAGGTACAAACCGAGATCGGTTACAATGCCAAGCTCCATTGGCATATGATGATCACCCCCGATAGACCTGTTTTGAATTGCATTATGGAGCTCTTATCAAGAATGCATCGCGAAAAATCATCAAAAATCATTAAAATGGTCATTGAAAAACTCACTTAAGGGTTGACTCGAAATTGAGCTCGGGTAATCGACTATTGACTCGAAGCAGATTCTAGAAGTCCTGACTCGAAGTCATACTCGGGTGATCACCCACTTAACCCGAAGCAAATCTAGGAAATTCAGTTCCGTAGCTTGACTTGGGTAAAACCAAGATTTTCTCTAAGCAAACAGGCAAATGGGTCTAAGCAACGCTTATCACCAACCCACTTGCTCGTGCCAAAATCGGTCAAAAACACCCAATCATCGATGAAAGCACCTATTCACAATCAAAGATCACAGATAGCAAGTATGTGGAGAATATAAATATGAAAAACACTCAAAATTTAAAAGGAAAGCAGTAGAAACATAAGATTTATAGTGGTTCAGCGTTATAGCCTACGTCTACTTTGACGAGTTGCTATTTTATTGATTATAACTTACTAGTTACAGAGGTTTACAATAGTACAACCGATTTACAACAATGATTCCAACAGAGTATCGACGTACGAGAGCTAAAAAATATCCCTTTTTTGAAACACTTGGACTGTTATTTATAGGTGTAGGCTGCAAATATCTTGCCCAGATCTCGGAGGGCTCCTTGTCTCATATGGGTGGGCCCACATGATTGATCCCCTAACATTTTGACTCGATCCATGATCGATACGTACCAAATTTGTATCGATCCAAAATTGCTCTCTTTTGGTGGGTTCAATCATGGACATTCTTGAGGTTGTACGCAAGCTCCTGTGAAAATTTGGTTGCATTTGGACTTGTAGATTGTGGCATATGATCGATGCAAGTTTGGATTTGTGGTAGGCTGAACTGTTCGTATCCACGGTTATCGCCCTAGTTCGTATCGGTACCTCCTTTATATCGATCACTTCTTCGTGCCTGTTGGTCGTGTGTTGATGATGTAACTCAAGAAATCAGAGAATATCCACTTTTCATGCTCACCGACCGCTTCTTTTGGTTGATTCTGCCTTGCTCGTATCCATGAGTCACCATGTACTTCATATCGATCCCTGAAGCCACTTCATATCGATGGATGGCCATCGCCTTCGTATCGATCATGTGATTTTGCTTTTATATCATCCAAACGGTCATTGGATCATATCGGCCGTTTGACCGATCGATACGAGACATGGATAAAAGGGATCGATGTGAAAGCAATGATCTGCCTTGCATTTTGCATCAATGCTTGATTCATGGCTTTGTATCGGTCAACGGTGCACTGCTTCGTACCGATTTATTAACTGGTCGATACGAAACGTCCAAGTGTTTGATCGATAAGAAGCTGGTGAGTGTAGGTAAGTTTGATAGATACGAAGTGTATTTAGGGGATGGATCTAGTGCATGGATATGAATTAGATGGTCATGATGCTCATGGATACGAAATGGGTAACCAAGGATTGATTTGTCCTTGACCCGATGTAACCATCTCCTTAGCCTGAAGCAAACCTTCCAGTGACTCGAAGCTGATTCAAAGCGCTTGTGAACATGCTAATCCTTCAAAGACTAGAAGCACACCCTTCTCTGACTCGAAGAAAACTGCCTGGAAACCCGTGACAAATAGGAAGGTGACTCAAAGAAGATTCTAAGCAGCTTGAAATGACTCGATCTTTGTCGAAACCTTGTTTTAAACATCTTATGGTGTTTGTTTGTCAATTATGCTATAACCTAGCCATGTGATCGTGCTCTCTATCTTTGAAAGTTTAGCGTTGATCATCGTGTAGTCGGTTGGGTTAAAACCGCCTACATTTGCCTTTCCAAAAGGAGGGTAAACACTTTGCCCTCCAAAACATGCCTTGTGATAGGAAGGCGTGTTTTGTAGTACCATAAGTTGGATGTTTGTGTCCTATTGATAACCTGTAAAGAGATCGATGATCTTATGTTGTAGTGAATGGTTACCATTCGAGATCATATCGCCGTTTGAGGCGATATGTGACCGTACGAGGTCGGATGCCGTTCGAGGCGATTTGTGACTGTTCGCGGTTGGGGTGCCGTTAATGACAAATAGTGACTGTACGCGATCAGATGCCATTCGAGGCAAATTGTGACCACTCGCTGTCGGGTGTCGTACGAAGCGAATTGTGACCATTCACGGTCGGGTGCCTTTCGAGGTGAATTGTAACCTTTTCGTGGTCGGGTGCCATTTATGCGAATTGTATATGCCTGAGGGGAGGACTTAGTACCATTAATGTTAGATTTCACATTTAGTGAATTTCTGAATTGATTGTTATGGCGGGTCATCACCATTTTGGAGCATGCTTGAGGACCATTCGTGATCCTGTGCATTTGTAAGTAACTTGGCCATTATGGAATTATAAATACCAAATTTACATTCAAATGAATCTTATAACAAAAATTTCCAACCAAATCAAGTTCAGAAGCAATAAATAGAAAACAGAAGAAAAATAGAGATGTAAAAGTGCAAACATCTATACTAATGCGGTTGATAATCGTCTTAGAGCATGCTTGACGGCTGTTCGTGATCCTGAACATGTGTAAGCGACTTAACCACGTTAATGTGGAGTTTTCTACTTATTCGCCATTACTCCAGTTAGTTGATGACAAGCTGATGCCTCAATCCGAAGCCGTCCTCATTTGATGCAGATGGTGGTCACTCTTGCTCCACCGTTGTTGCTTGCCTTCTCATGTACTGTAATAACATGTCGTTCCGGATATGCCCTTCTATCTCATCCCATAAGTGCCTACAATCATTTGTACTATGCCTGCTCAGCTCGTTGAATAAGCAATACTTGTCTAATTTCCTCTCATTGTTGGTATCCTTCCTCATTGGTCTCCGGTAGGGAACCTACCCCCTAGTGTCTTGGAAGATTTGTGCCAAAGTCTTATTCAACTCTGAGTAAGAGGCGAATCTTGGCTCCTTTTTTAGCGATTTTGGCTCATCACAACTATCTTCCACTTTCCATTCCCTTTATCCTAACCTGAATCCTTTCCGAGCAGATCTCCACTTTTAACTGCATAAACATCAACTCCCTCTCTTCCCTCTCTCTTAGCATTTTCATCCTCTTGTCACGAAAACCCTTCTGCCTCATGGTAAAAGTCTCCAAGATCCATGAGTGGATCCCTATCAATGAGTTCTTGAATTTTGTGCCATCATCTTTGCCAGATACAGCTGCCATCAAAACCACGGATGGATCTGGTCGATCTACCGATGCTTCTGCTGCATTGAATCGTGTCGAAAAACCCCTCAACGATTCCCTGGTTCTTTGCTTCATTGTTGTCAAACTCATCACATTCTTGGGTCTCAAAATTTGAAATCTGAACTGCCTCATAAACTTCTCAATCAACTCGATCCATGTTCCAATGAAGCCGCTCTCCAATTGCCTGAACCATACTGCTACTATATCTATCTAATACAATGGGAAGCTCCAAGCCATGATCTCTTTCGATGCCTCCAATACTTCCACAAGCCTTATATACCTCGTCGGATGAACTTTAGGATCCATCCTCCTATCGTACATTTTCAATGTTGGTAGCTTGAATTCTGGTGGATTCATGCCCTACTTAATTGCGGGAGCAAAGAGGCTTCCGTTCACATCTTCTATATCTCTATTCACTGATCCGCCTCTCATTGATTGTTTGACCATCTTTGTCGATCTGTTGTTGCCTCCAAGCTGCGGCCCTTGTTTGTTGCCTCAGGTCTTCCCTTAGAGTTTACATGGGAATCTTGACATTTGACCTCCGTGGACGAGCATCCATTCCTCTATCAACACCGTGTTGAAAATCTCTGCCTGGTATACTGCCTGAGGTTGGATCAACATGCTCCTGTGGAGTGCCCCTAGCTCAGGGGCTGCTCCTGATGATCTTGCTTTATCCGATCATTCGTTGAGTCTTTCAAGTCCAGCTCTGGGGATCTGGACTCCAGGTGCTCCTGCTGTTCCAGCCTATCCAAACTGTTTGAGAATATTCTGCATCATCTCCTCTCGCCTTTTCAAAATTTCTTCATGCACTGCTCTCTTCATCATCTCCATCTCATCTCTGGTGATGAAGGTCGAAATCTGATTAGCTCCTGAGGATGACACCTGGCTTCCTTCATGTTGGCTTCTCTCCAATCTTTGTCTCCTTGTTGATTGCTTTGCCATAGCTTTCTAGATCCATGTCTTTAAGCTTTAAGATCCAAAACAAGTTGTAGAATCCCTGAATGCTAGCCCTCTCAGTGGAAGCACCAAAACATTTGCGCCAAAATTGGTCATAAACACCAAATTGCTGATGATAGCACCCGTCCATAATCACATATCACAGATAGAAAGTATGTAGAGACATAAATATGAAGGAACACTCAAATTTAAGAGAAAAGCAGTAGAAACACAAGATTTATAGTGGTACGACATTATAAACTACGACCACGTTGAAGAGTCGTTGTTTTATTGATGATAACTCGCTGGATACAGAGGTTTACAGTAGTACAACCGAGTTACAATAATGATTCCAGTAGAGTATCGGTGTAGAAGAGCCAAAAAGGATCGCTTTTATGAAGTTCTTACATTACTATTTATAGATGTTGGCTGCAAACTCTCGCCCGGATCTCGAAAGACTCCTTCTCTCACGTGGGTGGGCCCACATGATCGATACCCTAAAATTTTGACTCGGTCCATGATCGATACGTACCAAATTCATATCGACCAAAATTGTTCTTTTTGGGTTGGGATCGATCATGGACATTCTTGAGGTTGTACTCAAGCTCTTGGGAAAATTAGTGGCATTTGGACTTATAGATTGTGAGATATGATCGATGCAAGTTTGGATTGATGGTAGGCTGAATTGTTTGTATCCATGGTTTCCACCATGGTTTGTATCGATACCTTCTTCACATCGATCACTTCTTTGTACCATTGGTCAAGTGTTGATAACGTGGCTCGAGAAATCAGGGAAGATCCAATTTTCATGCTCGTTGACCGCTTCTTTTGGTTGACTCGGCCTTGCTCGTATCCATTAGTCGCCATGTACTTTGTATATATCCCAATAGCCACTTGGTATCGATGGATGGCCATCGCCTTCGTATCGATCATGTGATTTTGCTTTCGTATCGACCAAAAGGTTGTTGGATCGTACCGACCGTTTGACCGATCGATACGAAATATGCATAAAAGGGACGATATGAAAGCAATGATCCCCTTTATATTTTGCATTGATGCTTGATTCATGGCTTCGTATCGGTAAACAATGCACTGCTTCATACCGATCTATTAACTGATCGATACGAAACGTGAAGATGTTTGATTTATACGAAGCTAGTGAGTATATGTAAGTTTGAAAGATACAAAGTGTATTTAAGGGATGGGCTTGGTGCTCATGGATATGAATTAGATGGCCACGATGCTCATGGATATGAAATGGGTAACCAGGGATCGATCGTGGCTTTGACTTAATGTAACCATCTATTTAGCCTGAAGCAAACCTTCTAGTGACTCGAAGCTAAGTCAAAGCGCTTGTAAACATGCTAATCCTTCCAAGTATCGAAGCAAACCCTTCTCTGACTTGAAGCAAACTGCCTGGAAGCCCGAAGCAAACAGGAAGGTGACTTGGAGAAGATTCCAAGCAACTTGAAATGACTCGATCTTTATTGAAACCATGTTTTAAACACCTTGTGGTGTTTGTTTGTCAATTATGCTATATCTTAGCCTTATGATCATGCTCACTATTTGTGAAAGTTTAGCTTCGATCATCTTGCAGTTGGTTGGGTTAAATCCGCCAGCATTTTGCCATGCCAAAAGGCGGGTTGAAACCAGCACTTCAAATTCTGTGACGCCAAGCGAACCGTGTCCTGACTCCAAGCAAATGGAAAATTTCATAGCTTAAAATCCAAGTAAAATACTATTAATCCATCAACACTTATCCATCTTATTTTGCCCATAACTCGAATGCGCGAACTCTGAATACCTTGAAATTTGGAATGCAAACTTGTGGAGCCTTCTTTGTTATCCCCGACTGATCTTACCTAGTTTGAAAATTTTAGGGGATCTTCATTGATCCATGACCGCATTATAAGTGATTCACCATTCAGTCGGTATTTCCAATCATTCAAGCATGGAAAATCATGCTTCTATCATTCTCAAGCATCATAAACTTCTGTAACTTGAAAGTGAACTGATTAGACAACGATTAGAGTATCTTCCCCAAAAGAAACCCATTCACCTAAGCCATTCAACATGTAGAATATCCTAACAAGTTTATCATGCCAATTATACCTTTTATACAACAATACAACTAATTTGAAATTGCTTCTTTACAGGTATGTCTAACATATGGATAAACCAAGGGCGACGAACGCAGTCTACTACAAGGCCCTCAATAATCATTAAATGATGAAACAACCTGCGACCCTAGAAGAAGGGAAGAAAAATCAGGTAGTGTGCCAAAAAACATACCAAACAGTGAAGGAGCTATAGGACCTCAGGGACCTTCTTCCCAATCAAAGCTACTAAGACCTAATAAAATAGCGCCTCGACTAACTGAAAATCAGAAGAAAAGATGATGATTAAATAACACTCTAACTTGCTAGCAACTAAGGAATGGGACCGAAACCTAAAGTGATGCCTCTCATCCATCTTCGTCTACTCTCCTTTTCCAAATGAGTTGTACCGGGACACTAAGGGCACTGCAGACAGCACCGCACCCGGGAAAACCACACCCATTGGACCAAGAACAATCAAACGAGTTATGGAGAGACCATGGAAACAGTTCAAGCGCGCCAACAGCCCTATGGCATGGGGCACCGTGTACACTTGAATAGCCATAAGAAAGGCCGAGACTACCACAGTTCTGTTAAACCAATTATCGATCAAAAATTCTAGGATTCTGGTAACTGTAGACTTAATGACCTTGCTAGTGCAACCAATGAAATTCCTCATCCTCTTAGAGCCTATGTCAGTCAAAGGCCCATTCTCTAAAGGCAGTTTGGACCAAGAGCTAAGAGTCATTCCTTGAACTTCCATAGGCTCCTTCTTCAATCCATCTTCATGTTGTCAGCTATAGATCTCTCCAACATGGCAGCTTGGTCAGCTATAGATCTCTCCACCATGCCAGCCCGATCTATATGGACATGCACGTCTTTCAAAAACATGGAAGGATCATCCAAGCCATGTTTACCTGAACAAGAAACGATTCAGCTTCTTGAACCAATAACACCGTGTTCATGTAAGTAACCTGCCGAGTAAATGGTGTCAAATCGACTCAAATTGTTTGATCGACGAAACCCGATCTTTGCCTTCCAAAAATCGGTGTTGCTCCGGCAACATTGAGAGAGCTAAAACTAACACTCTTCGCGTTGCCCAAAGACAGGAAACACTAAGGGGTACCAAAAGCCATGCATTTCGTAAGCCGCAAACAAACTTCCAAAGCATACGCTCCTCATGTTGCCCGAAGATAGGCAATACCGAGGAACACAAATAGCTGTGCATTTCATAAGCTGCACACCAAAATAACAACTCCTCATGTTGTCCGAAGATAGAAAACATCATGGAGCACCAAATAACAACTCCTCCTGTTGCCCGAAGATAGGCAACACCGTGGAGCACCAAAATAACAACTCCTCATGTTCCCCGAAGATAGGCAGCACCGAGAAGCACCAAAATAATAACTCCTCCTATTGCCCAAAGATAGGCAACACCGAGAAGCTTTAAAATAACAACTCCTCATGTTGCCCAAAGATAGGCAACACCGAGGAGCACCAAAATATCAACTCCTCATGATGCCCGAAGATTGACAACACCGAGGAGCGCCAAAATAACAACTCCTCCGATTGCCCGAAGATAGGAAACACCGAGAAGCATCAAAATAACAACACCTCATGTTTCTCGAAGATAGGAAACACCTAGGAGCGCTAAAATAATAGCTCCTCATGTTTCCCAAAGATATGCAACACCGAGGAGTGCCAAAATAACAACTCCTCAGGTTCCCCAAACATAGGCAACATCGAGGAGCACCAAAATAACAACTCCTCGTGTTGCCGGAGAGAGGCAATACCAAGCAGTTGAAAAATAGTAGCTCCTCATGTCGTCTAAAGATAGGCAACACTGAGGAGCTCTAAGATAACAACTCCTCGTATTGCTCGAAGATAGGCAACACCGAGGAGCTTCAAAATAACAAATCCTCATGTTTCCCTAAGATAGGCAACACCGAGGAGCTCCAAAATAACAACTCCTTGTGTTGCCCAAGAAAGGCAACACTGAGCAGCACCAAAATAACAACTCCTATTGTTACCCGAAGATAAGCAACACTGAGGAGCGCCAAAATAACAACTCCTCATGTTGCCCAAAGATAGGAAACATCGAGGAGCGCCAAAATAACAACTCCTCGTGTTGCCTAAAGATAAGGCAATACCGAGGATCACCAAAATAACAACTCCTTGTGTTGCTCGAAGATAGACAACATCGACGAGCGTCAAAATAACAACTCCTCATGTTGTCCAAAGATAGGCAAAACCAAGGAAAAACAAAAGCCATGTATCTCGTAAATTGCGCAACAAAAATAATGACCCTTCATGTTGCATGAAGATAGGCAACACCGAAGAAAAAAAGCCGTGCACCTCATAAGTCGCACACCAAAATACCAACTCCTTGCGTTGCCCAAAGATAGGCAACACCGTTGAGCGTAAAAAACAATGCATCACAATTAACGCCAACCACTCCCATAGCCGTGAATAGTGAACGCAATTCCAACAAAATTAGAGTGCTACAAACTAACGAAAAAGTTTCAACTGATGACACTTAATGATTAAAACTACCATCGATTAACCCGTGCAATGTACACCTCTCAAACATGCATATATTGCACACTTACCAAAATATCACAAGAAACTTTGATTACATGCTAAAGTTGCAAAACTTTCGAAAGAAGGAAAATCAAGACGTGACTCGGCCAAATTTCAAGTTTAATATGAAAATTATCTAAACCATAAGTTACTGGTCATTTGAAGTAAATAATACTATGAACTGGGGGGCATACAGCGGTACTTTAATAAAAAACAATTGAAAATAATAAGTTCATAAGTTCTGTTACTCCAAATAAAGTATTGTTACTCGAAACAAAAGTTTTGGTGGTGATCATAAAAATTGGATAAGTGCAAACAAAACAAATAGAAGAGCACAGAACACACATGAACAAAAAATAAGAATATAGTCAAAATTTCAAAGTATTGCTTATAATTTTCTTTTATACAGGGTCAAAATGTGGGGGCCACACCAACACAACAACGGTCAACAAAAAGAAAATACTGACTCCATGACAAAAACACTAAGTGCAGACTCTGCACTTAAACCAGTAAAATCAAAAAGAACAAAATCAAGATTGGTCTCCGCATAAGCTCCTCGATGCTTCCTTCCATCGCTCCCTCTTTCCGCCCTTTCTTTTCAGTTTCTGCCTCGTTTCGACAGTAGCGTTGCTGCCGGTAATATCGACAAACTCCTTGGTGGCAATGTCAAGAAGTTCCAAACCATCTTGGGTCAACGAGTCGTATCGATCCCATGAACCATGCACTCTTAAAAACCGTGCATTTCGTAAGTCACGCACCCTCAAAAGCGCGGCGCACTTTGATTAACAGCGACAATCTCCCACTATCCAAAAGAATCGGCATTTCTTCGATAGTGCCACAAAGCTCGCAAAACAAGTAGTTGGCAAAGAATTTTGATCTTTGACCAAAGTTAATGTATAAAATGTTAAAATTCAAGACATCCAAGTCATGAGTTCCCAAAGGTAGGAGATACGATGTACCTTTGACCGGAGGCATCCAGGGAGCAGCACAGAACATGAAGTCTCAAATCAATTGTTCAGAATAATCAGCCCTATGGACTAAGGGGCACATAAAACATTAACACTTGGTCAGGATAAAAGATCGCTCCAACTTACAATAAAAGGAGGAACTTACAATCGTACAGAGATAGATGATGACTGAAAACATTTTCGGAATCAAAATCATCAATGTACCAGCTTCAAAAGATAGAACCAAGTACTCAAATGAGGTCTGAAATCCTAACTTACGAATAACCAACAGTTATTCAAAAATAGAAAATGGTAAGGAGAGAAGGCTCAAAATCAAGTAGCTAAACCATTGATTCCCGAACGTTGGAACCAACATATAAGGTGGATATTCGCAACAACGTCAATGCCCTAGCGAAGTTAATTGTCATAGACTCAACACAAGCATTACCAAACTCCTCTGATCCATAATTACGATAGGAAGAGTGCAAGCACACTAGGGGCACCATAATGACTCGCCCTACATCATCTAATCATCTATGAGTGCTTGGAATTGAGCATTTGAGAATAATGGGTTCTGCAAACGGAAGTTGGTTCGCAACAAAAATTGACCGAAGGAAATTTGATCCTACACAAAAGTAACCATGAATTGGATAAACAATGACCCTGTACCATCAAAAGGAGCACTCGATGGTTACAAAGCGAAGTAAAGGAAATGCCTAAGACTCTTATCCTTTCAGAAAATGGTGTATCCTAGAGTTGAGCAATGCTAAGAAAGCAACCACATTGGGTTAAAAGGAATCTACTCAACTCTACAAGATTGATAAATGATTCAACCCTTACCAATGTGACTTTAACACTGCCTGAAGAGAGGCAGCACTAAGAAATTATTTATAATATCCAACTTTCAAAGTGTTAGTTTTTGAAGGCCGAAACTAGTACTCAACTGGATTAAGAGCACCGCCGAATCGACGGACAATCGATCTGAACCTTCTGAGTGCCGATGTTGACTCGCTAACACCAAGGCCTTCTTTTATCTTTTGATTACTGGTGTTTCCCAGGCAACGCGGTGAAAATTTTCTATTTCCTAAGTACAATGTTGCCTTGGCAATGCTAGGAAACTTTCTATTTCAAAAGTACCAGTTGCCCAGGCAACTCTGGGAAACATTCTACTCACTAAGTACCAATATTTCCCCGGCAAGCTATGAAAACTTTAATCTACAGGAATAATGAGAAATACTCATCGCAGTGATCTATCGAGGCACTAGCTTTCGTAGATAGAAGAAATGAACGGAAGACATATCCTTTCGTAGGTCAACCGGATGGTTCAACCTTTGGACATAGGAATTAGCCACTATGTAGGAATAAAGCAGCGTCGAAAGGTAATCATGGGATTGAATTGCATGTATGCTATGACAACTAGTGCACAATTGCTAAATTCAACTTAGAAAGAATTTAAACACAGTCGAATAGGTAGCCTCGAGGAAATTTTTCTTGGAACCAAGCAGCTAGGTTATCAATTCTCAAAGACAAGAGTTGACATGTGAAAAAACTTCTATGACAACGTCAGCAACTAAGAAGAGCATGCACGGCCAAGGATAAGCGGAAGCAGTCATGGAAGGTTGAAAATAAAATCCCCCAACTTTCTCAATTTCAGAACAAGATTTAGAACCAGACTGGGGGCAACTGAGCAATTAACCCATATATTTCCATCTCTCATAATTTCCTGCATGCATTCAAAATAGCTAGTCCCTAAAGAAGGGATAGAAGCACGGATACTTGATCGAAAGTAATATTTCAAAGCCCTAATACGAATATCTACGAGGTTGGTTAAATAACAGTTCTATATCACAAAACAGAGCTGGCAATAAAATCGCCAACAAAGAAATGAAGGATTTAACATTCTGAAATCAACCATCACTCACAGTCTAGTGATGATAAGAAGGATCGATGACCTACTTATGATTTAACAAGATCATTTGGTTCCTACGTATAGGAATATACAATCACCAAAGATTGGTGATGCTAGGAAGAAAGCCCAAAATGAAACTATCGATACATCGGCTTTCAAAAACAGAAGTAAGAGTTGGATTGAATCTTCAACCCTACCTTCTGGCATCTCATGCTATCTGAAGATTCAAAACATCAAGGACAAATCCGCAGTGCTGAGTCATCTGTTTGTGAGTTTTCAAAGATAGAAACCAACACATGATTAGCACCTCAACATCGAACTCAGAAGAATTTCAACAACAAAACTTGGCATTTGACCATGTCGGGTATGTTTTACTATGAATAATATCCTCATATAATTAATGCTCAGAATCTGAGGGAGGTTGATGTACGTTGACCGATTGGGTCCTGAGCTTTGACCGGGGCAAATGCAGTGTGTTATCTATAAGAGAAGAGTCAAGTATCCTAAATACTATGAACAAATAATCTATTGTATATAGCTTGCTTACATCTGAAAAACAATCCATATCGTCCTTTGAAATTATCTCTTCGATACTTACCCGTTATCGATCAGCAATTGATAGTGGAGCCGCTGTCTGAAGCGATACAGGAAGCTTTTCTTTTCAGGATCAACGAAATATAGAAATAGGAAGAGCGATATGATTGAATCATTCACTAAATTCGATTTGGGAATAATTCATCACATTGGAATTCAAAAACATCGATTGGACCTTAACTAAATTCTCGAGAAGAAAAGGCCAAAGACAAAGAGCAGAACTTCGCTCCAAAACAATGTACAATCATTAGGGACAAGACTTAGCTTCACCGACTGTCAAATCAAAACTATATAGGACAACTCCAAACCAACATCGTGCACGCACTTACCGACCTAAAACCTTACGTAACTACGAAGCAAAGATTGCATCATCAATACCAAGAATTGAAATTTAGAGTAAAATCAAAAAAACAAAAGGTTGTCAGAAGTCAGTCAATCGAGAATAACATCTTGAGGTGGACTTTGACGATTCACTTCAAAATTCAACAGTCAAAGCCTAATGTACATGATGACCTCAACAAGATAAATTAGAATTCACAAAATGAAGACTCAAAAGAAGTTACTTCTAGAGCATGCCTTTTTCTCAACGAAGGCATATTCTATAGGAAAATGTTATCTGGATTTTTAACTTGGCAGGATCCAATAGGAGACAGAACAATCTCGTATTATCAGCATGGTTTAGAACTTAACCAGAAAGACTAAGACAAGGGCTTAACGAAAGCCATGGTATATGGCTAAGGCAACGAATGGGATCGAAGAAGCCGAGAGTTCAGCGTTCTTCTAGTCTAATCAGCAACTAAGTGCAAACATCTAGTGAATTGCCTTCAAGGCGTAACAACTACAATAAATGACTATGCGAACATCTCCAATTCCAAACTCTAAAAAATTCCTGAGTGCTCGGATCATCGACGACCCATTCCTCTCCTTAAACCTTTAGACAAATCGGCCAAAGAATACTACAAGAAGTGGCCAAGATATTAGCCCGCAAAACGAGCCAAGGTCAATTGGTCGCCAATGATCCATAGGCTATGGATCGCAAGTCATCTATATTTCTTCCTCGTATTATGAGCCACATCTTCCATGGGTCGTTCCTTACCTACCAACGAGCGAATGATGTAGAGGCCTGGCCTAAAAGCTCTCTAGTCTATATAAATACCAACCTACCTACAACATAAAGAGGATCACTCTTTGCCTCCCTCGTAATAATATCCTAAGGAATACACTACGATTCTCCAGTGGATTCCTACTCTAGAGATTCAATCTAGCTAGGAAACAATTAACGCCTTGTAATTAAACAACTCTTGTAACAGCAATCAGTCTGTAGTAAAGCTATAAAATGGACGTAGACTTCACTAACAGCCGATCCACTATAAAAATTCTCTATCTTCTTTCTTTTACTATTCTATTTTTATTTCTATTATATGCGATATTGCTCTGTCAGAACAGGGTTGGTGGTTTCAAACTCAAAATAGGGTGCTGGTCCATTTTTTTAGGTCAACGATCCCATACCTATTTAGATATTATAAGACTTGTTCCTATCTTATTGTTTATAGGTCTCGTAACTAACTTGATGTTTATAGACTTATACATCTATTTTGCAGTGATATGCATGTAGGTGAATTTATTTCACCAATCTTGGAGTTTGGCGCCTTCCTTATTTTTGTGAGATTTTTGGATTTCTATTTGTGAAATTTCTAGATTTGATGTTGTTTGAATTATCACCAAATCATTACAGGGATTTTTTTTCTTTTAAAGATAGGTTTAATATTTAGCGATTTGAAGTTATTAATGCATGTTTGATATTTGTTGCTATGGCTATATTTGAGATCTAGTTCACTTTATCCATCATTTATCTTACTAACATATTCGTTCTAGTCTAGATTGACCCATTTATTATTTTGTAATACTTTGGACAGACCGAGATATTTCAGTTTGCTTCAGTTTGATAGTTCTAGAGAGGATTCACTTCAATTATTTTGTCATCATTCATCTTACCTTCATCTTATACATGTATATATATATATATATATATATATATATATATATTCATGTTGCTTTGTATCTTGTATCAAGTTTAGACTCTTTTCTGTACATACTCATTCATGATATGTCGTATAAATGTATTATATGGATCGTTTTGACCAGAATCTTATATTTGATGTTATGTATCTATTCAATTTGACCAGATTGTATCTATTTGTATTCCGCTGTATATATATATTGTGATCTATTGTTCTATGATTTGTATTCATTATATATTGTTCTGGATTTTTATTATGGCCACCTTAGTTCTGTTTTAAGCCGGGATTGCATACAACGATTCCACTTGAGATAAAAAAAATATAGCATATTAATCGATGTATTAATATTCACTTAAAGCAAAATTCATGGATAGTCACTCCTAACTTACCATATTCTCTTCACTAGTAGGCAGTATTACTCAGTAATACCCTTTGTTAGTATGGGTCTCGAGGTAGGGCATCACAGCTTGGTAAGAGAGCACGGTTAGAACAAAATATGATATTACAGACACAAATCTTGGCCTAGCTTAATTTTAGAGACCGTCCATCAGGGGTTCTTGGGGAAAATAGTTGGAATCATTCCCTTTAGAATAAGAAAGCATCTTCTGGGTTTCTATGATTGTTTTCCTTCATTTCCACGCTTTGATCTTCCTATTACAAAATCGTATGATTCTTATACAACCTTTAATCCAATTGTATCCATTCCAAAAGTGTAGTAGGTTGGCGACTGAGTCACTTGTTCTAGTATTAGCTAATATCGAGAGCTGATTGAAACGTAATACTTTGTCCGCCCAACAAATCATGAAGTTTATTGTCGATCTTTATATGATCAGAGTTGCACAACGGAAGCAAATGGATGGTTCACTATACACATTATCCAATATTTGTTACTGTATGATTGGTTGGTTAGATGTTTGTTTGCATAGGATTCTTAGTCATAATTCTAATTCAATTAAGAGTTATCCCTTAATAACTAGAATTCTATTTGAAGAGTTATAATCGAATCTTGTGGTATCTTTGTATTGGAAATCCTTTTAAGATAAATTGAATTTCTTGGGTATACAAATAGCAAGGATCAAATCTTTTAGTTATAAATATTAAATAGTCGAAAATAGAGATAAGTTGGTATTTGATTAGCAATTAACCAATAATAAATGATTTATCATTTACCTAAACCAAAGAGTTGATTAATAATTGTTTAATTGAAATCATCGCCTAATTAGGTAATACTATCCTATAAGTTTTCTATAAGATATTTAATGGTGATGATTATAAGTTTGTCATTATGTCTTAACTAGAGATATGTATAAAGATATAAGTATTCTTCATTTTAAAAGAGGATTACTAAAATATATATATATTTAAGAGTGTTAAATTGTCATTTAGATGCTTTAAGGATTCTGGTCAAGGATTGTCTGACCATCGTGCTTGGCAGGAATTCCTAAACATTCAAATGAGATAATTAGACATACATTTTTATTAAAATAAGTGTTTTGAAAAATCTTATTTTTAGAAGTATGTTAATTCAAGAAGGAATAAAATCATTTTAAACTAATGAGGTTTAAAATCAAATGATATTTGGATATGCATACAAAGGTATATAATTATAAGTATATATTAAGGTTTTGGAAATATAAGGGTACTTCTATAATATATATAGAAAGAATAGGAATATCAGTAAAGATAAATAATATTTAGAAATCTTTTTCTATATAAAAGAGTATATTATTGGATTTCTAAATTATAGTCTTATAAGGAAAAAAAATTAGGAGCCTTAGTTCTACAATTTGGGGAAGTACTAATAATCGAATTAGTGTCACCAATTGGTTTAAGTGCTTTCGATTAATGCTTCATTGAATATAGTGTAACTAAATGAATAGAATGTTTGACTGGAACTTACTTGCCAATTAGTGAATACTTGACTTTCACCGAGTAGTATAAGATGCCTTAGTTAAATTCTTGTCATTGCTCTTAGGAAGTATTTAACACTTTAGGATTGTATCCTTATCCTATTTCGGTGGTTGGTAGGACCGATAGATCCTTAAGAGAATATAGCTCAGGTTTTCATGAAATATGTAACAAGTGAGATTTACTAGCTTTTAGTAAATACTTGAATTTCTACAAGAGGTATGTGACGTTTTAGTTAAGTTCTAGTAATTACTTAAATTCATAGTGTTTAGCACTTTAGAGTACATTTTCTTTTGGTGTTCGGCCGGGGGCCGATTGATCTTTAAGATGTATGCTTTGGATAGTCTTTGAAAGACCATTATAATCTAAGTATAAGCATATAAGTGTAAATCCTTAAATTACTAAATCGGCAAAAGCTAAAGAGAAGCACGGTTCTTTTATTTAAAATCAATCGAAAACAAATTCTGAATGAATAAGTTTAGGTTAAACAACATGTGAATGAGATGCTATCTCTAATTGTATTTGGAATAACGATTTGTGGAAATAACTTTATGAATTAATTCATCTTTTGGGTATTTACTAATTATGGTATTAAAAGAATTTTTTGGTAATGCTTTGTGGAACATATATTATATATATTGCTCACTTTCAAACTTGTTATTAAGGAATGAGCTTAAACAACTTAGAGTTTAAAGTATCTCGAAATTTTGATGATGACTTTATGGATTAATTTATCTCTTAGATATTAATTAAAATATTAATGGTAATTTGATGTATTGTTAAAAAGGGGCTAGAGACTTAATAACAATCTTTGAGATATATCCACACACACAAACATATATATTCAATATTACATTAAGTAGTGCCTAAAATTTCAAACTTACAGTTAGGAACGGCTTTATTTCAAAATAGAAATAATCAAGGATAAGAAAGTATTTTTTTCCTGAATTATGAACGCTGAAAAGCCAAGGATAAGAAATAAGAGTAGATTAATATTCCGGGTTATCACCTAGGATAAGCTTTGTTGAAATAAATAAATCCCATCTAAATTTTAGGAAAAGATAAAATCAGAGTGCATCTAAAAAATAATTATATTTGTGAATCTTTTTGGTTCATACATTGTATAATAAAGAGGTAGAGGTTGAACTATTAGGAATTCATTTACGAAGATCTCATTTGAAAATCCAAATAATTAACAGGAACTCTTTAGAATGATTCAGGTAAATTGAATCTTTAAAATTAATGCAAAGTAAGAATTCTACTTGAAGTACAAATAAGAAGATTTCATGTTTTAAAGAATATAATTTGTAATTATGATTTTTGTAAATTTTAATTTAAACCCACGGGAATGAATTTTGTGGTAAGATAAATCTTTATTATGAATCTAGAAGTCCAATGAAGGAGAAATCCTACATTGATCCGGAATTTTAGTCATTTGAATTTTGAATATTTACTTTATTTTTTAACATTGAAAAGTTAACTTTGTAAATTATATAACTTGAATTTCAAATATAGCATTTATTTGATAATTAAATTATTGAATTCAATGTTGGAATTGTTTAAATAATTGAATCTTGAATTTAATATGAATGAAAATGATTTCAAAATCTGATTTAAATTCTATTTAAATAAGAATGAAGATAGTAAACTTTTAAATTGGGTTTAAAAGTGATTTGATTGATTTTGGAAATTACTCGTTTTAATTAACATGTAAAAATAGCCTTTTGGGGCACTTCTCGGATTTTAACGAAACTAGTTTCACCGGATCCGTAATAGTTAACTACAGTGTGCCAACAAATTTCATGGCGATTGGACGTATCATTTGGTCATGTGAGTTTGAAATGCGTAGAAATTAGTTTTAGAAATCTATTAAATAATTGGGTTTGAAAAGCTATCTTCTACATATGATCAAATTTGGGCTCAGGAATAGTTCCATTGTGTTCGAAAAGTGGTATAATATATATAACGCTAGCCAACATGCCTTGTTTGGAACTCGAAAGTTTAGAACATTTAAAAGCAAAACATTTTCTAAATTAAATAAAATATTTTTTTTTGTTCAGCCATATGCTGCCAATGCTTCCTACGTTTGGCCATACCCATTTTTACTTTAAAAACCTATGTATGTTTGGAGAAGTATATTTTTTTCTTCATTCATTTCAAATTCAAATCAGGGCCGATCCAACACCCATGACTCGTTCGTCAAGCAAGAGGCTAAGTTGCTTGAAATTGTCAGTTGAGGAAAGAACGATGAGAGGGAGGGGAGTTAATGGATGGCAGTGGATGAGGTCGCGACGAGGTGTGGCGGTCATAGATTCGCCGTGTTCGTCAAACTGAGGGGGCTCGTTTTAGGGTTTATGAAGCTTACACACGGCGCATGCGTGGATGCAGGAGAGTGACGCGATGGTGGTGGTGCTTGCAGGTAGAGGTCAGCGATGGTGGCAGTTATGGCGTAAATGAATGATTAGGAAAAATATCGTGTTTGTGCCTGCGAAGGGAAACAAGAGGGAAGGGTAGGTTTCAATTTTAAATATTTTAAATTTAAGTTAATTATTTTTTAATGTATTAAAAAGTTCTTTAACCCATATCAAACTCGTACGATGTCCAAAATGAACGCGACAAGTCACGTTGCGATCTATCGACGAAGGCTTACCATGGAATCAGATTGGACAAATTTAAAGAAAGTTCTAATTTTGGATTAATATTGGACGTTCATTCAATTTAAATTCAAAACAGAACGTTTGGACGACTATTAAAATCAATGTGAGTTAATCTCACCTTTTTGGTTAATCAGAAAATTTATACAGTCAACAAATATTATTTATTGGATGTTTGGATATTTATTTCTGATCGTTATTCACTGTTTGGATAATTTACCAATTATTATTAGTTGGATTGGATATATTCCTTCCTATTGGAGCAGATGATACCCTATTATGCTCATGTGTAAGAGCAGATGACCCTTTGTACACGAATATCGCCTCGAAGTGGTTGATTTTTATATTATTGATTATATACTACATGTGATATAGGGGGACAGGTTGGAAAGATCCAATACAATTCTTCACATTGTTGATTTTATTTACATATGTATAGTGATATATGACTTGTTGAAACGCCATATTGATGACGTTGATATGATTTTGCTTAAATAGTGCTTTACTAGCTCCAGGCCTTATTTTTGGATATTATAAAATACTATAAAATAGTGATTTGATTTAATAAAGGGATTTCAGGGTGATTTGGAAATTTTATATGTTTTAATAATTTCTCTAAAATGATAGTATGATTTTGGATATTATAAATTGATAGTTTTATAAAATATTCTAATAAAGATTTTTGAACTGTAAAATAAAGGTTTTTGAAATCTTGGAAATTAAGTCCGTCTTTTATAATAAAGAGGTATGTTTTAAAAAAATTAGAAACATTTTGATATAATATTTATTAATCATCTTTGTATAAAATGATATATATGTATATAAGTACATATATTATGATTTATAAACGTAAAATTTATAAATGGGATAATTTACAAGCATGATATTTTTACAAAGGGAGTAAAGATTTGTAAATCATATATTGTTAATAAAAGTGTGAATTTATAAATGGGTTTATCAATTAAAAGGAACTATTATCGTTTAATAAATTGGAGAGATAAATCATACAGACTGATATTTTAGAAATAATTGACTCTATTTTAGGAAATTGAAGGCTAGGATAAATATGGAATGTTTAATGATATTTTTATAAAAAGAAAGTGATTTATAAAAGGAATTTATCTATATGTAATTAATGTTAAAAAGGACGGTGGTTGATGTTTTAATGAATAAACGGTTTTTATAAAAGGAGGTTTTTATAAAATGGAAAGAGATTCTTAATGTAGTTTTATTAATACGAAAATGAATAGGTTGAAGATTTTAGAATGAATATTTATGAGGAACATATATTATGTTTTAAAGTTGGTTATCCAGGTTAATATTGCTTAAAGTTGTTAATAAATATTTAAATAATTTTCAAAGGTTAATTATTTAAATTATTAATATAGTTTGGAATCGATAATAATGATTATAATTAATATTTAGGTAATTTATTATTAATATTTATATGGTAAAGATTAATGATTGTTTCATCTGTAATGGTCTGAATTATTAATTATTATTTTTAAGAGGTTAAAAGTTAATAATAATTATTTATTTATGATGGTTTCAATATTCATAAATAGAGTTTTACAAACAGACTTGGATTTTTATAAGAAGAGATTATAAAATGGTTTGAAGATTTAAAGGAAGATTATTACAAGGTAAAGAGGTTTATAAACAGATGGATATTTATAAACAAGTTTAGAAATGAATTTATAGATTTATAAAAAGGAATTTATAAATAATTCCATGGTTTCATACGGGTTTAGAATGACTTGAGAAATAATTTATAAATGGTTTGTAAATGGTGATAGAAATTTATAATGGAGTTTATAAAGATCTTCCTCAGAGTTTTGTAAATATATTGTACCGATGAGATAACTGTATGGATATTTTCTAAGTATTGAAAGTAGAGGGGTTTGTGAATATATCTTTGTATAAGTATTTCGATACAAGCATTTACAAGATAGTTTTAATTAAAGAAAAGATTAATCAAGGAGGCCTATTATTGCTTAATGCTTAACCAAATATTGGTTTTCCTATGGAATCAAATCCCTAATAGAATGTTTGTTATTCGATATTTAAATAACCGACTATAAAATTTGGATACAAATGTAACTTTGGAAGTATATAGGAGAAACACATGAATTATATAGCTCAGTCATCTCTGATGATATTCTATTATGCGTGTAAATCTCGTTTCGTTCTTCTAGGACAATGATAAGGAATCCTTCCGCTAACGGTTAGGAGGTGATCTTCGATCTTATCTTTGACTGTCTATTTCCTAAAGAATCGGAGTTGAGTTTACCAAAAAATGTCGAATGTTATCTTGAAGAGACCAAGATCGGATATGTTATTCAAAAACCACTTCGACCCAAGTCAAGCGTTCAAAGTGAAGACATCTTGAAGATGATGGAATTGGAGATGGAGTTCTCAAGCGTTTCATTCGGTCCTAGAACTAGCTTGTATGGATGAGTGATGGTATTGCATTGGTTGCCATGAAGGCAATATTAGCATTCGAAGACGGTTTGCTCAGAGGAAATGGTAAGGATGTGGCCTCTTTGAGCATCACACCCGAAAAATGAATAAAGTAGGGACATGCGACAAGGCTAAGTGGGTAGCAACCAAGTAGGGTATGATCATCCTAATTCTATAGGGATATTCATGTATGCTTCGGGATCCCATTGCATGGTCATTGATTGCAGCCAAGGGGGGATCATATTCGGTGCTACTCGAGAAGGAGGTAGTTCTGGTCCTGAGTAGTAGAGGTGTAACGTGTTGTAGCCTCCCGTACATTTTATCTAGAGGTGTACGGATTCGACGGGTGGACCGTTACCCTTTTATAGATGGAATCCATTCTCCAATATGAGCCGTCGGTTTTGGTTGTAGAACCTAGTATGCTGGAATTTAATTAATATAACAATTTCGGCTATGATTAATAAGTATTCATACATTAGACACTTTTATAATATCAGAGAATTTCATATGAAATGTTTAGTTACGTAAGGCAAAATCCCGTTTGTGTTTATGTGTTGTGTGGTCTTATGAGATAACTTAGATTTTTAAAAGGTTTGTATAACTTTAAAAATCTAGTTGGGTGTGTTTTCTTATGATGGTTTTACACACTGGCTTGGGCATTATTTTATTATAATGCTTGAGTTAGACCGAGCATATTATAGATTTAGTTGGAATTCTTTGGAGCTTCATAGGATGAGTTGGATGCCCAGAGACGTATCCATGTACATGTTTATTTCCGCTGTTTTGTTATGGAAATTATCAACAATTGTGAGGATAGGATGTTAAACTATCCAGGCCGATGATTGTGATTGTTGTTGTACCCTAACGGATGTATGTATATTGTAGTTTCTCTTTTATAAAGATCATTGATATTATATTATATATTGTTTCACTGCATTTGTGAGATTCTGTGTTGTTTTAGTTTCTTTTCTCTTCTTCTTTCTCCTTTCTTTCTTTTAACTATCCGTCTTTCCCTTCGATTTGGGTTGGACATGAGTGGTAATTGTCAGCTGGAATTGTACGAAAAAGTGGGTTGTTACATGCGATTCAGAGCTTAGGTTGAGCAAATACCTAAGCTTTGGTGGGAATTTACTCATTTGAGATATGGTAAGTGAGACGCTAGGATGAGTTTAAGAGTATCTATATGAGAGCATATTTGTTAGTGATTGTAAAAATATTTTATATTGTGTTAAATTATCTGTTGAGTCGCTTATGAATTCTGGTCGGTACTTGGGATGCCACGATATAGATAGGCGTTTCTAAACGCTTAAACAAGGCAAACCGACACAGTATTGTTTTGGAAAACAGGGTAAATGAAATAATTTTACCTAAATTATATTTTATATATAAAAGTACATTTTTTCAGAAATTATTACGATTATATATGGCATGTTTGGATGTTAATAAATGATAATATTTGATGTTATCATTCATTATTATTGTTCTAATAAAAGGTTGTGATTATTATAATCTGAACAAAGAATTTTTTTGTGAATAAGTTGTGTAAGAAAATAACTTTATAGGTATAAATTATACAATATTGATTATACTTAAATAATCAACAATTGTGAAATAGAATTACATAAGATGTGATATTTTATAAATATGATTTATAAACGTGATTTATAAATGGAATTGCCTAAGTATATTTATGAATATGATTTATTAATAAATTTGGACATAAAATAAGAAGTTTGATAATTAAATCTCATTTTGTTTGGAAATTGTTTTTGAAAGGTTTTAGAAAAATAGTAATAGTATTACTTTGAAAATATTTTGGTTAGAAATATTTTGAAATAGGATTTAAAGAGAGAGAAAGAACTAAACTCACTTCAGTCATAGGAAAATAATTTCAATGATGACTGCAGCATCATCGACATTCATTTTCGAGTATCTAAGTGCGGAATTGCTACCATCGATGTTTTTTGATAAAGCAAATTTGTTTTAGATTCCAAAAGTGAAATTTGATATGCAAAGGTGCTATGTAAATATACGATTCCAAAATGATTTGGAATAAACCCGGTGCTTAAAAACCTGAAATTCTTTCTAAATGTTTTGAGAGAACAGAAGACAATAAGGTTTTGAACTTATAATTCGAAAATAGTATAGATAAGAAAAGGAATTAGGAATCGAGAAATGAAAATAAAAATTTAACTTAAGTTAAATAAATTAAGTAAATGGTTAAATGAAATTGAAATGGGGTTTGAAATGAATTGGATAAAATAGTGAAGTGAATATACACTTAAGTTGTGAAGTTATTACTAACCCTGAATTGGGGATATAGTATGAGAATAAACTTAAGTAAAATAAATTTGATGAAATTTTAAGTAAATAAGTTGTGTAACTTATAGACTTGAGGAATATTAAGCTAAAAACAAATTTTGAATTTGTTAGATATGAATGTTAAGGAATGAAAATCATAAATTGAGATAGGTAATAAATTTAACTTAAGTTAAGTTGAATAAACGAATTTGAAATGAAATTTAACCAAGAAAAGTTAAATGAAATTAATTTTGAATTCAATTTGTAATGAATTAATAAAATGAAAATGAACTTGATTTAGAAAATGAAATTTAACTTAAGTGTAAATTGAATTAAGTGAGTTGAATTTGATGAATTAATGAATGAACTAATAAAATAAATTAGTGGAATGAAATATGAACTTGAGTTATAGAATAAATACGACTTAGTTTGTGGAATGGATATGAATTTGAGTTGCAAATTGAATTGAATATGGTTTAAATGTTGTTTAATAGAATTGAAATAAACAGAGGAAGCGTTGTATAAAATGTTTGTAATTAAAGCTAAGTAAATTTTTGTATGGAATGGTTCATAAATAGTACTAGTACTAAAGAAAATATACTAAGTGAAATAAAATAAGATTTAACTTAAGGAAAGTTAAAACAAAATGATTTTATGAAATGATCCATAAATGAATTAAACATGGAATGAAATGTTGCTAAGCATAGATTGAATGAAAGTGAATTTATGCCAATAATCGATTTTGATTTAAACTGAACATAAATCAACTGAATGCAAATGGATCGAACATAAAAAAATTGAAGGTAGGTAAATTAAAAATTGATAAATTGAATGTTAATAGGAAAATATATATATATATATAAGCTGTATGTATATTAATTTACTTGCATAACTATTTGATCCAGATTCGAATATACGATTTTGAGGTGATTTATACCGATCCGAGTCAAGATTTTTCACTCGATTCTTTATGACGAGCCCTGGATATGGATTTTCGATTGATTCTGATGTTCACTATCATAGTATATGGCTATGCAATAAGAATAGAGGTTTCCAATCAAGGAACTGAATTGAGGTCCGCACTAGAGTAGTCATGTGAATGATACTAGTTCGAAAGTGAAATCGTGTGATCGAGCGAGCGATCAGGTATGGTTTCGCGTACAAATGATATATGAACACTGTATGGGCTTTAATAAATATAACATTAACATTGGAAAGTGCAAATTCTTATGGTTATGAACTAAATTGAATGGAGGTTGTTTGTTTTATGTTCTCTTGATACATTAGCATATAGTTATTGTATTAGTTTATGTTATATGTGGACATTACCTCCATATACTTGTTCTCATTGTTTGTTAAGTTATTAGTAAGTGCGGATGGCGTATGCTTCACATTTGGACCTTGCTTTCACATTATATTGATTATACATGCTTGTTAATGCTAATAATATGGTACAAATCAAGGATTGCATACCGAACTTTTATATTTTTCCATACAGGATGCCTCATCCTCAAAGATAAGATGTATATTTTTGATTTTGTATATATTGTAAAATTTTAAGATCGGGCCACACAAAGAAGATGCTAGCGAAATTTTCTAAAAACTTAAGACGTTAAATTTTTTTGAGAATTTTGGGAATAATTTGATAACGAAAATTTGATTTTGGTTTTATAACTTGGAATAGTATTAGTTAATAACTAGGAATGAGTTTGAAGACCTAGAAAAAGGATTTTATAAGAAACTTTAATTAATTGATTTCGAAAGTTAAAAGGTTTAAATGAAATTGTTAATCCATTTCAACTAATTGTTTTTGACAAGTTAACAGGTTTGTGACATTTTTCTTACTTCATAATTTAGGGGATGAAATTCATTTAAGGGGGAAGACATAACGACCTGAAATTTTAGTCATTTGAATTTGGAATATAAAATTGATTTTTTATATTGAAAAGGTAATTTTATAAATTAAATAACTTTAGTTTCAAATATAACGATTTATTTGATAATTAAATTATTGAATTTAATGTTGGAATTGTTTAAATAATTGAATCTTGAATTTAATATGAAAAAATATATTTCAAAAGCTGATTTAAATTCTATTTAAATAAGAATGAAGAAATTAAACTATTAAATTGGTTTTAAAAGTGATTTGATTGATTTTGGAAACAACTTGTTTTAATTAACGTATAAAAATAGCCTTTTGGGGCACTGTTGCCGATTTTGACGAAACATGTTTCATCGGATCCGTAATAGTGAATTACAGTATATCGTCAAATTTCATGGTGATTGGATATATCTTTTGGTCATGTGAGTTCGAAGCATGTAGAAATTAATTTTAGAAATCTATTAAATAATTGGGTTTGAAAAGCTATCTTCTGCATAAAATCGAATTAGGGCTCAGGATTAGTTCCATTATCTTCGGAATAGGGGTATAACATATATTACGCCAGGATGCATGCCTCATTTGGAGTTTGAAAATTTTGGACATTTAAATGCTAAACATTTCCTAAATTAAATAATATATACTTCTTTGGTTAGCCATATGCTTGCTCATGCTTCCCACGTTTGGGCCATACCCATTTTTATTTTAAAAACCCACGTACATTCAGAGAATTTTATTTTTTATTCTTCTTCGTTCATTTCAAATTCAAATCATGGCTGACCCAACGGCCATGGCGATTCGAGCTAAAGGTCGAGTTGTGCGCTTCCAACCGATGAAAGGACAATGAGGGGGAAGGGAGTTGAACGATGGCAGCGGATGAGGTCGCGGCGATGCATGGTAGCCGTAGATTAGCCGTGTTTGCCGAACCGAGGGGGCTCACTTTAGGGTTTGCGCAAGCGCGGCATGGCGTGCGTGTGGCGGCAGGAGGGTGGCGCGATGGCAGAGGCTCTTGTAGATGGAGGTCGGCGATAGTGGAAGTTTGTGGCACGAATGAACGATTGGAAAAAAATCGTGTTCATGCTTAGAAAGGGAAATGAGAGAGAAGGGTAGGTTTAAATTTTAAATATTTTTAATTTAAGTTAATTATAGTTTAATTTATTAAAAAGTTCGTTTAACCCATATCAAACTCATACGAGGTCCAAATTGAACGTGACAAGTCGCGTTGCGATCGTATCGACGAAGGCTATGCCAGGAATTGGATTGGGCAGATTCAGAGCTGGTTGGAATTTTAGATTAAAATTGAATGTTTGTTCAATTTTAATTCAAAATGGAACGTTTGGACAACTATTAAAATCAATGTGTTTTAATCTCATCTTTTCTTATTAATCAAAAAATTTATATAGTCAATAAATATTATTTATTGGATGTTTGGATATTTATTTCTGATCGTTATTGACTATTTTGATAATTTACTAATTATTTTTAGTTGGATTAGGTATATTCCCGCCTATTGGAGTGGATGAGACCGTATTATGTTCCCGTGCAAGGGAGGATGACCCTTTGTACGCGAATCCTGCCTCGAAGCGGTTGATTTTTATATTATTGATTATATACTGTATGTAATGCCGGGGAATAAGTTGGAGGGATCCAACGGCTTCGCTCACACTTTTGATTTTATTTTCATATATATAATGATATATGATTAGTTGATTGCTATATTGATGACATTGATATGAATTTTCTTAGATAGTGCTTTAGTAGCACCAAGCCTCATTTTTGGGTATTATAAAACATTTTAAAATAATGATTTGGTTTAAAAAGGGATTTCAATGTGATTTGGAAATTTTCTATGTTTTAATAATTTTTCTAAATGAAGATTTTAGATATTATAAGTTGACAGCTCTATAAAAAAAATCTAATAGAGGTTTTCGAACTTTAGAATATAAATTTTTAACATCGTGGACAATAAGTTTGTCTTTTATAATAAAGGGACATGTTTTAATAGTAATTAGAAATATTTTGACATAATATTTACTAATCTTCTTTGTATAATATGATATATATATATATGTGTATATAAGTACATACATTATGATTTATTTATAAACGTGAATTTTATAAATGGGAAAATTTACAAGAATGATATTTTACAAAGGGATTAAAGATTTATAAACCGTATATTGTTAATAAAAGTGTGAAATTGTAAATGTGGTTTATAAATTAAAGGGACCATTGTCATTTAATAAATTGGAGAAATAAATCAATAGGTGGATTTATTTAAGATACGGACTGATATTTTAGAAATAATTGGCTATATTTTGGAAATTGAAGGCAAAGATAAATTTGGAATGTTAAACGATATTTTTGTAATGGAAACGAATTTACAAAAAGAATTTATCTATATGGAAGTAATGTTAAAACGAAAGGTGATTGATATTTTAGTAAAAAATATGTTTTATGAAAGGAAATTTTTATAAAATGGAAAGAGATTCTTAAATTTAGTTTTATAAATATGAAAATGACTAGGCTGAAGATTGAAGAATGGATATTTATCAAGAACGTATATTATGTTTTAAAGTTGGTTATCCATTTTAATATTTCTTAAAGTCGTTTATAAATATTTAAAAAATTTAAAGGTTCATTATTTATATTATTAATAGGGCTTGGAATTAATAATAATGATTATTAATAATATTTTGGTAATTTATTATTATTATTATTTATATGGTAAAGATTAATATTATTTTATCCGTAACTGTTTGAATTATAAATTATTACTTTTAAAAGGTTTAAAGTTAATAATAAACATTTATTCGTGATGGTTTCGATATTCATAAATAGTATTTTGTAAACGGACTTGGATTTTTATGAGAAGAGCTTATAAAATGGTTTAAAGATTTAAGGGGAGATTATGACTAGGCAAAGAGGTTTACAAATAGATGGGTATTTATAAACGAGTTTAGAAATGGATTTATAAAAAGGAATTTATAAATAATTACATGGTTTTATAAGGGTTTAGAAATGACTTGGGAAATAATTTATAAATGGTTATAGAAATTTATAATGGAGTTTATGAATGATTTTCTAATTTGGTAAAAGGGGAGTTCTTCCACAAAGTTTGGTAAATATACTTATACCAATGAGATAAGTATATGGATAATTTCTAAGTTTTGAAAATCGAGGGATTTATGAACATATCTTTCTAGAAGTATTTTGATACAAGCATTTACAAAGTGGTTTTAATTAATAAAAGATTAATTAAGGAGGCTTGGTATTGCTTAGTGCTGAAACAAATGTTTTTTTTCCTATGGACTTAAATCCCTAATTGAATGTATGTTATTCGATAGTTGAATAACCGACTATCGAATTCGGACCTAAATGTAACTTTGGAAATATCTTAAAGAAACATGTGAGGTATATGGCACAGTCATCTCCGATGATGATGTACCATCCGTGTAAATCTTGTTTTGTTCTTTCAGGACAATGATAAGGAAATCCGTCCACTAATGGTTAGGAAGTGATCTCTAATCTTATTTTTGACTGTTTATTTCCTAAAGAATCGGGGATGAGTTTGCCGGAATTGTTGAATGTTGTTTTGAAGAGACCATGATCGGATATGTTATCTGAAAACCACTTCTATCCAACTCAAGTGTTCGAAGTGAAGACATCTTGAAGATGATGGAATTTGAGATGGAGCTATCAAGCGTTTCGTGCAGTTCTAGAATGAACTTGTATGGATGAATGCTAGTATTGCATTGGTTCTGAAAGGGCAATTTTAGCATTCCAAGAATGTTTGCTAGGATGAAATAGTAAAAGCATGGCCTCTTCAAGCCTCACAGCCGAGAAATGAATAAAGTAGGGATATGCGATATGGCTTAGTGGGTCGTACCCAAGTAGGGTATGATCATCTTAAGTCTAGAGCGATATTCATGTATTCTTCGAGATCCCATTGTGTGGTTTTTGATTGCAATCAAGGGGTGATCATATTTGGTGCTACTCGAGAAAGGGGTAGTGCTGGTCCTGAGTAGCAGAGCTGCAATGTGTTGTAGCCTCCTGTACATTTTATCTAGAGGTGTAAAGATTCAAAGGGTAGACAATTACACTTTCATAGTTGGAATCCATTCTGTAATACGAGCCATCGGTTTTGGTTGTAGAACCTAATATGTTGGAACTTAATTAATGTAACAATTTCAACTATGATTAATAAGTATTTATATATTAGACATTATCATAACATCAGAGAATTTCATATGAAATGTGTTGGTTATCATAAGGTAAAAATCCATCTATGTTTATATGCGGCGTGGTCTTACGAGATAATTTTGATTTTTTAAAGGTTTGTATAACTTTAAAAATCCAATTGGGTGTGTTTTCTCACGTTGGATTTCCAAACTGACTCTAGTGATATTTTATTATAATGCTCGGGTCAGACCGAGCATATTACAGATTTAGTTTGAATGCTTTGGAGCTTTAGAAGACGAGCTGGAGGCCTAGAGACATATTCACGTATATGTTTATTTCCTATATTTTGTTACGGAAATTATCAGCAATTGTGAGGACAGGATGTTATAACTTTCCAAGCTGATGATTGTGATTGTTTTTGTACTCTAATAGTTATATGTATATAAAAGTTTCTCCTTTATAAGATCATTGATATTAAATTATATATTTTTCTGTTGCGTTTGTGAGATTCTGTGTTGTTTTAGTTTCTTTTCCCTTCTTTATGTCTTCTCTTCTTCTTTCTCCTTTCTTTGCGTTAACTATCCGTCTTTCCATTCAATTTGGGTTGGACATGAGTGGTTTATTGTCAGCTTGAATTGTACAAAAAAGCGGGATGTTATAAATCCTAGAAATGATCCATAACTTTTGAATATCATTAATTACGCAATTATCTTAGAGCATTAAAGCATTGGTGAGTATGTTGAATAAAGAAAATATGTTTAACAAAAATTGTAATGTGAAAATTTGGAATAAAACTAGCTTGGAAATTTGCAACTAAGATCCTCTTTTGAATTACAACCTTTATTTGATTTGTTGAGGTTGGAATTTGTAAATTTAAATCCATTTAAAAAAGTTATAGAAGTAATTCATAGTGCAATCTAAGAATAGAATGAGGTAACTAAGAAATTTTTTGGTAGTATAGATTATATAATTTGAGAACTCAAACCAATCATTTGAGTTTATCTCAAATAAATAATAAACAAAACTGTATCTTATGGGGGAAAATTAAAAAAAGAGCTTTTAATTGATTTAAATGTTGTTAAAATCTTATAAATCTACCACACGATTGTATTTTTAACTTTGGTAGTGCTAGGAGGATCGTGACTACCTTGATTTTATTTTATTTTCCCATTGTCTTTAGTTTCTATTCTTTATCGGTATGGATCCTTTCAGACTTTATTTGAGTGGTCAAACCGTTCACTCTCTTGTTAGCTTAAGTATGGGAAAGAAAATGATCATAAGTCCCGACTCTATTCGTGGATCTTTTAGATAGATCTTGAAATTTTATGGGAGATCAGATCTTTGTTCATGTTTCTTCCTCATTATTTGGCTGGTATTTCTGAAAATTTGGTGTTAACCCAGAGAATGGATCAACACCCTGGTTTGATTGTTAAAGCTCCAGCCCTATTCGTACAGAGCACCTATACATGTAATATGTAAAGAAAAGAACAATTAAAGAAAGGAGACAAGAGGATTTTATAGTGGATCGGCTGTTAATGAAGCCTACTCCCACTTTATAGTTTTATTATAGAATGATCACTATTACAAGAAGTGTTTGATTACAAGATTCTTGATTGTCTTTAGCTAAAATGGATCTCCAAGATTAGAATCCACTGGAGACTCATGGTGAACCCCTTCGGAGATTGTTTTGAGGGAGGTAGAAAGCGAAAAAAGTTTCCAGTGGAGCTTCAGTGACCAATCCAAAGCAGATCCAATTTATGTTGCAAGTAGGATGGTATGTATAGAGATTAGAGAGCTTCTAGGCCAAACCCTCTTGTCGGTCACTTGCAGATGGACATAGAACGATCTAGTAGAGCCTTGCACGCGAACCGAGCCAAAAGCATGATTTGCTAGTGATCCATGGTTTATGAATTGCTAGCGATCCAAGCTCCTCTCTTCATTGTGCTGCTATGTCAGGTCGCGAGAATTCCATGGCTTGCATGGATCACTAGGGTCCATGGTCTATGGATCGCTAGGGATCCATACACTTAGCACATTTTCCACTTTTCAATGGAAAAGCTTCTTTTCTTCCATATGCCATACCGACCTAGTGACCTCAGGATGATGTATGAATCGCTGGCGACCCATGATGCATGGATGCTAGCGATCCATAGACTTGGCGTATTTCTTGACTTTGATGTGTAGGATGCTTTTGTTTCTTTGTATCAACGTTGTTCGTGTAGTCTCGTTGCATGCTACTCCGTTTCGATGACGATCTACTAGCCGGTTGTATTTAGCTGTTGATTGGACTGAACGGACGCTGGTTTCTTGGTTTATTCAACTTTAGTCGTTACATTAGTAATATGACTTGGTTCTCATTAACTTGTTGTTTTAGCTCCTTTCGTTTGAGTTCTGCACTATTTTGATGTCATGAAGTTGTTCCATCTTCTGTTGGAACCTGTTGGGTTAAAAACACGGATAACATTTGCCCCTAGAGTAAGTTTTCGTAGGAAAAAGGCATACTCTGAATGTTATCAATTGCAGTATTTACTTGTCGAATTCCAAGTGATCATGTTAGAATTTTTTGAATATGTCACAAGTTACGCTGTTGATCACCTGGTTTTGCTCTCGACCGCTGCTGCTTGTAATAGCAAAAATAAATTTTCTCTATAGTTTCTTGGTATACATCGAATGATGGGTAGATGTCGTAGGACGAGTTTGAGAAAAATTTTCTTTCATCTCCATGGGTCGCTAGCGATCCATGGACGATGGATCGCGCGACATGATTATTCCAAGGTAAGATTTTACCTTCAATAGTATAGGTCGCTAGCGATCCATAAACGATGGATCGCTAGCAACCTATGTACTTAGAAGAACTTTTGTCTCTTTTGTTATCATTTGTCTATATAAGCTACTCGAGCCGACCTGTTCACCAATTTGAGTCGAGCTAGTTCAATTCCTTTACGCAACCCGAGTCTTCATGCGATCCATCATCTTCCTTATGCGATCTATACCCAAGGCATGATCCCTCCAGCGACTTTATTCTTCCACTGTAGTTTCCTTTTGCGCCACTGTCATTAGGGAATTACCACTAATTTTTCAAGCCACCTTCGATCCAAACCCTACTTCGATACCCTGGTTTGCCATTGCCTTAGATCATGCCGATCCTCCACTTAGCCTGCCACCGACCCAATTACAACTCGTTGGTTCCAAGTCTTCGACTATTCCTGTGTTTTGGAGTTTAATCTGAGGTGGGTTTGCTAGTAATAGTGTTTGTTTAATGATTTGATAGTGAGTTTTCATTTGCAATGTTAGTCATGAGAAATTTAAGTTGATTGGGCTTAATGAAGGAAGATAGTAAACCGAGTCTTGAGTTTCTCTCAGAACGACGTTCGGGCCTTGTCTCGATGCTTGACAATTTTTGCTATCTTCGTCCATCAAGCCAGAATTGACTTGTGCCATATTCCATAACTGATAGTGCATGACACATTATGGATTGGTCCTGGATTTTTCGAAGGATTTGGACTTATCTTGCTTGCTTTTTGCATGCTTGGTGTCCCCGCAATGAGAAAATTTTCTGCATCGCTTTGGGCAATGAATCTGTCATCGATCGTTGATCAATAACAGATAAGTGTATAGGAAGTAAAAACAAATGGAAATGATATGGGAAATCCTTATCCTTTCCCACTATGAGCGAACAATCTACACAGGATAAAGCGTTTGTAGTGTTTCGGACACCGAGCTCGCCCCCCATAAACGGCATACTGCACTTGCTCCGGTACATACTTGAACTCCATTGTTTTGGCGTGAATCAATATCCCTTTGGAATTCAAATGTTGTAAGGGAAATTATTAGTTCAGAATAGAATAGAATCACCTGACCATTTTGAATGCGAGTTCGTTGTTTTAGAATGAAGCATCCATCTTTACACTGTAAATCGAGTGGAGGAAGTCAGGCACTTTCGGCAGCCGATTCGTCATCTGTCTCCCTTTCTCCTTCCTCTTCACAAATAGAATGCGGCCAGTTGATTCCGGTAGGTCAAACTTGGATCAAACACCCCTTAATTTTATAGTTCTACTAAACCAGCCAGAGAGAGGTTCTTCGGAGGTTTCCGCTAAAGTTCTGCACAATATCTACGTGCCGCATGGTATACCAGCGGAGGACATATGTCTACCAGAGAAGAATGAGTTTTCTCACATGCTTCCCTTGGGATATACCGTTTGCCATCAGTATATGTGTTTGTGTGAAGCTGTGCCTCCCTTTAACAACTTTCTATGTGAGACTCTTTCAAACTTAGGCATCGCCCTGTTCTAGATTCATCCCAATGGTTATGCCATATTGACTTGGTTGCACGTGCTATTCATGCAAACATTCAATTGCTCCCCAAGCTTTGATGAGTTGCGGTACTTCTTTTCATTCAAAAGGAGAAATAAATGTCCATCCTTGATTGTATTTGAAGCTCAGAGGAACCGAGAAATCATTTTGCGTCTACAGATCAACTTGTCCCAGTTCAAGACGTAGTATTTCTTCGTTTGATGGCTCGAGGGATTTAACCATATTTAGACGATAAGGGTTATGTCCATTTTCCTACTTATCGAGTTCTGACGTGTTGCTATGGAGTTTCTAACAAGCTGTATACCCCTTGTACTTATCCAAGGCCAAATAGGGACGTGCCTCTTGTTGTACTTTTTCAGACCCTAAAGGCTATTGATGCCGAAGAAAGGTATGTCAAAGTCTTGCTGAGCAATGAAAACTTGAAAGGATTATTGCATATGAGGAGATCCACTATTTAATTTGAGGTCCCTCCCTTGCTCTGTTCAGGGTCCGCACACGATCTACTTCTTTTTCTCTCGGTTCCAAAGAAGGCGCTTCTCAAGAAAGAGGGCTTGTTTGGAGAATCAGCTGAAGCGGCCCACGAAGGAAGAGATGTTACCGCGACTGGAGTTAGGGCCTAGTCGAATGCCTACAATCTCAGAAGAAGGAGAAAAGGGGTTCTTACAGAGGGAAGGCAAAACCAAATTAAGCTTAGAAAAAGTGGAGAGGGAATTCGAGACTAGTAGTAACGAGTCCATCTCTAGTGATGACTTCTACGCGTAATCCGATGAAGAGGATTCAAAATCGTGCGATGAGATTTCGAGAATTAGTCCCGTCCATCCAAGCTTACCTCCTTCGAATACGAGCGATAAAGACAATGGCCTAGAAATTAAAAAACATCAGGATTATCCAAATAAAGATGATAGCATAGAGTTTGGAGATTTATATCATGTTTACGTCGATTTCGAAGCACTTATGAGGGAGGATTTCAAATTTGGGAAGATGCCCCCCATTCGAGCGGTATTATGCCCGAAGTTTGCTGGATTCTACCTATGACAGTTGCCCGATCCAGTTCATGACGACGCTTTAGGACTTCTCCCAAATTTCATTACACATCTTAGTGGGATTACACTTGCTTTCACACATCCTACTTATTTTATCCCCCATTACTAAGATTTTTTATTTTTTTTCCTTCGTTTCAAGTATGACGAGAGGACATGGCGTCTATGATGACTTCAAAGAATTCATCGACTCCCAGCGTTGGTCTAAGCGTCCTTCAGACTGTTATCAGCCCTAAGAAACAGAGGAAGAATATAGGAGAAGATAGGAACTGGAGGCTGAAACCTGTTGTCAAGATGAAAGAAAGCGGGGCCGATCATAAAAGGCAGGTATGAGAAGAGGAGGTTTTTGATGAGAGGGAGGAGGCATCAAAGTGATCAAAGTTCGACCACCATTCACATTGTTTGGAACGGCAAGCTTTTGCTCCAATGCATTCCTCGACGGGTCGAGAGATCCCCTTTAGTTCTGCCATTGTTCCGCCTTCAACTTTCATCCCACCATCTTCTGCTGTGCTTGCCTCTTGTGCTTCGCGTCCCCATCGGAGTCCAGACTATATTCTTCCATCGGGTTCGCCTAAGCTTGAGGCAGCACTCACTGGGTAGTTTTTAAGGAGAGTTAAGTTCGATCGCGATCTCCATCAAGTCCGTAGAGATTCTTACATGCCATATCTTCAGGCTATTCAAAATGATTTAGACCAGGCCGAGCGGTAGAAAAAATTATGTAAGTAGCTGGCAGATACCAATCGTAACAACTACCAGGAAATCCTTGCTTTTGAGTCAGAGAAGGATGATTTTGAAAGAGCATTGTCAGAACGTGATGCCATGATTAAAGGGGGTAGAGGAGCAGGAAGAGGCGGCGCTGCAAGAGAGCAAAAGGAATGGCAATTTGCTGAATGAAGTGAAAGAGGCTCATGCCAGAATTGAGATCATCTATAAGGACTAGATAAAAAGGCTCAACCATGGAGGCGAAGTTAAATAAAGAAGTGGATGCTTGTAGCGCAATGACGAAGCCCAGAAGAAAAATATCTCGAACCACGATATTATCGTTATGGGGCATAATAATACTATCTCTGATCAGGCTACAATGATTACCTGATTACAAGACCAATTCGCATAGCTTAGCAATGCTAAGTCTCATGTTGAGGTCAAAAAGGCCGCCGCTATTGCGGATTATCTTGAGCTTCAAAGCGCTTTCGAGATGAAATGGAAAAAATTGATGAGACCATCCTAAACTTCTACGTTAACTCCCTGTTACACCGGGGTAGTCTCAGCTACTTGGGGCCGAAATTCCCACGCACTATTGTTGGGTATAGGAAGAAATCTTGTTCCACTTTTCAGATAGGGGTGACGACTAAACCGAGCGGGACCTTAATGAAAAATCTAAGAAGGCATTGCTCCAAGGGTGGGAAATTCTACAAGTCGAAAGAGAGAAAGAAGTCACCGATGCTACCATGACAGCTGCCGCCGAAGTGCTCACTAGGCCTGTTATTTCTGGCGTCGGTGAACCAACAGAGCAGCCCCACGAACCGCCAGCAAGTTCAAGGCTTGAGACTTTTCCTTAGGTAGTGGAACCATCGAAAGAAGGCAAAGGCGGTGAGTATGAGGTCAATACTCTTGACCATTCCTCCAATGTAGGTAATGTTCTTGCTTCTCTAAGTTTCAGAGCTTCCATCTTACACCGCAAGAATAGGAAGAATTTAACGCTTTCTTTCTTGATGTTATAGGTCCATCTACCCTTCCAGTTAATGTGCCAGCTTCATCGGTGCCCGAACATGCTGCTATTTTTATAGCCTCCATGCTTGCCTGTTCCTGTCCTAGTTTCTACATCCGTGTCTATCTCGCGGCTAGGGTCGGAGTTAAAAAAGATAGCCATGCTTCACTGTTTAGATGACCCTTTTGTATCTTTGGAAGGTAATGTAACAGCGGTGAAAGTTAAGGAGTAGGAAGTTCAAACAGAGCAGCTTCATAAGACTCAACATGAATTGGTTGTTGTCAAGAAGAAGAAGGTTAGAGCGATCAAAGCCTCGAAGGGCTCTCGTAAATCACGAAAGCGCAAAGCGAAGGGAGAATCCTTTGAGAAGGATGTGCAGCAAGAGGAGGACTTTGCCACCGAGGAGTTTGTTGATGTTACTGGCAGCTACACCACTCCAAGACGAGGCAGAAACCTTAAACAATGGGCGGGAAGAGGAGCGGTGGAAGGAAGTTCTAAAGAGCTTGTGTGGAGACCGATCTTATTTTGGTTCTTTTTGAATCATTTTTTCAAGTGCAGAGTCTACACTTAGTGTTTTATTATGGAGTCTGTATTTTCCTTTTGTTGGCCGGTGTTGTGTGGGTACTACCCCCATGTTCTGACCTTGTATAAAAAAAATTATAAGTAATACATTAATATTTTAACCGTACCCTTATTTGGCTGTTCATATGTGTCCTGTGCACTTGTGCTTGTTTGTTGTTTTCACATATCCAGTTCTTGTGATCACTGCCAAAAGTTTTATTTGGAATAACAACTCTTTGCTTGGAGTAACATAACTTATGAGCATATCGCTTTCAAGTGTTTTTATTTAAATGCATGTGCATGCCCCCTAGTTCACAGGGCTATTTACTTCAAACAATTGACAAATGACCTGTAAATTAGGGTTTAAATAGTTTGCACATTAACAATTGAAATTTGAAAAAATCACCATTCGATATTTCATTTTTCAGAAATTTTGTGACTCGAACGCGTAGTCCAAGTTTTTGTGATATTTCGATGAGTATGCAACATATGTGTGTTTGAGATGTGCACGTTGTATGAGTTGACTGTGGGCAGGTACATGTCGTCAACATTTAATGTAATAATCTGTCATACTCCGGTTTGGTTGGAGTCATCTATATTGATTTCGACGGTTAGAGTGGCTTGTTTATGGTTATTCCTGGCATTTTTGGGGTAATCTCAAGACTTGGAAATGCGTGCAACTTACAGGATGCATGGATTTTAGGATTGATTTGTCTCGTCGATTCGGAACGATTTTGGGGATCCTCGGTGTTGCCTATCTTCAAGCAACGTGAGGAGTTTATGCTTTAGGATCATGATTACATGGCTTCGGGAGTTAATGTGCGACATATGAAATGAGGGCTTTTGGGACTGATATGACCCATCAGTCTGAAATTGTTTAAGCGCTTCCCGATGCCACCTATCTTCAGGCAATGTAAAGAGTTTAAGTTTTAAGAGTCGGTACATGACTTATGGAGTGCGCAATTTTTCTTGGTGTTTCCTATCTTCGGTAATGCGAGGAGTTTGTATTTTGAAATTTAGTACACGGCTTGTGAAGTGTGCGGCTTTTCGTACTCCTCGATATTGCCTACCCACGGGCAATGTGAGGAGTTGATATTTTGAAAATTAGTGCAGAGATTATGTGCACAGCTTTTCGTACTCATTGGTGTTACCTATCTTTGGGAAACATGAGGAGTTGATATTTTGAAAATTAGTGCGGGGCTTATGAAGTGCGGGGCTTTTCATACTCCTTAGTGTTTCCTATCTTCAAGCAATGTAAGGAGTTGATATTTTGAAAATTATCGCATGGCTTATGAAGTGTGCGACTTTCGTACTCATCGGCGTTTCCTTTCTTCAGGCAACATGAGGAGTTGATATTTTAGCCTTCTCAATGCTGTAGGAGCTACACCGGTTTTTAAGAGGAAAATATAGGGTTCTGCCGATCAAACAGTTTGAGTCGATTTGCTTCTATCGACCCGGTGTGTAGTTATTAAAAACATAGTTTAGTTGGTTCAAAAAGAGAATCAAATTTTATTTAGGAAAGTAGGGCAGATTTTTCCTATTTACAATGCTCTCGTCATTCTCGGATGGCTTATTTACTGAAAAATAGAGAATACACAAAGTATTTTTCAAATGAAGTAACGGTGGAGTGATTCGATGTTCCATGCCCTAGGATTTGGATTCCACCGAAGGTTGTTAATGTGAAATTTCCATCTCTTAGCTTCTGATTGATGATGTACAGTCCTTGCCAGCTTGGTCCATAGGCCCGTGAAATGGGGTAGACTCGCTTGAGCATAAGATCTCCCACCTCGAAGGTTTGGTTGTGAACTTAGGAGTTGAAATACTATGCGATCCACTTTTTATAGGCGGCGGTTCTTAGTTCGGCTTCTTCCTTTCTTTCATTAATCATATCTAGCGAATCGAGTAGGAGCTACTCATTTAGATTTTGATTACAATTTTGCCTTCGGTGCAATGGGACTTCTAACACAACAGGAATCATCATTTCTGAGCCATATGCAGAGTGATAGGGGTGTGGCAGGCAGCCGCCTTGTGGGTAGTTTTGTAAGCCCATAGTGCGAGTGGAAGTTCATTAACCCAGTTTCCTTTTTCTTAACTAGTCACTTCTTGATGGTTGACTTGACGATCTTATTTATTGCTCCCACTTGCTCGTCTGCTTACGGATAAGCCACCGTGGAAAAGCTATTCTCAATTCAGAAGCGTTTGCTGAAGTCTTTGAACTAGATGCTTTTGAATTGAGTTCCATTGTCAGTGATAATTTTCTATGGCACACCAAACCTACAAATAATGTTTTTAGTAACAAAATTAATGACATTCTTTGTGGTCATGGTGGCCAACGGTTCTGCTTCGGCCCATTATGTGAAATAATCTATGGCAACTATAGTATATGTGGCTCCTCCTTTTGCTATCGATAGGACGCCACTCAAGTTTCTTCCCCATATTACGAATGTCCATCGGCTGACCATCTTCGTTAACTCTGTTTAAGGAGTTCGTTTGATTTTGCTGATTCTTTAGCAGTAGTCACATCTTCTAGCGTAGTCTTCAACATCGATATTATTGGCCAAAAATGTGTGTAGTGGAGGAATTTCTTTGCAAGGGTTTGCCCCCCAAGTGTGGTCTCTGAATTCGCCTTCTTGCACTTCCTTTAGGATACATCGGGCTTTGTTATGGGATACACACATAAGGAGGGGGTCGAGAATCCCCTTCGGTATCTTTTATCATGAACCGATGTGCTTTTTGGAGAAGCTTTTTCCATTGATTCCGGTCAGTTGGAAGAGTCCCTACAAGTAAATATTCCTTTATCAGTGTCATCGACGTATCTGGTTCGACAGCGGTCTCGAGGGTCCAGTCGTCGTCCATTTCGTCTATGCTTGGGTTGGTTAGATTCTCAACTCGGACCAGCCTCAATGACTGAGCTTCTTCGAAACTCGCAAGTTTAGCCAAATAATCTGCCTTGGTGTTCTGCTCCCATGGAATGTGATTTATGATGTAATGGTCAATGTCACTTAGCAGTTCTTGCACTTTGGACAGGTACAGGCCAAGATTCTCCTCACCAGCCTAGTATTCCCCTTTTACTTGACTGATGACCAGCTAGGAGTCATTGTATTTGTGAATGGATTTTATCTTGAGCTCTTACACAACTTTCAGTCTTATAATAAGTGCTTTGTATTCCACTTTTTTGTAGCAGGGAAGCCCAAGCGCAAAGCATAGCTAATGGCTCGTCCTTAAGGGGTTTTAAGCACTGCTCCTGCCCAAGAACATAGGTTGTTAGATGCACCATCGACAAAGAGATTCTATTGGGTGTCTACTTCCAGCTGAATTCTTCCTGGTCATCCCGAATAGTAAATTCGACGATGAAGTTTATTGACGCTTGCCCATTGATGGCTTTCCTCGAGTGGCCTATGATATCATAGTGGCTCAATTCTAGTTTCCACTTGAGAAGTCGTTCGAAAGTTTTCGACTGGTATAACACTTACTTCAGAGGCTAGTCAGTCAACACATTAATAGGATGAGCCTAAAAGTATGGTCATAACTTCCTAGACACGGTCAAGAAGCAATACGCTAGTTTTTCCAGTTTTGGGTAGTTTTTCTCTGCTCCAGTGAACCGCTTGCTAATGTAATACACGGGTCGCTGGATTTTTACTTCTTCAAAGCACCAGAGCGACGCTCAATGCATGGGGCGAGATTACTAAGCAAATGAATGGGTTTTCTCCATCCACGGGGCTTTGATATGATTGGCGAAGCCTCCATGTGCCGCAGCAGTTCTTCGAATGCTGTTTGACAAGCTTTACTCCATTCGAAGTTCTTCTTTCCTTTCTTCAGCGCATCGAAGAATGGTATACACTTCTCGGTAGCTTTCAGATAAAATCGACTTAGTGCTGCAAATTTTCCATTCAAACTTTGTAGTTCCTTTTTATTCTTTAGAGCTTGGACTTCTCGTAGTGTCATTATTAGCTAGGGATTTGCTTCGATGCCCTTGGCAGTTACGATGAATCCTAGGAATTTTTCGAAGGCTACTCCAAAGTGACACTTGAGTGGGTTGATTTTCGTTTTATACTTTTCGAGAATTATGAATATTTCAGTGAGGTTATCCTGGTGGTTAATAGCTGCTTGCGTTTTGACCACCATGTTGTCCACACAAACTTCCATCGTTTTCCCAACTTGACGCTTGAACATATTGTTTACCAACCTTTGATAAGTTGCCCCTGCATTCTTCAAACCAAATGACATTACTCTACAGCAGTATAGACCCAGGTAGGTGATGAAGCTGGTGTTTTTTTGATCGGGTTCATGCATCAGAATTTGGTTATACACGGAGTATGCATCCATGAATGTTAGCAGCTCATGTCCCGCTGTTCCATCCATAAGTTGGTATATTCTAGGGAGAGGGAAGTTGTCTCCTGGGCAAGCTTTGTTTAAGTCCGAGTAGTCGATATAGGTTTGCCACTTCTCGTTGTACCTTTTGACTAAGACCGAATTAGGTAACCATTGTGGATAAGTTGCATCATGGATGAAACTGTTAGCCATTAACTTGTCCATCTCTTTTCTTAGCGCCTTGGATCGTTCGGGACCTAGGCTGCGCCGCTTTTGCTTTATTGGTGTGAACTTAGGTCAATGTTGAGCGCATGACATGCAATTTCTAGAGACACACCATACATATCGAAATGCGTTCATGCGAATACATCCAAGTTGACATGAAGAAATTTAGTAAGCTCTATACGCATCTTGTTTCCAAGGTGCGATCTAGTTTTTAAAACTTTAGTTGAGCCATCCATGTCAACCGGGACGAACACTGCCAATTCTACCGGCGCCGCCTGTTCCTCCCCTAAGCTCTTCTTTCGAGGGTTCAAAGCCTTGTCAAATCGATTATGGCCCCAAGCCAGGGGCGGCTATGTAGTTGCTATTTGGATGGTTCACGAATGTAGAGAGTTCTCGCCATGTCCTTCACTTTTCCTTTCTTTTGGATTCGCGTAATTCTACAATATAACATTCTTTGGCAACACACTTATCTCCTTTCACCACTTTGATTCCATTTGCATTAGGGAACTTCATGGTTAGACACCTGGAGCTATTTTGAAATCTGATAGAATAGCCCGCCTCAAAAAGGTGTTATATGCTGACATTTCATCCACAATTACGAAAGTACGAATAAGGGTGACTCTTTAATCGCCCTCTCCAAGCTCTATTGGTAGGTCGATTGTTCCTACAGGTTGCTTAGCTAACTAGTGAACCCTTGGATCTTTGTTTGGCATACATACAGGCTTTTCATGTCGATTTTCATATGGTCAAAAGTATGTTTGAAAAGAATATTAACAGCGCTACCACTATCAACCAACACTCATCGAATAACAGCAGGATCGATTCCCACTGTTATCACCATTGGATCGAGAGTTGAGGCTTCGATCGCTTCGCTGCCCTAATTTTGGAACACTATTTCATCACTTGATACATTCTGCAGCTTGGCTGGGGTTTCATCTTCTAGTGTGAGACATGATCCTTTTGGAGCATGCTTCAACGAACTTGCATATCGTTCCAACTCTCCCCAACTTCTTTAGGTGGGGTGTGGTCCCCTAGATATTGTTCCAATGAAGAGTCTTTGGTCAGTTCGTTTGGACCCTTCCTCACTAATTCCAGCTTGATTTCTTCGTTGCCTAGGGGGTTGAGCAGCCATGTGTTGATTAGGGTTCTGTGGTTTTCTCATGTACTTCTCAAGTTTGTTTTCCCAAATCAACTCTTCAATAAGATTCTTCATATGGCGGCATTCGTTTGTGTTATGTCAACGAATCTCGTGGAAATGGCAGAACTTTCCTGGGCTTTTTACTGCTTGGTTGCTTCGTTCCTATGGGGTTTCTTGTATTCTTCAGTCCCCTATGTTGCAAGATAAATATTCTCTGGAGTGTCGTTTAGAGAGGTATATTCTTCCTGCCTAAACCCATTAAGCCTTTTATTATTGCCATTGCCATTTCTTTTATTGTAATTCTGATTTTTCCTCTTTTGATTCTCATCTTTCCCTATGACTCCCTGAGCCATTCTAGAATCGTGCACGTTTTGATTTATTGCTACATCGCTTTGTCCACTATTCATCGGTTGCACACCAGCTGACTTTCTTTCCAGCTCCTATGGTTCCTCCAATCGTAAGTGCTGACTCGCTTTACGATTGAAGTCTTTCCTCGTGGTAGGATGCTTCATTTTAATCCATTTCCCGAATTCAGTCTCCGAGTGAATGGCAGGGACTAATGCCATAAAAACCATGTCCTCATTGGGGCCGTAACCATGTTATTGAACCAGTTCATGAAAGATTTCGGCGATATGTTGCGTCTTTGGAACAATCTGGATATGGACATGACATCTTTTGGTTGCACGGTATGGAGCCTGAATTGGTTAAGGAATCTTGTTGTTAATTGGTCAAAGGTAGAGATAGATCTATGGGGGTATGATAAACCCACATAGTCGCAACTCCTTCTGAAGCGTTGTCTCCGTCCATAAACTAGCTATACTTGTATAAATGGGATTTTGGGTCCTTCGCCCTATCATAGGATGGGACGGTTGGCATTGGGAATTTTTCTAGATATTTTTCATTCAAGATTTCATCTGTAAAGGGAGTCCGACTTAGGGCAGACCCATATTCATCATCTCCTCGGTTTTTACTCTCATCCATCAATCGTTTGACGATGTCTGCTACGTACGCCTCTGATGTCCGGTAATCCTACGATGGCAGTCAGTCACTACACCAAGTGTTTGATTTTGCAAAACGGTCTTAGCATGTGACTTGAAGCCTAGGCTCTCCTTTCTTTCGGAAAGCCACTCCCGCGGGATCCCGTTGGCTTACAGCTGGCTTGATTGGAGCAATCTGGACATTCCCGGCATCATCAAAGCATTGAAATTCTCTTCCAATTGGTTGTCTTGCTCTCCAATTTCTGAATCAAAGAGATCCATAGCTATATCTTCTTGCGGAGTCTTGGCCCCCTGATTTATGCTCAGACTTGATTGCCCTACGACAGTGGAGCATTCACATTTCCATCCACATCATGTCTCATGGATCCTGTTGTTACCCTTTTTACGGCTGTTTCCTGTTTCTTCTATTTAGACCGAAACGGAAGAGTTTTCATGTTCTACGATAGTTACGTGTTCAGGCATATTCTTGGAGCAAGATTTGACTCTAGGGTTAGAAAAGCGTTGAGCTTATCCACCAGAGCCTTCTGGCTATTTTCCATCTTTTGGTTGATTTCATCAACCATCTTATTCAACTCATCCCTACTAATGACTTCATTGTCGACTGAAGGATGTTAAAAACTGATTTTCTAAGTTAGCGCCATTAACTTCAATATGTTGAGGATTAACATCTTCTCCCACTTTCAATGTGCCGATGGATCTTTCAGAGGCAGTTCTTCTTCTTCTTCTTCCAGGAGCCATGGATTCCAAGTGGTAGATTCTTCAGGCAAAGATTGGAGATCTAACTTCTGGAGCTATGAGATCCAAAGTAGATAGCTAGATCTGGATACTGAGTTGGAATTCTCGATGGAAGCACCAAAATGTTAATCAAAATAATAGATCAACAGTCTGGTTTGATTGAAAAAGCACTAGCCTTGTTCATACAGAGCACCAATACAAGTAATATGTATAGAAAAGAACAGTGAAAGAAAGGAGATAGGAGATTTTTATAGTAGTTTGGTTGTTAATGAAGCATATGTTCACTTTGTGGTTTTATTATAGACTGATCACAGTTACAAGAAGTGTTTGTTTACAAGATTCTTAGTTGTCCTTATCTAAATTAGATATCTAAGATTAGAATCCACTGGAGAATCACGGTGAACCCCTTTAGAGATTGTTGTGAGGGAGGTAGGAAGTTAACAAAGTTTCCAGCAGAGCTTCAGTGACCAGTCCGGAGCAGATCCAGTTTGCAGGTAGGATGGTATGTATAGAGTTAAGAGAGCTTCTGGACCAAACTGGCTTGTCAGTCACTTGCAGATGGACACAAGATGATCCAATAGAGTTTAGCTCACATGCGAGCTAACTACTTAGCTCCTCTCTTCATTGTGTTGCTATGTCAAGTCGTGAGAATTCCATGGCTTTGTATAGATTGTTCGCGATCCATGGTGTATGGATCGCTGCCACGGATTGCCAATAATCCATACACTTCGCACATTTTCCACTTTTCCAAATCATGCTTCCTTTCTTCCATATGCCATAGCGACCTAACAATTCCAGGATGAAGTATGGATTGCTGGCGATCCACGATGCATGGATCACTAGCGATCCATAGACTTAGTGTATTTCTTAACTTTGATGTGTTTGATGCTTTTGTTGCTTTGTATCGACGTTGTTCATGTAGTCTTCTTGCATGTCGCTCTGTTTGATGATGATCTACTAGCTGGTTTTATTTAGCGGCTGATTGGACTGAATAGACACTGGTTTCTTGGTTTAGCCAAAATTAATCGTTGCTTTAGTAATATGACTTAACTCTCGTTAACTTGCTACTTTAGCCCCTTTCGTTTGAGTTCTGCGCTATTCTGACATCATGAAGCTGTTTCGTTTTCTATTGGATCCTACTGGGTTGAAAACCCGGACAACATTTTGGATAACGGCTCTTTAATATATGGGACCCTACTTAACCATTGAGTTTAATGGCCCTATTGCTTACCGAGCTTTCTTACCAGTCCAATTCTCTGACATTCATTGTGTCCTTCTTGTTTTTCAACTTTAGAGACAATTTAGAAATTCTGAATCTATTCTTGAGCATAGAATCCTTGTTGCTCTTGAGATCTCACAAAATCTAACATATGAACAAAGCCCAATTCAATTTGTTACCTCAAAGGGGAACGCCTTCGAGATATATTCATTTCGCTTATCTAAGTCCAATGGCCCGATGAACCTAATGACTATTCTTATGAAACTAGAGAGTTCAATTGTGACGAGTCTCTTGTTTTGAGTTATCTCCCATTCATAACTCAACTTCGTTTGAGAAAATATGTTCTTTTAAATTTGTTATAGGCTTTGCCCTTAAGGAAATTGTGGGGACTCAAGTTTTGTAAAGGGAAAGTCTGTAACAACCCTAGTCGAGATTACCTAGAATTAAATTTGAAATATGGTTCAATTAATCTTAACTAATTTCTTTTAGATAAAATTGGGGAATTTATATTTATAATTGTTTTTAATTCTAAATTTAACTACGGATTTGAATTGAGATAAATAAGTAAATTTATAAAAGTGTCACGACCCGATTTTATGACGCCTGAAAGTCAACATTTATACCTCCACTGTATCAAATGTCGCACAGTCGAATGTCGGAAAACCGAACCTTAGGGTTAAAGAAGAAGAAGATAGAAGAAGAATAAAAACAATAACAGAATCTCACATTTCGTAGTGGAACAATATATATAATAGATAAAGAATAATCTTTTAAAACAAAAACACTATATCAGTTTATACATCACATTATCAGAGTGTACAACAACAAAGAGCGGAAAAGATAATAGTACACAGAAGTACGCTTCGCCATCCAGCTCATCTCTTGAGCTCCACAGCGACTCCTGAATTCCAGAATGACCTGATAACCTAACTCTAGGCTGCCTGTGTGGAAAATTATGGGCATCCAAAGTTTAGAAATGGAACAATAAACTCCAGATCAGTCATGGGACTAGTGTGAGACCTTAAAAATAGTTATACTTTTACAAAAGAAAACAAAGGAATTTAAAAGAAATCCGCAATGCTTTTTGGAAAATGAAACTACCATAGGGCCTCCCGGCACACACATAATGCAATCGCACACTAGGGGGATATTTCTCCTTATGATAGTCAAAAATGCTTAATACGCAAAATCTCCTTTAATATTATTATTAGTGCATAGTGCAGAAAACATTTGCAAGTATAATATTAATCTTAGCCAGCATACGTACCATTATAGTATGCCTACTATAGCTATCATATTAGATGGCAGTTTAAACAATTAAAACCGTACAAGGCACGTATTGGTGATTGGATTTCCAACAAATTGTCAGGCTAAGGAACTTCCTACTGCCACATGGGTACGCCTTTGGAGAGACGCCCTGAGAACCTAACCGGATCTCTGCCAACACAAGGCCGGGTTACCTCTGCAAAAATAGGTAACTACTACACGAGTATGCCATCCCCCGGTCATAAACAACCTTTATCCGAGAATCCTCAACAACAACAATCACAAAGTAATATATATTTGCGATATCCACATAAGTTAAGTATCTGGGCTCCAAACCATGATACCACTTCTATCCAGAAGGAAATGCACATACCCTAAGGAGCGCTACCCCATATAACCTTGCTGCATCCTTCCTGCTTCAACCATTCCGAGGTGTGAGGCTCAACGAAGTCTCGTCCACAAAGTTACGCTTTTCCCAAAATCCATGCTTTGATCAACAAATGATCAGAAACACTTCGTATTCCACATTATCAAATTGGGAATGTATCACTAGCAACCATCAACTACATAACCTTTGAGCTCGTACGTCTCAAAGAAGGGTGTTAAGCTAAGAGAATAAATTCTCCGCCACCAACAGAAATGTATTTGATAGAAACCAGCTTTATATCTCAAAGTGTAACATCAAACACACATCCATACAAGTCCATTTCGGGATCGAACGGAACTGAAGGCACTTCAAGGAAACCCTTGCAAATCCGGATATTCACTAATCACGTCCGGAATCCCCATCACAAAGGGTGATAGAATCTCTATACCAGAGCAACCCGGTGCAAAGACATTCAACAGGTAATCCTTTCGCTTTCGAAAATACCCGGTCTTCAACACCATGTTCAAATGCAATCCCATTTCGTCATATCATTATTCGGAATGGGTTTTATGACACAAGGTCCTCCCCGGCTAATCTGAATAATGAGCGCTTATTTTAAAAATAAGTGTTACATTCAGATTCAAACAAATCACAACAATTTCATTTTTATCTTTTAAATAAAAGTTCCATCACAATCACAAAGGTTCGATGTGGGTTTCGATATCCATTTGGAATTCGACTCCCGGTCGCATCGAAATTCAATTGCCGATTAAAGGCCAATATTGATAGTCATTTATTTAACTATCAATCAATAATTCACAACAATCACCAATTTTCAAATAATTTTCCCCAATTATTTATTTCAATATATCTTCGCAAGATATAATTTTAACACTTCAACCATTTGAAAACAACTTTCAAATCAATTTATTTACACGGAGTATGTTCCAAATACTTATTCATTTCCACTGAAAATTGGCCAAGTCCAAACACTTTCCAAAAATTTAAATCACCTATCCAAAAACATATATTTGGAAACATCTACAATAAGAACCACTTTGAAACAACCTATTTAAAATATTAGTTATGAAATCCTATATCAATATCTTATATATAAAAAAAACTTCAAGTCCAACCTAATTTTAAAAATAAAATTAGTAGATAGAGTATAAGTATTCAAATCACTATTTTCTAAATCAAATATCAATTTAACCTTTAAAAATAATCCCTTTTACTTATTTAAATAAATCTTTATTTTAAAGATTCAAAACAATTCCCGAAAATAATTTCTCCGACAATATTCTTTTGAAACCAAAATAGAACTTTTAATTTTATTTCAAAAGATATTTTAAAAATATATTCGGCTTCCCAGGGAAAGTACACATTTCATTCTAAAATGGTTCATTCAAATCAATTAATAAATCTTTCTGGATTTATTTTAAATTTGCGTCCCAAATCTGTAATTTCCTTTCCAACTTTTAAAATTAAAACAATATTTATTTTTAAAACAAATTTCTCTTTCTTCTATAAAATTCCCGTGGTGGATTTAAATTTTAAATATCCATTAATTTACGACATTCAAATTGATTCCCAAGTATTCACTTTCAACACCAAATCAATTTTCAAATTAATACCCAAATTATTTCAATTACCAAGTTCAATTCCAAAGTGATTTCTAAATTTTTTTCAAACGACAAATAAATTATCATATCAATTTCCCAAAGATTTATTTTTTAACACCAAATTAATTTCAAATCGATTTCCCAATTTATTTCCAAAACACAAACTCTAATTTCCAAATTGATTCCTAAGATATATTTTAACTCCAAATTAATTCCCAAATCGATTTCTAAAATTAATTTCAACTCCAAATTTAATTCCAAATTTAATTTCTAAATTTATTTCCATTTGAAATAAATTCCTTTATCTCTTTCAAATATTTAAAAATCCATATCTTAAATAAATTCTTCAACTATTAAACAATATTACTCGAAATCCCTTTATTAAAATATTTTGCCATAATTTTGGAATTAATTCGATCGGATTATGAAAATCAACTTTATTACTTTAATTGTAACGGTCTAGGATTTTCTACTTTAATTTGTGAAAATCCAATTTCATATTTCTGGTATCCTATGATACCAAAAATATATTTGGCTAAATTTTAGCCTTCAATAGTTTCAATCACAAATAGTCACACACAGATTATAAATAATCAACACAAAATTTTGAAAACAAATCAAAATGTTTTGAGGAATCTAGTTGGATCCCTCTGACCTGTTTCCCTGCATCCACAGTTTGCAGAACAATTAAATACTCCACTTCGAGATGGAATATCGCGGTATATGGGATTTATATAATATCATCCGCTATTATGCGGCGCATAGGGTCTCATCCGCTATATAATGCGGGAAATCAACAACTCCAAATACATATATAATACCAATTCCACTTCGAGGTGGAATATCGTGGTATATGGGTTTAATATAGTATCATCCACATTTATGCTGCGCATAGGGTCTAAATTAATATAACTAATAATAAATCAACCATTCAAGCACACAGTCAATCAATTTTAAACCTAACAATTCAAAATTTTAAATCAGAAAAATATAATTGATTGAGTGAGAAGATCTCACCTTTTTCTTTCGTATGCAATCCATTTCCACTTAAGCTTATTTTCTCCACGGTTTTAAACCTTGTATAAACATTTATGCAATTTATTAATATTCGAAATAATCGAATAATAAATTTTTGTTTTGATAGCTTAATTAACTAATAGTTTTATTTAAACTAATTTCTCCTTTAATAATTTTATTTAATTAAATTTATAACTAAATTTTCTTTTTAAATAATCTTTGTAATTAAAATAAATTTAATAAGTTGTTTTTTTTCATTTTGAAAACATATATATTTATAAAAGTGGTCTATATAGATTTTATAAATCAAATTTTTAATCAAACTTTCAAACACTTCAAAATTCCCAAATTTTTCTTTTCTTTCAAAATCTTATTTATATAAAAATTGCTATAAGTAGCAATTTTCTTTACCGTAAAAATTTTCTGTTTTAACTGTATATACATACATATATATATATATATATATATATATATATATATATATATATATAAATCTGCATATATACTTTTCTAAAATAAGATAATGTTCTATTTTGAATTATATATACATATGTTGAGCTAATTTAATTTTAGAGTTTATTTTATTGTAAAATCAAATGATGTGATATATATAAAACAAATTCTTATCTATTATATATATTGTTCCGCTGTGAAATGTGAGATTTTGTTATTGTTTCTGTTCTTCTTCTATCTTCTTCTTCTTCTTTAACCATAACGGTTCGGTTTTCCATCATTCGACTGCGCGACATTTGATGCAGTGGACGTATAAATGTCGACTTTCGAGCGTCCTAAAATTGGGTCGTGACAATTTCATATCAGAGCATTTGGTTAAGCAACAACCTTAGCTCTGTTGGGTGTTACTCATTAGAGATAGAGTCAGCAGTACTCTAGAATGAGTTTGAGTGTAATAATAGATATGAGCGCGTATTTGTTAGTGAATGTAACAAATTGTTGTATATTGTGATGATTGGTTAGTTGAGTGGTATATGGATTTCTGGTCGGTATAGTCTGTTCAACTCTATCGATAGGGAACTCTAAACACTAGTACAGAACAATTCAACACGATATTGTTTTAAAGTAGGGTAAATGAAATAATATTACCAAAATATTTTGTATCGAAAAGGAAATGATTTCCATAAATTATTATAGTATATATATGGTTGCTTGGTTGTTAGGAAGTGATAATATTAAATTATTATCATTGAAATTGAATAAGAAATTGAAATCATAATATAAAGTTGAGAAATAAAATTTATATACAAATGGGAATTGTAAATGTAAATGTGATTTATAATAAAATTCCAGTGGAATGTTTAAAAGAATTTTAAAGGATTTGAAGTTTTGAGATTTGGGAAAGATTAAATTCCTTTTAAGTTTGGAAATGATTTTCAAAAGTTTGGAAAAATGTTTTTGAAGAGATAAAAGCTCTAAACTCTTTTCGGTCGTTGGAAAATAACTTTGGTGATGATTGCAGCATCATCGATGTTCGTTTTCGGGTTTTCAATAGAGGGATTGCTGCCAAATTGTTTTAAATGAAAGTTGTTTGCAAACTGGGTTTGGTTTTGGAAATTCAAAAAAATAAAATTTGAATTGCTTTCAAAAAAATGGTTTTGAAAGGTTGAAAAAACTCTGGAATGTTATATAAAATATTTATGGAATATCATTTAGTTTGATAACTTGTAAAGTTTGAAGTTGTTAAAATAAAATCCGGCTTAAAGAGAAGTTAGATAAAGGTGTATGTGGAAATAAAATAAGTTGGAAGGAAAAATTCAAATCAAGTGGAATTAAAAATGAAAATTTAATAAAAGAATTGAGATTGAAAGATTAAGTCAAATAAAATGATAATATGGATTCAAAATGAAATTGAAATTGAAGATTTGAGTTAATTTGAATAAATGTGAATTTGAGAAATCTTATAGACTAAATGATTGGAATAAAATCTATAAAGGTGGAAAATAAAATTGTGAATGAATAAATAAATTTGCAATTGCAAGTAAATGATAGTGAATTGAATTGTGTTAGGGAATGAACAAAGGAATAAAATTGGGATTGGAACTAAATATTGAGAACCAATTTGAATTGTGTGAAATAAAATAAAATTGCAAAATTAGTTCAAAGTGAAATAAAGATAACAAAGTGAAAAAAATGGGTTTAGATAAAATGAATTGGAATTTGTAGTGAATTTGTAAATGAAACTAATTTAAAATAAGTGACATGAATCAATTGTGAATGAAAGATAATTGATAAATTCAACATTCAGAAGGTAAACTGAATCCAAATAGAATTGAAATTGTAAATTGAATTCAAATGAAATTGAAAATGTAAGACTGAAATAAAATGGATGTATAACTTCAATAGTGAAGTAAAAATGGTTTAAGAAGTATATATTAAAAATTTTGTAAAGGAATGTGCAAAATAAATTTGAATGTTGTAATTGGATATTATGGCTAGCAGGATATACATGTGTATTAAAGGTAATGGAATTGGGATTTTGATTTCGAAGATAAATTTTGAATTGCTCGGCCAAAAGGTATGTATTTGAATTTCAATATGAAATTTGATGATCTTCTTGTCTAGCCGCTTGGCTTTTCATTTTCTTTTTGAATTTGGGTGCCTATGGTGCCATTTTGTAGTTGTATCGAGCTAGCCGTGCAAAGGAGATGCTGGCGAAATTCTTTGAAAATTTAGAGAGTTAGAAAATTTTGGAGAAAATTTTGAAAATTTGACATTTGAATTTAAATTTGAATTTGAATTGTTAAGAAAACAATGTTGTTTGGAATCTATGATTAATTTTGGAAAGTTAGTTGAAGCAATAATGAGTTGTTAATAAAAAGGATTTTTTTTGGGCAAGTTGATTAAACTATTGGTTTGGGAAAATATTAAACGGGTTGAGGTCCATTCTTCTTAACTAATAATTTCGGGACGAAATTCTTTTAAGGGGGAAGGATGTGACGACCCAAAATTTTGAACATTTGAAATTGAAATATTTAATTGATTTCGAATCTCTGAATTGTTAATTTAAACTTGAGCGTCAATTTTAACCATGAATTTAGCAATTTAATTATCAAATTTAATTATAGAAATTTGGGTAAAATTGCAAATCTTCAATTTTGAGCCTGATAAAAATAAGTTGATGGCTTAGAAAATTTATATTGATAATACTGAAGATGATAGAAGCTTCAGAATTGAATTTGAAGCTGTTTTGTTCAGTATTGAATTTTATCGTTTAAATCGATATTTAAAAATAGCCTTCCGAGGCACAGTCTCGAAATTCAAAGAAAACAGTTCCATTGGATCCGTAATAGTGTATTATTATTGGATTTCAATTTTCGTAGCATTTGGAGTGATCGTTTGGCTGTACGATAAGCAAACGCGTTGAAATTTATATCGAAATTTAATTTAATAACTGGTTTGAAAACTATCTTCTCCATACGATCAAATTTGAATTCTGAACCTTTTCTATTGCATTCGGAATAGGAATATAATATTATAAACGCCTAGTGGCACGCCTCGATAGGAGATCGAGATTTTGAGTTGCATTTATCAAAGCAATTTGGATTTAAATTTAAATTTAAAAATATAATAATGTTTGCAAGACAAATTATACACGTTCTTCTTCCTCTAGCACTTGGCGTTCCCTCTCAAACACTTGGCAAAATTTTAAAGGCACGCATTTGTTTTTCTTTTAGAAACAAATAAAACGTAAACCAGAAGAAGTAAACGAAATTCAGAAATCTCGTTCAAATGAAATAAAACAAAATCAATGGCCGATCATTTTTTTTTACCTTAAATCAAAAACCCTCCAGTTCGTTCAGACAACAACTTCCAAAAAAATTATATGTGGATTTCCACATTCACGTCTTCCCAATTTTAAACCCAATTCGTTAAATCGACAAAAAAGGGATGGGAATGATCTCGTGCAAACAATGGTGGCAATCGAAATCATGGCGCGCAAAGTCAAATCGCGCCGCGCTCACCCGCAAGGGAGGGTTCGCGGCTAAGTGGGCGAGGCCAGTGTGATGTGGCGCAGTGGAAGGCTAGGGCTGTAGGGTTGTGAATTCGTGTTTACGATGGGCGTGTAAAGCTCGAGCCGTCGCGATTGAGTTTTTAGGGTGCGCACACGCTCGTTAGAGATAGTGGCGGCATTCGTTTGCTCAAGGTCAGGCGCGAGGCTACAGCGGCGGTGTGACTAGATGTCGTGGCTCGCGAGTGGAGTTAGCGGCGATTTGCTGGAGGTGGATCTCGCGTTCGTATGCGATGGAGGCTCGGGTTACTTGATTAAGAGTAAGGTAGTTTCTTTTATTTATTTATATATGCACATGTATGTATATATATACAGCAGTAAAGAATAATCTTTTAAAACAAAAACACTATATCAGTTTATACATCACATTATCAGAGTTTACAATAACAAACAGCAGAAAGGATAATAGTATACAGAAGTACGCTTCGGCATCCAGCTCATCTCTTGAGCTCCACGACAACTCCTGAATTCTAGAATGACCTGATAACCTAACTCTACGATGCCCATGTGGAAAATTATAGGCACCCAGAGTTTAGAAAGGGAACAATAAACTCTAGGTCAGTCATGGGACTGGTGCGAGATCTTAAAAATAGTTATACTTTTACAAAAGAAAAAAAGGAATTAAAAAGAAATCTGCAATGCTTTTTGGAAAATGAAACTACCTCAAGGCCTCCCGGCACACACACAATGCAATCGCACACTTGGGGGAGATTTCTCCTTATGATAGTCAAACATGCTTAATACGCAAAATCTCCTTTAATATTGTTATTAGTGCATAGTGCAGAAAACATTTGCAAGTATAATATTAATCTTAGCTAGCATACGTACCATTATAGTATGCCTACTATATCTACCATATTAGATGGCAGGTTATACAACTAAAACCGTACAAGGCACGTATTGGTGATTGGATTTCCAATAAATGGTCAGGCTAAGGAACTTCCTACTGCCACATGGGTACGCCTCTGGAGGGAGGCCCCGAGAACCTAACTGGATCTATGCTAACACAAGACCGGGTTACCTCTGCAAAAATAGGTAACTACTACACGAGTATGCCATCCTCCGGTCATAAACAACCTTTATCCGAGGATCCTCAACAACAACAATCACAAAGTAATATATATTTGTGATATCCACATAAGTTAAGTATCTGGGCTTCGTACCATGATACCATTTCTATCCAGAAGGAAATGCACATACCCTAAGGGGCGCTACCCTCTATAAACTTGCTGCATCCTTCCTGTTTCGACCATTCCGGGGTGTGAGGCTCGACGAAGTCTCGTCCATAAAGCTATGCTTTTCTCAAAAGCCATGCTTTGATCAATAAATGATCAGCAACACTTCATATGCCATATTACCAAATTGGTAATGTATCACTAGTAACCATCAACTACATAATCTCTGAGCTCGTACGTCTCAGAGAAGGGTGTTAAGCTAAGAGAATAAATTCTTTGCCACCAACCGAAATATATTTGATAGAAACAACTTTACATCTCAAAGTGTAACGTCAGACACACATCCATACAAGTCCGTTCCAGGATCGAACAGAATCGAAGGCACTTCAAAGAAACCCTTGCATATCTGGATCACTAATCACGTCCGTGATAAAATCTCTATACCGGAGAAACCCGGTTCGGAGACATTCAATAAGTAATCCTTTCGCTTTCGAAAATACCCGGTCCTCAAAACCATCTTCAAATGCAATCCCATTTCGTCGTATCGTTATTCGGAATAGGTTTTATAGCACAAGGTCCACTCCCGGCTAATCCGAATAACGAGCACTTATTTTAAAAATAAGTGTTACATTCAGATTCAAACAAATCACAACAATTTCACTTTGATCATTTAAATAAAAGATCCATTACAATCACAAAGGTTCGATGTGGGTTTCGAATATCCATTTGGAATTCGACTCCCGGTCGCATCGAAATTTAATTGCCGATTAAAGGCCAATATTGGTAGTAAGTTATTTAACTTTCAATCAATAATTCACAGCAATCACCAATTTTCAAATAATTTTCCCCAATTATTTAATTCAACATATCTTCTCAAGATATAATTTTAACACTTCAACCATTTGAAAAAAACCTTCAAATCAATTTCTTTACGCGGAGTATATTCCCAAATACTTATTCGTTTCCACTGAAAATCTGCTAAGTCCAAATACTTTCCAAAAATTTAAATCACCTACCCAAAAACATATATTTGGAAATATCTACAATAAGAACCACTTTGAAACAACCTATTTAAAATATTAGTTACGAAATCTTATATCAATATCTTATATATAAAAAAAGCTTCAAGTCCAACCTAATTTTAAATTAAAATTAGTAGATAGAGTATAAATATTCAAATAACTATTTTCTAAGTCAAATATCAATTTATTCTTTAAAAATAATCCCTTCTATACTTATTTAAATAAATCTTTATTTTAAAGATTCAAAACAATTCCTGAAAATAATTTCCCCAACAATATTATTTTGAAACCAAACTAGAACTTTTAATTTTAATTCAAAATCTATTTTAAAAATATATTCGGCTTCCCAGGGAATGTACACCTTTCATTCTAAAATGGCTCATTCAAATCAATTTATAAATCTTTCTGGATTTATTTTAAATTTACGTCCCAAATCTGTAAATTCCTTTCCAACTTTTAAAAATAAAACAATATTTATTTTTAAAACAAAATTCTCTTTCTTCTATAAAATTCCCATTGTGGATTTAAATTTTAAATATCCATTAATTTACGATATTCAAATCGATTCCCAAGTATTCACTTTCAACACAAAATCAATTTTCAAATTAATTTCTAAATTATTTCAATTACCAAGTTCAATTCTAAATTGATTTCCAAATTTATTTCAAACAACAAATAAATTTTCATATCAATTTCCCGAAGATTTATTTTTTAACACCAAATTAATTTCAAATCGATTTCCCAATTTATTTCCAAAACACCAACTCAAATTTCCAAATCGATTCCTAAGATTTATTTTAACTCCAAATTAATTCCCAAATCGATTTCTAAAATTAATTTCAACTCCAAATTTAATTCCAAATTTAATTTCTAAATTTATCTCCTTTTGAAATAAATTCCTTTATCTCTTTTAAATATTTAAAAATCTGTATCTTAAATAAATTCTTCAACTATTAAACAATATTACTCGAAATCCCTTTATTAAAATATTTTCCCATATTTTTGGAATTAATTTGATCGGATTATAAAAATCAACTTTAATACTTTAATTGTAACGGTCTAGGCTTTTCTACTTTAATTTCCGAAAATCCAATTTCATATTCTACGATACCAAAAATATATTCGGCTAAATTTTAGCCTTTAATGGTTTCAATCACAAATAGTCACACATAGATTATAAATAATCACCATAAAATTTTGAAAACAAATCAAAATGTTTTGAGGAATTCAGTTGGATCCATCCAACCAGTTTCCCTACATCCACAGACGTTAGCACAACAATTAAATACCAATTCCACTTCGAAGTGGAATATCACGCTATATGGGATTTATATAATATTCCGCTATTATGCGGTGCATAGGGTCTCATCCGCTATATAATGCGGGAAATCAACAACTCCAAATACAATTCCACTTTGAGGTGGAATATCGCGGTATATGGGTTTAATATTACATCATCTGCTATTATGCGGTGCATAGGGTCTAAACTAATATAACTAATAATAAATCAATCATCAAAGCACACAGTCAATCAATTTTAAATATAATTATTCAAAATTTTAAATCAGAAAAAATTATTTGATTGAGTGAGAAGATCTCACCTTTTTCTTACGTATGTAATCCATTTCCACTTCAGCTTGTTTTCTACACAGTTTTAAACCTTGTATAAACATTTATGCAATTTATTAATATTCGAAATAATCGAATAATAAATTTTCTTTTTGATAGCTTAATTGACTAATAGTTTTATTTAAACCAATTTCTCCTTTAATAATTTTTATTTAATTAAATTTATAACTAAATTTCCTTTTTAAATAATCTTTGTAATTAAAATAAATTTAATAAGTTATTTTTTTTCATTTTGAAAACATATATATTTATAAAAATGGTCTATATAGATTTTATAAATCAAATTTTTAATCAAACTTTCAAACACTTCAAAATTCCCAAATTTTTCTTTTCTTTCAAAATCTTATTTATATACAAATTGCTGTAAGTAGCAAATTTCTTTACCGTAAAAATTTTCTGTTTTAACTGTATATACATATATAAATATATATATCTATAAAAATAAATCTGCATATATACTTTTCTAAAATAAGATAATGTTCTGTTTTGAATTATGCATATATATAGGTTGAGCTAATTTAATTTCAGAGTTTACTTTGTTGTAAAATCAAATGATGTGATATATAAAAAAATTCTGTTACTGCTATATATATATACATACATGCGCATATATAAATAAATAAAAGAAACTACCTTACTGTTAATCAAGTAACCCAGGCCTCCATCGCATATGAACGCGAGATCCACCTCCAGCAAATTGCCACTAACTCCACTCGCGAGCCACGGCGTCTAGTCACACCGCCGCTGCAGCCTCGCGTCTGACCTTAAGCAAACGAATGTCGCCACTATATTTAACGAGCAAGCGCACCCCCTAAAAACTCGATCGCGACGGCTCGAGCTTTACACGCCCATCGCAAACACGAATTCACAAATCTACAGCCCTAGCCTTCCACTGCGTACCTCGTACCGGCCTCGCCCACCTAGCCATGAACCCTCCCTCGCGTGTGAGCGTGGCACGATTTGACTTTGCGTGCCATGATTTCGATTGCCACCATTGTTTGCATGAGATCGTTCCCCTTTTTTTATTTAACGAATTGGATTTAAAATTGGGAAGAGGTGAATGCGGCAATCCACATATAATTTTTTGGAAATTGTTGTTTGAACGAACTGGAGGTGATTTTGATTTAAGGTAAAAAAATTGATTGGCCATTGATTTTGTTTTATTTCGTTTGAATGAGATTTCTGAATTTCCTTTACTTCTTCTGGTTTACGTTTTATTTGTTTTTAAAAGAAAAACAAACGTGTGTCTTTAAAATTTTGCCAAGTGTTTGAGAGGGAAGGCCAGGTGTGAGACGAAGAAGAACGTGTATAATTTATCTTGCAAACATTATTATATTTTAAATTTAAATTTAAATCCAAATTGCTTTGATGAATGCAACTCAAAATCTCAATCTCCTATCGAGACGTGCCGCTAGGCGTTTATAATATTATACGCCTATTTCGAATGCAATGGAAAAGATTCCGAGTTCAAATTTGTTCGTATGGAGAAGATAGCTTTTCAAACCAGTTATTAAATTAAATTTCGATATAAATTTCAAAGCGTTTGCTTATCGTACGGCCAAACGATCACTCCAAATGCTACGAAAATTGAAATCCGATAATAATACACTATTACGGATCTAATGGAACTAGTTTCGTTGAATTCCGAGACTGTGCCTCGGAAGGCTATTTTTAAATATCGAATTAAACGACAAAATTCAATACTGAACAAAACAGTTTCAAATCAATTTTGATGCTTCTATCATCTTCAGTATTATCAATATAAATTTTCTAAGCCATCAAATTATTTTTAACAGGCTCAAAATTGAAGATTTAAAATTGTACCCAAATTTCTATAATTTAATTTGATAATTAAATTGCTAAATTCATGGTTAAAATTGAAAATCAAGCTTAAATTAACAATTCAGATATTTGAAATCAATTAAACATTTCAATTTCGAATGTTGAAAATTTTGGGTTGTCACAAAAAGGATTTCTGGTAATGATGGATAAATTGAGAATTTATAGGGACAATAAATTATGTATTTTTGTTCTTAAAAATAATTATATACAGGTAATTTTGAGAAACTAAGTGAATAATATATATGGAAATAATTTTTGAATTTAAAATGTGAACTTTTCAAGATTTATTAACCGATTTATACTGAACGGAACATTTATTATAAATATTTTCCATTTCAAATTATTACAAAAATACTGTAAATTTAAATAAATGTTAATATTGAGATTTATTGTATAAAATGAGATTTTTTTACATTTAATACTTTATTTTATTAAAAATAATACGAATAGCTTTTAGTTTCGAAAGTTACGTTTAATTTTACAAAATATCTCAATATTAATATAAATGGGAACTTTTAGCATATTGATGCTTTGTAAAATTGGAGAAATTAATTTATACTCCTGTAAAACATTGTTTATGCTTAGTATAAATTAGTGTTATATAAGGGATAAAACAAAATAAGATTAGTAAAACTTCTACTAAAATTAGCAATACCTTGCTATTGGATCCATATCTTAACCCTAAACTCCTCCTATATTTCAAAATCCTAATTCCCAAATCAAAGCTAGAAATCATTCGGATTTTGATTAATTCAACTGTAGATTTATAAAAGGTAACCTCTTCCACCTATTTGTGTGTCTATTATTGATCAATTTCAGTTCTAGTCTCTAATTTTAATCATTCCTTTGCAATGTCTAAGAATCAAACTTGGTTTTTGTGGTTGAGAGATGATAGCCTATGTGAATCCGAATTCTAAGTACTAATTCAAGTTCAGTTTGATGAGTTTCATTAATGCTTCTAGTCTATAGATGGATGCATGTGGCTGTTTGCTGAATGAATGAATCTATTGTCAAAATGATCTCAATGTCTTATGTTATTTGTATCTTTTGCTACGCAATTCTCTATTTGCGAAAAACCCACATCATATAACTATGATTCGCATTAAATTATACATGTTCGCATGCATGTTTGAATGTTATTTTAGTGCATTTGAGGTAAAGGCGAAAATCAACGGGCAAGTGTAGCACCGCCTACGATGCCCGAGGCTTAGCTCAAGCATGTCGCCTAGAGCACTGGTCATGATGACCGTTCCACCGGTCATGACCTTGGCTGATAACTAGGCCATGTCATTTTAGGGTGCATTTGTTCCTGTTTGCTCCTTCGTTCGCCCATTTGATCGCTTGAACCCAATTGTTTTATTTTGATGTTGTTTCCAATGCAGGTTTCAATATTGCTTATGGATTTTGATTTATGAATTTGAAAATACATTTTGAATTTGTTACATCATAGAATAGCTCGATGGGTTCATGGAAATTATACACAAGTTTTCTAACATAATTTCAGTCGGAATTTGAAAAAGCCGATTTCCAAATTAAAGTGTTTTATCCAACTCCCTTCTAGCAGAACTTATTTTTTATAATAAGTTTATAAGGATATTTTATTATTTATTATAATAATAATTTTTTTATATTAAGATAGGAAAATTACTCCTATTTATATTTATGAATAAATAGATTTTGCAAAGGGTTTCCAGTGTAATGCTTACTAAATAATGTCTAAATATATTTATACATGTAAAAGTTTAAAAAATACCTTTTTCTGATTAAAATATTAGCTTGTAAAATGATATATAGTATTAAGAAGTTTTTCAAAGTTAATACTTTTACAAAATTACACGACAACGATCGAATGAGGAATTGATTTAAACAAATTAATAAAACATGTGGCATGGAACGCTTGCGTTTATTTTTTCGATCAATTCTTGGACTTGTTCAATTAAGCCACTAAAACACACGTGTGGATTTTACTAACCTATCAATTCTTGAACTTGTTCAATTAAGCCATTAATATACAAAAATGGAGTTTACTAACCTATCGTAACCGTTTAAATAAATCAATGTGGTAAGGGACATATGTTTTTTATTTATTCGATTACTATTCGGAGATATATGACACTTATCGACAAGTTTATGACTCGCCTTCAGTGTTTATAATATCTTGGAGATTATTGGTCTCGTGCCTATCATGATATTTATAGCACTTGTTCCTATCTTGATGTTTATATTTTCATATTTATTTCATAGATTATGGGACTTGTTCCTATCTTGATGTTTATAGGTCTTGTACCTGTCTTGATGGATATAAATTTATACGCTTATCTTGGAGTTATGTGCATGTAGCTGAATTAATTCACCAATGTTGGAGTTTGGCTCCTTTCCCCTTTTTATGAGATTTCTGGATTTCTATTTGTAAGATTTCTAGATTTGATGTTGTTTGACTTATCACCAAATCATTTTAGGGATTTTTGCTTTTAATAAGTTATGATATATTTTAATATTTGGTGATATGAAGTTATTAATGCATGTTTGATGTTTGTCGATATATTATTATATTTGAGATCTAGTTCACTTTATCCATCATTTATCTTGCTAACACATTCATTGTAGTCTTGACTGACCAATTTATTATTTTATAATAGTTGGATCAGACCGATATATATTAGGTGCTCCAGTTTGATAGTTCTAGAGAGGATTCACTCTAGTTATTTAGTTATCATTCATTTTACCTTCATCTTGTAGATGTACACGTATTCATGTAGTATTTTATCTTATATGGAGTTTAGAATCTTTTATGTACATATTCATTCATGAGATGCGGTAATGATGTATAATATGGACAGTTTTGACCATAATCTTATATTTAATATTACGTATCTATTCAATTTGATCACCTTGTACCTATTTGTATTCCACTGTATATATATTCTATGATTTGTGATTCTGTGATTTTTATTTATTTACTTGTTCTCGATTGTTATTATAGCCATTATAGTTTTGTTTTAAGCCTAGATTGTATACGTTGATTCCACTTGAGATAGAAAAATATATAGCACATTGATCGACGTATCAATTTTCGCTTAAAGAAAAATTCATGGATGGCCGCTCCTAACCTGCCTTATTCTCTGCTCTAGCAGATAGTTTACTCAGTAATACCCTTTGTTAGTGTAGGCCTCGGGATAGGGCATCACACAAATGGGGCATCCACTAGGGTTTGTCACAATCAAAGGTTGGATAGCTATTTCGATTTTCAATCCCAATCTATCTACTAGATCACTAGATATGAAGGAATGTGAAGCTTTGATATCGAATACATCATGTATGGGAACACCATAAATGGATAGCATGTCTTGAATGACAATGCTCCTCCCCTTCTCTTTCATCGAGGAAGCAGTCAAGGAAGTCGAACGTCTGAAGCATATGCCTTTACAACCTGCTTGTGTTATGCTAGCTCTGGACAAATTTTCTATATATAACCAAACTTGCCACGGTTGTAACACTTCTTCTTCCTATGGCATTTGCTATTTGCGATTGGATGACCTTTTTTTCCACAGCCAAAACAAATGGGCTCCTATTTACCCTTCTTTTGAGCATTCTTTCCCTGAGACTACTTCCCTTTTCCATTCAATTTCTTCTTGCCACCACGCCCTGTTGTGGTTTGGCTCATCCTTAACAGCAACAGCTGATTTCTACTTGGGGTATGAACTCTCCTGGTGAAGACCTTTCTCGACAAGTCTCTCAAATGGCTTATCGATATGACTCAGTAAATCATCGATAAGCCTCACTCTTCCTCAATTGAGTGTCGATGAAAGACATCCCACTCTTTGACAAGGCATCAAACTTAGTAATATACTCAGAGATAGACATATCTCCCAACTTTAGATCAGCAAATTTCATAAATAGCCTCTACTTTTGGGCAGCCAGAACAAACTTCTCCTCAAACCTAGACTTGAACTAGTCCCAAGTAAGCGGATCCTCGGGCATAGTAAAAGTAATGGCATTCTATCGGTTCATGACCCACCCTTGAAGCTGTCTACAGGCCAGCTTCATTTTCATGGCATCATTTGTTGGTTTAGCGGAAGATGGTTCTTAGGGATAATTTAACACAAAGGTAGGTGAATAGAATTTTATAATTTTGCAAATCCTTTTGAATGCATTTAGGATTATAGTTTAAACAATGCAATTAACAATCATAGATTCAAATACAGATAAATATAAATGCAGTAAAAGTAAAAATCAAAGAACACAACACGATTTTATACTGGTTCGGAATTACCTTACATCTAGTCCTGCACAATTCCTTGTACAAATTTATTTTCAAATAGCAATGCAATTACAATCCCAATTTCACGGCAACAAGATACCCTCCAGAATTTCTGACCTGTGGGTAGAGTTATTTAATTTACATGGGCCACAAATATACCTGCCAGATTTTCGAGCTACAAAGCACACCAAATTGATTTACAAAGGCTACAATCACACCCATAAGTATAACGACATGATTTTATAGAGCTCTACAGACTCAGATCTTTGTAACGACCCGTATTTTACGTGTCGATTAAATCGTAAAAAAAAAAAGTTTCATTAAGTCGATGTGTAGTGCTTAAGTCGTGAGAGAGCTTAAGTCGTGACCGACTTAGTGCTTAGGAGGATAGCTAGTATGAGCGACTCATAGAATAGACCGACCTAAAGAGATTGTGACTTATGTATGTTGAGCGAGTTATGGGTTGGTATTAGGTCGTAGGCGACTTATAGAATTAGCGACCTATAGGATGGGAGCGACCTAAGGTAGATATCCAACCTATAGGAATGAGTGACTTAGGGTTAACGACCTAACAGTTAGCCGAGTTAACATGATAAGTGATAGGTCGTATACGAGTCAAGGTGATAGAGCGACCTATGGAAGTAACTACCTAAGAGTTACGAGTTATGGTTTCTGACCGACCTAAGTATCGACCGAGTTAAGGTGAAGAGACCCAGTAGTTAGCCTACCTAAGAGTTAGACGACCTATAAGAAAGGACCGACTTAAGAGTGTTTACGACCTATGGGAGTTAGGTCGTGAACGAGTTATTGTGGTTGGCCGACCTATAGGGTTTAGCGACTTATTGAATGAGCGACCTGGGGATGCCAGTCTTGTTAGTTAGGTCGGCAGGGTTTTAGGTCGTGAGAGTTTAGGTCTGCACAGGCTAAGTCGTTAGCGACTTAGTGATGAGTCGTAGCTCGTGTTGTTCGTTAGATCGATAGGTTGGGCCGCTTGTTGTTAGGTCGTGTGAGTGGTTAGGTCGAGTGATTACACCGGTTAGGTCGGGGAGGTGGCTAGATCGTTAGGTCGTGGGGTAGATAGGTCGGCAACGACCCAGGTTAGGTCGGGAGAAGATTTTAGGTCGGCAGCGACCTAAGACCGAGCGAGTTAATTCCGAGCGAACGACCTAAGGGTGATTTCAGCCTATAAATAGAGGGGTTTGGCTCACTTTTTGGCACCGGTTTTTGAAGCGACGAAGTGCTGCCATTTTGAGAGCTCGACAACAACAGTTCTTCACTTCTTTTCTCTACTCTAATCTAGTGTTAACATCCATCCAAGATCGAAGATCAAGATCAAAGATTGAAGAGCCAAAGTTGAAGATCTTCATCCGACAAAGCTAGATTTCACCATTTCAAGCGAGATTTCGACGAATCGAGCTTGAATCCTTGCTGTCCAGATCTTTAGTTGATAGTTGTTGAAGTGTCTGGGTGATTCGATGAGTGGTAGTTATCTCTCACGCGGACCCAAAGGAGTATATTGGATTGGTGGCTTGTTTGAGTATTAAAGTTAGAGATTTCATGCATTTTTCTTAGTTCCAAGACTAGATTCATTATTTTTGAAGATGTTTGCCTATGCAAGTTCAATTAACAAGTTATAGAGACAAAACCCATGTTTCATATTTGATAGATCTATGCTAAAATCCATGATTTCATATATGTTAGACTTATGCTCATTTATTTACGAAATTGCCATTATAGTTGATATTGATTGATTAGATCTTGTTTGAATGCTTGATTGTTTGGATTATGATTGATTTGATTGTCTCGAGTTAGCTTGTAGTTGATTTGGGACAAGATGGTCGAAGATGATTCAAAAGCTAAGTGGAAAGGCTCTTGAATGGTGAAAGCTGCTGTGGCATATGAAGCGGATGATGAAGCTCATATGGATGGGTTCGAGGACTTTGCTGTAGTTAGAGGAAGCGAAGTATGATGACGAAATGGACTTTGCCATGATATGTTGAGGCGAAGTATGATGATGAGATGGACTTTGCTAAGATGCGTTGGAGCAAAACATGATGTGGAAGCCTTGGTTTAATCCAGACGGGATCATCCCAAGCATGTTGATTACTCGATGATGCGGTTCGAGTTGGTGGATAATGGTGGGCTCGAGAGGTGCTTGAGCTATAATGGGAATAGTCGTCGAGGAGGATGACTAGAAGGCTGAGATCTTATCGTTATTGAAGGTTCTAGCAAGCTCAAAGCAAGAGTACGTTGGGTAGATCCGTTATACCCAGGCGCGGGTCATGATGACGTGCTAGTACTCTGGGTAGATTCGTTATACCTAGGCACGGGTCACGATGACGTGCGGAGTTATGTCTACAACCGGGGTTGCCATTATCCCTTGACGGATGGTTGAAAGATGAGTTGGTCATTCAATTAACGATAAAACCAAGGCAATGATAACAGTGATAGCCACGGTCATGGATGTTTGGTTGTATCATCATTCGGTGTCAAGAGCGATGTTTTCTGGGTGCTTATCTGATCTTGGTTTAGGCCTTGGGGGTTTGTATTTGGAAAACATCGACCTTGACTCGAGTGATTATTGCTTTACTTTAATTATCTGCTTTGCTATGCTTGCTTCTCCTTAGTGTGTGTCTGGGGGCTATCACTGTAGAAAGAGGTGGAGTGGGATGATTTGGGTTCCTATTCATTTTATCCTTTATGTTCCTTTGGTATGTTTGATAGTTGATTTACTGCTCACTAAGACTGTTGTCTGACTCAAGGTTTTATGTCTCCTCTTATTACCTTGGGCTGTTCATCCATGTTTGGGATGGGCAGACTAGGTGACAGGTGGCAGGTGCTGATCTTAGTGGCTCACGCTGATGATGACGAAGACGAGCAGGAGGCTTTACATATTATTTTCATATTCTATGTACTGGATATTCCGCTGATTGTTGATTACTCTGAGTGCTATGTAGTGAGGCTTCTTGTATTCATGACTCGGACCATGTATAAAGCTATTATGATTAGATGATGATATTCTGTTCTATGGGAGCTTCACTATATTATATTTCTCTATTGTATTTTATCCATGCGCTGTGAGTTTTACGATAGAGTCTGCGATGTTTATTTTACCCTTGACTATCGTCCATGGCTGCCTGGCACACTTTCAGCGCACCATTCCCTTGTTTCCGTGCGGGAGTCATGGGCGGTCGTCACATTTGGTATCAGAGCTTTGGTTAATCGATTTTAGCCAACGCTCGTTAACGTAACTACGTAAGAGAGACGTAATTGTATTTTGATGGATGATTACTATATATAATATATAGTAGTTTAGATGGATTTGAACTCCTTATGTAGTTGTTCCTCAAGGTGTTCTAATCAGTCCTTTTTATAGATACTAAGGATGAGTCGAAGAGGGAGACCAGTTGCAAGGGAAGGCCGTGCCGCTGAAGGAGTTGCTGATTATGGAGCTATGTTTGAAGCCATGATGACTTCTATCATGAGAAGGATACCAGCTCCAGGGCCATCTGTAGATCTTGGAGTTCAAGTTCAAGCTCCAAGACCGGTAGATTTTGCTAAGTTGTGTAAGGATTATACTGCTCTTGGAGGGAAGGCTTTCTTAGGGACAGAGTCAACCATTGAAGTCCAAAGATGGATAGATGCTTGTAGAAGGATCTTTGGTGACTTGGGAATTGAGGATGCAACTAAAAGAAAGCTTGCATCAAGACAGCTTCAAGGGAGAGCTTCTGATTGGTGGAACTCTATCACCATTGATACTCCAGAGGAAGAAATTACTTGGGAGCAATTCCAAGCTAGATTTGAAGCTAAGTTCATTTCTACGGCTCAGAAGTCTGTCTTGTTTAAGAAGTTTGTGGAGCTCAAGCAAGGTGGAAGATCAGTTCTTGAGTATGTTTCTGAGTTTGAAGCTTTGTCCAAGTATGCTCGGTCTTATATTGAATCTTCTTATCAGAAGAATGAGAAGTTTGTGACAGGCTTGGACAGTTATCTTGGAAGACAGTTGGTGGATCATCTGGACGATCCATTTGAGAAGCTGGTGGAGAAAGCTCTCAGGCACGAGAGTTTGTTTCCTAAGGAAGTATCTGTTGTTGCTGTAACCAAGGAGGAGTCCAAACCACAGCAGGGTGGAAACAAGAAGAGGAAGCAGCAACGGCAGAAGGGTATGGATGGTCAGAAGAAGCTGAAGGGGGAAAAGACCTGCTATAATTGTCGGCAGAAGGGCCATCTCTCCAAGGATTGCAAGAATCCGAAGGTGTTGTTGAAGTGCTACAACTGTGATAAGCTGGGGCACATTAAGAAGAACTGTCCGGAACCGATAAAGGACAGGCAGGTTGTGCAAGCTTATGCTTTGGGGGCTGTCCCGTCATCTTCGAAAGCTCCTACTGCTGAAGAGAAGGGGAAGAGTGTGGTGGTTCAAGGTACTCTTTCCATTTGTGGTGTTCCAGTTAGAGTGTTATTTGATACTGGAGCGTCTCATTCTTTTGTTTGTAATGAGTTGGTAGACCGGTTGGGTTTGGAACCGGATATTGTTGATAGACCATTGGTAGTGACTAATCCAGTTGGGGGTTCGTCTTGTTTGTGTATGCTATGCCGTGGTCTAGTTATATCGAGTCATGATTGCTCTTTTGTTTGTGATTTCTTTGTTCTGAACTTTGCGGGGTTCGGAATTATTTTGGGTATGGACTGGCTTAGGAAGTATGCGGCGAGGATTGATTATGGGAGGCTTGAGGTGACAGTCGGGAATGTGGAAAGGCAAAAGGTTATGATACGATGTAAGCATGAGGAAGGCGTCTTCATGAGCTTCATGTATTCGCTGGTTGTTCCACGGGATGGACTGTCATCGGTGCCTATTGTGAATGGATTTGAGGATGTCTTTGACGAAGTCAAAGGGTTACCGCCGCATAGGGAGATCGAGTTTCGTATCGATCTAGTTGAGGGAGCCAGACCTGTTGTGATGCCTCTTAGGCGGATGGCGCCTAGGGAGCAGCTAGAGTTGAAGGTGCAAGTTGATGACCTTTTGCGGAAAGGATTTATTCGGCGTAGCATGTCCGAATGGGGTGCACCAGTTGTGTTCGCAACCAAAGCAGATGGATCGTTGAGGTTGTGTGTGGATTATCGTGAGCTGAATAAGGTGACTAAGAAGAACAAGTATCCATTGCCGAGAATAGATGACTTGTTTGATCAGCTTCACGAGGCTAAGGTGTTTTCTCAGATGGATTTGGCAACGGGATTTCACCAGTTAAGAGTGGCGAAGGATAGTGTGCCGAAGACTGCTTTCAGGACACCATCCGGTTTTTATGAGTGGCTGGTAATGCCATTTGGATTGACGAATGCACCAGCGTATTTTGTGGATCTTATGAATAGAGTGTTCAGAGATCAGTTGAACAAGTTCGTACTTGTGTTCGTGGATGATATTCTGATTTACTCCAAAACTGAAGAAGAGCACAAGACGCATTTGCGGATTGTTTTGGAAATCTTGCGGAAACATCAGCTGAAGGCTAAGTTTTCGAAGTGTCACTTCTGGAAGAGTGAAGTGAGATTCTTAGGCCATGTTATTTCTGAAAATGGAATAGCGGTTGATCCCGCTAAGGTGGCAGCGATCCAGGATTGGGTCAGACCTAAGAATGCAGCAGATGTGAGAAGTTTTCTTGGACTAGCAGGATATTATCGACGGTTTATCAAAGACTTTTCCAAGATAGCTGCACCATTGACAGGATTGACGAAGAAGAATCAGGTATTCAGTTGGGATGCTAAGTGTGTGCAAGCCTTTGGAATCCTGAAAGAGCAACTGACCAGTGCTCCTGTTTTGACTATTCCAAGTGGAAATGAGGAGATGGTGGTTTACACCGATGCATGTGGTACTGGACTTGGAGCAGTGCTGATGCAGAAAGATAGAGTTGTTGCGTATGCAAGTCGACAACTGAAGCCGCATGAAAGGAATTACCCGACTCATGATTTGGAATTAGCGGCGATTGTGTTTGCTCTGAAGATGTGGAGACATTATCTATTGGGAGTTCGATTCGAGTTGTTTACGGATCATAAGTCGTTGAAGTATCTTTTCTCCCAAAAGGATTTGAATCTTCGGCAGCAACGATGGCTAGAGTTTTTAGCATCATATGATTTTGGTATAGCTTATACTCCGGGAAAAGGTAACGCAGTAGCTGATGCGTTGAGTCGAAGACATGCAGGATTGGGAGCCATGTTTTCGGAATGGAAGAGTCTCGAGTATTTAGCTAGATTTGACTTCAGGCCCAGATGTGAATTAGAACCTGAAATGTTGGCAAACTTATCGATAAGGCCTACTCTAGTGGAAAGAATTGGCGAGGGGCAAAAGCGAGACGATAAGCTTGTCAATATTATCCGTGATTTGGAATCTGGGTTGGACCCGGAAAAGGATAAAAGATTCGAAGTCGATCGAGAGGGTTGGCTTCGTAAGCAAGGACGACTGGTTGTTCCCGATATCGATGAGTTGAGAGATGAAGTTTTGAAGGAAAGTCATCACTCGAAGTTGACAATTCATCCAGGAGGAAATAAGATGTATCGGGATATGAAGAGAACCTATTGCTGAGAAGGTATGAAGAAGGATGTTGGAAATTTTATTTCCAAGTGCATGAACTGCCAGATGGTTAAAGCAGAGCAGAAGAAGCCCAGTGGATTGCTTCAGCCATTAGAGGTTCCTACATGGAAGTGGGAGCAGATATCGATGGATTTTATCGATGGTCTACCTAGAACCAGAGCAGGGAATGAGGGGATTTGGGTCATAGTAGATCGTTTGACCAAGAGTGCAAGATTCATTCCTGTTCGATCGACTAGGACTGCATCGAAGTTGGCTGAATTGTATGTTAAGTGGATAGTTCGATTCCATGGTATTTCGAAGAGTATAGTGAGTGATCGAGAACCATTGTTCACTAGTGGATTTTGGAAGAGCTTTCAGGAAGTTTTGGGAACTGAGTTGTGTTTGAATACAGCTTATCACCCTCAAACAGATGGTCAGACTGAGAGAGTGAATCGAGTTTTGGAAGATCTTCTCAGAGCTTGTGTTTTGGACTTCGGAGGATCATGGGAAGACCACCTTCATTTGGTTGAATTTGCGTATAATAACAGTTATCAGTCAAGTATTGGTATGGCACCATATGAAGCACTGTATGGAAGACCGTGTAACTCTCCGACATGTTGGTTGGAAACTGGAGAAAAGCTGATACTTGGGCCAGAGATGATTCGACAGACTTCGGATTGTATAGAGATCATTCGGCAACGAATGAAGGCAGCCCAAGATCGTTAGAAAAGTTATGCCGATAATCGTCGTAAGGATTTGGAATTCGACGTGGGTGATATGGTTTTTGTGAAGATTTCTCCATTGAAGAATGTTATTCGATTCGGGAAGAAAGGAAAGTTGACTCCGAGATTTGTTGGACCATTCCCGATTATCGAGCGAATTGGAAAGCTCGCTTATAGATTGGAGTTACCAGAAAAGATGGCGGGTGTGCACAATGTTTTTCATGTATCGTATCTACGGAAGTATGTGCACGACTCGAGTACAGTGGTTTCTGCTGATAGCTGTGAAGATTTGGAGGTTGATCCATTTGTTAGAAGACCTCGTAAGCCGCATCGTATTGTTGAAACCGACACGAAACAGCTTAGGAGGAAGACGATTACGTTGCTCAAGGTACAATGGAGTGATGATGTTAACGACTGTACATGGGAGGAGGAAGAGAGGATGAAGGCAGCTCATCCTGAACTCTTCGAGGTATGGCCCTAAGGTGTCGTGACATCTCATGAATTTGTAGCTTGTTCTAATCATAGAATTCTGCATGCTAGGCTAGAAATTGGATGCATGGTTTGTTGATTGCTATGGATGTTAGGCATGCGGAATAATTTTGGTTGCTCTTGTTTGCTTGGAATTTCGAGGGAGAAATTCCTAAGGGGGAGAGAATGTAACGACCCGTATTTTACGTGTCGATTAAATCGTAAAAAAAAAAGTTGCATTAAGTCGATGTGTAGTGCTTAAGTCGTGAGAGAGTTTAAGTCGTGACCGACTTAGTGCTTAGGAGGATAGCTAGTATGAGCGACTCATAGAATAGACCGACCTAAAGAGATTGTGACTTATGTATGTTGAGCGAGTTATGGGTTGGTATTAGGTCGTAGGCGACTTATAGAATTAGCGACCTATAGGATGGGAGCGACCTAAGGTAGATATCCAACCTATAGGAATGAGTGACTTAGGGTTAACGACCTAACAGTTAGCCGAGTTAACATGATAAGTGATAGGTCGTATACGAGTCAAGGTGATAGAGCGACCTATGGAAGTAACGACCTAAGAGTTACGAGTTATGGTTTCTGACCGACCTAAGTATCGACCGAGTTAAGGTGAAGAGACCCAGTAGTTAGCCTACCTAAGAGTTAGACGACCTATAAGAATGGACCGACTTAAGAGTGTTTACGACCTATGGGAGTTAGGTCGTGAACGAGTTATTGTGGTTGGCCGACCTATAGGGTTTAGCGACTTATTGAATGAGCGACCTGAGGAAGCCAGTCTTGTTAGTTAGGTCGGCAGGGTTTTAGGTCGTGAGAGTTTAGGTCTGCATAGGCTAAGTCGTTAGCGACTTAGTGATGAGTCGTAGCTCGTGTTGTTCGTTAGATCGATAGGTTGGGCCGCTTGTTGTTAGGTCGTGTGAGTGGTTAGGTCGAGTGATTACACCGGTTAGGTCGGGGAGGTGGCTAGATCGTTAGGTCGTGGGGTAGATAGGTCGGCAACGACCCAGGTTAGGTCGGGAGAAGATTTTAGGTCGGCAGCGACCTAAGACCGAGCGAGTTAATTCCGAGCGAACGACCTAAGGGTGATTTCAGCCTATAAATAGAGGGGTTTGGCTCACTTTTTGGCACCGGTTTTTGAAGCGACGAAGTGCTGCCATTTTGAGAGCTCGACTACAACAGTTCTTCACTTCTTTTCTCTACTCTAATCTAGTGTTAACATCCATCCAAGATCGAAGATCAAGATCGAAGATTGAAGAGCCAAAGTTGAAGATCTTCATCCGACAAAGCTAGATTTCACCATTTCAAGCGAGATTTCGACGAATCGAGCTTGAATCCTTGATGTCCAGATCTTTAGTTGATAGTTGTTGAAGTGTCTGGGTGATTCGGTGAGTGGTAGTTATCTCTCACGCGGACCCAAAGGAGTATATTGGATTGGTGGCTTGTTTGAGTATTAAAGTTAGAGATTTCATGCATTTTTCTTAGTTCCAAGACTAGATTCATTATTTTTGAAGATGTTTGCCTATGCAAGTTCAATTAACAAGTTATAGAGACAAAACCCATGTTTCATATTTGATAGATCTATGCTAAAATCCATGATTTCATATATGTTAGACTTATGCTCATTTATTTACGAAATTGCCATTATAGTTGATATTGCTTGATTAGATCTTGTTTGAATGCTTGATTGTTTGGATGTATGATTGATTTGATTGTCTCGAGTTAGCTTGTAGTTGATTTGGGACAAGATGGTCGAAGATGATTCAAAAGCTAAGTGGAAAGGCTCTTGAATGGTGAAAGCTGCTGTGGCATATGAAGCGGATGATGAAGCTCATATGGATGGGTTCGAGGACTTTGCTATAGTTAGAGGAAGCGAAGTATGATGACGAAATGGACTTTGCCATGATATGTTGAGGCGAAGTATGATGATGAGATGGACTTTGCTAAGATGCGTTGGAGCAAAGCATGATGTGGAAGCCTTGGTTTAATCCAGACGGGATCATCGCAAGCATGTTGATTACTCGATGATGCGGTTCGAGTTGGTGGATAATGGTGGGCTCGAGAGGTGCTTGAGCTATAATGGGAATAGTCGTCGAGGAGGATGACTAGAAGGCTGAGATCTTATCGTTATTGAAGGTTCTAGCAAGCTCAAAGCAAGAGTACGTTGGGTAGATCCGTTATACCCAGGCGCGGGTCATGATGACGTGCTAGTACTCTGGGTAGATTCGTTATACCTAGGCACGGGTCACGATGACGTGCGGAGTTATGTCTAGAACCGGGGTTGCCATTAGCCCTTGACGGATGGTTGAAAGATGAGTTGGTCATTCAATTAACGATAAAATCAAGGCAATGATAACAGTGATAGACAGGGTCATGGATGTTTGGTTGTATCATCATTCGGTGTCAAGAGCGGTGTTTTCTGGGTGCTTTTCTGATCTTGGTTTAGGCCTTGGGGGTTTGTATTTGGAAAACATCGACCTTGACTCGAGTGATTATTGCTTTACTTTAATTATCTGCTTTGCTATGCTTGCTTCTCCTTAGTGTGTGTCTGGGGGCTATCACTGTAGAAAGAGGTGGAGTGGGATGATTTGGGTTCCTATTCCTTTTATCCTTTATGTTCCTTTGGTATGTTTGATAGTTGATTTACTGCTCACTAAGACTGCTGTCTGACTCAAGGTTTTATGTCTCCTCTTATTACCTTGGGCTGTTCATCCATGTTTGGGATGGGCAGACTAGGTGACAGGTGGCAGGTGCTGATCTTAGTGGCTCACGCTGATGATGACGAAGACGAGCAGGAGGCTTTACATATTATTTTCATATTCTATGTACTGGATATTCCGCTGATTGTTGATTACTCTGAGTGCTATGTAGTGAGGCTTCTTGTATTCATGACTCAGACCATGTATAAAGCTATTATGATTAGATGATGATATTCTGTTCTATGGGACCTTCACTATATTATATTTCTCTATTGTATTTTATCCATGCGCTGTGAGTTTTACGATAGAGTCTGCGATGTTTATTTTACCCTTGACTATCGTCCATGGCTGCCTGGCACACTTTTAGCGCACCATTCCCTTGTTTCCGTGCGGGAGTCATGGGCGGTCGTCACATTGACCTTGAATACAAAGGATCTTATAACCACTTGAATAACACTTTGATCTTGTTTGAGTGAGAGTGATTAGGGTGTAATCGATGGAGAATCAAATCAACGGATTTTGAATTTGATTTCGATTGATTTTGAGAACATTTTAAGTAGATTTTCTTTAAGAATTCAAGAGAGTGAAAGAGGAGAGAAAATATGGGAAATACTTAACAAAAAATCATTGGTTTAACCCTTATTTGTATAGTAGCAACAGTCATGTCCATTTGCGAAGAGATATGGTGAAAAGAAACTTCCATTCAAATTTTAAGTTTCGAAAATTATGGCCACTATATCAATATATTGGAATTGGATATGTCAACATATCACTTAATCCAAAAAATGGATCAACACCCTGACATGATTGTGAAAGCACCAGCCATGTTTGATGGGAAAAATAAAGTAGAGCAAACACTCTTCAAATTGCAGAAAAGACAAAATAAAGTAGCGAAACACAAGATTTTTATAATGGTCCGGGTGTTAATGAAGCCTACATCCACTATATATATTTTATTGGTAGGTTGACAGTTGATTACAAATACAAGCTATTTGCAATTTTAATAATTGAATGGGTAAAGATCAAACCACCATTGATGGAGACAAAAGGAAGGATCTTAATTGTCCCATGGTTGCCATTATGAGGAGGAAGAAGGTTGAAGAATCCTAGTAGCAGGGTTTTCCCAGTTATCAGAACAGCCGACTGCCTTCCTGTTGAAGATAAGATGGTATTTATAGGATTTTGATAGCACTTGGATCGTAACTAGAGTACCAAAAGCCAATAGTTATCCATATGAGGAGGCATGTAAAATTTAGGATGATTTGGAGCTAACTTTTTAGATCGATGCCGATCCAATTGGATCGGATCGGCATCGATACAAAATGTTGTTATTGGCTTCCTTCTTTGCATATGAGGTTCCCTATGTGATTACATAGCTTGTTAGCTTACTTTGTTGATGGTTAACCTGTAAATTAGATTGAACTATAATCCGAATCAAATAAGTCTTGATTTCTTCAACTCGAATGCTCGGAATGTTATCAAACTTGATATATAATTTACGAGAGATATAGGAATATAACACATGTGGATTGGAGGATCCATATGTCAATAATTTGGATCAGTACCATGTCAATAATTTGGATCAGTACTGATCCAATTGGGTCGGATTGGTGCCGATCCAAATACTTTACATATTTTGGTCCAAACTTTTGGGGTTTCTTTGTCATGCACTTCGAGGTCTTATGGCCAAGTTTCGAGTCATTCTGGCTCAGATTGAATGTTCTAACTCCTTCTAAATTATGCTGAGTTAAAAACTCGGTTAACATTTCCCCTTAGAGCATGCTTTCATTAGAAACAAGGTGTACTCTGGAATTACTCATCTTCTGGTTTCTGTTGCATGGAGCTTTATTGGTCGCAGCTAGCTTCCTTAAGTAGCTGCGTATGACATCCAGGCTAACCATCCAGTTCATAGTGGAAATCTCCATTAGACGTAATTGTAGAGTGATCTTGACTTAATAACCTCTAGAATGTATAAGAACATCGAGTTGGGAAATCAAGGAAAGTTTGAGGTTATTTGGGGGAAATAAATTGCGATCTAGATGCATAGGAAAAATTTTCCACCCTTTCCTTTTTTATTCAAATGGGATCGGATCTCCATTCTCCTCTTTCACATTTCAAGCCGTGCCAATCCATAGGATACCGAAACTTCATCGATCCAAATTCTACCATCATCCGAGCGCCCCCATCACTGATCCAAATTCATCCATCACTTGCTTCCATGATTTTGCCTGCTTTGAGGCAATGTAGATCCGAAGCGCACTAGTTCGAGCCATCTTGAATTGAAGACTTCAATGCCTTTCCTAGTTTCGAAGGTGGGTGAAATGGATTTTGGCGTGATATTAGATCATTAATCAATGGTGAGGTTATTTTGATGATGGATGTAGTGGAAAATTGGAACTGATTGTGATTTTGTGGAAAAATAAAGAAATCGAGTCTGAAGTTCTTCACGGAATGAAGACAGGGTTTCGCCTCGGTGCTCGATATGTTTCGCTATCTTCATCCATAGAATCAGAGTTATCTTGTACCAACTTTCACAGTCGATTCTGGCATCACATCTTGCAGATTGCGTATTGATTTTGATTTTTCTCGAAGTTGATAAAAACATAGGATAGCATCCTACATGTAGCTTAGGTTGTTATCACTTTCCAGGAAACTAAAATCGACTTATGCTGATAATTTTCTTCCTATTCAGATTCATTGATATATAGTTGCTCGTATTGGATTGGTCATGTCATTGCATAGTCGATGTACTGGGAATAGGAAGAGCTTTCCGTGTCGCTTTGGATAGTGGATCCGTTATCGATCATCGATCGATAATGGATAAATATAGAAGAAAAGACATTAATAGCTGATATGGATCGTTCTTTCTTGTGTGAATGACCCATCTTCATGGAATGGTCTATTAACTGAGCTCAGGATGCCGAGCTCATCACATAGTTTGCACATCACACACACTCACGGTTAATATTTAGAGTCTGATCAGTGATTAATACACGTCAATTGCCTTTCGAACTCCAAGTATCAACCAGGTTAAGTGCTTATAGTTTATGGATTTGGCACGTCTGACCATTTTGAATACAAGCTTGCTTATATAGGATGGCACGCAAACCCCCCCAATGCAAGTCAGTTGATGGAAGCTCACCCATTTCTGAAGCGAGTCTTCGTCGATCCTAACTAGACCTGCTACTTCCATGGCCTCGAGGTATATGGCCATCTGATCCCAGTTGGCACCATCATCGACCGCACTCCTCCTAACTTAGCATTTTCTCGATCCTCTAGAAAAAACCTCTTTGATCCCTTACACACAATGCGCTACGAAGAAATTCCTCATAGTATGGCATCTTGAAGGATGACGTACTTCTGCCTCAGAAGCGGAATTTGTTCATAGACACCTTCTGGATATGTGGCTTTCCATCGCTACATGTGTATGTATGGCATGTTGCCCCCATTTCAATCACTTTCCTATGCCGACTCTTCAGAACATGAGGTTGGATTCATTCTGAATCCTCCCGAATGGTTATGCTATGGTGACTTTCTTGTATATACTGTTCATGAGAATACTCAACCGCACCCTGTGCTTTGCCAAGCTACAATATCTCCTGCTATTTTAAAAGAAGGAGGCTAGCTCGTCAATCGTTTATATTGAGGCACAACGAAGCTGATAATTTATCTTCCTAGCAAGGTTCCCTCATTCAAAAATCAGTTCTTTCTTTCCAAGTGTCTAGTGGGATTCACCTGTTTATGGGCCATGGGGGTAAGTTTATTTCACTATGCATGGAATTTCTTTTAGCTGCTAAGAAATTCTTTGAAGGTCGTCGATGCTTTTACAGTTCTCCCAAATATTAACAAAGATCTAACGTTCGGTTCTATTCTCTGCTTCTTGAAAGCGGTCGATGCTAGAGAGCACACAATTAAGGTTCTGCTTATAGATGAAAATCTTTGCCGGTGCGGCCTCTTACATCCTGGGAGGTTTATTGGATTCATTAGTGCCCCTTCTCACTCTAAAATCTGGACGTGCTCAGTTTCCCCTTCTCATGATTCTTGTGAAGGTGAAGAAGATGGTGATAAAGAGGAAGAAAGCGACTCATCTGGTGGGCCAAAGAAAACTTCTAAAGAGGCCCATGTCCAAGTTAGGGTTGACAATCCGCCCAAGATGCCTTCGATCCAAGAGTAGAAGGAAGAAAAGTTTATTCATCGGACGGGAAAAGCTCTATTGATCAAGGGAAAGGAGGAAGGAAAGATCGGTAAGGGGATCCCTTTAATCCTAGAAGAAATAAATTGGGATACAGATGCCAACGAAGGCAATACCGATTTAGGTGACAAGGCCCCAGATCTGAGTCCCGATCATACTCCCTCACCTTCTTCGAAGGAATTTTTTAAAGAAACTCCTCCTAAGAAGAGCCCATTCCTAGCCCTATGTCAAAGGGCGCCGATCTTGACGTGGGAGATGTGAGCGACATTTTGTTAGATATGGACGTCCTAATAGTTGATTTCACTTCGAAAGGGTTGCCTTCACAGCTTATTCAAATCATTCCTATAGAAACGAATGTTCTGACGCTGGTTGGTGATCAATCTGGTTTGTGTACTCAGCTGGGGTCATTGAACTATAGCGCGCACACATCAATAGGATCACGCATTTCACTTTTATCCTCTTAGGATACTTTAATCCATCGAATTTTTTTTCTAAAATCGTTTTGTAATTTACTGCTAGGATCATGTCTCGTGGCTTCTACAGTGATCTTAACTATGTACTCGAATGTCCATGCTTGGAAAGTTATTCATCCAAATGCTACGCCTCCCATGAAACTAATGAAAAGAGAAGGAGCGCAAAAGATAAGGAGGAAGAATATGTCGAGCTGAGAAGTAATATAACATCCCCTATCTTGAGGCCCGAAGCTAAGTGCTATAGATGTTGCAGTCATCTATAGTATTAACTTCTGGTGACAACATATGGTAATGTTAATGGCATCTATAATATTAGAAGCACATGAATATTAAAAAAAATCAACATATATTTAAAACAACTTTTCTAGTTACATTTAGAATCAATATTTCATATTCAATTACATAAGCCCAAACGATTCCTAGGTTTTGGTCAAATATAATTATTACAAATTACTTCAAGAGTGACATATGAAGATTCCCTTTAGATAATCATAGTACTAAGTAGACATATCATCTTAATACATCATAGTGGAAATAAAACTAAATAGCTCCTATATAGCTAGCATTGCTCCTGCACATCTTCAGAAGCTTATTTGTCCAACCTACTAAAACTTAAAAACATTTACTCTCAATCTACTCAAATTAAATTTTATGCACCAACAATTTAAAGGGAAACATAGAATTGAGTCAGACATAAAGACTGGTGTGAACAGTATATGCATCTCAGTCATCTGATACTAACTAACGCCGCTTAGTGGAATGGGTTTCCCCTCACAAATATCCCTTTATCTTTTGCAAATCAATAACATACAATCAAACTAGTTAAAGAAATAGTAGCGATATTATATATCCACGTAAATCATATAATCACTAACTGTCCCCAAAAATATAGTTTTGTTTGGCTATTTATTAACTATTCGCTGACTCAGGCTTACTAGACACAATCAATTATCTAACATCCGTTGGGCACACTATTGATCTATCTGACCTTTACTATCTTCTTCTAGGGTCATGTTAGCACCAGAATTGGTCACTAACACCTTTAGGAGATATTGTGTAGAGAAATTAATGAAGAAAGTAAAGTTAAACAGAGAACAGTACGTAAATTTAAATGCAGCAAAAATGAACACCAAATTTATAGTGGTTCGGCGTAATTGCCTACGTCCACTTTAAGGTAGATCTTTATGGCTTTTCTTGATAATCGATTACAGATACAATCTGTATATCAATTACTTAAATACAATTGCTAACCAAAAAAGATAAGTCTTCAATGAGGCTTGAATGCAACAGATTCTCCTCGGTGTTCTCATAAAAAGGTCCCTTTCACTGTACCCCTGCCTCTCTAGACGAAGATGGGTTGGACTTTCCTGGTGGGCCTGGTAGCGAAATATCTTGGCCCAAGAAGAGTGAGTTCTGTGTATCGATCCATAGATGCCGAACGGCAAAATGCCCAACGATATCTTCATGCCGAACGAAGTGATGTGCTGAGTGGAGAGTGTAGGCTAATCAATAACCAAAGCTGATCTAGATTGAATGAATGTCGAACACCTCTGGAAGCCGAACGATCTCGAATGCCGAACGAGGCGTGAATGCCGAACACCTTTGGATGCCGAACGAGGCATGAATGTCGAACACCCTTGGATGCCGAACAATCTCGAACGCCGAACGAGGCATGAATGTCGAACACCTTGGATGCCGAGCGGGCTCGAATTTCGAATGAACCATTTGTACCGAATGCTCGGGATGCCGAATGGTATGCAAATGCCGAGTGCCTAGTTTCATGGTCAAATCTCCAGGTAACACTTGCCCCCAAAGTGCATTATGTGGTCGAACATGGTGCGCTTTGAATCATGAGTTCTCCATGCTTCGCTTTGAGTCTTGGCTTAGTCTTCTTGCTAATGTTTTCTCTTCAATACCAGGTGAGGCGATGCATGTCGAATGACAAACAAATGCCGAACAGCATGGTCGAAGTCGAGCGCTCTGGATGCCGAACAATATAGCCGATGTTGAACGAATGAAGCGCTTTGACTGATTCTACTGGTCATCGTCTCTTCGACTTCCTTTCTTCCCCGATAAAACTCTACACTCCACTCCTTCTTCTCTCTTTACTTTTCCACCTCCGCTATTTTCCAAGAACACGTAACTTACCTCCCTTAAGTTTTATTCACCTCTCCGATATTCCCTTCCTACTTCAAATCCATCACGCCCTTCCTACAACTCCTTCCCAAGTTAAGTTTGAACAACTTCCAATCTTAAGCTCACAGACCTCCAAGCCCCTGCCGTTCTCTTCAGTAAGAACCTTTCGATCGCTTTCTCAAATCATGAAGTATAACATATAACTCGAAGGCGTAAATTCTTCATAGATTGTAGAAAATAGGAGGTGTGTGGATGAGGGAGACGAATTGAGGTTCGGAGGCGTCCTAGGGCTGGAAGTTAGTATGCTTTTAGGCGATTTCAAGATGGGTGGAATGGAGAAGAGAAAAGTGGAAGATGCATTGTTGTGGCTCAGCATGATCTTTTAATGCCAAGTGATCATAAGGGAGCATGGGAATGGAATTGGAGATAAGGCCTAGTGGTGTGGATCGACATGGCTATGGTTCGGTATGACTTGCCGAAGGACTCAGCCATGCCGGTCGGGAGAGATGGAGGAAAAGAGAAAAAATGATGTCAATGGAAGAATGCCGAGGGAAGTTGCTCGGCATAAGCAGGGTTTGGCACGATTTACCGTGTGTCGAACGGCGAATAAGAAGGGTTGGAAGATTGATACTTATGCCAATTGATACTTGAATTTAGGACGAACAGTATAATGGCCAATCGATATTCAGGCCGAACGACATTTAGGACAAACGACATTTAGGCCGAACGTCATTTAGGCCATGCGTTTTAAGTGTCGCTCGGCCTTGACCCTTGATGAGTCGATAACAACAGCCGAAATTGTTCCAACTTGAACATAACCCACGTCGAATTCACCTATTCACCTTGCCTAATCATATGACAAAAACAAGGACAAGGACCTAAGCGTACTAGCATATCGAGCTAATCTGGGCTGATAACTTCCTAGTTTCAATAATCACAATCCTGAGCTTAAATCAATAAAAATAGATAAAAGCTTTTAACATACGGTGCCAATAATCGAGTCCTAAATTAAAAACATTGCAAGGCTTGCTTTCGGAGACGGTCAGCGATGACGGTCTTCGAAGATGACAGTTCAAAGATCAACTTTATACCATTAACTCTTTGACTTATAATTTCTCAGCATTTATATTTGAATGATCGCACTAGTTCACACACCACACGGGAGGAATATCTATTCTGTTAAGTCTAACATCGATTACTTTTCAAGTATAGTTCAAACAGGTACTCTGTTAGATTCAATCTTTGTTAGCAATGTCTAGGAAATCTAGCTCTGCTACAATCGCAGACAGGCCTGGGCCATCCTCTCGACAAGAAGTCGCATATACTTCAAATCCTTCAACTTCCCCTGCTCATAACTTAGGTCCCGACGCTCTGGGGGCAGTAATTTTCTTGGACAACCTAGTTGATTCACAGGCCTTGAAGTAATGAAAGTACACTCCGTCAGATATGCTCTGTCCACGGAATCCCCTTTAACGACGTGCTAGTTCCAATGGGGCACGATCGTCCACACTTTCCCCCAGCTGGATACATAGCTTGTACTAAATTCATGTGCTGGGTTGGTAGTATGCCACCGTTCAACTCGTTTCTTCGAGACGTGCTGCAGTATATTTACATTGCCCCGTCGTAACTGCACCCGAACAGCCACGCATTCATCTACGGCACCTGTATCCTCTTCATGAGTGTCCTTTCCAGGCTTCCAACTCTGGGCGATATCAGATACATATATTGCATCAAGAAGCGGAGGGATAGCCCATCTTTCATGTTTCTCGATCCGCGTAACAAATTCAAATCTTAACTGGGGCATGGACCAAGTTCGCCCTGCATAGACAGGAATGGTTTTATGTGCGTTGTCATCCCGACTTTGCTAGGAGATGGGTGGAAGGAAGTAAGTCTTTTTCCTGGACTGACACTCATGTTTGGTCGAAGCTGTACCTTTTCTAACCCTTTTCCATCTTTTCAGGCATTAACCAACGTCCTGAGGGTCCTGGATACTCTGAAGACGTTGAGGCTATTCGAGCCATTCCCGCCGAAGAACGGGACATCAAAACTCTCATTATAAATGAGTCGCTTTCAAGGTTCGGGCAGTTGGCAGAAGGTCGCAGGTAAGCCTCCCTCAGGGCGTTACCATACCCATGCCTACCGCTGGCAAAGGGAAAAAGCAGGCCGAGTCTTCAATACGTAATTCCCTTGACACACTAGAAGAGGGGAAGATTACTGAAACCGAAATGACCGAAGTAAAAGGCAAAATTGTTAGTCCACCTCGGGATCTAATAGTTGAAGTCCACGACATTGAAACATCATCTTCCCCTTCGAAGAGGAAGAAGAAACTAACGTATAAGCTAAGGAAGGAGAAAGTGGGCGGAACTTCTAAGGCTACCCTTATTCCAACGAAGAAAGGAGCTTCCTCGCAGCACCTGGAAACTTCTCTAAAAGGTCTGTCGAACCTTACGATGCCTGATGATTTGCTCAACTATGGTTTCGACGATCCCAAGGCCCTTAAGCTCCAGTCGCACGCGAGTGGCGATGCCAACGCTCAAGCCCAAAGCGAGGGAGGACAAACTCCCATTAGTAAAGAAACTGGACTGTCGGGGGGAAACACTAGAACACACACAAACACACGCACTCCACTTTGCACTTGAACTTTCCATCACTACCATACTTTTTACTAACTCGTCGTTACTTAAATTCTACGCAGGTGACATGGGGCGCACACATGGACTTGACCGCTTTTGTGGTTCATCGATTTTCCATCAATCGGGATGGGACTCAGGTTCCGGAAGACGTCGAGATAGGGATGACGACGGCGATAGGGATTATCGTTCCCGAGATTCATCATCTCGGAAGAAATCTTATTATCAGCCCAAATACCATCATAATCCCCCTTCTCACTCGGGGCAAAGCAAAGATAGGCACGGCGATAAGGGGTCGCAATCAGATGTCCCTCACGATCAACACTCTGATTCTTCCACCACTCGACAGTCCCGAGACTCTCACAAGAGGACTGAACTTTCCAAGCCATCTCCTCCTGTTCCCGCAACAGATCCAACAATACCGGAGAGACTAAACGAGCTCAAGGCTAAATTCTCAAAAATCTATTTTGATGGCCTGAAATTTCTCCCTGCGATTCATCCTATTTTGGGACATGTCAAGCAGAGCGCTATCGCCTGCACCAACGATGTTTATGTTCAACACAACGCATTTGTTCATCTTGCTGAGAAAGTGTCAGAAGTCTCCATAGAGCGCCAGCATGAGATTGATCGCCTGAAGCTTGAGGCCATCCATGACAAAGACATTATCAAAGCTTAGGACGAAGAGTTTGCGTCTTACAAATCTCAGCTTGAGGCCGTCCAACAGAGCACCAAAGATACTGCCGAAGCCGTAACTCGTTTGGAATCAACCCACAAGAAAGAAATCGATGAGGCGGTCCAACGCTATGGGGCCTTAGCTTTGGAAAAAGACTCGGTGCAAAAAGAGAGGGATGCATTCTGCCTCCAAGTCAAAGAACTTGAGGAGCGACTTCGCAAAGAGCAAGAAGAGAAGACTGCTGCCCAAGAAGAGTCGCAACGGTATTGCGACGAGATCGTTGCTACGTGACTTCTAAAGGCGAACCTTGAGGATGAGCTTTCTAAGGTTGAGGCGCTAAAGAACGCCGCCCGTGAAGAGGGCAAAAAGATTACATCTATGGAGATCGACCCCCGTCTTGAGGCGGTTAAGGAAGAAGGTAGGGAAGAGGTCAAAAGAATGTTTGACCCACTTATTGCGGAATTCAGTGCCTGCGTTCTCATGCACCGGGATTTAACTTTTCTAGGCGAAGGCTATCTCGAATGTTTAGCCGAGGCGTGGGAGACATTAATATATATCGGGAAGGTTAAACTTAACACCGACAAGGTTGACGAGGACGCTCTGATAAAGTAATATCTTAAGGGGAACGAGCCTTTAGACCTGTCTGTGGCGAAATCACTTTATTGCAAAGGCTCCACCTCATCAAAAGGGAAAGATGCTATTACCGGTCCATCTGGGGTCGTGTCGCCAGCTCACGTTCCTACTCAGTCGGCTGATCGGCCAATACTCGATCCATTTGAGCAGCATATTGGTTACAACCCAGAGGACCCTGGCCTTGGCGTCCACATTCTGTCTCCCATTCCAGAGGATGAGACCCCTCGGACGGCTGAGAGTTTGCCAAAACCTGATAGATAACCCTTTACTTTAAGATTCTAAAAGTCGTCGTTCTTTGTGAAGGACTATTATATTCTAATACTTGTTTTTCATGATTTTGTGCAGGCCATTCTGATCCAGAGCCTGCTCCGAGAAGCGAGGTGGAGGAAAAAACAAGTGAGGCTACTCACGTAGGGGAGGCTCCTGGTCAAGATGCTCAGGTGATCGAAGTGCATGATGAGGACAATTCTGAGACTTCCTCTCCGATCGATGGGAGTTATGAAGTCGAGATTACGGGAGCTTCTGAACACACATCCGAACTGAGCATGAAGGAGTAGCTTGAGAAGGAGAAGAAAGAGACGGTTAAGATCAAAGTCGAGCCTCAAGTTGTGGACTTAAACGATCCCTTGAACAAGCCGTTGAAAATTATCCTTCCTGGTAGGTCCAGGCCAATGGAAGTTCCCCATACTTCTTCGATCGCTACATCTCCATCAAAGAGGATTACCCAGGGTAAACGCATAGGAGAGGAGTCGTCTGAGAAGAAAAAGGAGGGGAAGAAGTCGAAGTAATCATTATTCTCGTTCAACGAGAGTTAGTTTAAGCTATGTAATTATTTTTATCTATTTTCGTAGTCCTTGTAAATATACTATTGACACCAAATTTTGGAGGAGTTGTAGTAGAAACTCATTTTTGAATAAAGTTTAGTTTTTTGTCTTTCAAAAGACTCTTATCGTTTAGTTTTCTACGTGATTGTGATTAAAATCCAAGCAATAACATAGACTTCTCGGTTCATCTTCATATAGCTCGGAAATTCTTTGGGAGTTGTTCGTTTTTCATTCCGTGCTTCAAGCACTTAGAATATTTTTTAGTCCATATGTCGGGGGTTTGATAAATTCAAGTCATTTGTGTCTTAATTTGTACTCAGGGAATTTGGAGATTTGAATCGCTTATACTCCAATCCGTACATGGGGGACTTAGATACTCTAGTTTGCCCTCAGGGGACTTGGAGATTTGAGTCGTTTATACTCGAATCCGCACTCAGAGGACTTAGAGTACTCCAGTCCACACTTAGGGGACTTGGAGACATGAGTCACTTATACTCGAATCCGCACTCCGATGACTTAAAGTACTCCAGTCCGCACTCAGGGGACTTGGAGATTTGAGTCATTTATACTCGATCCGCACTCCGGGGACTTAGAATACTCCAGTCCACACTCAGGGGACTTAGAGATATGAGTCGCTTATACACGAATCCACACTTTGGGGACTTAGAGTACTCCAGTCCGCACTCAAAGGACTTGGAGATTTGAGTCGTTTATACTCGAATCCGCACTCTGGGGACTTAGAGTACTCCAATCCGCACTCCGGGGACTTGGAGTTTTGAGTCGTTTAAACTCGAATCCGCACTTCGGGGACTTATAGTACTCCAATCGCACTTAGGGGACTTGGAGATTTGAGTCGTTTATACTCGAATCGGCACTCCGGGGACATAGAGTACTCCCTTCCGCACTTAGGAGACTTGGAGTTTTGAGTCGTTTGTACTCGAATTCGCACTACGGGGACTTAGAGTACTCCAGTCCGCACTCCGCACTCCAAGGACTTAGAGTAATCCAGTCCGCACTCCAAGGACTTGGAGTTTTAAGTCATTCATACTCGAATCCACACTCCGGGTACTTAGAGTACTCCAGTCCACACTCTGGAGGCTTGGAGGTTTCGGCCATTTTTACGCGTTCGTACGTCAGATAGAGTAATGCATGTCTTAGTCATTTGTTACAGCGTTATCATACACAGAAACATGGACAATTCATGGAAAAAGAAATGGCTTCAAGCCTTCATTAATGCAAATAAGCTAAATTGTCTTTTTACAGGCCATAAACTAGGAATAACTACTTGTTGGAAATAAATGCAACTAAAATATGAAAGAAATGAACTAAGTGTAATAATGCCACAAATGTTCACTATTCCATGCTCGGAGGATCGTCACACCATCAACGGTCGCTAGCTTGAAAGTTCCTTCTCCAAGCTTCCGTTCAATGACGTATGGACCTTCCCATGCAAGGCTCATATGTGATGGAACTGGAAAACTCGTTTCAAAACGAGATCACCCACACCAAAGATTATCAATGGGACTTTTTCATTATAATATCGAGCGACTCGGTGCCTGTACGTGGCCGCTCTTAAATTAGCTTCTTCGCGCTTTTCAACAATGAAGTCCAATGATTCCAGCAAGAGACCTTGATTTGACTCAGGGTCATAATAAGTTACCTGATATGATGGAACTTCAAGTTCGATGGGTATGATAGCTTCCATGCCATATGCCAGTGCGATTGGAGTGTGGCCAGTCGTGGACTTGTGGGTGGTTCTGTAAGCCCAAAGCAATGTTGGATGCTCATCCACCCACTTGCCTCTAGCCTTTTCCAAACGTTTTTTCAATATGGATTTGATTATCTTGTTTATGGATTCCACTTGTCCATTAGCTTTGGGGTGAGCAACTGTTGCAAACTTTTTCCCAATACCATATTTTTAGAAAAATTCCTTGAACTCTTTGCTTTCACACTGAGTTCCGTTGTCTGTAAAGATGGTTCGTGGAAGGCCAAAACGGCATATAATATTTCGTACGGTGAAAGTAATGACCTTTTTGATGGTGATAGTGGCCAAAGGCTCTGCTTCTACCCACTTGGTAAAGTAATCGACCGCTACTATCGCGTATTTTGCACCACCTTTGGATAGGGGTAAGGAACCGACTATGTCGATCCCCCACATTGCAAATGGCCAGGGACTGACCATTCGTGTGAGTTTCGTCGGTAGAGCTCTTGGGATTTTTGCATATTTCTAACATTTGTCACATCTTCTCACGTAGTCTGCGGCATCCCGATTTACGGTTGTCCAATAGTATCAATAGCGGAGGATTTTCTTTGCCAACGTCTGCTCTTCGGTATGGTCGCCACATTCACCTTCATGGACTTCCTTCAGGACTCGCTTTATCTCATCATGGGCAATGCAACAGAGTAAGGGGCCGAGAATCCCCTTCGATACATTATCCCATATTGCACCACATAACGCGAAGCCTTACGAATGACCTGCCGTCTTTCGCTCCTTCTTTCGGGCACGGCCCCGTGTAACAAGTACTGCTTGAATGGGGTCATTCATGACTCCATTTCGATTTCTGTTTCCAAAATGAAATCTACTTCCATCATATTTATGCTCGGAACATGTAAGGTTTTAACGGAAAACAATCCCATCTGTTGCGCATCACCAGTGCTTGCGAATTTTGCCAATGAATCGTTTGCTCTGTTTTGCTCACGCGGAACATGTGAAATATCATAATACTCGAGATTCGCTAGAAGCTCCTGAACTCGGACCAAATATGGGGCAAGTCTCTGCCCCCTTGCTTGGTAGTCTCCCCTCACTTGGTACACCACCAGTTGCGAGTCGCAAAAGATTTCAAACATTCTTACTCCCAGTTCTTCGATGAGTCTTAAGCCGGCAATCAATGCTTCATACTCGGCTTTGTTATTCGTTGCTGTGAATTCGAGCTTCAGAGCATAGCAAAATAATCAGTTATCAGGAGTCACAAGAACTATGCCAACCCCCGAACAACGGTCGTTAGATGCCCCATCGGCGTACATCTTCCATTGAGCGGGAGGTATGACATTGCGGCCGTTTAATTCGTCTGTCATGGTGAATTCAGCGATGAAATCTGCTATCGCTTGTCCCTGTATGGCCTTTCACGGCAGGTAAGTAATATCGAACTGACTCAACTCGATAATCCATTTTAACATCCTTCTAGAAGTTTCCGGTCGTTGGAGTACCTGTCGTAAGGGTTAATCAGTATAAATACTGATTGAGTGTGCCTGAAAATATGGTCGAAGCTTGCATGATGCAATCACCAAGCAATAAGCTAATTTTTCGATCTTGGGATAGTTTTTTCTGCCCCCGTCAGACATTTACGAACATAGTAAACTGGCTTTTAAACTCGGTCCTCTTCACGAACCAAAGCCATACTGATAGCATGCTGGGATACTGCCAAGTACACATACAACATCTTGTGGTCTATTGGTTTCGATAGCATCGGAGGGCTCTCCAAATGCGTTACTAGAGCTCGGAATGCTACCTCGCAGTCGGATGTCCACTCGAAATTCCTTTTCCCTTCTTTATCACATCAAAGAAAGGAATGCACTTATCCGTGGCTCTGGATATTAATCGACTCAGCGCGGCCACCTTCCCGTTCAAGTTTTGTACTTGCTTTATAGTTCTGGGCACTTGTACGTCCCGAATAGCCTAAATCTTTTCCGGGTTGGCTTCAATTCCACAGGCATTCACAATGAAACACAAGAACTTCCCTGATGCAAAGCCAAAAGAGCACTTTAAGGGGTTGATCTTCATACCGTAATGCCTGAGTATATCAAACATTTCTACTAAATCTCGGATGTGGTCATTTGACTATCGTGACTTAATGAGCATGTCGTCCACGTAGACTTCCATCGTTCTACCAATCTAGTCTTTAAACATTTGATTCACCAGACGCTGATAAGTTGCTCCTGCGTTTTTCAATCCAAAAGGCATTACCACATAGCAATATAGCCCCACGTCTATGACAAAACTAGTGTGTTCTCGGTCTAGAATGTGCATCGGGATCTGATTGTATCCCAAATACGCGTCCATAAATGACTATAATTCGTGTCCGGCGGTAGAGTCGATGGGCTGGTCGATTCTAGGTAATGGGAAACTATCCTTCGGGCATGCTTTATTCAGATCGGAGTAATCAACACAAGTTCTCCACTTCCCATTTGCTTTTCTTACCAGCATAGGGTTAGATACCCATTCAAGGTAAAGGGCGTTGCGGATGAACCAATTGGCTTTGAGTTTGTCCACCTCCTCTTTGAGAGCAGCGGACCTCTCCGGTTCCATGCCTCTCATTTTCTGCTTCACAGGAATGTATTTTGGGTCAATGTTCTACATATGGCATGTAATGGCGGGTGAAACCCCGCACATATCAGAGTGTGTCCAAGCAAAAACGTCCAGTTTCGCCCGTACGAAATAAGTAAGATCCTCGGCCACTGAAGGGTCGAGTTGTGATCCAATCTTAAGAACTCGTGATGGGTCATCCCAGCTGACAGGAATGTCGATCGTCATCTCAGCCGGTGCTGCATTTGTTTCCCTGGATTCCTCATCATCATCTCAGTCTCTAAGGATCCGAGAATGTCGCCCGAGCCAGGGCTCGGGCATTACTTTTCAATCATCAGTTTTGAGGATGCGGACGGACCTATCCGCAATCTTTCCCTTTTCTCTTCGCTGAGCTTCTCTCAGATCCGCACATAACATGCGCGACCGGTCGCCTGATCGCCATGTACTACACTGAATCCTTTGTCTGTCGGAAATTTTAATGTCAAACACCATGGGGCCAGAGCGGCCCTAAAATCTGCCAGGGCTGGACGACCCAGAAATATATTGTACGGAGCGTTAACATCCATCACTATAAATGGTAGGAATCGCACTCTCCTACGCTCACCTTCCCCCAGTTCAACAGGTAACACAATATACCCAGTCGCAGCACCGTTAAAGCCTTGGATACATGCTTTGCATGGTTTCAAATTTTTGTCTCCATCTTCATTTGGTCATAAGCTTTCTTGAAGATGATGTTGAAAAAACTTCCACAGTCAATCAAAATTCTTTTTACGTAAGCTGGCCCGACCGTTGCAGATATAATCATCGGGTCAATAGTTGGAGCCTCCACCTTGTCTGCATCTCGACTCCTAAACACTATATCGTCTGTCATCATGTGTTGTTTTGAGGGGGTTCCATCTTCCACATTCCAACAACATTCATAATTTGCATGCCTTAGGGAGGTAGCATATCATTCCATCTCCTGCCAATTCTTGTCTGCAGGATGAGGTCCTCAGACTATAGTATTTATGATCAACCTACATACAGTCTGGGTAGGTTCCTCTAGGCGGCGTGGAGCCGGTCCGCGTCCGGGGTCTGTCGTTCCTTGCCTATCCTCTGATGGGTTCTTAATAAACTCCTGCAGCTTTTTCTGCTTGATCAACCTTTCTATGGCGTCATGGAGGTGTCCACACTCCTTAGTATTGTGCCCATGGGTCTCATGGAAGCGATAGTACTTCCCTGTCAGTTTTTGTTCTTCAGTGGACTCCTTTGGGCATGGCTTTCTGTATTCAAAGGTGTTACAGGTAGATAGATAAATGTTTTCAAGAGAAGTATTCAAGTGAGAGTATTCATTATAGGTCGGAATCCCTGGCTTCCATTTCCCTGCTTTTTTTTTTTCTTTCCGGGATTTCCACCTCCGGATCCTTTAGACTGTCCAGGCTTGTTCTAGACGTTGACTTGAACTTTTCCCGAATTATCGCCGGACTGCTTCACGGCAATATTACTTCTCACACTTTCCTGAACAGGCCATGGTGCTTTGTCTCGTCTTGTCCATCGAGCTTCCTCCCTTCGTATGAACTGGTGAGCTTTGGAATAGAATCGTTCCAACTTAGTTGGGGGCTTTCCCTCCAACCAATCTCCAAACTCCGAGTCTGGATCTACACCTCGCATTACCGCCATCAAAATTGCGTGGTCTTTAGGATTGCTAACTTCAGTGGAGGCAACATGAAACCTCTGTAGGTATGCTTTCAAAGACTCTCCCAGAGCCTGGATGACGCTTGATAAAGACATTATGTCCTTTGGACGAGTAGCATGTATCCTGAATTGTTCAACAAATTTCATCATTGACTCGTCGAAGCTTGATATAAATCGCAGAGGAAGCCGAGTAAACCACATAGTGGCGATTCCGGACAGAGTGATTGGGAAGCACCTAGACTTAGTCGCGTCATTCGCCCTTGCCGAGTCCATCATCCATTCATACCTCATCATGTGTTGCCTAGGGTCAGTCTTCCCTTCGTAAGCTGGGATAGTCAGCATATTGAATTTCTTAGGGTACTTAGCCTGTAGGATAATGTCTGTGAAGGGAGTTGACTCCTGGACACTCCCCAATCTTCGTTGGTCAGGCCTTGGTTCCCTCTCATAACTGTCTGACCATGGCTGATAAATCTGGAGTATGCATGGAGGGTGAGAAGTTGGGTTCCGCTCCATGGGACCATGCGGGTTGATGTCCCGCCTGCTGACGGTCCACCAAACATGCGTCCTGAAGGCCAACTTGATTTGGGTCTTGATGAGCCGGGCGTCCGGTCTCTTCACATGCCTGATCCCTAGTGGATCGATCAGTGGCACCTGTCTGTGCAGCTTTTGTCTTGCGGCGTCTACGCCTAGGAGGTTCGTCGGCTGAGGTTGAGCTATCAGATGAAGAATAAGGAGCAGGACTACTCCCAGCATTCTGATGTTACTACTGGACAAGATGAGTCATGAGATTAGTGGGTTTGGATCTGCTCAGCAAATTTCCTTCTACTTTTCTTGAGTTCTCTTATCAAGTCGTTGAACTCTGTTCGGAAAACGACCTCCGCTTGGTTCTGGGTGGAGGTTCCTGTGCCTTGAATTGCTTGTTGATTGTTAGGTCCTATCTATTGTACACTAGCAGTTTCATTGACATCTGCGTTGTAAGAGGCCGATCTAGTTCATGGTCTTTCCATGGTAGAGTTGTCGGTTGTAACTCTGAGTAGAATCAACATATGTCTTGTGAATGATTTGGATCTCCTTCGGGGGATTTTTCAATCCAGTAGCTACAAAGTTGATCCTATCGTCCTGAGAATTCGATTCTCAGTGAAAGCATCAAAATGTTAGCACCAGAATTGGTCACTAACACCCTTAAGAGAGATTATGTATTGAGATTAATGAAGAAAGTAAAGTTAAACAGGGAACGGTACATAAATTTAAATGCAGCAAAAATGAACACCAGATTTATAGTGGTTCGAGGTAATTGCCTACGTCCACTTTAAGGTACATCTTTATTGCTTTTCTTGATAATTGATTAGAGATACAAGCCGTATATCAATTACTTAAATATAATTGCTTGGCAAAAAATATAAGTCTTCAATGAGGCTTGAATGCAACAGAGTCTCCTCGGTGTTCTCGAAAAAAGGTCCCTTTCACTGTGCCCCTGCCTCTCCATATATAGACGAAGATGGGTTGACTTCCCTGGTGGGCCTGGTAGCTAAATATCTTGGTCCAAGAAGAGTGTGTTCTGTGTGCCGATCCATAGATGTCAAACGGAAAAATGTCGAACGATATGTTCATGTCGAAAGAAGTGATGTGCTGAGTGGAGAGTGTAGGCCGATCAATAATCGAAGCCGGTTTAGATTGGATGAATGCCAAACACCTCTGGATGCCGAACTATCTCAAATGCCAAATGAGGCATGAATGCCGAACACCCTTGGAAGCCGAATGAGGCATGAATGTCGAACACCCTTGGATGCCGAACGAGGCATGAATGCCGAACACCCTTGGATGCCGAACGGGCTCGAATGCCGAACGAACCATTTATGCCGAACGCTCGAGATGTCGAACGATATGCAAATGCCGAGTGCCTAGTTGCCTGGTCAAATCTTCAGGTAACAGGTCAACTGAACCTAATGGTTTTGTGGGCTCACCAATAACCTATCTTCTCCTTTTATATTCCTTTCAGTGTGTAACATCATTTTAGTCTTACCTATAATAATGCCGTACACACTGGAATTTTGGATTTATGTTAGCTAGGGGCCTATTAGCTAAAGTATAGGGCACGAACCTATGCCGCTACTTAGGATTAACTACCCTATCAAAATTTTCCTTGAAAGAATTCCTTTCAAATTAATTTAATCCTTTAAATCATACTTAAACAAGGAAAATATACTCTCCAAAGTAAGTTAAAAACCCTTTTTAACTTAAAAGATATTAGGCCACAAAGCTAAGGTAAACCATTTGAAACCTTTGCTTAAAAACTTTAAATGATACCTTTTGAGCTATTGAAAGTACCCCATTCAAACACTACAAGAAAATATGGATTTGGTTGCACTTGGTAGCTGCGTTTGGAAAGTAAGAGCAACCAATGTTAAAGTCAACGCGCTAAAATTTGCCTCTTTGCCGCCAATCGTAAAACATTGTTACGTTTTTTACCTTTTCAAGTTCCCCTATTTCTTTTTTTCCTCTTATCTTCAGAAATATTCACGAAGTCCTAAATCGTGATCGTCGATTCATTTCACCTCCATCATAGTTGTCGCACTACTCTTTCCTCTCTACATAGTTGATCGACTTCCCCTTTAATCGGTTGTCGTTTGATTGAGGTTCTACACAAACCCTAAAATGGTATGGATTTTATACTTTGTTTGTGATATTATATTAGAGTTATCTGGTTCAGTATTGATTTTATAAATCGAATACAGACCATAATTCGCTAATTCGTCGTCAGTCTACATAAACCCTAACGCGATCTTGTCACCATGTTTTAGTTGTTTTAGGTTACTGGCATATGATATGAATCTAACTCAATAAGAACACGTTGACATGACTCCTCCTACTAGTATTTTTTTATTCTTAAATTACTGGTATAATTTCCGAACTAATGTGTAGAATGGAGATAAGGTGTGAGAGATTATGGTCTGAAAATGTTTGGTATTATGAAATTAGTGTTTAATGGTAACCTTATAGCTTGTGGATAAAATTTTCTAAATACTATGTATTTGTAGTTTTTTAATCTGGCTAAGAATGCTTGTAGATAATACTTGATTAATGTTTTATGAACTTTGAAAGTATCACATGTTGATGTTTGTATTGAGCCCTTGTAATAGATCTGCTTAGATATATCCAAGTGTTCCATGTTCAAAATAATGCATATACTAAACTCAGTATAAAGGCAAACCAAGTATTACCTTCAAGGTTAGCAGCAAAGGGCATTTATTTTCCAGTTAACACAAGCATGTAAACTATGATTGAAGAAAGAAAACCTAATTAAGCTCGAGGTGAATTTTTATATAGAAGGGTGGAATAGAAAGCTCAGAATTAATGAAATATCACTTATGATATTCTTTAATGCTTTTCTTACATAGATTTTATTGTAAAGTGATACGATTTGAATGTATGGTCTCTAAACCAATGCTGGAATATAATTTTACCTTGTAGATTTGTTTGCCTAGGCACAATTTGTTATTTTATGAAAAAGCTTGTTAGGTGGATAGAAGTCGATTTTACTTTATGGTAGCATGTCTGCCATCAACGAAGCTAGCAATATTAGGTAGATGCTTACTAGTAAATTCACATTTTGTATAGATTTCATCGTTTACCACCCTATTGAAGAGAATGTGATCTGACTGACACAATTTAGTGTACTTGAAAAGAGTGACGATTTCTTAATGTGGGAGTTACGGTAATTTGCGTGATTCATAACTGAGCGATAAATCAAATTACATTGAAATATCCTCCATTATTAATTACCTCCATTTTATAAATACAAATATGAATACCCTCCAACCTAGGAATTGTTGGGAAAATAAAACAGCACTGTCGTTTCACTAAGTTTGATTAAATTTCATGTCATGATAACAGATTTTTCGATTTGTTGTTTATGCTTCTTTTCTGCTATGGTTTCTACTTTCTCCATACATAAATTAGTATTGTACGATCAAAGTATGATGTTATAGTAACATGTAGTGCTGTGCATAAACAAGCATTCCGGCTACTTAGAATTTTTTTATCTACAATTATAATTATTTTATCATTTAACTACAGTTCAGAAGAATCTCATTTTCGCTAGCTATCAACTTCAATTCAATAATAGGAATTTGTTTAAATTCCTTCAAATTTTGATTAAAATCCATTTATAAGTATTTTGATGGTGTTGAGGTTAGGACCATACACCCCATTATTCATTTGCTTATGTTGTTGCCCATTTAAGGTTAAATCATTTTTCTCATAGCATACTTATATGTCAAAATCAATATTGTTGCAGCACCCTAATACCGCTAAAGAAAAAACAGTTGTGGAGTTTAATTTTGAGCATCAATAGTGCTCCTTTTGCTTAACAAGGCTTTTGGTGTGATTGTATCCACTTTATTAGTGTTTGGTGGTGTTGATGGAGAGAGTATTAGCTCACACAGAGATAAACGTCTAGTATGCAACAGCTAGAGTAACATACCAATAGAGCCAACTAAAGTAAGAAGTACTTATAAACACAAGACTCGGAGGTATGTATTTTGTTGCTTTCAAAATTACAATTCTAAACATAGCGATTGCATAATTATGACAATCATCGCAAACTGTCATCTTATATCTGAATATGAATGCATATTTAAATTCTTTTGGTATCCAGATATATCAAGCACGATAAATGATTGACAAAAGATATTTATGATATATTACCGCAAAATAGTTTGTTTCTGTGAATATGTGACGCCACGTCTTTATTCATGTTATATGGCAGTTGTGTTTATGCATTTCACGTGCAATGATGCAGATGCATACAGTGCAAAATTAATGTTTGTAAGGGAGCCATCCAGTATTCACTGTTTAATATTTGAACCAATAAAGGTTTGCACTAAACTGGTTTGTGAAACATAAGCTTTCTTTGGCTTTTTGAATTGAATTCAAATTTGGGCATGCATATTATCAAGTATTCCATCATAAATTCATATGTTACAGTTGTTTACGTTGCTATACTGTTTGTCCTTTTGTGCATGTGCGTAGAATGGTGGTAGTTGTGAAGGAAATTTCGCACCCAATCGAAAAAATAGTTTCAGTGTGACTAAAGGCGCTCCTGAATTTCATAGCAAGAGGCAGATTATGGTATCTACAATACAAGAGGTAATGCTTAGGCTTTTCGGCGATACATTGTTCTAGAAATCATTTTAAGGAAGGTTAACTGATATTAATTGGTATCTGTCTCATTTGGAAGATAACACTTGATATCTAAATATTTTTCATTCGAACCTATTTCATAACTATTTTCTTAGGTCGTCTAAATACAGTTTCCAATTTCTTTATAGTGTGCTTCAATATGTATAAAACTTAATAGATAAAATAATATGCAGATAAAGATACAAAATATGCTCCAAGGACCAAAACTAGACTGGGTGATACATAATGTTTAAATAAACTGATTTTACTTAAGAAACAAAGGAGCGTGAGGCGATTGACAGGAGAAGGGCAGAACATCTATTTTTGACAAGAGAAAGAACTGATGTCGAAGTTGTTAGCTGCAGCAGTCGAGGTTTTATAGTGAGTTCTCCGACATATGTATACCATATTTATACATATATTATATCAAAGTGATCAAACTCATGCAAATTTCAGGTATCTTTTGCCTCATTGGTAGGCTTATTACCCTATCGAAACCCTGGTGCCAAATGGAAGTTTTTAGCTTTTGAATCTGGGTTATGGCGAAAAGGGGACTACACCCCTTATTATACCGGCAAAATATGGGTACACTAGCAAGTTCTGATAAAAGTACCATGATTGAGTCTGATAAAATTCAAGCAGTAGATGGAAAAAAGGATGAACAAACTTTGATATCAAGCTTAAAATTTAAAGATCTTTTAGAAGAATATGGGAAATAGAAGACTATGTTGTTGTGTCCCTTCATTGGCCGGGTATGAAGTGGATATTATTTTTCTTTTTTGCTATGTTATCTTGCGTGTTGTTACTGTATTCCCTTTTCTATTGCAATAATAAAGCGTTAGTTCACTGTTAAAAATGTTAGTAGATAACTAAAATATCATATCTTCTGGTTGAAAGAAACTCTAGAAGGTTGATGTTTTCTGGGAGACCAAAAGAAAAGGAGTAGTTGGCAAAAAGAACAATAAATATAAGTAGTCACAACCATAAACATTTATGCAAATCACTTTATATTATATCATAAGATTAGATAAAGGCCATTGTAAAATTTTCCTCTTTTACTGTTGCTGAAATCAAGCTTTGCAATTTTTGATCGTTTAAAATCACAGATTTCTAAAGGCGAGAAAATTGGATATTGATAAAACAAAGCAAATGTGGGCTGACATGCTTCAGTGGAGAAAAGAATTTGGTACTGACACTATCTTAGAGGTAAGGTGGAAATGCTGCCCCGAGTAACTTGATTATATACCAGACTTTTTTTATCTATTGACGATCAAGACTATTTTTTGTATCTAATTTGAGTTAAGTGGTAGAGGTTCAGCAAGTAATGCACTACCATACGATTATTTATTTATACAAAGTGTGGTATCTAAAGTTTTCATTCTAGTATGTTTTGTTTCTTATTGATTGACATTGCGATGCAAGCCAGGGACACAAAAGCTTTAACAAGGCAGTTAGAGATCTTATTTGTCGTCTTCAAACAAATTGACGGTAACAACTATCCTGAGGTATTTATCGATTTCATATTATGCAAAATCTATTCATCGGATTTTTTCAGAGGAGCAGAGAGTATGGTGGGTTATGATGGGGTGTAGGCAGATGATGAAGCTGAAAGCAGCAGTGGTAGTTTGGTGATAGGAGATGGGTATTTCCAGGCAGAGGAGGGTTGTTAGTGCTGTGCGAAGTTGCTCATTGTGATGGTTTTGAGCAAGATGTAGTTGATGTATGCTATGGACAGTGGCAGTAAGGTTAGTGCAGTTGAAGTTGAAATGTTATGTAGTAGTGCACATCAATGGAATGGGGTTAGTATAGTAACGGTGTGATATTTGATGTGAAGTGGGATGGTGGACGATGTGTACTAGAAGTAGTTGCAGTTTAGTGGTAGTGGTAGGGGATGTTTGTTGTGGGGATGATGACATGGGGTGGCAAGATTTGCACAGATATAGTGTGAAATAGTTGGTGTAGTGTGAGGATGCACTGTTGTTTTGTTGAGGCAGTGGTGTGAGGTGGTTGACAGGAGGTTTTGATGGTTGGAGGAATTTTCTAGAGACAGTTGATTATGCAGAAGTGGATAGGAGGAGATGACAATGCACAGAGTAATGAGACTGTGCATAATTTGTTGAAATTGATAATGCACAGTCAGGTGCGCAGGTGAATATGTAGAAGTATAACAAAAAATGAGGATTATGATGAAGATATGGTTTGTACAGGAGGAGTTTGAATTGTTGTAGTAAGTAGTGATGTATTGGCACAATTTTGAGGTGGTATGGAGGTGAGGCAGTGATAGAGGCAGAGGTAGGAAGATTGTGGGTTAATGGCAGAGTAGTTCAGCAGTAAAGATGTAGTGATGAAGTTGTAAATGGTCGAACAGGTGTTGAAATGGTGAAGTTGGCAGTGGGATGTTTGTATGATGGAAGACGCAAGGGGAGTTGAACAGTGAAAATGACTTGTAAATGTAAAGAAAAAAAAAGAAATGTAAGACAGCGAAATGTAAAGATAATGAAATGTATGGTAATGTACTACTTGTGTTTATGGTAGTTCATGTATTTTTTTGTTTATTATTGAACTATGTGTTATTACCGTTTAATATAAATTATGAATAAAGTTAATTGGAGGGTGAATGAGCTAGCAGAATGTGAGAAATAAAAAAAGAAAAAGAAAAATATTTAATGGCGTTTATCAAATGCTATGGAAAAAATATGTTGAAAAAATATCACTTTTGGTGGCGTTTCAACATGCTATAAAAAAAGATTTACGGTGGCCTTTTTTGCCGCCGCAATAAGGCACATTATAACGGCGTTTACAAAAACACAACCAAAAATATTAGTTTTTTAATTGCATGTCATATGGCGGCGTTCTCTAAAATGCGACCATAAGCTATGGTTGCGTTTTTTGTGCGCCACCAAAAGCACTTTTTGGTGTAGTGAAAATAAGGTAACTATTATGCCATTGAACAATAAATCGAAAGGCCAAATCATACCTTTCGAAATTTTTAAAAATAGCCTTTCGAAATCATTGAAAGGATCCCTACGAAAGCTTTATAAAACCTTAGACATCCTCTTTCCAAAAGATTTCAAACCTTCCTTTTGAAAGTATTAGAAACCTTCTAGTCAAATATAATAGGTAAAACTTACGAAACATTGGGAATCTGCCCTTCAAAACGTTCATTGTATATCTTTCGAAAGCATTAAGCCCTTTACTTAAAACATACCTTCCGGTAGCATTGAGTTCAAGTAAAGTTTGTGGAACATCTTGGAAACCATTTGAAACTATTCCTTTTGAAACCTTTGGGTTTAACTTTCAATATATCTAATGTTCTTAAAAGAACTAGGACGAAAGCAACTCTTTCGAATGCATTATTCCTAAATAAAAGAAAGTGGATCGTTTCAAAACCAACCCCTTCGAAAGTATGGGGAAGCGGCTTCAAAGTTTTCAGGTAAAAGAAATTTTTCGAAGATATTGATTCAAAAGCTTGATTGCGACAACAGGGATTTTGACCCTTTCTAATGCTTATTTTAAAAACAAAAGGCGGCAAACGCTTTCGAAAACCCTTTTCCAATAAAAGGCACATTTGACTAGATCGAAAGCTATTTCTTTCGAAAGCCCCATTTTGTAACCAATATAGTTCTGAGTTTACCTTTCAAAAGCATGTTTCTACTCTATACCTTCCGCCTATCTCCAATCCACTACGTATCAAGGCATTGATACCATGTGCATTGGTTTCGACTAGGTTGGAGGCGGTACTCTGGGGTCGAAAGATGGCTTCTGTAAGTGGCAAAGTAATAAACCTTTAAAAAACTAATTATTATCTTTTTAAAGTAATACCTTTCCAACTAACTAGCCTTTTTGTCAACATATAATTGGTTGCAATTCTTTTTCAAAATCTTTTCTAAAAGTACTATTGAATTCAGTAATTAACAATTTAAAACAATTAGCAAATTGCCCCTTTTCCTTTTATAACGTTTAAAACATTTAAGTCTCGTACATTTTATATCTTTAATAAAATACTAAGGAATATTCTCCAAAAATTTCCATGAATCACTTTTAATATGATTTCTAGTATATTTAAGTTTCTAACCCAAAGCCAACATATAATAACCGAAATTAATTTAAATCCAATTTACCCATTTTCCTTACTAGAAAATTCATAATAAATCCACAATAACTTAGAAAATTATGAAACTTGAAACCCATCTCTAAAATAATATTTCTGCTTTATATCAAAAACGCAAGCCATTTAGATGTCATTTAATAGGTTTTTCCAAATCAAATTTTATCATAAAATCTATATAATCAACATAAATCATCAATAAGCTATATATCCATTTAAACAATCAAAACATGGCTTTTTACTTACAAAATAATTTCAGATCTTATCTAGAAACTGAAAATGAGATGAAATCTATTATCACCTTAGATTGATTGTTAAGAAGGCTAAGATTTGCTCTTGAATTGATTTAATTAAGTTTCCTTCTTAAATTCTTGCTTATTTTCCTCTTATTTTCTTCTAACGGTGGTCAGGCAAGCTCTACATTTAGCTTTGTTTATGAATGTTGGAAATGAGAATGGGATAAGGGTTTAGGGTATAAGAATATGACATATTCCTACTTTGACCTTATCTTATTAACTATACTTATTTCACTTTAAATTTCCGTTTGTTTATTCAATACTTAAGGCACGGCTACCTTATAATTATACAAATCTCAATCCCTTAACCATTTTCATTATTTCACTTAATTAAATGTTCTAAATAATGTTAGTCAAAATTAGGGTCATTACAGACTCCCCTCCTTAAAGAATTTCATCCTTAAAATTACGATAAGGTACTCATAACAATCGATCATAAAGGTAAAACATACCATGAAATAATCAGGATAAGTATCTCTAATTTTGCTCTTACTTTCCTAAGTATAGTCTCTCCCGTAGACATCCCAGTAGACTTTGATTAATCTGAATGTCCTGGTCCTTAGTCTCTTCTCATCTCTAGAGACTATGTGAAATGGCTATCTAACTATAGTCATATCTGGTTCCGCTAATATATCGTCAAACACAGTCGGTGCAGTAGTAGTTTCTAGATCTCGAATACACTTCCTTAGATGAGAGATAAAAACATTGTGGACTCTTGCCAAACTATTCCGTAACTCTACTCTATATCAAGTTTCCTGATCCTTTATACAATAAGAAATGGTCCAACGAATCTCGACGCTAATTTTCCTAATTTTCCAATTTGATTACACCTTTCATCGGTGATATCTTGATAAAAACATAATCTACAACTATAACTCTAAATCTTTCGTCTCTTATTAGCATAGCTCTTTTGCTTGGACTGAGCTCCCTTCATTCTAGCTCGAATTAACTCAATCTTTTCGGCAGCTTCCCTAACCAAATTTGGACCAAGAATTAACATATCCGTAATCTCTAACCAACAAACATGGAGATTTGCAAGGCCTTCCAAACAAAGCTTTAAACGGTGTATCCTTATACTAGTCTGATAACTGTTGTTATACGAAAACTCAACTATGTGTAGATGGTCTTTCCATGATCTCCCAAAGTATAACACACACACTCTTAACAAATCTTCTAAGATTTTGTTAACTCTTTGTTTTGTCCATCTGTCTGTAGATGGTAAGCGGTACTCATCTATAGCTTGTACCCACAGCCTCTTGTAGACTATTCCAGAACTCGTTAGTGAATAAGGAATCTCTATCGTTTACTGTACTACTAGGAATTCCATGCAGTCTGGCTATATTCCTCATTAATATTATACCCAAAAAAGGTGCCATTCTGGTTGACTTAACTGGACTGAAATGGGTACTCTTAGTCAATCTATCTACTATAACCCATATGCTTTCATTTTCTCTACTCGATCTTGGCAACCCATCTATAAAATCCATTGAGATGGAATCATATTTCCACAATGGAACTTCTAAAGGCTGAAGTAACCCACTCGATTTCTGATATTTTGCTTTTACCTGTTGATAGTTCAAATACTGTTTCACCCATACGCCTACATCCCTCCTCTGCCTTCCCAGAAGAAACTTCTTTTCATATCCAGATACATCTTAGTTCCTCCATGATGAATAGTGAACTTCGAACGATGGCGTACTTCAAGAACTTATTCCTAATATTCCCTACATTTGGAGCACATAGTCGTACTTTCTTCTTTAACTACCCATTCTAGTCAAGACTGAAATCTTTTAAGTCATCGCTCTCTATTTCATCCCATAAATTTCTGATCCATTCAGCTAATAATGGATCCTCCCCTTGATTAGAAGCAATCCTTTCGATCATCGTTGGTCGAACATCTAAACATGACAACATAATTGTTTCCTTACTAGATCTAGCCTTAGATCTCTATTGTACTCCGCATTTAGTCAATGCTTCCAAATCTTTCTACCCAGCTATCATTGCCAATACTGCATTCTGATGTCTACTGCTAAGTGCATCAGCAACCTTATTGCCTTTTCCTAGTGTATACTCTATACTAAAGTCATAAATGGCTAAAAACTTTAACCACCTCTATTGTCTCATATTCAACTTATTTCGAGGGAACAAATATGTCAATGACTTATGATCCATATACAACTCAAATCTCTCTCCCAAAGGGTAATGCCTCCATGCCTTCAATGCAAAAATTACTGCAGCTAATTTCAAATCATAAGTGGGATATCTAACCTCATGCGTTCTAAGCTATCGAGAGGCATAGGAAATCATTTACCTCTTTGCATTATAACGGCTCCAAATCATGTTCGACATGCATCCATGTACACCACTAAGTCCTACTTCCCCTCTAGAACATCTAACACGGGTGGATTTGTCAATAAGTGTTTCAACTCTGGAATGCTTCCTCACACTTGTCAGTCTAGAAAAATTTCACATCTTTCCGCGTTAGTTAAGTCATCGATGCCGCTATCCATGTACAATCCTTTATGAATCTCCGATAGAAACTAGCTAATACAAGAAAACTCTCTACCTCAGTCACTGTCTTGGGTCCCTTCCAACTATTCGCTGCCTCAATCATAGCTGGATCTAAAAGCAACCCTTTCTCTGAGGCTATATGACTAAGAAACGTCACTTCTTTCTTCCAGTAATGACACTATGAAAATTTCGCCTTTAGTTGATGCTCCCTCTACGTCTCAAGCACCACTCTAAGATTAACTTCATGATGTCTTCCATCTTTAGAGTATATCAAAATGTCATTTATGAATACCAACACGAACCTATCCAAAGTGCTCTCAAAACACCCGGTTCATCAAATCTACATGAAACGTTGACGCGCTAGTCAGTACTAATGGCATTACTAACCATTCGTACAATCCAATCTAGTTCAAAACATAGTCAAAGGAATACTATCCTCAGCCACTCTAAGTTGATGAAACCTTGTTGCCAAATCCAACTGGAAAAATACTTTGGCTCCACTTAACTGGTCGAACAAATCGTCAATTTTGTGTAATGGATATCGATTCTTTATCGTCTTTTCATTCAACTTACGATAATCGATACATAACCATAACGATACATCCGGTTTCCTTGCAAACACCGCGGCTGCTCCCCATGGCGAACTACCTGGTTTGATAAAGTTCTTATTTTCCAAATCCACCAACTGCACCTTTAGCTCCCTCATCTCGGTAGGTGACATTCTGCTCGGCAGTCTACTTACCGATTCTGCTCCCGATACCAAATCTATCTGAAACTCAATAGCTCATTTCGATGGTAATCCTACTATGGGCTCGAAAACATGTGAGAATTCTCTAACAATAAAAACTCATTTCAATTCGTCTTCCACATCCAAAACACCCAATAGAGCATTAACCTTAACGCTAGGGTTTTCTACGGAGTATATTAGTTGATGTCTACAATCAGGGTGTCTAGTGATATTTTCCTATCATGGAAAAATATCCTAGCATCGTATTTACTTAACCAAAACATACCCAAAATAATTCCGAACCTTATAACACAAACACATGCAAACTGCAAACAAATACGTGACCTAAAAATTCAAACTCTAGATGGCCACATCTCATTCCAAGAGTTTCATAACCTCCTATTGGATTCACAACAGTTAAGGAAGTAAATAGGTATGAGGGTTCTAGATTAAGATTATCTACCAAATAATGAGATATAAAAGTATGTGATGCACCAGTATTAAGTAGAACTCTAAATAATACACTATGAATCAAAAGCGTAACTCCCAACACGGCTTTTCCCTACTCCACTGCTATTGGTCCCGTGGTAGTTGGTTCCAATGCAAACACTTTACCCTTTCCATCCTTGGCTGGCTCCTTGCACTCGTTCTTATAATGTCCAATTTGATCACAGTTGAAACATCTCACTCCTTTCTTGTCAGTAGCTTTCTTCCCTTTGCCTGTTTGGCACTCATGAGTATAATGTCCCTTCTTATCAAACTTATAACAGATAACTTTTTTCTTTCCCTTCTTGGAAGCTCCACTTATATAAGCTCGTTTTTTATGGAAAAACTTCCACTTCTTGTTCTGCCCTCTTTGAGCTTCCTTTCCCTTGTTTCCTTCAAAAAAAGCAATAACCTCTTCCTACCTTAAAGCCATCTCAACAATCACGTCACACGGATCTCTAAAATGCGATAATATGGCCTTAGCAAGCTCAGGCTTCAACCCACGATTGAATTTTACATACCTTTTAATGACAGTGTCAACCGTACCATATTTGTATCTCGACAGCTCCTCAAACCTGGTTGCATACTCAAGCACGGTCCTTGCTCCAACTCAGCAAACTACCTGAGCAGAGTTAACTTTGCAATCTCCAACATAAATCTATCTTCAACCTCCTCTTGAGCTTAGCCCAAATCATAGTCTCCTCATTGACACAGATCGTAACACTGTTCCACCAGTATAGTGCTGCTCCCTGGAAGCGAGTCTCCTTTTTTGCTCTTTATTAAGTCCTAGATCAGCAAAAATCCTCTCGTAATAAAGTAACAAATTCTCCACTTCAACTGCATCTTCAGTCTCGATTAATAGTTTTCCTCTCAGCCTTGCATAGTCTCTAATCAACACAGCATAATTATTGATGACGGGAGCTCCTTGATTTCCTCCTTCAGCATTTCCTCCAACTAACCACGTAACAACGCCAGCCTACATCATGTTAACGAAGAACTAATACATTGCTCTCCAATCGACTTGTGGTATTCTAGCACCCACATTAGCAGCTTGTGCCTAACCTGAATTCCATCTCGTGTTTGGTTTGGATTCCCATTAGCTGTGGTGGTCCCTCCACCAATGTTAAGCAAAATCCCCTTAGCATCCATATTTTACGTCGATAAATTCTGCATTCGAGTCTTGTAAGATACAGAAGAATAGCCTAAGGTAGATGGGAGAATAGAGATAAAGAATATACTTATATATAACAAATACAAGTACGTTACTATAACATTATCCAATATCCTAATCTTTTCTCTAGTTCCCTAGGATTATGTTTTCTAAATCATCTTAATTTTGAAATTTCTTTTTAAGTTTTTCATAAATCTATGCTCCAATACTAAGTTGTAACATCCCTATCTTGAGGCCCGAAGATAAGCGTTACAGATGCTGCAGTCATCCATAGTATTAACTTCTGATGACAAAATACGGTAATGTTAATGGTATCCATAATATAAGAAGCACATGAATATGAAATAAAATCAACATAGGTTTAACATAACTTTTCTGATTACATTTCAAATCAATATTTTATATTCAGATACATAATCCAAAACGATTTCTAGGTTTTGACCAAATATAGTTATTACAAATTATGCCAAGAGCAACATATGAAGATGCCCCCTTGGATTATCAAAGTACTAAATAGACATATTAGTCTTAATACATCATAGCGAAAATAAAAATAAATAGCTCATATATAGCTAGCTTTTCCTCCTACATGCCTTCGGAAGCTTATTTGTCCAACCTACTAAACCTGAAAAACCTTAACTCTAATTCTACTCAAATTAAATTTTGAGCATCCAAGAGTTTAAGGGGAAGCCATAAACTTCTAGTCAGACATAATGCCTAGTGTGAATAATACTATACATCTCGGTTATCAAAAATTAAGTGAAACGGTGCCGGTTAGTGCCATACCCTCACTAATATCCCTTTTTAAAACATATCTTTTGCAAATCAAAAACTTATTGTCAAACTGGTTAAAGCAATAGTAGTAATATCATACATGCACATAAATCAGGTAAAAATGGACTCTCTGTCGCCAAAATATAGTTTTGTTTGGCTTACTATTAACCATTGGCTGACTCAGTCCTACTAGACATAATCAATTATCTAACATCTGTTAGACACACTACTGGGCTATCTGCCCTTTACTATCTTCTTCTAGGGTCAACTGAACCTAATGGTGTTGCGGGCTCACCAATAACCTATTTTCTCCCTGTATATTCCTTCCAGTGCGTAACATCATTTTAGTCTCACCTGTGACAAATCCCTACACACTGTAATTTTGGACTTATCTTAGCTAGGGCTTATTAGCTAAAATATAAGGTGCGATCCAGTACCAATCCCATTAGGTATTCTAATATCTGAGTCATTTACTTAGGGTTAACTACCCCCAACAAATTTCCTTAAAACATTTCTTTAATATCGATTCAACCCTTTATATCATACTTAAACAAGAAAAATATACCCTTTGCTTTACTTAAATATCTTTACCATGATATATGTTTACAAAAAACCATGCAGATGAAATATAATGGGATTATTTATCCTGTAAAGTAAGTTAAAAACCCTCTTTAACTTAAAAGATCTTAGGCCATAAAGCCACAGTAAACCATTCGAAATATTTGCTTCAAAACTTAAGTGATACCTTCTGATCTCATTGAAAGTACCCTTTTCAAAATAGCTTAACTACTATACCTTGAAACGCTAGGCCAAAATGCCAAATCATGCCATTTGAAACCTTTAAAAATAGACCTTCCGAAATCATTAAAAGTACACTTTCGAAAATTTTATAAAACCTTAGACATCAACTTTTCAAAACACTTTAAACTTGCCTTTCGAAAACATTGAAAACCTTCAATTCAAATACTAAAGGCAAACCTTATGAAAACTTTGGGGAATCTCCCCTTCGAAACCTACATTATATATCTTTCAAATGCATTAAAGTCCTTTACTTAGAACATACCTTCTAAAAGCATTAGGTTCAAGTAAAAGTTTGTAAAACATCTACAAAACAATTTAAAAACATTCCTTTCGAAATATTTGGGTTTAACTTTCAATATATTCGAGGGTCTTAAAAGAACTTGGGTGAAAGTACCTCTATTGAAAGCATTATTCCTAAGTAAAGAAAGTGGATGGTTTCGAAACCATCCCTTTTGAAATCATGCAGAAGTGGCTTCAAAGTTTTTCGGCAAAAGAGCCCTTTTGAAGACATTGATTCGGACGGTTGAATGCGGCAATAGGGGTTTCGACCCCTTCGAATTTTTATTTTAAAACAAAAGGTGGCAACCTCTTTCAAAAGCCCTTTTCTAAAACAAAGGCATATTTGACTAAGTCGAAAGCTATTTCCTTCAAAAGCTTCATTTTGTAACCGAAATAGTTCTGAGTTTATAAAGACTACTTCTACCTCTTCGAAAGCATGCTTTGATTGTATACCTTCCGCGTATCTCCAATCCACTATGTACCAAGGTGTCAATACCATGTGTATTGGTTTCGATTAGGTTGGTGGCGGTAGTATGGGGTCGAAAGGTGACTGCTATAAGTGGCGAAGCAATAAACCTTTACAAAACTGATTTTTAACCTTTTAAAGTAATATCTTTCCAACTAACTTGCCTTGTTTGCCAGCGTATAATTGGTTGCCAATTCTTTTTCAAAATCTTTTCTAAATATACTACCGAATTCAGTAATTAGCAATTTAAAACATTTAGTAAATCACCCCTTCTCCTTTTATAAACATTTAAGTCTCATACATTAAATAATTTTATATCTTTAATAAAATACTTGGGAAAATTCTCTAAAAATTCCTATAGATCACTTTTAATATGTTTTCTAACGTATTTAAATTTATAACCCAAAGCTAACACATTATAGCAGAAATTAATTTAAACCCAATTTACCAATTTTCCTTACTAGAAAATTCATAGTAAATCCACAACCACTTAGAAAATTATGAAAAACCGTCTCTTAAATAATATTTCTGACCTTATACAAAAAATGCAAGCCATTTTGGATGTCATTTAATATGTTTTTCAAATCAAATCTTATCATAAAATTTATATAAAATAATATAAATCATCAACAAGCATATATATATATATATATCCATTTAAAAAACATGGAATTTCACTTGCAAAATAATTTTGGATCTTAGCTGGAAATCGAAAATAATGAAAATGAGATGTAATCTATTATTCAGCTTCTCTTGGTTGTTAAGAAGGTTGAGATTTGCTTTTGAATTGATTTAATTACGCTTCCTCCTTAAATTCTTACTTATCTTCCTCTTGTTTTCTTCTAATGGTGGCTGACCAAGCTCTGTATTTAGTTTTGTTTATGAATTTTGGAATTGAGAATGGGATAAGGGTATAAGAATATAACCTATTCCTATTTTTCCCTAATCTTATTACCTTTACTTATTTCACTTTAAATTTCTGTACGTTTATTCATTACTTAAGGCACGATTACCTTAATTATACAAATCTCAATCCCTTAAACATATACATTATTTCATTTAATTTATCTAATTAAACGTTCTAAATAATGTTAGTCAAAATTTGGGTTATTACAAGGTTCAACATCGTGATAGAGGAAGCGGCTAAGAGAAAAGGAAAAGCCCGATTGAAAGGGAAGATCGATCGAAAAAGCTAAAGAAAGACCAAGAACATGCCCCTATTGCACAACTTCCTAATTCTACTGAGATTGCTGCTCCCACTTTCGGTGTCGGGGCCCCTCCACTCATGCTGCAGTGATCGCTTCTCTCCTAATTTCAAGGAGAGCCATCTATATTCTCCCTGCTAGTCCGCCGCGCCTATAGGCCGCGTTTCCCAACTTGTTCTTAAGGGTGGTTGTTTTCGATAAACCTGACTTGAAGACAGTTCGCGTGGAATCTTATTCACCCCATCTCCATGCGATTCAAAGTGGCTTGGAGTAAGCCGAGGGACGGAAGAAATTCTACAAGCAGCTTTCTACCTTTAATCGAAACAATTACTAGGGGATTCTCTCATTCGAGTCCGAAAAAGATGAATATGAAAAGTAGCCTGCAGACTATGACCTGTATTGAGAGATTGAAGGAGAGGGATAATGCCATAAAGAAAGAAAGTAGGAGCACTTCTTTGTTCAAGGAGCTGAAGGATTCTTCCAAACGGATCACACTTATACCTAAAGACAAAATAAAGAAGTACCACACCGATGAGGTTGATGTGAAAGTGAAACCGAAGGTAAGCGAGATAACGGTCAAGGTGTAGATGAAATTCATCGCTGAACAATCTTAGGAAATTGCCTCTCTACGTGCACAAGTTTTAACTTTGGAGGCCAAGAAAAATCAACTAGCAATTGAGAAGCAAGCGTGGAAGCTTTCCTTTTAGAGCTTTAAGATACTTTTGCTAAGAAAATAGAAGGCTTGGATGCTAACTTTAGCCTTCAATGTTAATTCCATGCTTCATCAGGGTAGCTTTAGTTAATTGGGCCCATTATTCCCTTGCATGCTCGTTGTAGTTTGGGAAGAAGTTCTGGCACGGTTTTGAGATATGAGTGGCAGTTAAATCGAAGAGGAGCTAGTTCAGACCTACTTGAACGAAGAATCCCGCCTAGCTCTAGTGGAAGGCTAGAAAATCTTAATGTTGGAGAGGGAGCGTGAAACCATCATTGTCGCAGCCACCACCGAAGAGGCTAGTACCAAAAAAATTCCTTTGGGCCCAGGCAAGCCATCTTCGCATCTTCATACCAACGAGGGGATCATTTCCACTTCTCCTATCATTGTGCATCCATAGAAGGAAGGCAATGGCTAAGGCTTCGAAGGCATTACATATGAACAAACCCCTACAACCGGTAACTTTCTTATCTCTCCTGTCCTTGAAGATTTTCAACTCATGCCCGAAAAGATTGCCGAGATAACAGCCCTTTATTTTGATTTTATAGATCAATCTTCTCTTCCCAATGAATTGTCTTCTCATCACGGTGCCGGACCTGCCATTATTTCAACTGCGTCAACAATCGTTTTCGCTTCTAGCTCGCTGCCTGATTCGCATTCTGAATAAATCATGGCGCTGCATGGTTTGGATGGCCCCCTCTATTTCTCAAGAACAGAGCTTGGTGATACACAAGAGCAAGCAGACCACGGCAACCAACCGGATAGAGCAGCGGCCGAGCAGCCGAAGACTAAGCAACAGATGATCAGGTTAGAAAAGGAGAAGGTTAAAGCATAGAAGAGGTCAACAAAGAGCACTCACCGATCCTGCAAGCATAAATGAAAAGAAGGGTCCGCCAGCAACCATGCTTTAGAGAGTGAAATTTCCCCAGGAAAAGACAAGCCCATGAAATTGGAAATTAGAGACGGGAAAGGAGACCGGGGAAGCTGTGAGATGATGTCTTGATTTGCCTTTTCCTCCTTTTGTTGCTTTTTCATCACCTTTTGCACAAGTGCAGAATCTACACTTAGAACTTTTATTGTTGTTGTCATAGCGATATTTCATATTTTCCTTTTCTTTGCTGATATTGTGCGGGCACCATACCTGCTTTTTGTTGTAGTACATTAAAAACATTACAAGTAATACAATGTTGACATTTTGGTTGTAACTTAATTTTCTACTTATCTATGTTTCATGCGCTTATACTAGTTTTATTTCTCACTATTTTATCTTGTCCTGTAATCACTACCAAATTTCTTTATTTGGAGTAACTATATTGTGAAGTACTTCGTTTTTGGTAGGTTATTGGTGCCTGCCTCGAAGTTTACGGGCTGTTTACTTCAAACATTTGGCAAATGATTGGTTGATCCATGTGATTCTTCGGATGTTTGTAACCGAGTCTATTTTGTGGTTCCTATATTCCGGAACTTGTGATTTGTGCAACTCAATTCCAATTATTTTGTCGACTAACAATCAGAATCCCTTACCGCTTTGTGCTTGTGCGATATTGCTGGATTCATTCCCATTACTCCTGATAGTGAGAGTGAATTCTTGTTAGTCCTGCAATAGATGAGTTTCCTAGCATTGCCGAGACAATACCGGGACTTAAGAGTGTGCGCGACGCATAAAATGCATGGCTTTCAAGAGTATGCGTGGCTTATGAGATGTGCTGCTTTTGGAAGTGCATGCGGCTTAATGGATGCATGGCTTAAAGGATCGATTTGACCCATCAATCCGAAATGGTTTTGACTTTCTCAACGTTGCTGATCTTCAAGGAAATGTTTGGAACTCATGTTTTGAGAGCGTTGTTCCATGACTCAAGAAGCAACGTGCGACTTTGATTGGAGGCCATTCCAGTGTTGCCAGGGTAACACTGGTTCTTAGAAGGCAAGAATCGAGTTTCGTCAATGCAATTGTTTGAGTGGATTAGCTTCGGTCGACTTGGCAGGTAAATGGGGCATACTTGAGCGTGGTTCCACTATCTCAAGAAGCGAGTTTTGAGTCGATTTGACCTCATCGACTCAGCAGGTTACTTTTATGAACGCGATTTTATTGGTTTAGAAAGAAAAGTAATTTAATTAGTGAAAGATGGGCAAGTTTTGCCTATTTACAGTGCCTTCGGCCTTTCGGGGTGGCTTATTTGCTGAAAATAGGAATACATAAGATAGTTTTAGATAAATTAAAGACGCAATGATTCAATTTTTCTAGGAATATGGGCTCCATCAACAGTTGTTAACTTGAATGTGACATCCCCTATCTTCTGACCAATCACATAAGGTCTTTCCCAGTTTGGTCCGAATGCTTTCGGTATAGGTAGACCCATTTGAGAAAAAGGTCTCCCAACTCGAAGGTTCAGTTATGAACTTTGGATTTGAATTATCATGCAACCATTTTATAGTGAGAGGCAATCCTTAATTCGGCTTCTTCCCTCTTCTCATTGACTATATCGAGCGACTCGAGTAGGAGCTGTTCGTTTTTCCTTTGATCAATGTTTCGTGTCTGATGAGAAGGGTCTTCTATCTCAACCGGGATCACTGCTTCTGAACCATATGCCAGGGCGAACGGAGAGTGCCTGATTGCATATTTATGTGATATTCTATAAGCCCATATGAGGGTGAAAGTTCATCGACTCAACTTCCTTTAGCTTTAGTTGGCCTCTTTTTAAGGTGGACTCGACGATCTTATTTACTGCTTCCACTTGCCCGTTTGCTTGTGGATGTGCAACAGTGGAAAAAACATTTCTCGACTCGAAAGCGTTTGCAAAAGTCTTTCAACTCAATGCTTTCAAATTGGGTCCCATTATCCATTATGATTTTTTATGGCACACCAAACCTGCAAATAATATTTTTAGTAACAAAGTTAATAACTTTCTTTTTGGTAATAGTGGTCAGCGGTTCCGCTTCATCCCATTTGGTGAATAGTCAACAACAACCATAATATATTTAGCTCCTCCTTTAGCTATTAGTGATATACCAATCATATCGATTCTCCAGATTGTGAATGGCCATGAGCTGACCGCCTATGTTAGCTCTATCGAAGGAGCTCTTTTGATCTTACCGAACCTTTGGCATTGGTCTCACCGTCTAGTGTAATCTTTTGATTCGTAGTTTACTAATGGCCAAAAGTGCCCATATTGAAAAATTTTCTTTGTATGGGTCTTCCCCGATATGATCTACGCAGTCACCTTAATGAACTTCTCTTAGGATCCTTCAAGCTTCGTTGTTGGTCACACATATGAGTAAGGGGTAAAAAATTCACTTCGGTAGAGTACCCCATCCTGTATCGCGAATCGTGGTGCCTTTTAGAGAAGCTTTTTCGGATAATTCTTATTTTTGGAGAGAGTTCTTATGAGCAGGTAGTCTTCGATAGGCGTCATCCATGTTTTTGGTTCCTTGGTTGTCTATAGAATCCAGTCAATGTCCATTTCACTTATGCTTGAAGAGGTCAAGGTTTCAACCAACATTAGCCCCAACGATTGAGCTTTTACGGAACTGGCCAGTTTGGCTAGATGTCCAGCTCCACGTTCTGTTCCCTCAGAATATGAGTTATGGTGTAATGTTCGATGTCGTTCAGCGGTTCCTACACTGTAGATAGCTAGGGGCAAGGTTTTCCCTCCATTCCTGGTGTTAACCGCCTTTTGGAAAGGCCATAAACAGGCGGATTTAACTAAATCGATTGCTAGATTATTGAGGCTAGAATACGATGGATTTGGTTCAACTGGATCGATGGACAATCAATCATGGATGACAAGTATGATCACAAAGCTGGGGTTCGGCGTAACATGGTTCGGTCTGGATGGTATGGATCGGCGTGGTGGTGTGGATCGGTCTTGCTTGTGTGGGTCGGCATATTGAAGTTGATCGGCACCAATGTATCGGCTAAACTCAGTCAACTAAGGTAGTCGGTTATGAGCATTCGGTCAAAGGAGTTCGGCTATGTGGGTCGGTCATTCGGGATCGGTGTAATCTGTTTGGTTTGGCAATAGGTGGTTAGGTCTGATTGGGAGGTGATTTGGTTGAAGTGGCTCGGTATGGATGGGTTTGGCCTCGAAGGGATTGGAGCGTATGGATCGGCCATACGTGGTTCGGCTGTAGTGGGTCGGTCGGCAAGCAAGACATGGGATCTGCATGGGAAGAGCAATCTAGGTTGGCTAAAGTGGATCGATGTCTTAAAGGAGTGAGTTCGGCATTGAATTACTTCGAGTCGCAAGCAAGTTTTCTTCGGGTCACCTTCGAGTCATTCCCAAGGCAATATTGGGTCGATGTGTCTAAGCTCAAGGATGGTCATAATGACGAAGTTGGGTTCGGCTATGGCCTTGATGGGCTGAATTACTCAAGAATCCCAGTAGCTCAAGTTTTGTCTATAAATACGGCATGTGGGGCTTCAGAAAGGAGGATATTCATTCTGCTTTCCTTCTTTTTCCCTACTAAGGCTACTCTACCATTGTTGCATTAAGAACTCTAGACTGTAACTGTAACTGATTGGAATATCAATTGAAAGGAAATTTCGGGAGTGATCGTAGGCCGAAGTTAGCCGAACCACTGTAAACCCTCTGTTATTACTACATTCTTTTTAATTTTTATTGTTCTTCATATTTATACTCTCTACATACACTTTATCTGTGATTTATTACTGTGATTTGGTGCTTTCATCTAGATTTGGGTGTTAGTGACCAATTTGGGCACTATCAGTCTGGTGCTTTCACCGAGAACGCTGGCACTCAGGGATTAGAAAGCTTGGATTTTGGATTTAAAGGCTAAAGAACTTAGATTTTGGAGACTATGGCAAAGTAATCAATCTGGAGATAGAGGATGGAAAGAAGTCAGCAAGAGGGAAGTCAGGAGGCTTCCTTTAGAGTTAATAAAGCCTCGGTCTACATCATTAGAGATGGGATGCAGGTCATGATGAATTCCATGAAGGAGCAACGGATGAAAGTGCAAGAGGAAATGATGCAGACACTTTTTAGGCAATTTGGACAAGCAGGAACTACAGGAGCTTAGATCCATGGAGCTGGATCAGAAGGACTCAACCGGCAAGTAGATGGAGTGGTTAAGTAGGGTGCATCCCCCAATCAGCAAAAACTATGAAATTGGATGGACCTAGACTAGGGACATGCCACCAGGTAGTGCTAGACCAATCCATGAAGGAATACCAAGTGACGCTGCGCAGCCCGGCGCCAACAGGAATACAGTAGTGTGTGGCGAGGAGTATGTTCCAGAATTCCTCAAGGATTTGGAGGGCACTTGGGAAATGCAGATGGGGGGCAACCCATGGCAATTAACACTTGATTGGCTGACATCATTAGGCGAACTATTTGCGGAGGTATGACAAATAGGGATTTGGAGGAAGTAAACAGAAGTTCGTTTACCCGTAGCATTAGGATAGCTAGGAATCCACCCGATTTCAAGCTACCTACTCTAGAAGTATACAACGGTAAGATGGATCCCACTGACCACTTAATGAGATACACAAGGTATATGGAAGTGCTGAGGGCATCAGAGGAGGTTATGGCTCGGTTTTTTCCCCTGTACTTGATCGATATAGTTGTTATGTGGTTCAGACAGCTAGAGGATGGATCTATTAGAACATGGACAAATCTAGTGGATAATTTCTTGGGACAGTTTTGAGTTCACATAAAAAGGCCAAAAAATGTGATGACACTGACATCGGTTAAGAAGAGGTTGGATGAATCGCTCAGGACTTTCTTAACTTGGTTTAATGCAGCAGTTGCTTTGGTGGATCAGCCAGATCCATCAATGGTTCAGATGGCGACGATGTCAGGAGTCAGGGATAATTCAGATTTCAAAGTATCATTGATACGGGATCCACCAACGGATCTCGGGGAATTCTTTCATGAAGATGAGAGATTTCTACGACAAGAGAATGCATGTTTGGATATGAAATCAAAGTAATTAAACATGGTTTAGGATGGAGGATCGCTCGGTGAAAGCTCGGGTAACAACAAGGATAATGGGAAGAGAAAGCATTGGTGAGAACCAAAATTCTCCACTTACACAGGATTGAATGCAACATTGGAGCGGATATTCTTGGATACTCAGGACCACCTTCCATATCGAAGGCCGACAAGGAAGGATCCCTCAGAACACAAAAGGGCATCAGGAAGGCACTATCTCTTTCATGACCTGGACGGGCATGATACTAACAGCTGCCGACATCTAAAGGATATAATCGAGGAGCATGTATGGAATGGTAAGTTGCTCCAACACGTCGAAATTCATAATGCGGCGGTGGAACAGAAGCAGCCACTGCCTACCTTGAACGACGATGGCACGAGGCCCAGGAATGGTGGTCGGTCGGTCGTCGACTAATCGTGATGGTTTGTAATAAGTAACAAACTCTAGGCAGGCGGCTATGTCACTTAATCATGTATGGGGACGGAGACAAACCCCCAGGCATGCTCTGAGATGGTGATAAGCCGTGATGCTTTTGTTTGTGAAATCGGTTTTTTCTTTTTGGCTTGGACACTTGCATTTTCTTCTTTGATATTGGAGTTCAGTCTGAACTCCCAGTTTTTGTTGGTTTTCAGAGTTGGATTTTGGTTCGGATGCTTGATTTTTGATTTGGATTTTGATTTGGACTTTTGATAAGGATTTTCGGTTTTCTGGTTTTATTTGGATTTCAGATTGGATTTTGGTTAACTTTTTGTCCGGTTTTTGGCTAAAAGGTCGTCGAGTATGGACTATGCTGCTAATGGTCCATAGAGACTAGGATTCGGCTTAGGACTTGGGCCCTATATTATATATCGGTTACTATTTTAGGTCATCGAGTATGGACTATGCTCGGCAAGGGTCCGGAGTGATTAGGATTCGGCTTAGGACTTATGCCATAGCATTATTTAGCGTTCAGGGACACTGAACTGGAATCACCCTCGGTCTAGGTCTTAGGCCGAGACATTGCTTCAAACAGGTCTCCTAGAGTGCATTACGCTTGGCCGGAACCTGGAGAGGTTACGGATTTGATATTGGTATGAGCAGCTAAGGATTTAGGCATGGACCCGAAGTGGTCCCGGATTTAGACATCGACCCAGAGAGGTCATGGCTTCGGTTCTTGGTTATTAGATATGGATGGATTAAACTTGGCTATTGGATTCGCATTTAGGTTTAGGATTTGGACCCAGCATGGTCCCCAATTTGCATTACATAATGATCTAGAGAGACCATAGATTTGGTTAATGGACTCAAAATGGATTTCGAAATGGATAACGACTCAGAGCAGTCATGGATTTGCATAAGTGTATGGCAACAGAACTTGGGTAAAATGGATTGGATTATGGATCGAATGATATGGCTATGGATCACATATGAACTTTGGACGATGGATCAAAAGCTATTTAAAACACGCCTTCTTACGGAAAGACATGTTTTTGGGGGAAAATGTTAACCCGCCTTTTGGAAAGGCCATAAACATGCAGTTTAACTAAATCGATTGCTCGATTATCGAGGCTGGAATACGACTTGGTTCAAGTGGATCGATAGACGATCAATCATGGATGACATGTTTGATCATGAAGCAGGGGTTTGGCCTAACATGGATCAGTCTGGATGGTCTGGATCGGCGTGGTGGTGTGGATCGGTCTTGGTGGTGTAGGTCGGCGTGTTGAAGTCGATCGTATCCAGTAGATCGGCTAAACTTGATTAGCTAAGGTGAGTCGATCATGAGCGTTAGGCTAATGGAGTTCGGCCACGTGGGTCGGTCATTCAGGGTCCATACAATCCGTTTGGATTGGCAACAGGTGGTTCAATATGATTAGGAGGTGATTTGGTTGAAATGGCTCGATATGGATGGGTTTGACCTCGAAGGGATTGGAGTGTACGGATCGACCATACGTGGTTCGGCCGTAGTGGGTCAGTCGGCAAGCAAGACATGGGATCGACATGGGAAGAGCACTCTGGGTTGCTAAAGTGGATCGATGTCTTGAAGGAGTGAGTTCGGCATTGAATTACTTCGAGTCGCAAGCAAGTTTCCTTTGAGTCATTCCCTAGGCAATATTAGGTCGGTGTATCTGAGGTCGGGGACGGTCATAATGATGAAGTTGGGTTCGGCTATGGCCTTGATGGGCCCGGATTACTTAGGAAGCCCTGTAGCTCGGGTTTTGCCTATAAATACGGCATGTGGGGCTTTAGAAAGGAGGATATTCATTCTGCTTTCCTTCTTCTTCCCTACTAAGGCTACTCTACCATTGTTGCTTTAAAAACTCTAGATTGTAACTATAATTGATTCAAATATCAATAGAAAGGAAATTTCTAGAATGGACATAAGCCAGAGTTAGCCGAACTGCTATAAATCCTCTATTATTACTGCATTCTTTTTAATTTTTACCGTTCTTCATATTTATACTGTCTACATACCCTCTATCCATGATATATGACTGTGATTTGGTGCTTTCATCTGGATTTGGATGTTAGTGACCAATTTTGCGCTGGCACCTGGTATTCGCCTTTCACCTGACAGACGACTAGCTGAGAGTCACTGTAGATGTGTTATGGACCTTATCCCAAGTTCCTTCACAACTTTGAGCCTGACTGTCAATACTTCGTATTCTACCTCATGATTTATTGCAGGGAATCCCAAGCAAAAGGAATAGCAAATGGATTGTCTTACGGGAGTCTAAAGCACTATCCCTGCTCCCGAGCAGAAGTTGATAGATGCACAATCGAAAAATAGTTTCCAACATATCTCCACTTCTGGAGTCATTTCTTCCTTGTTATCTCATAATGTAAATTCGGCAACGAAATCTGCTAGCACTTGCCTGTTGATCGCCTTTCGAGGATGGTATGTGGTTTCATACTGACATAATTCGACATTCCATTTGATAAGCCATCTAAAGACCTCAGTATGGTATAACACTTACATCAAGGGTTAGTCTATCAGCAATCTGATTAGGTGTGCCTGGAAGTACGATCGTAACTTTCTTGATACGATCAAGAGGCAATATGCTAGTTTTTTCAATCTTGGATTGATCTTTTTTGCTCGAGTGATCTGTTTACTAATGTAATATAAGAGTTACTTAATCTTAGCTTTTTCTCGAACTAGTGCGGCACTCAATGCATATGGCAAGACTGCTAAGTAAATGTACAAATCTTCTCCATCTACCGGCTTGGATAGGATTGACATGGTTTCCATATGTCGTAGCAGCTCTTCAAATGTAGTTTGGCAACCTTGATTCCATTCGAAGTTATTCTATCTCTCCTTTAGCATGTCAAAGAACAATATACATTTATTGGTTGCTTTTGAGATGAACCGGCTCAATGTTGTAATCTTTCCATTCAAGCTTTGTAACTCTTTCCTGTTCCTCAGGGTCTCAACTTCCTGTAAAGCGATTATTTGATTGGGATTTGCTTTGATGCCTCTGGTGCTTACGATGAATCCCAAGAACTTTCCAAAGGCTACCCCAAAATGACACTTACGTGCATTGAACTTCATTCCATATTTGCGGAGTATTTTAAACATTTCAACGAGGTTGACCAAGTGGTTTGCAGTTATGCATGATTTAACCGACATATAGTCTAAATAAAATTCCATAGTATTCCCAATTTGATGTTTAACAATGGCGCTCACTAGTCATTAACAGGTTTCCCCAGCAGTTTTTAAGCTAAATGGCATAACTTTGTAGCAGTATAGTCCCTGATCAGTAATAAATTTGTATTTTCTTGATCAGGTTCATACATTACGATCTGGTTGTATCCTGAGTATGCATTCATTAACGATAGCAATTCATGTCCAGCCGTTTTGTCCACAAGCTGATAGATTCTCGAAAGAGGAAAGTTGTCTTTCGAGCCTGTTGTGGTTAGATCCGTGTAGTCGATACAAGTTCTCCATTTCCTATTGGACTTCTTGACTAAGAACGGGTTGGATGCCCATTCGTGGTTGGTGGCTTCGTAGATAAAATCGTTCACCATCAGTTTGTCCTCTTCTTCCCTCTGAGATTGGGACCGCTTGGGTCCTAGGCTGTGTGTTTTCTGCTTCACTGGCGAATGCTTGGGATTAATGTTAAGTGCGTGACATGCGATCTTCGGTGACACCCCTTGCATATCGGAATGTGCAACAACCCTAATTTTAAATAACATTATTCAGGGGATTTAATTAGATAAATTAAATAGAATAATATAGAGACTATAATGATAAGGGGATTGAGATTTTGAAACTAAATAGAGACTGTGCCTTAACTAAATGAAACCATATAAATGGGTTATGAAAATGGTTTTATAAGTTAACTACTCAAGAGAATAAGGCAGGCCTATTATGGGACCGTATACCATGATCCTACAACCCCTAAACCATTAATTCATTTTTCATTTCATACGTTCGTAAATAAAATAAAAAAGCTAAGGAGAACTAATATCGGCCATAACCCTAGGAGGAAATGGGAACAAAATCAACTAGAAGCTAAGGATTCAAGCAAGGAAGAATTAAGCAACATCAAATCTCAAGTTCCTTATCTAAACAAGGTGAATAATAATCTAAATTATCTTATATACGTTTTATTGAACATCTTAATTTTAGGTTTATGAATTTAAAAATCGTTTGGACGATTTAAATGATGATATGCTTTCATTACATGCCATGTTTGATTTGAACAAGTATTTTGTAAAATGTTTGATTCGATTTAAGGCTAAAGTCATGTAAAATAGGTTTCAAATGCCATGAGAATGTAATATGTTATGTAAAATATTATTTTGGAGATGGGTTCAAATATTTATATTAATCCAAGCTATGGATAATTTATTATGAATTTTGAAAGGAAGAAATAGATAGTTACCGTTCAAAATTAATTACGGTAATTATATAAAGTTTTTTGGGTCCAAAACTTATATATATATGTTAGAAAACATATTAAAAGTGAATTAAGATGATTTTTGGGGATTTTTTCTAATTGATTCACTATGGAAATTAAATTAATTAAGTTTGAGGACTTAAATGTCTTAATTGTTTTATTAAGAGGAAGGACATCATTGCTAAAATACTTTTAATTATTAATTGATGACTTCGACAGCTTTCTTAGAAAAAGGACTTTTGATAAAGGCTTGGAAACCAATCATAATATGACTAATAAGGCAAGTTAGGCATAAAGGAATTTTTTCAAAGGTATGAAATCAGTTTTACTTCGAATTACAAGCTTGCCACTTCCATTTCCTTGTTACTGAAATCATCCCAGTTGGCCTTTCGAACCCATTCAAAACCAATACGCATGTGATCAAATAGTTCATATGTAGCATATTGGAGAAAGGCGAAAGGGGATAGTGTTTAAAGCTTTCTTTCGAAGGGGTTGATGCCATTTTTAATAGCTTTTGAATCAACCCACTTGCCTTCCTTTTGCTTCCAAAGGAGATGCCGCTTACTTTTTTTAAAGAAGATTCCAAAAGAGTTGTTTAGGAAGCATTTAAAAGAGTTGTCGCTTGTTTTCTAAGAAGCTTTCGAAAGGGTTGATGTTACTTTTAAATTTCTTTCGAATGGATTGCTGCTTGCCTTGGTTTTAAAAGTAGCTTTCGATTGAGTTGCCACATGTTAAGTTTTAAAAAGGAGCTTTCGAAAGGGTAATTGCTTTTGAACCTAGTCGAAACCTAGCTGCTATCTTCATACCTTTCAAATTGGTTTAATACTTCTATTCTTTATAACCTTATAACAATGAGATTGAAAGGGAAGCTTTTCTTTTATTAATATAGAAGCCACAACCCAATGCTTTCGAAAGAGTCCCTATGGTCACTTATATTAAAGGTTTCGAAGGCAATGGTTTTGAAAGGTCATTTCGATGTTATCTTTTCCCCAATTATTTTACTTAAAGATAATTATTTTTGAAAAGGTGGTTTCAAAGCCATATGTTTCCCCTAAATTCATTTACTTGGAGATTAAAGTTTTCAAAAGGGTTACTTTCGCTTACATTCACTTTGAAACAAAGGATTACTTACGGTTAAACCCAATGGTTTTGAAAGAGATACCTTCATATGTTTTATAAGTTATGCTTCTATATATCCTACTTAGACTAAGTGGTTTTGAAAGGTAAGCTTTAATATTATCGAAAGGAATGTTTTACTAGTTTCAAAAGGAAGATTATGATGCTTTCGAAGAGGATGTTTTGAGTGTTCCGAAAGGCATATGTTTAAGTGTTTTGAAAAGATGGTTTAAATACTTTCAAAGGATATAATTTAATGGTTTTGAAAGATATGGCATAAGGTTTTGAAAGCCTTATTTCAAATAAGAAATCCAATGTCAAGTTTTAATGAAAAACCCTTGGCAATATGAAAGAGATTTTAAATGGCATCTAACTTGGGTGTTTTTGAATAAAGCTTTCCTTGCTAAAGATAATAGATTAAAGGTATTAACTATATTCATTTGAAAAATGATTCCAAGGAAATGAAATTTAGGGATGTTTATATTATTATGTTATGATCAATTACCATGTTTGCTTCTTTTGTAAACATATTCACTTTATGAACAACCCATGACTGCATTTTGGGGTATTACGTGTAGAATAACCAGCTAATTGACCTAGTAGTGAATATAAATTGATAGAGTTGTGTCAGGTAAACCAGAACATAGGATGCCATGAGACTGATCAAAGAGTTGTTAGTTTAGACAGGTTCATAGTAAACCTATGAAAACTATGTATAGAAAAAGTTATTGGCAAGGTACAATAGGTTCTTTGTGATTCCATGAAAACTATATCCGGATTAAGTTATTGATAGAGATAAATAGTTCATAGTTATCCCATGAAAACTATGACATGAGGAAAGTTATTATAGAACCCAATAGGTTCATATTGAACTCATTAAAATTATAATTAGATGAAGTTATTGGTAGATACCAATAGGTTCTTAGTAAACCCATGAAAAACTATGAACCTGTGTAGGTAGTCCGTAAGCTTTGAACGAGGTATCAGTTAGTCCGTGAAAACTAATAGGTTAATAATGACCCTAGAAGCTATAACTGAGATAAAGAGTCAAATGAATGGGGATGGGAAATCGAGAGTATATTGCATATAATCATGATATTGTTAATATGTCAGTCTTAGCCATTATGGATGCAGGAGCATAAGATATGGTTATTATAAATTGAGTTAGGATACTACTAAGGGAAAACCTGTTCTGCTAAGCGAGTTTGTTTCACTAGATATTTATATGGATGGAGATGGTACTACCATACTTTTTGTCTGACTCAAAGTCAATGTTTTCCCCTTAAACACTAGGATGCTCAATTGATTTTGAGTAGTTTAGAGTTAAGGTTTTCACATCCTTCTTTAGACGAATAAGCTTTCGGAGACGTGCAGGAGACAAGCTAGCTATTAGAAGTTCTTTTCTGTTTGATTCCGCTATGTCTTGGTCGTAACAACAAAGTTGTTAAATTGCCTATGTTTAGACTCTGATCATCTAAGGGGGCATTTCATATGTCGCTCTTGGCGTATTTTGTAATAATTATATTTCTTTGAACTTGGTTTACGAATTGGGATTATGGAATGAATTTAAAACATGATTTGAAGTTGGAAGAAAAATATGTTTTATGATTTTGATTTTTTTTCATATTCATGTGTTTCTGTTATATCAATGTGTCAAACATTACCGCATTTGGTCGATGAGAATTATTAACTATGGATGACTACAACATATGTAGCCATTAATTTTGGGCCTTCAAGTGGGGGATGTTACAAATTGGTATCATATAGGTTTATGAAAACTTAAAAGAAATTAAAATCTAAAATATTTGAAAACATAATCCAATGAATTAGAAAATGAGATTGAGGTTTGGGTTAACGCTATAATAACGTATTTCTATTTGTTATGTATATATTTATTAGTACATACTCCCTTCTCTCCTAGATCGTTCTTCTGTATCTGACTAAGGTTCATATGCTAGTTTATGAGAAAGGAAGATACAGAGGCAAGAAATTGAAGAGAAAATCTAGATATAAGAAGCACCACAACCAATGGGGATGCTCAACCCAATAACAGGAGGAACCTTGGTCGATAGGCAAACGCTAATCCAAATGCAAATGCCAATGTAGGTGCTAGAATCCCGCTAGTATGTATGAGGATGATGTATCAGTTCTTTGTCAATCTGATGTAAGATGGAGCAACTATAGGAGTAACTAGGGGTAATGCTACGAATGTTGGAGGAGCTAATCCATGGCCCCAATTAGCAATAACTATACTAAGCTATGCAGGAATTATACTAGTCTTAGTGGGAAGCCGTTTTTGGGAATAGAGAATGCTCGAGAAGTAGAGAATTAGATTTCGCATTGTGAAAGCATCTTCATTGACTTGGGATTAAAGATGATCAGAAGAGGAGGCTTGGCTCTAAACAGTTGTAGAGAGTAGCACTTTATTGGTGGAATAGTGTTACAGCAGGAGTTCTCGAGGAGGAGTTGACTTGGGTGGAATTTCGAAGGAGAAACAAAGAGAGGTTTTTTTCTAAAGTTGCCAAGTTAGTATTGCTGAGAAAGTTCATGGATTTAGCGTAGGGTGAGATGTCGGTAATAGAGTATGCTACGAAGTTTGATGAGCTGTCCAAATACGGATATGCTACCACTAACACCGTCATCAGAAGAAACAAGAAGTTTATTCGAGGGTTAAGACCCAAGATTGCTAGGGCGATAATGCCACATTTTCATGATTCAATACCATTGTAGTGGAGATGGAAATCCAAAATGAATAGATGCTTTCTACTTATGGGAAGGAGAAGCAGGTTGGAATCCAAGGTTTTTTAGGTCAAGAAGAGGAAATTCTTTAAGAAGAAAGGAACCCGGAAAGGAGAAGCTGTCAAGAAGGTGAAGGATAATCTAGTTTGCTTTAATTGTAATAAAAAGGAGCATTATGCTCATAAATTTCGAAGTGGAAAAGGGAAGAAGGCTGTAGACAAGAAAGGAGTGAAGTGCTTTAACTGCGACTAGATTGGGCATTGTAAGAATCAGTCTCCAGAACCACTCAGAGTGGACAAGGGAAAAGTCTTTACTTTAGGATCATCGTCTGTTAGGCCAACTGCTGTTGAGAAAGGAAAGACTGGGATGGAAGGTATGCTTTTGATTCAAACTATAATAGTTAGGGTACTATTTGATACCGGTGCGTCGCATTCATTTATATCTTAGTGTTTGGTTGATATGTAATGTTTAGAACCCTCATACGTAGTTACTTCCTTAAGGGTTGCGAATCCGATAGAAGGGTATGCAAATCTTAAAATGAGATGTGACCAGCTAGAACTTGATTTGTTAGGTCATAAGTTTGCATGTAGTTTCTACGTTTTTGATTTCGTAGTTTTCAAAATCATTTTGGGTATGAATTGGTTAGATAAATATGATGCAAGAATATTTTGCTAAGATAGGGAAATATTGCTAAGGCACAATAATAGTCATAGAATTATATTCTCCGTAGAGAAATTAGATCAGAGTGTATGTGCTTTGTTGAGTGCTACGGAACTAGAAAAAGAGTTGAACTAGGTTTTAGCAACAAGAGAGTTTATAGATCTTTTCAAGCCAGTCACAGGTCTACCACTAAAGTGAGCCATTAAGTTTCAGTTAGATCTTATGCCAAGAGCAGAACTTGTAAGTAGACCATCTAGCAAGATGACACCGACCGTGATGAAAGAATTGACGGTGTAACTAGTGGATTTAGAATGGAAGAATTTCATTAGACCAAGCAGTTTGCCTTAGGGAGCGGCCATGGTGTTCGTAAGGAAACCAAATGGGTCATTAAGGATGTGTATCGACTATCGCAAATTGAATGAGAAGACAATCAAGAATAAGTATCTTTTGCCAAGAATCGATGATTTATTTGATCAGTTGAGTGGAGCCAGAGTATTTTCTCAATGGGATTTGGCACCAGATTTCCATCAACTAAGAGTGGAAGAGGACAATATTCCATTGATGGCATTTCAGACTAGGTATGGTTCGTATGTGTGGTTAGTAATGCTATTCGGGTCAACAAATGTGCCAACTTTCTTTGTGATTTGATGAACTAAATTTTTCGAGACCACACGGATAGGTTTGTATTGATATTCACATGTGACATTTTAATATACTCCAATGATGAAAAAGAGCATGAAGTTTAGCTTAGAATAGTGCTTGAGATGCTAAGGCAGCATTAGCTGAAAGCAAAGTTTTCCAAGTGTCATTTCTGGAAGAAAGAAGTTAAGTTTCTTGGTCACGTGTTTTCAGAGATGGGTCTGTCAGTTAGGCCGAATAAGACCGAAGTTGTTAACAACTGGAAGAGACCAGAGATAGTGACTAAGACTAGAAGTTTTCTTGGACTTGCTGGTTATAACCGAAGATTCATTAAGGATTTCTTGCGGATAGCAGCGTTTTTTACTAAGCTAACTAGGAAGGACGTGAAGTTTATTTAGTCTGACAAATATGAGGAAGTATTCCTTAAGTTAAAGCATTTATTAACCAACGCACATGTGTTAGTAGTTGCAGACGGAAACCAAGGATTAGTAGTGTATACCGATGCATGTGGAACTAGATTAAGGACCGTGTTCATGCAGAAAGGTAAAGTTACTGCTTACACTTCATGACAGCTTAGACCACATAAAGTGAGATATCTTACTCATGATTTAGAGCTGGCAGCGATGGTCATCGCACTGAAAGTATGGAGATATTTTCTCTTAGGGGAGAGATTTGAGTTATATACAGATCATAAGTCCTTAAGGTATTTATTCTCTCAGAAGAAGTTGGATATGAGATAGCAGAGATGGTTGGAGTTTCTAGCGGCTTACGATTTTGGTATAGATTATACACCTGGAAAAGGAAATAAGGTATGAGATGTTGTTAACAGAAAATATCAAAATGCGGTGTTAGCAATGTTAACGGAATAGAGGGATCTAGAGGTTTTGACTACTTGTAGTGTGCAGTTAACATCGACTGGTAGATCTAGTCAAAGCACTGTCATGGTATCTTGCTTGAACGTTCGACCAGTACTGATCGAAAGGATTGATTCTAAGTAAAAAGAAGACCCATTGTTAGCCGAGAAGATCAGAAGGCTTGAGTTTGGGTCAGATATTGATGATCTAAAGGATTTAATCTTGATCGGAGGGGATGGTTGAGAAAGAAAGGATGGTTGTGTGTTCTGAATGTTGAGCACTTAAGGAAAGAAGTTCATAGAAATGTCATTGATCCAGATTTACGATTTATCCTGGGGGAAACAAGATGTATTAAGATTCTACTAGGAAGATTTGAAGAAGGATGTTGGCTTGTGGGTAAAATAGTTTGTGAACTGTCAACAAGTAAAGGCCGAGCATCAGAAGCTAAGTGGATTGCTTTAAATTTTGGAGATACCAGTTTGGAAATGGATATCGATATCTACAGATTTTATAAATGGGTTGCCAAGGTCGAATCAAGGAAATGAAAGTATATGGATCATAGTGGACAGATTGAACAAGAGTGCCCATTTCATTCCAGTTAAGTCAACCAAGATAACACCTGTTTTAGCTAAATTGTTTATGAAGAATATAGACTACATGGAATTCCTAGTAGCACAGTCAGTGACAGAGATGCTTTGTATACTAGTGAATTCTGGAAGAGTCTATAGGATGTGTTAGGTACCAAGCTCAAAATGAGTACTACCTATCACCCTCAAACAAACAGGAAGACAACGAGAGTCAACAAAGTACTTGAGGATTTGTTAAGAGCTTATGTGCTAGACTTTGGTGGATCTTGAAATGATCACCTAAGCTTAGTTGAGACTTCCTATAATAACAGTTATCGGACTAGTGTAGGAATGGTGCCTTTTGAAGCTTTGTATGAAAGGCCATGCAAGTCACCAGCATGTTAGTTGGAAACTAGAGACATATTAGTTTTAGGTCCAGATTTGGTAAGAGAGACAACATAGAAGATTGAGTTGATCCGAGGAAGGATGAGGGAAGCTCAGTCTAGACAAAAGAGTTACGCTGAAAAAAGGTGTAAGGATCTAGAATTCTCACTTGGAGATCAGGTTTTCATTAAAGTATCACCAATGAAGGGTGTTGTGCGATTTGAAAAGCCAGAGAATACCGAGATATGTTGGTCCATTCCCAGTTTATAAGTAGTTCGACCTTTCGCGGGACTAAGACAGCTCGAGAGGACTGGAAAGCTCACCTATAGAGTAGAGTTGCCGTGTAGTTTGGCAAGTGTCCATAATGTGTTTCATGTGTTTCATCTTCCTAAGTATGTGCATGATCCAGAGACTACTATTCCCTCTGATATCGTAGGAAGATTTAATAGTAGAACCAAATTCGATTTTTGTTAGATAAACAGTTCGAGTTGTAGCAAGAGATGAGAAGAAGCTAAGAAACAAGACAGTTAAGTTGGTGAAGTTCAGTGGAGAGACAATGAAAAGGACTGTACATATGAGACAGAAGACAAGATTATATATACTTATGCTGATCTATTGTAAGGGTATGTTCTATATTCGCTTTATATAGACTGTTTGCTAGTCAGGTAGGCTAGTATGTGTTAATCGGCTAATTTTCTATCGGTTTAGAAAATAGCCGAAATTTTCAAATTAAAATAACCGCAAGCACACAGCGTGCACTTGTAGTACGTGGCGAATAAGGGTCGATCCGCAAGGAATTAATGATTTTAAAAATTCAATTCAATCAAATTATACCAATTTCAAGTGAAATTTAAGCTAGAGAATTAAGGAATTAACTAACTAACTAAAAGAAAAGAGAAGCAAATATATGAGTTAAGTGACAATTTAGAGAATAAATCCACTCTTTAGATCATGTAGTTCAATACAATGAAATCTTGATATCTCTTTTATGGTCATTTGTGCTTTAATTGATGTGCTTATCATAAGTATGACATATTTGTGTCATTGATTAGGCAACATAAGCCATCAAACTGTAACACACTCTTAAACCACTTAATAAATTTTAAGAAACTTGACAATGAAAATGAAATATATTTAAAGTATGGTCTATTAACCATTGATTAGAAATATAGAACATCAAATTTAAATTTCAAATCGCTTTCTTATGCCATAATTATATTTTGATGAAGAGGCATTTGTGTTAGTGATTGTTTAAGCATAGCCTATTTGGTATCAACAATATAGGCTATCAAATTCAAAGCAAGAACAACAAATAAAACACTACATTGATCATCATTAAGCATAAAAAGAGAGCATGAATTAACAAATAGTTGAAGCTACATAATTAGAGAGCTTCATTACCCCTAAATTGAAGGGGTTTAGCCTCTCATATTTTTCATATGATTAAGAAATGGAGCTAGCAACATGAAAGCAAAAAGAAAGGAAAATGAAAGCTAATGGAAAAGAGAAGCTAATTAACAAGAATAAAACTAATCTACTTTGCTTAAATGTAAAGTTACACTACCGACATTAACTTAAATAAACAAGAAAAGTAAAATGAACAAGTAATTAAATTGCATAAGAAAAAGAAAGTTATATAAAAATATAAATAAATGTCTAAGTAGCCATGAAAAGAAAGAAGAGAGCTTGATTTATTTTTGAGTCTAAAATAAAACTAAGAGAGACTAAGAGAAGAGATTAAGAGAAGAGAGCCTAAAAGAGAGACTTAAGAGGGTGTAGAAGAGGTTACATGAACATAATGGGTTATTTATGCAAGCATGAAACACTAATCCATAATTTGAGGAATGCCCAAACTACCCTTGAGAAAGTGTGGAGGGCAAGTAATCATTAGCATCTACTAATCATCATTTAAGTGTACATGAAGCCATTAGTTCTATAAGCATGTGCATTACCTCTAATTTGTACATTAAGGTAGGTGGGTGGGTGGGGTCCTCCATGTTTTTCACTTTGGAATTATTTCCATCTTCATTCCTTTGTATTCATTTTGTGCATGCATGTGTCTTCATGAAACGACTCCTATTTGAGATCAAATTCCTACATAAATATATATAAATTTCCAATGAATTTTTCTCAAAGAAATATATGCACATAATTGACCGTTTTTCCCCTATATGAAGATGGATATGTGAAAATTTGGAATTAATATGGATTTTGGTTAAAACAAGTTAAAATACTCAATATGATCATTTATTTAATTTAAATAGAATAAATATGATGGTAAAAGTATGCACATTTACGTGCGCATCAAATACCCCCACACTTATCTTTTTATTCATCCTTAAATGAAGAAAAACTAAGATAAATCCGTTTTCGTAGGGAGCACGATTGCATTGAGCATATACAATAAGCCGTTAAACCTCTAAGTGTCCTCAATAGGACGTGTGTTGTCTCTTGAGGGCGTTCAACGGATACTATCCACAAAATCCAAATGCAGGACGAAGATATTTATAAAATGCAAGATTTATTTAGAAAGATATGAATGCGAGTTTTTCAAAATATTTACAAATGGACGATTTACTTTTAAATTGACCCAAATAAGTTAAGTATAGGTTTTGGTCATTATCTTGAGATATAAGTCATTTACTCATCAAAGTTTCGAAAAAACAAATTTATCATAACAAATAGACTATAGTTTAACTTGTTGTTCCGGTTGATAACAAAGTGTAACTATGAAATGGATTCTTAGTTGATTATCAAAGTTTATCAAGGTGGTATATTCATTTCTTTTCAATAACAAGTCAAATAAAATAAGTTAAAATAGTGTTTGGATTTAATTTTCTTATTCTCTCTTATTTTTTTGAAAATTTTATTGATATTTACAATATTTACATATGCCTAACTCAGATAAACTGAGTCCAGATATATTACCCATGCACTTGCGGACTTATGTGAGGGGAATACAGAGCGTGGCGAATGAACACACGAGCGTAAACACCTATTGACTGTAGGCGTTATTAAAAAGAATTTTTATATATACACCTAGCTCAGATAAACTAAGGCCAGATATACCGATCGTGTACTGCCTTTCCGACTTACATGAGAAAGGTACAGAGCAAGGTGAGTGTACACACAAGTATGTATACCTGTCAACCGTATGTTTAATAGAAAATATTTACATATATACAAATGTTTTGTTTTTTTCCAAAAAATTTTGAAAAAAAAAGAGAGAGTTTTGCAAAATAATCTTAGCACCACTTAACTTGGAAGACAAAAAAATGTTATATCCTTTATTTTAAATTAACCACTTTTTAAAACAAAGATTTTCAATTAGGATGTATTTCATAATTAACACGTACGAATCTTCCTATATACTAGTTAAACCATTGTTATTCGTAATCAAACTTTATTTTTATTTTTGTTAAGACAAATAAACTTTAAACAAAAATTAATTTAATAAGCCAAAACCATATATTTATTCTATAGTGTTTCTTTAAAAAATGCTTAATTTTTTTAAGTTTTTTTTTTTTTGGTTTTTTTGTTTTGTTTTTTGTGTTTAGTTTTGAGGTATGAAAATATAATGTAAAATAAATTATAAAAAGTCAAAAAAGAAGGTGAGTCTCACCCCACACTTGATTTTGACCGTGTCCCCACAGTCAACCCAAGTGAAAGGAACGTTTATTATTATGAAAATGAAATGTATTTATACGGCATCAGAAAGTATATCATTAAAAAGTAAATGAAACAGTCTTCCAAAGACCGATTCATTTGTCTCGTCAAGTATGAGAGACGCAGCTTAAGCTCAAAAAACAAACCGGAAAAGATTTTGGAATCGAATGTGGATTTGGAAAAACGAATGTCGTTTTATTAAAAATCGTATGAGTTGTTTTATTTTCGATGATTTTTGTGGTAGATATAACAATTGATTGAAATTCAAGTTTGTCATTGAAAAATTCTTCAAAATTATTGATTTCAAAATCAAAGTGATGATTTAGATCTTCCCCATCGGAATTTAACAACTAGTCATCCAAAGATCCATAAAATTCGTGTTCATTAAATTCGTCTTCCTTTGTTGGATTATCAACAGCTTCATTGCGTATCTCAAGTTCAAAATCCGAAGTTGTTGTATCCAAATTTTCAAAATCGAGAAAAGAAAGATCGAATTTTAAGTTTGGTTCTGCACCCTCAAAAGAATTGAAATCTAACTCAATTGCCGTGTTTTCAACAACTTTATTAAGATTGTTATTTTCAATTTCAAAAGTTGTTATTTGAAAATCGTCTATTTGGATAAAAGATGGATTATTATTTGACTCGTCGCACATTGGAATTTGATTTTGTTTTTCATGTTGTTTCATATATGTTTCAAATAATGAATCCATGTGATCATCGTAAATTTCGTTCATTTGCTCAACAAAATCCAATTTGTAGTTATTACCTTGAGAATTTTCGATTTGGATTTATTGAGAACAAGAATTTCCAATTGCATCATAGTTAAGATTATTCTCATTGACAAATTCGTTTAAAAAGTTGTTTCCATTTTCATATTGAGTTTGAAATTTATTTTGGAGTTCAAAATTGAATTGGCATGGGTTATAATCGGAAACGTTTGAATTTTGAATTGAATTCAAATTTTGATTACTTTGAAAATTTTGACTTGAGTTATCATACAAATGAGAATTACACAAATCATTTATCATTTGATTTTGTTGTGTAGAGATTTCAAGTAAATGAGATGCTATATTCCAGACTCGAGGGTTGCTCATTATTTTGAAAACATTGTGGTGCAAAATCCAAATCGTTTGAACAATAGTAGGTTTTAAAATATCCATACGAATTTGAGTGAAATCATATGAATTATATTGATTTTCACAACTATCGTAAAATTCAAGTGAGTAGGGAAAAAGAAACTCAGACATTTTCAAGAAAATTTTTTTAGAAAGGAAAAATATTTACAAATTAAATTTATTTTTCAAAAAGGAAATTGATTTTTGTTTTGTTTTTGTTTTTTTGTATGTTTCAATTTTTTTGTTTGTTTTTGTAAAGGTTTAATAATAAAAAATTGGATGTTGGTTTTTCTAAATTTTTTGTGGACTTTTGAAATTTCAAAGAAAAAGGATTTAAAAATTTCGAAGGAAAAGAAATATTTATAATTTATTGTTAGTCTTGGATTTTGAATTTTTTTTGCATGAACTAATGCAACTAAATGAATGCAAAGGTTAATTATAAATGATTTATCCTAAGTTAACACAAAATTGAATCTCACTCTGTCTTAGATCAACAAGATAGTTCTCAGCCAGGTAAGGAACATGATTTATAGGTGCACTACGAATCACCGTAGCAAGGCAGCCGAAGGTTTAAGTACCTTTAGAGGAACAACCACTATAATATTTACGAATCACCGTAATATTTATAAATGGTTATTACTCTACTATAGCCTACACACCAAGAAATTAAATTGTTCAAAAAAGACAATTTGCCAAGCAGCAATTTTTTTATAAAGCTAGCAAAACAAGTCTTCTTCTGTTGAATTTCTTCTTTTGCAACCTGAAGTTATGAATCAAGATATATATATATATGTATGTATGTATGTATATATATATATATATATATATATATATATATATATATATATATATATATGTATGTATATATTAAGAATGGAATAAAAACAAAAGAACAAAATTTACAATTTTTTTTGTTTGTTTTTTGTTTTTTTGTTTTTTTGTTTTTTTTTTGTTAAGATAAAACCAAAATCAAAAAGAAAAGTGAAAACAAGGAAAAATAAGAAAAGTCAACAAAACGCAAATTTGGTATGGAAAGAAAAAGCTAATTTTTAGTTTTTTTTTTTTTAATTAAAGAAAAGAGCTTTAAACAAAAGGAAAGAGTTTACACTAAAAAAAAAAAAAAAAATTTAAAACTCAGCCCCGACCATTAGCAAGCTCAACAAACCAAAACCCCCCATTCTCTTTTTTCTTTGAAAACTGCTTATTTTCTAAATAAATAAATAAAAAACCAAAGCGTTCGATTCAGGAAGACAAGGGGAAAAAAAATGAATTGCAACTTGCGATAGGGATTTAATTTGCGTTGGAGGAGATCGTAGGTGGAATCGGTCATGAGTTGCTTGGCGATTGTGGAGTTTGTTCACGAATTTCGATTGTAGGTTAAATCGAAGAAGCAAGTGGCGATTGTGATCGGGTTTCGATTTGAGTTCGAGGAATTTCGGTCGAAGGCTATATGTGAGGCTGTTGTCGGCGTCGAAATCGCTGTAGAGGTGGAGTTCGATGGTGAGGCGATTGGGTTGTGCTGTAGAGGTTGTGACAGTGGCTTGGTTTTGTTTGCACGTGGAGGATTGCGGTGAGGCTGCAGCTTGCAGTGGTCGATGAGGCCAGAGGAGCCGGTAGTTGTGAAGTGTTGTTGCAGTGAAAATTTGTTGTAGTTAGCAGCTTGATGACTCTGGGAATGCTGATGTGATGAGTGAAGTTGAAACGCAGCGTGCTGAACTGTCAGTTGATATTAGAGTAGTGTGGAGTCAAATGTGGAGCAGGCAGTTGTGATAGCAATGAAAGTGGGTTGTTTGGTGAGTAGAGTGACGAGGCAGAAATGCACAGTCAGGGATGGTTGCAAGCATAGGGTGGAAATGAATTGAGTTGTTGCTTGATAGTGGAGGCGGTGATGTTTTGTAGATGCTGTGAGTAAGGGATGATATATGAAGTGCAGGCAGTTGTTTTGTGTGTGACAATATTGGGAAGTTTGTAAGTTTGATGGATGTTATGTTGTAGATGGTTGGTGATATGATGGTAGGGGTTGACAGCACTACATCAAGGGGATGGCAGTGTAGTGTTGTGGCAGATATTTGCTTTGGTGTGATGATGTCTGGTGGTGTGTAGAGGGGAGTTGCACTGATTTGTAGAAGTATGGTGTGGTTTATGATATGGTTTGTGATTTGTGAAACAGTTAGTAGATAGGTGGTGATACCAGGGTAATGAAGTGATGTAATGGTCATGCAGTGGAAATGTAGGAAGTGATAATGGGTTGTGCAAGGAGGAGTGGTGATCAAGTGGTTGGATGGTTTTGATGGTGACTGAATGCTTATAGCAGGGTATGCAGTTTGGATGACAGGCGATGTTGTTTGGTTTCTGGTAGAAATTGAAGCAGTGAGGATTGATGATGAATGGCAGAGATGGAGGTGTGTAGTAGTTGCAGAAGTGGATGGTGGTGTTGTTGTTGAGTGTATGTAAGATGGTAAGTGCAAGGCAGGGGATGTGTGTAACAGAAGTGCACAGTGATATGCACAGTATAATGAAATGTAGATTTTTGATTATGTAAAATGTAGTAGTTTGTAAATGAAAAGAGACAATAATAAATAAAAAAAATTGTTTTGAAATTGGGTTTGTCTCTGTTTGTTTTAATGGTAAGTGCAAATGAAAATGAAAATGAAACTAGAAAAGCGAAGACACACAAAAAAATTGCAAACAAAAATCAAACAAACACAGTACAATTTCTTTTTCTTTTTAATGCACTCAACAACAAACAAACACACAATAAAAATCAAATGAAAATAATTCGAAGAATAAAAAATCAAACTCAAAGCAAATTCCACGGTAATGATGCCAAAAATTTGTCAATCGGCTAATTTTCTATCGGTTTAGAAAATAGTCGAAAATTTTCAAATTAAAGTAACCGCAAATGCACAGCGCACACTTGTAGTACGTGACGAATACGGGTCGATCCGTAGGGAAATTATGATTTTAAAAATTCAGTTCAATCAAATCATACCAATTTCAAGTGAAAATTAAGCTAGAGAATTGGAGAATTAACTTACTAACTAAAAGATAAAAGAAGCAAATATAAGAGTTAAGTGATAATTTACAGAATAAATCCACTCTCTAGATCATGTAGTTCAACACATATGAAATCATGATCTCTCTTTTATGGTCATTAGTGCTTTAATTGATGTGCTTATCATAAGTATGACATATTTGTGTCATTGATTAGCCAACATAAGCCATCAAAGCATAACACACCCCTTAAACCACTTACTAACTTTCATGAAACTTGACAATGAAAATGAAATCTATTTTAAGTATGGTCTATTAAATATTGATTAGAAATATAGACCATCAAATTTGAATTTCGAATCCATTTCTTATGCCATAATCATATTTTGATAAAGAAACACTAGTGATTGTTTAAGCATAGCCTATTTGGTGTCAACAATAGAGGATATTAAATTCAAAGCAAGAATAATAAATAAAACACTTCATTGGTCATCAATAAGCACAAAAAGAGAGCATGAATTAACAAATAATTGAAGCTACATTATTAGAGAGCTTCATTACCCTTAAATTGAAGGGGTTTAGCCATTCATATTTGACATTTGATTAACAAGTTAGCTAGCAACATGAAAGCAAAAAGAAAGAAAAATGGAAGCTAATGGAAAAGAGAAGCTAATTAACAAGAATTAAAACTAATCTACTTTGCATGAACGTAAATGTACACAACCAACATTAACGTAAATGAATAAGGAAAGTAAAATGAAAAAGTAATTAAATTGCATAAGAAAAAGAAAGTTACATGAAATAAAAACAAATGGCTATGTAGCCATGAAAAGAAAGAAGAGAGCTTGATTTATTTTTGAGTCCAAACCAAAACTAAGAGAAGAGAGTCTAAAAGAGAGACTTAAGAGGGTGTAGGAGAGGTTAAATGAACATAATGGGTTATTTATACAAGCATGAAACTCTAATCCGTAATTTGAGGAATCCTCAAACTACCCTTGAGAAAATATGAAGGCCAAGTAATCATTAGCTTCTACTAATCATCATTCAAGTGTATGTGAAGCCATTAATTATATAAGCATGTGCATTAGCCGCTAATTTGTACATTAAGGTAGGTGGGTAGGTGGATCCTCTATATTCTTCACTCTGAGTTATTTCCATCTTCATTCCTTTGTATTCATTTTGTGCATGCATGTGTCTTCATAAAACCACTCTTATTTAAGATCAAATTCCTACATAAATATATATAAATTTCCAATTACTTTTTCTCAAAGAAATATATGCATACAAATGACCGTTTTGCCCCTATATGAAGAAGGATATGTAACAATTTGGAATTAATATGGATTTTGGTTAAAACAAGTTAAAATACACAATATGGTCATTTTTTAATTTAAATAGAATAAATGTGATGGTAAAAATATGCACATCAGTATGGTAGTTAGGAGATGTTATAGATGATTGCTATGTTTAGCATTAAATCATACCGAATTTCGAGGATGAAATCCTTAAAGGAGGGGACCCTGTAACACCTCTAATTTTAAATAACTTTATTCAGAAAAATTTAATTAGATAAATTAAATAGAATAATATAGAGACTATAATGATAAGGAGATTGATATTTGAAAACTAAATAGAGGTCGTTCCTTAACTAAATGAAATCATAAGAATGATTTTATGAAAATGGTTTTATTACTAAACTGCTCAAGAGAATAAGGCAAGGGTATTACAGCAAATAGCCATATACCATAATCCCATAACTCCTCAACCTTTACTTCAATTTTCATTTCATATGTTCATAAATAAATAAAACAAAAGCTAAGGATAGCTAAGGTCGGCTGTAACCCTAGGAGAAATGGGGACCAAAGTCAACTAGAAGCTAAGGATTCAAGCAAGAAAGAATTAAGCAAGATCAAATCTCAAGTTTCTTATCCAAACGAGGTAAATAATAATCTAAACCATCTCATATACGTTTTATTGAACATCTTAATTTTCGGTTTAAGATTTTAAAAACCGTTTGGATGATTTAAATGATGATATGCATTCATTATATCCCATGTTTGATTTGAACAAGTATGTTTGTTAAAGGTTTGATTCGATTTAAGGCTAAAATGATGTAAAATGAGTTTCAAATGACATGAGGATTTAATATGTTATGTAAAACATTATGTTGGAGATGGGTTTAAATTTTCATAATAATCCAAGCTATGGATAATTTATTATGAATTTTAAAAGAAAGAAATAAATAGTTTGAGCTTAAAATTAATTACGGTAATTATATAAAGTATTTTTGGTCCAAAATTAGTATACGTTAGAAAACATATTAAAAGTGCATTAAGATGATTTTTTGGGATTTTTCCTAAGTGATTCACTAAAGAAATCATGTTAAGTTTGAGGATTTAAATGTCTTAATTGTTTTGATAAAGGAAAGGGCTTCATTGCTAAAATATTTTTAATTATTAATTGATGAATTTCGCAGCCTCCTTAGAAAAATATTTTTGATAAAGTTTTGGCAACCAAGAATAATTTGAAAAATAAGGGAAGTTAGGTATAAATGAATTTCTTTTAAAGGTATAAAATCCGTTTTTACTTCGGATTACAAACTTGCCGCTTCCATTTTTCTTGCTATTAAAATCATCCCAGTTGGCCTTTTGAACCCATTTGAAAGGAATACTCATGATATTAAATGGTTGATGTGTAGCATATTGGAGTAAGTTGTAAGGGGATGGTGTCGAAAGCTTGCTTTCGAAGGGGTTGATGCCATTTTAATAGCTTTCGAAAGGCATATGTTTAAGTGTTTGGAAAAGATGATTTTAATACTGTAAAAGGATATAATTTAATGATTTCGAAAGACATGGCCTAAGCTTTCGAAAGCCTTAGTTATCAAATATGAAACCCATTCTCAATTTTTAAAGAAAAACCAATGGCAATATAAATGAGCTTTGAAATGGAATCTAATTTTGGTGTTTTGGAAAAAGCTTTCCTTGCTAAAGATAATAGGTTAAAGGTATTAACCATATTTCATTTGAAAAATGATTCCAAGGAAATTAAACTGGGTATGTTGTTATTATTATATTATGATCAGTTATCATGTTCGCTTCTTCTATAAAAATATTCACTTTATGATCAACCCATAATTGCAGTTTGGGGTATTAAGTGCAGAATAACTAGCTAGGTTGATCAGGCAGTGAATATAAATTAATAGAGTTGTATCCAGGATGTTAGGTTGACTATAATCTAGGATGCTCGGAGATTGATCAAAGAGTTGTTAGTTTAGACAAGTTCATACTAAACCCATAAAAACTATGTATGGAAAAAGTTATTAGCAGGGGCCAATAGGTTCGTAGTGGCCCCATGAAAACTATATTCGGATTAAGTTATTGAAAGAGATCAATTGGTTCATAGTTAACCAATGAAAACTATGAAATGAGGGAAGTAATTGGAGAACCCAATAGATTCATAGTGATCCCATGAAAACTATAATTGGATGAAGTCATTGGTAGATACCAATAGGTTCTTAGTAAACCTATGAAAAACTATGAAACTAGGCAGGTAGTCCGTGAGCTTTGAACATATTATCAGTTATCCTATGAAAACTAATAGGTTAGTAGTGACCCAAGAAACTATAATGAGACAAATAGTCAAATGAATGGGGATGGAAAATCGAGAGTATATTGCATATTTGCATATCATCGTGATATTTTTATTATGTTTTGTCTCAACCATTATGGATGTAGGAGCACAGTATATAGCTATTATAAATTGAGTTAGGATACCGGTGAAGGGAAAACCTGCTCCGCTAAGCGGCATGGTCTCACTAGATATCTATAGGAATCGATATAGTAGGTTATGATAATAATAACTTTTTTTCTGACTCGAAGTTTATGTTTTCCCCTTAAACTCTGAGTGCTTAATTGATTTTGAGCAGTTTGAGAGTTAAGGTTTTTACGTTCTTCTTTAGACAAATAAGCTTCTAAAGACGTGTAAAAGGCAAACTAGCTATTAGAAATTCTTTTCCGTTTGATTCCATTGTGGTTTGGTTGCAATGGCAAAGTTGTTAAATTGCCTACGTTTAGACTTTGATCATCCAAAGAGGCATCGTCATATGTCGCTCTTGGTACGTATTTTCTAATAATTATATTTCTATGAACGTGGTTTACGTATTGGGATTATGTAATAAATTTGAAACTTGATGTGAAGTTGGATGAGAAATCTGTTTTATTATTTTAAATATTTTCACACTCATGTGTTTTTGTTATATCAATGTCTCTAACCTTACCAATTTGGTCAACGAGAATTAATAACTATGGATGATTGCAGCATCGTAGCCGTTAGTTTTGGGCCTCCATGTGAGGGATGTTACAAAATGTGTCCAAACAAATAAATCCAGATTGGCGCGAAGAAATTCGATGAGTTCCAGTCGCATCTTATTCCAAGATGTAATCCAATTTTCAAGACCCGTGTTGGGTCATCCATATTAAATGGGACAGACATTGTTAATTCTGTTGGTGTTTCCCATACCTGCCCTGAACTCTTCTTTCTAGGGTCCAAAGCCTTATCAAATGGACATTGTTCCCAAGCTAGGGGCGGCTCTGTAGTTGCTATTTGGTAGGTTCATGAACATGGAGAGTTCTCCCCGCACTCTTCCCCTTTTCTTTGACTCACCTAGTTCCATGATATAACATTCCCTAGTGGCACTCTGGTCTACTCTGATCACCCCAACTCCATTTTCTATCGAAAATTTTATAGTTAGACACCACTAAGCTAAAGTAATCCTAAAATTTCGCAAGGAAGGCCGCTCTAGGAAGGCGTTGTAGGTGGAAATATCATCTACAATCAAAACGGTTTGGATGAGGGTGACTCTTCGATCGCCTTTTCGTGTTCTGCAGGTAAGTCGATTATTCCGACAAGTTGTATGGGTTCAATAGTTAATCCTTGAATCTTTATTCGGTGGACGGATGCATCTTTTATACCGATCTTCATTTGATCAAAGGTGCGTTCGAAAAGGGTGTTCACAGAGCTGCCACTGTCTACTCATCGGACCATGGTGGGTCAGATTCCTACTGTTACGACCATAGGGTCGATAGTTGGGGCTTCTATCCCTTTGGTATCTCGACTCCAGAATGCTGCATCATCGTTTATTGTTCTCTACTGCTTAGCAGGGGCTCCATCTTCGATTACAAAGCATGAATCCTTCGGAACGTGCTTTAATGAGCTCGCATACCACTTCATTTCTCCCTAACTCTTCTGTGCGAGATGGGGCCCTCCAAATATCGTTCCAATGATAAGTCCCTGGTCAGTTCCTCTGGGCCCCTTTTTGTTGGTTCCACCTTGATTCCTTGACCTCTATGAGCTATGGGTTGGTTAAGATTCTACGATTTCCTCACATACTGCTAAAGCTTGTTTACCTAAATTAGCTCCTAAATCAAGTTCTTCAAGTGATGACACTAGTTCTTATTGTGGCCATGTGTCTCAGGGAAGCAGCAATACATTCCAAAATGCTTTGCTGTTCAGTTGCTTCCTTTTTAGGAAGCTTTTCATACTTTCCATCCACTGTGTCGTGTGATAGATGTTTTCTCAAGTATCCTTGAGAGGGGTTATTCTTCGAGCCTCAAACCTTTAAGTTGCTTGTTACTTCCTTTTCGCTTGTTGGAGTTCTGGTTCTTCCTTTTTGATTCGCATTTTTTGTTGCGCTCCCTTCAGCGGTCCCAGAGGTATTTATATCTTGGTTTGTCGTCGTACCACTCTGCCCGATGTTAGTTGGCTGTAAGTTGGAAAGTTTTCTTTTCAATTCCTATGCCTCTTCCAATCTCAAATACTGGCTGGCTTTTGGTTAAAGACCTTTTTAGTGGTTGGTTGTTTAATTTTTATCATTTTCCTAATTAAGATTCGGGGTGGATAGCATGGATCAAGGCCATGAAACCATATCCTCGTTTGGATCACTTACTTCGGTTACCATGATGTTGAACCGATTCATGAAGGACTTTATAGATTCATTCCATCTCTGGAATAGGCTGAATAACCACGTTCGTTGGTTGTGCCGTGTGAAGCCTTAATTGATTAAGGAATCTTGTTGCTAGTTGATTGAAGGTAGAGATAGATTTAGGTGGAAGCCTGTTGAACCACGTGGAAGCAATTCCCTCAACGAAAATTGGGAAACATCTACATCGAATGACATTCAAAGCATTTGCTCCGTCCATGTGCCAAATGTACTTATACAAATGGGGTTTAGGGTCTCCCGTTCCATCGTAAGATGGAATAGTCGGCATAGTGAACTTATTAGGGTAGCGCTCATTCAGAATGTCAACAGTGAAGGGAGTACGACTTGGAACGGATCCCCATTCATCATCCATTCTATCTTTACTTTCATCCATTAGTCGCTTGACCATGTCTGTGATATATGCCTCGGATGTCCGGTAATCCACGGGTTGGCCGTCAATGACTACACCAAGTGTTTGATTGTGCAAACGGTCTTGGTAAGTGGGATGAATCCTATGCTCTCCTATCGTCGGGAGAGCCTCTCCCTTAGGGTTCCATTGGCTTGCGGTTGGCCTAGTAGGGGCAGTTTGGATCTCCATGGCGTTATTAAATGCATTGGTACTTCCTTCCAACTTGTCGTAGTCAAGTCTCTCACCATCTTTTGAGTCGGAGAGATCCATAGTTATATCTTCCGGTGGGGTCTTCGCTCATAGATTCAAGTTTGTAGCTGGTTGCCTCGCAGTTGGTGGAGTGTTTGTGTTTCCTTCCATATTAATTCCTACAATTCCACCTATTTCCTTTCTACTTTTGCTTCCCCTTTCTCCTATTTAGGCCAGAGATGAACGAATTTACTTATTCCACGGAAGCTACGGGCTCTGTCATGATTCTATGAGTAGCATGTGACTGTATGGTCAATAGGGAATTCAATTTGTCCATAAGAACTCTTTGGTTGTTTTCCATCTTCTGATTAATTACATCCACCATCTTATTTAATTCATCTCTAGCAACAACTTCACGCTGAATAGAGGATCCCGGAACCTGATATCCTGTGTAGGCACCGTTGAGTTCAACTTGCTAAGGATTGATCTCTTCTCCAGTAATTACAGCTCCTTCGGATCTTCCAGTAGTAGTTCTCCTTCTTTCGGGTGCTATAAATTCTCAACAGCAGATCTTCTGAGTAGAGATTGAGAATCTAACTTATGAACCTATCCAATCCAAAGAAGATAGCTGGATCTAAGCCTAGATTTAGTATTCTCGGTGAAAGCACCAAAATGTTAACCTAAAAAAGGATCAACACCTTGAATGATTGTGAAAGCACCGGCCTAATTTATCAGGACAAATAGAGTATAGCCAAACACTCTCCAAATTGCAGAAAAGACAAAATAAAGTAGAGAAACACAAGATTTATATAGTGGTTTGACTGTTACGAAGCCTACATCCACTTTATAGATTTTATTAATAGATTGATCATTGATCACAAATACAAGCTGTTTGAAATTTAAATAATTGAGCGGGGAAAGATCATACCACCATTGATGGAGACAAAAGGAAGGATCTCAACTGTCACATGGTTGCCATTGTGAGGAGGAAGAACGTTGAACAATCTTAGTAGTAGAGTTTTCCTAGTGATTAGAACAACCAGCCCCCATCCTGTAGAAGATAGGATGATATTTATAGGATTTTGATCGCACTCGGATCAGAACCAGAGTACTAAGAAGCATGTAAAATTAAGGGTGATTTAGAACTAACCTTCTGGATTGGTGCCGATCCAATTGGATCAGATCGGTATCGATCAAAAACGTTGTGCAATTTTTGCACAACTCCTGCTTTGTTGGCCTCCTTTCTTGCATGTAAGGTTCCTTGTGTTATTTCATAGCTTGTTAACTTGTTTTGATGATGGATCACTTGTAAATTAGATTGAACTATAACTTGAATCGAATAAGTCTTGGTTTCTTCGACTCGGATGCTCGAAATGTTATCAAACTTGGTAGATAAGTTTAGGAGAGATGTAGGAATATAATGCATGTGGATTGGAGGATCCATATGTCAATAATTTGGATCGGTACTGTTCCAATTGGGTCGGGTCGGCGCCGATCCAAATACTTTGCATATTTTTGGTCCAAAATTCTAGGATTTCTTTGTCATATACTTTTAGGTCTTTCGGTCATGTTTTGAGTTATTCCAGCTTAGTTTGAATGTTATAACTCCTTCTGAATTCTGCTGGGTTAAAAACCTGGTTAACAGGCCCTTCACAAAATTGAAAAACACTTTACAAAAATTATTTTCAAAATATTATGGTTTGTGAAATATTTTGATACTTTGTAAAATCATCTAAGCAAAGTTCATACATATTTTAATCATGTCAAAACATAGGAAAACCTTATGGAAATATATGTAAATATATAAAGGATGAACTTCTTTTGAAATTAGTAAATATAAAGTAAAAGTGAATATATTTAAAATCAAAGTAATAGCAATTATTATAATAAACTTATAAATATTTATAAATCTTCAAAAATTAAAATTGTAGCAAAGTATAATTGTTCAGAAATACATAAAAACTTGAAATACAATAAAGTAAAAAGATAGAAATAATTGTTGGCTATTTTGAAAACAAAAAATTCTTATTAAAACCATTTTAAGGAAATTTGAAAACCATTTGAAAAAGAGAAATTGAGAGGGAGATCAAAGAAGTGCTATCAGGGTTTTAACAAAAAATCAAGACCCTATAACTTATCGGGGTTATCTTGAGTTCTTCAATACTCATGAGTCTTCAATCTCTAACTCTTGAATCTCTATTTCTTAAATCTTCTCTTGATACCATACAATTTATTTAATTAATACTGTCTAATATCCTGCACTTTATACTAATACAACTTGATAAAAATATTAATATCTATATTTTGTATATATTTTCATATGGTTGTTATCTTCAAAACTATTGTTGAAAGGACTAACAACCTCCCCCTTTTGATGATGACAACTATTTATATAACTCCCCTTGAATTATAAAACTCCCCTTTCTTCTATGCCTAGATTCCTAGATTTTATATATTTCTCCTCCTTTTTCATCAAAAAAATCTAACTCAACACCCCCTAACTAAGGTACTACATAATATATAATACTGAGATATAAAGCAAGTAGAATAGCAATAATAATAATTTAGAAGTGATAAAAATAATAAGTGATAACAATGATAGGCGATGTCATAAATAACTTGTATTAATCATAACAATCCAAGACATATATTTGAACTAAGGTGACAGGAAATAATTTCAAGTAGTCAAATTGATCCGCACTCGTTCAATCAAATATAAAAATTCAGTCCAATCAACTAGTCTTATACACACAAATATAAAGTAAATGTAGATCACATAACATACTAAATCAAATTCGCCAATCAAACCATAACAAATCGTACTAAATGTGCTAATCTAAGGACTAAGGTTTCCGCTTGATAGTTGGAGACTTGTGGATGGGACGGAGGGGATATGAAGGCAGAATACCCTTTTTGTTTGCCGAGACTTCCATCTCCATCGAAGCAAACTTCTCAACACAATGGACTTTATCATTGTCTGTTTGTTCTTCCTCTTCTTTTTCTTCTCCTTCTTCTTCACCTTCTACGTTTGCAGGATTAGGACTATCCTCTTAAATCACTATTGGATTTTTTGGATTATTCAATAGATACTTCTATGGATTTCTAAGAATTCTGCGCTGTTTCTCTTTTTTTTAAGCAGATAAAGTTGAACCACTTGTATTACTGTAACCATTTATGGAACACTCTTCATTTCTTTCCCCAATCTAGTCACTTTGGCCATGGAGATGTTCAAAGGCCCTTGTGTAGGTGATGTTAAGAAAAGGATGAAATTTTCTCCCTTGTACGCTTAGAATTATAGGAGGCTACGAGATTATTTTATTTCAGTAGATAGAACAGTGAAAAGATAGAAAAATGAAGAAGAAGTCAAATTTTGGTGGTTTTATAACCCTAGTTCGAATTTTGAATTTAGAAGAGAAATTTGAATTCTAAATTTAACTGCATATGTTTACATATCCATTCCACGTGTGTCAACATATTCCAGTGTAAATTTGTTGATTTGTTTTTTCTTTTAATTTCTGATTTATATGTCATTATTTTTAAATTTATGATAGTGAACAAATCCCTAACTCACTTTTTAGCTTAGTAAATGACATTTGGTTCAATGGTTATGTTAATATATCCGTTATTTGATTTTCAGTATTTATAATAGTGAGATTATTCTTTGGTTACGTTACCTCCTAGAAGTGATGTCGTATATTTATATGTTTGGTTCTAGCATAATTAGTTGGATTTTTAGATAAATTTATCATACCAGTATTATTGCATTATATTTGTGATTTTGTAAAGTATAAACCAAAATATTTTAATTTTTGTTGCATATAAATAACTTATGAAAAGGCTAATGCTATTGAAATATATTCTGCTTCTTTTATGGACGGGATATAGAATTTTCTTTTTGCTAAACAAGGATACTTCAGAGTGTCCTAAAAAGCGAAAAGTTCCACTTGTACTTTTTTGGTCCGATTTGTAACTAGCATAATCAATATCACTATATGAGATTAATTCAAAGGAATCTCTTTTGGATAATAAAATCCATAATCTAATGTGTCATTTACGTATCTTAATATATGTTTTATAGGTTTTGATGAGTTTCCTTAAGTTGAGATTGATACCTTGCGCACTATGCATTATATCAGGTCTACTAGTGGTTACATAGAGTAATGATCTAATCATTGCTTTATATAATTTTTGATTTACATCTTTTGAATTTTCTTCCTTATTTAATTTTTCATTTGTGGCCATGGGAGTTGGCTTACTATTAGTATTTGACATTCCAAATATCTTCATTAAATCTTTAGCATATTTTTCTTGACTTATAAAAAATACCATCACTTACTTGTTTTATTTGTAATCCTAAAAAGTAACGTAGTTCTCCCATATGACTCATTTCAAATTCCCTAGTCCTTATATTTGAAAATTCCGGGTTTAATTTATCAGTACTTGATCCAAAAATAATATCATCTACAAATATATGTATTATTTTAATTTCATTATTATTTCTTTTAATAAAAATAGTACTATTTATTTTTCCTATTTCAAAATCAAATTGTAACAAATATGATTCAAATCTATCATACCATGCTCTAAGAGCCTTCTTTAGACCATATAACGCTTTGGTCTAACCTCCCTTCTCTCCTTATATTTTTCTGAAAGTAGTAGGAATCTCTACCACTTTTTTTTATCAACTTTCTTTCTAAATTATAAAAATAAGGTATTTATATTTTTATTCGTACAAATTGGAGAAGAAAGGAGATCTAATAAAAAGGAGAAGAGAATCAACTATACACGTATTTAAGGTCTTAAGTGGTTGTAAGGTCCATATTTCTCCTAAAGAGAAGTATTATGTAACCTAGTGAGATTCCAAATAAATAAGGATGTATCTAAAAGGGTTTACTTCAGTGTTGAGGTATTAAGTGGCTATTTTAGGGTCCCGCCTCCCTAATGAAAGAAGTAACCTAATAAGATTCCATATTTATAATTAAGAATGATAGCGAATATCTTGAGAAGGGTTCACTTCGGGTTTGAGGAATTATAAGTGACTGATTTAAGGGTTGGCATCTCTCCTAAAAGAATTATTAAGTAACGTAGTGAGATTCCAAGTGATGTCAGCAAGATACTAGCAGTGAGGAATCTGCATTGGGGTTAGATATTAAATGACCAAGGCCAACCTATAAGTAGGTGTTAAATGGTCAACGGTCTTCCTAGTCCGTATTAATGAGATATTAGTGGTTTCGGTATAGTCTCTCACATTGCTAAGGCTGTAATAATGATAGTGCCAGTGAGAAGTCTGCCGGTGATAGGTATTAAGTGATGTAGGGCCTGCCTTGAATATAGGTATTAAATTGTTACAAGTCCACCTAGTCTTTTTAAAGTATTAAGTGAAAGGGGTACTGTCTCTTACATGACAACGATTTTATTGGCGATAATTGCTATAATAGTTGGACATTAAATGTTGGAAGCCTTAAATTATGGTTAGAGGTCTTTGTAGCTAGGACCCATCGACCATTAACAATATTGTTAAGAACCACCTTTGGAATAGATCTTAAATGACTGGGTCTACCTAGGTTAAGGTCTTAAATGGCAAAGTCTACATATTTGTCTTTTAAAAATATTTTATGGTGATTATAGAAGCCCGCTTCATATTTAGAAGTATTAAGTGGAAAATGAGTTTGGACGTATTGGGTGGTTGATAAGGCTTCGTCGGTATTTTGTGGCTTGGGAAGGGGTAAGTAATCATGTGTGCAATGCAAGGTCAGATTAGATTGCTAACTTTAATAGACATAACAATTAAATGGAAATGAATCGATATAAATTTATGTTATGTATAGTATATAGATTTTCTAGTCATGAGAACATTGTTCCAACCTTCTCCTTATTATAACTCATAGGATATATTTTAGAAGAACAGATTGTTGACGCTGGATTTGTTAGTTGTTGAAGAAGTCTTTTTCTCTCATGCTTGATGTTAATGTGACAATCTGTTATCCAAGGAATACCATTAATTCCAAGGTGGTTTTCATAAGCAGTATTCTTATCCTATTATCGTTTCCACTATGAGTTTAGATTTCTATCAATCTCTGATAATGCTCATGCTTATTTGCAGATACCAAATCCAACGATCTGTGCTTTGATGGACTTGGGTTCCAATTTCTTTTCAAAATTTTGTCCCATTGAGGTGTGAGTTGTTACACTTTACTTTTATGAAAACCCCATTTCATTGAGCTTAAAGAAATAATCCACCGTATCTATGTCAAATATAGGGGTTGAGTACAAAAGCGTGGCAAATACCATAGGTACAACCATATGGCTACAATCATTACTCAAGGAACTTCAAACTGAATCAAATATCAAACTAGTGTTATGATGTGATAATCTAAGTACAATATCTGTAGCCCCTAATCCTATACTTCATTCAAGGACCAAGCACATAGAAATCGATTTATACTTTGTTCGTGAATAGATATTAAGAAGAAATCTTAGCATCAATCACATACTTGCCACTTACCAACGTGCAGATATTCTCACAAAACCTTTGTCAACAAAAAATATCATAGGATTTAGAAATGATCTAAAGATCGAGGAATCGCAATAGGAAACAAACCTCTCACATTGAACTAGATTCAAGCTTCAATTAGTGAAATAGCTTCGAATATCATCAATTCATGTCAAATCAAGACAGTTCCAAGCTTCAATGAGTGACATAACTTTAGTTCTCATTAATTCATCAGGTCAAGATAGATCCAAGCTTCAATGACCGAAATAGCTTATGATCTCTTCATCTCATGTCAAATTTAAGTCAAATTTCACAAATTCTTTCTTCGAAAAAGATTAATGATGAATAATCTCACATTCTCGAATCTGAACTTTATAATATGGATAAAAATCAGATCTCATGAAATCAAGCTTAATTTGTGGTGATATATATATATTTTCTCTCTGGAAGGAATATTTAGGGCATCAGCAAAAACCTAGATCATTTTGAAAGGGGGAAATAAAGGAAGAAAATGAAAGACAATAAGTTAACAAAGCCTAGTGTTGTATTTTATTCTCGTACTTATACATGGTGCTTTAATGAGTTGTAGTATATGCCCAAGTCCATGTAAGTTTGTCTACTCAATTCTATACCGTGATAAATACAAGTAGGATGTAAGCAGTATCATAATTCATATAAATACAAACTTTTCTGTTCATCTAAAAACTATTTCTCTATCAATTCTGCATTTATTGAATACTCAAGAAATCTAACTAAAAGGCTCATGAAGTGTATGTATAAGGAAATAAAGGAGTTTCATTCAATCTTTTGTGCGCGTACAATTTTCTAAAGGAGGAAGACAAACATAACATGGTTAAAAAGCAACACACCGCCTTTCACTTTGCTCCAAGAATGATGAATATTGATTCAAGTATAAATGATTCAAATGCCATAGAAGCAGTTGAAGATCTTGATTCCACATTATTTCTTAGGAACGAAGCGAGATAGGCGCCAGGATAGCAAAGAGTAAAGAATAAATTTGATTGCACTGCTTAATATGTAGGTATTGTGCAACATATGCCAAATGCACAAATGAAACACAGCCATTGGAGGATAAAAAAGAGCATAAGTGAATGGAGAAATGTTAGTACAAAAAGCCTAGAAAGAAGAAAGAATGAGAGAAGTTGCCATGTTGAGCTGTGGCTATGTTCATGGAACTCCAAAGAGAAAAAATGAGACTCATGAAAGAAGCAAAACATTATGGCTATGTTAAGCTATGACCTTTCCAAGATTGAACCTGATAATAAACGTGAAGAAATAAGATAAAAATTAAAGAATACCATACAAGTCAGGCGAGGTCTTTCTTCTTTTTGGATAACTTTATACACATTGGCCTTATATTATAATCATGGCTAACCATTTACCAAAGCAAGAAAAGGAAAAATTTAAGGCACACAAAATCTAGGGCACCATCACCCCCTTCCTATATACAAATGCAACAATTGCAATCCTCAGAAGGAAAAATTGCAATCGAATTTAAATCGATAGTTGAGACTCGACTCCGACGGAAGGCAATGGTGGCTCCATCTGCAATCGACAGTTGTTTGCGACTCAAAATTTAAAATGATGGCCCGTCGTCGACTCTATCTCTAACGACTACGACAATCGAAAACTCCATGCTCGGGACAGCTATGGCACAATAAAAACATCTTCCAAATTCCAATCTTCCATCTTAAGTAATAATCAGTTATTTCTTATTGGCTTTGGTTATTTCGCCTATTTGCTGCTTCACTGTTTGTTATTGAAAAGGACTAAAGGTACAGAGGTACTTAATGTTGGACATTTTATGTTCTAATTTTTAGTTAGTTGTACTTTTGTAATTTGTAAACAATATTATATTAGTTGTGGACTTTTGTATGTTCTAATGCTAATTCAATTTTTGATCCCTACATTCTAAATTTAAGTTAGTTAATCATGCATTACGAACTGATTTGTATAATACAAATAAATCAAAATTGTTATATTTAATTTGTTGTTTGAAATAATTGTATGATAAGGATTGATTTTTCAATAGTTAATGATTTTTTCATGGATTGTAAATGTAAAAAATATCGATAAATAACTAAGTTTATTTTTGCAGTAAGTTATAATTAATTTGTTTAGTCGATCTGATTAGTTAAATAGAATTTTTGCTTCAAATTATCGTGGAAAATATATTTTATAAATTATAACAAGTAGATAGATATTCGTAACTTAAAATGTTTTTACTATTTTAATAGCTATTAATATACAATGTTATTCAATGTTTTATAGTGTTTAAAAATGCACAAACAAGAATCTGGATACGGTAAAAGGTTTGAAAAAGAAGGCTAGATGAACACACTAATTCATAAAAAGGCGCTCTTATTAAATTTTTCATCAAAATAAATCCAGCAGAAAGTTGAAGTTTGAATATGGATAATGTCCCCCTTATTGACAAGAATGATGATAGTATTAATGATATTTTTATAATCAAACATGACAATGAAAATACAAGCGAAAAGGAAGCGAACATTAACCCATTATCATGCTTAGAGAATGTTAGTGCAATGTCAAATGATCCTGGTTGCATGCAAAAAAATTGATCAAAAATTATGAGACTTACTGGTTGAAAGATGTCCTTTTAGAGTATTAAAAGATAATTACTTTGATTTTCCAAAAAATGCTATTAGTAGACATTTTTCCTTCCATGTTATTTGCCAAACATTTGCCTGGCAGGGATAAACAAGATATTAAATGGTTGGTATATTCAAATCCACTTGATAAAGTATTTTGTTTTTGCTATAAATTATTCATCAAACAAACAATGCGTAGTCATTGTGATATTGAATGAATTAGTGATTGGTGCAATCTTAGTTCTAAGATGAAATAGCATGAAAGTAGTAAAGATCATCTTCAGCTAGATTGAGTTGGAAAGAAAGCATAGTCGAGTTATATAAGATCAAACAAATAAGGAAAAAGAATGTTGGAAGGAAGTGCTAACAAAAATAATTGTTGTTGTGAAAACACTCGCTACCAATAATTTAGCATTTTTTGAAATGAACTAATTTTTTTATGAATAAAGTAGTGGCCTTTTTCATAAATTAATTGAAATGATAACAAAATTTGATCCAGTAACTTAGGAGCATGTTCGACAAGTTGAACAGAAAGAAATTCAAATATTAGATATAAAATTCAAAATGAGTTAATAATTACATTGGCAAATTAAATTAAAAATGAAACTTAAAGGAAAATAAAAAGGCCAAATATATATTTTCAGTTATAGTAGACTGCACTTTTGATGATAGTCATGTTGAACAAGTGTCTCTTTTAATAGGATGTGTTAATGTTTCAATTAATCCCTTAAGGTGGAAGAGTTTTTTTATTGAATTTTTAAAAGTAGATGATACTACTGGACTTGGAATTTTTAAAAAGCTTAACGAAGTATTAGAAGATATTAAGCTTGATATTTACAATATCATAACACAAGGTTATGATAATACATCAAATTTGAAAGGCAATAATAAAGGGGTGCAACAAAAGATATTAGAAATTAATCCAAGGGCTTTCTAAACACCTTGTGGTTGTCATAGTCAAACATTTTATAGTGATCCAATGAACTTTAGTTTATTTTCTTCATTCACACAAAGATGAAATTTTTTTAAAGATCACAAATCAAGTTGTGTGGCTAAACCGTTATCAGATACATGATCGGAAAGTCATAATGAAGTAATAACATCTATAAGATATCAAAGCATGGAAATAAGAGATGCTCTAATTTCCTTATCAAATAGCACAAAGGATTCTTAGCTAAGAATGAAGCTATATGTCTTGTAACAAAAGAGATTGAAAATTTTGAATTTTTGTTCGGATTGTGCATTTGGTTTGAAATAATTATAAGTGTAAACACTATTAGCAAGATTCTTCAAATTGAAGATATGCAAATTGATGTTTCCATTACTTGATTATAAGAGCCTTTTACTTTTTTTTTTGAAGATTTTAGGAACAAAAGATTTAATTCTATAATGGTTGATGCTAAAGATATAGCTGAAATGTTGGATGCTGGACCAAATTTTCCTCAAATAAGAATTATTCATAGAAAGAAACAATTTGATGACGATGTGAATGTTGAAGAATCGATGCAAACACCAAAAGAGTCCTTTTGAATTAATTACTTTTTGCAAATTGTGGATAAAACTCTAGTTTCATTGATGACTCGGTTTAAGCAATTCAAAGAATATGATGATATGTTTGGCTTTTGTCTCATTTAAAAAAGTTTAGTTCTATAGATGATGAGAAATTGAAAGATCATTATTTAAAACTTGATGAATATTTGAGACATGATTTGCACTCTGATATTGAGGGAAAAGATTTTTTTTTTTTTTGAACTGGTACTTTATATACAACAAATCATTGGGATAACATATCCCATGTCAAATAAATGTTCGAAAGCAAGTTTCGAACTTGTGACATCGTGCACCAAAGCCGAATCAATTAACCACTTGGACAAAGGTGCTTGTCGGAGGGAAAAGATATACTTTTAGAATTAAAAGTCTTGGAAATTATTTTGCCAAAGGAAAAACAAAAGCAATTGAGTCGCTTAATTTAGTAAATTCTTGTTCAAGGGAGTTAAATCTTCCAAATGCTTGGATTGATAAATCTGACTATACCAATTGTAGTTATCTCGGCCAAAAGAAGTTTTACAAAACTAAAGTTGATCAAGTCTTGTCTTTGTTCCATTATGTCACAAGAAAGATTGAATGATTTGGCACTTTTATCGGTTGAACAAGTTATAGTCAAAAAAATTTGAATATGAAAACATTATTAGTAATTTTGCAAGTTATATGGCTATAAAAAATTTCATAAGCAATTAATATTAATTTTATTGTATAACTTGAATTGTTGTTAGAATAAAGTGATTTATTTTTTCCCTCTTTTCATTATGTATAAAAAATATAAATTATTTTGGCGATTTAATTAGTGACAATAGCATTAGTTTCTACATAAGGGCCTTGGTATTGCAATTGGCTTTATGTACCAAAACTCCTAAGATTAGCCCTGATTATAATACTATGTATTTCATTCTATTGTATTTCTATTTTTATTTAGATGGTAACATTTTATGAAGCAACGAATTTTTATTTTTTAACTTATTTGTATTGCCAATTAGTTGTACTGTATAGAAGTTGTCTGATTTCATAAATAATTTTGTATCGTTAAGTCAATGAATATTTTAAATGGTCCAGTTATTTCCCAAACCATCCTTCACAGAACGAGCACAACTGGATCTTTGTCAACTAATGCTAGTAGTCCATGTTTTGTCAACTACTATATAATATATTGGTATAAGGCAACAAATAATAAAGAATGCTATTAGTAAACTTGTACAGTTAAAAAATAATATCTTGAACCAAACATTTACAACAAGAGAAAAAGTTAAGTACTAAAAAATGTCTGATGCTCCTTGTTCAGTAGTAGACTTGTTTGTTGTAGTGAAATATAACATAGAGGCAGACGCACGTATGATTTGTGCTTCGGTCAAGGTATGTATAATAATAACGAAGATTATCGAAACTTAGTGAACTTAGTAGACAACAACCATCTAGATTGTACAATTGGACGCATGACTATGGACACCAAAAGTGCATACACTAATTACACTACGACATGTGATAGATATTGCAAAATATGTGAAGAAGTTGAAGGTTAAAACTTGTTTGTGGAAAATCATCAAACTTTTACTCAAAGCATGGATGGGAATATTGTGTTGATTTCATTGGTAATGAGGCCTTTGGAATTTGATATAGTTGGCTTACAAGCTATGATTAAATCTATTTTATCATTTTATATTCCCATAACTTGTACAATTTGCTTAACTGTTTTCTCAATTGGTTGTATCTTTGCATAATTGGTGTTTCTTGATAAATGTATTTTCATCTGGTAAGATATATTTTTTATCTTTTGTTTTAAAATATATATGCTACAATCTGTAGAAATTTTGTAATGGAAAACAATTTTTTACATGATGCATTGATAGAGAACCTTAACAGTAAACACGTCCAATAGACAAATGATAAGTTAATAAAACACTACAACATCATCTAATTTATACGACTACGAAGATGATTATTTTGATTTCTAACTTCAAGAAATTAGGTAAGAAGTATGCTAATTTCTTCTTCCAATTCCAAAACATAATCTATGGCTCGTGATGCAAATTTTTTGTATATCCATAGTTTAAACCCACATCCATCAGGATACATTAGGCAATGGAAGTATGGTTTTACTACATTGGTACCATACCTACGTTTAAACACAGTATTTGGGGATTATACCTTGTCCAAATCCTCCACCTCCACTTGCCGTGGTTCTGGTTGATGTGAATCTTGTTCGAGTGGTCTTCTAGTTATTATTGTAGTTAAATTTCCAAATGTTGCACCTACATCTCATGCCCTCATTCTCTAAGACCTCGTAATGTCTCTCTTTCACTTCAATACTCCAAGTAGTTAGTGGTTATTGTGGAGATGGATTAGGATTCAGTGCTCCATATAAAGAGTCAATATTAGCATAAGATTTTGGAAGAGAAATAAGAATTTTAAGAGTTGATAAATTTTAAAGTGGAATATGAAAATTCCATGATATTATTAAGTGTAGAGGTTGCCATAATTATTTAAAAACACCATAGGTAAATAGTAAACATTTAATGGTGAACCAACCTATGTGACTACAGTGCAAAATATCCTTATATCGCCAAGTCATACCGTTTCATGATTTATTACATCAAAATTTGAATGTAACGTCTAGTCACATCCGTCTGTAAATACAGGTTATTTATCAGGGCATTACACTTCTTTTCTTTGAATATGAAATCAACATTCTAGTACCTAAAAGCATGTTCCTTACACTTGCTTGTTGTTAGGAAATTTTCTTTTCATCACATTACTTGGTTTTGTGAAAACATTTACATAAGGTTTTCCATGTCGAATGGATTACATCAGCAAGGTAGTTCACATATTGTGTTGTTTATCCCCAACCATGAAATTGCAAGCTGAAGCAATATTTTTAGATAAATCGTTAAATAAGCATAATCAACATAGAACATTAATGTAATTTACAGAACCTATAGTATCGAAAAATGCTTGCTAAGTACATAAATCGAAAGAGACTACAGCTTTAAAAGCCATGGTTGCATTGTGATAATGACCAATGCATTGTTCTTACAAAACAACCTTACAATTAGTCCAATGCTAATGCATATAGTCTAAGCTATCCAACGTACCTGAAAACCCATATTCTTCACCCATCACCAATATGAATTGTATATAACTTGGATTTGATGGCCTAGTATTTTCCTCGCAAAATTTCTTAACCAATATTTTTAGAATTCTTTTAAGTACTTGTTTGACGTACAATATCCAATTCAAACATACTTGTCTTGCCTATTAGCGCTTCCTCCAAAAGCAAGTAGTCATAGTGCACTCATCATTTTCTAATATGTTGATAAACTCATATGTCCATATATATTGTATCTTTGAGTAAAATATACGCTTATTTAAACATCTCCAGTACATGCTCAAACTCATTTCAGGACATACGATGTCTCCTTCTAAACTTATCTGTGCTGAGACATTGATCATTATTAAAATAGATGGAAATTATTCAGTCATGACCCAACGGATAGTTTCTTTTTTCCTATAACCCCCATGACTTGCTACATCCCACCTAGTCTTGATTCCCCTATCCTCCTACTGTTGGTGCCCAATAAACTCTTCTTCTTATGATACTTAAAGTTGTTATTGACTATTATGCCATATATTATTATCTTCTTCACTTAAGGAAGATGAGGATGAAGAAAAGAGGAAAAACAATCTTTTTAATGAATTCATGTTTAATATTGAGTGTATGTATTGAGTAACAAACTCATCTCTTTATATAGATGCTTTAAAAGAAAAACATTGAAGTAATTTATAAGATTATCTTTAGTAACTTTGTCCTCTACTATTTTTACTATTCCTAGCTGTATTTTGACATCTTTTGATTGTCAATGTTGTAAAGCAAAAACATCTTGATCCACATCATTTCTGAGACCATTGGATGTGTACACTTGTCTTTCATCATAGCTATAAAAAATCACAACATGTGTTAGTTTGCTTAGCTTTCAAACATTAGGAAATCATAGCGAAAGAGACCATTACTATTTGATTTAACTCTTGTTATCCATCCAACTTTGCTAAACAAAAGCACTTGTGCTTGTCCGTCTTTATTTCTTTCATTATCACATGTGTAATAGTGGAATTGGAATTCCAATATGATGTCACTTAAACGTCATCGCCTTTAAATATTTAACTTTGTAGAATAATTTATGATACATAAAAATATATTATTATGGAAACACAACCAACGACATGGAAGAGCCAATGGGGAAGAAAGGAGCGACATTTTTAAGGAGCATGCCTGAAGAAATGATGACTGGAAATCGGTCAACAAATAATGGAACAAGAAGTTGATTCACCTCCAATTTTATGTAGATGTGGATTAGAAGGTACTTTGTCATTAACATTAGTAGATACATAGGTCGATGTTATTTAAATGTTTATTTTACCAAAATGGTAGTAGTTTTTAGGACCGATTGAAGAACATTTTACAGAGCAAGCGGTCGAATATGCAAAAAAATTATAGTATCCAATAACCATTTTCAAAATTCAAAAATGGTAAGAGGTAGAGAAACTCATTCACTTCATATGCATATTTATCAGCTAAATAATCAGGGTGTTCATAGATAATGTAACGACCCGATTTTTCGACGCCCGAAAGTCGACATTAATATGTCCACTGTATCAAATGTCGCACAGTCGAATGCCGGAAAATCGAATCGTTAGAGTTAAAGAAGAAGAAGATAGAAGAAGAAACAAAACAATAAACAAAATCTCACATTTCACAGTGGAACAAATATAATAGATAAATGAATAATCTTTAAAATAAAAATACTATATTAGTTTATACATCACATTTAACAGAGTTTACAACAACATAATACAGAAACTTGCAGTCTTTATAACTTGACCATATGAAAACTGACTTGCACTAATCATACGCAACGGTAACTACATAGCAAAGAGATACGTCTCGCCATCCAGCTTTAACTCCTGATTTCCACATCAACTTCTTGACTTCGCTCTAGAATAATTGAGAACCTAACTCTAAGCTGCCCGTGTGAAAAATTGTAGGCATCCAGATTTTAGAAAGGGAACAATAAACTCCAGGCCAGACTGGCGTGAGATCTTAAAAACAGTTATTTTCACAAAGAAAAGAAAAGAAATTCGCTATGCTTTTGGAAAATGAAACTATCATAAGGCCTCCCGGCACACACACAATGCAATCGCAGACTTGGGGGAGATTTTTCCTTATGATAGCCAAACATGCTTGATACGCAAAATCCTTTTTAACATTATTATTAGTGCATAGTGTGGAAAACATTTCGAAAGTATAATATTAATCAAAGCCAGCATAGGTACCATTATATTATGCTTGCTACAGCTACCTCCTTAGGAGGCAGGTTATTCAATTGGAATCGTAAAGGGCTCATATTATTTCTTTGGATTTTCAACAAATGGTCAGGCTAAGGAACTTCCCATTGCCACATGGGTACGCCTCTCGAGGGATGCCCCAAGAACTTAACTAGCTCTCTACCAACATAAGGCCGGGTTACCTCTGCAACTAGGTAACTACTACACGAGTATGCTATCCCCCGCTTGTTTGCGACCTTTATCCGATGATCCTCAACCACAAAGCAACAACCATAAAGTATAATAAATTTGTAGCATCAACATAGGTAAAATACTTGGTCTTCATACCATGATACAATCCTTTTCCAGAAGGAAATGACATACCCTCAGGGTGCGCTAACCCCAAATAACCTTGCCGCATCCTTCCTGTTTCAACCATTTTCGAGGTGCGAGGTACGACGAAATCTCGTCCATAAAGCTACACTTTTTCACAAAGCCATGCTTCGACCAACAAATGATCAGCAACATTTCGTATGCCACATTGCCAAATTGCGAATATTTCACTAGTAACCATCAACTACATAACCTCTGAGCTCGTACGTCTGAGAGAAGAGTGTTAAGCTAAGAGAATAATTTTTCCGCCACCAACAAAAATGAATTTGATAGAAACCAATTTACATCTCAAAGTGTAATGTCAGATACACATCCATACAAGTCCGTTCCAGGATCGAACGGAACCGAAGGCCCTTCCAAAGAAGCCCTTGCAATCCGGATATTAACTAATCACGTCCGGAATCCCCATCACAAAGGGTGATAAAATCTCTATGCCGGAGCAACACGGTGCAAAGACATTCGACAGATAATCCTTTCGTTTTCGAAAATACCTAGTCTTCAACACCATCTTCAAATGAAATCCCATTTGGTCGTATCATTATTCGGAATGGGTTTTATGACACATAGTCCTCTCCCGGCTAATCCGAATAATGAGCGCTTATTTTTAAAAATAAGTGTTCAATCAGATTTCAAACAAATCATAACAAAATTTCTACTTTGATCTTTTAAACAAAAGATCCATTACAATCACAATGGTTCGATGTGGTTTTCGAGTATCCATTTGGAATCCGAACCCCGGTCGCATCGAAATTCAAATGTCACTTAAAAAGCTAATATTGATAGTCGGTTATTTAACTATCATTCAACATTCACAACAATCACCAAGATTTAAATAATTTTTTCCAATTATTTATCTTCCAAAATATCTTCGAAAGATAACTTTTTTACACTTCATCACTTTAAAAACAAATTTCAAATCACTTTTCACTCGCGGAATAAGATTCCCGGTATTATTTATTTCCACTGAAAGTCTGCCGAACTCAAATACTTTAAAATAATTCGAATCACTTATCCAAAATATACTTGGAAATATTTAGAATAAAAACTATTTCAAAACACTTGCTTAAATATTTGTTATGAAAATATTATACTTATATCTTATATAAAACTCCAAGTCCAAACTAATTGTAGAAATAAAATTAGTAGATAGGGTATAAATAATTAAATAACCATTTTCTAAAAACAAATATTATTTAAATCTTTTAATAATCACTTCTATAATTAATTAAATAAATCTTTACTCTAAAGATTTTCAAAATAACTTAAGAAAATAATTTCTCCAAAATATTTTAAAAAAAACCATCTTTAGAACTTTTAATTTATACCTTAAAAGCTACTTCGATAATACTCGGCTTTCCAAAGGAAATACACTTTCATTTCAAAATGGTCCATTTAAACCAATAAATAAATCCTTCTTGATTTATTTCAACTTACATTCCAAATTCGTAAATTCCTCATTTTTAAAAATAAGCCAATATTTACATTTAAAACAAATTTCCCTTTCCTTTAAAAATTTCCATTGTGAATTTAATTTTCCAAATATCCATTGATATATGATTTTCAAATTGATTTTTAAATATTCACCTTCAATACCAAAACAAATCTCAATTGATTCCCAAATCTATTTTCAAACACCAAATCAATTTCAAATCGATTTCCCAATTCATTTTCAAAACACCAAATCAAATTCCATATTGATTTCCCAAATTTACTTCAAACACCCAAATCAATTTCCAAATGGATTTCCCAAAGATTTATTTTCAATCACCAAAATCAATTTCCAAATTTGTTTCTAAATTTATTTCTTTTAAAATAAATTTATTTTAAAATAGATTCCTTTATTTCTTTTGATTTCTAAATTTATTTCCTTTTAAAATAAATTTATATTAAAATAGATTCCTTTATTTCTTCCAATTCGTTTAAAATCCGAATTTTTAAAAAAATCTTCAACTATTAAACAATATTATTCAAAACTCATTTATTAAAATCTTTTCCCATATTTTGGAATTTATTCAATAAGTTTTCAAAAATAAAACTTTATCTATTTAAATTTCCTCTTTTAAATTCACCAAATTCAATGAATTTGCTTATAGCTTCTACTTTAATTTCAAAAATCAAACTTTATTTATTTCTGGTATCATAGGATACCAAAAATATATCTGGCTAAACTATGGCATTTAACGATTTCAGTCACAGGTATAATAACACATAGATTATAAATAAATCAACACACAACATATGAAACAAATTCAAATATCTGAGGAATCCAGTTGGATCCCTCCAACCTGTTTTCCTGCATCCACAGATGTTAGCACAACAATTAAATACCCATTCCACTTCGAGGTGGAATATTGTGGTATATGGGATTTATAAAATATTATCCGCTATTATGCGGCGTGTAGGGTCTCATTCGCTATATAATGCGAGAAATCAATCAATCCAAATATATATATATATATATATATAATACCAATTCCACTTCGAGGTGGAATATCTTGGTATGTGGGTTTACATATAATATCATCGGCTATTATGCAGCACATAGGGTCTATTTCAATACAACTGATAATCATTTATCATCCAAGCACACAATCAACAATTTTAAATTTAACTATCATAATCCAATTATCAATCAATAACTGAAATTTTCAATTATTATAATTTGAGTGAGAAGATCTCACCTTTGCCCTTTTATTTGCAATCCATTCCCGTTCTGACTTGATTTCATGATTTTGACCTTGTATAAGCAATTATACAATTTATTAATATTCGAAATAATCGAATAACTCATTTCGTTTGGTAATTTTAATTATCTAATGATTTTATTTGAAACAGCCCGCCTTCCTTTCCATAGAAAGACGCATCATTTTAAAGAAAGAAAGGGATATAGAAGAGAAAAGAAAGAGAAGAAAGAAAGAAACAACATGAAAATCTCAACAGCGGAACGAATAAATTATTAATCACATAAATATTACATAGTATTATATACATCAGAGTTACACAGCATAAACAACACATACTAGACAGTTATAAATTCCTGTCTAGTTATACAACTCAATAAACAATAGACAATACAAGGAAACTACTCAGAGAAATCCACACAGCGGAACACTATATATAACAATAACGCAGAAGCCTCCTGCTCCATTGCTCTTCCAGAATTCGTCAAAGCTAACTTGAATCCCTTGGCTACTTGTAAAAATTTGAGTACCCAAGAGTTTAAGAAAAACAAAATAAACTTCGGGTCAGACATGGCTCTGGTGTAAGTAAACGGTTAAGTTGCTTAACTTTAAAAAAAACCTTTTTGGAAACAAAGGTATCACGTAAGACTCCCCACACATAAACATGGGAAAGTTTTTACCTTACGCTAACCAAAACATTTGATAGGAAATCCAGTGATATTATTATAGGGTCTAGGGTTTTCAAATAAAATACAGAAATAGCTGAAATGCTTACATGTGACGCCCCACCTCTATACCCACGCTAGCCAAGAACATTACAGTGAATGCTGTCAACTAGCACGGAGAATAAGGCTGTTGAGGAGCGACCATCTGTATAATTGCTTTGTGCGAGTACCGATATACCGGATAAAAATATAACTTTTCATCTCAAGAGGAAATCCAACATACCGACACAAACTCAAAGCTACTACACAGTGGCTATAAAGGTCTTCGGAAACAAATATAGAAATAAACATAACACAAATCAGTCACAGACAATTCATATCACAAAGTCGGAAATAGATATGAATATTACACGTGAAAGTGTATATCAGAGTAGTGGTCTAAAAAGATCCACAATATCACAAAAGAATAGTTACATGAACTACACAAAAGAATAAGTATACATTATGGAGTCTATATCTCAAATGTATACAACAAAAACTACTAATCTAAGTAGTTAACCAAAAGTCAGAGGAATCAATCCCAAGAGAGAAGTCAAGCAGAAGCACCTGTAACATCTCGGTCTGACCCGAGTATTATTTAATAAGAAAATAATAAACGGATCAGTCTAGCTATAAATATCAGGTGAAACGATATAGAATAAGAGATATGACTAAACACATATTAATCACTATGCCAAGCTGTGATATATATAAGTAATTGAAGTTCAACAAGAGATTAATCAATACCACCAAATCTACACAAGAATCAAAGAAATGTCATACTCCTTATTTCGTTCACCAAACCACAAATATTGACGATAATATCAACGTCAATCACAAAAGTCAATGACACACAAATTCACCAATGCACAAATATTGATAAAACTTATCAATGGAAATCACGAAAATTGGTGAAGCACAAATTCTAGAAATCATCTCAAGAAATCCAGTAAATGACACACAAATTCACCTATGCACAAAAATTGATAAATCGTATCAATAGAAATCACAAAAATAGATGAAGAAGGAAATTCCAGAATTCGACACACGAAAACCAGAAATCACACAAAATAGGGGGGAGGCCTATCACACGAACGGGAGCATGAAAACTCACCAACAGCTGTAACACATGAACGAGAAGCTATCTCATGGTAGCTAGCCATTAGTTTGACACACGAATGGTCCGAAGACCTGACACACGAATGGTCCAAAGACCGTGGGTTGCTGCCCCACCAATTTGAGTCGAAACTCGACAAAACGGGGTTTAGTCTCCCGCGCAGTCAAAGAGACATCGCACATTGCTAGTCTAAATCACAAAAATGATCGTCATGATCATCGAGAAGTGTCAATTACACTAAGCTAGTAAATATATGAGTTTAGCTTCATGTCCCATAACCACTTGCTTAACTTAAATATTTACGAACAAACTGTAGATCTCCACTATAAAATTGTCACAAGAGTTTCAATCGAACAAGTCCAAGAATTAACCAACAAAGTGAACGCAAGCGTTTCATACCACTTGTTTTACTAAGTCGTTTAATTAGATTTCTCATACGAGTGAGGTAAAGGTTTATATATATACTAATAGATTGGAAAACAGTTTTATAAACGAATTTGGTATTAAAATAGTATTGAAATCGTTTGAGGAAAGAGTTTTGATATTTACTACTAGTATAGAAAACCTTTATATTTTTAAAGTGACAAATCACAAAAATGATTGTAGAACAATCAATCACTAAAACTCACATTCGAAGACGTAAATAAAATCCAAAGAAATCGATACCAAATCCATAGAAATGGATATTCCCAAAAATCACGAAGAAAATGTCATCAAAGCCAATAACAAATGATAACAACAAAAAGGGAATTAACACGAATCGATTAAAGTTGGAAATATACTCAAAATTTGGCAAATAGGCAAAACTAGGGATTTCCAGACGTCTGAGGGGTTGTCCAGACGTCTGGATTTGGTTTCTGGAAATTTCCCAGAAAACCATCCAGACGTCTGAAACCTAAAATCAGACGTCTGACCTTATTCCAGACGTTTGAAACAATAATTCAGACGTCTGAAATTAGCCACTGCCTTATTTATTCTTCTGCCGTATTTTATTTTTCTCCAGGTTGCAAAACCAGACGTCTGGCATTGGTCTCCAGACGTCTGAAAACCTGGTAAGGGCAACAATTTGCCTAGGCCATATGGCCCAAACGATGTCGGGAGCGATCGAGCGAGCAATGACGACTAAGGATTTACGTCAAATGACAGCCCGGCCTTATAGGCTCTTCGATACACCCCAAATATCGTAATCAAACATCCATAAAAGGATTTTCACAAAAAATGGAATATTCACCCATTCGATCCAAATCAAAAGCAAATGAATATGCACAAATGTTACGAATTCATACCTAACCACAAAGATGGATATAGACATAGATGTGAGATAAAAATCTCACCTTTTCACAAAATCAAACAAGAAGAAGCTTGAAAGCAAATGGAGAATCAACCTCTCTTCAACGCAACCCAATTGAGCTTGAATCTAAGCTCAAAAACAAGAACATTCCCAAAATTAGGTTTAGGAATTTCTGAAATTGGTAAGAGAATAAGTTGGAGAAGAAGAAGAGAAGCTTACCAATGGGTTCTTCTTGAGTTTGGAGCTAGGAATTTGATTTGCAAGAGAAACTAGGGTTTTGGAGTTTTTAATTCCAATCTCTCCCACCATTAATGTTATAAAAACTGAAAAGACAAGAGAATGAGGGTGAGTGGGGAAGAGTGGCTCAGATTTGAGCATAAGTTAACATAGGGCTGAGCCCAAAACCAAACCCAAAGTGAAAAGTAGCAAAAATCAACTTTCTCCAAACATATCGAAGCTTATACTCAAAAAGGTCGCAAACTGCATTTTAAACTCAATGGGAGTGGTCCCGAGTCCTAATTCGACCGTATGCAAAAAGTAGCTTTTCGGACTAAAATCCGACTAACGATAAAATATTTAAATATAAAATTGATAAATATGCGGGTTGTTACATTACATCTCATGTTCCAACATAGTTGGGCACAGCTAAAACGTACGACGCTTATTAGAGTTTGGATTCCATACAATGGCAGGGCTACTGGGGTACCGCCCGTCACAGTACGGGGCCCAGATCACCGTACCGAGGATTACTCCCAATCCCTTGCAACGCAAATCTGGAACCATCACTTACTGGACAGTACCAAACAAGACAACCCCGGCAGTTGAAGCTCAACAACTGCCCACACAGCCGAATAAATATGGACCTCTAGACAGGGGAAAATCTCGTCCTACTTGGGCATGATCCACTTAGCCTTGCTGCACCTCCCCTGTTTTACCCATTCCCGGTTGATGAGGCTTGAGGCTATGATTACCTTTATAGAATACATCTCTTAGAATGCTCATCTTCCACCTCACGATGTTCTGAAAGCATTCAATCCGTACAAGTTCGTTCCGGGTTCGAACGAAACCGAAGGCATTATTTCGTTACACTCATTTTGGAATCACCCTCAGAGTTAACGACAATAACCCTTGCACTTCAAAACTCCATTTCGATCTTCAGTTTGAGATGTCACGACCTATCGTTAATTTGGATCGATGTGGTTTTCGGATATCCAAATCTGGAAATCCGATCCCGGTCTCATCGAAATCCAAAGCGCCATATTTTAGGTCCAAGTTGTTTTAAAGGTTTAAAATAATTCAATTCAATAAAATACTTGAATTCGTACAGCATCAACATAGATAAATATCACACATTTATCAATGATATATCAAATATTACATCACAGAATATCACAGCATATCATCTAATAGATATCAACCAATTCAAATATTCTACTCAAACAATCATCCATAAGCAACAATTATTAATTCCTATTATAATTAATTTAATTAACTTAAATTAAATCAATTACTTAAGAATTAATTACCAACTTTGCTTAATCAAAGATTAATTAATTTAATTAATTAACCCTCCTTCAAATATCTATCTTAATTAATCTCCTTGATTAATTATACTTCAATTACATAAAGTAATTTATCCTTCAATTAATTTCACAAATTAATTATTCTTAACCATTTAAAGTAATTAATCTTTAATTACTCTCATTAATTACATTGATTAATGATCCTTCATTAATTATTTCCAATAATTAATTAATTATAATTAATTACATTAATACTTAATTAATTATATTAATTAATTATATTTAATTAATTCCATTAATCAACCTTGATTAATCATAAACAGTAACTACCCTTCGGTATTTACTTACTTAATTAATTAACTCTTTAATTAATCCTTAGATTAATTTCACTAAGTAATTAATCTTTAATTACTTTTACTAAGTAATTACCCTTTTTAAATACTTCACATTAAGTAATTGCTTTTAATTAATTACATCCTGTAATTATACATTAATTACTTCACTAAGTAATTACACTTATCAATCTCATTAAGTATTTCTACTTAATTAATTACCAAAAGATTACCTTTAACTAATTAACAAATTAATTAATTTAAATTAATCACCTTCATTTGATTAATTACAATTGGATAATTCATCCCTTAATTATCCTTAAAACAAATTAATTAAATTTTAATTACAGATTAATTAATTCTTTAACCATTAATTAATAAACCTTAATGATTAATTAATACCACTTAATTACAAATTAAGTACTTCTTAATTACCTGTTAATCAACCCCTTAATTAACAGTTAATTAACCCTTAATTAACCTTTAATTATAGATTAATAGTTCCTTAATTATTAATTAATAAAAATTAATCATTAATTAATAAAATTTAGTTAAGAATTTCATAATTACAAATTAGTTAACCTCTAATCATTTGATTAATTAATTTCTGATTAAAAATTTATTTAATCTTTAATCAGTAATTGATAATCCTTAATTGCAATAATTAACCTTTAATTAATTAATTATAACCCTTAATTAAAAATTAATTACATCCTTAAACATTAGTTAATTAAATAATCAATTGTTCTTAATTAATTACTCAATTAACCCTTTATCCTTAATTAATTAAATTAATCAATTATACTTAAATTCCTAAATTAACTTAATTAATTCCAATTTATTAAAAATCATAATCATCTTAAGATAAAATATCATTTTATTTATACCTTAATTATCATTTAAAACATTTTATTTTAAAGATAACTTTACTTAATTAAATCATTAATTAAGTTTTAATATACTTATTCATCTTGATAAATTAAAGTTACAAAACACAACTTCCATTAAATAACTTAACATTTGTCAAATGATAGTTTAAACAAAATTTTAAATTGTCTTATAAACTTTTAAAGATCTTTAAAAAAACTATTTTAAACATTTTACCTTTCACTTGCCTTTATATTTCATTTCTAACCTATCATTTAAAACCACTTTAAATTTTACTTAACTAAATTAAATTTAATCAAATTCGAAACTTCTTAAACAATGTTTAAAGGAAACAACAATTATATAAGTAATTTATATAATAAAGTTTAAACTAATTCATTTTTAAATTTCAAAACCAAGTATTAAATACCTTTCTTTTTTTATACTTGCTTCAGGTAAAACCCGAACTGGACTAGGGTCTAACCCGAGTCCTTTCTTCCTTACAACATTTAGTTTAAGTTTTTAGATAAGTTTAAATTTATAACCTGAACCGAAAAACTGATAACACGCTAAACTCCTCCATCGACTCGTGTTTGAACTCGAGCCAATGCCGCACAGTCACGGGCCTCAACCCGAGATCAAACCATCATATAGATATGCCTGTGCACGTGTGCACGTACACCAACGGCCAACGGCGCTCCGATCATCGACGCCGACCCCAACAACTCGCCCGTGAACCTCGCAACCACACTCGATCACCAATTTACTAGATTCGATCGTGAATCGAAATCGACCCCAAAGTCCAAAATCTGCAAACTCATTCTCACCGAAAATTCACCCAACTCCGGCGATCCCTGCTTCGAGAAGCCTTGCCACCTTCACCGCAGCTCCGCTTCGTCTTCCAGCCCCTACATCACATCTCGCGATCGCCACCCATCAAATCCTCATGTAGCACTCCCTTTAGAAAGAATGACAACACAACCTGGAGGCTAAACCCTACTTGATCGTCGCATGGCCACTCCAGTCGCCTGAAAATTCAAGCACCATTTTTGCCAAACACCCCATCCATCCAACTATCATCAACAGGAAACTTGATCATCCAAACCCTTTTGATCACCAGAATCTCACAAAAACCCATACCCAGTCATTCTTGAATTGCACATCCAATTCAATGTTAAAAATTCAGAATCATGTGTTAAAAATCCTATTTGGTAAAGGAATTCAGATTTTATATGTGAATTATGAGATCATTGAATTCGATTTTTAGCATCACTTAAGCTCCTCTGTGTTTTTAATTTTCCCAGATAATATATCTAATCTATTATTCTTAAAAATATTTTTAAAACATAGTTTAGTTTTAAACAAACCAACTCTTTTTTTGAAAATACTTAAGACTAAAAGAGATTTGAGTGTGTGAAAAATTAAATTTTTAATCTATGTTTAAATTTTTGGAACTTAAAACAGAAGAATATCATTTCTAGACATTCACACAGCTTCTATAAACAAGTTTCAAAATCATAAAACCATCATGCAAATCACATTACAAGTTTACACCAAACATATGTCACATGCATCCATCTGAAGGTCATTTATGTCTACAGTTTTAAAAATCAGAGGCATAAACTCGGATCAGAGATGTAAACTCAACAGAAACACATAGGTTTGCATATATACAGATATTCAAAGAAAACATTAACACAGTAATGCACATGCCACAGATATTTGTTACTTAAATTTTAAATTTTAAAGTTTACTCACCTTTTCTGTAGAAAGCAGAGACTTTGAAAATAGGAAACCTTGAATTAGCTCTGACCAGTGAACCAGAAAGATGATGCTTTGAACTTGAAGAAGAAAACATTTGAAAACCAAAATGATGAAGCTTGAAAAACTATGCTAGATACAGGTTGAAGCTTTAATTCTGCTGATTGCATTGATAACCCAGATTGCATTATGAAACTTGCAAGCTTTGATTCATTTGCTTTTAAAATGTGTTTTTAGGCTTGCTTTTAAAAATGGGTCTCAGGCTTGGAAATTGTTTTGAGAATTTGATGGCATATTTTGGAGATTTCTTTGAGATGAAAATGGCTACAGGGTTAGGTCTTTGATTTGGAAAATGAATTACAGGCGATGATTCTTGAGGAAAATTTACAGGCTTTGCCTTTTGATTTTGGGAAACAAATGATAGTGTTTAGTTTTGATTCAGGAAAGTGATTACAGGTTTGATCTATTTGATTTGATAAATGAATTAAAGTTTCTCTTGACTTTTGAATTGAGAAGAGAAAAAGGAAGAAAGAGATGAAGATGTAGGTTTAAATGATCTAATTTATGGTTTATAAAAATTAATAAAAATAAATTACAAGAGGTGACACTTGTCTTCCAACCTATTTAACTATCTAACACATGTTACTAAGGGTGTTTATACATTAACACATGTTTTAATTCATTTTTATATATTTTTGAATTGATTTTAAAAGCTTGTATATAAATATCTTAATTAGTTAATCCATTTCTTAATTAATAAATGCTTTCGTAAATTTTTTTAAAAAAAAACCTTTAAAAGAAAATTAAAATAAATCCAATCATGTTTTTAAATAAAATCATACCTAGTGTATTTAATTCATTTATAGATATAAATATAAAACTTTTATATTTATTTATTATTTATATGAATGCTTTCAAGTTTAAATAAATTCTTTTAAAGAAAAGAATATAAAACAAATTATATTTTTAAGGAAACTTTATTCATATATTTTTATATCTAACTATTTCAAAATAATTATTCTTTAAATTCAAATTTAAATCCAAATATTAAATTCAAATTCAAATTTCAAAATCCAATTTAAATTTGACTTAAACATATATATTATTCTAAACAAACATACTATTAAATTTGAAAATAACAATTCTATTTTTAAAAATTAACTTAAATAAGTATATATACATATTATATTTAATCAATACTTATTTAAAATAATAAGTCTATCAAAAACCAATTTATAGAATAACCCAATTAAATTTGCAAAAATAATTATCCCTTTTAAAAAGCTATTTATACTATCATTAAAAATCATCACATTATATTGATTTAAAATAACCATTTTGCTAATTTTAATTAATTGAATCAAGGAGATTATCATATTTAAATTGCTTGAAATTCCAGGATATCACATTATTTTAACCTAATTTTCTTCTTTTAATAAATTACTCTTTGTAACTCAAAAATAAATTTAGATTTAATTAAACTAATAAATATTTTCCTTTTCAGAATTAAACCCGTGTATGAATGTGTATATTTATTTTATCAAAACTTTATATATACTTAAAAGAATCCATATAGATTTTAAAAATCTAATTTTTTATATATGTATACTCTTCAACATTTTACAAATTTCTATATTTTCCCAAAATCTTCTATATACATATATTAAATTTAAAACAAAATGGCTTTTATATCTTATTGTAAAAATATTCTTTTTAACCATATTATATGCATATACAGATATATATTTTAATTGGAAAAATAGACTGCACGTACATATTTCTTACTGTTATTGATAATAATTTTCTGTTCACCATCTATACCTATACATATGAATTTATTAAATTAAATTAAAATAACAGTTGCCTCTCTACTTGGCTAAATCGAGCACAAACCGGCCCTGACTTCGCCATGCCACTGCTAACATGAATGCTGCCAAACCCTAGATTTTCTACCTCTATTATCGAACGCCACGACCAATTCGTACGACGCCACCGCATGCCGTCAACTCCATCGCTCCTCCAGCCTCGAGCGCCAAATCTCAACTACGATACATTGTTCTCCTTCCAGTTACAGTCGCATCCCTGTTCGCATGAAACCCTAGCATGCTACTATTTGCCTTGTGCCTTCCCAAAATCGAACGCCACATCGTTGCCGTGCCCACTACATTGCCGCGCCACGTGAAGTCGCGGTTGATTTCGATCGCGGCATCTTAAATATATATATATATATTTAGAACGGGAACGAGATGTTTGAGTTTGACTTTGCTCGGCCATTTATTCCAATTTTAATGAGAGATCAATTTCTTTCTTTATTGAATGGAATCGTTTGTTTTCGTTTTTTTTATTTAGAAAGAGGGAATTCGATTTGAATAAAGGAAGTGGCCATGATAGAAAAGAACGAATCGGTCTATATTTCTTTTAACGTTGGCTATAATTTTGATTTCCATTTTATCTTTTTAAACGAGGCTTCGGCCATTATTTTTACTTCCCTTTGATTTCTTTTCTTCCTTAATGAAGAATAATTTTTTATATTTTAAAAAGCAACTTGTGTTGAAAATTTCAGAGAAAACAAAACACGTGTTTGAATTTTACTCAACGTGTCCTTGTTTGGCAGCAATATTTTAATTTTACCATTTTATATTCAAATTTAAAATTCAAATTTTGAATCATCTCTGTAAACACAACTTAAAATCTCGATCTCTAATCGAGGCTTGTCGCCAAGCATTTATAATATTAAACCCATATTCTAAACGCAATGGAAACGGTTCCGGGTCCAAATTTGATCGTATGGAGAAGATAGTTTTTGAACCAATTATTTATTTTAAATTTCGATATAGATTTCAGCGCGTTTGCATATCGTGTGGCTAAACAATCACTCCAAATACTATGAAAATTGAAATCCGATAAAAATACAATATTACGGATCCAATGGAATTGGTTTCGTCAAATTCTGAGACTGTGCCTCTGAAAGGTATTTTTAAATATCGATCTAAACGATATAAATTCAAAACTGAACAAAACATTTCCATATTAAATTCGAAAGCTTCCATTATCTTCAGTATTATCAATATAAATTTTCTAAGCCTTTGAAATATTTTCAATCAGCTTAAAACTGAAGATTCAAATTTTTTACCGAAATTCGATAAATTAAATTAAAAAATTTAATTGCCAAATCCATAATTATATTTGAAATTCAAGCTAAACCATCATTCAAATATTTAAAATCAATTAAATTTCAATTTCAATTGTCCAAAATTCAGGGTCGTCATAGATTTCCCCCTTAAATGAATTTCGTCCCGATATTACTAGTTAAGAAGAATGGACCTTAACCCGTTTACTATTTACCCAAAACCAAATAGTTTTATCAACTTTCCAAAACAAATCTTTTTGTTAAAGACCATTATTACTTTAGCTAACTTCCAAATATCTTTCATAGTTCCCAAACAACAATGTTTACTTCACCATTCAAGTTCAAATTTAAATTAAAATTAAAATTTTAAACTTTCAAAATTTTTACAAGATTTTTTCTAACTCCCTAAATTTTCGAAAAAATTCGCCCGCGTCTCCTTTGGACGGGCAGCTAGGTCGACTACAAAATCGCACCATAGGCCCCTAGATTTCAAAAGAAAATGAAAAGCCAAGCCGCAGGACAAAAAAATCATCAAATTTCATACTGAAATTTAAATACATACCTTTTTCGAGCAATTCAGTCTGTCTTCGAAATCAAAATCCTAATCCCATTTTTCTTTATGTCACCTGTATGCTATTTAACAACCATATCCAGTTTCTATTTTCAGAAAATCATTTTGCACATTCCGTTACAAAAGCTCGAATACTTACTTCTTATACCATTTTTTTATTTCACTATTGAAGTTATATATCCATTTTCATTCAATCTAACATTTTCAATTTCATTTGAATTCAATTTACACTTCAATTCTATTTGGATTCAATTTCCTTTCGAATATTGAATTTTATCAATTATCTTTTATTCACAACAGATTCATATCACTATTTTAAATCAGTTTCACTTACTAATTAATTACAAATTTCAATTCATTTTATCACAAACCATTTTTTTCCATCTCCGCCTTTATCATCTTTAGTTCACTTCGAACTAATTTTACAATTTCACACAATTCAAATTGGTTTTCAATATTCGATTTCAATTCCAATTTTATTCTTTTGTTCATTCCTGAGTCTTTTCAACCTTTCAAAAACCATTTTGGAAATCAATTCAAATTTTCTTTTGAATTTCCAAAGCCAAACCCAGTTTTCCAAACAAACTCAAATTTTAAATAATTTGGCAGCAATTCCTCTCTTAGAAACTCGAAAATGAACATCGATGATGCTGCAGTCATCATCGAAGTTATTTTCCAACGACCGAAAAGAGTTTAGATCATTTATTCCTTCAAAACATTTTCCAAACCTTTGAAATTCATTTTCAAACTAAAAAGGGATTTAATTTCCAAAATTTCAAATCCTTTTAAAAATATTTTCAATATTCCTTTGGAATTCTATTTCAAATTATAAATCACATTTACAATTTATATTTGCAAATCCCATTTGTACATGGATTTTATTTCTCAATTTTTGATTATGATTTCAATTTCTTATTCAATTTCAATGATAATAATTTAATAGTATCACTTTCTAACAAACAAGCAGCCATATACTATAATAATTTACAAAAATTATTTCCTTTTATATACAAAATAGTTTTGGGTAAAATTATTCCATTTACCCTAATTTAAAACAATATCGTGTCGAATTGTTCTATACGAGTGTTTAGAGATCACCATCGATAGAGTTGTATGGACTATACCGACTAGAATCCGTATACCACTCAACAAACCAATCATCACAATATAAAACATTTTTTATATTCACTAATAAATACGTGCTCATATCTATTATTACACTCAACTCATTCTAGAGTACTACTGTCTTTATCTTTAATGAGTAACTCCCACCAGAGCCAAGGTTGTCGCTTAACCAAATGCTTTGATACCAAAATGTAACGACCCAATTTTTCGACGCCCAAAAGTCGACAATAATACGTCCACTGTATCAAATGCTGCACAGTCGAATGCTGGAAAACCGAACTGTTAGAGTTAAAGAAGAAGAAGATAGAAGAAGAAACATAACGATAAACAGAATCTCACATTTCGCAGCGAAACTAATGTAAAGATAAATGAATAATCTTTAAAATAGAAATACTATATCAGTTTAAACTTCACATTTAACAGAGTTTACAACAACACAATACAAACATTTGCAGCCTTTATAACTTGACCACATGAAAACTGACTTGCACTAACCATATGCAACGGACACTACATAGTAAAGAGATATGTCTCGCCATCCAGCTTCAACTCCTGATTTCCACAGCAACTTCTTGACTTCGCCCCAGAATAATTGACAACCTGACTCTAGGCTACCCGTGTGAAAAATTGTGGGCACTCAGAGTTTAGAAAGGGAACAATAAACTCCAGGTCAGTCATGGGACTGGTGTGAGATCTTAAAAACAGTTATTTTCACAAAGAAAAGAAAAGAAATTCGCTATAATTTTGGAAAATGAAACTACCATAAGGCCTCCCGACACACACACAATGCAATCGCAGACTTGGGGGAGATTTCTCCTTATGACAGTCAAACATGCTTGATACGCAAAATCCTTTTCAATATTATTATTAGTTCATAGTGTGGAAAACATTTCGAAAGTATAATATTAATCTTAGCCAGCATAGGTACCATTATATTATGCTTGTTATAGCTACCTCCTGAGGAGGCAGGTTATACAATTGCAATCGTAAAGTGCTCGTATTGTTTCTTTGGATTTCCAACAAATGGTCAGGCTAAAGAACTTCCTATTGCCACATGGGTACGCCTCTGGAGGGTTGCCCCGAGAACTTTACCAGCTCTCTGCCAAGACAAGGCCGGGTTACCTCTGTAACTAGGTAACTACTACACGAGTATGCCATCCCCCGGTCTTTTGCGACCTTTATCCAAGAATCCTCAACCACAAAGCAACAACCACAAAGTATAATAAATTTGCAGCATCAACATAGGTAAAATATCTGGGCTCTATACCATGGTACTACCCTTTTCCAGAAGGAAATGACGTACCCTTAGGGGGCGCTACCTCCAAATAACCTTGCCGCATTCTTCCTGTTTCGACCATTTCCGATGTGTGAGGTCCGACGAAGTCTTGTCAACAACGCTACACTTTTTCACAAAGCCATGCTTCGATCAATAAATGATCAGCAACACTTCGTATGCCACATTACAAAATTGGGAATATATCACTAGTAACCATCAACTACATAACCTCTGAGCTCGTACGTCTTAGAGAAGGTGTTAAGCTAAGAGAATAAATTCTCCGCAACGAATAGAAATGTATTTGTTAGAAACCAACTTTACATCTCAAAGTGTAATGTCAGACACACATCCATACAAGTCCGTTCCGAGATCGAACGGAACCGAAGGCACTTCCAAAGAAGCCTTTGCAATCCGGATATTCACTAATAATGTCCGGAATCCCCATCACAAAGGGTGATAAAATCTCTATACCGGAGCAACCTGGTGTAGAGACATTTGACAGGTAATCCTTTCGTTTTCGAAAATACCCGGTCTTCAACACCATCTTCAAATGAAATAGCATTTCGTCGTGTCATTATTCGGAATGGGTTTTATGACACAAAGTCCTCTCTCGGCTAATCCGAATAATGAGCGCTTATTTTTAAAAATAAGTGTTCAGTCAGATTTCAAAAAAATCACAACAAAATTTCTACTTTGATCTTTTAAACAAAAGACCCATCACAATCACGAAGGTTCGATATGGTTTTCGAATATCCATTTGGAATCCGACCCCCGGTCGCGTCAAAATTCAAACGCCACTTAAAAGGCTAATATTGTAGTCGGTTATTTAACTATCAATCAACATTCACAATAATCACCAAGATTTAAATAATTTTTCCAATTATTTATCTTCCAAAATATCTTCACAAGATGTTTTTTTTACAGTTCATCACTTTGAAAACAAATTTCAAATCACTTTTCACTCGCGGAATAAGATTCCCGATATTATTTATTTTCACTGAAAGTCTGCCGAGCTCAAATACTTTAAAATAATTCAAATTACTTATCCAAAATATACTTGGAAATATTTAGAATAAAAACTATTTCAAAACATTTGCTTAAATATTTTCATTGTTATGAAAATATTATACTAATATCTTATATAAAACTCCAAGTCCAAACTAATTTTAGAAATAAAATTCGTAGATAGGGTACAAATAATTAAATAACCATTTTTCTGAAAACAAATATTATTTAAATATTTAAATAATCACTTCTATAATTAATTAATTAAATCTTTACTCTAAAGATTTTCAAAATAACTTAAGAAAATAATTTCTCCAAAATATTTTTTTAAAACCATCTCTAGAACTTTTAATTTATACCTTAAAAGCTACTTTGAAAATATACTCGGCTTACCAAAGGAAATACACTTTCATCTCAAAATGGTCCATTTAAACCAATTAATAAATCCTTCTTGATTTATTTCAACTTACATTCCAAATTCGTAAATTCCTCGCTTTTAAAAATAAACCAATATTTATTTTTAAAAAAATTTCTCTTTCCTTTATAAACTCTCATTGTGAATTTAATTTTCCAAGTATCCATTGATATACGATTTTCAAATCGATTTTTAAATATTCACTTTCAACACCGAAACAAATCTCAATTGATTCCCAAATTTATTTTCAAACACCAAATCAATTTCATATTGATTTTCCAAATTCATTTTCAAAACACCAAATCAAACTCCATATTGATTTCCTAAATTTACTTTAAACACCCAAATCAATTTCCAAATGGATTTCCTAAAGATTTATTTTCAATCACCAAATCAATTTCCAAATTTGATTTCTAAATTTATTTCCTTTTAAAATAAATTTCTTTTAAAATGAATTCTTTATCTCTTCCAATTCATTTAAAATCCGAATTTTAAATTAATTCTTCAACTGTTAAACAATATTATTCAAAACCCATTTATTAAAATCATTTCCCATATTTTGGAATTTATTAAATAAGTTTTAAAAAATAAAACTTTATCTATTTAAATTTCCTCTTTTAAATTCACCCAATTCTTTAAATGAATTTGCTTAAAGCTTATACTTTAATTTCAAAAATCAAACTTTATTTATTTCTGATATCCTACGATACCAAAAATATATTCGGCTAAACTATAGCCTTTAACGATTTCAATCACAGATATAATCACGCACAGATTATAAATATATCAACACACAACATATGAAACAAATTTAAATGTTTGAGGAGTCCTGTTGATCCCTCCAATCTGTTTTCCTGCATCCACAGATGTTAGCACAACAATTAAATACCCATTCCAATTCGACGTGGAATATCGCGGTATATGGGATTTATAAAATACCATCCTCTATTATGCAGCGCATAGGGTCACATCTTCAATATAATGCGGGAAATCAATCAATCCAAATACATATATAATACCAATTCCACTTCGAGATGGAATATCGTGGTACATGGGTTTACATATAATATCATCCGCTATTATGCGGCGCATAGGGTCTATTTCAATACAACTGATAACCATTTATCATCCAAGCACGCAATCAACAATTTTAGATTTAACTATGAAATCCAATCATCAATCAATAACTGAAATATTCAATTATTATAATTTGAGTGAGAAGATCTCACCTTTGCCCTTTTATTTGCAATCCATTCCCATTCTGACTTGATTCACGGTTTTGACCTTGTATAAGCAATTATACAATTTATTAATATTCGAAAAAATCGAATAACTAATTTTCGTTAATTTTAATTTTCCAATGATTTTATTTTAAACTAATTTTCTTCTTTTAATAAAATATTCTTAGTAACTCAAAAATAAATTTAGATTTAATTAAACAAATAAATATTTTCCTTTTCAGAATTATACCCGTGTATAAATATATATATTTATTTTATCAAAACTTTATAGAATCCATATAGATTTTAAAAATCTAATTATATATACACACACACACACACTTCAACGTTTTACAAATTTCTATATTTTCCCAAAGTCTTCTATATACATATATTAAATTTAAAACAAAATGGCTTTTATATCTTATTGTAAAAATATTATTTTTAACCCTATTATACATGCATATACAAATATATATTTTAATTGGAAAAATTGACTATACGTACATATTTCTTAATGTTGTTAATAATAATTTTCTGTTTACAATCTATACCAATACATAAGAATTTATTAAACTAAACTAAAATAACAGTTACCTCTAGACTTGACTAAATCGAGCACAAACCGGCCCTGACTTCGCCATGCCACTGCTAACATGAACACTGTCAAACCCTAGATTTGCAGCCTCTATTATCGAATGCCACCACCAATTTATACGACGCCACCGCATGTCGTCAACTCCGCCGCTTCTCCAGCCTCGAGCGCCAAATCTCGACTGCGATACATTGTTCTCCTTCCAGTTGCAGTCGCATCCCTGTCCGCATGAAAACCTAGCATGCTACCGTTTGCCTCGCGCCTTCCCAAAATCGTACGCCACATCGCCGTCGTGCGCCACTACTTTGCCGTGCCACGTGAAGTCGCGGTTGATTTCGATCGCAACATCTTAAATTTATATTTTTTTTCTTTGAGAACTGGAACGAGATGTTTGAGTTTGACTTTGCTCGGCCATTTATTCTAATTTGAACGAGAGACCAATTTCTTCCTTTATTGAATGGAATCGTTCATTTTTGTTTTTTTTATTTAGAAAGAGGGAATTCGATTTGAATAATGGAAGTGGCCGTGATAGAAAAGAACGAATCGATCTATCTTTCTTTTAATGTTGGCCATAATTTGGTTTCCATTTTTTTCTTTTTGAACGAGGCTTCGGTCATTATTTTTACTTCCCTTTGATTTATTTTCTTCCTTAACGAAGAACAATTTTTATATTTTAAAAAGCAACGCGTATTGAAAATTTTAGAGAAAACAAAAGACATGTTTGAATTTTACTCAACGTGTCCTGGATTGGCCGCAGTATTTTAATTTTATCATTTTATATTCAAATTTAAAATTCAAATTTTGAATCATCTCTGTAAACACAGCTTAAAATCTCGATCTCCAATCAAGGCGTGCCGTCAGGCGTTTATAATGTTAAACCCGTATTCTGAACGTAATGGAAAAGGTTCCGTGTCCAAATTTAATCATATGGAGAAGATAGCTTTTTGAACCAGTTATTTATTTTAAATTTCGATATTGATTTCAGTGTGTTTGCATATCATATGGCCAAACGATCACTCCAAACACTACGAAAGTTGAAATCCGATAATAATACAATATTACGAATCCAATGGAATTAGTTTCGTCGAATTCTGAGACTGTGCCTCGGAAGGCTATTTTTAAATATCGATTTAAGCGATATAAATTCAAAACTGAACAAAATATTTCCAAATCAAATTCGAAAGCATCCATTATCTTTAGTATTATCAATATATAACTTTTCTAAGCCTTTGAAATATTTTTAATAAAATTGAAGATTCAATTTTTTTACCCAACTTCGATAAGTTAAATTCAATAAATTAATTGCCGAATCCATAGTTATATTTGAAATTCAAGCTAAACCATCATTCAAATATTTAAAATCAATTAAATTTTCAATTTCAATTGTCCAAAATTCAGGGTCGTCACAGATAAATCGATTAAATGCGTGTTATTTGTGGGTTATTGGAATATATTTAAGTTTACTTAAGTTCAGGCCTTGTTTTGTTTAAGTCTAGTGATGGCAACAAATCATTCGATAGATTAATTCTTATTAACCTTAGAGATAACTCTTTATTAAATATATCTAATGTTTAGGTCCAAACTCAAAAATTGGTCGTCGAGTTCTATGGAAAGAATGTCCAGAATTTAGACCATTCGCTCCTGGATCTTAGGTTCCGTGTGGTGGCTTCAATGTTACACATTTTTAGGAGAACGTTCACTAGGGAAGGTGATTTCTCTTCTATGGAAGAACTTGACCAATTTACTATTAATGCTAATTTGATTAAATTACCACTAACTAACAGAGATTCACTTGGAGTAAAGGGAGTACCTTTCTATGTCTACTCTAGACAGATTTTTCGTCAGTGATGAAATTGAAGATAAATTTCCTATTTGTGGAGTCTCTGATTTGCCGTATATGCTGGTTATTGCCCTATCTTTCTTATGTTTGGTCATCATAAAATTGTTAAAACTTTTAAATTTGAAAAGAATATGGTTGTTAGAATCTAATTTTCCTAATCTAATTAAAAAAAGTGGATATCAATGAATTGTTATAATATCAGAAATACAGATATCTCTGCAAAAAAAATTGTTTTAAAACTAAGGGGTCTTAGGATTTTCCTTGAAAATTAGAGTGAGAATCTATTTGGCAGTATTAAAATTAAAAAAGAAAATTTACGTTTTGAAATGCTTATGATTAACAAGATGAAAGAAACTAGATAACTAAATCTTGGAGAGCGGAATGTACTTGCTAATTTAAAAGATGAGCTTAATTCCATTGTTAAAAAAGAAGAGGTCACATAGAAACAAAGATCTACAATTCAATGGATTAATGAATGTGATAATAATACAACTTTTTCCATAATATATCTAATGGTAGAAAACGTTACAATACAGTAAATTTTATTTTTGTGAATAATGTTGAATTGGTTGATCAAAGGGATCTAAATAAGGCTTATACTGATTATTATAGTGATAATTTTGGAAATAAGACTAAGCATAGAATAAACGTTAGTTGGAATGAACAATATCCTATTGAATCTATAATTAACCTTACTGACTTTGATAATCCTTTTTCTGAAGAGGAGATTTTGAAGGCTATTAATGACATGCCTAATGATAAAGCCTCTGGTCATGTTGGTTTTCCCATTTTATTTTACGAAATATTTTGGGATGTTTTAAATTTTGATTTAATTGGCATGTTTAATGAATATTCTAATGGAAACTACAATTAGGAAGATTTAATTTTGCAAACGTCATTCTATTACATAATAAAATCGGTGCTAATAATTTAAAAGATTTAGACCAATTTCTTTAGTTAATTGTTTTGTTAAAATTATTTTAAAAGTTTTAGCAAATAGAATTAGCACAAGAATGAATGATCTAATTGATTGTTCAAAAACTGCTTTCATTAAAGGTAGAAATATCACATACGGAGTGGCTGTTGTTCAAGAGTACATTAATCACAGTTGTAAGAATAACATTACATGTGCGCTTCTAAAACTAGACTTTGCGAAAGTTTTGATTTGGTAGATTGAGATTTTCTTATTGATATGTTACTGGCTAGAGGTTTTAGTCGCAAATGGATTGGCTAGATTATTACTTTTCTTAAAACTGGTAATTCTAATATAATGGTTCATGATATTTTAGGAAATAAAATTCAATCTAAATGCGGCTTAAGACATGGTGATCCTTTATCGCCTCTCTTGTTTAACAAAGCTACAGATGTTTTCATAAGTAAAAAAGCTGTTGGAAATGGATCTTTTGGATGCGTTGGTGGTGGAATCTTGCGTAATGGTATCTCCTTTCTTCAATTTGCACATGATACCTTATTATTTACTGCTCATCTTCCTAATCACATCATTACCCGTAAATTTATTTTATACAGCTTTGAGCTTCTTTCAAGGTTAAAAATAAGCTTGATAAAAGTTCGGTTTTAGTATTAAATGATGTTGATAAGTTGAAGGTTTAGTAGCTAATAGCTTAATTGTAAAACCATGAATTTTCCTATTGATTATCTTGGTTTTTTGATTAGACCAACTAAACTTAAACATGATGATTGGCTAATTATTATAGTTATAATTAAAAATAGAATTTCTATGTAGAATGAGAGGTTTTTATCGAGTGTGGGTAGATTAGTTCCCACCAATTCTCTTTTATCTGCTTTATGCATCTTTTACCAGATTGGGTGATCAATAAAATCGATAAAATTAGAAGAGATTTCTTATGGAGCGGCGATAATCCTAGCAATAGTCTAAAATGCTTAGTTAATTGGGAAACTGTTTGTAAATCGAAAAAAGAAGGAGGATTATGTGTTATTAATTTACGCAACATAAATTTGTCCTTATTAGGGAGGTGATTATGGAAATATAAGGATACAATTGATAATTATATTTGGAAAGAAATTATATCTAAACATTATTATAATGGCAGTAATAATTTATACCAAATTGCACCTTAAGTTAACAATAAATTGTCTAACTTTTGGAAATCAATTTTAAAATGTCATGAGATATATAACCATGGTACTAATACGATTGTCCATTTTGGAAATAATACGAATTTTTGGCATGATCGTTGGTTATCTGTCATTTCTCTTAGTGTCAAATTTAATGAGCTTTTTGAAATTTGTAACTTTAAAAATGCTTTAGTTACAGATGTTTCTTCTTCGGATAATGATCACCTTTTTGAACTTTAGTTTTAATAGAATCTTAGGAGGTACAACTCTTAAATAATTTTCTTTATTATGTGAAAGATTGAATTTATATAATATCGATAATGAAAATGATATTATTAACTGGAAATAGGATAAAAGTAAGAAATCCACTTCAAATTTTTTGTACAAACTTCTTAATTTCTCGGGCACTAATAACACTTTTAATCTTATTTGGAAAGCAAATGCGCTGCCTAAAGCTAAGATTCATATATGGTTAATCATGCATGGTAAGCTAAATACTATTAAACTTTTAAAAAAGGTAGAATTTTCATATTGATAATAAATTTACTTTTTGTAGATTGTAATTTAAAGATATTAATCATATATATTGCGATTGTATGGATACTTCCTACATTCTTAATAATACTCTTAAAATATTTAACTTTATTCTTACAACTAAAGTTTTTGATTGTGATTTTTACCCGAATAACTTAAGATTTAAGCTTAAAAAGGGATATAGATTTTTATTAGATACTTTATTCATTATAATATGTTTGTGTATTTGGTTTGAGAGAAACAAGAGGCTACTTAATAATAATAATGGTTATATTAATAGATAGATTTTTACGGTAGCATCATTTTGTTTTAATTAGATCTCAAATCCAAAATATAGATTGGCTAAAAATAACAATTTTAAAGAATATCTTAATAAGGTTAAAAAAATATTATGTTACATAAATAAAAAACAATATTTTTAACATTAATAATGTAATGACCCGCAAATCCATACCCCTTTGAGCCAAATATATTCCCCATCAGTTCAACTCAAAGTGGATAGAATTACAAACCATTAGGGTAAAAGAAGAAGGAGGTAGAAGAATAAATAGAAAATAAACAACATCCGAATCTCACAATCCCAACGGAACAATATACAATAGATAACAACATATTTTTATACAAAAGAACCTGTAACTATTTATACATTACATCATCAGAGTACAACACAAATCAACAACACAATTCAGGATAGTTATAACAATTTGTCCTTCTAAAGATGAATTTACAGCTTATGTTGAGTCACAAGTTCTATGAAGGTTTTGATTTCTGACAAATAAATAAAGGCAATCGACAAAACAAGGTCATTATGGCTATAAAGAGCTACATATGGTACTCTAGATTGTAGGTTGATTATTTGATATTATAATAGTGAAAAACTTGTTAAAATCTATCCTCAAATAATCATGCATTTCAAGGAAATCAATATATATACGACTAAATTGTAGTTGCACATTCAGTGTGCAACTTTACAGGGACCGGTCGACCGGTCATAATATATGCGGTCGACCGTTCCTGCATAATTTGCACACTGAACGTGCACACATGCACATAACGTATATATATTTGAATTCCTGTCTACTGGTCACTTTTTAACCTGTCGACCGTTTTTAAACAGAAAGCAATTTTTCCAAAAGACACTTCTTTTCTCCAAAGGTTGCATCTCTTACCTTTCATCAAAGATCATATCTCTTAATGGAAACTGCTCACAAAGAGTTACAACCATTCTTCTCTATATAAACTCATCTAAATCGTTGATTAAAACAACATGATTGTATATGCTTTTTACTCTAATCTCTGATCTTACTTTCTACATACTCCTGCATTCTAAAAGCTCTCAATTATTTTAATTGCTTATTGAATCATTGAAATTATTTCATATCTTTTGATTCAATAAGTAATATACTTTCCTTAATCTTCACAAAACATCATTCGTATATTTTGAGGATAAGATTATAGGAAATTTGTACTACAAGTGACAAAACTGTGTTATCAAGAACACATACCGTCGACAAACAATTATATTCATTGTTGTTGAAGTCCTCTGTGTTGTAAGAGGCAAGTGTTGAAGTCCTCGGTGTTGTAAGAGGCAAGTGTTGAAGTCCTCAGTGTATTAGAGGCGTGAAATCCCGTTCGTTTGCTCGGGTATTGTAAACCTGTTCCTCCGGGTGAAGCGAGGTAGTTAATAGTGAAAATCCAGATAGAAGTCTGGGACTGGACGTAGGACGGTGCTCCGAATCAGTATAAAAATCTCTGGTGTGATTTTTCTATTTTTATTTTTACTTTGCTACTATCATCTATTTTCCGCATTTATATTATAGTCCATATTACACGATCCGTGTGTACTATATTAGCACATATAATCGTATACACACCGCACTTTCATTTGGTATCGGAGCCTGGTTTTCTAGAGATCGTAACAACATCCTAGAATAAATGGCTACAAAGAGATCTAGTCAAGGCAATAAGAAGAGGAAGAGCAATAAAGAACAATCAAAGGAGAAAACAAACAAATGCTTCATGGCAAAAGATAATGAGGTTAGTGATCTAACTTTTGATGATATGATAGAAATAAATTCAGAACTTCTAGACACTTTAAAAAGTCTCAAAAGAAAATATAAGGAAGTTCTGGAAAATCAGAAGAAAGCAGAATTCGAAAGAGATATTCTTAAAGACGAGAAGAGAATATTAGAAGAAGAACTTGAGAAAATTCAAGATTCAGACAATTCTCAACTCGCTCTATTAAGTCAAGAAATAGAAGCTCAAAAAAAAAGAATAATGCTCTAGCTTCTGAAAATCATGAGTTAAAAACAAAAATTAAAATTGTTGAGTTAGATAACACTAGTCTCAAAACTAAGCTTGATGACATTACTAAAAATATTTCCAATTTTAATAAAGGGAGAGAAAATTTATGCAGGATTATTGAAAATTCTCAACCTGCTTCAAATAAGAAGGGATTAGGTTATGTTAAGAATTCAAAAGCTCACAATGATAGAAGTGGTGTAGGCTATAAACAAGCTAAAAGTAAAAAATAGTACTACATATGCATTCATGTATACTAACTTTAGTGCTAGTGCTAGTAATCAAGTTAGTTTTAAAACCAGTTATAGTCATAATAGTACTTTGTTTAGAAATGATAGAAATTATTCTTCAAGTACTAAGCTAATGACTAATAGTATTAAGATATGGATTCCAGCTAATATGATTGATCATGATAAACAACTTTATATTAGCAACTATTATAAGAATGTAATTTGTAATGAAAATTATATTTATAAAGGTTCAACCACACCCAAATGGGTATGGTTTCCAAAGACCTAACCCCCCGGACCCTAACATAGTAAGTGGGTACCGAAAATTATTATTATTTTTTGCAGGTACTCAGAGAAACAAAAGGAAAATGATAGATTTTGGAATTTCAAAGAATGTTCCATATGTTTAATAGAATTACGTGCTTACAATAAAATATGGACTTCGGTAAATATGGTAAAATTTATTTTACTTTTCCTTCATAATTAATAATGAGTTTATCTCGTTATATACAAGATATTTTATATAATTTTATATATTTCCCCATTCTTTTTGATAATGACAAAGGGGGAGAAATTCATATGCATATAAATAGAGGGAGATATTATACTTAGGGGGAGATGTTATACTTAGGTGGAGCTTTAAAGATATTATCTGGCACTTGTACTAAATAGTGTCGTGTTTTAATTCGTACTAGACTTGTGTGTATTACCATCTTGTGTAAATGTTACTCTTGATCTATGGTAGTAGTTTTATGTTGCTTATAATCTCTTTTACATCCTCCATTTAAACAACTCCTTTTTGTCGATGACAAAGGGGGAGAAAGGGCTAACAATTGCTTGCAGGAACATACATATATAATTCAAAGATTGCAGGAACATACATATATAATTCAAAGAGGGAGATCGCATACTCAGGGGGAGATTCAGATTTTCAGATATATATTGTCATCAATCAAAAAGGGGGAGAATGTTGAGTCACAAGTTCTATGAAGGTTTTGATTTCTGACAAATAAATAAAGGCGATCGACAAAACAAGGTCATTATGGCTATAAAGAGCTACATATGGTACTCTAGATTGTAGGTTGATTATTTGATATTATAATAGTGATAAACTTGTTAAAATCTATCCTCAAATAATCATGCATTTCAAGGAAATCAATATATATACGACTAAATTGTAGTTGCACATTCAGTGTGCAACTTTACAGGGACCGGTCGACCGGTCATAATATATGCGGTCGACCGTTCCTGCATAATTTGCACACTGAACGTGCACACATGCACATAACGTATATATATTTGAATTTCTGTCTACTGGTCACTTTTTAACCTGTCGACCGTTTTTAAACAGAAAGCAATTTTTCCAAAAGACACTTCTTTTCTCCAAAGGTTGCATCTCTTACCTTTCATCAATGATCATATCTCTTAATGGCAACTGCTCACAAAGAGTTACAACCATTCTTCTCTATATAAACTCATCTAAATCGTTGATTAAAACAACATGATTGTATATGCTTTTTACTCTAATCTCTGATCTTACTTTCTACATACTCCTGCATTCTAAAAGCTCTCAATTATTTTAATTGCTTATTGAATCATTGAAATTATTTCATATCTTTTGATTCAATAAGTAATATACTTTCCTTAATCTTCACAAAAAATCATTCATATATTTTGAGGATAAGATTATAGGAAATTTGTACTACAAGTGACAAAACTGTGTTATCAAGAACACATACCGTCGACAAACAATTATATTCATTGTTGTTGAAGTCCTCTGTGTTGTAAGAGGCAAGTGTTGAAGTCCTCGGTGTTGTAAGAGGCAAGTGTTGAAGTCCTCAGTGTATTAGAGGCGTGAAATCCCGTTCGTTTGCTCGGGTATTGTAAACCTGTTCCTCCGGGTGAAGCGAGGTAGTTAATAGTGAAAATCCAGATAGAAGTCTGGGACTGGACGTAGGACGGTGCTCCGAACCAGTATAAAAATCTCTGGTGTGATTTTTCTATTTTTATTTTTACTTTGCTACTATCATCTATTTTCCGCATTTATATTATAGTCCATATTACACGATCCGTGTGTACTATATTAGCACATATAATCGTATACACACCGCACTTTCAGCTTACACTGCACAGCGGAATATAAATCTACGGAAATATGCCTCGTCATCCAGCTCTTCTCCCAAGCTCCTCGGTAATCCATCCAAAATCTGTACTCTATAATACTCGGTCTAACCTGAGCATTATAATAAAAAAATACCCAAGTTAGTATGGAAAATTAGCATGAGAAGACACACTCAATTGGATTATTAAAGTTTTCAAAATCCTTTGAAATCAAAGGTATCTCGTAAGACCACGCCACAAATAAACATGTCGGGCTTTTACCTTACGATAACCGAACATTTTTATCAAATCCGTCTGATATTATAATAGTGTATATAGAAAGTAAAATAGAATCTAGCTGAAATGCTTGCATCTCATGTTCCAGCAATAGTTGGGCATAATCAAAACCGTACATGCTCTTATTGGAGATTGGATTCCATACAATGGCAGGGCTATTGGGTTACCGCCTGTCACAGTACGTGGTCTAGATCACCGTAGATCCACCCTGATCCCTTACTACACAAGACCGAAGATACCCCTTACTGAATAATCCAAATTAGATCACACCGTGGTTGGGATCGGCAACCGCCCACACAGCCAAAAAAAGAGACATCTAGACAGGGGTGACCTTACCCTAATTGGTTACTAGCCACTTAACCTTGCTGCACCTCCCCTGTTTTAGCCATTCCCGGTTGATGAGGCTCGAGGTTATGCGTTACCTTTTTAGAACACATCTTACTTAGAATGCTCATTGTCCTTCTGACGATGTTCCGATAGCATTCATCCACACAAGTCTGTTCCCGTCCGAACGGAACCGAAGGCACTACTCCGACTATATCCATTTTGAAATCGCCCTCAAGATTAGTAGCGATTAGCCCTTGCACTTCACTGCTCCATTTTCGACTCCAGGCTCTTGTCTTCCCCATGAAAATATTCAAACCAGATCGAAATGGTTTTTGAAAAATTAATCCCGATCCTGGTCTCTTCGAAATGATCAGCGCATTGGCTAATATTGATATACAGTTATTTAACTATCAAATAACATCTACAAAAAACCATCGGACTTTAATAATTTCCCAAATTATTCATCCCAGAATATCTTTGCAAGATATTTTTCTATACTTCAACCCTTTGAAAATAGTTTTCAAATCACTTTTTCTCTCATGGAATAAATTTCCACCCAATTGTTTTGTTTCCACTGAAAAGCACCAAGTCCTTTAAAAAATTAGATTTTTAAAGGAGCTAAACTACTTTATCCAAAATATACACTTAAACACATTTAAAATATAAAACTACTTAAAATTACTTTATTTAAAATACCATTTATGAAATTCTAAAGTAATTTCTCTTGTAAAACTTAAGCCAAAACTAATTCAAAATTAAAGTTATTCTATGAGATATAAATATTAAATAATTATCTTTAAATCATAATACTAGTCAAACCTTTAAAATAATTTACTTATATAATTAACTTAATAAATATTTACTTTTAAAATTTTTAAACCACTAAATAATAATTTCTTCATAAACAAGCTTTTAAAACTACTTTAAACTTTAAACTTATACTTAGAAATCTTTATTTGAAAATACACTTGACCTTTTAAGGGAATACACTTTCCATTTCAGTATAATCCGTTTAATCAACTAATAAATCCTTCTCGATTTATCCTAATTTAATTTACGTCCCAAACTTGTAAATTTCTTTCAACACTTTAAAAATAAAACCATTTTTATTTTTAAAACACATTTTCATCTATTTATAATCACTTTCAAAAACATATACTTAAATTATTTACATTAAGGCTATTAAAATTACTTAAATAAAAATAATACTTTAGAAATTCTATAAGAGTTTCTAGGGAAAATTTAAACCAAAATTTTCTTTTAAAATAAAGTTATTATATCAAATATTTATGTTTAAAATTCCCTTTTAAAAATCATAATACTAATTTACCTTTAAAAAAATTAACTACCATAATTAACTTAAATAAATATTTACCTTTCACTCAAAAATAATTAAATTAATAAATTTTCTAAAACATTCTACAAAAACATTTGTAAACTTCTAGTTTATACTTTGAAATCTTTTCTTTTAAAATATACTTAGTTTTCTAGGAAAATATACTTTCCAACTTAAAATTAACTCTTATTTGTAAAATGAATTGCACTTTTTTTTTTAAAATTCCACCAAAATCTATACATTCAAATTTATCCACAAATAAATATTCCACTTCGTTTATAAACCAGTTTACAAATTTCAATTTCTCATTTCCATTTGAATCATAGTTTCCAAAACACTAAATCGATTTCAAACCGATTTCCTCGTTTTGAATTCCCTTTATTACTCGATTTATCCAATTCCCAAAAATTATTTACTTACGAATTTTCTTTTAAAAATCCAAACATTATATATATATATATATATATATATATATATTTCTTCATTTATTAAAATACCCATACATATTCAGCCAAGCATAGCATTCAACAATTCCAATTCCCAATATAATCTACCACATATCATCACATAAATCACATATATTCAACGTTTTGAGGAATCCAGTTGGATCCCTCCAACCCGTTTCCCTGCATCCACAGATATTAGCACAATATAAAATACCAATCCCGCTTCGAGGGGGATATCGCGGTATACAGGGTCATCAGCTATTATGCGGGGAGCATAGGTTCTCATCCGCTATATAATGCGGGAACCAATCACTCCAATACACACACACACACACACACACACATATATATATATATAACATATCACATCGAATCTGATAATAAATTATCAATTCAAGCAAACAACCAACAATTTATATTTAACTATTTAAATTTAAAAGGTAATCCAGATGAGTGAGATTAACTCACCTTTGTTTTATTTGCAACCCATTTCCATCTCGACTTGTTTTCTTCATGATTTATGACATTGTATAACATTATATGGCTTATTTATATTTGAACAATTGAATAATTAATTTCCATTTAATAAATCTTGACTCAATCTAAATTTTTTTCTTAAACTAATTTTCCTATAATAAATTATTTTCAGTAACTAAGGTAAATTAAATAACTTTATTAAATACATTAATTGGCCTAAACACATATTTTAAAATACTTTAAGTGATAAAATGTGAATATATATTTGTGTTTTTTTAGGATAATATATATATATTATATATACACTTATAAAAATAATCCATATAGATTTGAAATCTAACTTTATATAATCTCTTAAAACATTCAAAAGTCCTATTATATTTTTTTTTTCAAAATCTGACTATATATAAATTTTGAAAAACTGCATTTATATGCCTTACTTTTATATTCATTACCTAATGTATATGCACATATATATACATTAATTTTAATAAAAATAAATAAATAAATAAATTATCTCGTACCTTACTGGCAAAATTCGAACACACGTACCCAAAACAATGACTTCGAGTCGCAACTCCCCTCTAATCGCATGCGACCCACCACCACAATGCTCGGCCAGAGCTCGCGACTCGAGCTAGTCACTGTACCAAACCCTCGACACCCCTCGAGCATCTTGCCACACCTTCACCCTACCCCTAGATCGAACGCGCTTCCACGAACTCCCACCCTCCCCTCAACCAGTTGTCGCACATCGCCATCGTCGGCATCCACATTGCGCACCCTCTAGCAGAGCCCTCGACCTCATATCAATCCATAGACGTCGATCATTGCTTCGATAGACAATGATATAAAATACAGTTGGTAATCCAAATGTGAGAACCCTCACGCTCGACGAACGAGTGGCGCTCGATATCCTTTAGAAATCGAGTCGACTTCAATTCGAAATCGAATTCGATTTCATATCCTTTTTTTAAGAATATCGAATGAATTCAATTTGAAATAAAATGAAGAAGAGGAGAAAAGGGATGGGGGAAGAAAACTGAATTTTGAGGATTTTGATTTCAAAGCTTCGTTCATTTGTTTTTCGACTGTACTCGGCCATGATTTTTGTATAAAAATCTTCTGCATGCTTGACAAATGGAGGAAGATAAGGCTTTCAAAATTTTAAATTTGAATGTGTATCTTTAGGGAGAGCACGTGCCCTAACTGCTACGGTATTTTAATGCAATTATATCATTCATATTTAAGTTTATATTCAAGTTTAAATCGACTTCAATTCGAAGCTTAAAATTTTTACATCCTATCGAGGCGTGCCGCCAGGCATTTATAATATTATATCCCTATTTCGAACACAATGGAAAAGGTTTCGAGTCCTAATTCGATCATATGGAAAAGATAGCATTTTGGACCTAGATATTATATTAAATTTTCGATATAAATTTTCATCGCGTTACCGTACGATCACACGATAATTCCAAATGCTACAAAAATTGAATCCGATAATAAAACACTATTATGGAACCAATGATACTGGTTTCGTCGAAATCCGAGACTATGCCTCGGAAGGCTATTTTGAAATATCGATTTAAACGATATATTTTTGAAACTGAAAAAGCACTATCACATGACAATTCCAAATGCTACAAAAATTGAAATCCGATAATAAAACACTATTACAGATCCAGTGGCATTGGTTTCGTCGAAATCTGAGACTATGCCTCGGAAGACTATTTTTGAATATCGATCTAAACGATATATTTTTAAAACTGAAAAAAAACATTATCAAATTCAAATTTAAAACTTCTATTATCTCCAGTATTATAAATATAAAATTTTCCAAGCCTTTGAAATATTTTTAACCAAATTAAAAATCAAGATTCACTATTTTACACAATTTTCAATAATTAAATTCAATAATTCAACTGCCAAATAAACAGTGATATTTGAAATTCAATTTAAACTAACTTTCAAATATTTAAAATCAATTAAATATTCCAATTTAAAATATTCAAAAAATTTGGGTCATCACATTCCTTTCCACTTAAAAGAATTTCATCCTCGAAATGACTAGTTAAGAGGAATGCTCCATAACCCGTTTACTATTTTCCTAAAACCATACATTTCAACAGCTTCCCACCATAATCTTTTTATTAAAGACACGTTATTACCCTCTTACTAGCTTTCCAAACTTATCCATAAGTTCCCGTTAATCTTATTTACTCTAATTCAAATTACAGTTAAGTAACAAATTTTTTTAAGAATTTTCTAAATCCCTAAATTTTGGAAACTTTTTGTCAGCATCTTCTTTGCACGGCTAGATCGAAACAACTACAAAATACTTCTACGGGACCCCAGATTCAAAAGAAAACAAAAGCCAAGTGGCTAAATATGAAAATCATCAAATTTCATGCAGAAATTTAAATACATACCTTTTGTCGAGCAACTCAATTTATCATCTGAATTCAAAACACCAATTTCCTTTCCTTTAAAACAACTGTATATCCTACTTAGCAATAATATCCAATTACATATTTCAAAATCATTTTATTCCCTCTCTTTTACACAATTTCAACATTTTCTTTCCATAAGCCTGTATGATGTACATATATCTTCCGTACGCAATATCCAATCTAATCGTTTACTCGATCATACAATTTCATTTCCGAACTAATATCATCCACCCGACCTTCTAGTGCACACTCAGATCTGGTTCCTTGATCAGAAACCATCATTCTCCTTTCATAACAACATACTATGTTAGAGAATTTCTAGAATTAATCAAAAATCAATATCCAGGGTTCGCCACCGAAAATCAATTGAAAATTCCCAACTCGGATCGATATAACTCTCTCGAAATTCTATGCTCGAATCTGGATCAAATGGCTATGCGAATAAAATAATATACGTACATCCTACGTATTTATCTCAATTGATTATTAGCTATATCAATTCTCCTTTTATACACAATTCTTTTGATTAACATTTACTTATTAACAATTATCATTTCCGACAACCTTTTATTAAAGCTTCATTCAAATATTAACTTAGAATATTTTTCCCAAAATCAATACTTAAGAATTTCACCCTTTTCTTTCTTAAGTTCATATAAATATTTATACACTTCTTATATTTATTTTCACTTCACCACTTAAGCTTTTATATCTTTTTTCATTTGACTCAAATTTTCAATTCCATTCTGAATTCAATTTACCTTTCGTTTTAAATATTGAATTCTATTCATCTTATCTCAAACCGTTTTTATTTCCATACTTTTATTATTTTAGTCTATTTCGGATTAATTCTTCAACTTTACTTAACTCAATTCTAGATGAATTCCAATACTTCAGTTTCAATTCTATTTACTTACCCTTTTTACTTAATTAGTTTATTTTCCTCATTTATTTTAACATAACTCAAATTTAAGCATTATTCAAATGTTCGGTTCCAATTCCCATTTAGTTACACTAAATAAATTTGTTCATTTACAAATTTATTTCCAACTAATAAATTTTATTTCAATGTCCATTCCATTTAACCAACTTAGATTCATTTCCTTAAATTCTCTTTTACTTAACTTAATTTAGTTAAATCCCAATTCAATTCAAAATTTAAACTTCAATAAGTTTTCCCACTTATTTACATTCCATTTTCTAATCTTAATTGGTTTTCCTACCACTTTATTTTGTTCTCACACTTACTTTGATCTAACCCCTCTTAAATTATATTTTATTCTAACGAATTTCAAATTTTATACGTTATCAAACTTATTTATACTCCATAAATAGTTTAAACCAACTCTAGAGTCTTTAACAATCACTTAAGTATTTCAAAATCTTTTTGAAATCAATATATCCAAAATCCTTTGGTATTAATTTATCTCTTGAAATTTAAAACTAAACCCAGTTTTGCAAACAACTCTAATTTAAAACATTTTGTAGCAATTCCTCCCTTGGAAACTCAAAAATGAACACCGATGATGTCGCGATCATCATCAGAATTATTTTCCAGGGGAAAAGAGTTCGGTGCTTTATCTCTTTAAAACCTTTTTCCAAATATTTTTAAATTTATTAGATTTCAATCCAATTCAAAAGTATTTCTAAAATAATACTGCTATTATTTCTCCAAAACTTTTGAAAACCATTTCCAAACCCAAAGGAATGTATACTTTTCCCAATATTTCAAATTTTAAATTCTTCCAATCTATATTCAAACATTACTTTGGAATTTTATCTCATTTCAATTATAAATCACATTTATAATGCAAATTTGCAAATTCCATTCTGTTTTATAAATTTATTCCCTAACCTTTTGTTATAATTGCATTTCCCTATTTCAATTTCCACTTAACAACGATAATAATTTGATATTATTATTCTCCAACAACCAAGCAACCATATACTATAATAATTTACGGAAAATTATTTTTTTATATATAAAAATAGTTTGAACAAAGTTATTTAATTTACCCCATTTACAACAATACTATGTTGGTTTATCTTGTTTAAAAGTTTAGAAACCCCTATCGATGACATGGCGTCTCACATATCGACTAGAATCCATAAACACTCAATCGATAAGTTAACACAATATAAAATCAAGTTTTATATCCATTAACAAATACGCGCTCATATCTATTAATGCACTCAAACTCATTCTAGAGTACTAAGAACTCTATTTCTAATTAGTAATCCCCACTAAAGCAAAGGTTCTCGCTTAACCTTCAGCTCTGATACCACTGTAATGACCCGTAAATCCGTTGTTCCCCTTTGAGCCGAAAATATTCCCCATCAGTTCAACTCAAAGTGGACAGAATTACAAACCATTAGGGTAAAAGAAGAAGGAGGTAGAAGAAGAAATAGAAAACAAACAACATCAGAATCTCACATTCACAGCGGAACAATGTATAGTAGATAACAATAGATTTTTATACAAAAGAATTTGTAATTGTTTATACGTTACATTATTAGAGTACAACGCAAATCAGGACAGTTATAATAACTTGTCCTTCCAAAGTGAAACATGCAGCTTACACTGCACAGAGGAATATAAATCTACGGAAATACGCCTCGTCATCCAGCTCGTCTCCTGAGCTCCTCGGTAGTCCATCAAGAATCTGTACACTATAATACTCGATCTGACCCGAGCATTATAATAAAACAATATCTGAGTCAGTTTGGAAAACCAGCGTGAGAAAACTCACGTAATTGGATTATTAAAGTTTTCAAAATCCTTTGAAATCAAAGGTATCTCGTAAGACCATGCCACAATAAACATGTTGGGTTTTTACCTTACGATAACCAAACATTTTTATCAAATTTGTTTGATATTATATAGTGTCTATAGAAAGTAAAATAGAATATAGCTGAAGTACTTGCATCTTACATTCAGCAATAGTTAGGCACAATCAAATCAGTACAGGAACTTATTGGAGATTGGATTCTATACAATGGCAAGGCTTCTGGGGTACCACTCGTCACAATACGTGGTCTAGATCACCGTACCGAGGATCCACACTGATGCCCTGCTACAAAAGACCGGAGCTACCCCTTACTGGATAGTCTGAATAAGACCCATGGTTGGGATCAGCAACCGTCCGCACAACCGAAATAAAGGGACATCTAGACAGCAGTGACCTTACCCTAATTGGTTGCTAGCCACTTATCCTTGCTGCATCTCCCTTATTTTAGCCATTCCCGGTTGATGAGGCTCGAGGTTATGCGTTACCTTTTTAGAACACATCTCACTAAGAATGCTCATCGTCCTCCTGAAGATGTTCCGGTCCGAACGGAAGCGAAGGCACTACTCCTACTACATCCATTTTGGAATCACCCTTAGAATTAGTAGCGATTAGCCCTTGCACTTCACTGCTCCATCTTCGACCCCAAACTCTTATCTTCCTCATGAAAACATTCAAACCGGATTGAAGTGGTTTTCGAAAAATTAATCCCAATTTCGGCCTCTTCGAAACGATCAGCGCATTGGCCAATATTGATAGTCAGTTATTTAACTATCACATACATCTACAAACAACCATCAGACCTTAATAATTTTCCAAATTATTTATCCCAAAATATCTTCGCAAGATATTTTTCTACACTTCAACCCTTTGAAAATAGTTTTCAAATCACTTTTTCTCTCGCGGAATAAATTTCCACCCAGTTGTTTTATTTCCACTGAAAAGTACCAAGTCCTTTAAAAAATTAGATTTTTAAAGAAGCTAAACTACTTTATCCAAAATATACACTTAAAAACATTTAAATTATAAAACTACATAAAAACACTTTATTTAAAATACCAGTTATGAAATTCTAAAATATTTTCCCTTTTAAAACTTAAGCCAAACCTAATTCAAAAATAAAAGTTATTCTATAAGGTATAAATATTAAATAATTATCTTTAAATCATCATAATAGTCAAACCTTTAAAATAATTTACTTATATAATTAACTTAATAGATATTTACTTTTAGAAAATTTAAATTACTAAATAATAGTTTCTTCAAAAAAAGCTTTTAAAACTACTTTAAACCTCTAACTTATACTTGGAAATCTTTCTTTGAAAATGTACTTGGCCTTTCAAGGAAATACACTTTCCATTTCAGTATAATCCGTTTAATCAGTAAATAAATCATTCTCAACTTATCCCAACTTAATTTACATCCCAAGCCCGTAAATTTCTTTCAACACTTTAAAAATAAAACCAGTTTTTATTTTTAAAACACATTTCCATCTTTTTATAATCACTTTCAAAAATATATACTTATATTATTTACATTAAGGCTACTAAAATTACATAAATAAAAATAATACTTAAGAAATTCTATAAGAATTTCTGGGTTAAACTTAAACCAAAATTTCCTTTTAATATAAAGTTATTATATCAAATATTTACGTTTAAAATTCCCTTTCAAGAATCATAATACTTACTTACCTTTAAAAATAATTGACAACCATAATTAACTTAAATAAATATTTACTTTTCACTTAAAAATAATTAAAATAATAAATTTTCTAAAACATTCTACAAAAACATTTTTAAACTTCTAGTTTATACTTTGAAATCTTTTCTTTGAACATATACTTAGTTTTCCAGGAAAATATACTTTCCAACTTTTAAAAATAAAATCATCTTTTATTTTTAAAATAGATTGCATTAATATTTAAACTATCGAATAATTAATTTCCATTTAATAAATCTTGACTCAATCTAAATTTTTTACTCAAACTAATTTCATATAATAAATTAGTTTCAGCAACTAAGATAAGTTAAATAACTTTATTAAATACATTAATTGTCCTAAGTACATATTTTAAAATGCATAGTAGTGATAAGTTGTGAATATGTATAGTTACCTTCCTTTGAAATAATATATATATATATAAAACATGTAAAAATAATCCACGTAGATTTGAAATCTAACTTTATATAAACTCTTAAAACATTTAAAATTCCTATTATACATATTCTTTCAAAATCTGATTATATATAAATTTGGAAAAACTGCAGTTATATGCCTTACTATTATATTCATTACCTAATATACACACACATACATATACATTAATTTTAATAAAAATAAATAAATAATCTCGTACCTTACTAGCAAAAATGTGAACCAAGGTATCCAAAACAACGACTTCGAGAACTCCCTTCTAATCGCATGCGACCCACCACCACAAGCTAGGCCAGAGCTCATGACTCAAGCTAGTCACTGTACCAAACACTCGACACCACTCGAGTGTCTCGCCGCACATTCACACTACCCCTAGATCGAACGCGTTGCCACGAACTCCCACCCTTCCCTCAACTAGTCGTCGCACATTGCCATCGTCGGTATCGTATCCACCTTGCGCATCCTTTGGCAGATCCCTCGGCCTCACATCGATCCCTAGACGTAGATCATTGCTTCGATAGACATCGATATAAAATACAGTTGGTAATCCAAACGTAAGAAACCCTTGAGCTCGACGAACGAGTAACACTCGATTTCCTTTCGAAATCGAATTAGATTTCATATCATTTTTTTAAAGAATGTCGGTTGAATTCAATTCGAAAAAAAATGAAGAACAAGAGAAAAGGGATGGGGGAAGAAAACTGAATTTCGAGGATTTTGATTTCAAAGCTTCGTTCATTTATTTCTTAGCTGGCCTCGGCCATGATTTCATTACTTTTTTTTATAAAAATCTTCTACGTGCTTGACAAATAGAGAAAGATAAGGCTTTTAATTTTAAATTTCAACGCGTGTCTTCAAGGAGAGAACGTGTCCTAATTGCTATAGTAGTTTAATGCAATTATGTCTTTGAATTTAAATTCATATTTAAATCGACTTCGATTCGAAGCTTAAAATTTTTACATCCTATCGAGGCGTGCCGCAAGGAGTTTATAATGTTATACCCTTATTTGGAACATAATGGGAGATGTTTCGAGTCCTAATTCGATCGTATGGAGAAGATAACTTTTGGACCCAGATATTATATTAATTTTTCGATATAAATTTTCAGCGTGTTTATCTACCATACAATCACATGACAACTCCAAATGCTTCAAAAATTGAAATTCGATAATATAACACTATTATAGATCTAATGCCACTGGTTTCGTTGAAATCCAAGATTGTGCCTCGGAAGGCTATTTTTAAATATCGATTTAAACGATATATTTTTGAAACTGAACAAAACACTATCAAATTCAAATTCAAAACTTCTATTATCTCTAGTATTATAAATATAAATCTTCCAAGCCTTTGAAATATTTTTAACCAACTTAAAAATAAAGATTCACTATTTTACCCAATTTTCAATTATTACGTTCATTTATTCAACTGCCAAATAAATAGTGGTATTTGAAATTCAAGTTAAACTAACTTTCAAATATTTAAAATCAATTAAATATTCCAATTTCAAAAATTCAAAAATTTCGGGCCATCACAAATAATTACAACGTTAACATTTATTCGAATTCGGCCGATGATTTTGCTGATTATAATGATGTCCTTTTGATCAAAGGAGCATTAATATATATATATATATATATATATATATATATTAGAGTAAATTAAGTTGTTGCTTAATGAGTTTTGATCCTTATTGTCTATCTCTTATTTTAGTTTCTATGCTATCTTATGATTCTATCTTTAATTTTAGTACTTTTAGTCCATTAATACATACATACATATATATATATATATACATATATATATAAATTTTATTTATATACATGTATGCGCATTATTCTTATATTTTTGTATAGTTCCATCCGTAGATACAGGTATAGGCCAAAAATGGTGCTAGAATTCTATTTGTAGGGTTTAAGGGTTGCCGTCGCTAGGATTTCATTGAGGTATCATTCTTGATCATCCGCGTTTGCATTAAGGCGTTCTCCAGATCATCCGCGTTTGAAATGTGGCATTCTTTTCAAATCATCCACGTTTATAGTGAAGTAGTCATTCTGGATCATCTACGTTTACTGTGAGGTGTTCATTCTCTACTGAAGTTGCTTGTTTGTCTCATTTGTGCACTTGGTTGCATCATGAATTTTTTGGGTACTTCTAACACTTCATATCAGGCAGTGGCCTTGCCGGAGTTTGATATTGAGGTGTAATGGACGGTGGCCTTGCCGGAGCTTATTCAAGAAGTTACCTGAGTTTGTCTACATTGTTTTTTTCTGTATTATGAGTTGTCACCTGCCAGGAATATTGGTAGCTCCTTTGTCATTGGTGATATATATATATATAAATGTATGTATGTATGTATGTATATGTACATGTGTGCTCACCTCTACTTTAGAGGATCACACATTTCTTTCAAAAGTTTAATTGATATCGCCATAACAAATTTAATTTGGCATGTATAGGTAGAACATAATGCAAGAACCGTTCAAAATATTGAGATTCCTACCAACATTAGAATGGAACTTATCTTATCAGATTGAAATAACTATTGAAATAATCAACTACTAAAGATGAATACATCAAAGGCAAGGAACTTATCTTCAAGGAGTTCGACCGTGAACCCCTTTGATCTGCTGGAGAAGTCATCAATAATTGTCCAATTGAATGGCGTGATGACAATTGATCATATTAAGACTCGAGCAAGCTTTGCTTACAAACACACCGCAAATTATTGAATGTTGGATCTCGAAGTTTGTGGAAATTTTGATAGTGAGTTTAAAGAGAATAGGATGGAGCTCCCACTATGCGTTGAATATGCTAGTATATGATTTTCGTTTGATGATAATAAACATATATATATATATATATATATTCATTTAAATGTATTTGCCAATGTACTATTTTATTTTTCACATGATTAAATAAATATTTGCAAAATAAAATAGATAATAGAGAATTTAAATTCAAAAGGATATTTTATTAGAACAAATATTTTATTACAACTTTGAATAGTACAAATTTGAGCTTTCACTACATATATACTTTTTCAACTACAATAATTTCGATTACATCTCAAATTTCACTTTACACTGTTCATCTCACTACATATTACTCATTCACTCGTATTTATCTTCAATTCTAATTCGGATTGAATCCAGATCTGAGCAATCTGCAAAGTAAACTCTAACACGGTAAAATTGAAAAAGAAATATTTATGCAGTTTAAAATGGAATGTGTATTTTGAAAATGTTATTTGCCTCAGTTGTTTGCGTTGTTCGTCATCATATTCATTTTTGAATTCATCATACACGAACAGATTGTGACATGCATAGTGTATCACTATACATGCCACAAGACTATGCACACTGATATACACTTGGTAAAACTATAGGGACAGGTGAGCATAAGGTCAAACCCAATCAAAAGATATGTTCAACTTAAGTGCAATACAATTAAAGACACGATATGAGTACAAGGTCAAACCCCAGCCAAAGCTAGGTTCAAATCTGGTGTTAAATACATCACGAAATTGTCGAGTACAAGAATCCAAAAACCAACATAAAACAAGCCTTGACCAAAAATTAAATGTACATTGAACCCGGACTGGTTAGAGAAACCAAAATGCACATGACTTCAAGAACAAATAAAACCTAAAATGGCCAGACTCACAATTTCCAAATGAACAAGTTCAATTGAAAACCATAGATTCAGGCATGTGCACTAGAATTGGAAACGAAGTAATGCAAAACTTTCAGATGAACATAGCATATGTTCAACCAAGTGGATCAACATCTCAAGTACAAAGCAGATTACATATTGGAATGTAGACAACCAGAACAAAGAAAGCCTGGCAACATAGAAGCAAATGCAAAGTAGCTCGAAGCAACAAAATAGTGTTGACTTACATCAAACACACACATATATACATACATAAACGTACGTACGTATACAAGGGGAGATGACACTGCAGCTATCAATTGAACATAGTCTCGACCAAAACAAACAAATCACTCTAGGCTCTCAATAACCAGTGCAAACTTCAAGCAAAATCACAAGCATACATATACACAAGAGTAAAAAAACATGTATACATATGCATATGGACTCAAAGCATCATCCATAAACCAAAGCTCAATACCGTGAATTGCAACATCCAGATAATTTTCTAAAGCATGCAAGGGAAGCCTCAATCAAGCTCCGTATAAAACCAGACTACATAATGAAAGACTCAAAGCACATGACGCAATACAACTGAATACAAGTGCATATATACAACAAGAGATGACTGAAAACATCTTCATTGAAGACCAGAAAATCAAGTGCAAACACTACATGAACTGTTCGAAGACCGGTCACAAAAAAAACAACAAAGCAACCAGAGCTACAGTTTCAACTCCACAACAACATCAAGTATGCTAGACCTCAATGCAATGCACATGAATCAAAAGAAAGAAACAAGTATGCTCAGCTCTAACAAGGACTAAATGAACACAAACATATATACATACATATGTATGTATACAAATGGAAATGACCAAAATTACAAAGAGCAACAAGCATGATGATATACAACAAAGAGAACTGCAACAACACATACGTACACATATACATATGTATGTATGTACATATATGGTGATAACACAAGTATAAACCTATCAAGGAATTCAAGAGGAACAAAAATACACATGACTCGAAGCAATCAGATGATAAACAAAAGAGTCGTGATCATATATAAGTGAGCACAAAAGAGTGTAGCAATCATTTTTCACTCACAAACATACATGTATACATGTATACATATATACTTATATACGTATACACGAAACCGATTGCAGTGAATTTCAAATTGATCAAGCCAAAAAATTCATTAAGTAATAGAGCATTAAATAATTATAACAAAGTCAAGGCCGAGACAAAAATCAATCAAATGATCAAATGTTCTAGGTCAAACAATTTTCCAGGTAGCAGTTTCAAATCAAGTCAATGTCGTAAGAAGTTCTATGTAAATATGCCAGATTTTAAAAATAACACAGTCAAAGCGGTGGTAACCAAGGTGGTAACAAGAATTGATCAAATCAGACGCAAGCCGTGAGAATCAAGCAAACGAAATTAAACGAATTGAAAAAGTCAGAAAATATCACCACATTCAAGTTAAATCGAACGGCTGAGCTAAAGTAACGGAAGAATTCAAACAATACTATACGAACGATTATTAGGGAAATTGATCCCTATAAAAATCCAAATCATCATCGACATTCAGATGTATTCAAGTTCAAGCAAATCAGAGAGCTAATCATTGAAGTAAATCAAACAAATAACTCGAACCTAAGTCGAGCATAATCAATGTCGAAAAGGAATATCACATACCAATTTTAAACCAAGTATACGCGCTCGACAATTTAAAGCAGAACAAATTAATCGATAGAAGAAAGCATTCAAAGTATCATTCGATCAACAATTGAAGTCGACGTGCTTAATTTCTCAAAAGCCCTAATTTTGAACAAAGAAGCGGTCATTTTTTGATGCAAAGAAAGTCAGCCGATAATACAAAAGGAAAAAGAGGTTTTCACTTTAATTTATTTTGGGCTGTTTTTGGGCTTAATTTGTAAATTAGGGTTTTTGTTTAGTGTTTTTTTTAATTTATTTTCAAACCTTTACAAAATTCTAGTCATGTGACTAGGGGACGAACTACGGTGGTGTAGTATGAGAATGCGCAACTCAATGGCTAAGTTATGGCAGGGTTTTGAGCGTAGCATTGGGTTAGTCGATAGCTGGTGTCGTGAATTTACGTGTGTAAGCGTCTGACTACTTAATTTCTAGTAGAAACCTTGGAAGCAGCACGTAGGCAGGGTTTTGCCGAAGATGGGTAAATCCGTGTTGTTCTATTTAGCTTTTATATTCTACTATTATTCTGCTATTATCTATGCTGCAATTATTTTACATACTTCCACACTAAATTTTTATAATTATTAGTATCACCCTATTCACCCGACCTCTATGGTGAAATCGATCCTACAAGTCGTATTAGAGCTAGGAACAAATGCAAAATTTTTATTTTAAAATTTTAATTTTTCAAAAACCAATTGTTGTCTTAAAATTTTCAAATGGCTTATTTTAATAATGCTTTTGCTAAGTGTTAGTCCATTGTTAGGCCACCAACGTTCAATACTGAATATGCTTGCTGGAAAAATATATTTTTTTTTTTCAAAAAACTTTGATGCTTGGAATATTGTTGAGACAGGATATAAGACACCAACTATAATGGTAGATAATCAGGAAATAGATAAACCGATGGACCATTGGACAGATCTTGAAAATAGATGACAGAATTCTAATGCTAAAGCTATGAATTCTATTATTTGTTCACTGGATAAAATCGACAATTTAATCGTGTTTAAATTGTCTAATTGCAAAGAAAATCTAGCACACACTTGAAGTGACTCACGAAGGAACGTTACAAGTCAAGGAATCTCGCCTTGCCATGCTTAGCAGCGAATACAAGAATTTCACAATGGTCAAGGATGAAAATGTCAAAGAAATGTATGGATGAATTTCTAATATTGTATACAAATCAAAAGCACTCGAAAAATCGTAAAAATAATTGAAAATAGTCCGAAAAATCCTCAAAGTCCTTCCACGAAGTTTTGAAGTGAAAGTTACAGTTATTCAAGAATCAAAAGATTTGAAACAAATCAAAGTTGAAGAACTCATCGGAAATCTCACCACTTATGAGCTAGAAATGATATTCAGGGAAGAACGCAAAGGAGTTTATACTCAAAAGAAATCGATAGCTCTTAAAGAAACAATGGAAAGTGACAATGATGATGGTGATGATGGAGATGCTGAGCTGGCGCTACTAATAAGGAGATTCAAAAAGTGGAACCGCAAATACGAAAATCCATCTTTAAATCAACAATCGAAAAGCTGAATAGTCAAAGCACTAGAGAACTAAGAAGAACATGATATTATTTGTCACAATTGCAACAAACCTGGTCATATCAAGCCCAATTGTCCTCAAAATCGATTAAGCCATGGAATGAAACCGAAAAGGAGAAGTTCTGTAGCCACTTGGAATGAAAATGATGAAGTTGATAAAAGCATTGGCAATGAGAGTGAAAAAGCAGATATGTGCCTTTGAGGTGACATAACTGACAGTGATGATGACGAGCCAAGCTAGGTATCAAAACTTACTCATTCATAATTACTTTCATGTTTTCACGAAGTAAATGGCTGTTTCGAAAAACTTAGGGAGAAATACGATAAAATTGAATCACAAAGAGATACTTTGATAGATTTAAATAAACAGCTTGATCAATTAGTTAAAAACTACCAAACCAAGAGCCCTAAGTGTGATAAGTGTCCATCACTGGAAGAAGAAATTAAAAAAATCAGAAATTAAAATAAAATCACTTGAAAATGAAATTCTGATTTTAAAAGAAAGTGAAAATACTAGGAGAGAAATTCTATTAAAAAGTGCACTCAATTATTCAATGAAAATGAATCTCTCAAAACACATGTCCAACAATTGTCTACAACTTCGGTAAAATTTTCCAAAGGAGGAAGATCGTTAAATTTGGTATTAGGGAAACAAACTGTTAATACAGATAAACAAGGACTTAGATATAATCATTCTGAACTTGTTAGAAACAAAACTAATCAAGTCAAATCCGAGTGCACAATTTGTAGAAAAATTGGACCAATCATAACAATTGTTGGTATAGACCCAAACACATGAAAACAATTCCAATTTTGGTTCCAAAAGGCACGAAGGTAAAATTCCTTAAAGTTAAACAAATCTGGGTTCCAAAAAGAATAAAAATAAATATTCTTTGGTTTACACAAACATATTTTTCAAAATCTTTTGCCACTAATAACCATGGACCTATAAAAACAATCACAAAAATCTTTTCTCGTGTAGGTGTGGTGGCGTGCTAAGGAACAACAACAGTGTTACCTGGATTCTGGCTGTTCTAGGCACATGAGGGGCGACAAATCAAAGTTCCTTAGCCTAGTATAATGGTAGTAGAATCACAATGGACAATAACGAAAAATTATCATAAAGGTAAAATAAATAACGGTACATCTATCTGGAATGATTTATTAAATGTGAAAATCTGCACCGAAATCTGTTTTAGCTGAACCAGTTATGTGATGAAGAAATGAATGTTGATGTTGATTCTGACTTATTCAAAATTGTTGGCCAATTATTTTTTATGCCGAGAACAGTATAAGTATCTCTAGAGTCTCTGAACTAATTCATGCAGATTCGTTTAGACCAATGATATTGCAAGTTTAGATGATAAGAAATATTGTCTTGAATTGATTTTTGATTACTCTAGATACATGTGGATATATTTGCTTAAATTATTGCTTCCGGATCTGACACTGTGATCACTGTTTGTAAATTTGCATGATTTCAATTCAAATTCAAAAGAATTTCATTTAGAAGCTGTTACGAATAATTTTAAGGTATTTTGTTACACTTTATGGTCTGGTCTATGACATCCAACTAATGATAATCTTGAGTCAAAGGGAAATTCGGATGTATATTACACTGTAATCTAGTTGATAGAAAAATTACTAGTGGAATGAGTTTTATTTATAGACATTCATTAATTGCATCATATTTTCAAAGAAAATATCTGCATATTCTTCATTCCAACTAATTTTCAAATTAACAGACATTTTTATTTTAAAACCCTTTAAGAAAATAGTTTTTGTCGACCTTGTTTTAGATTAGCCATTTTAAAAAATTTGATCTCATAACTACAATTGGATTTGATTTTAAATGACTACATTTACTAATCCGACTCTCTACTGATTATCAAAAAGATAAACGGTGATTAAAAAAGTGATGAGTGTTGATGTTAATCATATATTATAACTTGAGACAGTATACCTAGAAAATTTCTTTAAAAACTTTAAACAAGATTTATAATAACTTTTGATGGGTAAAAATTCCATGACCATCTCTATTGCTAGTATATTTCTAACTACCATCACTCAACGAATCCAATATGGTATGTCAATATGTGGTATTCTAAATGGAAAATCATTCATTTTTCATATTTTTAGCAATGAAAACATCCAAAGTATTCACTCTCATTTAAAAGTCCTCACGGTTATGCATGGGTGAATTACTTGAAATTTTAAATTATGTGCTTTCATGCTAATTTAAAAGTCCTCACTGTTAAGCATTTAGGGAACAATATCAAAATTGATTATTAAATAGACAAGTTGATTCTAATCCCATTTAAAAGTCCTCACGGTTATGCATGGTTAGAAGACGCTTGAATTCAATTTTTTTTAAATTTGGGAATACTACTAATCTCATTTAAAAGTCATAATGGTTATGCATGGTTAGTAGATATTCAAATTCCTTACATAAATATACCACAAATAGACATAGCAATATGGTTTTGCATCGGCCTTATCATTCTAAAGTGAAATATACGCCTAACAGAGTATTTATTGTTAGTCCATGAGATGATGGTTTTGATGACAACAACCTTAGAATAGATTATAAAATATAAATACTAACAGTATAAGTTTAGATATATATGTATATGCAGGATTTAACCATGCAGGTATCAAGAATGAAGACTGTACAATATAGAGATTCAAGATGTCAAGATTGAAGACTCATAAGTATCAAGATTATCAAGAGTTCAAGAGTTCAAGTAACTTATCTTTTAGAAATTTTGTTAAAACTCCTAGAAAAGCACTAGCATCTTAAAATCCAATTTATTCGTGGAATGGAATCCACTTCGAGCCTGTTAAAGTGATGGAACCCTAAGTAGGATGGAACCTACGAAAAATCTAGTGGAATGTTGTTTTGTATCCGCTAACTTTTTATTCAGAATGATTTTTCAAAATTATATCTTGTTTTCAAAATGATTTCAAAAACATCTATCCTGATTTCAAATACTTTTAGCCTCAAAATAATCTTAAATTTCAAAATCAAATTTCTTTGTTTATAAACTATCTTTTAAATATAATATATTTAACTTTTTAATATTTATAGTTCTATTTTAAATATAGAATTATAGTAAAATTTTGTATAAATTATTCTTTATATTTACTTATGTATTTTAGTTATAGTCAAGTATATTTATAAAGTTTAAAATAGTTTTAATACAAAATAAAGGTTATTTTCAAAGAAAATCAAAACACCAAAAATCCCTTTGGGATGTCGACATACTCAAGTAACCCATGTCGACATGGTGTCAGTTGAGTTTAAAATTTAAATTTCAAAAGAAGTGTCTATTCGTCATAACTCTTCACGAATGGACATGACTGTTATTCTTCTATAAATAGGGGTTAGTTTCAATGAACTTTAATTCAGTTTTTCTGGTTTTTCACTCCTCTTCTTCTTCCATATTTCTATATACATATTCTTACCATTACTCTACCGAAATCAACATTGAATCTAACTAGATTACCTCTGGTTTGATTCTCTATCCCTATCTCAACAACATCCTCAGTGCTATTCAGAGTTATAGGCTTTTTGTAATCAACTTAGCGAGAAAAGGTGTAATTGTAGCCTTGAAAACCAATCAAGCGAGATAAGATGTGATTGTAGCCTTGGGAAATCAATTGGGTGAACTTGTTGCCTAGGAAATCAAGTATCTCTACCCAGAGATTGTGATTCTGGAGGGTGTACCTCATTGCCTGGAAATCGAGGGTGTAATTGTAAAGACTGTTTTTGAAAGGAAATCCATACTTGTGTGCGGGACTGGATGTAGGGTAACTCAGAACCTGTATAAAATCCGGTGTGTTCTTTTCTTTACTGATTTTACTTTATATTTGCATTTGTGTTTGATTCTGTGATCATATCTATGTCTGAATATTGCATTCATTTGTGTTTAAATTAACAAAAAATCAAAAAGATTTAACAATGCTCTAAAACACTATTCACCCACCTCTAGTGTTTATTCTAGCCTTAAGATTCTTAATCCGCATTTCTCACATTTGGTATCAAAGCAAGGTTTTCAAAGTTTCATAATCTGATTTTCGAAGTTTTTTTCTTAAAAAAATGGCTATGTTTGTTAATACCAGTTTAGAAATATTCAGATCATCATTGTCTTTTGAGTCTGCATATAATCAATGTTCAAATTCAATTTGTCTACCATAATTGTTTGATGTGCAGGAATCATGCTTTATGGCTATTAAGGAATCAATACACAACGGATAAATTGTGCAGATCATAAAGGACAAATGGATACTCGATAGTGGATGTTCTCGACACATGTCTGGCAATCCAGATATGTTAAATGATATAATATACTAAGACGGAGGACTGGTTAACTTTGGAGACAATTCAAAAGGATATGTGATTGGCGTCGACAAAGTCGCTAACTCTGAAACTCCTATTATCACTAATGTTTTGCTAGTCAAAAATATGAAACATAATCTTTTAAGTATAAGTCAACTTTGCGATGAAGGATATAAAATTAAATTTGAAAAGATAAATGCCATATTGAAGATAACAATTCAACCATAATATTTGAGGGAGTTAGGAAAAAGAATATTTATATTCTTAGTATGAAAGTTTCAAATGATAACTTATGTCTTTTGGCAAATACAAGTGACCCTTGGATTTGGCATAAGAGATTTGGGCATTTGAATTTCAAACTCTTATCAACTATCAAAATATGATCTAGTAAGAGGTCTCCCTAAAATGAATTTTAAAGTATATAGTCAATGTGATGCATGTCAATTAGGAGAACTTATAAAAAGTTCCTTTAAATTAAAAGATATGTTTCAGCTCCAAAAACTCTTGAATTACTTCACCTTGATTTATTTGGTCCATCTCTAATTTTGTCAATAAATCATAGTAAATATGTTTTTGTAATTGTAGATGATTATTCTAGATTTACATGGACAATATTTTTGAAACATAAAATAGATACTTTTGAATGTTTTAAGAACGTTACAAAAAGGATTCTAAATCAACTTTCTCTAAAACTTATAACCATTCATAATGATCACGGTGGTGAACTTGAAAATGAAAAGTTTAAGGAATTCTCCAATAAAAAGGGAATAACTCATAACTTTTCATTTCCAAGAACTCCACAACAAAATGGAGTAGTAGAACCTAAAAATAGGACGATTCAAGAGTGTGCAAGAACTGTGCTTTCAAACAGTAAATTACCGAAGAATTTTTGGGCTGAAGCAGTTCTACCGCCTGTTGTATTTTAAATAGTATTTTAATCAGACCTTTAACTAATAAGACTTCTTATGAACTTCTTCACTCAAAGAAACCTAAAGTATCTTATTTTAGAATTTTTAAAAGAAAATATTTTATTTTAAATACTAAAGACAACTTAGATAAATTTGATCCTAAATCTGACGAAGGTATCTTTATCGGATATTCTAATAGAAGTAAACCGTATAGAGTATTTAATTTAAAACTAACACCATCGAAGAAACATTGCATGCGTCATTCGATGAAAATTTCAGAAATTTTGAAGATACAAATGATGAAGATGATTTAATTACTCAAAATCAAGAGTCAACTAAAACTAATAATGAAATTAATCATCCTAATAAAAGGACTAAACTTTCAAAAGATCGTCCTATTGAAAATATACTAGGAGATATGCAATCTGTAGTTAAAACTAGAAATCAACTAAGTCAAATAAATAATGTAGCTTTTATATCAACTATTAAACCCAAGAATCCAAAAGAAGCATCAACTGATGATTCATGGATTTTGGCTATGCAAGAAGAACTAAATCAATTTACTAGAAATGAAGTTTGGGAACTTGTTCCTAGACCTGAAAAAAATTATAATTGGAATTAAATGGGTTTATAAAAATATAATGAATGAACAAGGAGAGGTAGTTAGAAATAAAACACGTTTAGTCACTCAAGGTTTTTTTCAAGAAGAAGGAATAGGTTTTGAAGAAGGAATATCAAATGGAGGTTAAAAGTTCCTTTTTAAATGGATTTGTAAAAGAGGAAGTATATGTTGAACAACCACCACTTTTTGAAAATGAAAAATTACCTAATCATGTTTACAAACTTAAGAAAGCTTTATATGGCCTAAAACAAGCTCCTAGAGTCTGGTATGATAGACTAAGGTCTTATTTATTACAATCAAATTTTGAAACTGGTAAAGTAGATAATACTCTTTTTATTAAAAGAAATAAAAAAAGATATTCAACTAGTAAAAGTTTACATAGATGATATTATTTTTGGATCAACTAACTTTGAAATGAATAAAGAATTTTCTGAAACAATGACAAAAGAGTTTGAGATGAGTCATATGGGTGAATTAAATTTCTTTTTAGGATTACAAATAAAACAATTAGATAATGGTATCTTTAGTAGTCAAGAATAATATGCTAAAGACCTAACTAATAAATTTGGTTTGACTACTACGAGTGGAAAATCTACTCCCATGGCAACCAATGAGTACCTTAGTAAAGAAGATCTCTCGAAAGATGTAGATCAAAAGTATATAGAGGAATGATTGGATCACCACTTTATATTACCGCTAGTAGACCTGATATCATGCATAATGTTTGTCTCTTTGCATGATATCAATCCAAACCTAAAGATACCCACTTAAAAGCCGTAAAACGTATCATAAGATATGTTAAACACACCTCTGATTATGGATTATTTTACCCTAAAAATGATTCTTTTGACTTAATTTCTTACTGTGATGCAGATTATGCTGGTTGTAAATCAGACCGAAAAGGTACATGTGATGACTCGGAATTTTGGGCAATATAAATTTAATAATCTGTGTTAAAAATTAAATTGATTTGATAATCTTTATAATAAAATCTGAATTAATTTAATAATCTAATTAAATAAATATTTAATTAGTGGATTTATCTTTCAAAAAGCTAATAAAATGTTTTCTATCTATAATACACATACACACACACACACACATACTGTAGATAGATAAGTTTTGATTTGAAGTTTAATAAACAAATAAAATCATGTTTTTAAATTCTAATATACATTTTTTTGGTGCACATGCAAGAATCTCTGGTTTTCAATTGAACTTGTCCATTTGGAAATTGTGAGTCTGGTCATTTGAGGTTTTATTTGTTCTTGAAGTCATGTGCATTTTGGTTTCTCTGACCAGTCTAGGTTCAAGTGTGCATTTAATTTTTGGTCAAGGCTTGTTTTATGTTGGTTTTTGAATTCTTGTACTTGACAATTTCGTGATGTATTTGTATTACACCAGAATTGAAGCTAGATTCGGCTCAAGTTTAACCTTGTGCTTGTGTCGTGACATTATTTGTATTGCACTTGAGTTGAACCTAGCTTTTAATTAGGTCTGACCTTGTGCTCACCTGTTCCTGCAGTTTTATCAAGTGTTTATCGGTGTGCACGGACTTGTGGGATGTACAGTGATACATTGTGCATGTCACAAGTTGCTCGTGTATGATGAATTCACAAATTAATATGATGACGGATAACCCAAATAACTGAGGTAAATAACATCTTCAAAATACACATTTTATTTTACACTGCACAAATATTTCTTTTTCAATTTTATTGCGTCTGTGTTTACTTTGCAGATAGCTCAGATGCTGGATTCAATTTGGAATAGAGTTGAAGATAAATACGAGTGAACGAGTGATATGCAATGAGGTAAATAGTGTAAATTGAAATTTGAGATGTAATCGAAATTTTATTGTAATTGGAAAATGTATATATGCAGTGAGAGCTCAAATTTGTACAATTCAAAATTGTAATAAAATATTTGCTCGAATAAAATATCTGTTTGAATTTAAATTCTATGTTATTTATTTTATTTGACAAATATTTATTTAATTATGTGAAAAATAAAATAGTGTATTAACGAATACGTTTAAATGAATATGTATATGTTTATTATCATCAAACAAAAATCATATACTGGCATATTCAACAATCTCTCATTTTTGATGATAGCAACATATTTATGATTTTGAATTTACTAAATGTATTTGTTCGTTCAATTTGCTCCCCCTATATGAATGCTCGTTCTCTACAAAAAAACTCCCCCTTCATATACATATGAAAATAAATAAAAATATGCAAATGAACCTAGATGAAAATAGAAAATACAAAATAAAATATTTGACCTTCATTTACCAAAATCTTAACTTTTCTCTCCCTCTTTTGTTATCGGCAAAAAAGTAATAGTGTTGAAAAAATAGAGATAAAGCGATAGACATTAATATTAATCCCCAATCGAGTATAAATATTAAATTTCAAGAAAAAATCAAAAAAAAACCATAAATGTGAGAAATGCGGATTAAGGATCTTAAGGCTAGAATAAACACTAGAGGGGATGGGGTGAATAGTGTTTTAGAGAATTGTTAAATCTTTTTGAGTTTATGTTAATTTAAACACAAATGAATGCAATATTCAAACACAGATATGATTACAGAATCAAACACAAATGCAAATATAAAGTAAAAGCAGTAAAGGAAAGAACACAATGGATTTTATACTGGTTTGGAGTTACCTACAACCAGTCCCGCACACAAGTATGGATTTCCTTTCAAAAATAGTCTTTACAAATACACCCTCGATTTCAAGGCAACGAGGTACACCCTGCAGAATCATAATCCTTTGGGTAGAGATACTTGATTTCTCGGGCAACAAGTTCACCCAATTGATTTCCCAAGGCTACAATCACACCTTATCTCGCTTGATTGATTTCCAAAGCTACAATCGCACCTTTTCTCGCTAAGTTGATTACAAAATGCCTATAACTCTGAATAGCACTGAGGATCTTGTTGAGATAGTGATAGAAATCAAACCAGAGATAATCTAGTTAGATTCAATGTTGATTTCGACAGAGTAATGGTAAGAATATGTATATAGAAATATGGAAGAAGAAGAGGGGTAAAAAACCAAAAAAACTGAATTAAAATTCGTAAAGCTAACCCTTACTAATATAAGAATAACAGCCATGTCCATTTGTGAAGAGTTATGACGAATAGACACTTCTTTTGAAATTCAAATTTTGAACTCAACCGACACCATGTCGACATGCGGTAGTTGAGTATGTCGACATCCCATAGGGATTTTTGGTGTTTTGATTTTCTTTGAAAATGACCTTTATTTTATATTAAAACGATTTTAAACTTTATAAATATATTTGACTATAATTAAAATACATAAGTAAATATAAAGAATAATATATATATAATTTTACTATAATTTTATATTTAAAATCTAAGTATAAATATTTAAAAGTTAAATATATTATATTTAAAAGATAGTTTAAAACAAGGATAATTTGATTTTGAAATTAAAGATTATTTTGAGGCCAAAAGTATTTGAAATTAGGATAGATGTTTTTGATGCTTTTAAAAGGAAAGTTTTGAAATCATTTTGAAAACAAGATATAATTTTGAAGAATCATTTTGAATAAAAAGTTAGCGGATAGAAAACAATGCTCCACTAGATTTTTCGTAGGTTCAATCCTACTTAGGGTTCCATTCCTTTAATAGGCTCGAAGTGGATTCCATTCCACGAATAAATTGGATTTTAAGATGTCAATGCTTTTCTAGGAGTTTTAACAAAATTTCTAAAAGATAAATTACTTGAACTATTGATAATCTTGATACTCATGAGTCTTCAATCTTGATATCTTGAATCCCTATACTGTACAGTCTTCATTCTTGACACCTACATGGTTAAATCCTGCATATACATATATGTCTAAACTTATACTATTAGTATTTATATTTTATAATCTATTCTAAGGTTGTCATCAAAACCATCATCTCACGGACTAAAAATCTCCCCCTTTTTGATGATAACAACCTTTGTTTATAAAATATTACTTCTATCCTAATAACTTCCCCTTAATCTATGCCTAACTACCCTATTTTATACTTCTCCCCTTTGTGATCAACAAAAACTAACCCTAAACTATATAACACCAAACTATAGAACCCTCCCTAAATCTAACAATCTATGACATGTGATTATAATGATAGTGTTATCATAAATAACCAATACTTAGATAGATCTAATAATAAACCTAATCCTAAACTACTAACTATTCTAAGTATATATAATAACCATATAGTTATTAATAGGGAAGAACACATATAAGAATATAATTTATTTATTAATCATATAATTATATTTACATTTTCGTGGGAAAATTAAGAAGAAACATACAATAATGGTAAAGAAAGAGAAGAAACTAATATGTGTTTTTTAACATAGGAGATCTATGAATCGAACAGTTTGGATAGTGGAAATAGAAATTTCCACGTTGTTCAACAAGATTCCCGTCTTTATCAAACACACTTCTCCAATGCACACGACTTTGTCGTCATCCTCCGCGTGCATATCTTTCATGGGTTCTTCTTCTTCTTCGCTGGCCTCTTGTACATGATCTCCTAAAGAGTCTTCTTCAATCAAGATTGGGTTAGCATGATTGTCCATTAGAAATTTTTGCAAATTCCTAAGGATTTTTCCTTGCCTCCCTTGTTCCTTAGCCATCCAAAGTTGCATTACTTGGATTTCAATCATTAACTGAAGTGCATCCTTTAGAGAATCCCCTATTTTAGTCATACGAGCGAGAGTAGCACGTTGAAATGGACCAAACGTAGGAGAGGGGAACAAAAAGGTTGATTTTATGTTTGATTTGGAAGAGGAGGCTATTGATTATTTGATTTCAGAGAAAAGAACAGAGAGATAACAAAAAGGATGAATAAAATTTTGAAAATATGAAGAATATATAACTAATTATTTGAATTTTGGTGGGAAAATTTTCAAAATTTTAAAAATGTTGTATGTCGTCATAGGGTAGAGGGGTATGTCGACATGGTTCTTAAATTTTTGCCCATTTTATTTATTTTGAATTAATTTTTAATTATACTTTGTTTATTTATTATTTATATTTCAGTTATTGAACAAATATATAATTCTCTTCTTAATATAGTAAATGAAGATTCATTTAATGGTTTTGTTAAGATATCAGCAATTTGATTCTCAGAATTGATATAATCTAGAGTGATTACTTCCTTACTCATATTATCTCTGAGAAAATGATGTCTGATATTAATATGTTTAGTTCGAGCATGTTAAGTAGTATTTTTGGATAAATTTATCGCACTAATATTATCACAATAAATTGATGATTTTGAAAATTTAAACCATAATATTTTAAAGTTTGTTGCATATATATTACTTGAGAACAAGCCAAAGCGGAAGAAATATATTCTGCTTCAGTTGTTGATAAAGAAACTGTGTTTTGCTTTTACTAAACCAGGAAATCAGAGAATGCCCCAAAAGGCGACAAGTTCCACTTGTACTGTCTCGACCCGTCCTCCTTAGCCCAGAAAGACGTATCACGAATTAAGAAAGAAAGGGATAGAAAAGAGAAATAAAGAGAAGAAAGAAGAAACAACATATGAATCTCAACGGTGGAACGAATAAATTATATTAATCACATAAATGTTACATAGTTTACATCATCTATCAGAGTTACACAGCTTATACATCATATACTAGATAGTTATAAACACTTGTCTAGTTATTACAATTCAATACAACACAAATAAATGACTTAGAGAACACACAGCGGAACACTATAAATATCTACAACGCTGAAGCCTCCTGCTCTATTGCTCCTCCACAATTCGTCAAAGCTAACCTGAATCCCTTGGCTACTCGTAAAAAATTTAAGTACCCAAGAGTTTAAGAAAACAGAAGATAAACTCTGAGTCAGATAGGGTCTGGTGTGAGTAACATGTTAAAGTTGCTTAACTTTTGAAAAAACCTTTGAAAATAAATGTGTCAAGTAAGACTTCCCACACATAAACTTGGAAAAGTTTTTACCTTACGCTAACCAAAACATTTGATAGGAAATCCGGTGATATTATAATAGGTCTAGGGTTTTCAAATAAATATGAAATAGCCGAAATAGTTACATCATTAAATTCCAGCTACTAGCCACAAAAGTAGGTAATACAATCAAAACCGTTGGCACTTATTGGATTTTGGATTCCATACAATGGCAGGGCTACTGGGGTACCGTCCGTCACAGTACATGGCCTAGATCAACGTACCGAGGATCTACCCTAAATCCTCTGCAACACAAGGCCGGAACCATCCCTTACTGGACAGTCCCGAACAAGACAACCCCGGCAGTTGTCGCGAATCAACTGCCCCACACAGCCGAATATAAAGGGACTTCTAAACAGGGGAAGATCTTGTCCTACTTGGGCATAGCCCACTTAGCCTTGCTGCACCTCCCCTGTTTTAGCCATTCACAATTGATGAAGCTTGAGGCTACGATTACCTTTATAGAACACATCTACCTTAGAATGCTCATCGTCCACCTGACGGTGTTCTGAAAGCATTCAATCCATACAAGTTCGTTTAAGGTTCTAACGAAACCGAAGGCATTATCTCGTTACACTCATTTTGGGTTCACCCTCAGAGTTAACGATGATAACCCTTGCACTCTGAAATCATCTTCACTTGAAATTCACGACATATCGTTAATTTGGATCGATGTGATTTTCGGATATCCAAATATGGAAACCCAATCCCGGTCTCACCGAATCCAAAATGTATCTTTTAAGGCCAAGTTGTTTAAAGTTTAAAACAATTCAATTTAATTACACATATACACACAAATAGATAATTCACATATCACAATAGATAATCATCATTATCATCACAACAAATAATCCATATTATCATTATCAAAAGATAATCCATATCATCATCATTACGCAATCCAAAGCATCCATATCACATAACTTACTTATCTCATATCTGGGATCTCAAACAATCAAGGAAATCTATATCATCCATATATAAACAAGGATTAATAATCACACCATTTAAAGTTAATTTAAAATGAATTAAATTAATTATTTCATCTCTAATTAATTTTAAGTAAATTAAATTAGTTACTTCATTCTATAAATCCTGCTTATATAACCATTTATTTATTATAATTCAATCAAGTAATTAACCTCTAATTAATCCTCATAATTAATCACCCTTGATTAATTATCCTTCAATTACATTCAAGTAATTATCCTTTAATTAATTTCACAAATTAATTATCCTTAACCAAATACAATAATTAACCTTTAATTACTTCATTAATTAATTAGCTATAATTAATTACATTAATCCTTAATTAATTACACTAATTAATTAGTTTAATCACTTATCATTGATTAATTAATCTTAATTAATCAACCTTAATTACATCATTAATTATATAAATTAATGATCCCTAAGTACTTCTTTAATTATTTATTCTATTTAAATTAATTACATTAAGTAATTAGCCATTTAATTAAACCATAATTATTAATCACCGTTGATCAACCCCATCTAGTAATTAACTTCCCTTAATTACTGCATTAAATCAACTAATTACCCCTTCATTAATTATCTTAATTAATCCCTTGATTAATTTCGTAAAGTAATTATACTCAAATTACCCCCTTTAACAAATCATCATATAATTAGTTACATCCAGTAATTATTTATTAATTACTTTACCAAGTAATTATATTCATCAAATTATCAAGTGATTATTCTAAATTAATTAAACTTAATTAATTAACTTAAACTAATCAAATTTATCTAAATTGATTCCCATGAGTAATTAATTCCTTTTATTTACTTTCATTAAGTAATTATATTTAACCAATTTCCATAAATGATTACCTTTAATTAAATAATCAAATTAATAGTTAAAATAAATCACATTAATTAATTATTAAATAATCTTAAGTTAATGATCTTCATTAACTATTTACAATTCATTAATTACTTCTCCTAAATAATTAACTCAAATTAATCATTATTAATTTCAAATTAATTATCTTAATTACTTAACTTAACCTTAATTAATTTATTCAAACCCTTAATTACTTAATTAGATAAATTAATTAATTATCCATTTAATTACCTTACTAATTTAATGAATCAAAAATCATTAAATCTGTATTAACTAAAAAACACTTCTTATTAATGATCAAAATTATCAATAACAAAGTAATTTAAAACAATTTACTTTAAATTTGTTTTCAAATTTCATTTTAAAGTTAAGATTTAAACTGAAGTCAAACTTAACTTTAACAAATTTAAAAACATTTAAAAACCCTTTAAAACTTATGCTAAAGAATTTCTTATTTTATAAAAGATGTTTAAAGGAATTTAAACCCAAATTCATTTTAGAATACAAATCATATTTTAGATTATACCTTAAACATTCAAAGTTGCTTTAAAATAATTTAACTTTAAAAACTTCCTTTATTTCAAAACTATGATTCAAATTTGGATTTGAATCCAGATTTAAACTTAGGTTAAATCTCTACTTTTATTTTAAAGCTTTACTTTTAAATTAAACTATTTATACCCTTTTAAAGTTGTTTAAAACATTTCAATTTATAAAATTTAAATTAAATTTTAAAACTAGGATTCAAACTCAGTTTTGAATCCATACTTTAAATTTTGGGTTTTAAACTCTATTCAAAACTTGCATTCAAATTTAAAACTAAATTTGAATTTGAAAACAAACAGGTTTCCAGAGAAACCTATAACCACCTTAATACCCGAGCCCCTCTTCTATTTACTTCGAGTCCCACCTAAACTATCTTCGAGCAAATGATCAAATCACTCGAGTAAAACTCGAGTACACAATCCCCTTAAACAAAACATCACCTAACACAAACCACTGCACCGTGCATATGCACGGTGGCTCTGACCCTCTCCGGTCATCACTAATGCCTTGAGCAAGTCGTCGATCATCCTCAGATCAAACAACGACCATCAGAACCGCACAAACACCTCGAAACCAAAATCGAACATATTAACCACAACCTGGAACTAAACTGGAACACCCCTCCAAACCTGAAAACTCTTCATTCTCACACCACCGGCCATCGGAGGCTTTGAAACTCCGTCTATCCCTTGTTCAACACCCAAGCTACTATCTCCTCAAATATTGTAGCACTCGATCATCTCAAGCAACCATGCCGATCAAAAACTGCTGCACTACCCAAAACTAGGTTTATAGATCAAATCCCACCACCACTGCTTCCACAGTGATTTGCCTCCACTTCCACCATTTTTCCTCCACTCACCGATCACCCATCCATCATCAGAAGAATTCCCGACCTCCAAAATCAAATAGATCGCTAGAAAATCCCCCAATTCCTATTTTCTGATGAACTAGAACTGCTCATTCAAAACTTAGCTAAAAATTTTGATTCTAGTTTTAAAAATCATATTTTAGTTTAAGAATTCGATTTATAATCCTGAACCTATAAATTATTATGTTTGAGTTTTTACTTTTATTGAGCATGCACTGATGATTTAAATTTACAGAGACAATACACAATTGTTTTTATTTAAACAAATCTTAAAACTAAAATCTATGATATAACAATCATATTTTGTTCAAGATTCAAATGCTAATAAAGGCTGATTCAAGAGCAACTGATTTTTGACTAAATTATGAACCTGGAATCTAAAAACTGAAGTAACATAAAACAACAGTCTACACTCGTATATTCATTTATATACAGAAGATAAACATACACAATATAATATTTATCACAGAAAACTAGCATGTAACCAAATTTATTTTAAGTTTAAAAGTTACTCACCTGAAACAAATGAGAACAAGGCCTTTACTTTGAAAACTGTTTTGAAAACTTGAAACTAAAATGCCAAATCTTCATTGAATTTGATATAAACTTGAGTTGCTATTGTTTTAGACTTGCATGTAGGCTTGACTCCAGATGCATTTGAAACCTTAAATTTGAATGCTTTGCTTTAAAATGATTTAATTTAAAAACTTGTTGAGACTGCTTTTGATTTTTGAAAATGCTTCACAAATTTGTATTTGAAAATGCTTGCAGGCAGGCTTGGTTTAAAACTGCAGTTGTATGCAGACTTGAACATCTTGAAAATGATTTGCAAAAATGAATTTCAGGTAAATGATTTGAAGATAGTTACTGGTCTGATTTTGAAAATGAATAGAATTGAAAAATGCAGGTAACCTTTTGAATGAAGAAGGGTTTGCATGCTTGAATTGAAATTCTAGTTTTTGTGAGGAGTTTTAGAATCGAAAATAAAATTTGAACATGATTTTTGTTTGAGTAATTTGGTTACTGATTTGTTTTCAATTTTGGTTCAGCTGAAATTCTTTTCTTAGCTTTTGAAAATGAAGATTAGAAAAGAAGAATGAGCGAATGAAGAAAACATGCTTATATAAGTTAAGATGATTTATTTTAAAATAAAATAAAACAAATAAAACAAATATGACACTTGTATTTTTTTTTACATTTGTTACATTAGTTACTTAATTTAACTACACTTGTCATCTATTTTAATTAATTACTTGACACATGTTTTAACATGCTTAAAACTTTAAAACATGTCATTATACCACATAATATATTAACATGTGTCTTATAAGTAATTTTATTTGTTTTTTATTTAATTTAAAAGTAAATAAAACCCTTTTCTTTATTTGTTAAATGCTTATATATATATATATAAATTATTTTCATATGTAAATGTATATGTGCATTTCTTTTTAAAGAAAATGAAATAAAACAAATTATAGGTAAAATTAATGCTTATTAAAAAAATGTTTATCCTTTTGAATTTCATAATTAATTCAAATTCAAACCCTTCTTAAATTTAAGAATCCAATTCAAAACCAATTTATAACATATACAATTTAAAATATAATTTCTATTAACCTATCTATTTTTATACATTTATTAATATTATTTGAAAATAACACATTTGTCAATTTAAATAATTTATAAAAGAGATTATAAATTACTTATTTCTTATCTTACTTAAGTGAATTAATGTTTCATTTGAAAAATTGTATTTTAAACTTATATATACTTCAAATCATATTATCAAGCTATATTTAAAAAGAAGATAAAATAAACCTTATATTTAAATTTAAATTTTAAGCTAAGATATATTTTAAACAATTAATATTTATCTTAAGTATTTACAAACCATATAGTTATTTATTAACTAGCTTTGAAAAGTTATATTAAATTAAATCATAATTTTTCAAATTATCAAAATGTATATTAGAATTTAAAAAAATGATTTTATTTGTTTATTAAAATTCAAATCAAAATTTATCTATTTACAATATATATATATATATATATATATATATATATATTATAGATAGAAAACATTTTATTAGCTTTTTGAAAGATAAATCCACTAAATAAATATTTATTTAATTAGATTGTTAAATTAATTTAGATTTTATTACAAGATTATCAAATAAATTTAATTTTTAACCCAGATTATTAAATTTATATTGCCCAAAATTCCGGGTCATCACATTCCTACCCCCTTAAAAGAATTTCGTCCCCGAAATTTAAAAGCAAAGGTAATTTAATAACCCATCAAAGATTTTAAATTTTAAATCACAAGCATAAATCAATCGTATGCTAACAACCATAGCAACTGATTCATCCAATCAAACAAATCTAACTATTCAGACAAAATACTGAATATAACTTCCTCGAGTTTCCCAGGTATAAACGCTGGAATACTCGCCCTACAGAATCAAAACAATCAACACTACTAAGCCATAGCGCTACTACTCCTCTAGATCTACAGAATTAAGTAGGATATCAGACTACACTACCAAACCTCCTGAACTGCCGGTTCCATAACTAGAGATAGACGTGCTCCCTCAGAGATACGTGAAACATATCGAATCTCAGTTATCCAAACTGGTAATTCAACCCAAAGGACCAAACACTTATTCTCACAAGAACACAGAAAAGATCCAAGATACCTCGGAGCTAGCTTCCCAGACTTACCCAATCTGATAGCTTCTTGGATCGGAGAAAACTTACTCAAAATCAAATCTCCGACTCCAGAATCCAAATTCCTTCATCTCTTATCCTCAAAATTCTTCTAACGATCCTCAGCTGCCTACATCCTTCCAGATCAGCTCAACCTTTGTTGATGCCTCAATAAACAAACTAGACCAGAAACAACCCATCAAAATGATCCTCTCAAGATCAACCATCAACCAAGAACACAACTCTACTCCACAAACAACAGAAGACTGAACTTACTTCTCCTATTCGGAAAAGACAAAACAGATGCACTCCCAAACTGCTTCCGCTACACAACTCTGATCTGGAATAGAAGAAAATGCTGATGAAGAATATGAGCATAGACTGGACAACACATTCCAAAAATATGGTTCAACAGACCCATAAAGAAAACTCAGAAGTTCCACCAACACCCGAGCTGCTTCACCAAACTCTATCTCAAGGAACCATCCTCCAACTAGCTGAACCATCGAAATTACTCCTAGAATCCAGTCGATAAGAAAACTCAATCTCTAGATACAGACAAACCTCTGACTTCGCTGAAGACATCTAGAAAATCTCTAATAACCCAAGAGAACACTCAGCTATCGCAAGTCACTTTTGCGATCAACCCAGACTAATATCCAAAGAAAACAGCTTTGACTTTACCAATCAGAACAGCATACGCTTATCTAACCAATTCAACGAAGAAATGGATCCACTTTGCTGCTTCTGAACTCCACCTCCAGAAAAACTACTCAGCTAAAGACCTTCCTGCCGGCACCCGGAACACTCCGAACTACACCGCTGACACAGATGCCCAAGGCTTCTTTACCAAAGCTCTTCGAGAAACTCAGACCTCAAAACAAACAGAAACATCCTGCTGAACTCGGCCACAATACCGAAGCAGACACATTTCCTTAAACTTGTTCTAAAGAAACATCTTCGGAAACATCCATAGTCACTGCATTTCACCATGCAACTACTACTACCCAATGTATCAATATACCATCACTCTCTTCTGCCAACTAACAGATCCAAACTCTACTCATCCAACTTCAAAAATAGACTCCGAACCTTAACAGATTTCCTTCAGAGATTGGTGAAATCCTTTCACCACAGCAAACCTCATCCAAGACGGTATTAGGTCTATAGTCTCGACATATACACTTCCAACCTCAAACATTCAAACTCCAACCAATGGTAGTAGTCGTGTTACACACACCACTACCTTATCTACCTTTATAACCTATATTGGAAACCCAAACAGGTAGCCCAACAAATAGGTAGAAATATATATATATATATATATATATATATATATCAAAATTACAATTACGCTCTCTCAAGAAAGAAATCACTCCAAAGCCTAGGTATTCACTCAACCTAGCGCTCTGATACCAACTGTCACGACTCGTCATCCTTAGCCCAGAAAGACTTATCATGAGTTAAGAAAGAAAGGGATAGAAAAGAGAAAGAAAGAGAAGAAAGAAGAAAAAAACATTAGAATCTCAATAGCGGAATGAATAAATTATATTAATCACATAAATATTACATAGTATACATCATCTGTCAGAGTTACACAACTTATATATCACATACTAGACAATTATAAACACATGTCTAGTTATTACAGTTCAATACAACACAAATAAATGACTCAGAGAACACACAGCGGAACACTATAAATATCTACAACGCTGAAGCCTCCTGCTCCATTGCTCCTCCATAATTCGTCAAAGCTAACCTGAATCCCTTGGCTACTCGTAAAAAATTTGAGTACCCAAGAGTTTAAGAAAACAGAAGATAAAATCCGGGTCAGACATGGGTCTAGTGTGAGTAACAGGGTAAAGTTGCTTAACTTTTGAAAAAAAACCTTTGAAAAGAAAGTTGTCATGTAAGCCTTCCCACACATAAACATGGAAAAGTTTTTACCTTATGCTAACCAAAACATTTGATAGGAAATTCGGTGATATTATAATAGTTCTAGGGTTTTCAAATAAATATGAAATAGCCGAAATTGTTACATGATTAAATTCCAGCTACTAGCCACAAAAGTGGGTAATACAATCAAAACCGTTGGCACTTATTGGATTTTGGATTCCATACAATGGCAGGGCTACTGGGGTACCTCCCATCACAGTACGTGGCCTAGATCAACGTACCGAGGATTCACCCTAAATCCCCTGCAACACAAGGTCGGAACCATCCCTTACTGGACAGTCCCGAACAAGACAACCCCGGCAGTTGTCGCGAATCAACTGCCCCACACAGCTGAATATAAAGGGACTTCTAGACAAGGGGAAATCTCGTCCTACTTGGGCATGACCCACTTAGCCTTACTGTACCTCCCCTGTTTTAGCCATTCCCGATTGATGATGCTTGAGGCTACGACTACCTTTATAGAACACATCTATCTTAGAATACTCATCGTCCACTTGACGATGTTCTGAAAGCATTCAATCCATAAAAGTTCATTCCGGGTTCGAACGAAACCGAAGGCATTATCTCGTTACACTCATTTTGGAATCACCCTCAGAGTTAACGACGATAACCCTTGCACTCTGAATCTTCATCTTCACCGAAACTCATGACCTATCGTTAATTTGGATCGATGTGGTTTTCAGATATCCAAATATGGAAACCCGATCCCGGTCACACCGAATCCAAAACGTATCTTTTAAGGCCAAGTTGTTTAAAGTTCAAAACAATTCAATTTAATTATCCATATACACACAGATAGATAATTCACATATCATAAATAGATAATCATCATTATCATCACAACAAATAATCCATATTATCACTATCAAAAGATAATCCATATCATCATTATAATGCAATCCAAAGCATCCATATCACACAGCATTACTTATCTCATATCTGGGATCTCAAACCATTAAAGGAAATCTATATCATCCATATATAAACAAGGATTAATAATCACACCATTTATACTTAATTTAAAATGAATTAAATTAATTATTTCAACTATAATTAATTTAAAGTAAATTAAATTAATTACTTCATTCTATAAATCCTGCTTATATAACCATTTATTTATTACAATTCAATTAATTAATTAACCTCTAATTAATCCTCATAATTAATCACCCTTGATTAGTTATCCTTTAATTACATTCAAGTAATTATCCTTTAATTAATTTCACAAATTAATTATCCTTAACCAAATGCGGTAATTAACCTTTAATTACTTCATTAATTAATTAACTATAATTAATTACATTAATCCTTAATTAATTACATTAATTAATTAGTTTAATCACTTATCATTGATTAATTAATCTTAATTAATCAACCTTAATTACATCATTAATTATCCCCAATTACTTCTTTAATTATTTATTCTATTTAAATTAATTACATTAAGTAATTAGCCATTTAATTAAACCATAATTATTAATCACCCTTGATCAATCCCATCCAGTAATTAACTTCCCTTAATTACTGCATTACCCCTTCATAAATTATTTTAATTAATTCCTTGATTAATTTCATAAAGTAATTATACTCAAATTACTTCCTTTAACAAATCATCATCTAATTAATTACATCCAGTAATTATTTATTAATTACTTTACAAAGTAATTATACTCGTCAAATTATCAAGTGATTATTCTAAATTAATTACACTTAATTAATTAACTTAAACTAATCAAATTTATCTAAATTAATTACCTTGAGTAATTAATTCCTTTTATTTACTTTCATTAAGTAATTATATTTAACCAATTTCCATAAATGATTATCTTTAATTAATTAATCTAATTAATCATTAAAATAAATCACATTAATTAATTATTAAATAATCTTAAGTTAATGATCTTCGTCAACTATTTACAATTCATTAATTACTTTTCCTAAATAATTAATTCAAAATAATCATTATTAATTTCAAATTAATTATCTTAATTACTTAACTTAACCTTAATTAATTTAATTAAACCCTTGATTACTTAATTAAATAAATTAATTAATTATCCATTTAATTACCTTACTAATTTAATGAATCAAAAATCATTAAATCTGTATTAACTAAAAAAACGCTTCTTATTAATGATTAAATTATCATTAACAATGCAATTTAAAACAATTTACTTTAAATTTGTTTTCAAATTTCATTTTTAATTTAAGATTTAAAATGAAGTCAAACTTAACTTTAACAAATTTAGAACATTTAAAAACCCTTTAAATCTTATGCCAAAGAATTTGTTATTTTATAAAAGATGCTTAAAGGAATTTAAACCCAAATTCATTTTAAAATACAAATCATATTTTAAATTATACCTTAAACATTCAAAGTTGTTTTAAAACAATTTAAATTTAAAAACTTCCCATATTTCAAAACTATGATTCAAATTTGGATTTGAATCCAGATTCAAACTTAGGTTAAATCTCTAGTTCATTTAAAGCTTTACTTTTAAATTAAACTATTTAAACCCTTTTAAATTTGTTAGAGCATTTTAATTTATAAAATTTAAATTAAATTTTAAAACTAGGATTTAAACTCAATTCTGAATCCATACTTTAAATTTCGGGTTTTAAATTATGTTCAAAACTTGCTTTCAAATTTAAAACTAAATTCGAATTTGAAAACAAACAGGTTTCCAGAGAAACCTGTAACCACCTTAATACCCGAGCCCCTCTTCTATTTACTTCGAGTCCCACCTAAACTGTCGTCGAGCAAATGATCAAATCACTCGAGTAAAACTCGAGTACACAATCCCCTTAAAGAAAACATCACCTGACACAAACCACTGCAACGTGGATATGCACAGTTGCTCCGACCCTCTCCGGTCATCACCACTGCCTTGAGCAACTCGTCGATCATTCTCAGATCAAACAATGACCATCAGAACCTCACAAACACCTCGAAATCAAAATCGAACATATTAACCACAACCTGGAACTAAACTAGAACACCCTTCCAAACCTGAAAACTCTTCGCCCTCACACCACCGGCAATTGGAGGCTTTGAAACTCCGTCCATCCCTTCTTCAACACCCAAGCTACCATCTCCTCAAATATTGTAGCACTCGATCATCTAAAGCAACCATGCCGATCAAAAACTGCTGCACTACCCAAAACTAGGTTTATAGATCAAATCCCACCACCACTGCTTCCACAGTGATTTGCCACCACTTCCACCATTTTTCCTCCACTCACCGATCACCCATCCATCATCAGAAGAAAGCCCGACCTCCATAATCAAATAGATCACCAGAAAATCCCCCAATTCCTATTTTCTGATGAACTAGAACTGCTCATTCAAAACTTAGCTAAAAATTTTGATTCTAGTTTTAAAAATCATATTTTAGTTTAAGAATTCGATTTATGATCCTGAACCTATAAACTATTATGTTTGAGTTTTTACTTTTATTGAGCATGCACTGATGATTTAAATTTACAAAGAAAATACACAATTGTTTTTATTTAAACAAATTTTTAAACTAAAACCTATGATATAACCATCATATTTTGTTCAAGACTCAAATGCTAATAAAGGTTGATTCAAGAGCAACTGATTTTTGACTAAATTATGAACCTGGAATTTAAAAACTGAATTAATATAAAACAACAGTCTACACTCATGTATTCATTCATATAAAGAAGATAAACATACACAATATAATATTTACCACAGAAAACTAGCATGTAACCAAATTTATTTTAAGTTTAAAAGTTACTCACCTGAAACAAATGAGAACAGAGCCTTTACTTTGAAAACTATTTTGAAAACTTAAAATTAAAATGCCAAATCTTCATTGAATTTGATATAAACTTGAGTTGCTATTGTTTTAGACTTGCATGCAGGCTTGACTCCAGATGCATTTCAAACCTTAAATTTGAATGCTTTGCTTTAAAATGCTTTAATTTAAAAACTTGTTGAGACTACTTCTGATTTTTGAAAATGCTTCACAAATTTGCGTTTGAAAATTCTTGCAGGCGGGCTTGGTTTAAAACTGCAGTTTTATTCAGACTTGAACGTCTTGAAAATGATTTGCAAAAATGAATTTCAAGTAAATGATTTGAAGATGGTTACTGGTCTGATTTTGAAAATGAACAGAATTGAAAAATGCAGGTAAGCTTTTGATTGAAGAAGGGTTTGCATGCTTGAATTGAAATTCTGGTTTATGTGAGGAGTTTGATAATTGAAATTCAAATTTGAACATGATTTTTGTTTGAGTAATTTGGTTAGTGATTTGTTTTCAATTTTGGTTCAGCTGAAATTCTTTTCTTAGATTTTGAAAATGAAGATTAGAAAAGAAGAATGAGGGAATGAAGAAAACATGCTTATATAAGTTAAGATGATTTTTTTTAAAATAAAAGAAAAAAAATAAAACAAATATGACACTTGTATTTTTTTTACATTTGTTACATTAGTTACTTAATTTAACTACACTTGTCATCTATTTTAATTAATTACTTGACACATGTTTTAACATGCTTAAAACTTTAAAACATGTCATTATACCACATAATATATTAACATATGTCTTATAAGTAATTTTATTTGTTTTTTATTTAATTTAAAAGTAAATAAAACCCTTTCTTTATTTGTTAAATGCTTATATATAAAAATTATTTTCATATGTAAATGTATATGTGCATTTCTTTTTAAAGAAAATGAAATAAAACAAATTATAGGTAAAATGAATGCTTATTAAAAAAATTGTTTATCCTTTAGAATTTCATAATTAATTCAAATTCAAACCCTTCTTGAATTTAAGAATCCAATTCAAAACCAATTTATAACATATACAATTTAAAATAGAATTTCTATTAACCTATCTATTTTCATACATTTATTAATATTATTTGAAAATAACACATTTGTCAATTTAAATAATTTATAAAAGAGATTATAGATTACTTATTTCTTATCTTACTTACGTGAATTAATGTTTCATTTGAAAAATTATATTTAAACTTATATATACTTCAAATCATATTATCAAGCTATATTTAAAAAGAAGATAAAATAAACCTTATATTTAATTTTAAATTTTAAGCTAAGATATATTTTAAACAATTAATATTTATCTTAAGTATTTACAAACCATGTAGTTATTTATTAACTAGCTTTGAAAAGTTATATTAAATTAAATCATAATTTTCCAAATTATCATTGGAAACAAACAATGCAAAACTTTCAAATGAACACAGAATATGTTCAACCAAGTGGATCAACATCTCAAGTACAAAGAAGATTACATATTACTGCAGACAACTAGAACAAAGCAAGCCTGGCAACATGGAAGCAAATCTAAACTAGCTCGAAGCAACAAAATAGTGCAGGCTAATATCAAAGCACACGCACATATATACATACATAAATGTATGTATACAAGTGGAGATGAAACTGCAGCTACCAATTGAATATAGTCTCGACCAAAACAAACAAATCGGTTCAGGCTCTCAATAACCAGTGTAACTTCAAGAAAAATCACAAGCGTACATATGTACATGAGTAAAAAACATGTATTCTTATGCATATGGACATGACTCAAAGCATCATCCATAAAACAAAACTCAATATATTGAATTACAACATCCAAACAATTTTCTAAAGCATGCAAGTGAAGCCTCAATCAAGCTCCACATAAAACCAGACTACATAATGAAAGACTCAAAGCATATGATGCAATACAACTGAATACAAGTGCATATATACAACAAGCACATGACTCAAAACATCATCATTGAGGACCAGAAAATCAAGTGCAGACACTACATGAACTGGCTCGAAGATCAGACACAGGAAAAGAACGAAGCAACTAGATCTACAGTTTCAACTCCACAACAATGTCGAGTATGCCAGACCTTAGATGCAATGCATATAAATCAAAAGAAAGGAACAAATATGCTCGGTTCTAACAAGGACTAAATGAATACATACATATATACAAACATAAATGTGTGTATACAAATGTAAATAACCAAAATTACAAAGAGCAACAAGCATGATGATATACAACAGAGAGGACTGCAACAACACATACACACACACATACATATGTATGTATGTACATATGGAGGCGATAACACAAGTATAAACATATCAAAACATTCAAGAGGAGCATAAATACATATGACTCGAAGCAACCAGACTACAATGAACTAGACAAGCAAAACAGTGCAGCAATCATTTTTTTTCTCACAAACACAAACGTATACGTATATACATATATATGTATAAATAGAATCAGTTGTAGTGAATTTCAAACTGATCAAGCCGAAAAAGTCAACAAATAACAAAGCATTTAAAAATTATAACAAAGTCAAGGTCGAGACAAAAATCAATCAAATGATTAAATGTTCCAGGTCGAACAATTTTCAAGGTAGCAGTTTCAAATCAAGTCAATGTCGTAAGAAATTCTACTTGAACATGTCAGATTTTAAAAATAACACAGTCAAAGCCATGGTAACCAAGGTGATAACAAGAATTGATCAAATCAGAGCAAGCCGTGAGAATCAAGCAAACTAAATTATACGAATTAAAAAAGTTAGAAAGTGTAACGACCCACTATTTTGGACCATTCAAATCAACAATAATCCACATATGTCGGAGTTGAATAATTCAAAATAACAGATTATACTAAATTTTGGAGCAAATAAAATCAACACAGAATCACAGACACATAATATCAGAATAACTCACAGCGGAAATAAAATACCATAGTAGTTCATGAAGCTACTATATACATATTATCAAAACATACACAAACTATCATAGTTTAAAAATGGATGCAATAGAAGTCTGGATACATAAATCACTAGTACAGAAGCGATCCTGAATAGGAAATAACTGGATCAGAAATAGACGAATAGATAGTAAGATAAGCTCCAACAAATCTCTAGCTCCATAACGTGAATCCAAAGCTGTGACTCTCAGGCTGACCCAAGCGTAAAGTAAAACACAAACACTCGAGTCAGGACATACATACTTATACAACGTAAACCAACTCAAGTGAATTATAATAGCAACACACAATAACTTAAAGGATGCTTGGGAACGTCTATCCTTTAAGGATCAGTCAAACCACCAATTAAGTAGTAATAAACCCTATGCTAGAAATATCTACAATAAAGTAAACAATGAAAATAACGGTTTTATTGTGACTAGGGTAGTGTAGAGCTGCAGTAACCACTCACCTCTAGCCACACTCTCAAAATCAAAGGTGTGCATCAAACAATCACAAGGAAATCACATGACACATAAAACAGTGTACCCGTGGTTATAAATTTCAAAATGATTTATAATGCCAAATTAAAACCGTTCATTTAAACCATTAAAAAGTGAAGTCCTTATTCCTTCAAATCAAATATTCAATTCCTAAAAATTTAGCTTCCAGATTTACAGTAGAATTTCAGCCACAAATAAACTTCAATCTAAACCATTTTTACTTATAAAATTTCATATTTTCCACTTTGAATATGCTCATTTAAATACCCTTGAACTTATGATTTTTATAAAGTAAATTTCACAAATAAACATCAATAATTTCACTTATTAAATTCAAGTGTATAAATTTCCCATTCTTCACCTTTTAACAATTATTTATCACTTAAATTTCAAATCACCATTTCATACATTGAACTAAATTTCCATTTTATTTAATTTACTTAAACTTTCATTTTAAAACCAAACCTCACAATTCCAAGTCAAGTTAAATTCCAAATTTCCATTTAACTATCCATTTATTTTGCATTTAACTAATTACATAAATTTAAAATACACTGTGAGTTGCTTTAACTTTATTTTACAAATAACTTGATATTTTATTTTACTTTATAATTATCCAATTCATACATAAATCATATTAATTACCAAGTTAAGTTTATAATTCCATTTTTACTTAAATTCCCATTATTAAGTTAAATCAAACTTTCACACTACAACTCAAACCATCTATTAACTTATACCATCTAACCTTTTAGAAAATCACTGCTTAACCATTTTAAATCCAATATAAGTCAAATTTCATTTTCTTCTTCTTTCATTTACAACATGAATTTTTATAAGAAATCATATTTTGAAATCAACCAAGGGTCTGGATAATATTTCACACCTACATCAAGTGATACAAAAATTATCATTTGAATTCGTAATCAGTACAATTTTTGGGTTTTGACTAATTCAAATCTACAATCCCAAGACAAATACAAATAAATAAAAATCACCCAGGCCTATAATTTCTGCCCGTAATGATTTTTCCTATTCTAAAGTCTGTTTGGATATGTATCATTTTAACCCATAGTGATTCTATTCTATAGGGAACTTGCTGTGTGAGAGACAGAAATAAATACGCAGTATAACAGACTAAAACATAACAGATGATTAGACAAGTTTATAACAGGATTCATCATCATATAATTAACATCGCATGGGTATAACATGATATAACAATTCTACATATTCACTTGTTGTCACTTCACAAATTATATAAGTATAAATGTCATAAGTGAAAACTCACCTTTTATGCTGGAGTTAGCAAATCAAAACACACAAACGAATCCCAGAAAGCATGATACGACTTTTGATTTGAGTGGACAGAGAGAGCCAAGATTTTAATCTTGTATTCAACAACAAAACAAAGCCATATATAAATTTAGATACAATACCAAAGTTTATATTGAAACAAATGGAAAAAGAATTAACAAATGGACATCACCAAGCTTTTTAAATCAATTTTTGCTTGACTTGCTCACACTTTTGCTCGGCCACACATGCTTTAGGATTGGCCATGATGGTCTAATTGGTGGAAATGGGTCTGGTTTGGCACATATAGGCACGACAAACAAGAGAATACAAGGGTTTTGGGAGTTAAATGTGAGGAATGCAAGGAGACAAGGCAAAAGTGCAACTTTTGTTCAACATAGGCCAAGCCTAGGGTCACATCTAGGTTCGGCCATAGCATGTACAGGTCAGGTAGTGGCTGGAGAGATGGCTAGTGGTAGTGAACAAGCTAGTGGTGATGGCTAAAGAGGAGGCCGAAGTGGAAACTGAAGGGTATGTTCAAACTAGGTTTGGCTATGGCATACTTTCAAGGATTTTGCAACTTTTTGATATGATTGCACCATTGGATGGTCATGACCAATATAGGTCAGAGGAGAGGGATGTCAGGCCTTGTATGGTGGTGGGAAGAAGGTGGTGTGGTGGTTGGAGGAGGTGGTGAGGTGATAGCCGGGCAAAATGCATAAAGAAACAAGCAAAAATAATTGAAAAATCAATAGAAAAGTGAAAGAACAAGCATAAAAAAACAAGAGGAAGCCATTACCTTTTTTCTCATATCTGAAAATAGGCGTGAGAAATGAAAGAATGAGAAGTTTTCTCATGTGAATTTCAAAATAAAACTCACGGCTATCAAGGAGGTGTTATGGTATGAAATCAATGGATGGAAAGATAAAGAGGTAATAAATCAAAATATAACGTATGCCTTTAATTAAAAATAGGTAACGTATCTTCATTTATGCATTTCCTATATATTTAATAGAATATGTGCCAAAGAAATAATTCAATAAATACATACCATTTATATAAACACTATAGAAATAAATAAGAAAATGGTTATAGAAACTAATAAATTAATTGTTATCTACAACTTTGTATGTTACTTAATTTACAAACTATATATCCAAATTAAATTAAATAAAAGCGGAAAAATGTTGTAAATATATACATAACATGTCATCTTACACATATGTACACAATTATAACATGATATATCAAACAAAAATATTATTTATATCAATTAAAATAAACAATTTTTTTGTTAAATAAAATAATTTACACACAATAGTATAAAAAGCATAACTTTCACAATGTTAATCGGATTTCAACGAAAAGAAAAGCAGTATACTTGAAATTTAATTTACTTTCATAATAAAAGATAAAATTCAAATATTCAAATATTTAAATTTTAAATTTAAAAGTCAAAGTTTGACCATATTGACCAAAATTCACATTTATGGAAAATATTCTATTTATTCAGGTTCGGAATTATAATTCGCACAAAACTCAAAATTTATATTTAAAATAACAAAATTTATCCATTTTAATAAATAAAATAAAGTTTTTAAATCATAAATTCAATTCAAAAAATTAAAATATACAATTAAAATAATCACAAAATACAGGGTTGTTACACTCTCCCCCACTCAAAACTTTTCGTCCCCGAAAAGTAACGAGGTACGGAAAACACAGAAAAAGATAGAATGAAATAGGGTTAAGACAAGATGACAAGAAGATTAAAATTATACCTGATAACTGTTGTTATAGGTATGTTTAACAAGATGGAGAATATGAATAGCTAGAAGGGAAAATAGGAGAATAGGAATATCTAGGAAGGAAAATAGTTTGAAAGATAAGGATGAACCATTAATTTAAAACTATATAATTTCAATTTGAATTTTTAATAATTATAACAATTTAAACAATTTATGATATGATGAATAGTCATTTTCAAATTCGTTAGTTTAAAGTAACAATATTTAAAACATTTCAAATTATTAAGAAAGGTAAAATAAATGATAAAAATATCCTTTATGTAATACTTTATCAAAATACTTTTATAGCTCGATGTCTTAACAAGTTTATCCTCGTTCCCTATAGACTCTGGCAGTGCGTTGATCAGGCGCAAAGCTAGAATTCTCCTGGTACTTAGTAGACTTGTTTCAACACCTAGTGAAAATGCTGGAAAAACCTTTAAAAACATGTATGGAAAGTACAATCCAAACAAAACAACCAAAAACTTTGTCTAACCATGGATCACAGATGCAAAATGGTTACGCTTGGATCCCCCAGGAAACAATCCACATCCGTAAGCTTTCTCAGCCCTATGAATTACGCCATGATGACTAATAGACCGCAGGATACACAATAGTTATGCCTGGATCCCCAGAAAACAATCCGTGCCCCTAGGCCATCTCATCCAGGCGGATTTCGCTACAAATACGACCTACACGGATCACAGGATACACAATGATTACGCCTGGATCCTCCAGGAAACAATCTGTACCCCTAGGTTATCTCAGCCAGGTGAATTACGCTATGCAGTCGCGCTCGAAAAAAAACCATGGGTTACGCCACGGTAGGACACTCGAGTATCACATCCGAAAAACCAAAATCAGAGAGAATAATAACATAATGAATCCACAATATGGCCCCAGAGCGGATATCAAGTAGAAGGCACTTTTCATATCTTTATTTCGAAAATATATATCATATAGTACCTTTTCAAATCACTTTCAAATATCGTACTTATATAAAGTCCATTATATATAAGATTCTGTTTTGCAATCGAATACTTCCTAAAATCAATAGTATATCAAACCATACTTATATAGGCTTCGATTATATAAGATTTCTCTTCCCAAATTGAGTATCTTTCAAATAAATAGTTTTCAAATACACTTCATACTTATACAAATCAAATTTATATAAGTTCGAAAACTCCCAAATCAAAGTATTTAGTAAAATAAGGTTCTCAAATCTCAATTTGTTAGAAAATCCATACAGTTTAGAAAAATCATATACGGTTTCACCAAATCATTTCTTCCAAATCAAATATCTTCAGTTTCAAAGTTTCCAAAATACTAGGTTCAGAAAGTAATCCAAATTTCCAAATCAACATAATTTCAGTCAAACAAATTCATTTCCAAAAATCATCATATAAATACTGGGTTTTAAATTCCAATCTATTTTCAAAACCAAATATTTTCTCAAAATCAATTATACCCAAAATGATTACTAAGTTTAAACCCATCCCTTTAAAACCCTTAAACTATTTATTGCTATTAGAAAGATCCAATTTACCCTTTCTATGGTTTAAGTAAAACATGTAAAACTAAATTTTATTCAAAACATTTCAAAACTAAATTCTATATTAGTATAATTCAAAATAGTCTTATTTATTTTACTCAACAAAACAGTTTCAAACTTATGCAAATCATATTACTTCATACTTTAAACATGTAAACTAAACTCATATACTTTATCAAATACTTTATATTTTCCAAAATTACTTAGTTTTGAAAAGTTACCCTTGATTTGGAAGTGCTCAAACCTTCAAAATAGTCGAAGAAATCATATTTTCAATCCATGAGTTGGAAATCACCAACAAATCAGTAAATCAATTTTAAAAGATAGGATTATATCAAATCAAATCCAAAACTCAAGGACTGAACACCGGCTCATTTCAAACGGTTCAAATATACACATATATCTTTCGAATATCAAATCATACTACGGAATTTGAAATCAAAATTTATTTCATAAAATCACTCGCATAGCAAAGCCATTAGAGTGGAATTATTTTTCAACGACATAAGTGAGTTCTGGACTTTTATTTTCTCAAAAACTTCTTTCCAAATTTCTTCGAAATCAATTGAAACTCATTGAAATCATTTGAAACATTTCTTATTCGGAAATACACTTTCAAATCGTATTATTATATATTTCAAAACCTTAAACCAATTTAAAAATGCCGGAGTTCAATCACTCAAATTTCAATTTCAAAACTGTTCCATTAAAATAAAAAAATTCAAATCCTTTCAAATTTTCATTTTAAAAGGTATATAATTCTTACCGAAAACATTTCACTTTTATATAAAAATATGGTTATCGTTATCAAAATAATAATTTCGATGTATACACAATTTCAAAATACAATCAACAAAAAAATTTCAATGGATAATTCAAGGATGGATTCCAAAATAGAACAGAGACTCGAATTTAGAGGAACCTTAATCAAAAGAATCATAACCAAGATTAAAGGTATATATAAATTATGTCAATACAAAAGAGTTTATATTAATTATTTTGAAAGACTCAAATTCATATCATACGAAGAACAGGAGCATAAATATCTTTGGTTTGACAACGTCAGCTAAAAAGATATAATAGAGTTCACTTAATGCAACCTAACATACTATAGATAACAAACAGATCCACAGAATACCACTCCTACATAAACAAAGCATCAGGATCGAACAAGATAGAAGTTCAAAATTCTAGCGAATCCTAACCGAAGGGATTTACTAACAAGGTGGAAGCAAAAAGGATGAAGTTTAGAAAATTTTGCTTTTGAAATAAAATTTATACCAAAATAATCTTTAAAAATCCTTTAAAATCATTGGAAAATCATTTTATACTTCGAAAGTATGTTCTCTCATAAGGAAAAGATCCTGAGATTGATTTCACTCATTCTTGGGTATTTCTATCCTATCTCTAATGAGTTTTTGCTCCTCAGGCTAAAGTTTTCCTAAAACCAAAGCTCTGATACCAAATGTAACGATCCACTATTCTGGACCATTCAAATTGACAATAATCCACACATGTCGGACTTGAATAATTCAAAATAATAGATTGTATTAAATTTTGGAGCAAATAAAATCAACACAGAATCACAGACACATAATATCAGAATAACTCGCAGCGGAAATAAAATACCATAGTAGTTCATGAAGCTACTATATACATATTATCAAACATATACAAAATATCATAGTTTAAAAACGGATACAATAGAAGTCTGGATACATAAATCACTAATACAGAAGCAATACCGAATAGGAAATAACTAGATCAGAAATAGACGAATATATAGTCAGATAAGCTCCAACAAATCTCTAGCTCCAGAAGTTGAATCCAAAGCTGTGACTCTCAGGCCGACCCGAGCGTAAAGTGAAACACAAACACTCGAGTCAGGACGTACATACTTGTACAATGTAAACCAACTCAAGTGAACTGTAATAGCAATGCAAAATTACTTAAAGGATGCTTGGGATCGTCCATCCTTTAAGGATCAGTCAAACCACCAATTAAGTAGTAATAAACACTATCCTAGAAATATCCATAATAAAGTAAACAATGCAAATAATAGTGTTATTTTGACTAGGGCAGCGTAGAGCTGCAGTAACCGCTCACCTTTAGCCAGACTCTCAAAATCAAAGGTGTGCATCAAACAATCACAAGGAAATCAGATAACACACAAAGCAGTGTACCCGTGGTTATAAATTTCAAAATGATTTATAATTCCAAACTAAAATCATTCATTGAGACCATTAAATAGTGAAGCCATTATTCCTTCAAATCAAATATTCAATTCCCAAAAATTTATCTTCCAAATTTATAGTAGAATTTCAACCACAAATAAACTTCAATTTAAACCATTTTTACTTATAGAATTTCATATTTTCCACTTTGAAAATGCTCATTTAAATACCCTAAACTTATGATTGTTATAAAGTAAATTTCACAAATAAACATCAATAATTTCACTTATTAAATTCAAGTGTACAAATTTCCCATTCTTTACCTTTTAACAATTATTTATCACTTAAATTTCAAATCACCATTTCATACATCGAACTAAATTTCCATTTTATTTACTTTACTTAAACTTCCATTTTAAAACCAAATCTCACAATTTCAAGTCAAGTTAAATTCCAAATTTCCATTTAACTATCCATTTTTTGCATTTAACTAATTACATAAATTTAAAATACACTATAAGTTGCTTAACTTTATTTTACAAATAACTTGATATTTTCTTTTACTTTATAATTATCCAATTCATACATAAATTATATTAATTACCAAGTTAAGCTTATAATTCCATTTTTACTTAAATTCCCATTATTAAGTTAAATCAAACATTCACACTACAACTCAAACCATCTATTAACTTATACCATCTAACCTTTTAGAAAATCACTACTTAACCATTTTAAATCTAATATAAGTCAAATTTCATTATTTTTCTTCCTCTTTCGTTTACAATACATGAATTTTTATAAGAAATCATATTTTGAAATCAACCACGGATCTGAATAATATTTCACACCTAAATCAAGTGATACGGAAATTATCATTTAAATCCGTAATCAGTAAAAAATTTAGGTTTTCATTAATTCAAACCCGCAATCCCAAGACAAATACAAATAGATAAAAATCATCCGGGCCTATCATTTCAGCCCGTAATGATTTCTCATATTCTAATGTCCGTTCGGTTATGTATCATTTCAACCCATGGTGATTCTATTTACAGGGAACTTGCAGTGTGAGAAACAGAAATAAATACACAGTATAACAGACTAAAACATAACAGATGATGAGACAAGTTTACAATAGGATTTAACATCATATAATTAACATCACATGGGAATAACATGATATAACAATTCTACACATTCACTTGTTGTCACTTTAGTAATTATATAAGTACAAATGTCATGAGTGAAAACTCACCTTTTATGCTGGAGTTAGCAAATCAAAACACAGAAACGAATCCCAAAAAGCACGATACGACTTTTGATTTGAGTGGAGAGATACAGCCAAGATGTAAATCTTGTATTCAACAATAAAACAAATCCATATATAAATATAGATACGATACGAAAGTTTATACTGAAACAAATTGAAATAGAATTAACAAATGGACATCACCAAGCTTTTTAAATCAATTTTTGCTTGACTTGCTCACACTTTTGCTCGGCCACACATGCTTTAAGCTCGACCGTGATGGTCTAATTAGTGGAAATGGGTCTGGTTTGGCACATATAGGCACGACAAGCAAGAGAATACAAGGGATTAGGGAGTTACATGTGAGGAATGTAAGGAGACAAGGCAAAAGTGGAACTTTTGTTCAACATAGGCCAGGCCTAGGGTCACATCTAGGTTCGGCCATGGCATATATAGGTCAGGTAGTGGCTGGAGAGATGGCTAGTGGTAGTGAACAAGCAAGTGGTGATGGCTAAGGATGAGACCGAAGTGGAAAATGAAGGATATGGAGAACTAGGTTTGGCTATGGCATACTTTCAAGGATTTTGCAACTTTTTGAGATGATTGCACCATTGGATGGCCACGGTCAATATAGTTTGGTGGAGAGGGATGTCAGGCCTTGTACGGTGGTGGGAAGAAGGTGGTGTGGTGGTTGGAGGAGGTGGTGACATGATAGCTGAGCAAAATGCATGAAGAAACAAGCAAAAATAATTGAAAAATCATTAGAAAAGTGAAAGAAAAAGAAGAAAAAATAAGAGGAAGCCATTACCTTTTTTCTCAGATCTGAAAATAGGCGTGAGAAATGAAGAATGAGATGTTTTCTCACTTTAATTTCAAAATAAAACTCATGGCTAACAAGGAGAAGTTATGGTATGAAATCAATGGATGGAAAGATAAAGAGGTAATAAATTAAAACGTAACGTATGTATGCCTTTAATTAAAAACAGGTAACGTATCTTCGTTTATGAGTTTTCTATATTTAATAGAATATATGCCAAAGAAATAATTCAATAAATACATACCGTTTATATAAATACTATAGAAATAAATAAGAAAACGGTTATAGAAACGTATGAATTAATTGCTATCTACAACTTTGTATGTTACTTAATTTACAAAGTATATATCCAAATTAAATGAAACAAAAGCGGAAAAAATGTTGTAAATATATACATAACATGTCATGTTACACATATATACACAATTATAACTTGATATATCAAAAAAAATTATTTATATCAATTAAAATAAACAATTTTTTTGTTAAATAAAACAATTTACACACAATAGTACAAAAAGCGTAACTTTCACAATATTAATTGGATTTCAACGAAACGAAAGCAGTATGCTTGAAATTTAATTTACTTTCATAATAAAAGATGAAATTCAAAAATTCAAATTTTAAATTTAAAAGTCAAAGTTTTCCATATTGACCAAAATTCACATTTATGGAAAATATTCTATTTATTCAGGTTCGGAATTCACACAAAAATCAAAATTTATATTTAAAATAACAAAATTTATCCATTTTAATAAATAAAATAAAGTTTTTAAATCAGAAATTCAGTTTAAAAAATTAAAACATACAATTAAAATAATCATAAAATACATGGTTGTTACAGAAAGCGTCATCGTATTCAAGTTAAATCGAACAGACGAGCTAAAATAACTTAAAACAATATTATACTAACTGTAATTTAGGAAATTGATTTGTATAAAAACCTGACTCATCATAGGCATTCAGATATATTCGAGTTCAAGCAAATCAGAGAGCTGATCACTGAAGTAAATCAAACAAATAACACAAATCTTGGTCAAGCATAATCAAAGTTGAAAAGGAATATCACGTACCAATTTCAAACCAAGTATACGCGCTCGATAATTTGAAGCAGCCATGAACAAATTAATTGATGGAAGAAAGCATTCGAAGATCTATTCAATCAACAACTGAAGTCGGCATGCTCAATTTCTTAGAAGACGTAATTTTGAATGAAGAAAAACGAATGAAAGAAGCAGCCATTTTTCAACGCAAAGAAAGTCGGTGATAAGACAAAAGGAAAAAGGGGATTTCACTTTAGTTTATTTGAGGCCAGTTTTTTAGGTGTATTTTTTAAATTAGGGTTTTTGTTTAGTGTGTTTTTAATTTATTTTCAAACCTTTATAAAATTATAGTCGTGTGACTATGGGACGAACTACGGTGGTGTAGTTCGAGAATTTGCCACTCCGGGGTTGAGTTGTGGCAGGATTTTAAGCATAGAGTTAGGTTAGTCGATAGCGGTTGTCATGAGTTTACGTGTGTACGTGTCAGACTACTTAATTTCTTGTAGAAATCTTTGGGCCAACACATAGGCAGGATTTTGTTGAAGCTGGGTAAATCTGTGTTGTTTTATTTCTTCATTTTATATTCTGATATTATTCGTGCTGCTATTGTTCTGCTATTATCTGTGCTACAATTATTTTATATACTTCCACACAAATTTTTTATAATTACTGTTATCACCCTATTCAACCCGTCTCTAGGGTGAAATCGATCCTATACTATGCAGATTAGAAAACAAAAAATTGATTGTGGTGTTTACGGATGTCTCTAGAAGTAATTAAGGCAATGGTAGATTTTTATTTTAGTAAAGTTAGCTAGCTTCGTTAGTTTAGATATAGTGGTCCTTTTTTTATTTTTTTCTTCAATTTGTTGTTGGGTTAATCAAGGAATGTATGGTGGATTTTAATAAGATCATTATATGCCACTCTTGTCGCTATTTGTTCCCTAAATGCTCATTATTCATATTTTTGCTTTCTTAGTGAATAAAGTACGTATTTCATAAAAAAAATATCGTAATATTTTGTATTCATTAATTATGTAAATTAATGTTAATATACCAGTATCTTTTGCCGTACCAACCAACACAACTGATAAGCAACAAATCACACCATTAATCAAATGAACATATTAACAAATAAATGACAAAGTCCATTAATACATAACATAATATCATAATGACAAATGATATAGGAGAACTATTATGATGATAAAATAATGGAATATCATAATAATCCAGTATAGGACACTTAATAGTCCACAAATAAACTCATATACATGAACCAATCCTCAAATAAAAGTACATAGATGAAAATGAAATAAATTAATAGTGCACACAAAATCTACTCATCGTCATCATCATCACCACCACCAACGTCATTGTTGGAATATGGACTCATCATCATCCCCATCAAATATGGTATTCTTAAAATTAGCAGTGCGGCCCAAATCAATTGTAGGAGAAAGAGAATGATTAAATCTAAATCTATGCTGGTATCGGGCCTCATCCTCGGCAGTCAATTCTTAGACATTCCATGTCAAATAAGTAACTCTTTTCTCATACTCCTCTATGGTTCATACATGTTCTCTGTAAGTAACATCTCTATGACCAACCAGCATCTAAAATAGTTCCTCGTATGGTAATGAGGATGGATATGGGTAAGCACTGATATCGAGACGTTGTACATCAACATATGATCCTAGCCTGTGTTGGAAGGTATAAGTGTAGTCCATCCACATCCTCCATGTGGAATCTCACATGGTGGAGTAGCATATCTCTGCATAGACTAAGATAAGTCTTTTATAATTTGGGGTGAAACACTGGGACTGATGGTGATGACCTAAAAATTCTACCGTGCCCCCATGATTAAAATTTGCAAATGGTGTTGAGCTATAAAAGCAACACCAATAATCAAGATAATCCATTTTGGCAATAATGAACTAACCAGCTTCACACCAGTCGTCAGCTATGGCTATGTAAGGATGCTTAAGAGTAAACCCTCAAGAATGATGTCTCATGAAAAGGGTCATTGGGGAAACCTTCATTCCCAAAAATATGATGACAATAACTCTCATCATTGTACCACATACTACCAACATTAGGTGGGTGTGGGGGACTCACTGTTTCATATCTCGTTCATCTCATTCAACATCTCACTTAAGATCTTATTTTCAAACTTGAACAAGACGAGATTTAGCAAAACGAGATATTAGATTTTGTTTATATATTATTTGACACTCATCTCATCCAAGGTAGTGAAATTTGAGGTGAGATCTCAATAGAAGATCTCATAAGAAGTTATATTTTTATATTTACATTTTTTTCATACATGGGGCTATAAGAAATCACACCCTATTGACTTTCTACTTACCCTCTAATTCTTTTTTTTGTCGTTGAATGAGTGAGCAAAAAAATTATTATTTATTTTTTGAATTTTAATATTCAGATGAGTAGGGAACCATCCGGTTAACACCAAACAAATTGTTTTATGACACTAATCTAAAACGTAAAATTAATATTTTCATTTTATATAAATTATGTATGTTACAAACTTTTATATATAGATAACTATTATTACAACAATCTTAAAAATATCAAATTTTGACTTCCAAGATAATCTCGAGATGGACTTTAAAATCCGAGATGTATACCTGAGATACACTCATCTCACTTGAGATCTAGTCCGATATGAGATAATGTGTGTGAAATATTCGAGATGAAACGCAATCGAGATCCGAGATTTAAAACCTTTGGGGGAGGAAATCAAATGAAAACATCTGGTGGAAAAGAATCCAAGATGAGAATTGGAAGGTTATGTCAAAAAGGGATATCAATTGTAAGGCTGCCAAATGACATGGTCACCTCTATGCCATAACTCTATCTAGGTATGTGCAACAGCAAAACATGGCTTGTCTGTCTTTCACCTACATTTTTTCAAGATGTCATATTCATGTAGAAATCCTAGGATAGAGTTAAGCTAATTGGGTCTCTATGGTGGATCGTACTAGATTGTGGCTATATTCATACTATCAATACTGCAATACCCACCAAAAATCACACAATGGTGTCCCTATAGTAGTAACGAAACACAGAATGTCCAAAGACCTATATAAGTAAGCCATAATAATTATTTCCCAATCACATAGATAAGATAGAGATATAGAAAAAATTTCAACTATTGAAACATGCCCCATAGGAAGTGTAATGCATAGATTTGAAAAGAAAAGGTTTCCCATCATATAAAATAACTAATAGTTGAGCCATCTCTAGGTCATGATGTAGGTGCACTACCTAATTAATTTTATAATAGCTTCCTTCATGAAAATGACTCAAATCCGAGTACTTCAAGATAAGCATGTAGGTATAGGAATGTTAAGTAAAACATACCTAAATTATCACGTCTTTAGAATTGTTCGTCATAAGGAAGAGGAGAAAGAAGACCAACAATAAAACTGGTAAGCATAACAAAATCAAGAGGATAATATTCATCTCTCCAAAAGATAAGTGAAATGTTTGGGTAGTCTTCCACTAAATAGAATCCACTGCACCGCACGATGGTGTATAAGAATTTACGGTGAGATGTATTCCTATATTTGTAGATTCAGATTGTTACACAGAATATAAAGTTGCTTTAAATTAATTTTTAATAAATAAAAAAACATATATCAAAAGTCCTGAAAACTAATAGCACTTTAAAATCTATCTACACATCCATCGATATGTACTACATGGATCTCTCAATAATACGAAATACCAATGCTAGAGATCTAAGTGTTTTCCTTCCCTAACTTATTTAAAACATAACTTTGGATTTGAACAACTTAAAATACACTAAATTTCAAAAGTTTTATAAATTTTTTGGATAATCAACGTTTATTTTCTTTTACAATTAACTGCTTAATTGCGAGCTAATTCCATTAAATGTATTTAATTTTTAATAGTCAATTTAATAATTGTAATTTTACTAATTTTAACTATAAATAGTATTCAAATTGAATCTACAACATTGCATTTATAAATTTGAATTATAGTGGTGTCAATACGTGTTAAAACATGTACTCATCGTTTGGGATGAACATAAAAATTTGCCAAATCTTAATCAGGTCCAAGGTTTTGGTTGATATTTGAATACGAAGCGACATCTTCTAAAACAACTCTCATTCATTTCGTTTCAGAGACCATTGTTCCATTGCTCGGCCTACACCCTCTAGGAGAACTAGAGTTAGCACTGTCACCCTTTACACAATACCCTAGTCGATAATAGCCTCCATTACACCCAACATCCAAATTAAATCATTACCCTAAATGACAAGCAATATTCTTCTCATATTTATGTTGAATGATGAAAACATGAGTAAATTTTATGTAAGATAGTGAATATTTATTAAAATAATTAGCTGGAAATTGATGAGGTATGGTATGTTTTAATATAAAATGAGAAGCGGATTGGAAGAGAAGATGAAGCCAACTAAAAATAGCCAAATATAATATACTAATTTATCTAGCGTTTGTAGTGCTGGAAAAACAAGTGGCTGTGATTTCATAGCACAACATGCGAATCGTAGTCCCTACAGCCTAAATTCAACACAACCTTATCGGCTATTATAAATGTTGGATTACTTTGCTATATGGTTGATTTCACCATTGTTTGGTGTGGGTTGGCATGAGTGGATGTAAATATGTGGTGTGGTTATGACTGACCAACACCCTTTTTGGGATGCTCCAACATATATTCTCTACTTTGGTGCAACAGTAGATAATGTTCATCTAGTGTTTTGAATAATTGAACCAATGATCTCATGACTTGTATAGTAGTGCAATTTAGCTAAAATTAAGCATTACTACTTTGGTTGGATGTCTACTTTTGTTATGTACCATCATGGCTGTGCAGTTGAAGCGCTCCGTTGCTCCATAGCGTTGGAGGCGCTAAAAGTGCAGTGGAGATATATCGGGGATATAACGGGATATAGCGAACGACTTTAAAAAGAGGAATGGTGAACATTCTTCACGAAAAAGAGGAACTATTATTACTTATTATTTCCCACCAAGCAAAACAATTTATAATAAAGTAAAGATAAAAAAGTTGACACTTAGAAAGTTAGAACTGGTTATAATAACCAACAACATATATCATTGTTACATCGACTTTGAAGTTATCATAAAACTCAAAAGCAAGACATCAAACAAAATTCTTATTTATAGGAAAGGAGATAGAGTGGGGCATCAAAATCGAGGATATAGCGGATTATTGTCGCAATATCGGGGATAATAGCAAATCCACTATATTGGACCACTTTAGAGTAATATCGTTGCCCTGAAAGTCTGCTATGGGATATATCAGGGAAATATCGGGGAATTGGCTGCACGGTATCATGAAGAATACTTTCAAAAAAAATATGCCACATAATCTAATTTTTAAATTGTTTTGTTTAATTTGTGAATTAGAGGGAAAAAAAAACAATATAGGAATGTGTTTGCATTGAAGATGATAACGTAGATGAGAATGGTAGTTGAAAGAGTTGGAATTGAAGAAATGTTTGGAGCAAAGTATCCATTAATTATGTTTTCTCTAAAAATAGTTTAGTAAGTGTCATTTTACCTACTTAAATTATTTAAATTATACTTGATAATATCTCATACGTTTGAAAGCTTATAAAACAGGTTATTTTACTTTACGAATAAGAATTTAACTATATTTTAATTAAATTTCCTAATCAATGGTTTGTAGCTCAAACGATAAGTGATGATTTAGAATTAGCTTGTATATGTCATGGATTCAAACTCAGAGACATCAAAATGAGTGTTCAATATATTATAAAATTTCCTTAGAAATCTAGAGAAAACGAAAGCATCATTATACATAGTATATGACTTGAGGATTCTTAACATCCATAAACGTGTCTAGTACTCTACTTATATGTAACAAATAAAGTGTAACAGGACACAAGATTTATAATCTTAATATAATAATAACAAAGCGTTATCTACTTATTTAAGAAAAAATTATAACATTTCATTTGCATGTGAAGAACACCTTTACGATATTTATATAGAATGGTACGACCCATTATAAAGTCGGCGGCTTTGCCAAATTATAACATTTCATTATGTCATATGTCATTACACCATATGTATACCGTTTTACGTCTATATGGGCTTTGTTTTATTTAAAATTTTTATATACATATATTATATAAAACATATTAATTCTATAATAACATTTACAGTATACTAGTTTTAATCCTTTTTATATATTTATATATTCGTGTGTATTTTTTTAATTAATCTTTTAAACTAAAGCATTTATAACAATTAATTCAAAATAATTTTGAATTTAAATTAGAGTTTTATAATTTATAATCTAATTTATATCTATAAACTTTGTAAAATTTGATTTATATTTAAATGGTTTAAAATTTATGTAATATTCATATACACTTATTTGAAATATTTATGGCTCATAAAACTTCTGGGTCTCACATTTTAGGTGTATTACAGAATCAGAGCATTTGACAAGCTAGATAAGGCCAAGAAAGTAAGGGGGGTTTCCTTTTGTTAGAACATTTCTTAATTATATATCCTCTATCTTCAGACACCCACACCTAGACACTCGCCAAATGAAATATGCTTAAGAATAACCAAAAAAGTTGGCTAATTATTCATGTTAACATAATGCCAGCTCAGATACCATTGTTTGATCTGATGCTTCGGGAAATGAGTAAAAGGAGTAATTTTTGAGAATAAAAATGGTACTTTATTCAAGTAGAGTAATCATTTTAATGCCTCGAGGGATCAGGCCCAAAATCTCTAGAACCTAATTTTAGAATGCCTTACCACTTTCCATTTAAGCTAGTGGTCCTTCACATAGAAAGGGAAATTTTGAAAGAAAATATCTTTCTAATTCACTATGCACTAGATTATTTATAGAGCTTTTATGAATAACTCTTATGTTTACAATAAATCATATTTTATGTTCTTTTAATATTATTAGATTTAAGTTTTGAATTTTGAATTTTATTATTAATTTTAATTAGTTAATTAAATATAGACTGTAATTTTATTTAAATTTTTTAATTTAAATAAATTTAGATTTGATTGACAAGCACCATTGTCCCAATGGTTAAGTGATTCGACTTTGGTGTGAGAGGTCACAAGTTTGAAACTTGCGTAGCGAGATTCGAACATTACATGATTTGTGGCTTGTTGTCCTAGTAACATGTTGTGTCTAGGTACCATTTAAAAAAAATTAGGATTTTATGATATTCTCACAAACATCATATGTTTAGTGACTAATAAAGGGATATGTAATTACTTATTATATTAAGGCCAAACAATTGCATAGAAATGTATGCACTAGCATATGTGAGAAAATATAAATATTTAAGCGTTTATATGTTAATATGTATCCCTGTGTGTATTATAATATATATATATATATATATATATATATCTTTGACCTTTAAATGTAACTATACACACAAACACATACACATGCATATTTTAAAATAAGAGTAGTACTTTATTCCAGTTAAGAACTCATTTTAACGTTTTAGAGGTTCAAAACCTCTAGAACATCTGTTTAGATTGTCTTACCACTTTCCACTTATGCTACCGGTTATTGACATATTTATATTTATATTCATTTATTACTTATATACGTAATAATTTTAAAATTGATTCTTATTAATCAAATTTTATTATTATTGATGAATAAAATGGGTTGGACCCTTTTAGGATGTTAGCGAATTTCTTACTTTAGATGTCATCTTGTAAAAATAAAGGAAGCATGCCATCTTTAATTTCAACATAGAATATTATAATATCATACAGCAAGTGTAATGCATAGTATCTAAGTTGATCTATCAACAGGTTGTAACAATTTAACTTTTAAATGTCCAAAACTAGTGTAAAATCCTGATTCAATCTTGAGAACAAATCTCGAATGTTGAAAACCATGGGACGTTAAGTGAATAATTTTGAAAAATTATTTTGATAATTTAATTTCCTCAAAATGGAATTAAAACAATGATATACTACTTCAACAACGTGCAATATAAAAGAACCAGTACAGCATATAAAATATCTACAGCTGCCTATAGGTCCAGTTGCACCAATCATTGTAAAATTTACAAATAAAACAAGTACGAAATTTATTGAAATATATTACATAGTCAACCTGTGGATGCATCTTAAAGTCAGGCTTCCTTTTCCATATCCCCACACTTGCCAGCACCTTTAAAAATAAATGAACATGTAACAGTTAAAGAGAGAAATGATTGTTAACTAGTTTGGACTATTCCATAATACTATGCACCCTAGCCTAACACAAGGCATTCGATGGTCTTGCATAGAGAAAGATGACCTACACACCCATTCGAGATCTATCCCACGGTTTTGTACCTTCTTTTCTCATACAATAATGAATGATAGCCTAGGATAATATTTATGGAACACCTCGTAATTTTACAAAATTAAACAATTAAATAAAAAGTGTAAAAACATAACTTTACATAAAGGGAAAACAATAAATTTATATAGAACATGGAACTAGGCACAGGCACCTACTCCATTCCATCTAGAATGTCATTTACATTCAAAAAAGATACACAGCTTGCTGAATTTAGTTAAATGTGCTAGAGATTAGAGGAAGTCAAACCCAGTGGTATTTTCATAATGTATTGATCTCAAAATTTTAGCCTAGATATTATATTTTTAAGCCTATAAATAAATCACTAACCTTATTCCCTTTTCCCTAATAATCTTGCCTCCACTTGTAAATCCATAACCCCTAAATTAATCCCAAACACACCACATCAAATCTAAATTTAGAAAGTTTATATATAAAACCAATCATCGTAGAGAGAGCCACGCAAACAAATCAACATTATCAAGAGATTTTTCATTTTAAAGACGAGAAATTTCAAAATAGAAAAGAATGAGAAAAATTTATCATGAATCGGAGAAGGTGCATGGCCAATTGATGAGTTGGATTTATCATGTTTGTGTATATATTGATATGTAATTCACCTCTTATAGTATAAAATAAAATTAAAATGATGTAATTAATAGTAAAAAAAAAAGTTTTTTTCATATAAACATGATTAAGATGTAGTACGTCGTCACTAGATGAATAAAAAGTGAATTTTTATTAATTGTAATGAGTGAAAGTTAATCACATTCTAATTAATATGTGTAAGATATAAAAATTTTCCAAACCACACATATTTTATATCAAAATTGTAGTTCTCAACAACCTATCCACTGGTGTTAATAGCTCACCTTACAAGTAGCTGATTGGTCAATTGGCTTTAGGATTCGTTGTAGTCAGTGTTTGAAGTTCCGATGGTGGTGGGTGGCTAAGGGCGATTGGTAGGTGAATAGAGGATAGATCTAGGCTCGACACATCCTAGTGGAGAAGATGGGGTGTTAGATCTTTGGATATGTGATTGAAGCGATGGTGGCAATTGAGAAAGCATGATGCCTAAAGGGTTTGCCCGATGTCGAAGAAGTTGACTTCCTATAGCAGCATACTATAGATAATAATATAAAATAAATATATTTAATAACTACAAAAATGTCCCTTATCTTCAAACATTTATAACTATCACACATGACCTTCGTTTCACCTACGGTTCATGGTGTTCCTTTCATAGTGAGATGTGGAACATTGTATATTGTTTGATTTGTTATAAGACACTTTAAAAAATTATCCTAGTTGGGTAAATTCGTTATTCGTTATTCTATTGAAAATTATGTGAGTAAGAATTATGATATATTTATTTAGAGAAAATGAGTTCTTCAGCACAACCGGAGACATCGCAATGAAGATTACGAGCGTTAGCGTGGCAGTACATTTTTCAAAGGAATTTATTTCTCAACGTAACCGTCGACATCTAACTGCAGCGTTGCTGGGCATTTTTCAAAGGAAGTGTGTTCTTCGATACACAATTAATGATGATGCGTGCGACATACTTTTCAGAAAAAATTAGTTTTTCAGGTTTGATCGATGACCTTTGACGATGGTAATTTTGATAGTATATGGGTTATAGTACACTTTGCATGGGAAATGAGTTCTTCGGTATGACAAATGATGTCTAGCGATGGCGAATTGAAAATGTAGTTCTTTGGTAACTAGTCGCATGCATTTTAACAAGACGGTACGTTTAGATTAGTTGAGTCCATGGTGCATAATTTTGCGATGGTGGACTGGGACATATAGTTCCTCGGTAGCGAGTCATATACGATTTTGACACGCGAGTTGGGACTTTGGGCCTAATCGTGCAAATACGATTATGCTAGATATGTTATAGCGATCACCATAGCATATAATGTCGCTATAGTATCATATTATGTTTATCTTACTTATTGGATGCTTATGACATAGGTTAAGGTATGTTTTTCAAGCATAAGTGTTGATTTACTAGCTTATTATATCATACATTATATGATGTGTTTCACTCAATAGACGTATATCTGACCCCCTCTATCATTTTTTTACTTTTTAGTTATATTTTGATACGTCGATGGAGAGGACTGGTGGTGACTTAGAAGAATAATGGTACGATGAAGATGCAAACATATTCGTTCATTAGCTATCTACTATTTTATTTCATTTTTTTCCTAAATTTTATATTATTTTCATTACTGGTATAGAGAAAGATGTTGTAGTGTGAATTATTAGATTTGTATTATTATTTTTGTATGGGATTGTATTATTGATTATTATTGTATTTCATTCCTTATAGTATGAGTTTCAGAAAGTGTAGAATATTGTAGATAGCTCTATAATATTATATGATATATGTTTTATAATTTACTCAAAAATGATCTACCATCTAATAGGTCTGCGATGCCAGTTCCACTTTTATACATTGATCGAGAATTCATAGATGGCGGGTTGTTACAATTTATCATTATTACATCAACCAAATTGTAGGCATATCTATCACATCAATCACAACATGACAACACAAAATAGGTGATAACACCTCAACAAAATCCTTATTTCTATCAGGCCAATCAAAGTGTTAGTCAGCAATAATACCCAATCATAAAAGTAAATACACAATTCCACAAACGATAGCCATAAAGGCCACGCATCAAACAACAGTATTAACTATCAATGAAAACTAATAATCACACGTGTTAACAATGGAAAACACTATCAATCATATACACCATCATTAACTAAAAGCCAACAAATATCGATTACCCTTCAAAATACAAACAAATGGTAGTCGCTTCCTAAATAGCATGTCCACAAATGGTAAACATTACCTTACAAGACAGTTAATTTACAAATTCTTGTTATGCATATTATTACTACCCTCATAATAGTGGTAATTACATTATAAACTTAAAAATTATTTTATTATTAATTAACACACCTTAAAGTCTATTAGTTAACATTCTAATTCATTTATTAAAATATCTATCTAACTACCTGGAATGTATTTTACTATTATGTATTTAAATAAACCATTTCTTTTCTTACATAAATCTTCTTAACTATCATTTTTTTAGTTAGCTTTAAAACAACATTTTAGCATAAAAATTAATTTATACACAGTATTTATTTACTATTATTATTTATGAATTTAGCCAGATATTCATAAGTGATACTTATTCTTTAATATAATCCTAGTATATGCATTATTTATAATAATCTTATGCGGTTCTCCCAATGGTAATTTTGTATTTAGATTAAAATATTCTACAACCAACCATTTATTTCCTTGATTTTACAAATCCTTAATCATTTCTAGTTATGTGCTGTAATTAATTTAGAAAACTACGCCCAAAACTATCACATTTGATTATATGATTTTATTTATTTAACACTTTATTATATATGAATCCTTCCAACTAATGTCATAATAAAATAAATGAATAATTCAATCCAGTCACATTTCATTAGCAAAAACATCATAATACACAAATAAAAATCTAATGAATATAATTACTTGGGGTATATATGAATGGATATCTATTTAATATTAAAATATAAATATATACGGCCTTTAAACCCCACTAAGAAACTTTCAGGCGTGAAACGAAAGTTGTATACAAAAGTTATAGCTATTAGAGTTGTATGATTTAATTTGTAATTAACAAAAGTACAGGGACTAAAAATAAGTTTTTCCTTCTCTCTACCGAATTGTGCGCAACTCATAACCCCTCTTTTGGTCACTGCCAACATCGACCATAGACCTCAACACTCTAATTCGCTGCATCAGCTCACTACCGACTCTAATCACTTGTGATGCCACTAAACCTAGTGGCCAAAACCTAAGGATTTTGCACCCTCCTTAAATTCTTCTGTCAACACGGTCATCATGTGAATGATCAGCCTATACGATGCTCCACCCATCATTTATACATGATGGTGTCCTCCGACCGTCGCTTAGTCAACATTTTATACTTGAATCACCATGGATGGCACAAATGGTAGAGAATTTTCACTATCTCTAACCAGATGGAGCGCCTCATGGGAAAATGAACCACATCTGTCTCTTTGCCTTTTTGAGAGCTTCGATTCAAAATTTCATTTGCTTCATTTCAATTTCATTCAACATATTTAGAAATTTTGGTTATAGGCATGATCACCATTAGGGGTATTGTCATTTATTTCTAGATTAACTACCATTTCCTAAAGTGGAGGTTGACTGCTAAGGTTCTCTATGTTCTTTTATACACATATTTAAGCGGGTTTGGTCATTTGCAACCATTTTGCTAGAAAGCAGTTTATACCTTATTTTGATGTTGTAAGGTCATATTTTATAAATTGTAACTCAAATTTATTAAACTTAAAATCTAAATTGATCAAGTCACTACTATAAACATAGAATCTAAATCATTACCCATTAAAGATTCATTATTGATTAATGTTAATTGCCTTATATTTGCAGATTGTTATATAAATACATTTAAATATGGATATTGTCAAATCCACGTCATTATATGAATTCATTTGCACATATCTGATATCAATATCCATATATACAAATAGATATCATAAATTTATCCACTTTGTTTACAATTAATAAACCCAAAATAGTAAATGGAAAATTTTGATCTGACATAAATTCTTTTTGCTAATAATTCTAATATAATATAAGAAATATATGATGATAAAAATCAATTTCGGTGAAAAATATTTATTTGTCAACACATAATATGAATATATTGATAAAACAATAAATATCAATCATTTTATGCAATAAATACGCATAATCTCAACTACTATCTTGACAAAATCCGAAATGATAATTTTTGGATGCAGATTTTATCATATCCATATATGTAACCTTTTTCCTGGATATATGACATCCATTCTTCACATGCGGATGGGAGCAGATTTGATGGTTATACGTTGACGGACCTAGTAATAAGCATATAATAGGTAAATAGTAAACTTGTCTATAATCAAAGCTAACAAAACCTAGCGTATGCCGCCGCCATCACAAGCTTAACCCAACGTTATGTTTCCTTCTCTTTTTTCCTCTTTCCCTACTTGTTTCCATTAATATAACATACTTAGGTTTCGTAGGAACGAAACATAAGGACCATACATGAGTTTGGATTGATTTAGAGATGCTTTAAGCTTACATTGCCTTTTGGGTTGAGAAAAAACAGTGGAGATTAAGTTGGCTTCCTAGTTTTTATGGATTATGAGGGAATGAAAAAGAAAATCATTAAGGTATTTATATAGACCCAATTCTAAGGTAAACCGTACAAGCTTATCACCTTATCTTTATCAAAACATTACTAGAAAAACAACAATTCTCTGACGTAAATTTTCCTATAACATACCTATGAGGAATAAGGGTGGCAACAAAAGAATTATGATGGTCAATGGTGCATATAATGGCATCGAAAATTTTCCTACAACATACCTACGAGGAATAGGGGCGGCTTTAAAGAATTATGCTGGTCAATGGTGCGTATAAAGGCATGGGAAAATTTCCTTTAAGATACCTATTCCCCCTTTTATTTTCCTAAAAGTGAATAGGCATAGGAAATTTTCTACATCTATTCTTGCTCTATCAACCACGCAATTTTTTCCTCCATAACAAAAAGACACTCGTACCCCTTCCCTTCTTTCATTATATATTTATAATAATTAAATAAATCAACAATCCAGAAATGCAGCACTACCAATACCCAAACCACATCCCTTCCATAACCCGCCATCGTACACTGCCCCATATCGCAAATTAGCACTGAACAACAAATCCCTAAATCAAACGATCTATGTTGTACCTCTAAATTCTTCCCCTCTTGTCACAGCACCAGCACCGCATTGCTAACTGTTTTATTAGTTTATTCACCAAGTGTGCCTCTTCCACTGCTCCAGAAATCAACCATTTATATAACCTCCTCATGTTAAAATTTAGTATATATTGATGATATTTTATAATATTATGACATTAAATTGTAGATAATTAATTGTCTATCGATTATAAAAATTATTTGCTGAACTATTGTTATCCATAAGATCTTTTCCATTCCATTGTTATAAATATATATATATATATATATATATATATATATATATATATCAATTTGATTCGATATATTTATGATGATCACTTAATTTACATTCACATAAAACATTACATATGATTTTAGTGTAGAATTGAATAAAAAATGTGACACTGAAATACTTGTGAAATCCCTTAAATATGTTTGGCATCATTTGACAAGTATTGCATATGATTATTATGTAGATTCTAATCTTTTACTAAATGGAAATTTTTATTCGTTTGTTACAATAATTTTTTGATTTGTCCTAATTTCTGACAAGTTATAAACTAGAACTTTTAAAAGAAATTCAGCAACGATTCCTTTTTATTCCTTATGCATGCTTTTCTATGTACGATATGGGGAAATAAGGGGAAATGTGGTCAAAAATTTGTTGAACCATTTGAGTTGGAATGACTTGCGCGATATAAATCCGGTTGTGTTTGTACTATAAAGTAGGATCTATGGCAATTTTAAAAAGTGTAGCCAGATCATTGGTACTTTGATTGTGAAATCCCTATCATTTTGAAATTATTGGTGAAATTCATTATTATGAAATTATTTGTGAAATTCATTATTTTTGAATTATTTATTTTAATATATAACACGGTATTTTTAATTTAAAAAACAATAACGGTATTAATAATAAAAAATAATAGTGAATGGTATTACAAATAAAAAATAACTATATGGTATTATTGATAATACAATAACAATGTATGGCGATATTAATAAATTAATAATAATATATGGCATTAACAGTAAAAAATAATGACAAATGGTGTTGCTAGGAAAAACATATGGTATTAATAATGAACAACAATACTAGTATATAGTATTATTGATAAAATAATGATAATATATTATATTAAAAGAAATAAGTGAATGATATTATTAATATTAATAAAATAACATTATATATCATTAATAACCATAAAAAATAATAAATGATACAATCAATAAAAATAATAATATATTGTAATAATAATAATAAAATTATTATTAGTAAAATATAGTAATAATAGAAAAATATACATATATGTGTGTATAGATGGTGTTATCAACAAAAAAGTATGTAACAACCAACATTCCAAAGGGCCTGAATTTTTGCTAAATCGAAAACTCAAGTCCACCAAATTACAGTTTGTTGATTTGGAATCCTGCAAATAAACAAATAATTGGATATCAGAGCATTATCCGTATAACTCATGGTGGAATTGTAAAATATAATAAAACGTATAGTTACTGACGATGATAGACATTTCCAATATCAAGTGTCCTTGTCAGTGCCAAGAATGCATTAGGAAACAGGTCCTTCCACTATTCCCTCCTTACACCAGTACAATCCATTTAAAGCTGTCATGTAGGCTGTAATAAGAAGGGGTCAGAACGACATTCTGATAAATTATACATTTAACAAATAAAACAAGTTTATGCCGATTGTCTTCCATTGCATGTTATGTCATTTAATTTTACCTAGTCATCTTGACTTCAAGTGTGCATACATATGCATATTGATAATGTATATGTACCAAGCTCCCCATTTAGACCAAGATACCAACCCCATTAATATCCATAACTCGACACCTCATTAGGATTCATCACTGACATGATATCATGTCTTCGTCGTCGTACATAACATGGAACACCTGTAGTGCCCAATAACGACACCATTATAATTTAGTCGTATTCTATCTCGCTTTACTTTAGGGATTTACTACTTGTATGCTTCTTATTATGGACTTAGCTCCATGAATTATAGAAGACTCTGCACCTCGGACTTCCCCATCCGCTTTTGAAAGAACTCTTTTATGGGTTAACTTGCCTTGCCCTAACAAATAAACTAGCAAACAATTATGGCAGTGCATGACTAGATGTGACATATCCTAGTAGGAGGTGTAGCCTGTTAGGTGTAATCCTGTCTTTCACGTCGACCATGCAGGACTGATTACGCAAGCAACCCATATGCAGCTCCTACTCCTTATTTGGTACTAACACGTACTAATATAGTGTCAAATCGCTCATCATCCTATCTAAATTACCTAACGCGATCAAGGCAGTACCGCATTAACTTATTGAAGAAGACTCTACTTAGGATTTGCCTTCATCTATATGAAAGAGTATATAACTCCATGTATCCTACACTTGGATATGTCCCACATCAGTATAATGCATACACAACTGTTGGTAGCCCCTTGTGGTGGGCAGACTTCAATTGTGTAACACTACCGACATTGCATTCCAACCCATACTAATGGCATGTTATTCTTATTTACTAAGTTATTTACCAACTTTTATAACTTATGCCCATTATAAATGCATATTTTGGGATATATATCTATGTGTGTGTGTGTGTTTATATATATATATATATGTGTGTGTGTGTGTGTGTGTGTGTGTGTCTTCATTCTTGTTTAATTGTTGTGCCTCTACCATTTCCTGCTAACAATATTTCTCTACTTCTTTATATTTTTACATTTTATTTAGTTTAAGGTCATTTACCGCTTTCTTTAAAAAAAAATACATTTCTCATTTACTCCATTTCTCCTACTATTTTAATTTCGCTTTTTATTCCTTTTTAACCTTTAATTCTTTACCTTGTTTTAAAGGACTGTCTATAACTTTTCTATTTTAAATTATGACTTTTCTTTCTTTTAATTACTTTTATTTCACTTCCGTTTTTACATATATTATTCATATTCTTTTCTTAGACCGTTTTTTCATATTATAATTCTTTAATTTATCCTTGGGGATTTATTTATTTTAATGCATTGGGATTACCTTTCTCCCAAGTGGAATGGTTAACACTGTAAATTTCTATATCTTACCCAAAAGAGGATTTTATATTACATTTGGAATTATATGGAATTATCTTTTCATAGTTATTGAAATAGGCAATACAAAATATAGCAAATATCCCGATTTTATACATCTCCTTTTTTAGGTTTATTCCTTATTATTTCAACCACTACACCTTTGTTTATAAATCTAAAACTTTGATAATCTGTAGAAGCCACATTGCAACATGTTATATAATCTAATAAATTAAAATACCACTCAAATCCCAACAATGTACTGTAATAACTCAATTTACTTTTTTATTTACACAAGTCATATTAAATTAAAAATCTGGTACTATTACATATTCTATAAACTTCAAAGACTAAATTCAAAGACTACTAATATCCAATACTTTCTTCATATACATACATGTAGTATAAAATTCAAGTTATCTATAACAGAATATGTAGACAAAGGTTATAATTTTATTACACGTATACAAAGTTAGCCTACAACCCCAATTTACATTTAAGGCATAAATGAATAGATTTACAATGATATCAATCTTGTAACACCCCACACCCCTTAGCATAACCAAAAGGACACACTAAAAGATGTGGTGCGTTATAGTTATAACAAAGACTAGCAGACTAAGATTAACAAGACAAAAATTAAATAATAATAACACTACAGAAACAACTATAACATTTTATTCAAAACCAAACTTCATAAAAACTCATCACATAGCAAATACTTCAAATGTCAAGCTACCTATATATGTCTTTAACCAAAAACCATGTTCTCCATAAAATCAGAGTACAATTATCCCTCATTATAGTGCCAGTACAACATAAGAACTAAAACTGGAATAAAAGAAGTACATATAGGAAATCTTCTCCAGGAGAACTCCAAGTTGCAGCAACCTACTGACTTCCTCCTTGATTGCCTAACCCGAGGGGGCAGAGGAAAGTAGAGGGGTGTGGCAGACTAAAAGTTTGGTGAATGTTAGTAATTACTAGAGTCTTTAAGCAAGATAAAGTAATAAACTCTACAACATTTCAGCGTGAATAAGGATAATAAAGGAAATAGGAAAGAGATAAATTGGAAATAAGTACGATTAAATATTGCTCAATTTATAAGATAGGATAACTTTTGATTGCTTGCACTTGCCTTTAATACCGGCTTTGATTAGGCTGAATTCCAAATCCTGTAATTAGGATGCAATCCTAATTCTACTCTTTTGATTGGCCTGCTACTCTACAATACTTTTTGGTGGACCGGCCACTATATAACTCTCTATACAAAAATGTTACTATGGCCAAGATGACATATATATCCCCCTATGAAGATGGTAATGATGTCTATAAAAGACACTCATACTAAGTGCTTTGAACTCACAACTATTACTGAGCACCCGCAATGGAAGTTGCACGCGTAACTTCCACCATGCCTATGCTACCATTAGCACCACCTACTGGGTCCTCTTATTACTCACAACGTCCAACGTAGTGTGCCCCTCATCTCACAAGAGGCAAATGTAAGATCATTGTGAGTCCATAGAAATTATAGTGGAATGCTGTTGGTACTGGCCCTTCATCCAAACAATATCTATTTGCGCCCCTTATCCAAATCTCCCGTGATTTGGACTTCTATTTGACCAATTACTACCATTCTTAGCATAAGCATGCCCTTATCTTACTTCACACTAATGTGAGACACTGTTTTGTTAACAGAGAATGCCATTTATATAAGTCCTACTTTCATCTTTGCTTGTTAACTTAGATAAATTATTTAAATAAGCCTTTATTATCGTATTTACTTACTGCGCTTATTAATTTATTCCAAGTCTTAAAATAAGCCTTATTCTACTCTTTTTATTATAACCTACTTTATAATCATGCTTATTATTTAACCGAAGATCTAAGTGTGAAAATAAGCTCTTTCATCTTTTACTCTTCTTAGTTATAATTCTACGTTATAACAAAGCCAATTAATTAATCCAATTCTAATAATAATTAGGCATAATTTTAGTCTTAATTCCGTTCTATTACAGCCATTATAATTCACATCTTATATTCCATTATTTCAGTTTTCTTATAATTTAATCTGTATTCACGTTAATCTTATTCTGATCCATATGTGAAGGAGAAGGAGATATAAAAGAAAACTGAAAATAGAATAAAATCCAAAACAAATAAATAAGATGTAAATAACTTATAAATAACAGTAAATAACTAAAATACCGTAAATAAATTGTAAATAATCGAAAAAGCTATAATTAATAGAAATAAATTAGAATTAGTGAAAGAATAGCTGAAAGGAAATTGGCTGGAAATATTTCTAAAAAAATTGCAAGTAAACTACTGAAAAGGCTATTCCAAAAATCATAGTAAAACTACAACTATTGGAAACCTTATTATTTTAAACTACTTAAAGAAATCTTAAAATAATTATAATCACTCACATCTGGTCCTTAGCTCTTCCCTTTAGGCCTTCATGGATCCACTTGGGGTTGTTAAAATATTTTTATTAAAAAGATTCTCTCCTTGGAAAATTATTTCTTTTACGGTCCTTCCTTAAAAGGGGAACCCAATTAGAGAAAATCTTAGAATGAGAAAAAGTTTTAGGCCTAGGGTTATATTTATAAGGGTAGAAGTGGATCTCAACTGCAGGATTTAGGGATTGAGTAGGATGCAACCACGTCATAGGCTGAATTGGAGCCATCGGATACAGAAAAGGTAGGACCAGATTGAATAAAAGAGTGCAAATGACGCATTAAAATCATACAGCACGAAGAAGAAATCTCCTTCGCTTCATACATTGGGCCGGTCGACCGCCAGGTTGACCTTCACCCCTCTAGGTCGACTAGGTGATGGTTAGGTGGACCTCCTATCCTACCTAGCCTATATAAAGTTTTTGTTTCGTGCGCAATTTTTTCATATTAACTCGGATTATAACATTCTATATATGGAAATTAATCAGAGAATTACCAAGGCAGAGCAAAAAATGGAGTGTTGGTCAGAGCAAGCCGCCCCCCGGACACAATGGTGCAACTCTAGTGGCTTAATTTTGATAATTTCACAAAGTATTCTATTATTTAGTTAACCAATGAATTAATTATTATGGGTTGTTACATTCTCCCCTCCTTAATGGATTTCGTCCCCGAAATCTCTAAGGATAAAAGAGTGTACTAAATGTTTTCATCCAATTCTACAACCAGCTACTCAATCATCAACCATTCATCATTGTCCTTATATGATACTTATGCAATCAGTGTAGGGTAAATGTCCTAACAAATGTAAAAGATTTGGTGATCCACTGATTTAGTTGACCTCCTTTATGTAATCATGTCCGTGCTATGTATCATAATAAATGAAATTTTTTCCAAATGATAACTGATAATTCTGTATGCGTGCTACAGACATCACCCAAATGAAACAATTATGTGATAAATATCCATTTACAGCAACCATGGAAATATAATTAAAATGTGCATACATCCATATGCAGATGCTCTAGTATCGTAGTTAAGCCGATCCCTAAGGATTAATAGTGCCTAGTGTACCTATATGCATCCATTAGCATCCACTAGAAAACACTTGCAACCACTACCATACACATCCATACATGTTCTGTTAACATGTTTACATTAAATCCTATCATCGATAGGTTAAATCCTAAGTTCCACCCTCCAAAAGGATAATAAAGGAAAGAACCTATTCAAATCTAAAGATGAAGAAAAGGAAATTCTAAAACCCATTATCAAAGAGACATGGATATGAGATACGAATTTTCTCCTAATTAAATTAGACTTCACTAAAATCCCTCTAACCATGTCGGAACCAAGATGCAACCTTTCCGTAGACTCCAACCAACATGAAGACATCTAACACAGCCTTCCCAAAAAGTGCTTCAAAAGGTGCCATTCCAATGCTAGCTTGAAAACTATTACCATATGAATTCCATTAAAGAAAGATGCTTTTCCTAAGTTCTTCCAAAATCAAGAATACTCATTCTCCACCGTGCTTTTCTACTGTCCTACTAATTTCATTTTACGTTTCTTTATGAATCAACATTCCAAGGTTTTTACTAATGTCCTATACACTTGGCAGAAGCTTCCATTATTACTCCTAAAAGTAAATACTACTATCTCCTTACACCTTTTTCTGTTACTCCTAGGAATTTTTTTTAGATGAAGGTTTCTAAAAATTTGAATACATCAAACCCTAAAATCTTTGTCTTTAAAAGTGTTATCTTTTCAGTTTCTATTAATTTCAAAAATACTTGGTCACTTCATATTATTTCCCAAACCTGGAGGGAAAAACTTCCAATTTTTTTAAAGTCTAAAACTTATATCTCTTTCTTTTAAAGACTTTTACAGTTTTGTATAAAAATTTGAATATTAAAATTTTATTTCTATTAAGTTTTTCATTTCAAAACTTATTCACTTTTTCACCAAACCATTTTCTTTTAAAATTTCTTTAAAATATTCTTTGTGTGTTTTCAAACAGCTTCATATTATACCTAGTAGTCTCATATCTTAATGAATTGGAACTACTTTCTCTTATGAGAAATTAATAATGCTAAAATCTTCTATGAACCTTTTAAAAAAGAATTTAATGTTTATGTGAAATTACAAGGAACTTATTTTATATTTGTCAAAATAGGCTATAAAAAATATGGTGCTTTTTATACCTTGTATATCTCTTTCATGCATTCCTTGTAACTTGTACAGATTTTTGTTGTTGGTTTCATAGAAAGTCATACCATTATTCTTTTCATTCCAATAGCTTAAAATATGTTTAAATTATGTTCTTCCATGATAAATATTTTCCAATATCTAACTTACACATTTTCCTTTCAGAAAAACTCATTTTCAAAACTGTTTTAATATTTCCATAATTGCAAAAACACTTCTTATACTTATTAACAATAATTGTACTTTACAAACCATTTTGTTTCTATACTTAGAAATTACCTTTTAAAATACATTTTTATATGGGTTAAAATGGATGTTGCGTAAAACACCGTTACCACAACCCAAAAATACTAGTCTATGGATTCAATTAGATAGATATCCATGAATCTCTTATACCTATGTAAAAATATTTCTCTTGGGAGTCACTTACTAGAACAATAGGGTTATAGCCTATGCTCCTCTTATTTTTCATGAAAACATTTATTACAATAATAAAAATTATAATCTACGTTACCGATACTTAATACACTCTAGGTTTTTATGTTTATAATCTTTGTTTACTTATAATGAAACTAGTGAGTTATTTATATATGCTATATAATTCTTCAAAAGGAACTCCAAATTTTCATTATATAAAAACCAACCTAAATTTCATACCATTCTTCAAAAAACCCCATATTTATTTTTAAAAGAAAATATCGACAATGAAAATTTTCACTTCCAACAATTATAAAAAATGTCACCTTTTAAATTTGAAAATTTTCATTTTATTGCGCTTGACATAAAGTGGGTCTTCCTACTTACTAAGCTTGGAGTACTATTCCTAAACTAAAGGCTTTTACTCCTATTCCTCTTATATACTCATATTTATTCTAAGGCATCACTGTCAAATCCACTTGTTTGCGACAATTATAATTTCTGTAATTACCCACATATGGACTTTCTTCTCTGCTTATCTATTGAATTGTATTGTACATCTCTAACCTATGCCTACCTCTTTTTGGATTTCCATAATCCTAATCCTATATGTATAAAATCATTTCTTAAAACCCTACCATGTTTAGACATTCTTTATGCCCCAATAAATGCACTTCAAAAGTGATACTTCAAGAACTCTACTCTCAACTAACGAACACGAAACATACAAAGAACCTTCTTTAGATGAATAACATGCTCTTCCATACTTTTTGAAAAACATCGAAATATTGACCATGAATACCCCTACGAACTCTAAAAACATGGTTCGTTAAATCTACAGAATAGGTCAGGACATTGGTTATCATAAAAGTCATGACTAACCACTCAAAGAATCCGTCTCGTGTCCTAGATGTGGTCTTATGAATGTTGTCATCAGGTACCTTAAGCTGATGAAATCCGGTGGCTAAATCAAACTGGGAGAATGCTGAAGAGCCAACTAACTCGTCAAAAATATCACCTATCCTAGAGAGTTCTTCTATGTGAGCTTATTTAATTTTCTATAGTCAATGCAAAGTCGAAGAGACCACTTGCTTCGGTAGCAAAGACTACTAGCGGTCTCTATTCCCATATGTTTCTATCTTTTGAAACCTTTCTTTAAAGCTTATGGATCTGCTTGCTCAATCCCTTCCTTTCCCTAAGCACCATATGCCCTACAGGTAATGCTACTGGCTAGCAAAATAAATCTTGAATTCAATCTCTCTCTTAGGAGGTAGTCCTCTAACCTCCTCAAAGATGTCTGGAAAAATCTGTGACGACATGAACCGAATCTAAATCTGATGATGATGAATCAATGGAATAAAGGAATCTCAACATAACTAACCCTTGCGGGTCCAAAGAAATCTCAAGAGTCCTACCGAGGCACGTCTCTAGTCTAACGACTCTCCTCTCGCAATCGAATATAGCTCCATATGTGGATTGCCAATATATTTCCAAAATCATTCCATACCCCTAAAATCCCAGAATATAGGCGTCCTAGTCAAATTCTATGTCTTGGATATAAACTTTCAAATCCCTACAAACCATAAACAAGAGTGCCGATCCTACCATGGGGTTTGAAAGAACAGTGGGATCTACTACTAAAGAGATGTCTAAGTGCAAATAATGTACCAAAGGACTAGAGATGAAAGAGTGTGAGGCTCTAGGGTCAAAAAAAGTCTGAATGGGAAAATTAGAAATAGAAACCAAATTTTCCTACCTCGATCCAGTCCGTTGCTGAAAGGTGTTGCATCCAAAGCTTGAATCTACATTGTAGGTGCATTCTCGCTCTCTCTCTGCCCCAATCTCTGACGACAAATCTTACTAAAGTGGCGAAGCGAAACACCGTCCCTTCATTCCTGCCTTCTTACAGTCTTTTGCAAAATGATCAGTCAATCTGCTGCACTTACATTTTCCACTTTTATTGATTCGCTTCTGAGGTCCTCCAAATCTTACATCCTAAACCTTTGCTTCATAACCTCTAGGTAGCTCATGCCTCCTCAAAATACTCTGTGTCAAAAATCGTTCCGCCTCTTAGACTAGCGAAGTTCTTGCATAACTTAGAAAAATCGACTGGTATATGTGGATTAAAGAGATTTTCATCTACTGGTGTTGTATTGGGCGCTTGCACTTGCACCTCTGGTACCGTAGCTCTACGGAACAAGTCAGCCATACTATGTTAAAAAAGGAAACTTAGCTCGAAAGAATCGAAAGAAGGTTGAACTAGACTTTGAGGGGATTTTTATAAAATCTCTTTTAACTTAAAAACTATTTCTAAGAGTTCTTTTCTGAAAAAATACTTTTAAAACAAGTTATTTTGGAAAATATTTACTTTTAAAATGATTTTTTAGGAATCCTGTAACCTTTGGCACTGATACCATGTGTAACACCCCACACCCCTTAGCATAACCGAAAGGACACACTAAAAGATGTGGTGTGTTGCAGGTATAAGTAAGACTAACATAGACTAAGATTCATAAGGAAAAAATTAAATAATAATAACACAACAAAAACATTTATAACATTTTGTTCAAAACTAAACTTCATAAAAAGTCATCAGATACCAAATACTTCAAAAGTCAAGCTACCCATATATATCTTTAATCAAAAACCATAGTCACTATGAAATCAAAGTACAATTATCCCCTATTATAGTGCCAGTACAACATAAGAACTAAAAATGGAATAAATAAAATACACATAAGAAATCAACTCCAAGAGAACTCCAAGCTGTAGCAACGTACTGACTTCCTCCTTGATTGCCTGGGGGGAGAGGAAAATAGAGGAGTGGGTCAAACTAAAAGTTTGGTGAGTGATAGTAATTACTAGAGTCTTTAAGCAAGCTACGATAATAGACACTATAATAGTTCTAGCATGAATAAGGATAATAAAGGAAAAAGGAAAGAGATAAATTAGAAAGAAGTACGATTAAATATTGCTTAATCTACGAGATAGGTTAACTTTTGATTGCTTGCACTTGCCTTCGATTTTGGCTTTGATTAGGTTGAATTCCTAATCTTGTAATTAGGATGTAACCCTAGTTCTATCCTTTTTAGTCATCCTGCTACTCTATAATACCTTTTTGTGGACCAACCGCTATGTAAGTCCCTACACAAAATGTTACTATGGCCAAGAAGACATATATAGCTCCCTACACATAAGGCAATGATGTCTACGAAAGACACTTATACTAAGTGCTTGGAACTCATAGCTATTACCGAGCATCCGCAATGGAAGTCGCATGCATAACTGTCGCCATGACCATGCTACCTTTTGCTCCACCTATTGGGTCTTTTTGTTACCTCCAATGTCCAGCATAGCATGCCTCTCGTCTCACTTCAATTTAATGTTAGATCGCCGTGTGCCCATAGAAACTATAGGGAAAATGCTGTTGGTACCGACCCTTCATCTAAACAATATCTAGTTGCACCCCTTGTCCATATCCCCCGTGATTTGGACTACTATTTGACAAGTTGCTACCATTCTTAGCATAAGTGTGCCGTCATCTCTCTTCAGACTAATGTAAGACATTGTTTTGTCTAATAGGGAATGCTATTTGGTACAGGTCCTACTTTCATCTTTGCTTATTAACTTAGGTAAATTATTTTAATAAGCATTTAATATCATTTTTACATTCTACGCTTATTAATTTATTCCAAATCTAAACATAAGCCTCATTCTATTCCTTTTATTATAACCTGTATTATAATCATGTTTATTACTTAACCCAAGGTCTAAATGTGAAAATAAGCCCTTTCATCTTTTATCATTTTAGTTATAATTCTACGTTATAGCTAAGCCAATTAATTAATCTAATTCTAACCGTGATTAGGCATAATTTCAGTCTTTATTCCATTTTATTACGGTCTTTATAATTTACATCTTATATTCCATTATTTCATTTTTCTTATAATTTAAGCCGTATTGGCGTTAATCTTATTCTAATCCATATGCGAAGAAGAAGAAGCTATAAAAGAAAATGGAAAATAGAAGGAAATCCAAAACATATAAAGAAGATGTACATAACTTATGAATAACAGTAAATAACTAAAATACCGTAAATAAAATGTAAATAAACGAAAAACTATAATTAATGGATATAAATTAAAATTACTGAAAAGAATAGCTGAAAGAAAATAGATTGAAAATAATTCTTAAAAAAAGTGTAAATAAACTAATAAAAATGCAATTCAAAAATTCGTAGTAGAACTACAACTATTGAAAACCTTATTATTTAAATTACTTAAAGAAATCTTAAAATAATTAAAATCACTTACCTCTGGTCCTTAGCTCTTTCCATTGGCCTTCACGGATCCACTTGAGGTTGTTAAAATATTTTTATTAAAAAGATTCTCTTTTGGAAAATTATTCTTTTTAGGGACCTTCCTGAAAAGGTGAACCCAAGCGGAGAAAATCTAGAATGAGAAAACATGTTAGGTCTAGGGGCTTATTTATTGGTGTAGAAGTGTATCTCAGACCGTTGGATTTGGTGATTGAATAGGATGCAACCACGTCATAGGCTGAATAGAAGCCATCGGATGTAGAAAGGGAAGGACCAGAATGAATAAATGAGTGCAAATGACGCATTAAAATCGTATAGCATGAAGAAGAAATCTCCTTCACTTCATACATTGGGGGGTCAATTGCCAAATTGACCTTCACCCCCAAGGTCGATGGTTAGGTCGACCTCTTGGTCGACCTAGCCCATATAATTTTTTTGTTCCGTGCATAACTTCTTTATATTGACTCGGATTCTGACGTTCTATATACGGAAATTGACCGGAAAATTACCACGGACATAATAGTGTGACTCCCGTGGCTCAATGCTAATAATTTCAAAAATTCATTTTATTATTTAGTTAATCAATGAATTAATTATTATGGGTTAAAATTCGAGTTGTTACAAATCTAGTATTACATAAAAAATAATTTTCCACTCACCTTTTAACTTTCCAAATCTCGAGATCTAATCCCCATTGTTCAAGTTTGACTCCCTTTTTTCCTATTTATATTTATGTACCGCAAGCGTACGCAAATTTTCAGAGGCTTAGATTAGAAAAAATATTTGGGATTTGATTTATATTTGAAATCCTGATTAAAAAAATTACCTTGGCTTTTAGGATTTGATTTGACCCTATACTCTTCCTTAATCATCTTTAACAATTCTCCAATCATATATGTATACAAAATATAACTATTACCAAGAAGTTATGATTTGGAGGTGGACAGAAATTGGTAGATCTTTGGCATTACTTCAAAAATATGAGTTTACAAGTGAGGGTTAAGTTCTCATTTAAAGGCGTTCAAATCAATGCCAGCTGTTCGACAAACTGCATTGAATCTAGGCTGTTTGGCCACGTGTTAATGTCGAAATTAAAGAAGCAACGACCAACCGATTGTTGCCTTTGGTTGACCACCGATTGACCTAAATGTATCTTGGGTCGGCATTAGCTTTGTTTTAGCGGTGATTAAGAGCGTTGTTTGATTTGATTGACTTATTTCCTTTTTAAAACATATATGCCATTTGTTTACCACTATATATATTTACTTTGGTATTACTTAACGTTAACAATTCTTAAACGTTTTAGTTTCCATAAACATTAGTATTTTTAATACCTTGTTATTGATTTTGATAACAACAACCAAAAATAACTTCATATAATCATATAAAATATAGATACTAATTTTTTGTCGAGTTATATAGTATATAGTTCAGAATGTTATATAGGTGTTGAATCGAAGACTATATAATACAAAGACTCAAGAAGATAGACATGAAGACTCATGAGTACAAAGACTAAGATATAAAGATCACAAGTGTAACATCCTCCACTTGGAGGTCAAAAACTAATGTCTACGAATGCGGTAGTCATCCATATTTATTAATTCTTGGTGATCAAATGCGGTAATTTAGATACATTGATATAACAGAAACACATGGATACACAATTTTTTAAAACACTTAAACAAATCCCTCATTCCATTTACAATCATATTTCAAATTCATTACATAATCCTAGATTTGAGAACCACATTCAGAGAAAATATAATTATTACAAACTATGCCAAGAACGACATGTAAAGATGTTCCCTTAGATAATCAGATTCTAAATGTATGCAACTAAACTACTTTGCCTTTACATCAAAACACAGCAATAGAAAAGAACTCATATTATCTAGCATGCCTCTTGAACGTCTCCGGAAGCTTATTCATCTAAAGAAGAACCAGAAAACCTCAACTCTCAATCTACTCAAAATCAATTTAACACCCAAGAGTTTAAGGCGAAAACATAAACTTTGAGTCAGGCATAAAGCCTAGTATGAATAATAACTTATCATCTCGAACCATTTAGATACCTTGTGAGACCACACTGCTTAGCGGAACGGGTTTTTCCCTCACTAGTATCGTGCCTACAAATTTATAATAACCATATACGATGCTCCTGCATTTTCATGAAACAAGGTTAATGACGTTAACCCATAATTTTTATCAATGAAAGCTTCTTCAAAAATTCCAAAATTAAAACCATTTCAAATCTCTTTTATATAGCCATAAGTTTTCCTTTAAAAGTGAGATTCGGTTATTTGTTTTGAAAACTAAGGCTTTCGAGACCTTAGACCATTACTTTTGAAACCATTAGAATATATCTGTCGAAAGCATTCAAAACTTCTTTTCAAAACAGTTAAACATATGCCTTTCGAAACACCTGAAATACCTCTTTCAAAAGCACCAAAACCTTCCTTCCGAAAGTATTAAAGCATGTTTTCCAACTTATAGAGGCATAGCATAAAACCATTTGAAAGTACCTCTTTCGAAACCATTAGGTTTAATCTTAAATATAACTTTTGGGTCAAAGTTAGTATAAGTGAAAGTGCCCCTTTCAAAACTATTAACCTACAAGTAAAAGAGTTAGGGGAAAACAGATGGCTTCAGAACCATCTTTTCAGAAGTTTCAACCTTGTAGGTAAAACAATTGGAAGGATAGCTTCGAAACACCTTTTGAAGCAATTGCCTTCGAAACCTTTAGCATAAGTGGCTACTGGAGCCCTTTCGAAAGCATTGGGAAACAGCTTTATATTTATAAAAAGAAACGCTTACCTTTCGATCTCATTGAAAACTTCAACCTATTCGAAACGTATAAAGATGGCAATAAGGTTTCGACTAGGTTCAAAATTTCCCTTTCGAAATCTTATCTTTAAAACATAATATAAAACTCATTTGAAAGCTACCCTTTAAACAAAGAGGCGGCAATCCCTTCGAAAGCTATATAAAAGTAATTCAACCCCTTTCGAAAGCATCCATTAAAAGCTAGGCAACGACATCTCTTTTGAAAGAAAAATAAAGACCATTCAAAGCTATTTAAAATGGCCTCGACCCCTTCGAAAGCATGGTTTCGAATCTATACGTTCCGCCTTTCTTCAATCGACTACGTACCAAAGCATTGATACTATGTGCATTGGTTTCGACTTCGCTAAAGGCGGAAGTAGGGGGTCGAAATGTGGCAAACGAAGGTGGCAAAGTAGTAAATCTATACAAAACTGTTTTGTTGCCATTTTAAGTAAATACTTTTAAACTAACTTGCCCATTTGTAAAAATATAATAGGTTGCCATAAACTTTACCAAAATATTTTCTAGTAGACTGCTGAATTCATCCAGAGTTAAAAATAATTAATAAAGAAGCCCTTCCCTTTAGTTAAACAATTAGGACATTTAAGTCCTCCAACTTAATTAATTTAATTTCCATAGCAAATCACTTTTGAAAAATCTCCAAAAATCATCATAATTTATTTTTAATATATTATCTAACATATAAAAATTTTGGACCTAAAATCCTTTATATAATTGCCAAATTAAAATTTTAAACCGAATTATTTATTTCTTCCGTAAAAAATTCATAATAAATTATCCATAGCTTGGATAATTATGAAAATTTACACCCATCTCTAAAATAATATTTTACATAACATAATAAGGCCTCATGGCATTTGAAACGCAATATATATACGATTTTAACCTTAAAATAGAATCAACAAATTATCAAATATTCTTGTTTAAATCAAACATGACATATAACCCAAGCATATCATCATTAAAATCAACAAAATGGATTCAAATATAAAACTCGAAATCAAATGTTCATGAAAACAAAAATGAGATGGTTTTGATTATTATTCACCTTTCTTTGGATAAGGAACATGAGATTTGATCTCTCTTAATCCCCCTTTGCTTGATTCCTAAGCTTTTAATTGATTTTTCTACTTTATTCCCTAGGTTATAGGCGGGCTTAAGCTCTTTGGTTTACGTTTTAGAATTTTGAACTTATGAAATGAAAATGGGAATAAGGGTTTAGGGTTTAAGGGTTATGGTGGACGGTTATTCCCCATAATGCCCTTCCTTTTTCTCTTATTAGTTAACTTATAAAACCATTTTTATAAACTCATCCTTTAATTTATTTAATTAAGCACGACCTCTATTTAGTTTTCAAATCTTATCCTCCTTATCACTCTAATATTTACATTATTCTATTTAATTTATCTAAATAAATCTCCTAAATAATGTTATTTTAAATTAATCGTGTTATAGGCTCCCCTTCTTGAAGAATTTCATCCTTGATATTTAGTAAGGACTAAATACTAAGCATAGCAATCATTTGTAACAAATCCTAACTACTATACTAACCTACTTGACTAGCAACAGTCTATATAAGGCAAATATAGAACATGCCCTCACAGCAGATTCAGATAACTAACTCTAATCTTGTCTTCCGTCTCTGTCTTTCTCATTGTTGCCCCACTGAACTTTCACTAACTTAACTGTCTTGTTTCTTAACCTCTTCTCATCTCTTGCTACAACCTGAACTAGCTGTCTAACAAAAGTCAAATTCGGTTCTACAATCAAATCTTCTAACTCGGTCGGAGGAATAATAGTCTCTAGATCATGCACATACTTGCGAAGATGAGACACAAGAAACATATTATGGACATCTGCCATACGGCTCGGCAATTCGACTCTGTATGCGAGCTTCCCGATCCTCTCTATAATTGGGAACGGACCAACATATCTCGGTGCCAGCTTCCTCGACTTTACAAATCGTACCACTCCCTTCATTGGTGATACTTTAAGAAAAACTCTATTTCAACTGAGAATTCTAGAACTTTACGCCTTTTATTTACTTAAATCTTCTATCTAGACTCAGTTTCCTTCATCCTTTCAACTCAATCTTCTCTGTCGCCTCTCTGACTAGATCTAGACCCAAGACTATTCTATCTCTAGTTTCTAACCAACATGCTAGTGATTTTCATCGCCTTCCATACAAAGCTTCAAAAGGCGCCATTCCTATACTAGTTCGATAACTGTTATTATAGGAAAACTCAACCAAGTATAAGTGATCCTCTCAAGATCCACCAAAAGTACAATACACAAGCTCTTAACAAATTCTCGAGTACCTTATTGACTCTCTTTGTCTTCCCAGCTGTCTAAGGGTGATATGCAGTACTCATCTTGAGCTTGGTACCTAAAACCTCCTGTAGACACTTCAAGATTTCACTAGTAAACAAAGCATCTCTATCACTGACTATACGACAAAGAGTTCCATGCAGCATAACTATGTTCTTCATGAACAACATAGCTAAAAGCGGTGTTGTCCTGGTTGACTTAACTGAAATGAAATAGGCACTCTTAATCAACCTGTCCAATATGATATGTATAATTTCATTTCCTATATTCGATCTTGGCAACCCATCTATAAAATTCATAGGTATCAAATCCCATTTCCAAACTGGAATCTCCAAAGGTTAAAGCAATCCACTCGGCTTCTATTGTTCAGCCTTCACTTGTTGACAGTTCGCACACTGCTTACCCCCAAGCCAATATCCTTCTCATACCTTCCCAGTAGAAGCTCCTCTTTATATCTTGATACATCTTGGTTCCTCCAGGATGAATCATGAATTTAGATTGATGGCATTCCCTAAGAACTTCTTTTCTTAAGTCCTCGGTATTCAGATAACACAACCATCCCTTCTTTCTCATTCATGCCCTCTGGTCAAGATTAAAATCCTATAGATCATCGATCTCTTATCCAACCTCAAGCCTTCTAATTTTCTTGCCCAATAACGGGTCCTCTTTCCGCTTATAAGTGATCCTTTCGATCAATATTGTTTAAACTTCCAAACAGGACAACATGTCCGTGCTCTGACTAGAACTAACAATCGATCTTAATTGCACACTACAAGTAGTCAAAGCTGCTAAACCTTTCCATTCTGCCAACTTAGCTAACACCATATTCTAATGTTTTCTGCTAAGATAATTTGCTATTTTCTATTCTTTCCCAGGTGTATACTCTATACCAAAATCATAAGCTGCTAAAAACTCCAGCCACCGTTGTTGCCTCATATTCCACTCCGTCTAAGAGAATAAATATCTTAAGGACTTATGATCTATGTATAGCTCATATCTCTACCCTAAAAGATAACGTCTCCATATCTTTAATTCGAAGATAACCGCTGCCAACTCCAAATCTTGAGTAAGATATCTCACGTCATGCGGTCTAAGCTGTCGCGAAGCTTAGGCAAAGACTTCACCCTTCTGCATCAAAACAGCTCCTAATTCGGTTTCGCATGCATCTGTGTACACCACCAACCCTTGGTTTTCGTCTGGAATCACTAACACAGGCGCGTTGGTCAATAAATGCTCTAACTTAAGGAATTCCTTCTCACATTTATCAAACCAAGTAAATTTCATGTCTTTCTTGGTTAACTTAGTCAAAGGCACTACTATCCGCGAGAAATCCTTAATGAATCGCCGATAATAGCCAGCAAGTCCAAAAAATTTCTAATTTTCGTCACTATATCTCATATTTTCAGTTATTAACAGCTTCGATCTTTCCTAGATTGAATGATAAACCCTTCTTTGAAACCACGCAACCAAGAAACTTAACCTCTTTCTTCCATAAATGACACTTGAAAAACTTTGCTTTCAGCTGATGCTGCCTTAGCGTCTCAAGCACTAATCTAAGATGATCTTCATGCCCTCTTTCATCTTTAGTGTACACTAAAATGTCGTCTATAAATACCAATATGAACTTATCCAAATACTCTCTGAAAAATTGGTTCATTAAATGTATGAATAAAGCGGCTGCGTTCGTTAGCCCAAATGGCATTTCTAACCACTCATACGAGGCATACCTGTGCGAAATGTTATCAATGGGATAATGTCTTTTTCACTCTTAACAGATGGAAACCTATCATCAAATCCAATTGGAAAAATATTCTAGCCCACGTAACTAATCAAATAGATTATTTATTCTTGGTAGAGGATACTTACTCTTGATCATCTTCTCGTTCAACTTACTATAGTCGATGCATATCCTTAACGAACTACCATGTTCTTCATGAACACCGAGGCCGCACCCCAAGACGAACTGCTTGGTCTGGTAAAATCCTTTCCTTCTAAATCCGCTGGTTGCACCTTCAATTCCTTTGTCTCGGTCGTTGTCATCCTGCTAGGGGGTTTACTTACAGGTTCCGCTCCTGGCACAAGATCTATCTAAAACTCAATGGCTCATTTTGGTGGTTATTCTGTAATCGGCTCAAAAACATATGCAGATTCTCTTGCTACTTGAACTTGACTTAATTCTTCTTCTACTTCCATAGCACTCAATAGAGTACAAGCACTCCGGTCAGAATCCTTCATTGAGAACATAATTCAGTTATGACTATTAGGGTGTCTCAACGATATTTCCTTGTCTTAGTAAAATATCCTAGCCTTATATCTACCCAAAGAATCCATAGCCAGAATGATTTTGATATCTATGAAACCGAAAACATATAAATTACAGGTAAATTTATGACCAAACAAATCAATTTCTACCTAGTCACATGTCGTTCCCAGAGTTGCATGCCCTCCTATCGGATTCGCAACCGTTAACAAGGTATATGGGTTCTAAACATAACCTATCAATCAAACACTGTAACATAACCGAATATGATGCATCGGTATCAAATAGTAACATAACTGACTAGTTCAAATCAAAAACGTACCTTCCATCACAATCTTTCCTTTCTCAGTAGTAGTTGGCCTAACCGACGATGGTCCAATAGCAAAGGCTTTCGCCCTATCTGCCATGACTGGTCCTTGGCATTGATTCTTATAATGCCCAACCTAGTCACAATTAAAGCACTTCACACCATTCTTCTTTGCGGGCTTCTTCCCCTTGCTAGTTCGTCATTCATAAGAATAATAACCCATCTTATCCCACTTCAAACAAACCAGATTAGCCTTTGACATCTTGGCAGCTTCTCCCTTCTGGTTCCCTTCTTCTTGATGGACTTCCTCTTCTCTCCATGAGAACTCTGGGTTTCTACCTATTTCTCCTTTCCATAAGTAGCAAGCATCTCCTCATGTCGGATTGCCATTTCCACAACAACATTACAAGGATCACAAAGATGTGGAAGAGTTGCCCTAACAATCTCAGGTCTCAATCCTATAATAAACTTCTCATTCCTCTTGATGACTGTGTTAATAGTAGCATGTCCATATCTAGATAACTCATCAAACTTCTTGGCATATTAAATCACCAACATCTCGCCTTGCACCAAGTCCATGAACTTCCTCAACAATGCTGACTTGGCAACTTTAGAAAAAAACCTCTCCTCTAATCTCCTCCGAAATTCCACCAAGCTACCTCTTTCTCGGGAACTCCGGTAGTGACACTATTCTACCAATAATGCGCTATTCCCTGCAACTATCTAGAAGCAAGCCTCCTTTTCTGCTCATCGTTTAATCCCAAGTCAACGAAGATCCTTTCACTATGAAAAAGCCAATTCTTGACTTCTATAGCATCCTCCGTTCCCAAAAATGGCTTCTTAACAAGACTAGTATAATTCCTTCTTAGCTTGGCATAGTTATTACTAACTGAGGCCATGGGATTAGCTCCTTCAACATTCCCAGCATTGCCCTTAGATACTCCCACGGTAGCTCCTTCTTGCGCCAGATTGACTAAGAACTGATACGTCATCCTTATATCTACTAGCAAATTTCCAACACCCATGTTGGCATTTGCGTTTTGATTACATTTTTCTATTGACCCTGGTTTCTGCGGTTGGGTCTAGGATTTTGATTTGTTGTGGCGCGTCCTCCACTAAGATTTCCTCTTCCATTTCCTGCCTCCATATCTTCTTTCTTGCAAATCTGCATATGAGCCTTAGTAAGATACAGAAGAACGGTTTGAGAGTGAGGGAAGTATGTACTTATATATATACATACATATATATATAAATATTTATATACATATCAAATACAAGTACATTACTATAGCCTTAACCAAAAACCCGATCTTATTTTCAGTTTCATTGGATTATATTTCAAAAAATCATTTTAAGTTTGAAATTATTTATAAGTTTTCATAAACCTGGCTCTGATACCAACATGTAACATCCCCCACTTGGCGGTGCAAAACTAACAGCTATGAATGCTGCAGTCGTCCATAGTTATTAATTATCGGTGACCAAATGTTGTAATGTCAGATGCACTGATATAACGAAAACACATGGATATGAAAATTTTAAAACCATTGAACAAATTTCTCATTCCATTTCAATCATATTTCAAATTCAATACATAATCCCAAATCCAAGAACCATGTTTAGAGAAAATATGCTCATTATAAACTACTTCAAGAGCGACATGTGAAGATGCCCCCTTGTATTATCAAAGTCTAAACATAGGCAATTAAACCCACTTTTCCTTTATATTAAAACACATCAGAATCAAATAGAAAAGAACTCTTATTAGCTAGCTTGCCTCTTACATGTCTCCGAAAGCTTATTCTTCTAAAAGAGAGCCTGAAAATCTCAACTCTCAATCTACACAAAATCAATTAAGCATTTGAGAGCTTAAGGGGAAAAAATAAACTTCGAGTCAGAATATAAAGCCTCGTATGAATAATAACCTACTATCTCGAACCATCTGGATATCTAACGAGACCATGTCGCTTAGCGGAACGGGTTTTCCCCTTACTAGTATCTTACCCAAAAATTTATAATTACCATGCACAGTGTTTCTGTATCCACAATGGTTAAAAACATAGCAATTCAAAATATCATGACGATATGCAAACAAGCAAAATATCCTTGATTTACTGTCCCCATTCATTTGACTATCTATCTCAATTATAGTTTCTAGGTTCACCATTAACCTATTAGTTTTCACTGAGGTGACTAATTACCTGCTCAAAGCTTATGGACCACCTGTCCAGTTTCACAGTTTTCATGGAATCACAAAGAACCTATTGTTCCCTGCCAATAACTTCATTCAATTATTTCGTGGGTTCTCCCTGAACCTATTGGCCTCCAATAACTTATTTCATATCATTATTTTCATTAATTGACTATTAACCTATTCATCTCTGTCAATAACTTCATTCATATATAGTTTTCATAGGATCACTACGAATTTATTAGCCCCTGCCAATAACTCCCTCCAAACATAGTTTTCATGGGTTTACTATAAACCTGTCTAAACTGACAACTTCTTAACCAGCCTTTGGGCATCTTATGTTCTGGTTTATCAGACCTCCTAGATGCAACTCTACTCATTCAGGAGTTAACTCAATTTATATTCATTACTGGGTCAACCTAGCTGGTTATTCTGCCCTTACTCCCTAAAATATAGTTACGGGTCCATTATAAAGTGAACATGTTTATAGAAGAAGCACATTTATGGCTTCAGATCTTTGAAATCATTTCCACATGAAACATGTTTAATGCTTTTAACCCATTATTTTTATCAAGGAAAGCTTTTACAAAAACTCCAAAACTAAAACCATTTCAAAGCTCTTTTATATTGTCATGGGTTTTCCTTTAAAAATGAGATTGGGTTCTTTTTTTTGAAAACCAAGCTTTTGAAACCTTAGACCTTTACTTTCGAAACCATATATCCTTCGAGAGCATTCAAACCTTCTTTTCAAAACACTTAAACATATGCCTTTCAAAAGAATTGAAATATCTCTTTCAAAAGCATCAAAACCTTCCTTTCGAAAATATTAAAGCATGTTTTTCCTACTTATAGAAGCATGGCTTCAAAACCATTTGAAAGTACCTCTTTCAAACCATTGGATTTAATCTTAAATATAACTTTTGGGTCAAAGCAAGTATGAGCGGAAGTGCTCATTTCGAAACCATTAATCTTCAAGTAAAAGAGTTTAGGGAAAAAATGGCTTTGGAACCATCTTTTCAAAAGCTTTAATTTTTTGGGTAAAGTAATTGGAAGGATAGCTTCGAAACACCTTTCGAAGCCATTGCCTTTGTAACCTTTAGTACAAGTGGCCGCTGGAGCCCTTTCGAAAGCATTGGGATGTAGCTTCATATTTATAAAAACAAAGGCTTACCATTCGAACTCATTGAAAACTTCAACCTATTAGAAAGGTATGAAGACGATAGTAAGGTTTCGACTAGGTTCAAAACTGCCCTTTCAAAAGCTTCTCTTTAAAACAAAATATACGGCAACTCATTCGAAATCTACCCTTTAAAGAGGCAGAAATCTCTTTGAAAGCTATATAAAATTAATTCAACCTCTTTCGAAAGCGTCAGTTAAAAGCTAGGCAAGCGACATCTCTTTTGGAAGCAAAACAAAGACCTTCGAAAGCTATTTAAAATGGCAGCGACCCCTTCAAAAGCATGGTTCCAACTCTATACCTTCTGCCTTCTCCAATCCACTACGTACCAAAGTATTGATACCATGTATATTGGTTTTGCTTGGTTAAGGGTGGAAGGGGGGTCGAAAGGTGGCAAACAAAAGTGGCAAAGCAGTGAATCTATACAAAATTGTTTAACTGCCATACTAAATAAATGCTTTTCAACTAACTTGCCCATTTGAAAAAATATAATTGGTTGCCATAAAATTTACCATAATCTTTTCTAATAGACAGCCGAATTCATCCAGAGTTGAAAATAATTAACACAGAAGCCATTCCCTTTAGCAAAACAATTAAGACATTTAAGTCCTCCAACTTAATTTATTTAATTTCCATAGTAAATCACTTAGGAATATCATAATTAACTTTTTATATGTTTCCTAACATAAAAAAATTTCAAACCCAAAATCCTTTATATAATCGCTGAAACAAATTTTTAAACTCAATTATTTATTTCTTCCTTCAAAAATTCATAATAAATAATCCAAAGCTTGGATAATTATGAAAATTTAAACCCATCTCCAAAATAATGTTTTACATAACTTATTAAATCCTCATAACATTTGAAACTCAATATTTATATATATATGATTTTAACATTAAAATCGAATCAATCATTTATCAAACATTCTTGTTTAAATAGAGCATGGCATATAACCCAAGCATATCATCATTAAAATTAGCGAAACTGATTTAAATATAGAACCAAAAATCAAATGTTCATGGAACAAAAATGAGATGGTTTTGATTATTATTCACCTTGCTTTGGATAAGGAACTTGAGATTTGATCTTGCTTAATCCTGCTTTGCTAGAATCCTAAGCTTTTAATTGATTTTTCTCATCTTTTCCCCTATGTTATGGCTAGATTGAGCTCTTTGGTTTATGTTTTAGAATTTTGAACTTATGAAATAAAAATGGGAATAAGGGTTTAGGTGTTAAAGGTTATGGTGGACGGCTATTTCCCATAATACCCTTGCCTTATACTCTTATCAATTAACTTATAAAATCATTTCCATAATATTATTCTTTTAATTTTATTTAATTAAGCACGACCTCTATTTATTTTTTAAATCTGAACCCTTTCACTCCAATCTTTAAATTATTCTATTTAATTTATCTATTTAAATCTCCTAAATAATATTTTAAAATTAGAGGTGTTACATCAACATTATAATTTAGTGTATAGAGTCATAATTTATAATCTTAAAGTCCTTGGCTGCAATCTTTGATCTGTATCTCTTATATTCTATGTTTTATATTTTTAAATGAAATAAATGTTTAAATATGTTTCAAAATATTTTATAATTTTTTTTCAAAATTAAAAATGTTTATAAACAACGTTTAAACTATTTCACAAAGTATCAAGTTATTACAAAGTACATGACTTTTAAAATAATTTAAAAGAAATAAGTTTTCAAAATATACATGTATATGTTGACATATATGGAGACAATATGTCGATGTACATCCCATAAAGTGGTTTTCTAAATTTTGAGTGGAAGTGTCTATTCATCGTAACTCTTCACGAATGGATACAACTGTTGATTTACTGTATAAAAGCAGTTCAACCGAGTTTTGAAGTTTAAATTTACTCAGTTTTTCCCTTCTGTTACTCTCCTGAAAACTCCTTTGAAAATATATTATATTCTCTTTAAAATCAAATAGAATTAATCCATACTTCTTTATATGGATTCAATACTACTTTCTTAATGTTTTGGAAACATTTCCCAAAGATCAAAGCGCTACCCAAGAGGCTATAGGATCCATTGTATCCAAAGTTCAAGAAATTGTCTTTGAAAAACTATCAAATCTATTTGTATTTTCTATGGTATGCTTATAGCCCTTTCGAATCTAGTAAGCATGCTTAATAGCCTGGAAATCTTGTGGGTGTGCTTGTTGCCCGTTCAAATCAAATGCATATAACGTGAGTTCGAAAATTCAAAAAGGTGTGTCTTGTAGCCTCGGAATCGAGATTGTATTTGGGTTTTTCTTCTTCCCTTTTAAACATTAGAATTTGAAAAGAAATCCGTACAAGAAATTGTACGGGACTGGATGAAGGAGAAATTCGAACCAATATAAGATCTCTATTGTCATCTCTCTAACTCTTTACTTTACTTTACTGCTCTTATTTTTATTTGTGATTGCATCTTTGATTATTTGATAGTATAACTTTATGCTGTTAATCTATAATTTAATATTTAATTTGAAAGAAATTTAAAAAGATTTACATAAGTTAGGAAATGTTATTCAACCCCTTCTATTGTTTAATTAGCCTTAACATCCATAATTCCACAACCCACATTATGTATCGAAGTGCTAGATTTTCAAAAACTCATAATTTGATTTTGAAAAAGTATAAATAGCCAGCAATACCATTGGCATGCTTTTTAACACATTTGTCGAAGGACAATTAATGCTAGATCCCCACCTTTTAATGGTAGTAATTAAACTTATTGATCATGTGGGATAAAGATTTATTTACAGTCTAATTGTTTAGATATTTGGAATGTTACACAAAATGAGTATATTGAACCCAGACTAACTTTGCACAATAGACCGCTGACCAAGAGGCACTTGCGCAGAATAATTCCTAAGCCATGAATATTTTATTTTAGTCATTACATAAAAATGAATTTAGTTGAGCCTCTATTTGCTCTGCATATGAAATTCGGAGAACACCACTGATTACACATGAGGGTAGTAGTCAAGTTAAACATATCAAAATTTCCATGCAAACTACTTAGGTTCAGTTGTTTAAAACGAATCCAAATGAGTCTAGTTCTCACATGTACTGTAGATTTCAAGATATATTACGTTGTTTAGTAGCATTAGGTAAATAATTTTCTAAAGAGGATCAAGTTATAAATATCCTCAATTCACTCTCTTTAGAGTGGGATCAAAAGACATTAGCAATAGGAGAGGCTTTTAACAACCGTGTTTTCTATGTCGTAATTATATGTAAATTTAATTTAATTAAAATAAATGTTTGAATTTGAGTACTAATAATAATTAATTATAAAAAAAAATTAAATTAAATTTATATATAATTATTAAGTAGAAAATAGAGTCATTACGAGGCTAATGATATTAGCACTCTAAAAATTAAAGTGTTAATATGTAACAAATCGAGATTTTCAACCCTCAAAAATCGACACTAATACATCCACTGTATTGCATGCCAAGCAATCGAATGCCTGAAAACCCGACAACTAGAGAAAGAAGGAAGAAAGAAAAAGAGAAGAAGAGAAACGAAACTAAAAACAACATTGAGTCTCTTAATCATAGCGGAATTGAAACACCTCACACCCCTTAATATACGCAATAGGACACATTAAAATGCATGGTGCATTGTAGGTATAATTGAAACTAACAGAGACTAAGTTTTACAAGATAAAAATTGGTAAAAACAACGAAAATTAAAATAATACTTATTTAAATCAAAATCTTCATAATGGCTCATAAACCAAAAGTTAAATACTAAATACAACATACATGTCTCAAAAACCAAAATTACTCATGAAATAAAAACTCATCGTCTCAAAATCAGAGTACATAATATTCCTCATAATAAGCCAGTACACAGAAAGAGTTAAAGCAAGAATGAAGGAAATGCATGGTAGAAATCTTCTTTTAAAATCCTCTAAGCAACCGCAATCTACAGACATCTCCCATTATTGCCTAATCGGGGACTACAAAAAAAATAGAGGAGTAGGTCAGACTAAAGTTTGGTGAGCGATTGTAACTACTACAATCTTTAAGCAAAGTAAAGGAAATAGACTCTTCAATAGTTCTAGTATATACAAAAGGAAACAAAGGAAATAGGAAAGAAATAAACTGGAAAATACGATCAAACCATTACAATTGATAAGATAGGTCAACTTTGGTTGTTTGCACTTGTCTTTGACAGCTGCTAGATTAAGCTTAATTCCTAATCCTATAATTAGGTTGAATTTATAATTCTACCCCTTGATCGACCTGCTACTCCATAGATCTTACTGTAACGCTATCTAACTCCCTACATTGCAGCCAATGGTAACTAGTGGCATAAGTGTGCCCCTCGTCTCACTTCATATTTATATGAAACACGGTGCCCACAGAAAATAATAGAGGAATGTTATTTGGTGCAGGTCCTACTTTAATTCTTTGTTTATTAACTTAGATAGATTATTTAAATAAGCCTTTACTCTTGTTCTTACTATCTGTGCTTATTTATTTATCCTACGTCTTAAAATAAGCCTTATTTTGTTCTATTTCTTATTATAACCTACGTTATAATCAAGCTTCTTATGTAACCCAAGGTCTAAGTGTGAAAATAAGCTTCTTTTCTTTTTATACTCTTTTTAGTTATAGTTCTAAGTTATAACTAGGCCAATCCTTCTAATTCAGTCCAATTAATATCATAATTAGGCATAATTTCAGTCCAATTACATTTATATTCCAGTCTTTATACTTTACATCTTATATTCCATTATTTCTTATTTCTTATAATTTAATCCAATTTCGCGTTAATTCTGTTCTAATCCATACGCGAAGAAGAAGAAGGAGAAATAAAAGAAAGCTGAAATTTGTAGGAATTCTAAGGAGTAAGAAGAAGATGTAAATAACGCATAAATAACAATAAATAAACTAAAATACTATAAATAAACTGTAAATAAATGGAAAAGCTAGAAATAAACTAAAATTAAACGAAAATAATTCTAAAAACTGTAAATAAATTACTAAAAAGGTTACTCCAAAAATTGTAGTAAGACTGGAACTATTGAAAACCTATTATTTCAAATTACTTAAAGAAATGTAAAATAATTACAATCACTCACCTCTAGTCCTTAGCTCTTTCCATTTTTCCTTCACGTTTCCACTTGGGGTTGTTAAATAATTTTTTCTAAAATGATTTCCTCCTTGCAAAATTATTCCGCTTAGGGTCCTTCTTGAATAGGTGAACCCAATTGGAGAAAATCTCAGAGTGAGAAAATGTTTTAGGCCTAGGGTTCTATTTAGGAGAAGAAGTGGATCTCAGACCATCAGATTTGGGGATTAAATGAGATGCAAGCATGTCATAGGCTGAATAGGGGTCGTTGGATGCAAGAATAGAAGCATCAGATTGAAATAAAGAATGCATAACACGTCATAGGAAGCCTATGGAACGAAGAAAATTTTTCTTCGTTCCTGAACACAAATAGGTCGACCAGGCGATCAACAGCACTTGTGCCCAGGTCAACCGGCCAGTCGACCTGGCCTATACATTTTTTTTTCTTTTTTCTGCTTATTTTTTTAATTCATATCTCGTTCATTTTAGCTCAGACTCTGACGTTCTATATATGGAAATTAACAAAAAAATTACCACTGACACAATGGTGCAAATCCTGTGGCTCAATTATGATAATTTCGTAAAGTTATTTTATTATTTAATTAATGAACTAATTAATTATCATGGGTTAAAATTTTGGGTTGTTACGTTCTCCTTCCTTAAACGATTCCACCCCGAAATTTCTAAGGATAGAAGAATGAAATAAAAGTTTTCATCCAAGTTCTACAACCAAATACTCGATCATCTCCCATTACGTCTAGTGTCCTTAAGTTTTTCTAATACGATTTATGATACTTATGCAATTAGTATATTGTCAATGTCCCAATGTAATGCAAAAGATTAGGCGGTCCACAGGTTCAGTTGACTTCCTTTTTTGCAATCATGTCTGTGCCACGTATCCAAATGAATGCAAAAATTCCGTAATGACAATTGATAGTTGTATATGCGTGCTGCATGCATCATCCAAATGCAATAATCATGTGTTAAACATCCATTTGTAGCAACCATGAAAATTAGGATAAACACACGCACACATCCATATACATATGCTCTAGTGTCCTTATTAGGTCGATCCCTAAAGAATAATAGTACCTAGTGTACCTATATGCATCCATTAGCATCCACTAGCAAACACTTGCACCCATTAGCACACCTCACTCATAACATGTTCTAATAACATGTTTACATCCAATCCTACCATCGATAGGTTAAATCCTAAGTTCTACCCTCCCAAAGGATAACAAAGGAAAGAACCTATTCAAAAATAAAGTTGGAAATAGAAAATTCTAGAAAGTTACTAACGAAAGGATGAGGATAGGAAGTATGAATCTTCTCTTCAACTTTCCATGTGGCGTCTGTAACATCATCTCCCCATTACACCTTCGCTAGCAGAACCTTCTTATTCCTTAGTCGCTTGATGTCTCTTCGAACAATCTTTGTGGGAATATGCTGAACAGGTGCTTCCCTTCCTAATTCCACCTCCTGTAATAGACTGGGCTCTACAACCTCCGTTGAGTCATGTAAGCACTTCCGCAAGTGCGAAACGTGAAAAACATCATGCACACCTACGAGCCTCTCTGGGAGCATCACTCAGTAAGCCATCTTCCTAACTTTCTCCATGATAAGGAATGGTCCAACAAATCTAGGGCTAACTTTCCATTCGACCCGAATCTTACCACCTTCCTAACTAGGGATACTTTGATAAAAACTAAGTCCCTCACCTTAAACTCAATGTCTCTCCTCCGTTTATCCACTTAAGACTTCTACCTATATTGGGCTGTCTTCATCCTTCGTCAAATCAAATCCATTCTCCCCAATGCCTCCCTCACTATGTCAGGTCCAAGTAGCAACTTCTCCGTAGCCTCCATCGAACATGAAGAGGACATGCAAGGTCTCCCATATAAAGTCCCAAATGGTGCCATTTTTATGCTCGCTTGATAACTGTTATTATATGCAAAGTCTACAAACGGAAGATGCTCTTCCCAAGTTCCTCCAAAGTCCAAAATGCGCATTCTCAGCAAATCGTCAATCACTCAATTAACCCTTTCCGTTTGGCTGTCTGTATGGGGATGATTGGACATACTCAACCTAAACTGCATCCCTAGCCCCTCTTGTAAGCTTCTCCAAAATTCAGAAGTGAAAATAGGATATCTATCACTCACCATGCTAGAAGGGACTCCGTGAAGTCAGACTATCTCTCAAACACAAAGGGATGCCAAATATGACGATGTATGCTTGCTCTTAACTAGGATGAAGTGGGTACTCTTGGTCAACCGATCAACAATCACCCAAATGCTAGTATTCCCTTTCCTATTGTGGGGTAAACCATCTATAAAATTCAAAGAAATAATGTCCCACTTCCACTCTAGCACATCTAAGGGTTGAAGTAGTCCACCAGGCTTCTGCCGCTCTGCCTTTACCCTTTGGCATATGAGACACTTAGCTACAAACTCTGCCACGTCCTTCTTCATGCCATTCCAATAGAACATCCGCTTCATATCCCGATACATTTTGTCACCATCCGGATGAATAGTCATATGGAAATGGTGTGCTTCTTCGAAAACCGCTCTCAACAAATCTCTAGCACGGGGAACACAAAGCCTCTTATCTCTTCTAAGCTACCCTTTGCTATCAATGGAATAACATTGGAGGTGTCTAGAGACTTATGCAGCTAATGCCCCACTATTACCGTGCTGTAACCATGCTATATCGCATAGTGGATTCCCACCGCTATGAATTTACCAAATAGCCTTAAATATAGCCTTTTGCCTTAAGCCCTGCTATTTCCGTTATATCCCATTATTTCTGCTATTTTTCGCTATTACGCTATATCTTCTTAAATATAAATGAACTGAAAAATGTCATTTATACATTATACAAATTTTGAAATGAATATTTTTAACAAAAAAAATTTAACATATTTTTAGAAACAAAAATACGCTAATATTCTATTAAATTTAAGCATGTTAAATTACAGTATGCGTTTATTTAACATATATTTACATATGTTTTTATTTAAAATTAAATATGTATTAATTTTAGTTAAACTGAAAGTTAAATTTTCATCTAATTACTGCTATATATTTGTAAAATCATTAAGTATGAGCTTTGTATGCTATTTTAGACCCATCCGCTATATCCCGCTAAATCCTCGCTATATCCCCGCCATGACTTTTTGCACAACCGCCACATTGAATCCGCTGAGCTCTTTAACTGCACAGCTAGAGACCTCTCCTCGGCTAATCCTATCCATAATGTCCAAGAGTTTCGAATCTCCTTGCTACCTCTAGCCAATCTGATCCATAAGGGTAGGCCTCACCTCTAATGTCACCAACAATCCGGGAGTAGAGTCCGTAGAGGGCTTAAAATCAAAAGTAGCAATGAACTCTAAGCTCCTCTACTCTACGAACAAAGGACTAAGGGTTGCTTTCTTTCTACTCAATGCATCCGCAACCACATTACCCTTGCCAGTAGTATAAGCAATCTCAAAATCATATGAGGCTCAAAACTCCATCCACCTCTATTGCCTCAAGTTCAAGTCCTTTTACGAGAGTGGGTACTTCAATGACTTGTGGTCGGTGAAAACCTCAAACCTCTCTCCAAGAAAATAGTGCCTTTAAGACTTAAGTGAAAAAACTATGGCGGCTAACTCCAAATCATGGGAAGAGTAGTTCTTCTCATGCATCCTCAACTGCCTACTACCATAACATACCACCCTTCCTTCTTGCATCAACACCACTCCTAGGCCCGTCCCACATGCATCAGTGCATACAGTAAAAGGCTTAGGTCCATCGGGTAGTACTAACACTGGTGCACTAGTAAGGGCTCTCTTAAGCTTTGTGAAGGAATCCTCACAATCTATGTCCCACACTAAGCTTTATTCATCTTAGTAAGGTGCGTGAGTGGTGCCGAAATCTTAGCAAAGTCTCTAATGAACTTCCAATAGTAGCCAACCAATCCTAGGAAGCTCCTAACATCTGTGATGCTCTTGGGGGCATTCCAATCTTAACACCAATCACCTTAGCTGGTCAACAGCCAAACCTTCCTTCAAGACCACATGTCCTAAGAAACGTACCTCCTCTCTCCAAAAGCTCACTGACTTGTTTGCTCAACTCTTTCCTCTCCATAGGTGCCATGTGCTTCACAGGCAATGCCATTGGCTTAACATTCTTGGTTAGATAAATCTTGAAGTCCATCTCTCTCTCTCTTCAAGGGTAGTCTCCTAACCTCCTCAAAGAGGTTTGGAAAGTATATGACGAAAGGAATCCAATCAAACTTTACTAAAGATGAATCGAGGGAATAGAGAAAGCTCAACATGACTGACCCTTGCGGGTCGCAAGATACCTCGAGAGTCCTACCACAGCAAGTCTCCAATCTAACAATTCTCCTCTCATGGTCTAAAATAGCTCCATAAGGGGATAGCCAATCCATGGTCAAGATCATCCCAGACCCCAAGAATCCCAAAACATAGGCGTCGCAGTCAAATTCTACCCCTAGGATACATATTTTCAACCCTCTACATACCATAGACAAGTGAGCCAATCCACCTATAGGGTTTGAAACAATGATGGGGTCCACTACTAAAAAAAGTCAAACTGAAAACAATCCATAAGAGAACTAGAAATAAAAGAGTATAATGCTCCAGAATCGAATAAATTGCGAATGGGAAAATGAGATATAGAATCAAACCTTCAATTGTGACTTTCCTACCTCTATCCGGAATGCTACTGGAAGATGCCGCTTCTAACGTCGAAATCTGTGCTACTAGTGCACTCGCCCCCTGACCAGCTCTCCGAGGACAACTCATACTCATATTATCGGGCTACCCGCAATTGAAGCACTTTCCCTTCATCTTTTTTCGTTTGCAATCCGTGGCGATATGTCCAACAATCCCATGGCTATTGCACTTCGATCCCTTCTTAATCTGCTTATGAGGGCCATCACCTTTCTTCTTCTCCTTGTTACTTTTCCACCACTTCTTTAGACTCCCCTTTTTTGACCGCATCCGACATAAGCGCCATGTCAACCAAAGACTCATACGTAGCTCTCATCGGTACGTGAGTCAACAATAATCCCTGAAGGGGTTGATATAATCCCTTCGCAAACTGTATAGCTTTCTTATGCAGCGTATTCACCAACTCTATCCTAAATCGTGACAATTTATTGAACTGTCTGATGTATTCCTTAATAGACAATCTCTCTTGCTTTAAATTAATAAACCTCTCTAGCTGAACACTCTCTTCCTCTTGAGATAGAAACTTCCTCTCAAACCTCTGCCTAAACCCATTCCTATAGACTTCTCTTCCTTCCAACTCAACAACCTCCTACCAATAAGAAGCCTCCTCTTTCAGCTGCCATGTGGCTAGCTAAATCCGCTACTGGTCCTCCAATCCTAATAAGCCAAATATCCTCTCAGTGGCCCTAAGACAAGCTCTTACCTCCATAAAAGTCACCTTGCCAGAAAAAGTATTTCACCTAAACCTGCAAAATTCTTACAAAGCTCAAAGAAATTGATGGCGACAGGTTGGTTGATGGGGTTCTTACCCACTAGTGTAGGATTGTGTGCTATCCCGTACACCACTAGAGTCATGGCTTGTAAGTTCCTACGAAGCCAGGCTGGTACCGGAATGCCCTCGGGAGGGTTCGGGGCAACAGCCATTCTAAGAAAAAAGAAAGATAGTTTAGGAAAGAGTCAAAGGGAGATTGAACTGGACTTATGAGGGGATTTTATAAAAAATCTTTTATACTAAAAAACATTCCTAAGAGTTCTTTCTGAAAAATACCTTTTTAACAAGTTATTTCAAAAAATACTTTATTTTTAAAAATAAATTTTTACTGGTCCTATAACCTTAGGCTTTGATACCAAGTGAAACGCCTCACACCCCTTAATATACCCAATAGGACACATTAAAAGGCGTGGTGCATTGTAGGTATAATTGAAACTAACAAAGACTAAGATTCACAAGATAAAAACTGGTAAAAACAGCAAAAATTAAAATAATACTTATTTAAATCAAAAGATTCATAATTGCCCATAAATCAAAAGTCAAATACTAAATACAACATACACATCTCAAAAACCAAAATTACTCATGGAATAAAAACTCATGGTCTCAAAATCATAATATTCCTCATAATAAGTCGGTACACAGAAAGAGTCAAAGCAAGAATGAAAGAAATGCATGGTAGAAATCTTCTCCTAAAATCCTCTAAGCAACCGCAATCTACTGTCCTCTCCCATGATTACCTATGGGGGAAAATAAGAAATAGAGGAGTGGGTCGGACTAAATGTTTGGTGAGCGATAGTAACTACAACAATCTTTAAGAAAAGTAAAGGTAATAGACTCTTCAATAGTTCTAGTATATACAAAAGGAAACAAAGGATATAGAAAAGAGATAAACTGAAAAATACGATTAAACTATTACAATTGATAAGATAGGTCAACTTTGATTGTTTGCACTTGTCTTTGTTAGCTGCTAGATTAGGCTGAATTCCTAACCCTATAATTAGGCTGAATTTATAATTCTACCATTTGATCGACCTGCTACTCCATAGACCTTACTGTGGACTAGACGCTATATAACTCCCTACGTTGCAGCAAATGGTAACTAGTGGCATAAGCGTGCCTCTCGTCTCACTTCATGTTTACGTGAAACACCGCACCGATAGAAAATAATAGGGGGATGTTATTTGGTAAAGGTCTTACTTTAATTCCTTGCTTATTAACTTAGATAGATTATTTAAATAAGCCTTTACTCTTGTTTTTACTATCTGTGCTTATTAATTTATCGTACGTCTTAAAATAAGCCTTATTCTGTTCTATTTTTTGTTATAATCTACGTATAATCATGCTTATTATGTAAACCATGGTCTAAGTGTGAAAATAAGCTTCTTTTCTTGTTATACTCTTTTTAGTTATAATTCTAAGTTATAACTAGGCCAATCCTTTTAATTCGGTCCAATTAATATCATAATTAGGCATAATTTCAGTCCAATTACATTTATATTACAGTCTTTATAATTTACATCTTATATTCCATTATTTCTTATTTCTTATAATTTAATCCAATTTCGCGTTAATTCAACTCTAATCCATATGCGAAGAAGAAGAAGAAGGAGAAATAAAAGAAAGTTGAAATTAGAAGTAATTCTAAGGCGTGAAAACAAGATGTAAATTAAACGCATAATTAACAGTAAATAAACTACAGCCCAAAATCCTCCAAGCAACCGCAATCTACAGCCCTCTCCCATGATCGCCTATGGGGGGAAAGAAGAAAAAAAGAGGAGTGGGTCAGACTAAAAGTCTGGTGAGTGATAGTAACTATGTAACGACCCAGAATTTTTATTAATTTAAAATTTGAATATTTAATTAATTTTAAATATTAATAAGTGAATTTATAAGTCGAATAAATTTTTATTTGAATTATTGAATTTAATTGAATAATTAAATCGATAATTTAGTACGTTAAATTATGGAAATAATTTAAAATTGGGTTAAATATGATTGAAAATGATTTGTAAAATTTTATTTTATCATATTGAAGTTAGAATGATATTTTAGAACTTTTAAAATCGAATTTAGAGTTAATTTGTGAAAATTGAATATTTTAATATTTAATCGACTAGTGAAAATAGTCAATTTTTGAACAGTCTCAGAATTGAACGAAACCAGTTCCATTGGATCCATAATGGTTAGTTATTATCGGATTTCAATTTTCGTGTCAATCGGAGTTATCGTTTGATCGTGGCAGCTCGAAACGCATCGATTTATTTTTAATATTAATTTAGCGAGTTAAAATAGCCATTTTTCAAAAAGTCTCGGATTTCGACGAAACCAGTTTCATCGGATCCGTAATGTGATATTATTTTAAGGTTTCAAATTTCAAGTCAATTGGATTTACCGTTTGTCCGGTACAAATTAAAACGCCTAGAAAATCGCTTAAATCGGTTTAATTTAAATTGAACGTTTATAGCCATAACTCGCACAGTTGTCCGAATTAGCTTTCGAAACCTATTCCATTGTGTCTGGAACGCGGGGTAAACCCTAGAAACGCTGGTTACGGCGCGTAAATCGGAGTTCGGAATTTCCGGGATGAATAGTGTCGTTCGAAATTCTATAAATAGGCACCCTCACTCTAAAAAAAATAAAATAAAAATTAGGTTATAAAACCCTAGCCGCCACTTTTAGGTTCAATGGCCAGAATTTAATCTCACTTCTCCCTCAATCTCTCTCAATCCAGCAAGAATTAGCCAAAGTTGTTAACTACAACATTGAAGATCATGAAGAGAGCTTTCAATCCATACGGTTGAGATCTGAAACGACGTCGCGTAGGAGGAGAAAAAGGGGGCCGACGTCCTACAGTTTCGCACGCAAAACGAGGCTAATTTGAGGGCCGAGCTCTATGAGCTTAAGGCCGAGCATAGGGGGGGTCGAGAGCTTCGTGATGGTGGTAGTTTGATGAAGTGTAGTCGTGTGATCGAGGAGTATAATGAAACCCTAGTATCAAGTGTTGGGTTCGGCCTCATTGCCTGTACGCGCGTGAATGAAGTGGGGAAGGAGAAGAAAACGCACGGCTCTGATTTGCTCTGGAGATGATGGACGGCCCATGTTAGTTGCAGGGTATAAAAATAGTTAAATTAATGTTGTAATTAGTTATAAAAATCGTGTACAATCTTGTAAAACCCATAACTTTTTCATACGAGGTCGAAAACGCGCGAAACCAGTTGCGTTGGAATCGTATGGACGAGCACTAAGCGATGGAGTTGGATTGGAGTCGTTTGAAGTTAGTGAGAATTTTGGGTAAAATTAGACGCACGTTTAATTTTATTCGAAATAAATCGCTAAAACGGAATTTAAAATCAAGGTGAGAATTTCTCACTCAATCGAATAGTTTCGATTTTTATTTTAAATAGTTAGATTTAAAATATTTGAATGCATGTTTGAATGTTGAATGATATCTATTGATTGTTAAAATAGACATTATACGCCGTTAGTAAGCGGATGTTATTTATTAAAAACATATACCGCGAATATTTCATAAACAGTGAAATTGGTATTATAAATAATATCAATATATATATATTGGCATATGTATATATTGCAGTTGTTGATTCCCCGCATTTTTTAGCGGATGAGACCCTATTACGCCGTCTATTAAGCGGATAATATTTAATAAGAACATATACCGCGATAATTTCGTACTGGAGCGAAATTGGTATTGTGCTAATGTTTTTGGATGCAGGAAAACAGGTTGGAGGGATCCAACTGGATTCCTCAACAGTATTTATTTGATTATGGATATTTTGATATTCGTTGATTATCATATACGATATATGATATCGTTGTTGTCGTGATTGACTATTTGGTATGTAGCATCATTGGACCAAGTTTTGGAATTTTAAAATGATTTATAAAGTGATTTTTGAAAATATACTATATTTTTGGAATAGATTCATTTTAAATAAATAAACGTTATAATTTTTAAAGTTATAAAATTATGGTTTTTGTGAAATACAGTTAAAAGCTGATTTTTGAGAATATGATGCTAATGATTTTATAAAATAGTTTAATTGGGATTTTAGAATTTATTGTGAAAAGTTTAAATATAGGATTTATAAAATTTGATTATTTTATAAATCAAAATGATGAAATTATAAAGGAGGTTAAAGACGTTTTTAAAAGAATAATATAAATTGATTTATATTAAGAGATTTATAAATGGATATTTATAAATTGAAATATTGACATTATAAAACGAGTTTTTATAAGTGTTTGAATGAAGTGAAAATGAATTTTGTAAATGAATGAAATTTATAAAATTATAAACGGTGAAGTTATAAATGAAATTTATAAATAGTAAGAATTATAAATTTGTGAAGTTATTTGAAGAATAGATTTGGTTAAATAAATGAATCTTATAAGTTATAAAATTTATGGTTTGGAAAGTCTTTAGAGGAACGATTTTGTAAAATAATCGTTTTATAAGTATTTAACTTATAATATGAACTTTTAATTTATAATTGAGTTATAAACTAGAATAGGTTAATAAAAGAATTTATAAAAAGGAAGTTTTTATAAATAAATAGAAATGGAATTTATAAACGTTGTTTTATAAATTCGCAAATGACTTATTTTGACAAGAAAATTTGTTGAAACCTATGAGTGGAGTTATATTCACGTTTTTGAACTATGAATAATCCTTTGAAATAAAATGAATAAAAGGATGAAATTTGTTAACAAAGAATATTCACGTTTTTGAATAGTGAATAACACGTTAAAGAAATTTTTTTGGATTTGGATGTTTTAAATAGAATTAAAACGATCTAACGATGTTTTAAAATGTGTTGAGATTCGAAACCATAGATTTCAACGTTAATTGTTGAAATAGACGTTTTCGAGAAATAGAAGGAAATAATGGACTATAACACTGTTGTTATAGTAAATGATTTCCGAAAGGAAATGTTTTGTATAGTATTGGGATTTATATATCTATTTTAATTTCGAATCCCTATACTAGTGATTTTGGGTTGTCGTAACGATGTTTTACGCAACATTCGTTTTGGCCCAAATAAATATGTTTAAGAGCATGATTTCCTTAAAGAATGAAATATATACTTAATCTCGATTTAAGTATATTGAATATTTTCCAAGTGTTGAAAATAAATAAAATTTGTGAATTACTTATGAATAAATAAGTATGGAAATGTTTTTCCAATGTGAAATGAAACGTTTAGAGAATTTATCTTTTTGAAGATAAATTGAAATGAATAATTGAAATCGAATATTCATAGATATTTTGGATAATAAATTCACTAAGGAATTTATAAAAGAAAGTGGAATTTGATTTTAAAAAAATAAATGTTGATTTATTTTTGAAGTGTGAAAACTATATATCTAGTAAAGATATTTTTGGAAAATAAATAATTTGGAAAATTATTTGGAATCTGGTGATATGTGCATATCCAGTGATAGTTCAATAACCGACTATCAATATTTCCCTTTGAATGGGTAATTGATGTGATTTGTTTGAATGTGAATGCTACACTTATTTTTGAATAAGCGCTCGCTATTCGGGTTAACCGGGAAAGGACCATGGGGTCGTATAACCCATTCCGAATATGTGATACGTCGTTATGAATTGCATTGAAGATCGGTGTTGAAGACCCGGTATTTGCGAGAGCGATAGGATGACCTGTCGATTTTCTCTGCACTGAGTTGCAGCGGTATAGAGACTCCCTAAGTGATGGGAAATCCGATCAGGATTGTGAATATTCGGATTGCAAGGACTTCTTTGTAAGTGCCTTCGGTTTTGTTCGAGCCCGGAACAGACTTGTATGGATTGTATGTCTGACATTACAAGTTGAGATATAAAGCCGATTTCTTTCAAATATATTTCTGTTGGTGGCGGAGAATTTATTCTTTTAGCTTAACACCCTTTTCTGAGACGTACGAGCTTAGAGGTTATGTAGTTGAATGTTATCAGCAATATATTCCCAATTTGGTAATGTGACATGCTGAGTGTTGCTGTAAATGATCATTGTGTTGATTATTGTGATAGGATCGTTTATTTGATCGTCTATCTTTGTGATCATTGTGTTGATCATTTGTTGACCCAAAGCATGGCTTTTGTATAAAGTATGTTTTTGTGGACGTGACTTCGACGAGCCTCACACCCCGGAAATGGTCAAAACAGGAAAGATGCGGCAAGGTTATGAGGGGTAGCTCCCTTTAGGGTATGTACATTTCCTTCTGGATAGAGGTGGTATCATGGTATGGAGCCCAGATATTTAACCTATGTGGTTACTACGAATTTATTACTTTGTGGTTGTTGGTTATCGGGATCCCGTGAGAAAGGTCGTTTACGATCGGGGAATGGCGTGCTCGTGTCAGTAGTTACCCAGTTAGGGGTAACCCGGCCTTGTGTTGGCAGAGTTCCGGTTTGGTTCTCGGGGATGTCTTTCCAGGGGCATTCTCATGTGGCAATGGGAAGTTCCTTGGCCTGACCATTTGTTGGAAATCCAAAGAAACAATACGAAACTTGTACGGTATTAGTTGTAGAACCTATCATTCACTTATGGTGTCGCAACACTGTTTGGATGGTAGCTATAGTAGGCATAGTTCGAAATGTCTATGTTGGCTAAGATTTATATTCTACTTTCGAAATGATTTTCCCTACACTATACACTAATAATAATATGAAATGTTATTTTAAAATGCGTATCAAGCATCTTTGACTATCATAAGGAGAAATCTCCTCCGATTCTGCGTTTGCATTGTGTGTGTGTGCGGGAGGCCTTATGGTAGTCTCATTTTTAAAAGCATTGCGAATTGAATTTAAAAATATTCCTCTATTTTGATTTTAAAGATAAATAAACTGTTTTGAGTTCTCACACCAGTCACATGACTGACTTGGAGTTTATTGTTTTCCTTCCTAAACTCTGGGTGCCCACCAATTTCCACACGGGCAGTCAAGAGATAAGGTTTATCAGGATATTCTGGACATTCTGGAGTTGCTGGAGGCAAGCTGGATGGCATGGCGTATTACTACTATATAGTATTTCTTTTTCCGCTGCACTATTTGTTGTTGTTGTACACTCTGATGATATGATTAATGAAATGTAATGTGTAAAATGTAATAACTGATATAGTTCTTTGTTTAAAGATTATTCATTTATTATTATATGTTGTTCCGCTGCGAATTGTGAGATTATGTTGTTTTCTGTTCCGTTCTATGTTCTATTCTCTTTTTCTTCTACTTTAAAAAATTCTATTTTCTATTTTCTTATCTCATGTTTTCTCTCCTATCTTTTGTTCTCTATTTTCCTCTCTTCTTGTCTCTCTTTCTTCTCTTTTTCTTTTTTTCAATTCTTTTTAAAACCCTCAGTGTTCGGTTTTCCGTCGTTCGATTTCTCGGCAGTCGATAAAGCGAGTATCGATGTTGAATTTTCGGAAGACGAAGAATCGTGTCCTGACAATGTGGTATCAGAGCTTATGGTTAAGCGGCAACCATGGTTCTGTTGGGTATTTCTCATTAGAGATAGAGTCAGCAGTACTCTAGATTGAGTTGAGTGTAATAATAGCTATGAGAGCGTATTTGTTAGTGAATATAAAAATTGTTTAATATTGTGATGATTGGTTTGTTGAGTGGTATATGAACCTTCGTCGGCGCAGCTTCGAAACTGAATCGAAAGGGTTTCTAAACACTTGAATAGAACAATTCGACACAATATTGATTTTAAAATTTGGTAAATGAAATAATTTTACCTTAATTATATTTTATATATAAAGAAATAATTTTTCAAAATTATTATAGTGTATCTAAGTTGATTGTTTAGAAGTTTGAATAATCTAAATTAAAGAATAATTGTATAAGCAAAAGAATTATAAGAATTGAATTATAATTAAAGTAATTTGCAATTGTGAAATAAACTTATATATGAGAAGTGAAACTATATGGATATATATATGAATATGAGTTGTAAGTAAAAGTGAATTTACAGTTAAATGGAATATAACTTAAGTGATATTGAATGAAGTTGATATTAGTATCAAACTAAATTAATAAAGTTAAGAGATAAATGTGAACTTAAGTTATGTAAATGAAATTCGATTTTGTAATTGAATTGAATGAATAGATTGAATGATAATCAATTGAATATAAATAAAGTTGATATGGAAAAAAAAATGAATGTAAGTGTAAGTGTTAATTCATTTAAAATCTAATGTTATTGGAAAGTTGAATAGTTGAATGAAAATCAATTTAATTAAACCAATTGAAAGTGATGGTGTTAAATCAAATTGAATGAATACAAACAAAGGAATTTGGTTGCAATTAATATACATTGGTTGTTATATGATTGTTTATTGATTGTATAAAATTCATTAAGTATTAATGAAAGTGAATTAGTGAAATTTAAAGCTATGTAATTGAATTCAAATTAGAAGTAAATAAATTTGAATAGAATTGAATTTGATTTGGAAGTGAACCAACTTGTGAATTAGTGAATATAAACTAATTGAAAGTGAATGTTAGTAAGAACATCCACTGCAATAAATCAAATGTGATTTAAATTGAAAACCAATTCATTTAATATTAATGAGAATATGAATGAATATTTATTGGTTATGGATGTTAGTTGGATGATAGTTGGTTGATGTTTGCATTTGTTGTTTGTTTACATTTGCTATGTTGACATATATAGTTATTATGTTGCTATATGATGTATATTGAGATTATTTTCATATATGCATGTTCTCATGTTGTTTGTTGAGTAATTAGTAGGTGCGGATCACGTTTGCTTCGCATTTGGAGCTCGCTTTCGCGCTATATTAGCCGTATATGCTTGCTAATAAAATATAAGGTACATATCTCGGATTACATATCGTACTTTTACACTTTTTTCCCTTCGGGATGCCTCATTACTTGATGAGATGTATATTTGTGATATATATACTGTCATTTTTTTCGGATCGAGCCGCGCAAAGGAGACTATGGCGAATTTTTCCAAAAATTTAAGGCGTTAGAAAATTTTTGAGAAAATGGGAAATTTTTTGAAAACTTTAACTTTGATTTTGAATTGAAAGTTAAACAATAGTAGTTGTTTTTGTAAAGATAACTAAGTATGATTTGGAAACTAAGTAAGTATTGTAAGAAGTTTAACTATGAATTTTGGGAAAATTAATAGTTTCTGTAATTTTTCTTACTTGATAATTTCGAGGACGAAATTCTTTTAAGGGGGGAAGATTGTAACGATCCAGAATTTTTATTAATTTAAAATTTAAATATTTAATTAATTTTAAATATTAAAAAGTGAATTTATAAGTCGAATAAATTTTTATTTGAATTATTGAATTTAATTGAATAATTAAATCGATAATTTAATACGTTAAATTATGGAAATAATTTAAAATTGGGTTAAATATGATTGAAAATGATTTGTAAAATTTTATTTTATCATATTGAAGTTAGAATGATATTTTAGAACTTTTAAAATCGAATTTAGAGTTAATTTGTGAAAATTGAATATTTTAATATTTAATCGACTAGTGAAAATAGTCAATTTTTGAACAGTCTCAGAATTGAACGAAACCAGTTCCATTGGATCCGTAATGGTTAGTTATTATCGGATTTCAATTTTCGTGTCAATCGGAGTTATCGTTTGATCGTGGCAGCTCGAAACGCATCGATTTATTTTAAATATTAATTTAGCGAGTTAAAATAGCCATTTTTCAAAAAGTCTCGGATTTCGACGAAACCAGTTTCATCGGATCCGTAATGTGATATTATTGTAAGTTTTCAAATTTCAAGTCAATTGGATTTACCGTTTGTCCGGTACAAATTAAAACGCCTAGAAAATCGCTTAAATCGGTTTAATTTAAATTGAACGTTTATAGCCATAACTAGCACAGTTGTCCGAATTAGCTTTCGAAACCTGTTCCATTGTGTCCGAAACGCGGGGTAAACCCTAGAAACGCTGGTTACGGCGCGTAAATCGGAGTTCGGAATTTCCGGGATGAATAGTGTCGTTCGAAATTCTATAAATAGGCACCCTCACTCTAAAAAAAATAAAATAAAAATTAGGTTATAAAACCCTAGCCGCCACTTTTAGGTTCAATGGCCAGAATTTAATCTCACTTCTCCCCCAATCTCTCTCAATCCAGCAAGAATTAGCCAAAGTTGTTAACTACAACATTGAAGATCATGAAGAGAGCTTTCAATCCATACGGTTGAGATCTGAAACGACGTCGCATAGGAGGAGAAAAAGGGGGCCGACGTCCTACAGTTTCGCACGCAAAACGAGGCTAATTTGAGGGCCGAGCTCTATGAGCTTAAGGCCGAGCATAGGGGGGGTCGAGAGCTTCGTGATGGTGGTAGTTTGATGAAGTGTAGTCGTGTGATCGAGGAGTATAATGAAACCCTAGTATCAAGTGTTGGGTTCGGCCTCATTGCCTGTACGCGCGTGAATGAAGTGGGGAAGGAGAAGAAAACGCACGGCTCTGATTTGCTCTGGAGATGATGGACGGCCCATGTTAGTTGCAGGGTATAAAAATAGTTAAATTAATGTTGTAATTAGTTATAAAAATCGTGTACAATCTTGTAAAACCCATAACTTTTTCATACGAGGTCGAAAACGCGCGAAACCAGTTGCGTTGGAATCGTATGGACGAGCACTAAGCGATGGAGTTGGATTGGAGTCGTTTGAAGTTAGTGAGAATTTTGGGTAAAATTAGACGCACGTTTAATTTTATTCGAAATAAATCGCTAAAACGGAATTTAAAATCAAGGTGAGAATTTCTCACTCAATCGAATAGTTTCGATTTTTATTTTAAATAGTTAGATTTAAAATATTTGAATGCATGTTTGAATGTTGATTGATATCTATTGATTGTTAAAATAGACATTATACGCCGTTAGTAAGCGGATGTTATTTATTAAAAACATATACCGCGAATATTTCATAAACAGTGAAATTGGTATTATAAATAATATCAATATATATATATATTGGCATATGTATATATTGCAGTTGTTGATTCCCCGCATTTTTTAGCGGATGAGACCCTATTACGCCGTCTATTAAGCGGATAATATTTAATAAGAACATATACCGCGATAATTTCGTACTGGAGCGAAATTGGTATTGTGCTAATGTTTTTGGATGCAGGAAAACAGGTTGGAGGGATCCAACTGGATTCCTCAACAGTATTTATTTGATTATGGATATTTTGATATTCGTTGATTATCATATACGATATATGATATCGTTGTTGTCGTGATTGACTATTTGGTATGTAGCATCATTGGACCAAGTTTTGGAATTTTAAAATGATTTATAAAGTGATTTTTGAAAATATACTATATTTTTGGAATAGATTCATTTTAAATAAATAAACGTTATAATTTTTAAAGTTATAAAATTATGGTTTTTGTGAAATACAGTTAAAAGCTGATTTTTGAGAATATGATGCTAATGATTTTATAAAATAGTTTAATCGGGATTTTAGAATTTATTGTGAAAAGTTTAAATATAGGATTTATAAAATTTGATTATTTTATAAATCAAAATGATGAAATTATAAAGGAGTTTAAAGACGTTTTTAAAAGAATAATATAAATTGATTTATATTAAGAGATTTATAAATGGATATTTATAAATTGAAATATTGACATTATAAAACGAGTTTTTATAAGTGTTTGAATGAAGTGAAAATGAATTTTGTAAATGAATGAAATTTATAAAATTATAAACGGTGAAGTTATAAATGAAATTTATAAATAGTAAGAATTATAAATTTGTGAAGTTATTTGAAGAATAGATTTGGTTAAATAAATGAATCTTATAAGTTATAAAATTTATGGTTTGGAAAGTCTTTAGAGGAACGATTTTGTAAAATAATCGTTTTATAAGTATTTAACCTATAATATGAACTTTTAGTTTATAATTGAGTTATAAACTGGAATAGGTTAATAAAAGAATTTATAAAAGGGAAGTTTTTATAAATAAATAGAAATGGAATTTATAAACGTTGTTTTATAAATTCGCAAATGACTTATTTTGACAAGAAAATTTGTTGAAACCTATGAGTGGAGTTATATTCACGTTTTTGAACTGTGAATAATCCTTTGAAATAAATTGAATAAAAGGATGAAATTTGTTAACAAAGAATATTCACGTTTTTGAATAGTGAATAACACGTTAAAGAAATTGTTTTGGATTTGGATGTTTTAAATAGAATTAAAATGATCTAACGATGTTTTAAAATGTGTTGAGATTCGAAACCATAGATTTCAACGTTAATTGTTGAAATAGACGTTTTCGAGAAATAGAAGGAAATAATGGACTATAACACTGTTGTTATAGTAAATGATTTCCGAAAGGAAATGTTTTGTATAGTATTGGGATTTATATATCTATTTTAATTTCGAATCCCTATACTAGTGATTTTGGGTTGTCGTAACGATGTTTTACGCAACATTCGTTTTGGCCCAAATAAATATGTTTAAGAGCATGATTTCCTTAAAGAATGAAATATATACTTAATCTCGATTTAAGTATATTGAATATTTTCCAAGTGTTGAAAATAAATAAAATTTGTGAATTACTTATGAATAAATGAGTATGGAAATGTTTTTCCAATGTGAAATGAAACGTTTAGAGAATTTATCTTTTTGAAGATAAATTGAAATGAATAATTGAAATCGAATATTCATAGATATTTTGGATAATAAATTCACTAAGGAATTTATAAAAGAAAGTGGAATTTGATTTAAAAAAAAATAAATGTTGATTTATTTTTGAAGTGTGAAAACTATATATCTAGTAAAGATATTTTTGGAAAATAAATAATTTGGAAAATTATTTGGAATCTGGTGATGTGTGCATATCCAGTGATAGTTCAATAACCGACTATCAATATTTCCCTTTGAATGGGTAATTGATGTGATTTGTTTGAATGTGAATGCTACACTTATTTTTGAATAAGCGCTCACTATTCGGGTTCACCGGGAAAGGACCATGGGATCGTATAACCCATTCCGAATATGTGATACGTCGTTATGAATTGCATTGAAGATCGGTGTTGAAGACCCGGTATTTGCGAGAGCGATAGGATGACCTGTCGATTGTCTCTGCACTGAGTTGCAGCGGTATAGAGACTCCCTAAGTGATGGGAAATCCGATCAGGATTGTGAATATCCGGATTGCAAGGACTTCTTTGTAAGTGCCTTCGGTTTTGTTCGAGCCCGGAACAGACTTGTATGGATCGTATGTCTGACATTACAAGTTGAGATATAAAGCCGATTTCTTTCAAATATATTTCTGTTGGTGGCGGAGAATTTATTCTTTTAGCTTAACACCCTTCTCTGAGACGTACGAGCTTAGAGGTTATGTAGTTGAATGTTATCAGCAATATATTCCCAATTTGGTAATGTGACATGCTGAGTGTTGCTGTAAATGATCATTGTGTTGATTATTGTGATAGGATCGTTTATTTGATCGTCTATCTTTGTGATCATTGTGTTGATCATTTGTTGACCCAAAGCATGGCTTTTGTATAAAGTATGTTTTTGTGGACGTGACTTCGACGAGCCTCACACCCCGGAAATGGTCAAAACAGGAAAGATGCGGCAAGGTTATGAGGGGTAGCTCCCTTTAGGGTATGTACATTTCCTTCTGGATAGAGGTGGTATCATGGTATGGAGCCCAGATATTTAACCTATGTGGTTACTACGAATTTATTACTTTGTGGTTGTTGGTTATCGGGATCCCGTGAGAAAGGTCGTTTACGATCGGGGAATGGCGTGCTCGTGTCAGTAGTTACCCAGTTAGGGGTAACCCGGCCTTGTGTTGGCAGAGTTCCGGTTTGGTTCTCGGGGATGTCTTTCCAGAGGCATTCTCATGTGGCAATGGGAAGTTCCTTGGCCTGACCATTTGTTGGAAATCCAAAGAAACAATACGAAACTTGTACGGTATTAGTTGTAGAACCTATCATTCACTTATGGTGTCGCAACACTGTTTGGATGGTAGCTATAGTAGGCATAGTTTGAAATGTCTATGTTGGCTAAGATTTATATTCTACTTTCGAAATGATTTTCCCTACACTATACACTAATAATAATATGAAATGTTATTTTAAAATGCGTATCAAGCATCTTTGACTATCATAAGGAGAAATCTCCTCCGATTCTGCGTTTGCATTGTGTGTGTGTGCGGGAGGCCTTATGGTAGTCTCATTTTTAAAAGCATTGCGAATTGAATTTAAAAATATTCCTCTATTTTGATTTTAAAGATAAATAAACTGTTTTGAGTTCTCACACCAGTCACATGACTGACTTGGAGTTTATTGTTTTCCTTCCTAAACTCTGGGTGCCCACCAATTTTCACACGGGCAGTCAAGAGTTAAGGTTTATCAGGATATTCTGGATATTCTGGAGTTGCTGGAGGCAAGCTGGATGGCATGGCGTATTACTACTATATAGTATTTCTTTTTCCGCTGCACTATTTGTTGTTGTTGTACACTCTGATGATATGATTAATGAAATGTAATGTGTAAAATGTAATAACTGATATAGTTCTTTGTTTAAAGATTATTCATTTATTATTATATGTTGTTCCGCTGCGAATTGTGAGATTCTGTTGTTTTCTGTTTCGTTCTATGTTCTATTCTCTTTTTCTTCTACTTTAAAAAATTCTATTTTCCATTTTCTTATCTCATGTTTTCTCTCCTATCTTTTGTTCTCTATTTTCCTCTCTTCTTGTCTCTCTTTTTTCTCTTTTTCTTTTTTTCAATTCTTTTTAAAACCCTCAGTGTTCGGTTTTCCGTCGTTCGATTTCTCGGCAGTCGATAAAGCGAGTATCGATGTTGAATTTTCGGAAGACGAAGAATCGTGTCCTGACAAACTACTAGAATCTTTAAGAAAAGTAAAGGTAATAGAATCGTCAATGATTCTAGTATATACAAAAGGAAACAAAGGAAATAGGAAAGAGATAAAATGGAAATACAATTAAACTATTACAATTAATAAGATAGGTCAACTTTGATTGTTTACACTTGCCTTCGATAGTTGCTTGATTAGGCTGAATTCCTAATCCTATAGTTATGCTGAAATTCTAATTCTACCATTTGATCGACCTGCTACTCCGTGGACCTTACTATGGACTAGACGCTCTATATATATAGCAACCAATGGTAACTACGAAAGATAAACAATGCATCGATTGTGAACTAGACGATACATAGCTCTCTACACAAAAGGCAATGGTGTCTACGAAAGACACACATACTAAGTGCTTGGAACTCATAGTGATTACTGAGCACCGAAATGGAAGTCGCAAGCATAACTGCCATCATGCTCATGCTACCTGTTGCTCCACCTAATGGGTCGTATTATTACCTCGACTCAGCATAATCGTGCCTCTTGGCTCACTTCTGGATTATGTCAAACACCGTGTCCATAGAAAATATTAGGGAATGCTGCCAGTACTGGCCCGTCATCCAAACAATATCTAATAGCGCCCTTGTCCAAATCCCCTGTGATTTGAACATCTCCATATTGATTAATTACTACCACTACTAGCATAAGCATGCCCATCGTCTCACTTCAGGTTTATGTGAAACACCATACCGATAGAAAATAATAGGGAAATGCTATTTAGTACAGGTCCTACTACTTAATTATTTGCTTATTAACTTAGATAAATTATTTGAATATGCATTTTGCTCTTACTATTTGTGCTTATTAATTTATCCTATGTCTTAAAATAAGCCTTATTCTATTCTATTTCTTATTGTAACTTACGTTATAATCATGCTTATTACGTAACCCAAGGTCTAAGTGTGAAAATAAGTTTCTTTTCTTCTTATACTCTTTTTAATTATAATCCTAAGTTATAACTAGGCCAATTCTTTTAATTCAGTCCAATTAAATTTATATTACAGTCTTTATAATTTACATCTTATATTCTGTTATTTCATAATTCTGATAATTTAATCCAGTTTCACGTTAATTCTATTCCAATTCATACGCGAAGAAGAAGAAGGAAGAATAAAAGAAAGCTGAAATTAGAAGGAATTTCAAGGCACATGAAGAAAATGTAAATAATGCATAAATAACAGTAAATAAACTAAAATACCATAAATAAACTGTAATTAAATGGAAAAACTATAAATAAACTAAAATTAACCGAAAATAATTCTAAAAACTATAAATAAGTTCCTAGAAAGGTTACTCCAAAAATCATTGTAGGGCTGCAACTATTGGAAACCCTATTATTTTAAATTACTTAAAGAAATTTAAAATAATTACAATCACTCACCTCTAGTCCTTAGCTCTTCCCTTTAGGCCTTTACGGATCCACTTGGGGAGTTTGAATATTTTTATCTAAAATGATTTCCTCCTTGGAAAATTATTCCACTTAGGGTCCTTTCTGAATAGGTTAACCCAATTGGAGAAAATTTTAGAACGAGAAAAAGTTTTAGGCCTAAGATTGTATTTATAAGGGTAAAAGTGGATCTCAGACCGTCGGATTTGGGGATTGAATAAGATGCAACTATGTTATAGGCTGAATGGGGGCCATCGGATACAAGATTAGAAGGATCGGATTGAAATAAAGAATGCATGACCCGTCATAGGAAGCCTATGAAAAGAAGAAAAAATTTCTTCGTTCCTGAACACAGGCAGGTCGAGCGGACGATCAACTGCCCTTGCGCCCAAGTCGACCGGCCAGATGACCTGGCCTATATTTTTTCCTTTTTTCTGCTTATTTTGTTTAATTCATATCTCGTTCATTTTAGCTCGGATTCTGACGTTCTATACATGGAAATTGACCATAAAATTACCACGGACACAATGGTGCAAGTTCTATGGCTCAATTCTGATAATTTCATAAAGTTAGTTTATTATTTAATTATTTAACGTATTAATTATCATGGGTTAAAATTTTGGGTTGTTACATTCTCCCCTCCTTAAAGGATTCCGTCCCCGAAATTTCAATGGATAGAAGAAAGAAATAAAAAATTTCATCCAAGTTCTATAACCAACTACTCAATCATCACCCATTACTTAGATCTCTTTCCAAAGGTGTTTATCAAATCATTCACATACTGATTATACTAACATGCATATTCACAAACATTCGCGAAAGATTTCCTTTTATACTATTCTAAACCATTTATAAGCTCCGTTATAAATCTCTAAAACCATTTATAACCTATTTTATAAATCTCTGAAACTATTTATAAAGCTCCTTTACACATTCCACAATCATTTATGACCCTTTTATGAATCCATAAAACCCATTTATAAAACTCTTTTTTTCATAAATCTACAACCCTTCTAAATTCTTTTCTAAATATCCGATGATTTACAAAACTCTTTTACCTTATAAAATCCTCCCTTAAGCCCTTAACCCTTTTTATAAAACATTCCCTCTAAAACCCAAGTTAGTTTTAAAATTCTGTTTGTAATCAGAACATAATAAATAAATTCGAATCATTTACTTTAAACACTATTTTTTAAAACAAAAATATAACTAAATAGTAATTAATCTCAAAATATTAATAATAAACAGTAAAACAAATAGTAATTGACTTCAAAATATTAATTAAAAAACAACCTTTTTAAAATATGTATATGCTTCCATGATAGAATCCATACGTAAATCTCAACATTATCATTTCCATATTTCTCAAACAATATTTATTATCTCTTTTTATTTAAAATATACCATTTAACATCTCCAATTTAACCTCATTTCCATTTTTGCAAAATATAATTAAATATTTTATAAACAATGTTCCACATCTTATAATAAATCCACCTTTTGATTTGTTTCTCCAATCTATTAAATGATAATAGTTTCCTTTAATTTATAAACACCATTTATAAATCCATACTTTTATTATCAAAAATACAGTTTTACAAACCTTCACTTCATTTTTGAAATATCACTTTTATAAATTTTCAAATTTATAAACTTCAAATTTATCGATAGATTATAGTATATGTACCTATATATATCACTTTATATAAAATGGTTAATAAATATTTATATCAAAATATTTTTATTTACTTTTTAAACCACATCCCTTTATTTTGAAAGATAGACTTATTTAAGATTTTAAATATCTTTATCCATAGTTCAAAAATCGCCATTTAAAATATTTTAAAGCTATTATTTTAAAATCTCTAAAAATCATATCTTTTATTTACTTTGAATAAATTCCTCCTTTAAATTATTCGAGGATAATTATTAAAACATATAAAATTTTCAGAATCACTTTGAAATCCCTTTTTGAACCAAAACATTATTTATAGTATTTTAAAATAACAAAAATTTGGCCTGGTGCTACTAAATCACTAAATACGTAAAATCATATCCACGTCATCAAATATAGTATCCCACAAGTAATATATCATAATATATACGAAAAGTAAAATCAATAGTGTGAGAAATCCAATTGGATCCCTCCAACCATTTTCCCAGCATTACGTACAGTTTATAACCAAATAATATTAATCAACTACTTCGAGGTTGGATCCCATACAAAGGGTCATCTGCTCTTACACGGGAACGTAATAGGGTCGCGACCAGTTCAAGGGCGGGAATATCTTCAAACCAACAATATAAAACAATAATTCACCCACACAATAAAAAACAATCAACAATAAAATATCCACACATCTAATAAATAATGTTTATCGACTAAAATATATCTCTAGATAGCCAAAAATGCGAGTTTACCTCACATTGATTTTAGTTTCGTCAAAACGTTCCAATTTGAACTAAAATTGAACAGGCGCTCAATTATGATCTAAATTTCTACTAGCTCCAAATCGATTCAGTCCAATCTCATAGCGTAAGTTTCGTTGATACGAACGCAATGCAACTTATCGCGTCTGATTTGGACATCGTATGGAAAAGTTGTGAATTAATTAACTTTTGAAATAATTAAATGATAATTAACCTTTAATTAATAAAAAAAATTAAACCTTAATCTCCTTCCTCTCAAACCACATTTCAATGCATGTAAACCAAACCTATATATGCATGACTTTGATCCATCATCGTGCCTCCATCCGTTTGGCACCAACTATGCGACCACCACCCAATCACACCCCGACCTAGCCGCTGCTACCCCACCCATGTGCCGACTCATGCGACTTTCACCTCACCACCGCCGACCCCAAACTCGAACCCACTTCAGCTACGAACACGACCAGAATTCGACAATCTCACCTCACCATATGATAATCCTACCATTGAAGTTGCTCCCTTTGTCAATCTCTGCATTTCGTTAGTTGAAATTGAGAGCCGATTTGGCTTGGATTGGCTCTAGCGATTATGAGCCGTTGGATGGAAGGAGGGAAGTTGTAAAAAATAGGTGAAATGTCTTCTGATTTGCATGTGAATACAAGTAAGTGAAAGGGTATGGGCTGATGTAATGGAAGTATGGGCTGGCATGGTGAATAAAGAAGTGTGTGTGTATTATTTAGATTAGAAAGTGTCTCGCTTTTAAACATCCAAATTTTTTGAACTCCTATCGAGACATGCGATTTGACGTTTTATATGTTATACCCCTATTTCGAACATATTGGAACTAGCCTCGAGGCCTAATGTGATCATATACGGAAGATGGCTTTTCAAACACAAGTATATTATATAAATTCCTAAAATTAATTTCTAATTGTTTCGATCTCGCACACCCAAACGATAAGTCTAATTACCATGAAATTCATCGGTGTCCATAATTCACTATTACAGATTCAATGGAATTAGTTTCGCCTAATTCCGAGACTGTGCCCCGAAAGGCTATTTTTGCACGTTAATTAAAAAGAATTATTATAAAACCGAATTAATTACTTTTATACCTAAATTAAAAGTTTATTATCTTCACTCTTATTTAATAGAATTTAAATCAACTTTTGAGACAATTTTTATTCACATAAAATTCAAGATTTAATTATTTAGGTAATTCCCAATTTTAATTTCAACACTTTAATTATCGAATAAATCCCTATATTTGAAATTCAAGTTATTTAACTTATAAAATTAACCTTTCAATATTTTAAATCAATTAAATATTCCAATATCAAATGTCTGAAATTCTGGATCGTTGCATAGTAGGCAATTTAATGTCCCATGAACCAGAATTGCAAGGCTAAAGAGAAAGCAAGGCAACAGAAAAAAAGTACATAGCTTTTAATGCAATAATCGATGACTAGGATTCAGATGATGACAATGATGAAGAAATTGCTTTCACGATTATAAATTTTAGAAAATTCTTGAAGTACAGAAAAATGAACAACTTTCGAAGACTTGGAAACAAGACTCTTGGAACTGGACTGTAACTAGATGTTTAAACCATGATGAACTCGGTCTTCTACAAAGAGATTGTCTGCATTAGAATAAATCAAAGATCTCACCAGTTACCAATTCATCCAAAAAAAGAAAGACGGCTTATAAAGCAACTTTGGATGATTCTGATACTTCCTCCAGTGACAATGAACCGGATACTGATAATGTAAACATGTGTTTCACTACACTAATTGATTAATCAAAACAGATCAAAGAAAAGGATAAAAAAGCGGTACTTTTTACATTTGTTTTCAATTTCATTTTTGTTTTGTGTATTTTTAGGAATAACATATAGATTATTAATAATACTAGATAAATATAAGTATAAATATAGGAATATTTTATCTATGTTTTAGTTTTGAATTTTACGGGCTATACGTTGACATATACCCTGCCCATAAGTCGACATACTGCCGCAAATTCAAAATTGAATTTCCCTCTTTTTTGTACTTATCCCCATGTTCTAGAAAGGTTTATTTTTCACCAGAGAACATGATCTTCACTTTCCATCAATTCAATCTATCTTATCCATTCACTCATTGACTTTATTTCAAAATTAAAAAATCCCTTCAATTTCTCAAAATGGCCTCCTCGTGTCAACTAAAACCTTAAGGCTCTTAAAGAGAACCAAAGGCTTTCTTTTCAATGATAAAGAAGCCATCGACACTTATATGGAGTACGCTACTTTTGAAAAAGTTTTTCCCGAAAGATTTGATAAATTTGACGATTTTTCCCCTTATGATTTGCAAGATCTTTTCTTTCAAAATGAAATTCTTAGTTTAGTCAGCTCTTCTCAAAATGATTTTTCATGTTATCTGAATTTGGTTAAGATATTTTATGCAAATTTAAATGAAAAATATTTTCAACGAGAAGAGGGACAAATTTGGAGTAGTGTAAATGACATTCATATTGTTGTAAATTGTAAAATTTTGGATCATATACTTGATTCCAAATCTTGAGGAATTGAACTCTCCACTTTTCAAATTGATGAACAAAATCCTGACGTTTTTAACGAAATTTTTGACGGTACGAAGAATTTGATTTTAAACATAAAAATCTTAGACAAAAATTGAGACTTATAGGTTTCATTTTACAGTAAAGTTTCACTTTGTGGATGTGTAATTGCAATAACCCTACTAAAAAAGTTTTTTAAGCTTTTTTTGTCATTTATGAGAACTACGACACCAATTGGGCGAAAGTAGTCTTAGATGAGCTTTTTCAAAAGAATATTTTATACATGAGAACATATTCTACCATGGTCTATATCTTTTTAGAATTTTCATATATCTAGGTGTTGATTTAAGAGAAGAATGAACTCTTCCTTGAAATTTTTTTGATAAGGCTAACTTTTCTCTTATGAACATTCCATCTTATTTCAAACTATATGAAACTGTTGTTGAAAAATAAGAAAGATTAGCATGGAAACTGGAGCGAGAAATACAATAAGAAGAAGAGAACGAAGGCGACGAACTGGATGTAGAAGAAGAGGAGGAGAAAAGGGAGGAAATGGATACGTTTGTAGAATGTTTTGACAAAAAATCTCGCCCTTTAAACAAAGAGATTCTAAAGAATTAAGAGAAGCTTCTTAAAGATTGAAAGAAGCTTAAACGTTCCTTTATCAAAAAGTTCACTTCCCTCTCCAAAAACGTAAACAAATACTTTGAGAAAATTATTTGCAAGCTTGGTGGAAATTCGTCATCATCATCTACGTCTTTCTAAGTCTATTTAGTTATTTCCTTATGATATCTAGCTTTTAATTTAGTGTATTGCTCTAGTCTGATTTATATTATCTTTATGTATTTTTCTTTTATGCCATGTACCATCCTTTCTTATCAATAAAAATTGTTCTTACTGTTACACATAGTTATAATAGTCTCTGGAAATTATAAATATACAATGGTATAAGATAAAAACAAAAACATAAGTTTTGCATTTTCAGGTATGTATGTCGACATACATACAATGTATATGTCGACATACGCTAGCCATTGGCCAAAATTTTAAAGTTAGAAATAAAATAACGACCACCTATTCAATCTTTTCGAATAGCTTTTCACTCCTATATAAGTCTATTTATTCCAGAAAAACTCACTCGTCATTTTATTCTCTACTTTCTTTTTCATTCTCAAACATTTTTTAACAGAAATGTCTTCTCCACAACAAAATAATGTGCAAACGTTGAAAAAAAGCTTAATCTTTCAAGGATATTCTTACCTTTATCTTAAGAAATCAAAGGCATTTAGAATTAAGTCAAATGTAGGTGATCAAAGAGCAAGAAAAGCATTTTGATGCCCTTCGATGGTTGATTTCTTCCTAATCAAAGATGATCAAACCACCAACTCAAAATGCTCTATTAATCAGGATAGAAGATTGGGATGCCATCAAAGCATATCCAATCTTTGGATCTGATAGTTGGGTTGAAGTTCCAAAGAATGTCTAGTTATTTAGTTTGTTTTAAATTATAAATATCGTTGATGCCAAAAATGGGCATCAACACCAAATAGAATCTCGTAGAGGTAAACCGATGAATGTACTTAAAAACACAGTTGAAAATGTAAATGAACACGCAAATTTTTATAGTTGTTCGACAATCTTGGCCTACATCCACTTCATATTTTTATTAATCTTGCACTAGATTATGATTATAAGAATATTCGAATCAGCTAGTCCATTAATACAAGAGTGAAGAATAAAAATGTCAGAGCCTAGGCAGAAGAAATAAGGATCCTCTTTATGTAGAATGGTCCCATATTTATAGGTCCGTAGGTGCCTACCATAATGATCGGTGGCCCTAACTCGACATTTTGGAATGATCGGCCAAAGTTTTTCCGATCCTAATTTTGGCCTCTAATTAATGTGCGATCGATAATGTAGGTTGTTCATGATGTAAGATATTTGCTCTCTAAATTTCGTTCAATTTTGACATACCATTTACGAGATATCGCATTTTCCGTAAAACTATGGATCGTTCATTGAAATATGCCGATCGTTTTTGTGGCTTAGCAAAAACGTCGGTTGACAACAATCAGCCAAACTCTAATGACCACGTTATGACTCACGATCGTCTTTAAGCTTTAATCATCATTTTGTTGATGCCTTGGAAGTTTTAAATGAATTGGCGTTGTAGGTCTCAAGATGTTGATCATTCTCTGATGAATTGAACTGTATTATGGATTGTTTTAGATTGATCCCTTTAAATTCTTCATTTGTCCATAACTCGAGAAAACAAATTCTGATTGACTTGAAATTTGAAATATAGCCTCATGGGGGTTTGCAAATTACTCTATATTGATTACAGCTTGATTTAGGCTTGATCTAAATCTGCACAACCATCGTCCATAGTCCTTATATCATTGATTCTCAAGGCTAGTAACCACCATTTTTAACAAATCTACGGTATCACGGCCTTGCGAAAAAGCGGGATAATAAGTATGGATATACATATATATCTTACATTAATACTCTTAGGATTTGATTTACTTTGGTGTGTATATTTGAATTGATATTAGGATTTGCATGCCTTTTGTTTGATTGATTGTTTTAGACTATTGTGTTATTTGATTTTTAATTAAAAAAATTATCTATGTTATCTTATTTATCATTTATATCATAATCATCATATAGTTATCATATTAATATCTTATTATATCATGCTTAATATGCTTCAATTATTTTAGTGCTTAGTTACTGATTTTGACTCTATAGTTTCAAAGTATTTTACTTAGGGGAAACTTTTATTGTTCACTCATTTTTATTGATAACAAAGGGGCAGAAAGTTATAAAATATACATGCATATATTGAGGGGTAGTTGACTAACTTAAGGTGAGTTTTATTATATTTTGTATACATGAAATATTTAATGGTTGTCATCATAAAAAAGAAGGAGATTGTTAATATCTCAGTTATTGGTTTTGATGACAAAAACCATAAACAACCATATACAATCATATAAAACATAGATACAAATGTTTTTCCAAGTTATATAGTATATAATGCAGAATATTACACGGGTGTGTAATCGAAGATTGTATAGTATAAAGATGAAAGAAGATAAACATGAAGACTCGTATGTACAAAGACCAAGATATGAAGATCTCAAGATTATAATTTAGTGTATAGAGTCATAGCTTATATTTTTAAAGTCCTTGGTAGCAATCTTTAACCTCAATCTCTAATTTTCTATCTTTTATGCCTTTAAACGAAATAAAATTTTAAAATATATTTGAAAATATTTTATAAAAGTTTTTTTCAAAGTTCAAAATGTTTATAAACTATGTTTAAACTGTTTTAAAAAATGTAGGGTTTTCAAAACAATTTAAAAGAAATAAGTTTTCTAAATATACATGTATATGTTGACATATAGGTAGATGATATGTCGACATACATTCCAGTCAATTGGTTTTTCATATTTTGAATGGAAGTGTCAATTCATCGTAACTCTTCATGAATGGACACATCTGTTGATTTACTATGTAAAGGGAAATTTAAATTTTAAATTTTAGACTTGCTCATGTTCTTTCCTCCTCTTATTTTCTTAAACATTCCATTGAAAATATACTATATTCTCTTCAAAATCAAATGGATTTAATTCATACTCTTTTATATTGATTCAATACTACTTTCTTAATATTTGGAAACATCTCTCACTCAATTTAAAGGTCTAAGTGATATCCAAGAGGCTAGGGATCCATTGTATCCAAAGTTCAAGATGTTGTCATTGTAGAGATTATTAACTTTATTTGTGTGTTTGGGTGTGCTTGTAGCCCATCAGATCAAGTGGGTGTGCTTAATAGCATAAAAATCTAGTGGGTGTGCTTGTAGCTCATTCAAATAAAATGGATGTACCCTAAGCTTGGAAATTGAGGAGGATGTGTCTCATAGCCTCAGAATCAAGATTGTATTGGGTTTTCCTTCTACCCATTTAAAGATTGGCATTTGAAAAGAAATATGTACAAGCAATTGTATAAGACTGGATATAGGAAAATATGAGCTAGTAGAAAATCGGTGGTGTCATCTCTCTAACACTTCTCATTACTTTACTACTTTTATTTTTATCTTTGCTTGCATCTGTGAATGTTTGATAGTATAATTTTGTGTTGTCAACCTTTGATTTGATATTTAATTTGAAAGAAATTTGAAAAGATTTACATAAATATCGCCAATGAAGGATGTGGTACAATTTGGAAAGTCGAAAAAGTTGGCTCTGATGCATGTTGGTCCATTCCAGATTATAGAAAGGACTGAAAATCTCGCTTACAGAGTAGAATTGCCAAGTAGTTTTGCAGGTGTCCATAATGTATTCTAGGTGTCTCATCTTCACAAGTATATGCATGATCCAGTGGCTGCTATTCCTCAGACAGAGTTGGAGGATTTGGCAATAGAGCCAAATTTGATTTTATTAGACAACAAGTTAAGGTTGTAGTTAGAGATGAGAAAATTTTAAGGACCAAGACAGTCAAGTTAGTGAAGGTTCAGTAGAGCGACAACGAGAAAGACTATACTTGGAAAACAGAGGACATGATTCGAGAGGTTTATCCTAATCTGCTTCAATGGTATGTCTATATTAGATTTATATAGATTAGTTGCTAGACAGATAGGCTAGTATGTTTGTTAGGTGATTTTACAAATGATTGCTATGTTTGCTAGTTGGTCCTTACTGAATATCAAGGACGAAATTCAGTAAGGAAGGGAGCCTGTAACACCCTTAATTTTGTTGACATTACTCATGAGATTCAATTATTATAAATTAAATAGAATAATGTAGATAAGGAAATTGAGGTTGATTAATAAACTAGGTAGTCATGCTTATTTAAAATCTATTGAACTTATAATAATTGAACATAAGGTCATTAGGGTAAATAGTCGTCCATATTTCTCACCCTTATACTATCTTTCTTAGCCATACATGTTTATTTTACTTTGAAAAAAATTATAACCGTGAGAAGAAAGCAACGTTGGCCATTAAGAAGAAGAGGAGGGAAAATTAGCTTAAAGCTTAGGATTCGAGTTAGAACGAATCAATCTCAATCAAACTTCAATTTTCTAATCCAATCAAAGGTGAATAATAATTTCTGCATCTCTATTTTGATATTATCATCATATAGGTTCGGATTTAAGAATAAATTTATTTTATGATATGTTGAATGATAATATGCTGATTATGATTTATATATGTTTAATTAAGGTTGTTTAATCGGAGATGTACATGGTTTTAGGGTAAAACCAAGATGAAATGATTTTTAAATGCCATGGGAAAATTATATGTTCTAGAAAACATAATTTTGGAGTTGGGTTAAAAATTTTACAATTTTCCGATCCGTGGAGAATTAATTGTGAATTTCAAAGGAAATATTGTAATTGGGTTTATAAATCATTTTGGAAAAATATATTAAGAATTTGGGTCTAAAATTTTAGTATGTTAGATAACATAATTAAAGTGAATTTCTGAAATTTGTGGTGATTTTTACCTAGTGATTTAGTAAGGAAATTAAATTATTTCAACATGATGACCTGAATGATTTAATTGATTTTATAAGAGGAAGGGCTTATTTGTTAAATGTTAATTTGACTTAGATATGAGAAAATGCGGTAAATATCATCCAAATTATTTAAAAAGTCATGGAAGCTAATCATATCTTTACAAGTAGGCATGTTTGTTGCAAAAAGTTTTCTTGTTTCGAAAAAATAGGCTTTTACCCAGAAAAAGGTGGTTCCGCCTCCTTTGGCAAACCTTTCAACTCAGTCCTTTCGACCAGGACCTTTTGACTTCATTGACCAACAAGGTTAAAAGCAATGCACATGATACAATTCAGGTGGTATTAGTGAATTGGACCCAGTCGAAAGGTATGGTATCGAAGGATTGCATTCGAAGGGTCACTTTTAAAGGCGATGGTCTGTTAGTTTACTTTGATTTAAAAAAATAATCACTTGCCTATTTTCTAAAGACCTTTCGACAAGGTCAAAGGTTTAGTTTCAAAAGGTTGTTTTAAAGACCTTTCGAGAAGGTCAAAAGGTTTGGCTAGAAAAGGTTGTTTTTATAAGACCTTTCAACAAGGTCGAAAGGTTTGCTTTCATATAGTTGTTTTAAAGAGGATTTTGAAAAGAGCCACCGCCATTATTTGGTTCAAACATTTCGAAGGGTTTGAAAGCAGGAACTTTCGACTTTGTCAAAGGTTTAATGGTTTCTATAAAACAAGGTGTTTCCAAACCTTCCGAAGGGGTCGAAAGCTGAAGCTTTCGACGTTTTCAAAAGGTTTTAATTGTCTTACCCAATGGTTCATAAAGAGGAGAGTGGTTTTGAAAGCTTTCTCTTATGACCCAAAGTAATTTTATAAGTATAAACCCAATGTTTTCGAAAGGCTTTTTTTCTAATGGTTTCGAAAGGTTTACTATTCAATGGTTTCGAAAGTTTCTACTCTTATATATAGTAATGCTTTATCAAGGTCGAAAGGTTTCGATGGAAGTGTTTAAAGTATTAAAAGGGCTGGAGCCTATTTTTTAAAGCAGGTGATTAAATCTTTCGAAACGGTTGAAAGTGTAACCTTTCGATGTTGTCGAAAGGTTTGAAAATCCATACTCTAATTTTTGAAGGAGGCTTGTATAAAGGAATTTGTAATGGCTTTAAGTATGAAATTATGAAGAAGTATTGCCTCGACAAAAATATAAGTTAAAGGTGTTAACTATGTTTTATGAAATATATTTGAAGGACCTCAAACCCATAGGAGTGGTATAGTTAAAATTGATGTTTTTCTTCTTCAAATAGGAATATATTCATATGTTAACCCATAACTGTATTTTCGAAAAAAAGGGTAGAAGAACCAGCTAGGTTAACTCAATAGTGAATATGAATTGCTTAAATTGCTAAATGAGTAGAATTTCATCCAGGAAGTAAACTTAAGGTTCATGGTAACCAAGAAAAAAATGATAAAGTAGTTATTGGAGGAAACCAATAGGTTCATAGTTCAACCATGAAAACTATTATGGATAGTTGGCAGGGGCTAATTGGCTTGTAATTAACCCATGAAAACTATATCCGGATTGAGAATTGACATCAGTCAATACGTTCCAAGTAAATCCATGAAAACTAGGATAAGAAAGTGGCTAATGGAAGTATCAGTAGGTTCCTAGTCAACCCATGAAAACTAGGACGTGAAGTGAGTTACTGGATAAGTCCATAGGTTTATAGTTAACCCACAAAAACCAAGATAAGCTGATTATTTATTGGAATGACTAATAGGTTCAGGGGGGGTCCATGACTTTATTAAGTTAACTAGCAGGAACATATAGGTTCTTTTTGGTCCCATGAAAACAATGAATAAGACTAGGTGTCCATTAGTTATAAGAAGGTTATTAGTAAACCCATCAAAAATAAAATAATAGTGACCCTAGAAACTATGATTTAGACAGGGTGTTTGATTTAACTAGGAATGGGAAATCCTAATTATTTTCAAGTTTGCATGTTATAAAAATAGTTTGAAAATGTATGTTTTAACCATTATGGATGCAGGAGCACATAATATGGTTTTATAAAGGTATTAGAATACCATAAGGCGAAAACTCGTTTTGCTAAGCGACGTGGTCTCACTAGATATCTAAAGGATTGAGATATTAGATTATTATTCATACCAGACTTTGCGTCTGACTCAATGTTTTTGTTTTCCCATAAAACTCTTAGGTACTTAATCGATTTTAAGTAGGTTGAGATTTACGGTTCACAAGTTTCATTCTCCGACGAACAAAGCTTTTGGAGGCTTGCAGGAGGCATATAGTTAGTTAGAGATATCTTTTCCATTGCGTATTTGTTTATAAAGGCAGATTTATTAGCCTTACTATATACTCTAATCTATGAAGGGGGCATCTTTATATGTCGCTCTTGGCGTATGTGTAATAAGTATATTTTGCTGAATGTGGTTATCATATTTGGGCCTATGTAATGAACATCAAATGTTTTGATTTGAATGTGGAAATATGATTTTGAATTTTTAAAAGTTTTCCATATTTTTGTGATTTATGTATCAATGTATCTAGCATCGCCATATTTGGTTGCCGAAGATTAATAACTATGGATGACTGTAGCATCCATAGCTGTTAGTTTTGGGCCTCCAAATAAGGGGATGTTACAAGTTGGTATTAGAGCATAGGTTTTTGAAACTTTGAAAGGGAATAGTTAAACCTAAAAATATTTTTTTTCAAACATAATCCAGTAAATTTAAAAATATGATCTGGGTTTGGGTTAGCGCTATATTAATGTACTTGTATTTGATATATTGGTATGTATCTGAGTACGTATTCCCCTCTCTATTAGACCGTTTTTCTGTATCTTACTAAGGCTCGTATGCCGATATACGAGAAAGAGGATACAGAGGCAGGATGGAAGAGGAAATCTAGGTGGAGGAAGCACCATTACTAATGGAAATGCTTGACCTAATACTCGTAGAGACCAAGGTCGACAGACTAAAGCTAATCAAAATGTTAAGGCCAATATTGGTGCTAAAAATCTACCAATATATGCAAGAATGGTGTATCAGTTGTTGGCTAAGGCTAACCTTTTGCAAGATAGAGCCGTTGGTAATGTGGAAGGAGCTAATCCTGTAGTTCTAGTTGGATATAATTATGCTAAGCTAAGTAGAAACTATACCAGTCTGGGAGGAAAGTCATTTGTTGGAATGGAAGATGCTGTTGAAGTTGAGAACTGGCTGTTGAACTAAGAGAGGATATTTACAAATTTTAGCGTGAATGATGGAGAGAAGATAAGACTAGCCACTAGACAGTTACAGTGGTTAGTCCTTCATTAGTGGAACAGTGCGACGGTCGGAGTGTCGAAGGAAGAGTTGACTTAGGCAATCTTTAGGAGGAGGTTTGAGTAGAGGTTCTTATCTGAGGTTTCCAAGACGGCATTGACGAGGAAGTTCATGGACCTTATCTAAGGACAGATGTCTGTGATCGAGTATGCTGCTAAGTTTGATGAGCAATCTCGATAAGGTAATGCTTTGGTTGACACCGATGTCAAAAGGAATGAGAGATTCATTAGAGGTTAGAGGCCGGGGCTAGGCAAGATGGCTATGACACATATTAGAGAACCTTATCATGTGATGGAGGAGATGGCCATCCGCTATAAGGAACTGCTTGTTGTTTCAGCTAAGGAGAAGGCAGTTGATTCCCAGGGTTCTCAGGGCAGGAAAAGGAAATTCTTTAAGAAGAAAGGAGCCCATAAAGGGAAGGCTGCTAAGAAGGCGAAGACTGATTTGGTGTATTATAAGTGTGGTAAGAAGGGCCATTATTCATGAGTGCAGAACTGGTAAGGAAAGAAGCATGTAGAGATGAAGAATGTGAAATGCTTCAGCTGTGTCCAAAGTGGGTATTATAAGAACCAGTGTCCAAAGCCAGTCAGGGCAGACAGAGGGAAGCTGTTTGCTATTGGACCATCATCTTCTTCTAGACCTACTGCAATAGAGAAGGGAAAGAATGTGATGGAACGAACGCTTCTTATACGGAGTATACTGGTTATAGTACTTTTTGATACCAATGCATCACATTTATTTATATCACAGTATTTGGTTGATAGGTTATGTATAGAACCCAAATACCTTATTACTTCCTTAAGGGTTGTGAATCCAATAGGAGGGTATACAACTCTTAGGATGAGATGTGACCAGTTAGAACTTGATTTGTTAGGTCACAAGTTTGTAGGTTGTTTGTATGTTTTTGATTTCATAGATTTCAGGATCATTTTGGATATGGATTGGTTGGGTAAATATGAGGCTAGTATATTTTGGCAAGATCGTGGAATATCATTGAGGCTCCCAAATAGTCATAACTGAATCATTATCTCAATGGAGAATTCCAATAGAAGTTTTTGGACTTTGTTGAGTGCCATGGAGGTTGAAAAAGAGCTTAGTCAGGTTCGTGTGGCTAGAGGTTTGCAGATGTATTTGAGTCGGTCATCGCATTACCCCCGATACGAGTTGTTGGGTTTCGAATAGATCTTGTACCGGGAGCTGAAACTGTCGGTAGACCACCTAGCAGGATGTCACCGACATAGATGAGGGAATTAAAGGTGCAACTATTGGATCTTGAGGGAAGGAATTTTATTAGACCAAGCAGTTCGCCTTGGGGTGCTGCTGCGGTGTTTGTGACAAAACCAGAAGGGTCGTTAAGGATGTGCATCGACTATCATAAGTTAAATGAAAGGACGATCAAGAATAGATACCCTCTGTGAGGATAGATAATCTATTTGATCAGTTGAGTGGTGGGAGAGTATTTTCTCGGTTGGATTTGGTGATGGGGTTCCATCAGTTGTGAGTGGCAGAGGATAACATTCATTTGATGGCATTTCGAACTAGGTGTGGTTCGTATGAGTGTTGGTGATGCCATTTGGATTGACTAATACACCTGCTTTCTTTGTTGATTTGATGAACTGGGCACTTGGATAGGTTCGTGTTAGTATTTATAGATGACATTTTAGTGTACTTTAAAGATGAAAGAGAACATGACATTCATCTTAGAGTGGTGCTAGAAACACTGAGGCAGAACCAGCAGAAGGAGAAATTTTCCAAGTGTCATTTTCGGAAGAGTGAAGTTAAGTTTCTTGGTCATGTGGTTTCAGAGGAAGGACTGTCAGTTGATCCAGTTAAGATCGAGGCAGTCAATAATTGGAAGAGACTAGAGGCAGTAACTAAGATCAGGAGTTTTCTTGGACTTGCTGGCTATTACTGGAGATTCATCAAGGTCGTGGATAGCAGCGCCTTTGACCTAGTTGACCAAGAAGGACAGGAAGTTTGTTTAGTATGACAAATTTGAGGAAGCATTCCTTAAGTTAAAGCATTGTTGACCAATGCGCCAGTGTTAGTAACTCTAGATGTTATTAAAAGGTAGGTAGTATACACTGATGCATATGGCTTTAGATTGGGAGCAATATTGATGTTGAAGGGCAAAGTTATTGCTTATACATCTGGGCAGCTTAGCCGCACAAAGTTTGATATCCTACTTATGACTTGGAGTTGGCTCTGATGATCATTGCCTTGAAGATTTGGGGGCGTTATTTTTTGGGAGAGGGATTTGAGTTGTATACCGATCATTAGTCATTAATGTATTTATTCTCTTAGATGGAGTTGAATATGAGGTATTAGAGATGGCTAGAATTTTTGGTTGCTTATGATTTCAGTATAGAGTATGCCTCGAGGAAGAGAAATAAGGTAGCAGATGCTCTCAGTAGAAAACATCAGAACGTGGTGTTAGCGATGTTGGCAGAATGGAAGGATCTAGAAGCTTTGGTCAGTTGTGGTGGGTAGTTGAGATCTACTGCTAGTTCTAGTTTGGGTACTGCTATGTTATCTTGTTTAGAAGTTTGACTAGTGTTGATCGAGAGTTAACGTCTAAACAGAGAGAAGATCCAGTTTTAGCTGAGAGGAATAGAAGACTTGAGATCGGATCAGAAGTTGATGATCTAAAGGATTTTTACTTGACCAAAGACGATGGTTAAGAATGAAGGAACGTTTATGTGTTCCAGTTGTAGAGAACTTAAAGAGAGAAATTCTAGAGGAATATCATCGATCGAAGTTAATGATTCATCCAAGAGGAACACGATGTACCAAGATATGAAGAGCTGCTTCTATTGGAAAGGCATTAATGTTGGCTTGTGCGTTAGACAGTGTGTTAACTGTCAACAAGTGAAGGACGAACATCAAAAGCCTAGTGGGTTACTTCAGCCTTTAGATATTCCAATTTGGAAGTGGGATTTGATATCAATGGATTTTATATACTGGTTGCCAAGGTCAAGTCGAGGAAATGAAAATATATGGATTATTGTGGAGGACTGACCAAGAGTGCACATTTCATTCTGGTAAGGTCAACCCGAACGGTACCTGTTTTGGCTAAATTTTTCATAAAGAACATAGTTAGATTTCATGGTATTTATGGTAGCATAGTTAGCGACGAAGAAGCAATATTCACTAGTGAATTTTGGAGGAGTCTACGAGAGGTATTAGGTACCAAGCTCAAGATGAGTACAACATATCACCCACAGACGAATAGGCAGACAGAGAGGGACAACAAGGTACTCGAGGATTTATCAAGAGCTTGTGTGTTAGGCGTTGGTGGATCTTGGGAAGATCACCTACATCTGATTGAGTTCTCCTATAATAATATTTATCATACTAGTATATAAAGACGCCTTTTGAAGCTTTGTATGGAAGGCCATACAAATCGCTGGAATGTTGGTTAGGGACTTAAGGCAGATTGGTCTTAGGTCCAGATTTGGTTAGAGAGGCATCAAAAAAGATTTAGTTAATCTGAGAATGGATAAATAAAGCTTAACCCTAGCATAAGAGTTACGCAAATAAGAGGCATAAAGAACTAGAGATCTCAATCAAGGACAGGGTTTTCATTAAAGTATCACCAATGAAGGGTGTGGTACGATTTGAAAAGTCAAGAAAGTTGGCCCCGACATATGTTGGTCCGTTCCAGATTATATAAAAAATTTAAAGCTCAATTACAGAGTAGTGTTGCCAAGAAGTTTGGCAGTTGTCCAAATTGTATTCCAAGTGTCTCATCTTCATAAGTATGTGCATGATCCAGAGGCTACTGTTCCTCAAACAGTGTTGGAGGATTGGTAGTAGAGCCAGATTTGACTTTTGTTAGACAACCAGTTCTGGTTGTAGCGAGAGATGAGAAGAAATTGAGGACCAATACAGTCAAGTTGGTGAAGGTTCAGTTGAGCGACAATGAGAAAGACTGTACTTAGGAGACTGAGGACAAGATTCGTGAGGCTTATCCTGATCTTTGATGGTATATCTATATTAGATTAATATAGATTGGTTGCTAGACAGATAGGCTAGTATGATTGTTAGGAGATGTTACGGATGTTTGCTAGTTAGTCCTTACTGAATTTCAAGGATGAAATTCTTTAAGGAGGAGAGCCTATAACAACCCTAATTTTATTGACATTATTCAGGAGATTTAATTAGAATCAATAAAGCAGAAAATGTAAATAAGGAGATTGAGGTTGATTAATAAACAAGGTGGCTGTGCTTATTTAAAATCTAATGAACTTATAAAAATGGTTATGTAATTGAACACAAGGGTATTAGGGTAAATAGCCGTCCATATTTCTTACCCTTATAATATCTTCCTTATTTATACACATTCATTTTACTTAAAACAAAATTTATAACCATGAGAAGTAAGCAAGGTCGACCATTAGGAAGAAGAGAAAAGAAAATCAACTTAAAGATTAGGATTCAAGTTAGAAGGAATCAGTCTCAATCAAACTTTAATTTCCTTATCCAATCTAAGGTGATTAATAGTTTCTGCATATCTATATTGATTTTATCATCATATGGGTTTAGAATTAAGAATAAATATGTTTTTATGATATGACTGATTATGATTTATATATGTTTAAACAAAGTTGTTTACTAGGATATGCACATGGTTGTAGGGCAAAACCGAGATGAAATAATTTTAAAGTGACATGCGAAAATTATATGTAATAGAAAACATAATTTTGGAGTTGGGTTTAAATTTTTATAATTTCCAATCCGTGGAGAATTTATTATGAATTCTCAAAGGAGAAGGTTATTTGGGTTTATAAATTATTTTGGACAAAATAAGAATTTTGGTCTAAAATTTTAGTATGTTAGATACGATGATTAATGTGAATTTCTGCAATTTTTGGGGATTTTCACAAAGTGATTTAGTAAGGAAATTAAATTATTTCGAAAGGATGAACTAAATGATTTTATTGATTTTATGTGAGGAAGGGCTTATTTGTTAAATTTTAATTTGATTTAGATCAGAGAAAATGCAGCAAATATTATCCAAATTATTAAAAAAGTTCTGGAAGCCAATCAAATCTTTACGAGTAGGCAAGTTTGTTACAAAAAGTTTTCTTATTTTGGAAAAAATCAGCATTTACCTAGAAAAGGTGCGTCTGCCTCCTTTACCAAACCTTTCAACTCAGTCCTTTTGACCAAGACCTTTTGACTTCATTGACCAATAACGTTGAAAGCAATGCACATGATACCATTCAAGTGGATGTAGTGAATTGGACCAAGTCGAAAGGTATGGTGTTGAAGGATTGCATTCGAAGGGTTGCTTTTGAAGGAGACGGTCCCTTAATTTACTTTGATTTAAAAATGAAAAACTACTTCCCTATTCTCTAAAAACCTTTCGACAAGGTCGAAAGGTATAGTTTCAAAAGGTTGTTTTAACGACCATTCGACAAGGTCAAAAGGTTTGGCTACAAAGTCGAAAGGTTTGCTTTTATATGGTTGTTTTAAAGAGGATTTTGAAAAGGGGCGCCACCTTTATTTTGGTTCAACCTTTTGATGGGGTTGAAAGCAGGAGCTTTTGACATTGTCGAAAGGTTTAATGGTTTCTGTAAAACAAGCCACTTCCCAAACCTTCTGAAGGGGTCGGATGCTAAGGCTTTCGATTTTGTTGAAAGGTTTAATTGTCTTCCCCAATGTTTTATAAAGAAGAGAGTGGTATTGAAAACTTTCACCTATGACCCAAAGTAATATTTACAAGTATAAATCCAATGTTTTCGAGAGGCCTACTTTCTAATGGTTTCAAAGGGTTTACTTTTCAATGGTTTCGAAAGGTTCTACTATTATATATATATATATATATAGTAATACTTTATCAAGGTTGAAAGGTTTCAAAGGAAGTGTTTAAAGTATTAAAAGGGTCTGAGCCTATTGTTTTTAAAGTAAGTGATTAAACCTTTCGAAGAGGTTGAAAGTGTAACCTTTCGATGTTATCAAAAGGTTTGAAAACCCATACTCTAATTTTAAAGGAAAAACCCATGGCTTATATAATGGAGTCTGTAATGGCTTTAATTATGAAATTTTGAAGAAGAATTGCCTTGATAAAAATATAAGTTAAAGGTGTTAACTATGTTATATGAAATATATTCAAGGACCTTAAATCCATAGGAGAGGTATAGTTAAATTTGATGTTTTGCTTCTTAAAATAGGGATATATTCACATGTTAATCCATAACCGTATTTTGGAAAAAGAGGGTAGGAGAACCAGCTAGGTTAACTCAATAATGAATATAAATTGCTTAAACTCCCGAATGAGTAGAATTTCATCCAAGGAGTAAACCAAAAGGTTCATAGTAAACCAATGAAAACTATGATCAAGTAGTTATTGGAGGAAACCAACATATTTATTATTAACCCATGAAAACTATGTATTAAGGATGCTTGGCAAGGGATAATTGACATGTAGTGAACCCACGAAAACTATATCTGCATTAAGCATTGATATCAGTCAATAGGTTACTAGTAAACCCATGAAAACTAGGATAAGAAAATAGCTAATGGAAGTATCAGTAGGTTCCTAGTTAACCCACAAAAACTAGGATGTGAAGTGAGTTAATGGATAAGTCCATAGGTTCCTAGTTAACCCATGAAAATCTGGATATGGCAATTAGTTATTGGAATGACTAATATGTTCAAGGAGATCCATGAACTAATTAAGTTAACTTGCAGAAGCCTATAGGTTCTTAGTGATCCCACAAAAACTATGAATAGGACAGGGTGTCTATTAGTTATAACAAGGTTATTAGTAAACCCGTGAAAATTAGAAGCTTAATAGTGACCCTGGAAATTATTATTTAGATAGGGTGTCAGATTTAACTAGGAATGGGAAATCCTAATTATTTTCAAGTTCTCATATCATTATAACAGTCTGAAAATGTATGTTTTAACTATTTTGAATGTAGGAGCACAGAATATGGTTTATAAAGGTCTTAGGATACTAGTGAGGGGAAAACCCGTTAGCTAAGTGTCGTGGTCTCACTAGATGTCTAAAGGATTGAGATGTTAGATTATTAATCATACCGGGCTTTATATCTGACTTGAATTTTTTGTTTTCCCTTAAAACTCTCAGGTACTCCATTTATTTTGAGTAGTTTGAGATTTAAGCTTCTCAAATTTTCTTCTCTGACGAATAAAGCTTCCAGAGGCGTGCAGGAGGCATATAGTTATTTAGTGATATCTTTACCGCTGTGTATTTGTTTTTAAAGGCAGATCTATTAGCCTTACTAGATATTATGGATTACCAAGGGGGCATCTTCATATGTCGCTCTTGGCGTATGTATAATAAGTATATTTTGCTGAACGTGGTTATCGTATTTGCGATTATGTAATGAGCATCAAATGTTTTGATTTGAATGTGGAAATGTGATTTTGAACTGCTAATTTTTTTCCATAATTCTATGATCTGTGCATCAATGTATCTAGCACCACCATATTTGGTTGCCGAAGTTTAATAACTATGGATGACTACAGCATCCGTAGCCGTTAGTTTTAGGCCTCAAGTAGGGGATGTTGCAGGAACATTTCTCATGATGTCGTATGAGTTTTACAGAAATAACTAATGTTTACAACCCAAGCCTCAAATAAACTATTGTTGGACCCTTCAACATGAACTGAATAACGATGTTATGGCCATATCACTCATTAATTGTAATTAAATGGACCTTTCTAACATGCCATCATCCTCCAACGGACATATCTTAACTTTTCTTTATGGCTTCTGATGAATAAGTTCTATCCATCACTACCATTACCACACCCAATTGTGGAATAAATTGTGCATCCCCATACTATAATAGGATAGAATATAAAATATTCATATTTAAAATAACTCATTTGTAAATTAGCTTAGCGAAATAACTTTTCTGCCCTCTATCTTGCCTTCCTTAATGTCCTCCATGTGTGTTTGTCATTCGAGTCCCATTTGTAAATTACTCTCTATTACTATCTTCTTTTAATCGAAATCTTGGTATTTACTTTCTTCATGTTTGACCTTCATACAAGCATAATCTATTACTCTTATGGCTTGCACACATGTCTAATACAATATTCCTAGGTTCCCACCAATACTCCTTACACTCTGTTGGGATTCTTCATTGCTCCTCTAGGAGTTGTCGTTGGTATCTTCTTCACAGCCACATCTACTCATCTTACATAAGTCATTCCTAACTATTCCATAATAAAAAATTGGTTTGGTCTTCAACAAATTTTTTTCAAAAATTAAAACTTATAAATTTTAAAGTATTTAATCTCAAAACGTTTCTCTTTAAAAGTAGAACTTAGAAACTTTTTCGCAAATTCAAAAATAACTTAGTGCCTTAACTCTTAAACCTACAATTAAATTTTAGAAAGTTCTTTTCCATTTAAATACCCTTTTCCGCTGTTACTTCTTAAAAATTGAGATTTTTAAATCAAACATTTATTAAGTTTTCTTTTAAAAACTCAATTATTGTACCAAACATTTTTTTCAAAAATGTAGTTTATAGTATTTCTAAACGTCCTTTATAATTTTTAAATAATAAAAACTGGAGTTGGTAAGAACAACTCTCACTCTATCATTTTCTTATCACTCACACTATCTCTACTCCCAGTCCTTGGTGGAGTCTCGAATATCATATGATGTGGACTTTTAAAAGATACTTGCAATAAATGCACACAACAATGAAAAATACCCATTTTACTTTTTTGCCTTTAATTTCCTATGTTGCCTCTAATTAAATTGCTCGCATCATTTTTAATACAATCTACTAACATTATTTCTAATTACTAACATTACTTTAAATAGATTCCTAGCATTCTTTCTTAATGTTACTGCAATTTCACTTTTTTCTTTCTAAACCGCTCTTATTTATATGGCTTATATTTATATAGCTCTACTCTCAATTGACTATATCCTTAATTAAACCATCGCAATGCACTTGCTTACGGTTTTATTGTTTGGTTCTAATCTTCTTTATCGTTCTTTTTACCCTATTTCAAACTTATACCACTTCCTATTGTCCACCCTTAAAATGAATTCCCCAACTTAAAATTTTTGCATCTTAGAGAAATCAACAAGATACATATGCCCTGCAACATTTTTCAAAAGAATTAACCTTTTTATTAAGACCCATTTACTATTATTTTTGGTCTAATAAATTTTAAATTTTCTACTAAAACTTTTTATTTTATGTAACATAGTTATTTTTATTTTTCGAAAATTCAATATATACTTACTTCTCGAAAATAGAGTTTTTCTACCTTTAAAAAATTCCTTTGAAAATCATTTCGAACCTATTATATATATTTTTTTCTCAAACTTTTATATTAGAAATTATATAACTTTTACATTAAATTCTTTTATATAGGGCCGGACTTAAAGTAGATTTTTATTCGTCCTTTCTTTTGGACTTATCTTCTTCTCTACCTGACTTATCTTCTTTTCCAAATACTAAAATTTGGCTATCATCTTAGAGTGACTACTACACACCATTCTCCAAGAACAATTGCTTCTAGATATCGAAAAAATGTGGACTCTTACTTTCCTCTTATTTGGACTTTGTATATTATCAATCGATAATTATAAGGGGATATACAATCATTAGATATTAGGGCCCAACTAGGGAGCCACATACTGTGCAACTTTAGGGACCTTCCATATTATGCACTCATGCTCTTCTTAAGTCAATGTCTTTCCATACAACCTCTTTCCCATGGGGTAATCGGGTAGGTGTACATCTTCAACTTCTTTCATTTTTCCGACTCAAAATCGATATAACCATCTTTCGATGGATGGTTGCAACTACTCTATAGATGGAATTTATAGGATTTAGCATATAATATATTTATATTTCTAATCAAAATACTAATATTTCGCTTAACGTTTAATAATTTTTCGAAAGGCTGACCTAAGCTTTGATACCAAATTTAACAACCTAAACCACATGGGGCCTAAATTTTTGCTAAATCAAAAATTCAAGTCCACCAAAGTATGGATCGTTGATTTGGCAACCTGCAAAAAAACAAATAATTGCACATCAGAGTGCTATCGATAAAACTCACAGCAAAATTGTAAAATATAATAAAACATACAGTTACCGACAAAGATTGACACTTCCAATATCCAGTGTCCTTGTCAGTACTGAGCATGAATTAGAAAATCGTCCTTCTATTGTTCCCACTGTGCATTGGTACCTGCTCTCTAGAGCAATATCATTGGTTGTAATGATGAGGGGGGGTCAGAACAACATTCATTTGACTAGTTAATTATACATTTTACACATAACATCAGTTTATACCGTTTGTCTTCCATTATATGTTATATATCTTAATTTTACTCAATCATCTCAACTTCAAGTATGCATACAATACGCCCCATCTACTCAAAGTAGACATATGCATATTTATAAATATATAAGTACAAAAGTCCCTTTTTAGACCAAGATACTATGCTCAATAGTATTCATAACCTAGCACCCCATCAAGATCTATTTCCAATGCGGTATCACAACTTTGCCATCGTGCATACCAAAGAACTCCCTTAGTGCCAATAATGGCACCACTATTTTGATCTAATCTCTAGATCTAATCCCTGTTATTTCAGTTTGACTTCCTTTTTTCCCTATTTTGATTTATACACCAGAAGTGTACAAAGATTTATCAAAGATCTAGATTAGAAAAGAGATTTGGAATTTGATTTTTATTTTAGATCTGGATTTACAATTTACCTTGGGTTTGACGATTTGATTTGATCATATTATCTTCCTCAAGAATCTTTATGATTCTCCAATTTTATATACGTATTAATTACAACTATTTTTAAGAATTTAGGTTTTGGAGGAGAAGAGAAAATGGCGGAGCACCAGCGTCATTCCAAAAATATAAATTTAGAAGTGAGGATCTAAGTCTATGTTTATAGGGGTTCAAAGAAATGCTAGTCATTTGATTGAAATATATTGAATCTGGGTCGTTTGGCCACATATTACTGTCGAAATTAAACAAGCAGTAGTTGACTGCTTATTGCCTTTGGTCAACTGCTACTTGTCAGCCAAAAGGTAACTTAGGTTGACTGCTACTAGTAGACCTGAAGATATCTTAGGTCGACCTTAGCTATGTTTTGGTGGTGATTAAGATCATCATTTGATTTGTTTGATTTAATTCTCTTTAAAACCTATTACATCTTTTGTTTCCCACTACATATATTTTCTCTGATTTCATTTAACATTAACATTTCTTAAAGTCTATGTTTCCATTAATGTTATTAATTAACGTTAATTAATTTTTATTACGATAATTATATATAATTGTTTTCAGTTCAAAAACTTCAAACATTAATAACTTTTCGTTTAAACTCCAATCAAAAAACTTTATATATAAAAATTGATCACAAAACTGCCACGAACCCAATAGTGCAAGTTTCTAGACATATTCTAACATTGTAAAAAAAATTGGTACAATAATTTAGTAATTAATTTATTTTTAATTAATTATCGTAAAATTATGGGGTGTTACAAATAAGGTTTTATTAATGAAAACACGCCTACACACGCACACGCACTCACTCAACACACACACATATGGTTCTATTAGAGAAATAATAATAACGTATGGGGTGTTATTGATAAAAAGTGATCCTGAATCTAATGTTCATTAAGAAATGTCATTTCATGAAACTTTAAGATTATGACATTGTTGTTCAACATATGTTATTTTTGTTGAATTATAGTGCATGGAGATATCATAATAAAGTCGATAAAAGGTATGTTCGATAATCTTAGTTGAGGATGAGAAATAATAATGTCGGTTTTTACAAACCTAGTCTATAATAGAAAATAATATAAATGGTTTATGATATCTCTAGTCCAAATATTGCACTAATGAACCTGATACGTAGGACGAACTAGACATAAAAGTTAAAAAAATTACTTATTAAAAGTATCATGAGGATTGATTTACAAAAGGATGTACAGTGACATGCTTGCCAATGACATCTAAAGTAATCCATATTAAATATGAATTCAAAGCATCAATAAACCTAATGAACATAATTCTTGGTTAATGTAAAGAATGCTTTCACATGATAATGTTTCAGTAGAGAACTGATATCATTAAAAAAGGAAGCGTCTATGTTCGATTCGTGATATGAAAAATTTAACGGGTATCTTGGTGATGCATGATATATTGGAAGGAAGATAAAGGCCTTATAATGTGTTAATTTTGTAACAAAACAAGATATAAATCGAAAGAAACAGAGGTAAAGGTGTATTTATCACCAGTGCACATTTTTCCCCACTTAGATATAGATTATAAAGGTTATAGGCATATTATGCTACTCTAAAACACATGCAATGGTATAGTGAGTGAAGTGAGATGAATGGGTCTTATGTCATACTTTAGACAACGAATCTTAGAAACATTCTTTTAGTGAGGATCATGGGGTTGATAACGTATATACTAGTTATCCTAAGGAACCATATTGTGTCAGACTTAGTTTACGTATGGATGGTTTCACACCATTTTCTTCTATCGGTATACCTTATTCAATCTGGAAGTTATTCTGACACCTTGCACTTTTCTTTCATGAATGTTTATAAAGAATCCTTACATATTTTTAGTTGTAACTATTCCAAGACTGAAAAACCAAACAATGGGATAAACATGTATTAGCATGCCTTATGTTGATGAGTTGAAAAAACTATGGATAGAAGGTGTGATAACTCAGATTTTTGGACATCTGTTAATGGATAATCAACTGTATTGAATTAGTAGAAATACTGATTTATAAGTTGAACAAATAGAATTCCGATAAATAACTATATATCTGAATATAAATGTTAATTTTGATAATCTTCATTAGTAATTATTTAAATTTGGCAATATTGTTTGATAATATTCTTTTATAAATATTTGGTAAATTTATCTTTTCAAAGCTAATCAAAATGTTTTCTAATCATAATGTATATGTGTGTGTGTGTGTGTGTGTGTGTGTGTGTGTGTGTGTGTGTACATCTTGAATGGAAAGCTTGGATTTGAATTCAACATAATAATTTTAAAAAGCTATTTATAGTTAATTCTATGTTTTCAAAAACACTTGGATAAATATTTATTTAAAAGTACTTTAGCTTAAATTTAAAATAAGATTTAAGAAAAAGGTTCATTTTGCTTTCTTTTTTATTTTACATGAAATAAGATTACGGTTTGAAATTATATATAAATTGAAAATATAAACATAAATTCAATAAAGACATATCATATGAATATATAAACATACAAAACATAAGTAATTAATAAAATAAGAGTTTTAAACGTTTGTAAGATAACAGTAACATGCATTGACATTTGTGAGATAATGATAACTTGCAATTAACAAGTGGCTAATGGGTTCCTTTTAAAAAAATTGAAATATATGAATAAGTTGTATATGGTTAAACTCTTTCTTATTATTTTTTATTTATTTTAACTCTCTCTTTCATCTTCTAAAAAAATAAAACCAAAACCAGAGAGAACTAAATCAAAACAAAAAATACTTCAAGTTTTCATTTGAAACAAAGCTAAGTAAAAGATTTAAAGCAAGATTCAATTTCAAGATTAACTAAAATCAAGTTAAACAAGCTTGTTGTTTCAATAACAAGTGTAGTTTTCAATTTTAAAACATTTGTGCTCCTCTGTTCGACATTTAAAGGTGAGTAAACAATTATTTCTTAAGCTTAATTCATTTTTTTTATGATGTTGCATGTGATAAATAATTAATGTAAAGTTCTAAAATGTTGTTTGAATGTATTTTAGTGAATTACTGTGTGTGCATGTCTGTGTATATATATTTATAGGCTTTTGTTATGTTCGACGGGCTCAAGAATTTATTTCCAAAATTCATATCTCATTTTACAAATAGTTTTAGGTTGGGATCTTTAAAGGAAATTTGTTTGTAATAGCAAAATTTGATTTTTAAAAATATTATTCAGTATAATTAACAAGCGGATTATTGGAAATAGGAAACTTATAAAAAAACATTTTAAGGCAGGAAATTTTATTATCTAAATTTCACAATTTGATCATATAATCTGAATCGTGCTTAGAAATACTGAATATTGGTGATAATATCAAGATTTTTAGGTGAGTATTTGGGTAGTATTTGCGAGATGAACGGAAAGCTTGTTTCCGTCAAATCCTGGCGAACCAATTTATGTTGAAGGTCAATTTTTGGCCAGGAGGAAGCTGCAGAGGTGGGTAGCTCGCGAAAAATGCTTGGTGAAATTCTCGACCACCGTTGTGTCATGTAGATAGTGATGTAGGGTTTAAGGACTCGATTCGGTGGAGGTTGGTTTCAGGCATATTGTGGTGTCATAGTGGCGCCGGGGTGGATTGGTGGAGGGGGAAAAGGTAGAAGGATGATTGTCGAAGTTTCTAATGGAAGGGCGAGGGTCCTGATGGCTTGTGGTGGCTGCGTAGGGTGGTTTCAATTGATTATTTGAGTTCCTGGTAGTGCTGACTCGTTCGATTTTGAATTCAGGGGCGATGGGTTATCCTAGGTGGTCGAGTCATTTGTGTAGGTCGTCGACGACTTATGGAAGGCAGCGTGGTAGGTCAAAGTGTCGTTGTTTGCTAGTGCATCTGCAAAGTGGTGTCTGATGTTGTTTGAGGGTTGGGGAAGTTGGGGTTCTCCCGGGTCAGGCTCGATGTCTTTTGTGTTTTATCTCGATGGAAGAAGTAGAGAATGCGTAGCTCAGGATTTGGCTCGGGAATTTAGGGGTTTGGTCGAGTATTTCGAGTGTGGGCTCGGGTTTTTGTTTGTGCTTAAGTAACCAGTTTTTTACGAATGCATGATCGAGTTTTAAGTGTATTAAAATGAATAAGTTTTCAAATGGGATATTACCGAGTTCCAAAGTGAACTGTTAAACAAGTTTTCGAACAAGTTTTCTAAGAATAAGTATTTATCAAAAAATATTTAAAAAAGTTTCAAAGATTAAATTTTAAAGATAAATGTTTTTAAGATTGTTTTGGTTTATATAATTAAATATTAGGTTAATTATCTTATTTAATCTCTAATTGTTTTCAAAAATAAAATGATGTACTTAAGTAATTAATTATGGTGTAGGGTTTATCTTTAATTAATTAAGGTCTTGCTTAATTAAAAGATCATTATTTAGTAATTAAAGGATAAATACTGAATGTAATTAATTAATGTATAATTACTTAATGTAATTAATTGAAGGCAAATTACTTAATGTATTGAAAGAATAATTAATTAACGTAATTAATTAAACGTTGATTAATTAATGTAATAAATTAAACGTTAATTAATTAATGTGAATAATTATGGGATAATTAATTAATTTCATAACTAATTAAAATAATAATACATGGTTTATAATTAATTACGATCAATTAAGCAGGATTTAAGGTAATTAATTTAATTTATTTGGTGATTGAATTAAATTGATTAGGGATTGTATAACAAATCAATCTTGCTTATGGATGATTAAATTATATTGAATGTTTGGATTAATGTCTCTAGTCCGATAATTGTGATGTTCTGTGATAATGTAGGTTATTTATCAGCGATGAATTGCTGTGTAAATTGACATCCTGTGTTTAAAATTGAATTGTATTCACTTAAACAACTTGGATTAAAAATGGTATTGGACTCGAAGAGACCGGAGTCGGATATTAGCAATATAGTGTACCACTTCGATTAGTAATCTACAATAATTCTTTACAGATTTGATTATTGAATCAAATAGGATGGAATGGAATAAATTAAGTGAATTTGGCCATTAAACTAAGTAGCGATACTTAGATATTACTTTGTGAAATAAGTGTTTGTCTCGAACAAGTTAAGAACTCGTAGTGAGGTGCGCATTACCCTGGGTTTTCAATTATATTTTAAAACTTAGTATTTCATATTATGTTGGTTTACTCATGTTGGTTTCCAGCCTGACTCGGGTGTTACTTTATTGTAATGCTCAGGTCAGACCGTATATTACAGATTTTCAGGTTAGGACGTTCTAGAGCTCAGGAGGCGAGCTGGATGGTAGGAACGTATAAAGTATATTTCTTGTGTATTGAAGTTATATTGCTTGTATTCTGGGACAAGTTGCTACAACTGTCCAGTTTCGTTGAACTCTAATGAATTGTATGTAAATTAACAATTACAGCTTTTCTTTGTAAATGCTATTATTTGATATTATATTTTGATCCGTTGCGAATGTGAGATTCTGTATTTTTGTTTTCCGTTTCTTCTTCTAGTTCCTTTCTTCTTTACCCTAACAATCTAGAATTTCTGACATTCGATAGTTCGGCACTTTTACAGTGAACGTATTAGTGTAGAATTTTCAAGGTTGGAAATTTTCGCATCGTTACAGAAGGCGTTGTAACTTATTATGTGTCAAAGAATTTAAACTAAAATTCTTGCTTCTTTATTATAAACAATAAGCAATTTTCCTAAGTATGAGATGCCTTTCTTATGAAATACCAAAGGAAACTTTTCTTATCCTATTTGCACCGATTCTATTACATTCCATAAAATTTAAAAGATATTAATTAATTAAGTATGATGCTTAAAATAATCTTTTTATGAACATTAGAATTTGGACATGAAAATTGCACCATTATGTTCATGGGAATTTTTAGAGCAACATTTATATATAAATTTTCATAATTAGAGTTTAAACGGAAAATTTATTTACATTTGAAATATTCGAATTTAAAATAACTTAAATTTAAAATTAATAAACATTAACGGTTGATTTTTACGAAGGTAATAAATATTAAAATGTTAAGTACTAGACTTAAGTCTGAGGCAAACATTGAAGAAATGGTAATTAAGGGGAAGAAATATTACAATGTTAAAAAATTAACATTAGGTAATAAAATTCGACAAGTGGATGAATGCTGATCGAACGCCCAAGGAGGGCCGATTGAATGGTTAAAGAGACACAGCTACGATTTGCATAGGCCTAAATGGCTTGGAATTTACTATTTTATATCAACTTTAATCATACGGTCCAGGTGCATTCTAACCACTATAAATAAGAGGCAAGCCCCTCACTTTTATTCAAATGAAAAGTTAGTATGCTAGCAAAAAAATGTCAGTTTCCTTAATCCTCAATAAACTTTTTAGATTCAAGATTCAAGCTTTAGGGAAGAAATCAATCGGGTTAAAGGGGAAAGTAATAAATTTTAGATATATGTATATTTCTCTATTTCTATTCTTTCCAACTCTTTGGATTCTAGATCTAATCTATATATAAATGAATTGTTATATATTGTAAAATTAAAAAGAAGATAACCGAAAGAGGAAATAAGCGAAGGTGTAGAATCAATTTCAAAGGAATTCGAGAGTACTTTCTGTGAGTGAAAATCTTAGTTTTTCTCTTTTTAGTATTGTTTTATGCCTTGGTAAATTTGTATACGAACACTTTAAATTTTAAATTCCAAAATTCCCTTGTTAAAATGTTAATTTTGGTTTGGATTCGGTTGGAATCTTATTTGTTTTATATTAATGTAGTAGTATTTGTTCTGTTATTATTTGCAATGTGAATAATTTATGTTCTATTCAACTTCCACTTTCCAATTTCTGTTTGTTGTAATGAAGGGTTCTAAAAAGAAAAAGAATTAGGAAAGAGTGTGCGAAGCATGGATTTTTATCATATCTTTAGTTTGCACCGCCTATTTTTGAAATTAAAGTAAATATGAATCCTTTTTCCCTCCTATCTTATGTACTTAGAAGTCGAATAGAATATAAAGATTGTAAATTGTAAAGTCTTGTTCCTTTGAAATTGAGGTGTTATTTCTACTATGTTAGTGTAAAATAAGTTGATTATTAATATTCAACACTGTTAATGATAGAGACCACTTATTCATTAGTGAATTTGGGAAGAGTTCGTTTTATACTTTAGGAGTGACATTGAATCTTAGCATCGCTTACAACTCGTATGCAAATGGACAGACAGAAAGGAAAGGATGAACATGATTTTGGAGGATTTACTGAGAGCTTGCATCATGGATTTTGGGGGACATTAGAAGCAGTATTTACCTTTGTAGAATTCACTTACAATATCGTTATCAGGTGACAATTGGAATGACACCCTTTGAAACCTTATACAGCAGGTCATGCAAGTGTAATGACCCTAATTTTAGCTAACATTATTTAGAACATTTAATTGGTAAATTAAATAAAATAATGTAGAAAGTTAATGAATTGAGATTTGTAAGTTAAGGAGGAGCTGTGATTTAATGAATGTGTTAATAACAAGGGAAACTAAACATAATTAAGGAGGAATATGAAGAGGCTAAAATGGAAATAGCCTTTATTCCCATACCCTAAACCCTTGAATTATCTCCACTTCCTCATTCATTCTATATTCACAGAGTAGACAAAAACAATACTAAACTTAGGCCGACCACCATTAAGAAGATTTAAGGTGAAGATAAGCTAGGATTCAAATAGAAAGTTTGAAGAAATCAATCTAAAGGAAAATCCCAACTTTCTTAGTACAAAGCAAAAGGAATAATTAGTTTATATCTCTATTTTTGATGAATAATTTTGGTTTAATGGTAATCACATTTTCTTTTGCAAGTATATACCATGTTATAGTGATTAAATGATTACATGCTTTATGTTGATGATTTATAAAGATTTATTAAGAATTTTATGATATGTTTAGATTAGAAAACCTATTATATGACATCCAAATGAGTTGCATTTTTGATATATGGTCAAAAATATTATCTTAGAAGTGGTTTCAAGTTTCATAATTTTCTAAGTATTTATGGATTTATTATGAGTTTTCTATAAGAGAAAATAGTTAATTTCGGGTTAAATTGTTTAAGGTAATTAAATAATTTTTTTGGTCTGAAATTTATATATGTTGGAAAACGTATTTAATGTGAATTATTGTGATTTGGGGAATTTTTCCTAAGTGTTTTACTATGGTTAATAAGTTATTTAAGTTAGAGGACTTAAATTTTTTAATGTTTTATTAAGGAGAGTGGCTTAAATGTTAAATTATTTCAAATAATCCTAACTAGATTTTGTTAGCAAATTTTGAAAAAGGGAACTGATAAAGTTTTCTAAACCAATAAGATATCGACAAATATTAGTGGTAGGTCAAAATGAATTTCTTTAAAAGGTTAAAATGCAGTTTTTCTTAAAATTACATCTTCACCACTACCATTGCTAGCTTCCGATATCAAACATCCGCATAAAATCCCTTCCATACTCATTAAAACCAATATATATATGGTATCAATTCACTGGTGCGTAGTGTGTTGGAGATAGAAGGAAGGTAGGATCGTGTCGAACGCATGCGTTCGGAAGGGGTGAAGTTGCCTTTCAAAGCTTTTGAACCTATAAATGTGCTTTTTTCAAAAGAGTGTTTTGAAAGGATTGCCGCTTTGAACCTTTCGATAACCTAGCTTCCGCATCAATACTTCTGCCTTAGTGAGAGGCCACTTTTTACAACCTTTAAACAATGCATGTGAAAGGGGAGACTTTCGTCTTCATGCCTTATACTAATATTGAAGTTGCCTTCCCCAATGTTTTCGAAAGGATATACTTAGGCATTTTTACTAATAGAATAGTTGGCAATGGTTTCAAAAGGATATTTCATTGCTATCCTCTTCTCTTATTCTTTTATTTGAGACCATTGCTTTCAAAAGTGATACTTTCGCCCCTTCTCCCTTTGACCCTATAGTTTTATTATGTGTTGAACTCAATGATTTCGAAAGGGAAGTTTTCAATGATTTCAAAAGTGATGTTTTCATCCCAGTCCCCTAAATCCTATATTTTTACTAAAAGTTGAACTCAATGATGTTGAAAAGGATTATTGAAGGTTTTAAACAATGGTTTCAAAGGTATTGTTTTGGCTTCATTACCTAATGTTTTCTAAGTCAAAAAGAACTTTTACTTATTTTAAAGGGATAGATAACCCTATTGATTTTAGGTTTTCATCAACATTGTTTTATGTAAAGCATATATCACGGCATAGATATTTTGAGTAAAGTAAAGAGTAGTTTTCCTTGTTTAAGTATGATTTAAAATGGTTAAATCAATCTTAAAGAAATTTTTTCAAGGAAAAGTAATTAGTATGGTTAGCCCTAAGTATGTGACTCAAATATTAGAAAACCAGATGAGGCTAGTATGTGGTCATGCCTTATACTTTAGCTAGTAGCCCTTAGCCAAAATAAGTCCAAAATTCAAGTGTATAGCGTTTTGTCATTAGTAAGACTAAAATGATGTTACATCGAGAAAGGAATACATGGAGTAGATGTAGCTTATTGGTGAGCCCGCAAAACCGTTAGGACCAGCTGACCTTAGGACAAGTAATTAAGGACAGACCATCCAGTATTTTTTCTAGTAGAAGTTAGAATATTTCTTATGTTTGGAAGGCCCGAGTCAGCCAGCATTTAATAGTCAGCCAGAAAAAACTATAATGTTCGAACGGATAGTCCATTGATTACCTGATTTATATGCATATATGGTGTTGCTATTATTGTTATAATCAACTTGATTATAAAATTTTATTTGAAAAAGAAATGATTTTCAAAGGATATTAGTGAGGGGAAACCCATTTCGCAAAGTGGCATGCTCTCACTTAATATCAGAACCGAGATGTAATAAAATTATTCACACCACGCTTTATGTCTGACTTGAAATTTATGTTTGTAACATCCTCCTACTTGGAGGCCCAAAACTAATGGCTACAAATGCTATAGTCATCCATAGTTATTAATCCTCGACGACTAGATACGACGGTGTTAGATACATTGATACAAAGATCATAAGAATATGAAAAAAATTTAACAAATTAAAAACAAATTCCACATTCCATTCCAAACATTTAATGTTCATTACATAATCCCACAAATGTTAACCATATTCATAAAAATATAATTATTGCACATATGCCGAGAGCGACATATAAAGATGCCCCTTAGTTGATCAATGTATATTAGGAGGCTATTGAGTCTGCCTTTACATCTAAATACACAGCGAAAAAAGATAACTCTAAATAACTAACGGCCTTCTACACGCCTACGGAAGCTTTATTTGTCTAAGAAGAGAGTCTTAAAACCTTAAATCTCAAACTACTCAAAATCAATTGAGTGCCCAAGATTTAAGGTGAAAATAAAAACTTCGAGTTAGACATGAAGCCTGGTATGGATAATAATCTAACATCTCAATCCATTTAGATATCTGGTGAGACGATGCCGCTTAGAGTAACGGGTTTCCTCCTAACTAATATTCTAAAACCTTTTCCAAAACCATATACTGTGCTTCTGCATCCCTAATGGTTAAAAACATAGCATTCAAAAATATGAGGATGACATTTATATATAAACATTTTGGATATCCCATCCCCATTTTAACTGACTCTTTGCCATATTTATAGTTTCTAGGGTCACTATTAACCTATTAATTTTTATGGGTTAATTACCAACCTTTTTATAAGTCATGGACACCATATCCTATTTCATAGTTTTCATGGGATCACTAAGAACCTAAAGGTCCCTGCCACTTAATTAATTCATGGGTTCCCCTGGACCTATTGGTCATTTTAACAACTCATCTTATATCCTAGTTTTCATGGGTTGACAAGGAACCTATGGATTATTCCAGTAACTCCCTTCTTAGCTTAGTTTTCATGGGTTAACTAGGAACCTACCGATGCCACCATTAACTTCTTTCTTATACTAGTTTTCATGGGTTGGCTAGGAACCTTTTGACTGCTTAATCCGGATATAGTTTTCATGGGTTCACTACAAACCAATTGGCCCTGCCAACCATCCCTAATACATATTATTTGTAGGTTTACTATGAACCTGTTGGTTACCCCCAATAACTTCATAATCATAGTTTTCATGGGTTTACTATGAACCTATTGGTTACCCCTAATAACCTCCTAATCATACTTTTCATGGGCTTACTATGAACCTATCTCCCGGACAACTTCAAGGTTTAGGCATCCTATATTTCGATCTCCATGACTCCCTGGATGCAATTCCACACATTTAAAAGTTTAATCAATTTATATTAACTACTTGGTTAACCTAATGATCCTTCTACCCCTTTATCCCCAAAACACAGTTATGGGTCCTTTATCATGTGAATATATTCATATTTGAAGAAGCAAACATAATAACTTAACAATACCACTCTTGTTGGTTTAAAGTCCTTGAAATACATGTCATGTAAAACATAGTTAATCCCTTTTTACCTATATTTTTATCAAGGCACCGCTTCTTCAAATTTACATACTTAAATTCATTTCAAAACTCCTTTATATAGCTATAGGTATTTCCATTAAAAATGAGTTTGGGTTTGATAGCCTTTTGACACCTTCGAAACCTTGCTTTCGATTTCATTGGATAACCTCTTTCGAAAGCATTGAACTCTATCTTTGAAACATTGGGGTCATGCCTTTTGAATATTTTAAAACATCTCTTTAGAAAACTTTCGACGTTGTTAAAGTATTATTATATAAGTATATAATCATAGCTTCGAAACCATTCAAAAATCCCCTTTTGAAACAATTGAAGGTTACCCTTCGAAATCAATACCTTTCAAAGCCATTGGGTTTATATTTAAAAAAACATTTTTCGGTCAAAGTGAATATAAGCGAAAGTATCTCTTTCAAAACCATTCTTTATTTCAAAAAGTATTAGGGAAGCTTGATGGCGCCAAAACCATCCTTTCGGAAGCATTAAAACATCCGGGTAAACCATCGAAGGTTAACTTCGAAACCACTTTCGAAACCATTGCCTTTGAAACGCCTAGTCACTTTCAAAAGTAGTAGGAAGTGGCTTATATTTATAAAAAAGAATAGTACCTTTCGATAGCATTGATTTCTTCAATACCATCGAAAGGCATCAAAACACAAAAGGGTTTTGACTTGGTAGAAACTACCCCTTCCGAAAGCTTCAAATAAAAACTAAGTAACTTTTTCGGAAGCTACTACATGAAAACAAAGGCGGCAGATCTCTTTCAAAAGCTTCTTTAGAAATACCCTTTCAAAGCCATTGGTTTCGACTACTTCAAAACCCTTTTGTGAAAAGGCAAGTGGTTTTCATTTTAAATAAAGCAAAACAAAGGAATCCCTTCAGGAGCTACGTTTCGACACCCTACCTTCTGCCTTTCCCCAAACCACTACGTACCATCTAAATGATAACATGTGTATTGGTTTACTGGTTTTGGCCAAAAAGGTTTCAACTACGTTGGAGGTGGAAGCTCTAGGTCGAAAGGTCCTTCTAAAGGAGGCGGAACCTACTTTTAAGAGTAAAAGACTGTTTTAACTAAATAAAGTAAATTTTTTGCAACAAATTTCCCCAAATGTAAACACCTGATTGGTGTCATAAATTTTCAAATTATTTTAGTAATATTTGCCGCAATTTTCTTATATCTAAACCCAATTAACATTTAATATATAATCCCTTCCTATTGACAAAACACTTAAATCATTTAGATCCACCTTTCAAAATAATTTTATTTGCATACTAAATCACTTAGTAAAAGTCTATAAAAATTCTAGAAATTCATTTTAATCATGTTATCTAATATATCACAATTTCAAAATCAAATCCTTTATATAGTTTTCTAAATAAATTTATAAACCAAATAAACATATTTTCCTTTGAAAGTTCATAATTAATTCTCCATGGCTTGGACAATTATAAAAATTGAAACCCAACTCCAAAATCATGTTTCTCATAACATATAATTTTTCCATGGAACTTAAAAATCATTTACCATGGTTTACCCTAAAACCGTGCATATCCCTCTTTTAAACAATCTTGTTTAAACAAATAAATTATAAATCAAGCATACCATCATCCAATATATCGAAAAAGCTAATTTACCATTAAATCCGAAAACATGCGATTATAAAATAGAGATGTTGTGATTATTGTTCACCTTGGATTGTTTAAGGAAATTGGAGATTGATTGAGATTGATTTCTTCTAGCTTAAACCTAAGCTTTAGATTTGATTTTTCCTTCTCCTCTTCTTCCTAATGGTTGGCTCCTTTTATGCTTACATTTCAAAAATATTCTTGTGTCAAAATGAATGTGAGTGGTTAAGGGGATAATAGTATAAGGGTGGGAACATGGATGGCAATTACTCTAATGCCCTTATGTTTAATTAGCTAACAATTAACCATTTTTAAGCTCATTTTATTTAAATAAGCACGACCACTAATATTAATTAATCAACCTCAATCTCCTTATCACTCTACATTATTCTATTTAATTTATTCTAATTAAATCTTCTGAATATGTTATTAAAAATTAGTGGTGTTACAAGCTCCCCTCCTTAAAGAATTTCGTCCTTGAAATTCAGTAAGGACTAACTAGCAGCAATAGAAATCATCTGTAACAACTCCTAACATCCGCACTAGCTTACCTGACTAGCAACTAATCTATATAAATCTAATATAGACATAACATTAAAGAAGATCAGGATACACGTCCCTAATCCTGTCTTCTATCTCCTAAGTACAGTTCTTCCCGTTGTTGCTCCAGTAAACCTTCACCAACTTGACTATCTTGGCGCTCAATCTTTTCTCATCTCTCGCTAAAACCCAAACTGGTTGTCTAACAAAAGTCAAATCAGACTCTACTGCTAAGTCCTTTAAATCTGTTTGAGGAACGGTAGACTCTGAATCATACACATACTTGCGAAGATGAGACACATGGAATATAATATAGACACCTGCCAAACTGCTCGGCAATTCTACTCTGTACGCGAGCTTTCCAATCCTTTCTATAATCTGGAATGGTCCAACATATCTCAGGGCCAACTTTCTCAATTTCCCAAACCATACCACACCCTTCATTGGTGATATGTTAATGAAAACCTTGTCTCCCACTGAGTACTCTAGGTGTTTACGCCCCTTATCTGCGTAACCCTTCTATCTAGATTGCGCTTCCATCATCCATCCTTGGATTAACACAATATTTTATAATGCTTCTCTAACCAAATCCAGACCTAAGACCAATCTGTCTCCACCAACGGGCGGGTGATTTGCATGGTCTTCCATACAAAACTTCAAAAGGTTACATTCCTATGCTAGTCTGATAACTATTATTGTAGGGAACTCAATCAGATGTAGGTGATCCTCTCAAGATCCACCAAATTCCAATACATAAGCCCTCAACCAATCCTTGAGTACCTTGTTGACTCTCTCTGTCTGCCCATCTGTCTGTGGGTGATAAGCTATACTCATCTTAAGCTTGGTACCTGATACCTCTTGCCGACTCCTCTAAAATTTGCTAGTGAATAATGCATCTCCGTCGCTGACTATGCTACTAGGAATCCCATGAAGTTTAACTATGTCCTTCATGAACAACTTTGCCAAAACAGGTGCCATCCTAGTTGGCTTGATTGGAATGAAATGGGCACTCTTGGTCAACCTGTCCACTATGACCCATATGCTTTCAATTCCCTTATTCGATCTTGGCAACCCGTCTATAAAATCCATGGATACTGAATACCATTTTCATACTAGAATCTCTAAAGCCTGAAGCAATCCACTTAGCTTCCAATGTTTGGCCTTCACTTGTTGATAGTTAACATACTGCCTATCCCAGCCAAATCCCTCTTCATGCTTTCCTAATAGAAGCTTCTCTTCATATCTTGATACATATTGGTCCCTCCCAGATGAATCATAAACTTGGATCGATAATATTCTTCCAAAACTTCTCTTCTTAAGTTCTCTACAGTCGAAACACATAATCGTTCCTTCTGTCTCAGCCATCCTCTCTCGTGAAGATAAAAATCCTTTAGATCATCGATCTCCAATCCTACCTCAAGCCATCTAATCATCTATACTAAAATGGGATCCTCTCTTTGTTTAGAAGCTACCATTTCGATCAACATTGGACGAACTTCTAAACAAGACATCTTTGCAATAGCCTGACTAAAACTAGTAGCCAATTTTAACTACACGCCCCAACTGGCCAAAGCTACAAGATCTATTTATTCTGCTAATATAGCTAACACCACATTTTGATGTTTTCTACTAAGAGCATATTCTACCTTATTTCCTTTTCTAGGAATATACTCTATACGAAATCATAAGCAGCCAAAAACTCTAGCCACCTTTACTGACACATATTCAACTCCTTTTGAGAGAATAAATATCCTAAAGACTAATGATCGGTATACAACTCAAACCTCTTCTCTAAGAGATAATGTCTCCAAATCTAAGTCATGAGTAGGATATCTTACTTCGTGCGGTCTAAGCGGTCTGGATGCACAGGCAATAACTTCACCCTTCTACATCAATACTGCTTCCAATCTGCTCCCACACGCATCACTGTATACTACCAACCCTTGGTTACCATTTGGAACTAATAACGCTGGAGCATCGATCAACAAATTCTTTAACTTAAGGAATTCTTCCTTGTATTTGTCGGACCAAACAAACTTCACTTCCTTCCTGGTAAGCTTAGTCAAAGGCACTGCTATCCATGAGAAATCCCTGATAAATCTCCGGTAGTAGCCAGCAAGTCCAAGAAACTTCTAATCTCGATCACCGTCTTTGGTCTCTTCCAATTGTTCACTACTTTCATCTTTTCTAGATCTACTGACAATCCTTTCTCTGAAACCACATGACCAAGAAACTTAACTTCTTTCTTCCAAAATGGACACCCGAAAAACATGGCCTTCAGCTGATTCTGCCTCAGCATCTCAAGCACAAATCTAAGATGATTCTTATGCTCTCTTTCATCTTTCAAGTACATCAAAATGTCATCAATAAATAACAACAGGAACCTATCCAAGTGCTCTGGGAAAACTCTGTTCATAGTATTAAAAAAGTAGGTGCATTCGTTAATCCAAATCGCATTACTAACCACTCATACGAACCATATCTAGTTCGAAATGTTGTCAAAGAAATGATGTCCTTTGCCACTCTTAACTGATGGAACCCTATCGCCAAATCCAATTGGGAAAAAACCTTGGCACAACTCAGTTAATCAAACAGATCATCGATCCTTGGCAGAATATACCTATTCTTGTTCGTCCTTTCGTTTAACTTACGATAGTCGATGCACATTCTTAACGACCCATCTAGTTTCTCTATGAATACCATGGCCGCTCCTTATGGCGAACTGCTTAGCTTAATAAAATTCCTTTTTTCTAGATCCACTAGATGCGCCTTCAATTCCTTCATCTCTGTTGGTGCCATCCTACTAGGTGGTTTACTTATAGGTTTAGCTCTTGGTACAAGATATATCCAAAAATCAACAGCTCGTTTCGATGGTAATCTCATAATTGGCTCAAAGACATCTGTAAATTCCCTTGCTACACGAACATGACTTAACTCTTTTGCAACCTCCATGTCACTTAACAAAGCCCAAACACTCCTACTGGAATTTTCCATTGAGAAGATAACTCGGTAATAACTGGTCACATTTCATCCCTAGAGTTTCATACCCTGCTATTGGTTTCGCAACCATGAAGGAAGTTATGGGGTATGTGGGTTCTATGCATAACCTATCAACCAAATACAGTGATATAAATGAATTTGATGCACCGATATCAAATAGTACCCTAATTGGTATACTTTGAATCAAAAGCATACCTTCGAACATTGTTTCCCTTTCTCTGCTATAGTAGGCTTAGAAGAAGATGGTGGTCTAATAGCAAAAACCTTCCTTCTCTCTGCCCTGACTGGCTCTGGACACTTGTTTCTGTAATGCCAAACTAGGTCGCAGTTGAAGCATTTCACATTCTTCTTCTCTGCAGGCTTCTTCCCTTTGACTATCCGGCACTCATGAGCATAAAACCCCTTCTTATTACACTTGACGCACACCAAATTAGCCTTTTACTTCTTGGCAGCATCCCTATTTTGGACTCCCTTCTTCTTAAAGAATATTCTTTTCTTTCTCGGAGGACCCTGGGATTCAACTGGTTTCCCTGGCAGAAACAGCAAGCATATTCTCATGGCAAATAGCCATCTCCACCACCACATTATAGGGTTCTCAGACATGTGTCATGGCACTTCTAGCTAGCTCAGGCCTTATTCCTCGAATGAACCTCACATTCCTCCTTATGTCAGTGTCCACAATAGCATATCCATATCGAGATAACTCATCAAACTTAGCAGCATACTAAATTACTGACATATCTCCTGAACAAGGTCCATAAACTTTCTCATCAATGCCGACTTGGCAACCTTAGATAAGAACCTCTGCTCAAATCTCCTTTTTAAATCAGCCCAAGTCATATTTTCCTCCGGAACTCCAGTTGTCACATTATTCCACTAATAGAGTGCTGCCCCTTGCAATTGTCTAGAGGCCAGCCTCCTCTTTTCCTCATCATCTAAGCCTAAACAAGTAAATATACTCTCATAGCTCAGCAGCCAATTCTCAACGTCAACAACATCCTCTATTACCATAAATGGCTTTTCACCCAGACTGGTTTAATCCCTGCTCGACCTAACATAATTATATCCAGCTAGAGCTAGAAGATTAGCACCTCCAACATTACGAGCAGCTCCGGCTTGCAAAAGATTGGCTAACAACTGATACACCACCCCCGCATCTACTAGCAAATTTTCCACACCTATATTGGCCTCAACATTTGTGTTAGCATTAACCTATTGACCTTGGTTCCTCCTGGTATTAGGTCGAGCAATTCTGTTGGTTGTGGTGCTTCCTCCACCTAAATTTCCTCTTTTATTTCCTACTTCCATATCCTCTTTCATGTAAATCTACATAAGGGCCTAGTAAGATACAGAAGAACGGCCTAAGAGAGAGGGGAACACGTACTTAGATATATACATATATATCAAATACAAGTACGTTACCATAGCGTTAACCCAAACCCCGATCATATTTCTAATTTATCGGATTATGTTTCAAAAAAGCTTTTAGGTTTTACTTTTCTTTTAAAGTTTCATAAACCTATGCTCTGATACCAACTTGTAACATCCCCTACTTAGAGGCCCAAAACTAACAGCTATGGATGTTGCAGTCATCCATAGTTATTACCCCCAACGACCAAATACGGTGGTCATTACACCATAACAGCCATTTTGCAACACTTTTTTTTTTTCAATTTCCAACACTTATTTGTGTTATAGATTAGTCACAAAAATAACCATCAGTAAGCTATAAACATGTGGCTGAAAATACATATTTATAAATTTTTTATTGCCAACGCATATTTGCGTTGGAAAATCTAGTTAAAGTGTAATTCGATTAAATTGCTTGGGGCAAAAAATGTAAATGTGGACTATTTTCAACTGAATCCCTAATTTTCAACCTCTCTATGATTTTATTGCCGCTTAAAAAGAAAAAACAAAACACGCGATTTCCTTCACTTTGCAAAACAAATTTAGGATCTCGCCAACACTTCAGGCGATTTGGCTTCAGGTATCTCGACTTCGGTTATAGCTTCTGGTAATTCAGGATCTCGACTTCAGGTATTGGATTTCGCCCTAGGGACTTATTGTGATAATCTGAGTTTTGGACATCTGACAAATGGGTAATTAACTATTTTAATCAATTGAATAGATAAATTCTGATAATAATAGCATCTGGATGTGTAAATGAATTTAGAAATATAATAAAATTTGAATTATTCATATCTGGGAAAAATAATTATCTAATAATCTCCTTTGTAAATTATTTAGAATTGACAAAATTATTATTTTCAAACAATAATAGTAATGTGATGTTTTTAAATATAGGTATAAATAGATTTTAAAATAGAATTATTATTTACAAATTTAATTTGTGAATTGAATTTAAATTGAATTTGAATTTGGATTAGAATGTTGAAATTCAAAGGATAGATATAAATCTTAAATATATTTTTATATGATTTTATTTAGAATATAGTTGTTTTATATTATTTTCTTTTAAAGGGTTTTAATTTATATAAATTAGGATATGTATTTATTAATAAGGAAATTAATTATAAAACCTTTTTAACCATTTAAAAACTAATTTACTCATGCCTAATTACAAGTGTTGTTATATAAGCCTTTTTAATAACATGTGTTATATGGTTAAGTAGAGTAAAAGACAAGTGTCACTTTATTTTTATTTTCTTTTATTTTTAATAAATCCTAACTAATCTATATAAACTTATATCTTTTCCTCATCATTTTTCTTTTTCCTATCTTCTTGTTCAAAAGCTTAAAGTAACAAAAACCTGTAAAAGAAAAATAAAAAGAAACAGAAAGTTAATTCAAAACAGCAAATTCATTTCTGTTTTAAAAGCAAAATCATTTCTAGAAATCAACTTTAATCATCAGCAAACAAGATCATCTTAGTTTTAAATCCTGAAGCAAATAAAAGCATCTCAGATCAAATTCCACTTTCTGTTTCAATGATTAATCAAGCTTTTAAGGTTTCAAATTCAAAATCTGCTCTGTTCAAGCAAGAGGTGAGTAAACTACTACTCTTTCTAATGTTTGAATCTATTTGAAGTTGATGATTGTGATAAAACATTGAAATAACTTTGTAAGATTTGAGTGCATGTTGAAAATATGTTAGTATATAGATAAATATGCAGTTGTTTTAAACATGTATGACTGTTCTTATGGATACAAACTTCTGTTTAGTTACAGATTTTTCAAAACCCTCCTCTGTTCAAACATTAAGTGAGTAAACACTTATTTAAAAGACTTAAGGAAATAAATGATGTTGCATGTGTATTTCGGTGATGATGTTTGTATTGCATGTCTATATATATATATATATATAAGCAAAATCTCTGTATATATGTTTGTGTTGAACGGTGCATGTTTGGTCTGGTTTGATTCACCTCTGTTTTAAAATTTACAGAGTAAAAATTGAATCAAAATTCAAAATCCCCTAAGCTAATCACTGATAAGCTTTGTGTTTCAAACAAAATCCGATTGATTAAACATAATTTAGTTTTTAAAATTTAAATAAGATGAATTAAGTTTGACATTTTCTGGAAAAGGAAAAAACAGCAGTGAAAACCTAAAATTGGGTTAAAATCAAATATTTTGATTTATTGTTTCAATTGTATAATTTGAATCGGCTATGGACAATATGATTTTTAAGATGAAAATTATAGATTTTAGTAACAAAATTGTTGAGATATTCTTGGATGATGGGTTTCAACATATTTGTCGATTGTCGATGATTAGCGTCGAGTTTTGCGGCGAGTTTTGGGCTAGAGGTGGCCAATGGGTTAGGGATCTCAGGAAAAATGAAGTTGGATTTTATTAATGGCCATGGTGGTCGGAGATTGGCGTAGTAGGGTTTAGTGGAGGGTTTGGGTAGTTGGAGTTACCGAGATTCGTTTGTCATTAACAAAGGACCAGACCCAATCGCGATAGGGTAAAGCGAAGCTGGAAGTTGTGGCGTAGCTTCTGATAGTTTGGTGGGTGATCTCATAATAGGAGGCGATGACTAGTGGCGGTCTTACCCATTTGGGTTTGCTGCAGTTTCGTTCGAATGCTCGATTTTCGATTCGTGAGTGATATCACGACTTGGGTGATCGCGTTGGGTTACCGAGGTCAGAGTTGACATGTCGGGAGCCGGAATGTTGTTCGTCGGCGATCGGGGTCGATGTACACGTGCACATGTGCGGTTCGTGCATCTGGGTATTATAGGTTTGGGGAAGATGAAGATTGAACGGGTTGAACTCGAAGGCATTTGTGTGCTGACTCGAAGAAAGGGTAGTTGGAGGATTGCTCGAGATATTTGCTAGTTGACTCAGGAGGTTTATGTGTTAGGCTCGGGTTTTGGATTGTGTTCAATAACCAAGGTTAAATTTAACTTTGACCTAGATTAAAGTAAGCTAATTGAGTGATCGGGTTTGGAAGGTTATAAATAATATAGGTTATAGAAATGTTTAATCAAGTTTCTAAAGGTTTATTTAAATGTGTAATTTTCAATAGAAAATACAAACCAAGTTCAAAAACAAAGTATTAGCAAGATTTAAACGAGATTTCAAGTTTTAAAATACTTTAAAATTATTGTTTAAAGAAGTTGTATAATGTTTCAAAGGTGATTTAAATAATGTATTGATTATCTAATGTATTAAAGGATCGCTAACTGATTAATGTAATCAATTAAGGAAATAATTAATTATTTTTATGATAATTGATAAAGGTTAATTAATTTGAGAAATCAATTTAATGGATTGATTTATTAATGTGATTAACTGAGGATTAATCACTTAATGAAATAAATTAGTGATGACGATGAAAGTAATTAAAGAACAATTACTGAATGTCATTAATTAAGGAAATTAATTAATGGATAATTACTAAAAGTGATTTGATTAATGATAAATACTTAAGGGAAGTAATTAAGGATTTATTATTTTGAGTAATTAATTGAGAGTCAATTACTTATTGTAATTAAAGGATAATTAATCAAGGATGATTAATTAAGATGAAAAATTAGAGGATGATTAATCAATTGATTTGTAATTAATTAATGTTGAGTAAGTAGGATTTAAAGATGATGGAGTAATTAATTAAATTTATTTATATTAATTAGAATGGTATGGCTAATTTATCTTACTTATGAATGATTGAATGATGATTAAATGCCTTGAATTGATTGATATCTCTTGTATGAAATCTTTTGTGATATGATATGATTAAATGGTTGGTGATAATGTAGTTATTTATCGATGATAAAATTTGCTGTGTATAAGTGACATCCTGTATTTAAAGTTGAATTGTATTTAATGGAATAATTGGGTTAAGCTGAAATGAGATTTGAAGAGACCGAAGTCGGGTATTAGTAAATTCCCGATACCACTTCGATTCTTTAGAAATTGATATGTGAAATCAATAGGCTAGAATGGAATGATTTAAGTAAATTGGACAATTAATCTAAGTTTTGGTACTTAGAAATTGATGTGTGAAATAAGTGATGTCTTTAACAAATTGTGAATTTGAAAATTGATAAGAGTTACCCGGGTTTATATAAGTTTTATGCTTTTGTATTCCTTGTTAGATGGGTTTACTCGTGCTGGTTTCCAGCCTGACCTGAGTGTTGCTTTGATGTAATGCTCGGGTCAGATCGAGTATTATAGCTTTTTAGGTAAGGACGTTCTGAAGCTCAGGAGGCTGGATGGCAGGAACTTATGGAGAGTTCCCACTGTGATATATTGCAGTATCTGAGTCATGATCATATCTGTCCTGTGTTTGTGTTTATGTGTAACTCTGATGTATTAAAGTGTAATTTGATGAGTATAGTTTTCCTTTGTATAACTGTTATTATTTGATATTATATTTTGATCCGCTGCGAATGTGAGATTCTGTGTCTTGTTTTCTATTTTCTTCTTCTATCTCTTTCTTCTTCCCTAACTATCTGGAATTTTCGAGATCGGATTTGCTTCAGTACAGCAAGATAGGGGGTTCTCACTTCGCATTTGGTGGCGAACGGGAGACTCTTACCCATACATGTCCCTTTGAGGTAGTATAAGGCCTCGGGTTGGTTGCGAGTCGAGAGGCTGGCCGTAAAAGCAAACTCGAGGTACCATTGTATGCCACGACGGAGAGTGGCCGCTATTGATGGTTGCAAAGCCTAGACCGTTACATTCGGTATAAGAGCTGAAGGTTAAGTGAGAACCTTGGCTCTGGTGAGATTACTCATTAAGGATAGGGTTAATGTTACCCTAGGATGAGTTGAGTGTGTATATATATAAGAAAGCGTACTTGTCATTTTCTTATATAATGGTTTTAAAATGGTTTCAAAAGTAAATGAATCTTACATAAGTTTACTAAGCAATAGATTTTCTATTATATTAAGGAATTTGGTTGTTATATTAATTGAATTAAGAGTAATAATAAGAATTAAGTGGTAATAGGAATATAACCAAATTTAAATTAAATAAAGACAAGTTTGAAATGGATTCAAACTGAAATTAAAATCTTGGATTTGGAGAAGAGTTTCAGAATAAGATAATAATGAATCGGTTTCCTTGTTTATTATCATAAATGATTATTGTGTTTGATAATAAAATATGTATTAATGAGTAAGCAAAATGAAATGTTTTAGGAAAGTAAAAGATTTAGGCTAGTATGACTTATAAATAGGAATTAAAGATGATCTGAATTGTGAAGTTTTAAATCTGGGTCCAGAATTTGAATGAAAGGGTCCTATTTCAAACAAGAGTTGTTTGAAAATTTAAAGCAACTTGTTTTAAATTAAAAACCAAAGGTGGTTTAAAATAATATGTATATATGAGGAATATACATAATATCAATGATGGTTTGAAATTAACTCTAAATGTTGAATTTTAAATTTTTATTTGGAATGAGATGAGAAAACCCAAAATGTAAAAATTTTGAACTTATAAGTGGGAAAGAATTTTGAAATTTGAAGTGGGAATTCAAATTTGAGTAAGGTTAACGGGATTTAAATTGAATTTAACTTAGAAGAAGTTAAATAAGTTTGAATGAACAACCTGATTTGAAAATTTCAAGATGAAATTGGGATTTAACTTGGGAAGTTAAATAGTTAATTTGGATTGGGAGTTTGTGAGATCTCAAAATGGGTTTGGGATCTAGAAATTGGAAATGGATGGATTTTTTAAGATAATTTAAATGATACCATCCTGTTGTTATTAATAATCATTAAGCTGAAATTGGATTTGTTTAAATGAATGAAGAAATGAGGCGTGGTAATATATCCATTATTAAGATAAAATGGAATCATTTTGGACTTAAGATTTGGATGTTTAAGATAAAACTTCAAAGGTTTGGTTTCAAAATTAAAATTTGATGATAAATTGAATTTCAAAGGTTTAGTTGTTTAAAGAGGATTCGAATTATTATTTGAACTTTGAAATGGGTTAAAAATGGAATTTGAATTCAGAATTAAATGGTTTAAAGATATAAGTTGATTTGATTAAATCAACATTTAAAATTTAACTCGAATTTACAAAATTCGAGATGATTTAAAAGTTGAGATTTAAATTAAATTAAATTAGTTCAAATTGATTTTGATTTGAATTAATTAGAATTGTGATTGAAGATGGATAAGTTTAAAATTCAAATGGAAAATTTGAATTGGAATGGAATTGAAGTTAAATAAGTTCAAATTCAAATAGGAAGTTGATTTGAATTTGGAAAGAAATTGAGGTTAATTCAACTTGAATTGGGGTTAAATCAATTTCAATGGAAACTGAAGTTATTTAAATTGGAATTGAGTCAATTTCAATGAAATTGGAAATTTAAATTGAATTGATTGGAAATGGAGATTGGGAATTGAAGAGTTTGGCTCTGGACTATTTTCAGAATAATTTGTTTTAATATAAATCTATTTTTCCAAGCTATTTACTATATAGAATCTTTCTTTTAAAAGCCAAACTATTTTATATTTATTTTACAATTAATTTTAGAACTATTTAACTACTTTACAACTGTTTTATAAACTAATTACTATTTTACAACTATTTTGCAATTATTTAACATTTCTATAATCTTTTGACTATTTTCCAACTATTTTACACTTACTTAACTATTTTACAAACTGATAATTACTTTTCAACTACTTATCTATTTTAAAATTTTCTAGCTATTTTCTAAATATAAGCTGTTAATAATGCAGACTGTTTATGGTTAAAAATCCATTTGAGATAAGAATTGAGGTGAGAATCCAAATGGGGATGGAAGTAATGTTGAATAAATGAATAAGAACCTAAGAAAATGTGAATAGAAAAGAGAATTGATTTAGTTAATGATCAATGAAGATAAATACGTAGGATATACGTATATTATTTTATTCGCATAGTGATTTGATCCGGATTCGAGCGCAGAATTTCGAGATAGTATATCGATCCGATTTGGGATTTTTCACTCGATTTTCGACGACGAACTTGGATATGGATTGTTGATTGGTTCTGGATATTCTCTATCATAGTTATGGCTATGCAAGGAGAATGACGGTTTCTGATCAAGGAACCAGATCTGAGTCCGCACTGGGAAGTTGGGTGGACGATACTAGTTCGAAAGAGAAATTATGCGATCGAGTGAGCGATCAGATTGATATTGCATATAGATGATATGAGTATATCGTACAGGGTTGAATGAAAGTAATATTGGAAATTTGTGGATAAGAAATGTGAAATGATTTTTGAAATGAAAGTATATTTTGTGAAATATACAATGAATAAAAGTGTAAGCTGGATATTTCTATGATGATAAGCAAGATGGAAACAACTTTATAAAAAAAGTAATCAAAATTGAATATTTGATTTGAATAAAAAAAAGTTATATATCTTTGTTATATAAGATAAATCTTCCCTTGTTGAATCTATAGCCAGAAGAAAAGGGTTTTTGAAAATATTTGAAGTATAAAAGGGGTTTTATACAAAGTTTGAAAGGATCCAAAGATTTTCCAAGGTTATATATATATACATAAAGGATCTTATGAGAATGATTTGGGAAAAGGTTTGGAAACTTTGGATTTAGAAAGGCTTTTGATTTTTGGGTAAAATCAATATTGGATTTGGAAAGCCTAGCTTGAGAATCATCAATTTTGGGATAATCGATTTTGAGAAAGGAGATTTATATGGGATTCATACTTGGTGTATGATTTGGAAAATACTATATGTGTATAGTATAAAGTGTTTTGAAAATGGCTATGGGGAAAAAGGTGCTCCCTTGAAATGAACTTCTCAGGAGTGCCACAGGGTGGTACTGCCTTGAACCCTAAGGGGGGTTCTAAAGTTGATCCTCTGAGTAGTCCGGACAAACTAGTTCCTGAGGATTATGTATAGTGTGTAACGAAAGTCGAGGGCGCTGATGCCTGCAGAGTCATTTGGGTTATGTTGTGACGACAGTTTAACTCGATGTCACTGCGATCTACTACAGACCATAGCAAAAGTCGTGTGTGCCGCTGAGAGCCAACAGTCTACGTTTGATTTTATATCGGTAGACTACGACCTATGGTGACATAGTGAAAGTTGTGTGTGCTGCTGAGAGCCAACAGTCTATGTTTGATTTTACATCGATAGACTGCGACCCATGTAGGAGTGGAGAAGTTTCATTTTTTTGGCAGCGAAAATCGAGGGCGCTGATGCCTACAGTTACATGGACTTTTGCTATGATGGCAACGTAACCCTGAAATGTAACTGTGATCTGTGGCGGGTTCCATGGCGTAATCAAGGGGCGCGTAGTCCCTACATTTACATGGACTTTTGCTGCGATGGCAACGTAACCCAGGATGTAACTGCGACCATGGATGGGGGTGATGATTTCCAGAGCATTCTCACCAAAGATATTCCCTCTATTTTCAAAAATATTTTCTATATTTTCAATAAAATTATTTTCCAAGTATTTTCACTAGATGTTGAAAACGAGTTTACTAAGCACTTATAGATTTTCAATCCTACGCTTGATCAACGTATGACCGGATTTCTATGAGAACGAAGATAGACTTGTGGAAACATCGAATTATAAAAAAATATTATTTATAAAAATTATTTTATAATCTTATATAGATTTTAAAAGTGTTTTAAAAATGATCAAAAGTGATTTAACTAATATTAAGTATTTTAATAAATTCTAGCTTCGTTACTTTTTGAGGACGAAAAGATTCTAAGGGGGGAGGAATGTGATAACCCGGGTTTTTGACCTCTGATTAATGGGTAATTAACTGTTTTAATCAATTGAACAGGTAAATTCTAATAATAATAGACATCAGGATGTGTAAATGAATTTGGAAATATAATAAAAATTGAATTATTCATATCTGGGTAAAATAATTATTTAATAATCTCCTTTATAAATTATTTAGAATTGACAAAAATGTTATTTTCAAACTATAATAGTAATGTGATGTTTTTAAATACAGGTATAAATAGATTTTAAAATAGAATTATTATTTACAAATTTAATTTGTGAATTGAGTTTAAATTGAATTTAAATTTGGATTAGAATATTGAAATTCAAAGGATGGATATATATCTTGAATATATTTTTATATGATTTTATTTAGAATATAGTTGTAGGGTTTTAATTTGTACAATTTAAGATATGTATTTATTAATTAGGAAATTAATTATAAAAGTTTTTTAACCAATTAAAAACTCATGCCTAATTACAAGTGTTATCATACAATCCTTTTTAATGACATGTGTTAAATGGTTAAGTAGAGTAAAAGACAAGTGTCACGTTATTTTTATTTTTATTTTTATTTTTTTTATTTTTAATAAAATCCTAACTAATCTATATAAACTTATATATTTTCCTCATCATTTTTCTTCTTCCTATCTTCTTATTCAAAAGCTTAAGGTAACAAAAACCTGTAAAAGAAAAACATAAAGAAACATAAAGTTAATTCAAAACAGCAAATCCATTTCTGTTTTAAAAGCAAAATCATTTCTAGAAATCAACTTTAATCATAAGCAAACAAGATCATCTTAGTTTCAAAGCCTGAAGCAAATAAAAGCATCTCAGATCAAATTCCACTTTCTGTTTCAATGATTGAGCAAGCTTTTAAGGTTTTAAATTCAAAACTTGCTCTGTTCATGCAAGAGGTGAGTAAAGTGCCACTCTTTTTAATGTTTGAATCTATTTGAAGTTGATGATTGTGATAAAACATTGAAATAACTTTGTACGATTTGAGTGCATGCTGAAAATATGTTAGTATATAGATAAATATGCAGTTGTTTTGAACATGTATGACTGTTCTTATGGATACAAACTTCTATTTAATTACATATTTTTCAAAACCCTCCTCTGTTCAAACATTAAGTGAGTAAACGCTTATTTAAAAGACTTAAGGAAACAAATGATGTTGCATGTGTATTTCGGTGATGATGTTTGTATTGCATCTCTATATATACATAAGCAAAATCTATATATGTGTGTATATATATATATATATGTTTGTGTTGAACGGTGCATGTTTGGTCTAGTTTGATTCATCTCTGTTTTAAAATTTATAGAGTGAAAATTTAATCAAAATTCAAAACCCCCTAAACTAATCATTGATAAGCTATGTGTTTTAAACAAAAGCTGATTGATTAAACACAATTCAGTTTTTAAAATTTAAATAAGATGAATTAAGTTTGAAACGTTCTAGAAAAGGGAAAAACAATAGTGAAAACCTTAAATTGGGTTAAAATCAAGTATTATGATTTATTGTTTCAATTATATAAATTGAATCAGCTCTGGATAATATGATTTTCAAGATGAAAATCATAGTTTTTAGTAAGATAATTGTTGAGATATTCTTGGATGATGGGTTTCGACATATGTCGGTTGTCGATGATTGGCGTCGAGTTTTGCGGTGAGTTTTGGGCTGGAGGTGGCCAATGGGTTAAGGATCTCAGGAAAATGAAGTTGGATTTTTCTAATGGTTGTGGTGGTCGGAGATTGGCGAAGTAGGGTTTAGCGGAGGGTTCGGGTAGTTGGAGTTACCGAGATTCGTTCGTCATTGACAAAGGACCGGACCCGATCGCGATAGGGTGAAGCGAAGCTGGAAGTTGTGGCGTAGCTTCTGATAGGTCGGTAGGTGATCTCATGGTTGGAGGCGATGACTAGTGGCGGTTTTAGCCATTTGGGTTTGCTGCAGTTTCGTTCGAGTGCTCGATTTTCGATTCGTGAGTGATATCATGAGCTGGGTGATCGCATTAGGTTGCCGAGGTCAGAGTCGACATGTCGAGAGCCGGAACATTGTTCGTCGGCGATCGGGGTCGATGTATACGTGCACATGTTCGGTTCGTGCATCTGGGTATTATAGGTTTGGGGAAGATGAAGATTGCACGAATCGAACTCGGGGGCATTTGCGTGCTGACTCGAAGAAAGGGTAGTTGGAGGATTGCTCAAGATATTTGCTCGTTGACTCGAGAGGTTTGTGTGTTAGGCTCGGGTTTGGATTGCGTTCAATAGCCATGGTTAAATTTAATTTTGACCTAGATTAAAGTAGGCTAATTGAGTGATCGGATTTGGAAGGTTATAAATAATATATTTTATAGAAATGTTTAATCAGGTTTTCAAAGGTTTATTTAAATGTGTAATTTTCAATACACAATACAAACCAAGTTCAGAAACAAAGTTTTAGCAAGATTTAAACGAGATTTCAAGTTTTAAAATACTTTAAAATTATTGTTTAAAGAAGTTGTATAATATTTCAAAGGTGATTTAAATAATGTATTGATTATATAATGCATTAAAGGATCGCTAATTGATTAATGTAACCAATTAAGGAAATAACTAATTATTTTTATGATAATTAATAAAGGTTAACTAATTTGAGAAATCAATTTAATGGATTGATTTATTAATGTGATTAATTGAGGAATAATCACTTAATGAAATTAGTGATGATAATGAAAGTAATTAAAGAACAATTACTGAATGTCATTAATTAAGGAAAGTAATTAATGGGTAATTACTAAAAGTGATTTGATTAATGATAAATATTTAAGGGAAGTAATTAAGGATTTATTACTTTGACTAATTAAAAGAGAGTCAATTACTTATTGTAATTAAAGGATAATTAATCAAGGAAGATTAATTAAGATGAAAAATTAGAGGATGATCAATCGATTGATTTGTAATTAGTTAATGTTGAGTAAATAGGATTTAAAGATGATGGAAGTAATTAGTTTAATCTGTTTAAATTAATTAGAATGGTATGGCTAATTTATCTTCCTTATGAATGATTGAATGATGATTAAATGCCTTGAATTGATTGATATCTCTGGTATGAAATGTTTTGTGATATGATATGATTAGATGGACGGTGATAATGTAGTTATTTATCGATGATAAAATTTGCTGTGTATAAGTGACATCCTGTACTTAAAGTTGAATTGTACTTAATGGAATAATTGGGTTAAGGTGAAATAAGATTTAAAGAGACCGGATTCAGGTATTAGTAAATACCCTAAACTACTTCGATTCTTTATAAATTGATTTGTGAAATCAATAGGCTGGAATGGAATGATTTAAGTGAATTGGACCATTAATCTAAGTTTTGGTACTTAGAAATTGATGTGTGAAATAAGTGATGTCATTAACAAATTGTGAGTTTGAAAATTGATAATAGTTACCTGGGTTTATATAAGTTTTATGCTTTTGTGTTCCTTGTTAGATGGGTTTACTCACGTTAGTTTCCAGCCTGACCTAGGTGTTACTTTGATGTAATGCTCGGGTCAGACAGAGTGTTACAGCTTTTCAGATAAGGTCGTTCTGGAGCCCAGGAGGCGAGCTAGATGGCAGGAATGTATGGAGAGTTTCTGTTATGATATATTGTAGTATCTGAGTCATGATCGTATCTGTCAAGTGTTTGTGTTCATGTGTAACTCTGACATATTAAAGTGTAATTTGATAAGTACAGTTTTCTTTTGTATTACTGTTATTATTTGATATTATATTTTGATCCATTGCGAATGTGAGATTCCGTGTCGTGTTCTCTGTTTTCTTCTTCTATCTCTTTCTTCTTCCCTAATTATTTGGAATTTTCCGGATCGAAATATTCTGGGTTGGTACACTTACTCTTGGTTTTTTCTAGGAATTGCGATCTATTTTGATTGAAGACGTAGACCAGATAATTTCGCTTAATTAATCCCTGTTATGGTTTCGCAAAATATTCGAACCCCGTTTTATTGATTTATGCACGATGGAAATCTTTTCGTGTTATTTTGATTATGACTTCGGTTAATAAATTTAAAGAGTGGTTAGATTTTTTAGGTTTGAGATGAGATCATTTTTAGTCTCTGATTATCTTATATCAATAATAAATCAATGAGTTAAATTTGCGTTGTTAGCCGAATTTAAGCAGAATTCGACACTCAAATGAAGAAGATGGATTAATCAACTCCAAAATGGATCCTATTTGATTTCATGCTTTTTCACCAGTCTTCTTAAAAAAAATTAATTTTGGAACTGTAGAAAAATTGGTTGGTTTATCAATTAAACAAACCTATTTAGAGTGCCAATCTTTATTTGTAATCGTAACAAATGTGATTAAATTTTTAACAAATAACAAACAAAACAACAATTTATATGTGAAAAGTTTTTAACAAACAAAATCTTAATATTTCTCTTCTAAAATGAATTACTAGATCGTAAAATAAGTGATCACGGATTTCGATAAAAGATACATTTGGGAAAAAAATTATGATGAAAAGATATAAAACAAATGTATTTCAGAATTTTAACCAAGCATTAAAAAAATCGCCTTTTACAATTCATAAGTTGTAATACAAACATGAAATTTTCTTTCAGATTGTACCAGATGCAATGTCACTGAGGCAGAGCGGAGCGCTAGACGCCAAGGGAGACCCTAGAGTTCAGATGAAGTTAGGAAGAAGCATGAACGAAAATAGGATTGGACTGCATATTTGAAATAGATAAACTTTGTGTTAGATAACTATAAAAATGACAGATACGTATTGTATGAAATTCAAATTGTTTTGGTTAATTCCTCATATATATATATATATATATATATATATATATAAAAAAAAAATCTTACTATGAATGATTTATGTATATGCATAGAAGACTATTCCCAATAGTTGTTTAGTTCACTTATTTCTTCTTCACTGGCTAAACAACCTACACACCGTGGAGCATTAGAATCAACTACCATCTTTTATAAAAAAAACTATTAAAACAACTTTGATGTAAATAAAACGGTAAAAAAAGCCATTTTAACTTTTTAGAATAAAACTGTTTTGTGTTTGCCTTTTTATTTCCCTTCTTCACGACATTGCGAACCCTCCTCATTCGAATCAATTTCGACAACTACGGTTTGGTTGTGTGGTTGATTTTATGAAGTGAACAAGTTATAGCCGGGTGCTCTTTAATTTGTTTGTCAACCAAACAAGCATAGCTTTGCTCTAAATATTTCATAAATAAATAAATGTTACAATAAATCAAACACAATTATAGTTTACAAAAGTAACATTATTTACACTGATAAAATTTATAAGATAATTATAATCAAAGGATTTTATTGACAAGTGTGATGCAAATATGTTTATAAATATCCATAGGAAAAGGATAAAATGATATAAAAACATCAGACGTTTTTTCATATATGGTTTAGTAAACATAGATCGGAAAATATAATTAATTTTTATTTAAGCCTAAATTCGAACTTTTAACCTCATTTATATCAAAAATATAGTTAAAAGTAAAGGTTGAGTTTTTGTTATTATTGAGATTTGGACTCATGACATAATTTATATCGATGGTCTAAACAACCTACACCCCGTGAAGCATTAGAGTTAGGGAGAGAAATAGTTCATGATTTTCTATTGAAGATTGCTTATGTGTTGGCGATTTGAAACATTATTGCTTATGTGTTGTAGATTTGTAGTGTTTTGATGGTTAGTGTAACTGGATTAATTTTTTTTGGTTAGTACAATTTGAAATTAATACACGATCATCTTGGATAAAATATGATTTTAAATTATATGTTTACCATTGCATTTCCTGTTATTTATAGATTCTTGCGAGCATATTGAATTTCTCTAATGAAAGTCACATTTTCTGTGGAAAATACAACCCCACTATGGATTTTGCTATGCAAAACTGAAATAAGATGAATGTAACTAAATTAATACCGTAAAATTTTAATTAATATTTCTTATTATTTCCGAATGACATTTATTCAAAAACAATGCTTGATATCTTTAACTAGCGATTGTTTAATCGCTTTAATCTGGAATTTATGGATTATTGTTTCAAATTAAAGTTGGATTAGTTTGTGTTATACTAAACAAATATTGCTTTAAGTTAGAATGGATTATGTCTTAAATCCGATAAAATTATTGTTTTAACTACACTTGAATTACTATTTTATAACTAAGTGTTTCTTACTCCAAATTTGCAAAAATATATGCGAAAGAGATTTCAGTGAGGATTGGATAGATCAGTAGTTTATTTATTTTCTAGTGAATCATTATTACATCAACTATTTAACTATAGCATTAGGTAATTTGCTATGTGACTAGTGTGATGCATATTATCTTACGAGTTTGATTGTAACTATTTGAATGATTGAAAAAAAGAAGCCTCAAAGTAAGGCCCTTTTGTATTATTCTATATATTATGAAAGTTATTCTGTATATACAACACAAGAAGCCTAAAATAACCTTGATATGTAAAAAGGCCAAACCCATGTTTATAAGTGCTTTTCTTATTTATAGAGCTATAGCTATTATGTTCTTAGCAATTGAGATAAAGAACTTGTTTTCTCCATTAGCTTAATCCCTAGCTTTATTTCTACTCCAGTTTTATTTTCAACTAGTGAAAATATGTACATCTCTTACTTTTACTTAACAGCATTCCACATAAATATTTTATCTAGCAGCAAGAAACTACGACCTTTTTTAATATGAAGTAAACTGATGACGTTTGTAAACTCTTAAAAGAATATACATTGATCTCGAAATATATTCTCTTTCCAAATGTATTTACACCGTCATTGAAATTTCAATTCCTATTTTGGACATCTCAATATGTTAAGTTTTTAAATAGACAATGAAATTTGTATAGACTATTTTTCTTTATAGAAAAGTAGGTTTGTTTAGGTGAATTCTCTCTCTCTCTCTTCTTACAATTATAGAGAAAATAGAATACTGGTCAGAAATGGTTCTTTTAACTTGTAACTGAAATTTCGAAAAAACATCACTCGGAGACATAACATATGATTTTTTTTAAACTAAAGTATTTGAAAATTGATTAATGTCATTCTCAAGGTAAATTGTTTGTATTTTAAAGAGTTTGGATTAATCTACGATGAAATGAAAAAGTAAATTAAAGGATAAATTTAAAGAAAGAAAATGCATTTTTGTCTCATAGGATAATCAATTAATTATTTGTGGGAAAGAAAAGAAAGGAGAAAAAATGGGGTGAAAATGAGCATAATTAATCTTTATGTTTGACGTGATAGGATTAAAATTTCTACTTTATTTCCAAGGGAAAAGTTTAGGGATTCTCCATTTATGAACAAAGAGAATAGCTTAAGAAAGTATACCGCATTACCCTTTGTATATTGTTTCTATATAACTAATCATCGAAGTAAGGACGATCCAAGTTTGTACTCAAAAAAGAATCTATAAATGCTACGAAAATCAACTAAAAATTCATAACCAAAAAAGTCATTGTTCAAATCTTTAAATGTAGTTAGACAATTTTGCTTATTGTTCAATATGAAGAGAATGAGATTCCAACCTTTTTATTATTAGGAGAAAACACACAAACACTAAAGGAGGAAACAAGTGGTTTGGATATTTTATACTGGCAATAAATTCGAAGCAACAAGTCTAAGAACTGAGTAGCAGCCACATGTTAGAAAGTAAGAGTAACTAGTGATATGAATGTATAAACGCTAAATACGGTTAGGCTTTGAATGTAGCAAATTTATTGCAACATGGCCATGTATGAATATAAAATGTCAGATGAAATAATGCGATAGTGACTAAAACCAAGTTCTATTATACGAGATGCATGTGCTTGTGTAAAATGATCGATACAAACTAAAACGTTTAATATTCTGGTATGAGCAAATTGTTTGTTCTCAATCTCTAGGAATTTTTCGCTATTATGTATGTCAACTTCTCTCGGGTCTCAAATGCCACTAAGTTTGATACCTAAGCGACTGATGAGCCAATAGTTCAATGGATACAACATCATGCCTAATAAACATGGCTCTTTATCTAAAAACAGCAGTTTGCTTCCACAGCCAATGCCTAACATATTGACTCTTTCATATATAAATATATGATGACTAACGCTCTTCTTTTATAATTCAAGTTGGGAGCATTTTTTTTTTTTTTTGCAATAATTGATTTTGTAGTACTAAAATGATGGATAAAACTTGCATCAGTTAGTCATGCTTATGAATGCTCGCTAGAAGGATCTTAGTGTATTGATAATAGCAATAACTAGCTATAAAGATAATATATATTCTCATTCTGCAATAAGTGGTTGTGGTGCGAAATGAGATGTTTCAGATCCTACATGCTTCAATCTTTATTGTTTCATTAACATAAGAGTGGAAATGAAATAATTAGGCCGATGGTCCAATAAAATATTTTGTTACAATATGGACATGCAAAGATGTTCATTTGTAAATCTCCTTTACAAAATGTCATTTTTTACTAGGTACAATCCATTTTATAAAACAATTTATCATTTATAAACATCTGTATTCAATTATTAATTGCTTTTGAACATCATGAATAAATAAATAATTACTTTAAAAAATCATTAATAAAATAAGTAATTAACTTTAAACATGTCATTGATAAAATAACTGATTAATTAATTTTAAACAAAACTAAACCAATTAACTAACGTAAAAAACATCAATAATATAATTAAATGAATTAAATTATCATTAGTAATAAAATCAAATAACCTAAAACATCTTACTTAAAATAATTTGCGCATCTAGACTACAAACAGAATAAGCTTGTCTATGCATAATTTGAGCATTATGAAAACAGTTGAGGAATAACTACCAACAGAGCAGACAATAGTATGATAGGGAATACATAAAAGGAATTTTACTAATTAAGTAGTGCTAAATAAGGCTTGTTTTGATACAATTACACTCGTATAACTTAAATATATAAGACTGCAGTTTTGTCTATGTAGATAACATAAACGCATTAACATTGTTCTATAAATAACAATTAAGAATGTATAGTGAAAAATAAAATAACTGCAGTATGTCCAAACAAAAATAGTGCAAAATAGTTCTCCAATTCAACCTTTGCCAAATACCCATTTGGTGTTCCATTGTAGCAAGCCTAAAGTCAATAGCAGACATATTATCCTATTAGCCTGGCGTTATTACATACCAATGAATTCTTTTTTCAGTTTCTCCCAAATAAATAACAATTTGTCCTCTAATCTATGATGTAGATTAGTATAGCTTCAACATTTCTTCACTTAATTGTCCCGAATCTTTCGATAACACTTTCAAAGAACGACATATTTCTTTATTGAAGTTGTAAGCATTCTTCCAAAGAAGCATTGATGGGATTGAAAACCTTGTCTTCTTCATAAATTAAACCTTGCTCTATGCGCCCTAATTTCCGTTCGTGCAACACTTGCATTGAGACCACAAGTATCCTAATAGACTGAAATTCTTCAAGGGCCAATTTCAAATTTACTAAACCCCATTTATCTAGGCACTGCTCAAAATTCCAGCATCGATTATTGACACATTAGTTCTTGCAGGCCATGAGGAGTGGTTGTATAAGCTGCGTCTCCTACTAAGACCACATTGTTCCAGTAAATGGACTGCTATCGTATATTAAATTTATGAAAGGATCGTTTTTTCTTTCATGACATTGGCTAGTTCAGGCACCCATGTTTTATCTGCCTCTTTGTGCACCTTCTTTAACTTTTCATCGTTTACCTTCGTAGTCATTGAGCTTCCCTGCATATGATTATCTTTATCGTGAATGTCGAGTACTTCATATATATTAGTGCAAGCCTAAACATCCAAAGAAATTAATAAATGGCTTACATTTAAAATAATTACAAGGCCCAGGATTAGATAGATGAAATTAAATCATGGCAACATTCTGAATTTTCCTAAAACGTTGATGGTATGTTTACAAAAACAGAATTCCAATTACCAACAATAGTGATTTTTGAAAACCATATCAAGCATATATAAGAACAAATATGTAACACGATATGATGATATAGAGCAATATGATTAGACAAAAGGGGAGAAATGTCATATAATAGAATTGCCGTAATCTCACCTAGTTTAGTACAATTTATACCAAGTAATTTTTTAAATTTAAAGTTGACACAGTCATTTAAATACTTTGTAGTAGCAGTTTCAAAGTGTAAAAGTTTACGCTAAAGGTTATGCTTATATTCACATTTCAAATGGCATTGCTATAGTAGGAAGTTATAAATTACTATTTATAGTTGTAGTTGGCAGTTAATTCTAATTACATTGCATAGCAACTCAGTGTATCATCATGACATAAGGTCATTTATGGACATTACTTATAATTATATGATTTATTTACTAAATGCAATTTCATGGAAATACTCACCACATAATCCTTTTTTTGATCATGAGTCCATTAACTGCATGGAACTGCACATCCATTTAGGCAAGGTTCATGATTTTTTGAGTTTGTTTACAGGTCGTATGTATCGAACGCAACATCTTAAATTCAAATCTAGCTAAGCAAAGTTAAGAAACTACATTTAATACCTTCATTTCTAACTCTGATCCTTTGGTGTACCAAATCCAATTAAGTCGCTTCCTCTTGAGCTCATACAAAACAGAGTGTTTTTTCAGCCAAATTAAAATATATAAACAATCTCCAAGTTCAAGGTATGCTTTAAAAATGCCAGTTATAGTTTCAGAGTTCTGTTTACCTGTATAATTAGGTATCCCTCTCCATGCATAATAACTTGCATACTTGAAAAATATGTGCTTGTTTAGTGTCTTTATTGTCAATAAGTGCTTGTTTTATTTAATGCCTTTTTATTGTTAGATCATATGTTATCACTTTGATTACTATTTGTCATTTTATTAGTATAAATATCTTTTTAATATGATATTGAATGCATGTATGCACTTATCGAAGAAGCAGAAGAAAAGAGAAAACTGGATGGTAGTTCTAGTGGGAATGGTGATGTAGAAGATCTTGAAAATGATCCAATTACGGAAGATATTGAATGCATGTAGACTTTAACTATGAACCATGTCTTATCTTTTGTTATTGCAATTTAATATTAGTGTGGATTGGCTAATATTAGCATGGATTGGCAAACTATGCATTCGTAACTTAATTATGTATTGAATTTCTCTTTTGTTAATTGATGCTCTTTTTTATTGCCATGATTATGAACACTGTTTATTGATATTGATTAAGTATAATTTGCTAAATTAAGATAATATTTCATATTAAATTTAATCTACTTTATAACTTTTAACATTCACATTAACGATAAATGTTTATTTATTCGCAATGCTTATAAGCATTGTTGATAATTTTCCCCAATGCTTATAAGCGTTAGCGAAAAATGTAATCCAATGCTTATAAGTGTTGGGGGGAAATGTAAGCTTAACGCTTATAACCGTTGGGTGTTATTTTTTCACAATGCTTATAAGCGTGGGGGGATATTTTTTCGCAATGCTTATAAGCGTTGGGTAATATTTTCCCCCAACACTTATAAACGTTGGAACATATTTTTCCTCAACGCTTATTGGTGTTGGAGAAAAATATCAGCCAACACTTGTAAGCGTTGCAAACAAATGCACATGCCTCTATAGCCACACATATAAGTGTTACTGAATTTTTTTGCGACGCTTATACTTGTTGGGAGTCGCCTTTTTTGGTGTAGTGAGATTTACTATATTCATGGAGTAGCATATTATGTTCATTATGTGCTAACACTTTCATTGCAGGGACAGATCAGGTATGGTTCATATACCTTTATTCCTTACTATATCGGCTTGTATAAGTATTTTAAGATTCATTTACCACTCACGCCAGACTATTGTCAAACTCGAGGTTTTATGCTTTACTTCTTTTTATCTTGGGTATTCTTAAATGAGTAAACTAGATAACAGTTCAAGGTGTGATGTTGCGGTACTGCAGAGAACGGGAATGATGGAGCTTACCCGTGTCATGTATGGATTATTATGCTACTCCACTATGCAACACCATGGAGCCTTGATAATGCTTGCTTATTACAGTTATTATGAGAAAGTTATTCGAGTTTATTTCCGTTTTTGTATAAACTCTATTACTATTGTATGACTCAATGGATCTGCACTCTAATATTTAGATAACTTAGTTATTAATGTTTCTTCTGTTTTATATTTTTGATATATATATATATATATATATATATATATTATATTTTATTTTATTCCATGCACTGTGAGATATACGATAGGTTCCTCGATGTTTTATTTCATTTTCAACCATTGTGATTATCCTACCTCAGTCAGGCACATCGGCATTGATGTATATAGTGATATTGGTGTCGATGGTGTTGGAAGGTTGTTATATTTGGTATCAGAATTTGAGTTACATGATTAACCTGAGTTGATACGTAGTCTAGTAGAGATAGGGAAAGGGTTGGATCGAGAGTGTGTGTATATGTGAGAGAGTGCGTACTTGTTACATATTTTACTTTTCAAAACTATATGTATAATATACAATATATAATTCGCATGCACAAACGAGTACCATTGATATGGTTTTCTTATACGAGAGACTAATCATTCGTCTTATAAATTAAGAATGAGCTCGAAAAGAAGAAACATTGTTAGGAACTCCATCTTCGGAGTTAAGGAAGGACTTGGTCCGGGGACTGCTAACCCAGACGTGCAAGCTATGTTCAATGTGATGATGCAAACATGCTGCACATGCCCAAGAAACCACTCCAAATGTTACTATTAGTGGTGTTGCTCAGGTGCAAGTGTCGTGGGATGACTTTGCCAAGATATGTAAAGAATACTCCACCTTGGAAGGAAAAACACTCTTTGTAATGGAGTCTACCATCGAAGTGCATGATTGGTTGGACACCTATGATTATATTTTTGGTGACATGGAAGTATATGATGTTAGTACCTTTAGCGTTAGTTTTGACGACAAGAACCATATGAAACTATATATAAAATATAGATATTAATGTGTTTATAAAGTTATATTAGTTTATAGTGCAAGATATTAGACATATATTAATTAAGAAAACTATACAGTATTAATAGAAGATTCAAGAGATAGAGATTCAAGAGTTAGAGATTGAGGACTCGCGAGTATTGAAGAACTCAAGATATCCCAGATAAGTTATAGAGTCTTAGAATTTTTGTTAATTCCCTGATAGAACTTCTTTGATCTCTCTCTCTCTCTCTCTAATTCTCCTTTCCAAAAGATTTTCAAATATCTTTAAAATGGTTTTAAAAAAGAATTTTGTTTTCATGATGATTTTTCAAAATAGCCTTCAAATTATTTCTATCTTTTGATTTTATTATATTTTAATTTTTTAAGTATTTTTGAATAATACACTTTGTTATAATATTAGCTTTTAAAGATTTCTAAATATTTATAAGTTTATCGCAATAATTGTAATTACTTTGATTTCAAATGCAGTCGCTTTTACTTCATATTTATTATTTTTCAAAAGAAATTCATCCTTTATATATATAAATATATTTCTATAAAGTTTTCTTAAGTTTTGATATGATTAAAGTATGTATACACTATGTTTAGATGATTATACAAAGTAATTTTTTTTTCAAAAACCTAAATATTTTGAAAATAATTTTTGTAAAGTGTTTTTCAATTTCAAGAAGGATATGTTGACATATCTAATTCCTATATTTCGACACAGTGACCATAATTTTGAAAATTCAAATTTTGGATCAACTGTGTTTTCATCGTATCTCTCCATAGATAGACATGATTGTTGTTTCTCTACAAATTGGGTTTAAACCAACAAATTATTGTTGACTACTTTCCCATATTTTCTCTCCTCTTTTACTCTCATGAATTCTAAAAGAAAGTCTATATTCTCAAGTTCGATCAGAATCAAATTCAAACTCCATTGGTTACTATCTGATCTCTCTTATCTCCTTCTCTTAAACAAGATCAAAGTGCTATTAATGAGGTTATAGGATCATTTGCATTCAAGATCAAAGACCCAGGTCTATAAAACTCTATCAAACAATACGGCTATACTTGTGGGTGTGATTGTAGCACTTGTAAATCAAATGGGTGTGCTTAGTAGCCTAAAAATCTAGTGGGTGTGCTTGCGGCCCACGTAAACCAAGTGACTCTACCCAAAGGTTGGAAGGTCTGAAAGGTGTGTCTCGTTGTCTTGAAATCGAGATTAAGAAATCTGCACAAGGAATTATACAGAACTGGATATAGAGTAACTCCAAACTGGCATAAAATCCCAGTATGTTCTTTCCATTTTACTTTTACTTCATTTATATTTATCTATGGTTGAATATGTGATTGTTAATTGCATTGTTTAAACTATAATGTTGGAAGAATTCAAAAATGTTCACAAAATTATAAAACATTATTCACCCCTCCCCCCTCTAGTGTTAAAATTAGCCTTAAGATCTATCTTCCATTAAACCAACATTTGTTTTCAAAGTGTTGGTTTTTCAAGTATTCATAATTTTGATTTCTGAAAAGCTTTAATGGCAAGAGATATTGGTATTATTTTTAACACTATTTCTGCAAAGAATCTAACAAAATAAACATGGCATTGTTTAATGAATTTGCATTCATTTATTATGAAAAGTCGCTTAATCTTTTGAAAAGGTATAATTTGTTGGAACGTACATGTTACATGGCTTTGTACAAACATCTCATGATCAAACTCTACAAATTAAAAAGGACAAACGGACACTGGATAGTGGCGGCTCAAGACATATGACTGGTAATCTGGAGGTTTTGAAAGTATCATTTACAATGACGGTGGATCAGTCAATTTTGGAGATAACTCTAAAGGATATATGATTGGCATTAGCAATGTAATGTCGGTAACTCTAAAACTTCTACTATTTAAAATGTTTTGTTAGTTAGGAATTTAAAACATAACATGTTGAGTATTAGTCAATTGTGTGATAATGACTTCCAAATTAAATTTGAAAAGGATAAATGTCATATTGAAGATAATGAGTTAGACATTATCTTTGAAGGCGTTAGGAAAATAAATATTTACTTATTAAAGGTACTAAATGTTAATTTGTGTCTTTTGGTTGAATCAAGTGACCCTTGGATTTGGCACAAAAGATTTGGTCTTTTGAATTTCAAACACCTTTCTAAAATTGTCAATAATGATCTAGTTAGGAGTCTTCCAAAAATAAGTTTTGATGTTAATAATCTTTGTGATGCGCGTCAATTAGGAAAACTTAGAAAATTTTCTTTTAATTCAAAGGATATGATATCTACCTCTCAACTCCTTGAGCTTCTTCATTTAGATCTTTTCAGTCCCTCATAGATATAAGCTATAAATCATAAAAAATTATGCCTTTGTCACTGTAGATAATTTTTCTATGTTTACTTGGGTAATTTTCCTAAAATTTCAAAGTGATGTTTTTGAAATATTTAAAATCTTTATTAAAAGAATTCAAAATCAACTATCCATTAAAACTAAATCTATTCGAAGTGATCACGGAGGAGAATTCGAAAATGAAAATTTTGATTTGTAATAAGAAAGGAATTACTCATAATTTTTGTTTCCCAAAAACATCTCAATAAATTAGAGTGGTGGAACGTAAAAATAGAACGATTCAAGAATGCGCTAGAACTATGTCAAATGATAGCAACTTACCTAAAAAACTTTAGGATGAAGCAGTTGCTACAGCATGTTATATTTCAATTAGAATTTTTACAAGACCTTTAACTAAGAAAACACCGTAAGAATTATTTTATAATAAGAAGCCTAAAGTATCATACTTCAAAATTTTCGGTAGTAAATGTTTATATAGGATACTAAAGAAAATTTGGATAAATTTGATGCTAAATCAGTTAGAGGCTTATTGGATATTCAAATAGAAGTAAAGCATATAGAGTTTTTAAGACTAGAATTAATACTATTAAAGAAACATTAAATGTTTCGTTTGATGAAAATTTTAAAATAAATAACACAAGTATTGATGAAGAAGAAAATATTGATAATAAAAATGAAATTAATAATGATGAAATTATTAATAATAAAAACGATGTAGATACTAAAAACATATATCCACACAAGAGAATCAAAATATTAAAGGATTGTCCTATAGAAAACATTCTAGGAAATATAGAATATGTTGTTAAAACTCGAAATCAATTATATAAAATGTGTAATATTACTTCCATTTCAATAATTGAACCTTAAAATCCAAAGGAAGCATCAACAGATGATTCATGAATTCTTGTTATGCAAGAAGAATTGATCAATTCATAAGAAATGATGTTTGTGAATTAGTCCCAAGACCCAAGAATAAATCTATAATAGGACTAAATGGGTATATAGAAATAAAATGAATAAACAAGGAGAAGGTGTAAGAAATAAAGCTCGTTTAGTCGCTTAAGGTTTTTATCAAGAAGAAGATACTGATTTTGTTGAAACCTTTGCATCCGTAGTAGATAAGAGGCAATGAGAATCTTACTCGCTTTTGCAAATCTGATTTTGTTGAAACCTTTGCATCCGTAGTAGATAAGAGGCAATGAGAATCTTACTCGCTTTTGCAAATCATGATAGTTTTAAATTATTTCAAATAGATGTTAAAAGTGCCTTTTTAAATGGTTTTATTAAAGAAAATGTTTATATAGAACAACCCCCATATTTTGAGGACGAAAATTCCCTAGTTGCATTTATTAATAGACGCTAGAATTAACCAGAACCGTTAGATCAAAATATATCAAATCGGGGCCGTTGGGCCTTGGCAAACCCTAGCCTCCAAACGCGAAACGATCGACCGCCTCTTTCATAGGGGTCGAGCGTCCCTGGACGACCGCTCCTATATATGGGTCGACCTATGGGCCCTAGATAATTAATATATAAAATTTAATTTCTTATTCGAATTATTTTCATTCCGAATTCGTTTTTAATCCTTAACTTTTTTGTTTGGACTCCGATCGCAAAACCTCAAATATGAAAATTTCTTAGAATTTCTCCACGAACGCAATGGTGCATGTTGCGTCATCCAATTCCATATTTTACACAAATTCCACGTTTGGAGCTAAATTAATTAATTAGCTAACGAATTAAATAACTAACGCCAAGTTACGAGGTAGTACATTCTCCTTCCTTAAAAACTAATTTCATGCCCGAAATTTCACCAATGAATAAGTCATGGTTTTGGCTCCTAATCATCCTAAACTATGCAACCAATTAGTGTAAAATCAATTTTGCAATCAGACGTGCAGAAAATGCATAGTGTATTACTACATCACCACACAGAAAATACGTATGCAGAATGGTTTTAAATCAAATCCTCCTATATGAAAGCATTTCTTTTGAAAACATTTTAATAAAAATATGATGCAAACAATTTATATGTATACTGGCAGTTCTATATGTATGCAACATTTTGGAAAAAAAATTCAACCAAAAACCGCCATGCTAATACGAGTTGCAGTATGAAGCAACCAAATTTCATCCTATCATCTAATAATCTAATGCATCAAAAAATCGCATTCTAAACTTCACCCCTACGCTAAAAAAAGGAATTTAAGCGGAGAACTTAGCATTTTTACCACAGTATAATCTTCATATTCCCGTAGTACATTGGAAATTTACTCGATCCCTGGATTTACTTCAAATTTTCTATGCACAAAACACATAAGGAGGCTACTTTCAAGCTTTAAATTGAAATTAAGTCTAAAAATCGACTCGCGCGCATCGTCGATAAGGTATGGAAATAGAAATTCCAGGGCTAAAACAGCTTTTCCCTTGTTACCGCTTGCATTTATCGCATGTTGATTCTAGTGAGCAAATGAATTCACAAATTATAACTCTATTTGCCATCACTACATATAACACGTGGTCTTCGAAATCAAAGATTTCAAAAAAATATTTCTCACTTTTCAAATTTGTACGTCAAAATAAGATCTCAAAATATTTAGCCGCACATTTTTCTTTGAAATCAAATTTTTGGACAAGAAAACTAAAAATAATTTAAGAGTAAAAAATAACTAAAACACAAAAAAAAAAAAATTCGAAAGGAGAACTTTTCAAATAAAGGAAAAACTTTTCAAAATGTTTCCCTTCTAAAAAAATTTGATAAATCAGGCCACAATTCAACGTACCTGGAAATCGGTTATGCGCCAAATGCATAAACCAAATTCTAAAATTATACAACTAATCATTACTCATAAAACTTGACATCTTACTTAAAATTGTCATTCTGCCCAATTACACAGAAAATTTTGCTTTTATGTAACATAAGCAATGATCCATGATACCAAAACAACTTTATCATGTCCTATACTAAAATTTTCAACTATTCTAAACTTCCAGTCTTATACTGTATTTACTATTCGCTAAATGTCTTTATTTAATTTCAATATTTATACTGCTTGTTTACTATGCATATATGAGAGGTTTACATATCCAAAAATAGAAACAAAGTAAATAAATAGGAACCTATAATGTTGTGTGTGCCTAATAATTCTTAATTTCCCGGGCGTAACTAATAATTCTTTTAAACTTATTTGGAAAACAAATTCTCTTCCTAAATAAAAATGCATATGTGGTTAGTCATGCATGGAAAATTTAATACTATTGAATTTTTAAAGAAAAAGAATATGCTAACTTATAATAAATATTTCTTTTGCAATTTGGATTTTGAGGTCATTATGCATGTGTATTTTGATTGCATAGACACATATTATATTCTAAATAATACTCTCAAAATCTTTAATTTTAGTCTTACAACTAAAATTACTGATTGTGAATTTTATAATTCAATAATTTTAGGTTTAAGTTTAAAATGGAAAATAGATTTTTACTTGATTCTTTATTCATTTATAATTTATTGGTATATTTGGTTTGAGAGATATCAGAGAATTTTTAATAATAATAGTCAATGTAATAGATTAATATTTATAATATCTTCATTTTATTTTAATTGTATCTCAAATCCAAAATATAAATTAGCTAAAAATAATCATTTTAAATGATATCTTAATAAGGTTAATAATAATATTAAGTCATTTAGACATAATAACAATATTTTTGACATTAATATTTTTTCAAACTTGAATGTTGATTTTACGATTATCATATTATCCTTTCGATCAAAGAAGCATAAGGATAAGTTTTAATTTGTTTTAGTTTTTGTTTATTTTTGTTTTAGTTTATAGATTTTATCCTTTTTTGATCATGGATTCTTTTTAGCTTTTGTATCTTTTCTTCTTTCATTACTACATATATATGTATATAAATCTCATTTATATACATATATGTGTATTATTCTTATAATTTTCTTTAGTTCTTTTTATAGATACAGGTTTTGACCGAATATGGTGTTAGACTCTTTTTGCAGGTTCACAGGATTGCTGATGATAGGATTGTTGTTTTCAGTGAGGAGTCCTTTTCAATTCTTCTACATCTTTAATGTGGCATTCTACTTTCTGAATGTTTCACCATTGCAGTGAGGTGCTCTCTACGGTTCTTACGAGTCTACAGTGTATTTTTTTCATTCTAGATCACTCCAACCTCCAGTTCTTTTGAGTCTGCAGTGTAGCGTTTCCTTCTCAGATGGAGCAGCCTTCTAGTATCATTGGCACTAAGTCGCTTTATTTATTTGGTACTCCTAACACCTCACTACCGGGTGGTACTCTTGCCAAAGCTCGATATTGGGGGTGTAATGGGCGATGGCCTTGCCGGAGCTCATTTTAAGGGTACTTGAGTTCTTTTCTTTGTTATTTGTACTATGATTAGCTACCTACCAGGCATATTGGTAGCACCTTTTCTTTAGTAATATATACATATTTATATGTGTGCTCTCCTCTATTCTAGAGGATCGTGCATTTTTCTCAAAAAAATATCGTTCGTGCCTTTTACAAAAGACAACTAATAGTTACAACATAAACAACCTAAAGGGGAAAAAATGTTGTAATGGAAAAGACAACAACACCGTAAATTCTAAAATAATGCTTACAGACTATGTGATTCCTTGCTCCACGGCCGGAGCTCGATCCATTGCTACGACCCTTGAATGGTCGTAGAATGGTGGTTATGCATCCAATCTCATGCCTTGAATTGGATGTTTCACAATTGCCGCCTTCCTAAGGAAGAATCTAATGATGGTAGAAGGAACCTTCTACTAAATTTCCTTTCCACCAAGATTTATCCATATTACGTAAAGACTCGAGTTTCTAGGTGAAAATATGAAAAGTGACTCTATGGAGTGCTAATCCTCGATCAACAAATTGAATCAAAAGGTTGCGGGTCCAATTGACGGGAATGCTGCCAATAATAGCATAGGTGGTCTTTCGCACCAAGGGATAAATCCAACCGTAACTTCCTGTCTTAGGGATGGCATTGTGTCGATGATGCACATAATCAAATGGGTAGTCGGATGTAAATTATCCATCTTCCAAACACCGACATCCTACGAAAAGATCTATTGCAAAATCTTTGAGTGGGTCACTACAAAATCATCTAAGTCCACGTCCTTTGTGGAGACCTCCAAAATCTCAGTAAGATCATCACTAGTCAGCTCAATGAAGATACCCTTCACCATCGAACAAATCAAACTATTGACTCCATTAAAATTCTGTGCCAATAGGACATCGAAATGGCAGATGTAGCACGGATAACATTCCTGCTCAAAAGTCCCAAAGCATAGGATCAGTGCAAATCCTACCATGACAAATAGCTCCTCCAGCCCAAAAGCGGCGAAACCTTCTGCTCATTCAGGTCCAGCCAAGTGCCTCTTCATGGTTGAGATCATGATGTTATGGGGAAAAACCGGTAGTATAGAAAGGTATCTTAGGCTAAGAAGTGATCGGAGGGAGGGAATAGGATTTGGATCTAGAGTTGTGGCGGGGAAAGATATAATGTGCCAAACCAGCACGAGGGGGAGGGGAGGCTGCTGCTCCTAAGGAAAAACAATGTTGCCTAGGGGAGGAACGGAAGAGAGAAGCTGCTACTTAAAGGAGGATGGATGGAGATTAGGTTCGACTTTGTGAGGAAGGAGGAATGAAAGAATGCAACTGGGAAAATTCGTACTCGATTTTATTGTCTCGTTCCACGTTTAAGTTATACCAAACTTCATTAACCTATAGACCAGTTTAGGTCTACCGTTAAGTGGTCAACCGTTAAATGGGCTATGGGAGTTCGTTGAACCTAGACCCAACTAGGGTCAGATTTAATAATAATAATCATTTCTTGACGTCTCCTTCGATCTGACAAAATCCTAAAATTTCCTGTCCCCATCACGGTGGTGTCAAAGCCAATCGTCTAGTCCCGAAGAATGCTCCAACAATTCACGGTAATTCCAAAAAAACTGCTGCGACCAATAAAATTCAAAAACCCAAAAATATTCTAGATGTTGTTTCCTGCCTACTACGCATGAAAATATTTTTTCCAGTAGCCGGTGGTACAATAACACTTCAAACTACATACCTAATAAAATTGAAAGTCATTCCTATTTTGTCTATGCCTTGAAGAGAGAAGATTTTAAAACTCTCGATTTTATAAATCGAAAAATCACCGAGCCAAATATATGCTCCTTTATACTTGTTTCTAAATAACGAAAAATATTTCATACTAAAACTTTCATTAAAAATCAAACTTACAGTTTCCAAAAATCAAAATCAAGCCTTCACTGATATATATTAATGTTTAAGGATTTATACAAAATCTAAGGCATTTCCAAAATATACTTCATAAAAATTTTCTCATAAGTTTTAGACGAAGGAACTAACATTGATTATCCAAATAAAAATCCGATTTTCCATCAAATAGGTAATCAATGAATGCATACAGCAAAAAACTTACTTTTGAATAATTGCGATATACAAACTCTACTTTCTTGCGCATCTGGAATAAATGTGTGTCTCCAACTGGAACTCATCATCAAAATCCAAAATCAGAAGGTAGCTTGAATTTCAATCATCAAGTCAAACATTTTCAGTCTTCGGTATTCTACCAAATATTGTAATCATGCTCTTCATCAATAGTACTTTACGCATCGCTAGCTCTCCGTGAGGTACTTTAGAGTCGGTGTGAAAATCTTAACTTTAAGATATTTCCACCTATAGTTGCTTTTCTCATTCCCTTGGAGTGGAACTACAACTACCTCCATAGTCAGAACCCTTAGAATCTAGCGTAAAAATATTGTATTACCGGATAGGAAAGCATGAATACGTTCAATCAATTTATCCTAATTTCTCCGGTCTACTAACATAAGCTCTAATACCAAATGCAACAACCCATGCCCTCAATGGGCCTAAATTTCAACAAAAATCGAAACCCAAGGCCATCAAAGCATAGATCGTTGAATTTGATACCTATAAATAAGCACGAGCTTTATCAACAATTGATAGAAATCTAAACTCACAACGGAAATAATAATAGGATAAGAATATTGATTATGACTACTACCTTGGAATTAATGATATTCCTTGAATAACAAGTTATCACATCAGCATCGAGTGTGAAAGAAAAGAAGACTTCTCCAATAACTAAACACATCTAGCTCTAATGATGTGTTCCTCTAAAATCTATTCTATGGGTTGTAATGTGGAGGGAGTTAGAACAAAGTTCAGATGATTGGAAAATCTATATACTTCCCGTAACATAAATTTATACCAATTAGTTTTCATTTAATTATTATGTCTATAAAGGTTAGCAATTTTAATTTAACCTTGCATTGCACATATGATTGCTTATTTACCCATTTCCAAGGTAAAAAACATTGACAAACCCTTATTAACCTACTTCCAAATCCATTTGCCATTTAGTACTTCTAAATATGAAGCAGGCTTCTATAATCATCACAAAATGCATTTAAAAAAGAAATAGGCAGACTCCACCATTTAAGACCTCAACATAGGTAGACTCCATCATTTAAGACCTATTCCCAAGGTGGTAGCTTAACAATTTTGTTAATGGTCGGTGGGTCCAAGATACAAAGACCTCTAAGCATTTTAAGGCTTCCAACATTTAATTTCCAACTATTCCTCATCTATCGCCAATAAAATCATAGCCATATATGATATAGTACCCAAGCCACTTAATACCTTTAAAAGGACTAGGCAGACTTTTAACCATTTAATACATATATACTAAGCATGTCCTACATCACTTAATCCCTATCCCCAGACGGACTCCTCACTGGCACTATAGTTATTACGGCCTTAGTAATGTGAGAGACTATGCCCAAGCCATTTAATATCTCATTAATAAGGACTAGGCAAACCCTTGACCATTTTACACTTATTTATAGGTAGGCCTTTGACATTTAATATCTAACTCCAAGGCGGACTTCTCACTGGTACTATTTAACCGACATTGCTTGAAATCTCACTAGGTTACTTATTACTTCTTTTTAGAAGAGAGGCGAACCCTTAGATTAGTCACTTAATACTCAAACTCTAAGTGAACCCTTCCCGATATATCCACTATCATTATTAATTATAAGTATGGCATCTCATTAGGTTACTTCCTTCTGTAGGGAGGCGGGCCCTAAAATAGCCACTTAATACCTCAACACTGAAATAACCTTTTTAGAAACATCCTTATTCATTTGGAATCTCACTAGGCTACCTAATACTTCCTTTTAGGAGAGAGTAAATACTTCCTTTTAGGAGAGAGGCGGACCTTACAACCATTTAATACCTCAAATACGCGTATAGTTGATTCTCTTCTCTTCTCTTTTTTATTAGATTTCTATTCTTCTCCAATTTGTATGAATATAGATATAAATATCTTATTTTTATATGTTTGAAAAAAGTGGAGAATAAGAAGTGGCAGAGCTTCGCTACTGCCTTTAGAAAAATATGAGAAGAGAAGTGAGGGATAGGCCTGAATTTATAGATGTTAGAATCAACCAGAACCATTAGATCAAAATATGTTAAATCCGAGTCGTTGGGCCTAGGCTAACCCTAGCCGCCATACATGAAGCAGTCGATCGCCCCTTTCCTAGGGGTTGACCACACCTGGTCAACTGCTCCTATATCCAGATCAACTTATAGGCCATAGACAATTAATATATGTGTTAATTTCTTATTCGAATTATTTTCGGTTTGAATTAGTTTTCCATCCGTAACTTCTCCATTGGACTCCCATTGTAAAACTACAAATATGAAACTTGCTAGAATTTGATGAAGAATTCAATTATGCAAGTTTTGTGCTCCAATACCATACACATGTTCCACGTTTGGAGATAAATTAATTAACTAACTAACTAATTAAATAACTAACATCAAATTACGGGGTATTACATACGGTACCCAGTGGTTGACATGCAATCATCTAGGTTAGTTGCCCAGTCTGCATCAGCAAAGCCAAAAAGATTGAGATTTTTTCCACCTTTTAGAGTCACTCTAAAGTTTAGTGTTCCCTTTAAATATCTTAAAATTCTTTTAATAGCCTTCTGATATTCATCAAGTGGTTGATGCATAAATTGACTCAGTCTATTTATGCTGTATGAAATTTTTAGCCTTGTTATAGTTGCATACTGCAAAGCTCCCACAATGCTTCTGTATTGCCGGCCATCTTGATCGGTTCACCTATGTTTTTGAAAAGCTATAGATTGCTTGTCATTGGAGTAAGCCATGGTTTTGCTAGACTCATTTCTACTCTAATCAATATTTCAGTAATATGCTTCTTCTAACTTAGTTGCACTATTGACCCTGATAGTCACTTTACTTCAAAGGCTAAGAGATAAGTTAGTTCACACAGATCTTTGATTGAGAATTTCTTGTCAAGGCATTATATAACATTGTTGATTTCTTTACTGTTGTTTCCCGTAATCATGAAATCATCCACATATACAAGAATATAAGTTACCCTATCCTTGCTATGCTTTGTAAATAATGAACTGTCTGATTTTGTTGGTTGAAACTACAGTCTTATATGAGAGTCGCTTTTAGTTTATCAAACCATAACCTTGGGGCCTATTTTAATCCATAAACAGCTTTGTTTAATTTGCATACACTATTGTGTGATTGCTTGTACCCTTGTGGTTGTTTCATATAAACTTCTTCTTTAAGTTTCCCATTAAAGAAGGATTTTTAACATCCAATTGCCTAATGCTCCATTTCTTATATAGAGCGATGGCAAGTATAACCTTGATAGTTGCTGGCTTTGTCTTGTGCTTTGATTGTTTGAGGAGTGCAAGTGATGTGCTCAAGTATATTAGTCAGCTCACGATCTGGTTTATCATCGGACAAAGTAAATTGTGAGTCTGATATGTCTTGAGTTACATTTATGCTCCTTGGTTCTGTATCATTTGAGTGGAGTGGTATATTTGATATTGATATTGTTGGATTGTACACTTTCTGAGTTGGTCATTCCTGGTTATGTGCAAAAGGAAAAATTCTCTCATTAGAAACCACATGTGTATAAAGTTTTTACTTTTGCTATTAAGGAATTTGTAGCCTTTTTGCTTGGACGCATATCCTAGGAATGTGCATGAAGAGGATCTAAAATTAAGTTTGTATGCATACGGGAAACAAAGACATCCAAAGACTTTTAGGTTCTGATAATCTAGTTTTATATTAAACATAATCTTAATAGGACTTTTGAGTTCCTGAACTTTTATGGGTGTCCTATTAATAAGATATAATGCTATGCTAAAAGCATCAGGCCATAATTTTAGTTGTAAGGAAGCTTGGGCTAATAGAGTGAGACTAGTTTCAACAATATGCCTATGCTTCCTTTCCACTAATCCATTTTTCTCAGAAGTATAAGGTCATGTAGTTCTTTGTATAATCTCTTTTTTCTGAAAGTATTCACTAAGAGACATGTATTCTTCTCCTCCATCTGTTTGAATGGTTTTAACCAAACAATTTACTTGGTTTTTCGCTTGAGTAATAAAATGCGTCACTACATTGTGTGTATCCGACTTTACTTTGAGAAAATATATCCAGGTAAATTTGGAATAAGCATCAATAAAAGAAATGTAATATTTGAATCCATATTCAGAATTGATTAGTGTTGGACCCCATAAGCCTGATGTTATCCGCTTAAGAGGTCTGTGAAAAACTATGTATGAGTTAGCAAAAGTAAGTTTATGGATTTTTCCTAATTGACAGTAAGAGCATATGTAAGGTAAAGATATATCACCAAAAGAAATATTGTTATCTACTAGAATTTTCTTTACAATTCTTTTACTTGGATGACCAAGTTTATAATGCCATACATCAAAAACATTATTTGTTCTATTTGTTGCACTACATTCAAAAAAGTTGCATAATTTTCTTGAGTTTTCTTGTTGGTTGTAGTTTGATGGATTGAATTTGTATAGGCCATTGTACTTCACCTTACAAAAGAATGTTTCTAGTTAGGAAATCTCTAACCAAGCAAGTTTTAGGATAGAATTTAAAATAGACTGTATTATCAGTTGCAAATTGAGATACACTAATGAGATTTTTTCTTATTTATGGCGCTCTAAGTAAAATTTTAAGATATAAACATTATTTTCCCTGAATAACGACATCTCCAGTATGTGTATTAAGAACCGACTCACCATTCCTCATATACACTAACTTATTACCTTTTGACTCCCTTTTGCATATATTCAGGTTGTGTAGATTGCTAGTGAAGTGATTTGTTGCACCAGAGTTAGAATACCAACTTTCACTCATTATATCTTCAGTTTTTGCTACTTCATTAGTCTCCAAGTGATGTATTTATTTATTTCTTGATGCATTTCTTGTTTCTGGCTCCATTTTTGCTATGTTTGCACTTGGGTTGTTGTTTCTTTAGTTTTCTATATTTTGACTTTGCCATGTGTACTGAGCATCAAACCTGAAGTAACATTTCATTGTTGTGCAGCCATTCTTTCCACATATCTGACATTTATTCTTGTTATTGTTATATCATCTACCACCTTTACCTTTACCTCTGCAATATCGTCCTCCTCTTTGAAATGATTGATTTCCTGTACTGTTTTACTCATTTCTGTTATTGCATCCCTAGTCTTGATTTTTGTTGTTAAAATTGGCAGCATAATTGATAGTATAGTATGTCTCCAATGATTTCCTTAGTTCATTCTTTCCTTCATATGCAAGAAAGGTGGAATGAACATATTGAATGGATGATAAGGTTTTCTTTGAAGAAATTACAGCTACCGCCGATTCGTACTACTCATTAAGTCCACTTAGAATTGATAGAACTTATTCGGTATCAGTAATTTTATGCCCAGTGGTGCTTAACAAATCACAGAAAGTTTTTATCTTAGATAGATACTCTCTTATTGACATATCATCTTTCTTTAGATTTTGAAGTTGTCTTTTGTAGTGCATAATTCTTACTACTGATTGAGTACTAAAGATTTTCTCTATTGTTGACCATATCTCATATGCTGAGTTGCATCCTATAATCTATGGTAGTAGGTTTGTACTGATTGATGAAAATAGCCAAGAACTGAAGAGATTGTCCTGTCTTTGATATGTAGTATATTCTTTGTTGACTATTGACTTTCCATCACTATCTTCCAAGAATTTTGGAGGAATTGATGAAGTCGTAGAAATAAAATCATCAAGACCATATCCTTTGATTGCAATTTGCACTTGATACTTCCAGAGGAGATAATCGCATTCATCTAAGTGTGCATTTATCAATTGACTTTATTGGCTAACTATGGTCTTGATTAATTACTCTATGGCTATTTGTGGAGATGTAGCTGAGTTGTTTGAAGTTGTTGAATATGTTCTAGTCATAATGAAGATTGAATCCAAATGATGATATTGATGGATCCTTCAAGTGACAAAGATGCACTAAAACTTCAAGAAAATCAAGAAACATGTCATATTTCTTTAAGAGAAAGGGATGTGCGATCACTAACCTTGATGATTTGATGATGGGTGTTTTTGGCAAGGCACTTTCCTTTGATTCTTTTGATGATTTTTTAATAATTTCTTGAAACTAAATTCAATTTTACTTTCCTAATTGAAAGCTTGATGCAGCCAATTTCTTGCATGCGATCTAATGGCAGGGTACTCGCTTTCCTTAAAAAAACACTTTGAAATTCAGGTCTCAAATGATGATACACTATTAATTCTGATTAGAGCCTGATGCTACCTGAATTATCATATGATTATGATAATTCTAATGATATTCAGGTCAATATAATGCAGTTAGGCATAACGCTTTGATACTAAGTTAGATTTCTTGAGTATTTGATAAATGCAAAATTGGTAGGGAGATAGTTTTAAGATGAACTGAAAAGTTTGTGTTTATTTATGATATTGCTTATATTCTGATTGTATTTATAACAGTACATAATCGAGTAAAAAATCTTATGTGGGCTTAGGCCTATGCTACAACCTGTTACCGCATCATGTACAAATATAAGAATAAAATATAGTATTGGGTTATGTTAACCCGATATCTTTCATTTTCTTCTTTTATTTCTTTCCAAGCCGAAAATTTTAAATTATTAGTGTTTGTTTTATAGTAGATGACTTTGAAGTTATTGCTACAAAAAACATACCAATTTAACATTTGTAGTCCCACTTTGTTGTCTAGTGATTAAAACTACTATTGTCACATTATAGTTCTAGACCATCATGTTAATATGTTTCCATTGAATTTCAATGAGTCGACACTTCTAAGAATATTCTTTGGGAGGCGAGAATGAATGATGTTCGAAACAAATTCCCATGAAGTAAGCTCGAATCAGGACGTATCTTTCTTCGTATCTTTAGAAAGCTCTTACTAATTAACATCAAAATCTTCATGTTCATCATCCATCCATATTCTTTAATGTAATTTTGGGCAGTTTTCCACTATTTTTAGGAATTGAAGACTCATTGATGTCAATCCCTCCAGGATTGCTCTTCTTTGAGTCCATTGGGATTTTTGACTAAAATCATTATTGTTTATATTCCATAAATATTCATCTCTAGGTAATCTCTAAAACCATTTTGCATTCATCTAAGTCCTCCGTCAAAAGAATCAATTGAGGATTTTAATTATAATACATCGTGATTTATCACGAAAATTCTATGGTTGGTATTGGGGATTGATATTTGATGATTGGGTTGGTTGATTGATGTTATATCCATGATTCATTTGCTCGATTGTTGATGAGATCGTACTTGAGAACCTTGCTAAAAGTTTTGTTGATAATTTTGATTACTCTGTTGGTTTGGTGGAGAACTATTGTTATACGTCTAGTATACCAAAATAGAGACTAATCAATAATAAATTTGTCTAATAAGTTTACAACTCAGATTTTCACTACTTTGGAATTCTGTATTAGTTATTATAACAACAAGTATGTTATAATTAATCACAACAACTAACAACTATAGCAATAATAACTATAGCGATAAATCAAACGTTATACTATTTAAAGAAATAGCACAACGTAGAAACGAAAAACGATATATATATATATATGTATATGTATATGTATTTATATCAACTAGAAATCTACTGGTTGAAGGAGGAAATTTCGTTTGAGGCTTGTCGTAACAATTTCATTAAGACTTTATACAAAGTCCCCAAGATACAACATACGTGATCTGCTCGAGAGTGTGATGTGTATGATCTTCTGTGTGATATGCAAAAGCGCAATGATTTTAGATATTAAGAAACGAAGAGGAAGAAGAGAAAAATCGAAAAAATTAAGTGAGGAAAGTGATTAGGTTTCCTCCTTATTTATAGCCGAATTCCCAATGGCTACACTCGTTGAGAAAAGTAGCATCTCTTCATTTGCAACGCCAAAAAGCGTTACTATTCGCAACAGTCACGCCTCTTCGTTTGCAACGGTCGAAAGCTATTGATGTTCGCAACATTCGCGTCTCTTCGTTTGCAACGGCTAAAAACTATTGCTATTTGCAACAGTCGTGTCTCTTCATTTGCAACGGCTAAAAACTATTGCGATTTGCAACAATCACGTCCAATCCACTAGTCGCTTCTATTTGAATTTAAACAATAGAAAATCGTTCACTTCTATACAGAAAAAAATAACATGGTCCACTCTTATTGGACCCGCACCCGACCCAGCCCGGTTCGGTCGGTCGGAGTGGGCGGGTGACGGCGCGCGTGCGTGTGTTAGTCCATGGCCATATAGGTCCTCCCCTTCGTATAAAATACCTGACCCTAAGGGCCAATATACAGATTAAGAGTATGCTGTGTAAACCAGAAAATGAACATATTTTTGGCGATGTGGGACTTATCTTATTCACCATTTTTTGAGAATTCTAACAATCCCCCACATGAATGACAATATATGTCTCCCCCACACAAAGTGTAATATCACACAGTTCATATGAAAATAATGCTATATTGAGTATAAATAGATATTTTTGAACTTTTCCTATTTAAAACTTATCGGATATACTTGGCTAATTGGTGAGTTATTTCATCTTGAACCGTCAGCCTGTTATTGTATAACCAGATAATAAGCTTTACAAAGCTTTCCCTTCACATCCAATCTCTTGGTTGTGTTCATTTTGGTCCTGAACAATTTTTGGTTCTGCGAGTGTTTTTAGAGAATAAAAGCCATTAATATTCTCATAGAGCTGACTCGGCTCACACTAACATAGGTGATCGCAACATTAAGAGTATCCTACATATGCCCCACTTGTTATATTCAAGATATGGTTGTCATTAAAAAATATAGTTTTAACCTTTAAATACTTCTGTAGGCATGCATTTATATTATGCATCATAGGAATAGAGTTGGACTATGTCCAAGCAAATGCATTATGTCTTGATTTATTAAAAACTGGTTTTCCTATTGATCTAGTCCGTGAGATCTCCAGTCGCTAGGATAGGTTTCCGTATAAGATAACTCTTGGTGGTTTAGGCCTTTAAACTCATTCCCCTCGATGCGTAGTCAATTTTCTCTCTTGATAAACCTTTAGTAAATGGATCCGCTAGGCTATCATATTTTCTCGCATAATCTATGGAAATTGTCCCATTTGAGAGTAACTGCCTAACTGTGTTATGGCGTCGATGAATGTTTCGTGACTTTCAATTATACACAAAGTTGTACGCTCTGCTTAGTGTAGCTTGGTTATCACAGTGTATGCATATGGACGGTACAAGTTTAGGCCAAAATGGAATATTTTCTAAAAAATGACGAAGCCATTCTGCTTCTTCGCCTGCTTTATCTAAAGCGATGAACTCTGATTCCATAGTGGATCGAGCTATGCATGTTTGTTTAGTATATTTCCATGACATTGCTACCACCGCTAAGGTAAATACATAACCATTCGTTGATTTTGATTCCTCTAAATCGGTAATCCAGTTTACATCACTATATCCTTCTAAGACGGTAGGATATTTTCCATAATGTAAGGAATAATTTATGGTATTTTTTAAATATCCAAGTACTCTAACTAGTGCTTTCCAGTGTTCCTTTCTTGGATTGCTTGTATACCTGCTCAGTCGACTTACTACATAAGTTATATCTGGTCTTGTGCAATTCATGAGATACATGAGACATCCTATTACACGAGAGTATTTCAGTTTCATTACACTCTCATTAATGTTTTTATGTAGTACTTCTGATGGATTAAAAGGTGTTCTTAATCCTTTAATCCAAAACTTTGAAAAATTTCAATCACTTTGTGTACATAGTGTTACCGAGATAATTCAATTCCACTAGGTGTTCTTATTATTTTAATTCCCAAAATAACGTCTGCAACTCCTAAGTCTTTCATATCGAAATTGCTAATTAACAACTTCTTTATGGTCCCTATTACCTGAGTATTTGGACCAAATATTAACATGTCGTCTACATATAAACAAATCATCACATATGATTGTCCAATTTGTTTATAATAAACACACTTATCACATTCATTTATACGAAAACCATTTCTCATCATGACACTATCAAATTTTGTGTGCCACTGTTTTAAAGCTTGTTTTAGTCCGTATAGTGATTTTACTAATCTACAAACCTTATTTTCATTTCCTTTGGAAACAAAACCTTCAGGTTGCTCCATGTAGATCTCCTCATTGAGATCTCCATTTAAGAATATTGTTCTTTACATCTATTTGATGAATTTCTAGATTATAGATCGATGCAATTGCTATTAGCATTCTTATAGAGGTTATTCGTGTTACCGACGAATATGTATCAAAGAAATCTACTCCTTCTTTTTGATGATATCCTTTGGCTACTAATCTGGCTTTATACTTGTCGGTAGAGCCATCTACTTTCATTTTCTTCTTGATAATCCATTTACAGCCAATAGGTTTTATTCCAGGTGGAATATCAATAATTTCCCAAGTTTTATTACATAGAATTGAATCAATTTCACTTTGGATTGCTTCTTTCCAACATGAAGATTCAGAAGATGACATTGCTTCAGTGTACGTTTGAGGCTCGTGCTCTAACACATATGTGAAAAAATCCGAACCAAATGTCTTGGAAGTCCTATCCCTTACGCTTCTTCTTGGTTCAACTTCCTCAATCTCATGATGAGTTTCAACTTTATGTGAATTTCCTGATTCTTCTCTTGTCCTTTTAGGGACATTATTCTCTTCATTCCTTTTGTGCGAAAACACATCTTCAAAGAATGAGGCATCTCCAGATTCCATAATTGTATTTACATAATATCAGCTATATCAGACTTGAATACCAAAAATCTATAGGCACTACTATTTTAGGCTGGCCCTAGATAGTAACAATCTACTGTTTTTGGTCCAAGTTTGACTCTCTTGGGAGGCGGAATTGGAACATTTGCCAAGCACCCCCACACTTTAACGTATTTAAAGCTTGGTTTGTGTCCTTTCTAAATCTCATATGGAATTGTTCCTATTTTATTATGAGGGGCTTTGTTTAATATGTGATTAGGCATATTTAAGGCTTGTTGAATATGCGCTTATATGTTTTTTGTTTGATGATAATAAACATATATACATTCGTTTAAATGTATTTGATAATATACTATTTTATTTTTCACAAATTAAATAAATATTTGCTGAATAAAATAAATAACACGGAATTTGAATTCAAACGAATATTTTATTCAAACAAATATTTATTACATCTTTGAATAGTACAATTTCAAGCTCTCACTATAACTATACAACTTTGATTACAATTACATCACATTTCGTATTTACAGTTCACCTCACTACATATCACTCATTCACTCAACTCGTATTTTTATCTTCAACTGCATTCCAGTTTGAATCCAGCATTTGAGAAATCTGCAAAAATATTCACTAACGCAGTAAAATTGAAAAAGAAATATTTTTGCAATATAAAATAAAATATGGTTTTTGAAAATAATTTATGCCTCAGTTATTTGGGTTGTTCGTCATCATTTATATTTGAATTCATCATACACGAACAACTTGTGACATACACAGTGTATTACTGTATATGCCACAAGGCCGTGCACGCCGATATATACACTTGATTGATTTACAGGGACAGGTGAGCACAGGTCAAACCCAAATGAAAAACCGGGTTCAACTCACATGCAATACACCATGACACGAGCACAAGGTCAAACCCGAGTTTTTGTAACTAGATTCAACTCAAGCGCAAATCAAAAGTACACATGAATATGAAACTAAACAGTCAAGTTCAGTGGCCAAATGCAATAGGCCGAGAACCAGACAAATGCATGCAACAGTAGTGAAAGTGATCAACACAGCAACTAGTAGAGCACGCATGAAACAGTGGTATGAACAAGTGAACCCAGACTGAAGTATGGATGGTGCAAAGTGCAATGATACACCAGGATATCAAGTTCAGTGAAACTCAAGCAAGTGCAAGACTAAACCAGCGTGAATGCAACATAGCTAAGATGTCTCAAATAAACAAAACACCAAATAGACCATAGAACAGCAAAGTGATCGAACAAACATGATCAGGGCAGTGGACAGTACAATACAGCTACAATGGCCAGACCAACCAGACCCAAGTGAAACTGACTCAAAGCACAAAAGTGCATAGCAACCATCAAGTACACAATGACAAAGCAACACTAGGAGCAACAGCTACATGCAGGCCAGAAGCAAAAACTCAAGTGCAACAGTGAAGTTCAGCTATGCAAATGAAACACAGTTGCAAACAACATAACAAATGAAAACAGTATGCAAGCTCGAGCACAAGAACATGACAGCAAATAGAAGTGCACAGCAACAGTAAGGCAATGCACAAATACAACAGAATCAAGTGAAGCATTTCTGTCAAAAGTATAGCAACTGCAAGAATATAAACAAGTGATACAGTGAAGTCAAACAGAGGCATCAACTAAGACAACATCAACAGCACAAAGATGGGCCGGAGCAGTGTCAAAGCAAATGATAAATAATTTTTACAGTGTCAAGCTCATGTATGCAACAGATAAAGTGCACCGGTGATGCAAGCTACGAAGCAATGAACAGAGTAACCAAAATCATCAATGAAATACACAGTATGAATGAATACAACAAGTCCAGATACAAATTAGTTCCAGTGCCAACATATCCAACTAGAAGTGCAACTACAATATGCAGACACAAACACACTGATCAAATGAAGATATGAAGAACACAAGGGTCAAACTAATAAGTCTATCAGAAATTCACAAGCTAATATCAGTTGTGATCAAGTCAACAAAAGTCTGGTTTGAATCAAAGCATACTGAAGCCGAGCCAACAGAAAAATTCACAGAGAATCAAGCAGTGATACAAAAATCACAATGAATTAAAACAGTGCCGAAGAATCAGCAATATCAAGAATTCAAAGTTTTTTTTAATTGAACAAGTCAACAGAGAAATACACGGAGGCAGTCATGAATCAAAACCGTGTCAACCAAGCCGTGAGAAGAAAGTAGCAAAATATACGCATATGAAAAAGTCAGAGATAAATCTCAAGCATCAATACAAGATCGAACGAACGAAGACAAATTCAAATGAACGTATACGAATGCAAAAATAGGATTTCGAATCCTATATAAAACCCTATATCATCATCGGAAAAAAAGGGGTGAATTCAAGTTTAAGCAATAACCGCCAGCAAGGAATCAAATCAATAACTCGAATCAAATCGAGTTCAAAACAAATCAATCAGAAGAAGCAAAAAGGGAAATCACATACCAAGTCAAGTGAACTCGAGAAGGAGCCTCATGCAAATCGAAGAAATAAAGGATCGTCAAAGCAATCACGACAACAACCACCTGAACGATCAACGAAGTCGGCGCCTTTAATTTTGCACAAACCCTAATTTTGTTCAACAAGGAAACGAATGAGATCGAAGCAACCATTTTCAAAGAGGAGTCGGCCGAAGAAATAAAAAAGAATAAAGGGGAAGTTACTCTTACTTTACTTTGGGCCGGCCTGGTTTATTTGTTGGTTACTAATTATATAAGGCTCTAGTTAAATTAGGGTTTATTTATTTTTAAATTGTTTTTAATTTGTATCTTTATTTTTAAACCGTTTATTTTTCTAGTCGTGTGACTAGGGGACAAGCTACGTGGCGTAGCTTGAGAATTCGCAACTCGGTAGTTGAGTTGTGGTAGGGTTTTGAGCGTAGAGTTAGATTAGTCAATAGCGGGTATAGCGAGTTTACGTGTGTAAGCGAGGGACTATCTAATTTCTAGTAGAAACCTTGGGGCCAGCATGTAGGCAGGGTTTGCCGAAGCTGGGTAAATTCTGTGTTGTTCTGTTCTGCATTTTATTATTCTGCTATTTATTTCTGTGTTGGTAATATTCTGTGATCTGTGTTAAGTTTATAAGCTTCCGCAATTAATTTTTATAATTAACACTATCACCCTATTCACCCCCCCCCCCCTCTAGGGTGAAATCGATCCTACAAGTGGTATCAGAACAAGGTCTAGAAGTCAACATTTGTTTTAAAAATTCAATTTTTTTTGGAAAAATCAGTTTTTGTTTTAAAATTTTGAATTTTTAAAATGGCTTCTTTTAATAATGCTTTTGCAGAGGGTCAGTCGATAGTTAGACCACCAATGTTCAATGGTGAATATACTTACTGGAAAAATAGAATGCAAATTTTTCTGAAAGCCATTGATGCTTGGAATATTGTTGAGACAGGTTATAGAATACCAACTATAACTGTAGACAATCAGGAAATAGACAAACCAAAAGAACAATGGACAGAACTAGAAAATAAATTACAGAATACTAATGCCAAAGCTATGAATTCTATTATATGTTCATTAGATCAATTTGAATTTAATCGTGTCTCACATTGTCTAACTGCGCAGGAAATATGGCACATACTAGAAGTGACTCACGAAGGAACATCTCAAGTCAAAGAATCTCGCCTTGCCATGCTAAGCAGCGAATACGACAACTTTACAATGGCGAAAGAAGAAAATGTCAAAGAGATGTACGGACGACTTTCCAATATCGTATACAAATCAAAAGCTCTCGGAAAAACATACACCGAATTGGAAATAGTCCGAAAAATCCTCAGAGTCCTTCCACGAAGCTTTGAAGAAAAAGTAACTGCCATTCAAGAATCGAAAGATTTAAAACAACTCAAAGTCGAAGAACTCATCGGAAATCTCACCACTTATGAGCTAGAAATGAAATTCAAGGAAGAGCGTGAAGGAGGAGATATTCGAAAGAAATCAATAGCTCTCAAAGGAACAACTGAAAGTGATGACGATGACGATGATGATGCAGCAGGAGAATTGGAGCTGTTAATAAAGAAATTCAAAAAGTGGAATTACAAATATGGAAATTCAGCTCGAATTCAAAAAGCGAAAAGCAGAATAGCCAAAGCACTAGACTACTCTGAAGAACAGAAGATCATCTGTCACAAGTGCAACAAACCCGGACACATCAAGCCCAATTGTCCTCAAAATCAACGCGAAGAAATCAAAAAGGAAAAGTTTTGCAGCCACGTGGAATACAAGTGATGAAGATAATCAAAGTTCTAGCAGTGAGAGTGAGAAAGAAGATATGTGCCTTCAAGGGAATATAACTGATAGCGACGATGACGAGCCAAGCGAGGTATCAAAACTTACTCACTCTGAATTGCTTATATATTTTCATGAAATAAATGGCTGTTATGAACAACTTAGGGAAAAATATGCTAAACTTGAATCTCAAAAGAATACTTTGATAGAATGCAATGAACAACTTGATCAATTAGTTAAGAACTATCAATGTAGAATCCCTAAGTGTGATAAGTGTCCAACATTCGAAGAGGAAATTAAAAAATCAGAAATCAATATAAAATCACTTGAAAATGAAATTCTGATTTTAAAGGAGAATGAAAATACTAGGAGAGAGAATTCTATTAAAAAGTGCACACAATTGTTAAACGAAAATGAATCTCTCAAAACACAAGTCCAACAATTGTCAACGGCTTTAGATAAATTTTCAAAAAGTGAAAAATCGTTGAATATGCTATTAGGAAAGCAAACTGTTAATACGGTTAGACAAGGACTTGGATATAATAATTCGAAAATTGTTGAAAGTAAGATTAATCAAGAAAATTCAATATGCACGATTTGTAGAAAATATGGACACAATCACAATAATTGTTGGTATAGACCCAAACATGTGAAAACTATACCGATTTGGGTTTCAAAAGGCACAAATATAAAATCTCTCAAAGTTAAACAAATTTGGGTGCCAAAGGGAACGGTTATAAATAGTTTTGGGTCTACACAAAATTATTTTTCAAAATTTTCTGCCACTAACAACCATGGACCTATAAAAACAAATAGGTCACATAAATCTTTTTCCGTGTAGGTGTGGTGGCAGGCTAAGGAACAACAACAGTGTTCTCTGGATTTTTGGCTGTTCCAGAAACACAACGGGCAACAAAGCAAAGTTCCTTAGCCTAGTATAAAGGTGACAGAATCACAACGGACAACAACGAAAAATATCGTAAAGGTAAAATAGGTAATGGTATGTTTTAAACGATATATTAAATGTGATAATCTGCACCATATTCTGAATTAAAATCAGCCAATAATGAGATGATGAAAAGATGATGATTCTGACTTATTCAAAATAGTTGGCCAATTATATTTTATATTCCAAAAACACTACAAATTCTTGAAATACTTCATACAGATTAATTTGAAAAATAATGGTGTTTTGGTATTAGGAAATTCATTGATTGTTGATAATACATTTGGCTAACTCTATATTCACGGTTTTCTGATTATTTTCACGGCTTCATTTCAAATTCAAAAGAATGTCATTTAAATTGCTGTCAAAATTGAGTTTGAAATTTTTGGTGCACACTTCATGGTTTGGTCAATCAATTTCAATTAATGATTTTTGAGTGAAAGAGAAATTCAGATGCAGATTACACTGGTAATCTAGTTGATAGAAAAATTACTAGTTGAACGTGATTTTTGAGACATTTAGTAACTGCATTTTTTTTCAAAGAAAATATCTGCATATTCTTCATTTCAAATAATTTTCAAATAGCAGAAAATTTTCTTTTAAAACCCCCTGGAGAAAATCATTTTTGATCATATTTTCAGATTAGTCATTTTGAAAAATTAATTTCATAATTATTTTTGAATTGATTTTAAATGACTATTTTGACTAATCTGACTCCCTAATGTTTATCGAAAAGAAAAATAGTGATTGAAAAAGTGATGAGTGTTAATATTGATCAAATATTATGACTCGAGATGGTATAATTAATAAATTTCTTTAGAAATTTAAACAAGAGTTATAAAACTGTTTGTTGGTAAAAATTCCATGACCATCTCTATATCTATCATATTTCTAACGACCATCACTCATCAAAATTCTATATAGTTTGTCGATATGTGGTACTTTAAGCAGGAATCGTTCGTTTTTCATTTTCACATTTTTTTAAATAAAATAATAATAATAATAATAAATAAATACCAAAGTATTCACTCTCATTTAAAAGTCCTCACGGTTATGCATGGGTGAATTACTTGGAATTTGTTATGTGCTTCCATGCTCATTTAAAAGTCCTCGCGGTTATGCATGTATGGAACGCATATCAAAAGTTGATTTTTTTTAAAAAAAATAAACAAGTTGATTCTAATCCCATTTAAAAGTCCTCACGGTTATGCGTGGTTAGAAGATACTTGAATTCATTTTTTTAAATAAAATTGGAATACTACTAATCTCATTTAAAAGTCCTAACGGTTATGCATGGTTAGTAGATATTCAAATTCCTGATATAAATATACCACAAATAGACACAACTCTATGGTTTTACATGATGACATCATTTCCATCATTCTAAAAGTGGAATATGCGCCTAACAAAATATTTATGATTTTTGTTTGACTTTTTATTGAAATTTAATATTTATATTCAATTGAGTTTTAATGTTGGATTAATATCAATTACTTTATCTCTATTTTCTCTAACACTATTATTCTTTTGCTGATAACAAAAGGGGGAGAGAAAAGTTAAGATTTTGTCAAATAAAATCAAGCAAAGGTCAAATAATTTTCCATTTTGCATCTAGACTCATTTGCATATTTTATTTGTATGCATATATGTAGGGGGAGTTTTGTGTAGAGAGGAAGCATTTAAATAGGGGGAGCAATTAGAGATATCAATGATCAAATACATTTAACATATTCAAAATCTTAAATATATGTTTGTTATCATCAAAAGGGGGAGATTGTTGAATATGCGCAACATATATACATTCGTTTAAATGTATTTGATAATATACTATTTTATTTTTCACAAATTAAATAAATATTTGCTGAATAAAATAAATAACACGGAATTTTAATTCAAACGAATATTTTATTCAAACAAATATTTATTACATCTTTGAATAGTACAATTTCAAGCTCTCACTATAACTATACAACTTTGATTACAATTACATCACATTTCATATTTACAGTTCACCTCACTACATATCACTCATTCACTCAACTCGTATTTTTATCTTCAACTGTATTCCAGTTTGAATCCAGCATCTGAGAAATCTGCAAAAATATTCACTAACGCAGTAAAATTGAAAAAGAAATATTTTTGCAATATAAAATAAAATATGGTTTTTGAAAATAATTTTTTCCTCAGTTATTTGGGTTGTTCGTCATCATTTATATTTGAATTCATCATACACGAACAACTTGTGACATACACAGTGTATTACTGCATATGCCACAACGCCGTGCACGCCGATATATACACTTGATTGATTTACAGGGACAGGTGAGCACAGGTCAAACCCAAATGAAAAACCGGGTTCAACTCACATGCAATACACCATGAAACGAGCACAAGGTCAAACCCGAGTTTTTGTAACTAGATTCAACTCAAGCGCAAATCAAAAGAACACATGAATATGAAACTAAACAGTCAAGTTCAGTGGTCAAATGCAATAGGCCGAGAACCAGACAAATGCATGCAACAGCAGTGAAAGTGATCAACACAGCAACTAGTAGAGCACGCATGAAACAGTGGTATGAACAAGTGAACCCAGACTGAAGTATGGATGGTGCAAAGTGCAATGATACACCAGGATATCAAGTTCAGTGAAACTCAAGCAAGTGCAAGACTAAACCAGCGTGAATGCAACATAGCTAAGATGTCTCAAATAAACAAAACACCAAATAGACCATGGAACAGCAAAGTGATCGAACAAACATGATCAGGGCAGTGGACAGTACAATACAGCTACAATGGCCAGACCAACCAGACCCAAGTGAAACTGACTCAAAGCACAAAAGTGCATAGCAACCATCAAGTACACAATGACAAAGCAACACTGGGAGCAACAGCTCCATGCCGGCCAGAAGCAAAAACTCAAGTGCAACAGTGAAGTTGAGCTATGCAAATGAAACACAGTTGCAAACAACATAACAAATGAAAACAGTATGCAAGCTCGAGCACAAGAACATGACAGCAAACAGAAGTGCACAGCAACAGTAAGGCAATGCACAAATACAACAGAATCAAGTGAAGCATTTCTGTCAAAAGTATAGCAACTGCAAGAATATAAACAAATGATACAGTGAAGTCAAACAGAGGCATCAACTAAGACAACATCAACAGCACAAAGATGGGCCGAAGCAGTGTCAAAGCAAATGATAAATAATTTTTACAGTGTCAAGCTCATGTATGCAACAGATAAAGTGCACCTGTGATGCAAGCTACGAAGCAATGAACAGAGTAACCAAAATCATCAATGAAATACACAGTATGAATGAATACAACAAGTCCAGATACAAGTTAGTTCCAGTGCCAACATATCCAACTAGAAGTGCAACTACAATATGCAGACACAAAAACACTGATCAAATGAAGATATGAAGAACACAAGGGTCAAACTAATAAGTCTATCAGAAATTCACAAGCTAATATCAGTTGTGATCAAGTCAACAAAAGTCTGGTTTGAATCAAAGCATACTGAAGCCGATCCAACAGAAAAATTCACAGAGAATCAAGCAGTGATACAAAAATCACAATGAATTAAAACAGTGCCGAAGAATCAGCAATATCAAGAATTCAAAGTTTTTTTTAATTGAACAAGTCAACAGAGAAATACACGGAGGCAGTCATGAATCAAAACCGTGTCAACCAAGCCGTGAGAAGAAAGTAGCAAAATATACGCATATGAAAAAGTCAGAGATAAATCTCAAGCATCAATACAAGATCGAACGAACGAAGACAAATTCAAATGAACGTATACGAACGCAAAAATAGGATTTTGAATCCTATATAAAACCCTATATCATCATCGGCAAAAAAGGGGTGAATTCGAGTTTAAGCAATAACCGCCAGTAAGGAATCAAATCAATAACTCGAATCAAATCGAGTTCAAAACAAATCAATCAGATAAAGCAAAAAGGGAAATCACATACCAAGTCAAGTGAACTCGAGAAGGAGCCTCGTGCAAATCGAAGAAATAAAGGATCGTCAAAGCAATCACGACAACAACCACCTGAACAATCAACGAAGTCGGCGCCTTTAATTTTGCACAAACCCTAATTTTGTTCAACAAGGAAACGAATGAGATCGAAGCAACCATTTTCAAAGAGGAGTCGGCCGAAGAAATAAAAAAGAATAAAGGGGAAGTTACTCTTATTTTACTTTGGGCCGGCCTGGTTTATTTGTTGGTTACTAATTATATAAGGCTCTAGTTAAATTAGGGTTTATTTATTTTTAAATTGTTTTTAATTTGTATCTTTATTTTTAAACCGTTTACTTTTCTAGTCGTGTGACTAGGGGACAAGCTACGTGGCGTAGCTTGAGAATACGCAACTCGGTAGTTGAGTTGTGGTAGGGTTTTGAGCGTAGAGTTAGATTAGTCAATAGCGGGTATAGCGAGTTTACGTGTGTAAGCGATGGACTATCTAATTTCTAGTAGAAACCTTGGGAGCGGCACGTAGGCAGGGTTTTGCCGAAGCTGGGTAAATTCTGTGTTGTTCTGTTCTGCATTTTATTATTCTGCTATTTATTTCTGTGCTGGTAATATTCTGTGATCTGTGTTAATATTAGTTTATAAGCTTCCGCAGTTAATTTTTATAATTAACACTATCACCCTATTCACCCCCCCCCCCTCTAGGGTGAAATCGATCCTACAAGGCTTTCCCCCACAAGTTGGTTGGTAGCATGGCATTAATCATGTCTTCTAGCGTTATGTTCTTCCTCTTGGTACACCATTTTATTGTGGTGAATATGGAGCTGTTGTTTAATGAATTATACCATTTTCAGCATAGAACTGTTCAAATGGTGATTCATATTCTCCCCTCGATCAGATCTCAATATCTTGATCTTTTTGTTTAACTGATTTTCTACCTCAGCCTTGTACTTTATAAATGATGTAATTGCTTCATCTTTACTATTCAATAGATATACATAGCAGTATTGCATATAATTGTCAGTAAACGGGATAAAGTACTTTTTCCTACCTCTTGTAGGTAACGATTTAAAATCATATAAATCTGTATGAACCAAACCTAGTGGTTTGGTGCTTCTATCAATAGATTGAAATGGTTTCTTTAACTATTTTTCCTTCTACTGTCTCACATTTGTAGTTTTTATCTACTTGGAATTTGGAATTAATCCCAAGTTTGATAATGTTTTCATTTTTCGAAATTTATGTGTCCCAATCTATCATGCCATAGTAAAATTTCATGCTCAAGCAAGTAAGAAACTTCAATTTTATTAATAGAATAATCAGGGTACATTGTTTTATTGCCGATAACGGCTACGTTTGCCTTAAATAGGTCATCGCATAAATATCCCCTTCCGATATATATTCCAGCTTTGTATATAACCATCTTATTTGACTCGAACACCATTTTGAATCCTTTCTTCGATAGTACTGCACAAGAGATGAGATTCTTGCGCATGTCTGAAACGTGGAGCACGTCATTCAAATTGGTAGTTTTTCCAGAGGTAAACTTAAGGATTATTGTGCCACTGCTTTCGATCATGGATACTGCAGAGTTACGCATATAGAGTTTTTCTTCGCGATCGAATTTCTGCTATGTAGAAAACATGGATTTGTCAGAGCAGATATGACAAGTAGCGCCTGTGTCTACCCATCATTGGTTATGATTCTGAACCAAATTGCATTCAGATACCACTGCTGAGAAGTTGGACTCGTCTACTTCCATATTGTCTACTATATTTTCCTCTTTGTTGCGTTCATTTTTGTGTCTGCAATCTCTAGCGGTATGTCTAACCTTTCCACAAACCCAACACTCGCCATTAATTTTTTTGGTTCTTTTGTTGTCTTTTGGTTTGTTGTTTGGAGCTTTCCTTTTCTTTTGAAAATTCTTCTTTTTGTATTTGGTCTTGACCCTTCAACCACAAATGCCTCCTCGCTTAGTTTTGTAACTCCACGGTTATCTGACTCACTTTTTAGTCGGACTATGAGATCCTGTAAAGAGATTTCCTTCTTCTTATGCTTTAAATAGTTGCGGTATTCTCTCCATGACAGCGGCAGTTTTCCCGTGATGGCTTCAACGAAAAACGATTCTCCAATCTTATGACCTTCCGCTTCGAGTTCATGAATGATGATTTGCAGTTCATGCGGTTGAGCAGTCACCGGTTTGGAGTCAAACATCTTGTAGTCCATGAATTTGTTTACAATGAATTTCTTAAGACTGATATTCTACGTCTTGTACTTTTTGGCAAATGCATTCCAGAGTGCTTTTGCTATCTTTAGAGCCTGATATATTTTGTATAGCACCTTGTCGAGACAATTCAGAATATTGTTTCTGCACAGAAAATCGAAATGCTTTCACATATCAACATCTGATTCCTTGCCTGGTGTAGGAATCGGTATCTCCTCCTCGAGATACCATTGCAGACGGAGTGTGGTGATATAAAATAGCATTTGATTTTGCCATGTTATGAAGTCATCACCATCTCCTTTGAACGGACCAGGACTGTTATGAGTAGTAGCCTTTGTTGATAGTTCAACTGTTGTCATCTCTGTTTTAGCGAAAATAGGAAAGTCTTAAGATGTTATGCGTCTAGTATACCAAAACAAAGACTAATCAATAATAAACTTGCCTTACAAGTTTACAACTCAGATTTCAATCTTTTGGAATTCTGTATTAGTTATTTTAATAATAAGTATGTTGTAATTAATTACAGCAACTAATAACTATAACAATAATAATTATAGTGATAAATCAAATGTTATACTATTTAAAGAAATAGCATATATATATCAACTAGAAATTTAACTGGTTGAAAAAGAAAATTTCGCCTGAGGCTTGTCGTAATAATTTCCTTAAAACTTTATTCAAAATCTTCCAAGATACAACAAACGTGATCTATTCGAGATTGTGATGTGCATGATCTTCTGTGTGATATGCAAAAGCGCACAGATTGTAGATATTAAGAAACGAAGAAGAAAAGAGAAAAATCGAAAAAATTAAGTGAGGAAAGTGATTTGGTTTCCTCCTTATTTATAACCGAATTCCAAATGGCTACACCCGTTGAGAAAAGTAGCATCCCTTTATTTGCAACGCCAAAAAGCATTCCTGTTCGCAATAGTCGTGCCTCTTCGTTTGTAACGGCCGAAAACTGTTGTTGTTCGCAACAATCGCGTCTCTTCGTTTGCAACGGCCGAAAACTGTTACTGTTCGCAACAGTCGCGTCCATTTGTTTGCAACGATCAAAAACTGTTGCTGTTCGTAACAGTAACGTCTTTTCGTTTGCAACGGACAGAAACTGTTGCGTTTTGCAACAGTCGCGTCCAATCCACTAGTCGTTTCTATTTGAATTTAAACAGTACAAAACCGTTCATTTCTGTAAGGCAAAATTATAACACAGTCCACTCAAATTGGACCCGCACCGGTCCGGTTCGGACGGGCGGGCGGGGATACGCGCGTGTTAGTCCATGGCCATATAGGTCTTCCCTCTCGTATAAAATTACCTGACCCTAAAGGCCAATAAAAGGATTGAGAGTATACTGTATAATCAAAAAATGAACATATTTTTGATGACGTGAGACATATCTCGTTCGCATTTTTTGAGAATTCTAACAACTATCACATAAATCTGAATTTTACTAATTAATCAAAACATTGGATATGTCAAATTCATCGGTTTTATTAATCTTTGATTATTTTGGCTTTTTTTGACTTTATTTATGTGGTTTTTTTTAGAATGAAAAAGTCATAGATGAAGAAGTAGAGAGAGATGAATTTGTAATTGTAATTGTTAAAAAATGAAATATATAGGAAAAACGTGCAATGGTAAAAAAAAATCTAGCCACTGCTTTATCCGGCATTATTAATGCTAAATAAATATGCAATGTTAATATTTTTTATTGTTGCACACTGATTTATGCAGCATTATTAATCAGTTAACATGCGGCATTATTAATCTTTCGAGCGACCTCCGGTTCGCTTTCGCCTTTGTTGTTCAAATGTAACCAACGTATCCTCGATTGTGACTCACCCACCCCTGTTGGGATACTCTTTATCCGGCCATGCATGTTTTCTTGCCAGGAAAATTACATTTTTAAATTAATAAAGAATGAGCAAAATTTTCTTTAAATTCTGTACATGGTTTATTAAAGTTATTCTAGAGTTTGTTATGTTGACATATTATGAGGACAAGACTAACTGTCAATGTGAATGCAACAGTGGTTTCGCTGATATGATAAGTCATAGAACTTAGTCCGCTGCAGATTAAAATATAGGTAAAACAATTCTTTTATATTTTGATTGGTTGAACTATTTAAAATATATTCCTTGAGAAGTATGTATATAGATTAGAAAATGCATGTAGGTAGGTTGCCCATGCCTTGGAATAATAAGATTTGAAATATGGAATGAATGGATGCATGTAGCTATGATAAGACTAGACAATCTAACAATCCAAGTAGCCAGCCTTGATCAATGTTTCCTATACCTACCTTTGCCAATGTCAAGGTAGCCTACCTCTACTTTGTAGGGTAACCCGGACTCTTTAATTCCATTAAGTAATAAATATATCCAATTTTTTCACCAAACACTTTATTATCAGCGAAGTTTTTGTAGTTGTGACATGAAAACCTGTGTTTTTAGTTCAGAATTTACGTACTTTCCTTAATTATCTGGACCCTAAAAAGAAACGTCATCGTTTGTAATTCTTTCAAGCACACATAACATGCACAAAACACAAGTTACGTTTTACAATACAATGCCTAAACTACATAGATGCAAGTAATATATACTAAACAAAAAAGTTATAGTGAACAATGGTGATAAGACGTTACACTGTACAGATAGGGTTTGCACATTGTACTTGATTTGTTCAATGAGCTATCTGTATACATATCGTGTAACTGTAGAATTAATGTATTGTTTAGTTTGACAATGTATATATTTTCTTTGTTCAGTGAACTATGTACTTAAAAACATGTGCTATATAGCGTGCTCATGTCTTTTGTTGCACTTTTCAACCTATCCAATGTGTTTCAGTCATACATCATTATTCATCTAAACTATTGAAAACTGAGTTAAGAGCACAAATCGTTGTCTGCAACATGATTAACATCAACATGTTGTGCATGTATGTAAAACATTTCCGAGTTCCAATTTGTGTTTATTGTACGATACAAACCTGAAAGCCGCCTCCTTGAGAAGCCCTCACAAATGGCACGGCTACAAATGTTGGATTAAAACATGAAATCATAATACCAAATATAGATACGGCAACTCTTGATTAATAGGAGCAGACCTAAAACTGCTTACAATTGTTAGTAGTACACAAAAATCACATGAGCCATAATTGTCCTTGCGCATAAAATAAAATGAATGTAAATATAGTAGAGTGGTCCAGTTTGAAATCAAGCCCACCACCTGACCAGTCTGGGTTAGCCCCTCTGCCTATGTTTTTACTGGAGTCCTTATGATTTCTGTTAGATGGTGTGTAAATATGACTCTACAAACGAAACAATATTTTTTTTTAAAAAAAAAAGATGAAACAATGCAGTTAAGGAGGGGCCAAAAGGTACAAAATCCATGTTTCACCTTTAACTTCTCCCACATGTTAGATGAATGAATAAATAAAAGAAGATGTAAGTGATCAGATAAATAAGTGCGCAAGTGGGTTGGATTGATGATCAGATGGACCCGACCTAAGTTTGACCAAGTGAAATATATCAATCTGATCAGGTTTTACAGTTAGTCTGTGTAGGTAAACACTGTACATCCACATGCACTTTTCAACCTGTACCATCTACTCATCTTTTGTTGGATTTTGGTACTTAACAGTTGCACTTCGCTCCCTGGGGTTTTATATGTTTAATTGCCATGTATCTCATGGCAGTGAAATTTTCTATTTCACATATCCTTAATATTATTGTATATTTTGTTCTGCCACTATTTTTATCCAACACACAAGACATTTTTAAATCTCCATTTTGGTTAGCATTCTCTGAAAAAGAGAGGAAGAAAGAAGTAAGAACCAGTGTATTTATAACCGTGTGTTAATTTTGTGCTTATTTTTTCTATTTATTTAAGGAGTTCAGGATAATAACATGGGCCAGCTTCTGTATTTATGAGTTAAACTAGAGCAATCTATGAAAAAGATTTGGTTTGTTGGTACCACTGCATGTTGTTGGGGTGAAGAATTAAAAGTAAAACTGTCAAATTTATTACTAAGCCTTAACGAGTTTGAATCAGAAACTGCAATTTGTGATTGTGTGTTGTCTATAACTTACATGAACAAAATCAAATTTCTCAAGTTGGGAAACAATGTCTGTCTGAAAGAGCATTGCGTTACACAGAGTGAGTAACAGATAGCGTATAGTAATATTTAGTTGTACAATTCCCTTATTTTGCAGTGCATCAAACAAATGCGATTTACAATGCAGAGCAGCGAAGACCCAGATATGTCCTCTGGCTGCAACGGGATGTGTCCCTTCGCTGCAACGGGATGACGAAACTCCATTAAAAGAATTAAAAGAATTTAAAAAAAAAAAAAAAAAAAAGAAAGAAAGGAAAGAGGGAGTCCAACTTTGTATTGCTGAAATTTATTTGTATATCTTTGTTTCCAATATAAAATTCCTCAAGGTTGGGTTTGTAGTTAACTTTTAACCCGTTACCAAAGAACTTGATTCTCTAAGACAGAATTATGCCTGCCTTTAGGGGAAGGTTTCTAAGGTGCACCAAGTCCACTCTTCGGATCTAACCCATTTGTTGTTCATCTCACGTTAGACGTCAATATAGGATAACGGGCTTAAATGATCCGCCATTGAAAGTCATTGAAATAGGTCCATGAGATGTGTTGGACTCACATGACGTCAACGGATAAAATTTCAATTGACAATCTAATTCCCTATCAATACCTCATTTCAAATACTTCTCCATCGCCACTTCCACTTCTTCCTTACGCTCACAATGTCTGTTTTGAAATCAGATTCAAAGTCAATGATGTGAATAAGTCAATGATGTGAATGATATGGTAATTATATTAACTTATATCACTACTTAGCTAAAATACCAACAACACATACTTCCGACGACGAATTTTCGATGGACGGTCCGTCAAAAGCCGTCGAAATTCGTGAATAACAGACTCCAGCCGAGTCTCTTCTTTTGCATTCTCTAGCACAAAAAAAAGAAATAAAACCCCTAAATTCCCATTTCAAGCTTTCAATCACCAATTTCAAGCTTCCGAATGCTCCACGACTGCTTAATCACACTCTATTACTTTCAATCTCAGGTATAATATTTTATTTTCGTGAAAAATCTAATTTTTACTCTAAATCAAGATTTTCATAAGTTGATAAATTAGGCTTAATTAGACATTGTAATTGTTTCCAATAGTCTAATGAAGGTTTATAGTATCTCATGCTATACCTATTTCATATATTATCATGAAATTTTAAAGAATGTATAATTTATGACTGTGTATGTATGTAAAACATTGTATATGTATTGTTTCTATCATTGTATTGTGTTAATTGAAATAAGACATGAGTTTTGTATAACATCTTGACCTGTATAAATAATGAATGCACGAGTCTCAAAAAAGTTGACTATATTGGAAAATGACAACAATATTGAAGCAGCCTTATTCGATAAAATGCGCGGAATAAATGTGGTAAATTAATAATTTTTTTGAAATATATAAAATTAGTAAATATTCGTTTTTATATGCTACTTTTTATTTACGTCCCTTAAAGAGTTTTTGGCCTCGTCCAATCGATGTTGTACCTGATCGTTATATAAATATTCATTTTTATCACAAAACGGTCATTTATATTCATCTGGTACAACACTTGTTGGATTTGTCTCCGTATTGGACAAGTTATAAACACAATAATGAAAAATTACATTTTGTACATTATTTCGCCTCAAGCGGTTCACAAAATTTCGTCATCACTTTTATTTTTTATTTCCTGTGTACACACATTGTGTACAATGCATGAAACAAAAGGGAAGTGCTACCGAAATTTTGTTGAATCGTTTAAAACGAAATAATGTACGAAATGTAATTGTTTACCATGTTTGTAATGGGAAGTGGGATGACTGACAGGAAAAAAAAACCATAACCAACATTTCTATATTGTATTCTTAAGTGGGGTAAAATCAACGCGCATAAGTTTTTGTATCGATACATTGAAAAATAAAATATGAATTCGTAAAATGACTGGTATTTATTTCTAAATTTGTGACATATTTCTTCAAATAGGAAAAATGATCGATTATTTTGTTGATCTAAGGAGGTGGATGCATCAAAGAAGTGGATTGAAAGGCTTAATAAAAGAAGATTTTTATAATGGTATAAACGTGTTTGTTGAATTTGCTTTTAAGTAATAAATGAAACGATGTAGAAATTCGTTGTTCGTGTAGTAGGTGTAAACATTTAAAGTATTTGTTACCCGATATTGTGAAAGTCCATTTGTGCAAAAACGGTTTCGTATGGGAGTATTATGTCTGGAGAAGTTGTAGCACATACTTCTACAGAGTCTGAATCATAGATTGTTGGTAATGAAAGTGTTATGACGAACCGTATAGAAAATATGGTTGAAGATGCAGCACGATCAACATTTTCTATGGTTGAAGTTGACGATGATGATGAAAATGTTGAAGAACCAAATATTGAAGCAAAACCTGAGTCAACATGCCATAAAAATTATTTATATCATCATTTGGATCATCGCTACCTTTAACAAATACACTGGTATAGTTAGTTAATTTTTCAGCACCATATTTTATAGTGTCGAATTTATATCCATTGACGAAAAATATTGGATATATCTTGACTTTTCTTTTTAGTCCCATTGCAAGATGTTTCAGTCATTCATCGACCAAACAATTTCTCAGATAAAAAACGTAGTTCGAAAACCAATTAGCGAATTCTTTACTGATATCACCGCTTGAATGTTGTGATTCGTAAAAACCGTAGACATAGAAATGTACACGCGTATTATTTAGAAAAATATCCGAACTTATAAATAAATAAACCTAACGAATTGTGCAAATTCAACACAATTAAGAAGAATATATGTGTGCGCTACATAATAATCTCTATCGTCTAACCATACTTTCAAACATTTTCCAATAGGTCGACCATTTTGTCTAAAAGTAGATAACATTGCTTGAGAAGATTCTTGTTCAACGTCTTTACCATTATGCGTAGCACTTTCAAATGATAAGTTCACATGGTCACTGAAATAATGAAAGAACAAGAACGAAGCTTCTTCTTATATATATGATTTACATATCTAACATTCAATTCATGCTTTTTGTCTAGTTTTTTTTCCTTTAGATGATTCAAGTACCTATTAAAAATTATTTCAAATTAAAATTTACTTATATATGTAATTAAATTAATATTTAACGTGCTCAATATAAATAATACCTCTCAAATGGATACATCCATCCATATTGCATAGGACCTCGAAAGCGTGCTTCAAATGGAAGACGAACAGGTAACTGCTTCATTACATTAAAGAAACCTAGATGAAATATTTTCTCCAGTTTATAGAGCGTTATAAGAATTTCTTCCTCAAGTTTACGTAGACGATTAACTTTTAACGTAGTCGAACAAAGCTTCTTATAAAACAAACTAAGTTCCGTTATAATCAACCAAACTTTTACGGGCAATAGTTATTTGAAAGCGACTAGTAACAAATTTTCCATCACTATGTGATAATCATGGCTTTTCATCTCACTCAGTTTATCATTCTTATAGTCGACACATCTACGAAGATAAGAAGAAATCTCATTAGGAAATCTTAATGCTTCCACCTATTTTAATAGAACTTTAACTTGGTTATTGTCTGGCTCATAGCATGCTTTGGGTTTTTTAGTGTCATTTGGCTTGCTATGAAGGTCGGGACGATTACATAATACTTGGATATCACGTCTTGATTTCAAATCATCTTTAGTCTTCCCCTTAACATTCAAAACTATATTAAAAACATTCTCAAACACGTTTTTCTCGTTGGGTATCACGTCACTATTATGACGAATTAGGAGATTTTTTTCAATAAGGTAATTCCCAAAATATATTTTGTTTGCACCAATTATGAACTGTCAATTTATCTTGAATTTCAATTTGCTCTCCGGTTTCATGTATCTTTGGATAATCCTTACAATTTTATATATATCTTTGCTCGACCAAATCGTTGGTGGTCGCAAAGCCTCTTGTCTATTAGCTGTAAAGTTTTTTTTCTATCTTTTCTAAAAGGATGATTATCGATGACAATCAAATCATGATATTTTCTTCCTATGCATTAAAGAAAATGACCACGTTTCTTCCATGTAATAAGGACAAACTAAAGGAACGATAGTACTCCAAAGCATTGCATATGCAGAACAATAACTAATAGTCCATAACAAAGATGTTAACATATGGAAATTCTTTTTTTCCCAAATTTCGTATGTTTCAACTCCATAAAACCACAATGTTCAACGGTTGTAAATAAACATCGATTTCTTATGTCAGATCATCAGGACCAGGGACAAAAATAGTGAGAAATGTATATGGAGTTTTCATACATATCCACTATAACACCCTAATTTTAATAACATTATTAGGATATTTAATTAGATAAATTAAATAGAATAATGAAAATACTAAGTGATAATGGGATTGAGATTTGAATAAATTTAAGTTGTAACGACCCGTTGAAATTAATAATATTTAATAAATTAAATTAATATAATTTCTAATTTGTTTAAGAATAAATGTAGAAATTTGGTATAGTAGTTGTAACCTAGTGTAACAATAAAATTTTATGACAATAGATTTGGATAATGTAATTTGTCACTTTTTGTTAAAAGTAAATTTTAAGAAATCAATAAATGTTGAATTGAGAATATTAATAAAAAAATATTAACTAAAATGAGATTCACTAATATAAAATCAGTAGTGAAGATGTCATCTTTGGTTGTAATAAAGGTGAATGCTATTAGTGGATGTCAACACTTAATAAAATTTATTTAGAATAAAAAGAATTTAAATGCATGTTTGAATAGAGTATTAAATTGATAGATTAAGCGTAAGTAATTAGAATTTAACCCTATAAGATATGGAACTGAATGTATGAATATAATTTGTAGAAATAGTTAATTAACAACTTATTTGTGCATACCCAATTTAATATAAATAACAAAAGGGCTAGCACTTGATGTGCCTAAGTATTAATATATTGGAACTATAATAAAATAGAGAGTTTGGTAGTAAATAGAAATAAAAAGACCGTTATTAACTAGTAAATTAATAAATGGATTCTAACAATAGGTAGTAATTAATGCGTGTATATTGGGCATTTGCGGATTACCAATTTTTCTACCTATTCATATGATTTATTTATGTAAATCTAAACCTATGGCAACATTTTGTTAATAAATGTTGGAAGTGAATTTGAATATATCAAAGGATAACAAGTGTTTAGGTTAACCATTTATTTTATTTAGTTAAGAAGGGAAATAGATTGAAATAAAGCTAATTTAATTTTTTTGGTTGTTAATGGGTATAGTTAAATAAGGAGAAGTTATAGGAAATAAAACGCGCACTAATGAGATGTAATATAATTCCAAAGTTATTTATACCCACAAATAGGTTAATTACTGTATAGAAAGAGTCTAAATCAATAAATGAATTTATTAAGATTACATTTATAATTTTATAACCTTTATGCTGATTTAAGTTCAGTTAATTTATTTGATTAAATAGTGCAGTAGCGTAGTTTTGTGCGGTAGTTGAAATAGCTAATTCTTTTAGGTGAAGTTAAGGCTAATTCTATGTATATATTTGACCTATTGTTGATATAGATTCTAGGAAGCAGGATCTATTAATTAAATGGAGTATTAGATTCAATAATTGCATTTATCGCATAAATAAAGAGAATATAACGGTTAAAATTGGCGTTATTGAAATTAAAAAGGAATGGGGGAATAATAATTTGAAATCATTGCAATAGATATTAATTTAAGGTTACCTTAAATAAATTAAGGTAATAAATGGAGGATAGTGTAAATATCTTTATAATACGATGATTTGTGTAGTTAGGGTAGTTTTGATTTGTCACTTAAGATGGAGGATTTTTATAAAATGTAATAAATGCAGTTTAAATTAAGGCATTGACGTTTGGGTATTTAAGAAGTGATAAACTAAAATTTATTTATTTATTTGAAAATTTGAAATCCAATTTGTGGATTTTTTGCAAATAAGTGGAATTTGTGTTTAACCATTACATCGATAGGAATAAATTAAATTTAAGGTTATATTAATAAAATTTGGACTAGAGAAATGATATGAATCGGTTTTAGAAGCCTTAAATATAAAATGGGAAGTAGACGAGATTTCACGTTACAACCATTTTTAAAAATCCTGATGTTTGTAGAAATATTTATGAAATATAACGTAAACCAATGTTGAATCAAAAGAATAGAGTCAACACTTATTTATTCATTTAATGTGATATAACTACGAGTATGATTTATTGCAAATTACATGGAAATCTAATATATAGGACATTACCTAAAAAGGAAGAGTAGATAAAATTTATGATAAACATATTTGTATATGAAGGTTATTGATTTAAGGAGAAATTGGGCAAGTTTTATGTATTTGGGTTAAGTGCAACCTTTAATAGATAAATTTAGTGCAATTAAAGAAATTGACAATTAATATTTCGATAACCTAAAATTTGATGGGATAAGAACATTTGGGTAATGAAGGGATGACAAATATTAGCTATGATTCTAGAAGGAATTAAATAGATAATGGGAAGATTAAAAATCAGGTTCTAAGCAATAATTATTAAATAACAGAAGTTTAGGAGTAAAGTGAGATAATTGAAAATTTTAATCATTCATATAAGTCATTTGTTTATTAATATGAGTTAGCTAATAAATTTAATTTGGGCAATACCTATATATTGGAAACACATTTGTAAAGTGTAATTAATTGAATTTGGTGAATTGGGAATGAATCCAAGGTTATAGGAATTGGTGTAATACTATGCAAATAAAAGGTAACTGCATAAAATCAATGTTTCGTAATAAATTGTAATTGATAATTAAGTAGGAATGGGTTTGAATTTGACAAAAAGGAAAATTTATTATTTGCTTACCCATCTATTCAATCTATTAAATTTGATCAGATCCATTTGCAATTTAACGAATTTATTTACAAGTTAGTATGTATTTAGCTGATAACTATAAACCAATTAGGGCAATTGGGTATATATATATTACCAGTTAAGTTATATAAGATAATGGTTGACTTAATTAAGGGAGTTTATGTAATAATTTCATTTATTTTGTAAGTGGAAATAAAACGTTAATGATAACAAGTATTCAAAATTTACCATCTATTTAGTATATTAAGTATAATTGATAATCAACTGCAGCAAGTAATAAATAATAAATACGTAACGTTAAATGAAGTAATATTTGAAATATAATATTTAGAAAATATGTAAATATAAGTGCAGATGAAATTGGGGATATTTACATATTGAAATATGAATCCAATAATAAATCAATCTAATTGACAATAAATAATGGAAAGTAAATTTAATTAAATTTTGGAAATTTAATATATATATATATATATATATATATACATACAGTTATAAACCCTAGCCCCATCCTATTGTCATTTGCTGTATATTCATTTCTTCATCTCCTTCTCCTCCTCAAATGGTTGCAAAACCTAGATCTACTTCAATCCAAATTTCAATGAAAATGCAAACACTTCAGAAAAATTCCACAAAAAAATATATGTTAATGTTCTCGAGGCACGTAATCTACTTGTGCAATTCGTTTTCTGTTTTGAACATTCGTTTGACCAGAATTAATTCAAACAGTCCGTGACCATTCATCATCGTCGTCGCAAACTTCGTCGGATCGTCAAACCTTTTCTGGGTTTTGTAGAGTGGACGATGGGGATCGCATCTATATGGTTTGTGTGTCGTTTTATTTATTTTCAATTTTGAATTCAATCATCATTTTTCGCCATAACTTTCTCATACGAAGTCGGATTCACACGAAATTTCTTTTGTTAGGATCGTAATTTAATTCCGGATTTGATGACGCTGGTTTGGACGAATTCCGAGAAGGGCGAATTTTTGGGTTTAAATCGAATTTAAATTCGATTTAAATTCAAAAGGTGAGTGTTTAAACCCACTCACAACTACTAGAAGCTTTTATGTTTGTTAAACTAATTTTAGAAATGAATAGAAATTTATTTATGAGTATTTGGCATGTTTATTTTATTCATATCTGTTGAATTGCATTTATTTAATTTAACTGTTAATTTAATTTATTTATTGCGTATAAATTTACAGTTAAAATTTATTTGTTTGTATATGAACTGCTAGTTAACAGTTATATAATTTATTACTGAATATAGACTGTAGATTAATAGCTGTTAAATTTAATTTGAATAAAATTGCCAGTATTACCTGTTATGTAGTACCAAAAATAATATTGTTATTGATTGATACTGATTGATGATTGCGATTTGGATGATGGATGATGTTGATGAATGGATGTTTATTGTATATCATTAAATTGCAAATTATCATGCATATTTCATTTCATTCAGGATTGTGGTTTGAAATGATATACAACCGCAAAATTTTATATCTTTTAAATTGCGGATTGAAATGATAAATATCCGTATCACTTGACCATAGGATAGAAAATTATATACAGGCACCGCGGTATATATATAACTATTTAAAGGTGATTTCTATGGTTTGGATGGAATACGGTTTATAATAATCTTAAATTTTATATTGTATAAATATTATTCTTCCATATATATACATATGAAGTTGAAAATTTTGAAATTAAAAGGTGTATAAATCTCTTTATTAAAAATGGAAAAAATTTAAGAAAATGGAGTTTGATAATTTATATCATATGTTTAAATGTTAAGTTTGGAAATTTTAAGATATGATATTTATAATTGGATTTTTTTTCCAAGATAAATTGAAATGAATATTCTAGTATAATTTGAATTGAAAAAAAAAAAAATTTATTACTAGAAATTGGAGTTCTTATTTATTTATGGATTTTATGTGAATATTCAAGACTAAATAATAGAACATTTAATTTGGTTGAAGGAATAAATTCCAACTTTAGTTTTGAAATATTAATACTCCAAATGGATATATATATATATATATATATATATATATATATATAAATTGAAGTGGTTTTGGAACTTGAGAGAGATAATATAAATTTTGGTTTAGACTTTAATAAAGAAATGTATTTGTAAGGCCATGAGAACTATTTTCTTTACAAAGTAACATTTAAGTTAAACCATTTAATTCATATACCGTTGAATGTCCAAACCATTCAAGTTTTGGAAGTTATGGTTTTAAATTATGATTTTCAAAATACTATGCTTGAAAATATTTGATTTTCAGACGTTACGAAGTTAAAGCATTTTGATTTTGGAAAAGAATTATATTTGGGATAAGTGATAAAATATGGTTTTGGGTTTTGAAATGATATCGTATTCATGGTTATGAAATGGAATGTTTATTCTGATTTTTAAAGTATAACCTATTTTTAAATGACCGCGGTGTTATAATAACGATGGGTTGGCAAAGAGACCGGGATCGGATACCTGACATACTCTCTGTCGATACCGAAAACCACTTTGACTAACTGTGTACGCGGTGGAGATTCCAGAATGAAGTAGGTGGTGGCGACGTTTCCTGTAAGGTAAATACGTGGACCCGACTCCCGTGAGTTGGCATAAGGTGCTAAAACAGGAGCGATTCTTAGGCCAATGAGGTCATTCCTCTGATCGGACCCTCCTCTTCGATATTATACTTTGATTTTGGATTGATTCAGTGGCCACTTCTATATTTTGATTTTGGGGAGTTAGTCCGAGGTGGGCGGTAACTGCGGCTACGCGTTTCCACCAGCCTGGATAGCAATTGGTATATTTACCCTGGCATTGCCTAGTTGTGCCGTGTCACCTACCATACCGAGCCTTTACTACGAGTTTCTATTTGTGTCGTACCTATGGAGTATCCTCTGGTAGCTTTCCGATCAGGAGGTATTACGGTACTGTATAGACTATTGGCATTATTTGTGTTAAGGGCTATATGGGTAACCCCTTAACGCTATTAAAAAGTAAGTTTACTTTATAAATAGACACTATTATAATAGCGCAATATACTACATAGTAAATAGTTTAACGGATCCTTAGGAGATGTAAATCCCGAGCATCTCTTGAGTTACTGTACTCATATTTATTTCTGTTAATTTAACTCACATAAGATCTTTTAGTTCTGACTCGAGTGTTTTTGTCTTTTCAAATTCGCTCGGGTCAGTCCGAGCGTTTCAGGATCGAAGACTTTAGCTTTGAAGGACGAAGACGAAGGAGTCGTATTATTATTATCTATAGTATTGCACCACACTCATACTGTTCCGCTGCATTGATTGTATTGGTAGGTGTAACTCTGATATTTATTGTATAAAGCAAATCAAGTGTTTGTAAACTGTTTTGAACTGTATATTTATTATTATATTTTATCCTTCCGCTGTGAGATTCTGTTTTGTTTTATTTCTTCTCTGTTTTCTTATTTACCCCATAACAATCCGCCCTTGCGTATGCTTTGAATTGGCACGTGGGTCGGTTTAAAGTGTGCGAAAAGGCGGGATGTTACAGTTGGTATCAGAGCTTTGGTTCAGTGATAAACCTTGGCTTTGTGGGGTTTGACTCTTTATTAATAGGGTAGTAATACCCTATGGGAGTCATTGAGTGTATATATATATATGAGAGAGCGTATTTGTTAGTATTAATAAAAGATTTTGATATTGTGTTAATCTGTTCCGTTTTGTATTTATAAATTCTGGTTGATGCATGGGACGCTATGTCATCAATAGGGATTTCTAAACACTTAATAGGACAGACCGACATAATATTTGCTTTTAATATAGGTGAATGAAATAATTTTGCATATTATATTTTCCATATATAAAAATATTTTTATAAAGATATATTTTGGTTGCTATAGTTGGGTGTTAGGTAATAAAAATATTTGTAATGAATTAAAGCTAAGTTGAATTTTAATAAATCAAATTAGAGATTTTAGAACTTAAGTCCGGGATTTTTGAAATCTTCTTTCAAAGGATTTATGAAATATAATGATTTGGTTTATAAATATTTTCTTATATAAATATTTAGTATAATTCGAAAGAATTGGTTTAAGAGGATTTTGAAGAAAATAAGTTTGTACTTTCCTCTCTGTCGCTGGAAAATAATTTCGGTGATGACGGCCGCATCATCGACTTTCATTTTCGAGTTTCGAAGGGAAAGGCCACTGTAGTAAGTTCTACTGCAGATTTGTTTGAAATTATTTAAAATTTTAATTGTTTAAAGGTAATTAGAGGTATAAAAGTTGTAAGAAATTAATTATCTATTATTTTAAAGTAATTTTGGAATTTGACCCGGTATTAATTCTTGAATTTCCATTAATTAGTTGTAAAAAAAAAAAAATTGAGGTTAGTAAAATAAAGGTTAATTAATCAATGAATTAAAAGGGTTGAGATTAAACTTGTATAAGTTCTTTTGCTTTTTCTTTAACATAAATAACTTACCAAGTATAAAAAGTTGAAATGTAAATTAAGAGTGGAATAGAATATTATGCAAGTAGAATTTTTGGAAAAAATGAAGTATTCAATAAATTACTGTTATAAATAAGAATTTAATGGTATTAACTTAAGTGATGATTGGAATTTTACTAAAATTAAAGGTTGTATTATTAATAGGTGATTTTAACCGTAAGAAAGTAAAAATGAAATTCCTTAATTTATAAAGTTTGATTGTAGGGTTATTAACTTAAGTACGCCTTAATTTCCCCTATTCTAATATAATAGAAAGTAGGAAAAATATAAATGACTGCAATCCATAGTTAATGAATGAGTAAAATCTTTCACTTATAGGAATGCAAGTTATAAGGTTAATAAATTAAGTGTAAGTAGAGGGTTACTGTAATTAAATATAATGGACACTTCAACATTAAATAAATGAATGAGATTAAAGGTAAGTTGAAATTGTAGGTTATAAAACAAATATATATTAATTAAAGGAATGAAAAGAAACTTGTAAATTTTCACTTACATTCTTAAAATATAAAATAAAAGTTGCAATTGCTAGTAAGAAAGTGTAAAGGGAAATCTTACAAGTGAAGCTTGAGGTAATTAAAGTATTCAATTAATTGCTGTTAAAACTTAAGCTAAATCAGAAATTTTACTATATAAGAAAGGTAAGTAGAATAAATGGGTGATATAAACTTTAGTCAATAAATTGGAACACAAATATGATAATTTTGTAATAAATGAAAATGAAAATTGTAAGAAGTAAAGGGATCACTCCATAAATGAAAGAAAGAAAATCAAACCATTGAAGCATGAGATAAATGTATAATAAATAATTTTGGGTGTTGGTTTGAATTGTGTTGTTTGATTTATGTTGTTGGGTAAGAAATTTGAAGTGGTTAAATGAATAAGTATCTATCTTTGTTCCATCTAAGACTGTTGAGTAAAGAATGCACTTGATAGTTAATTTCATTTCATACAAATTTCAAGTTTGAACCCAAACAACTATTTGTTTGATGGATTAAATGGTTGCTTTGTTTGTGTATGTATGTTGTTTGTAAGGTTGATGGTTGTTGAATTGTTTGGTTGATTAATGATTGAATCCACTTGAATAGTTCACTTTAAAATAAATAGTATTTGAAATAAGATGTACTGTTTTATTCTTCCTTCTCCCTTCTTTTTCCTTTTTGGGGACGAAAAGTTTTGAGTGGGGGAGATTGTAACGACCCGTTGAAATTAATAATATTTAATAAATTAAATTAATATAATTTCTAATTTGTTTAAGAATAAATGTAGAAATTTGGTATAGTAGTTGTAACCTAGTGTAACAATAAAATTTTATGACAATAGATTTGGATAATGTAATTTGTCACTTTTTGTTAAAAGTAAATTTTAAGAAATCAATAAATGTTGAATTGAGAATATTAATAAAAAAATATTAACTAAAATGAGATTCATTAATATAAAATCAGTAGTGAAGATGTCATCTTTGGTTGTAATAAAGGTGAATGCTATTAGTGGATGTCAACACTTAATAAAATTTATTTAGAATAAAAAGAATTTAAATGCATGTTTGAATAGAGTATTAAATTGATAGATTAAGCGTAAGTAATTAGAATTTAACCCTATAAGATATGGAACTGAATGTATGAATATAATTTTGTAGAAATAGTTAATTAACAACTTATTTGTGCATACCCAATTTAATATAAATAACAAAAGGGCTAGCACTTGATGTGCCTAAGTATTAATATATTGGAACTATAATAAAATAGAGAGTTTGGTAGTAAATAGAAATAAAAAGACTGTTATTAACTAGTAAATTAATAAATGGATTCTAACAATAGGTAGTAATTAATGCGTGTATATTGGGCATTTGCGGATTACCAATTTTTCTACCTATTCATATGATTTATTTATGTAAATCTAAACCTATGGCAACATTTTGTTAATAAATGTTGGAAGTGAATTTGAATATATCAAAGGATAACAAGTGTTTAGGTTAACCATTTATTTTATTTAGTTAAGAAGGGAAATAGATTGAAATAAAGCTAATTTAATTTTTTTGGTTGTTAATGGGTATAGTTAAATAAGGAGAAGTTATAGGAAATAAAACGCGCACTAATGAGATGTAATATAATTCCAAAGTTATTTATACCCACAAATAGGTTAATTACTGTATAGAAAGAGTCTAAATCAATAAATGAATTTATTAAGATTACATTTATAATTTTATAACCTTTATGCTGATTTAAGTTCAGTTAATTTATTTGATTAAATAGTGCAGTAGCGTAGTTTTGTGCGGTAGTTGAAATAGCTAATTCTTTTAGGTGAAGTTAAGGCTAATTCTATGTATATATTTGACCTATTGTTGATATAGATTCTAGGAAGCAGGATCTATTAATTAAATGGAGTATTAGATTCAATAATTGCATTTATCGCATAAATAAAGAGAATATAACGGTTAAAATTGGCGTTATTGAAATTAAAAAGGAATGGGGGAATAATAATTTGAAATCATTGCAATAGATATTAATTTAAGGTTACCTTAAATAAATTAAGGTAATAAATGGAGGATAGTGTAAATATCTTTATAATACGATGATTTGTGTAGTTAGGGTAGTTTTGATTTGTCACTTAAGATGGAGGATTTTTATAAAATGTAATAAATGCAGTTTAAATTAAGGCATTGACGTTTGGGTATTTAAGAAGTGATAAACTAAAATTTATTTATTTATTTGAAAATTTGAAATCCAATTTGTGGATTTTTTGCAAATAAGTGGAATTTGTGTTTAACCATTACATCGATAGGAATAAATTAAATTTAAGGTTATATTAATAAAATTTGGACTAGAGAAATGATATGAATCGGTTTTAGAAGCCTTAAATATAAAATGGGAAGTAGACGAGATTTCACGTTACAACCATTTTTAAAAATCCTGATGTTTGTAGAAATATTTATGAAATATAACGTAAACCAATGTTGAATCAAAAGAATAGAGTCAACACTTATTTATTCATTTAATGTGATATAACTACGAGTATGATTTATTGCAAATTACATGGAAATCTAATATATAGGACATTACCTAAAAAGGAAGAGTAGATAAAATTTATGATAAACATATTTGTATATGAAGGTTATTGATTTAAGGAGAAATTGGGCAAGTTTTATGTATTTGGGTTAAGTGCAACCTTTAATAGATAAATTTAGTGCAATTAAAGAAATTGACAATTAATATTTCGATAACCTAAAATTTGATGGGATAAGAACATTTGGGTAATGAAGGGATGACAAATATTAGCTATGATTCTAGAAGGAATTAAATAGATAATGGGAAGATTAAAAATCAGGTTCTAAGCAATAATTATTAAATAACAGAAGTTTAGGAGTAAAGTGAGATAATTGAAAATTTTAATCATTCATATAAGTCATTTGTTTATTGATATGAGTTAGCTAATAAATTTAATTTGGGCAATACCTATATATTGGAAACACATTTGTAAAGTGTAATTAATTGAATTTGGTGAATTGGGAATGAATCCAAGGTTATAGGAATTGATGTAATACTATGCAAATAAAAGGTAACTGCATAAAATCAATGTTTCGTAATAAATTGTAATTGATAATTAAGTAGGAATGGGTTTGAATTTGACAAAAAGGAAAATTTATTATTTGCTTACCCATCTATTCAATCTATTAAATTTGATCAGATCCATTTGCAATTTAACGAATTTATTTACAAGTTAGTATGTATTTAGCTGATAACTATAAACCAATTAGGGCAATTGGGTATATATATATTACCAGTTAAGTTATATAAGATAATGGTTGACTTAATTAAGGGAGTTTATGTAATAATTTCATTTATTTTGTAAGTGGAAATAAAACGTTAATGATAACAAGTATTCAAAATTTACCATCTATTTAGTATATTAAGTATAATTGATAATCAACTGCAGCAAGTAATAAATAATAAATACGTAACGTTAAATGAAGTAATATTTGAAATATAATATTTAGAAAATATGTAAATATAAGTGCAGATGAAATTGGGGATATTTACATATTGAAATATGAATCCAATAATAAATCAATCTAATTGACAATAAATAATGGAAAGTAAATTTAATTAAATTTTGGAAATTTAATATATATATATATACAGTTATAAACCCTAGCCCCATCCTATTGTCATTTGCTGTATATTCATTTCTTCATCTCCTTCTCCTCCTCAAATGGTTGCAAAACCTAGATCTACTTCAATCCAAATTTCAATGAAAATGCAAACACTTCAGAAAAATTCCACAAAAAAATATATGTTAATGTTCTCGAGGCACGTAATCTACTTGTGCAATTCGTTTTCTGTTTTGAACATTCTTTGACCAGAATTAATTCAAACAGTCCGTGACCATTCATCATCGTCGTCGCAAACTTCGTCGGATCGTCAAACCTTTTCTGGGTTTTGTAGAGTGGACGATGGGGATCGCATCTATATGGTTTGTGTGTCGTTTTATTTATTTTCAATTTTGAATTCAATCATCATTTTTCGCCATAACTTTCTCATACGAAGTCGGATTCACACGAAATTTCTTTTGTTAGGATCGTAATTTAATTCCGGATTTGATGACGCTGGTTTGGACGAATTCCGAGAAGGGCGAATTTTTGGGTTTAAATCGAATTTAAATTCAAAAGGTGAGTGTTTAAACCCACTCACAACTACTAGAAGCTTTTATGTTTGTTAAACTAATTTTAGAAATGAATAGAAATTTATTTATGAGTATTTGGCATGTTTATTTTATTCATATCTGTTGAATTGCATTTATTTAATTTAACTGTTAATTTAATTTATTTATTGCGTATAAATTTACAGTTAAAATTTATTTGTTTGTATATGAACTGCTAGTTAACAGTTATATAATTTATTACTGAATATAGACTGTAGATTAATAGCTGTTAAATTTAATTTGAATAAAATTGCCAGTATTACCTGTTATGTAGTACCAAAAATAATATTGTTATTGATTGATACTGATTGATGATTGCGATTTGGATGATGGATGATGTTGATGAATGGATGTTTATTGTATATCATTAAATTGCAAATTATCATGCATATTTCATTTCATTCGGGATTGTGGTTTGAAATGATATACAACCGCAAAATTTTATATCTTTTAAATTGCGGATTGAAATGATAAATATCCGTATCACTTGACCATAGGATAGAAAATTATATACAGGCACCGCGGTATATATATAACTATTTAAAGGTGATTTCTATGGTTTGGATGGAATACGGTTTATAATAATCTTAAATTTTATATTGTATAAATATTATTCTTCCATATATATACATATGAAGTTGAAAATTTTGAAATTAAAAGGTGTATAAATCTCTTTATTAAAAATGGAAAAAATTTAAGAAAATGGAGTTTGATAATTTATATCATATGTTTAAATGTTAAGTTTGGAAATTTTAAGATATGATATTTATAATTGGATTTTTTTTCCAAGATAAATTGAAATGAATATTCTAGTATAATTTGAATTGAAAAAAAAAAAATTTATTACTAGAAATTGGAGTTCTTATTTATTTATGGATTTTATGTGAATATTCAAGACTAAATAATAGAACATTTAATTTGGTTGAAGGAATAAATTCCAACTTTAGTTTTGAAATATTAATACTCCAAATGGATATATATATATATATAAATTGAAGTGGTTTTGGAACTTGAGAGAGATAATATAAATTTTGGTTTAGACTTTAATAAAGAAATGTATTTGTAAAGCCATGAGAACTATTTTCTTTACAAAGTAACATTTAAGTTAAACCATTTAATTCATATACCGTTGAATGTCCAAACCATTCAAGTTTTGGAAGTTATGGTTTTAAATTATGATTTTCAAAATACTATGCTTGAAAATATTTGATTTTCAGACGTTACGAAGTTAAAGCATTTTGATTTTGGAAAAGAATTATATTTGGGATAAGTGATAAAATATGGTTTTGGGTTTTGAAATGATATCGTATTCATGGTTATGAAATGGAATGTTTATTCTGATTTTTAAAGTATAACCTATTTTTAAATGACCGCGGTGTTATAATAACGATGGGTTGGCAAAGTGACCGGGATCGGATATCTGACATACTCTCTGTCGATACCGAAAACCACTTTGACTAACCGTGTACGCGGTGGAGATTCCAGAATGAAGTAGGTGGTGGCGACGTTTCCTGTAAGGTAAATACGTGGACCCGACTCCCGTGAGTTGGCATAAGGTGCTAAAACAGGAGCGATTCTTAGGCCAATGAGGTCATTCCTCTGATCGGACCCTCCTCTTCGATATTATACTTTGATTTTGGATTGATTCAGTGGCCACTTCTATATTTTGATTTTGGGGAGTTAGTCCGAGGTGGGCGGTAACTGCGGCTACGCGTTTCCACCAGCCTGGATAGCAATTGGTATATTTACCCTGGCATTGCCTAGTTGTGCCGTGTCACCTACCATACCGAGCCTTTACTACGAGTTTCTATTTGTGTCGTACCTATGGAGTATCCTCTGGTAGCTTCCCAATCAGGAGGTATTACGGTACTGTATAGACTATTGGCATTATTTGTGTTAAGGGCTATATGGGTAACCCCTTAACGCTATTAAAAAGTAAGTTTACTTTATAAATAGACACTATTATAATAGCGCAATATACTACATAGTAAATAGTTTAACGGATCCTTAGGAGATGTAAATCCCGAACATCTCTTGAGTTACTGTACTCATATTTATTTCTGTTAATTTAACTCACATAAGATCTTTTAGTTCTGACTCGAGTGTTTTTGTCTTTTCAAATTCGCTCGGGTCAGTCCGAGCGTTTCAGGATCGAAGACTTTAGCTTTGAAGGACGAAGACGAAGGAGTCGTATTATTATTATCTATAGTATTGCACCACACTCATACTGTTCCGCTGCATTGATTGTATTGGTAGGTGTAACTCTGATATTTATTGTATAAAGCAAATCAAGTGTTTGTAAACTGTTTTGAACTGTATATTTATTATTATATTTTATCCTTCCGCTGTGAGATTCTGTTTTTTTTTATTTCTTCTCTGTTTTCTTATTTACCCCATAACAATCCGCCCTTGCGTATGCTTTGAATTGGCACGTGGGTCGGTTTAAAGTGTGCGAAAAGGCGGGATGTTACAGTTGGTATCAGAGCTTTGGTTCAGCGATAAACCTTGGCTTTGTGGGGTTTGACTCTTTATTAATAGGGTAGTAATACCCTATGGGAGTCGTTGAGTGTATATATATATATGAGAGAGCGTATTTGTTAGTATTAATAAAAGATTTTGATATTGTGTTAATCTGTTCCGTTTTGTATTTATAAATTCTAGTTGATGCATGGGACGCTATGTCATCAATAGGGATTTCTAAACACTTAATAGGACAGACCGACATAATATTTGCTTTTAATATAGGTGAATGAAATAATTTTGCCTATTATATTTTCCATATATAAAAATATTTTTATAAAGATATATTTTGGTTGCTATAGTTGGGTGTTAGGTAATAAAAATATTTGTAATGAATTAAAGCTAAGTTGAATTTTAATAAATCAAATTAGAGGTTTTAGAACTTAAGTCCGGGATTTTTGAAATCTTCTTTCAAAGGATTTATGAAATATAATGATTTGGTTTATAAATATTTTCTTATATAAATATTTAGTATAATTCAAAAGAATTGGTTTAAGAGGATTTTGAAGAAAATAAGTTTGTACTTTCCTCTCTGTCGCTGGAAAATAATTTCGGTGATGACGGCCGCATCATCGACTTTCATTTTCGAGTTTCGAAGGGAAAGGCCACTGTAGTAAGTTATACTGTAGATTTGTTTGAAATTATTTAAAATTTTAATTGTTTAAAGGTAATTAGAGGTATAAAAGTTGTAAGAAATTAATTATCTATTATTTTAAAGTAATTTTGGAATTTGACCCGGTATTAATTCTTGAATTTCCATTAATTAGTTGTAAAAAAAAAAAAATTGAGGTTAGTAAAATAAAGGTTAATTAATCAATGAATTAAAAGGGTTGAGATTAAACTTGTATAAGTTCTTTTGCTTTTTCTTTAACATAAATAACTTACCAAGTATAAAAAGTTGAAATGTAAATTAAGAGTAGAATAGAATATTATGCAAGTAGAATTTTTGGAAAAAATGAAGTATTCAATAAATTACTGTTATAAATAAGAATTTAATGGTATTAACTTAAGTGATGATTGGAATTTTACTAAAATTAAAGGTTGTATTATTAATAGGTGATTTTAACCGTAAGAAAGTAAAAATGAAATTCCTTAATTTATAAAGTTTGATTGTAGGGTTATTAACTTAAGTACGCCTTAATTTCCCCTATTCTAATATAATAGAAAGTAGGAAAAATATAAATGACTGCAATCCATAGTTAATGAATGAGTAAAATCTTTCACTTATAGGAATGCAAGTTATAAGGTTAATAAATTAAGTGTAAGTAGAGGGTTACTGTAATTAAATATAATGGACACTTCAACATTAAATAAATGAATGAGATTAAAGGTAAGTTGAAATTGTAGGTTATAAAACAAATATATATTAATTAAAGGAATGAAAAGAAACTTGTAAATTTTCACTTACATTCTTAAAATATAAAATAAAAGTTGCAATTGCTAGTAAGAAAGTGTAAAGGGAAATCTTACAAGTGAAGCTTGAGGTAATTAAAGTATTCAATTAATTGCTGTTAAAACTTAAGCTAAATCAGAAATTTTACTATATAAGAAAGGTAAGTAGAATAAATGGGTGATATAAACTTTAGTCAATAAATTGGAACACAAATATGATAATTTTGTAATAAATGAAAATGAAAATTGTAAGAAGTAAAGGGATCACTCCATAAATGAAAGAAAGAAAATCAAACCATTGAAGCATGAGATAAATGTATAATAAATGAATTTGGGTGTTGGTTTGAATTGTGTTGTTTGATTTATGTTGTTGGGTAAGAAATTTGAAGTGGTTAAATGAATAAGTATCTATCTTTGTTCCATCTAAGACTGTTGAGTAAAGGATGCACTTGATAGTTAATTTCATTTCATACAAATTTCAAGTTTGAACCCAAACAACTATTTGTTTGATGGATTAAATGGTTGCTTTGTTTGTGTATGTATGTTGTTTGTAAGGTTGATGGTTGTTGAATTGTTTGGTTGATTAATGATTGAATCCACTTGAATAGTTCACTTTAAAATAAATAGTATTTGAAATAAGATGTACTGTTTTATTCTTCCTTCTCCCTTCTTTTTCCTTTTTGGGGACGAAAAGTTTTGAGTGGGGGAGATTGTAACGACCCGTTGAAATTAATAATATTTAATAAATTAAATTAATATAATTTCTAATTTGTTTAAGAATAAATGTAGAAATTTGGTATAGTAGTTGTAACCTAGTGTAACAATAAAATTTTATGACAATAGATTTGGATAATGTAATTTGTCACTTTTTGTTAAAAGTAAATTTTAAGAAATCAATAAATGTTGAATTGAGAATATTAATAAAAAAATATTAACTAAAATGAGATTCATTAATATAAAATCAGTAGTGAAGATGTCATCTTTGGTTGTAATAAAGGTGAATGCTATTAGTGGATGTCAACACTTAAAAAAATTTATTTAGAATAAAAAGAATTTAAATGCATGTTTGAATAGAGTATTAAATTGATAGATTAAGCGTAAGTAATTAGAATTTAACCCTATAAGATATGGAACTGAATGTACGAATATAATTTTGTAGAAATAGTTAATTAACAACTTATTTGTGCATACCCAATTTAATATAAATAACAAAAGGGCTAGCACTTGATGTGCCTAAGTATTAATATATTGGAACTATAATAAAATAGAGAGTTTGGTAGTAAATAGAAATAAAAAGACCGTTATTAACTAGTAAATTAATAAATGGATTCTAACAATAGGTAGTAATTAATGCGTGTATATTGGGCATTTGCGGATTACCAATTTTTCTACCTATTCATATGATTTATTTATGTAAATCTAAACCTATGGCAACATTTTGTTAATAAATGTTGGAAGTGAATTTGAATATATCAAAGGATAACAAGTGTTTAGGTTAACCATTTATTTTATTTAGTTAAGAAGGGAAATAGATTGAAATAAAGCTAATTTAATTTTTTTGGTTGTTAATGGGTATAGTTAAATAAGGAGAAGTTATAGGAAATAAAACGCGCACTAATGAGATGTAATATAATTCCAAAGTTATTTATACCCACAAATAGGTTAATTACTGTATAGAAAGAGTCTAAATCAATAAATGAATTTATTAAGATTACATTTATAATTTTATAACCTTTATGCTGATTTAAGTTCAGTTAATTTATTTGATTAAATAGTGCAGTAGCGTAGTTTTGTGCGGTAGTTGAAATAGCTAATTCTTTTAGGTGAAGTTAAGGCTAATTCTATGTATATATTTGACCTATTGTTGATATAGATTCTAGGAAGCAGGATCTATTAATTAAATGGAGTATTAGATTCAATAATTGCATTTATCGCATAAATAAAGAGAATATAACGGTTAAAATTGGCGTTATTGAAATTAAAAAGGAATGGGGGAATAATAATTTGAAATCATTGCAATAGATATTAATTTAAGGTTACCTTAAATAAATTAAGGTAATAAATGGAGGATAGTGTAAATATCTTTATAATACGATGATTTGTGTAGTTAGGGTAGTTTTGATTTGTCACTTAAGATGGAGGATTTTTATAAAATGTAATAAATGCAGTTTAAATTAAGGCATTGACGTTTGGGTATTTAAGAAGTGATAAACTAAAATTTATTTATTTATTTGAAAATTTGAAATCCAATTTGTGGATTTTTTGCAAATAAGTGGAATTTGTGTTTAACCATTACATCGATAGGAATAAATTAAATTTAAGGTTATATTAATAAAATTTGGACTAGAGAAATGATATGAATCGGTTTTAGAAGCCTTAAATATAAAATGGGAAGTAGACGAGATTTCACGTTACAACCATTTTTAAAAATCCTGATGTTTGTAGAAATATTTATGAAATATAACGTAAACCAATGTTGAATCAAAAGAATAGAGTCAACACTTATTTATTCATTTAATGTGATATAACTACGAGTATGATTTATTGCAAATTACATGGAAATCTAATATATAGGACATTACCTAAAAAGGAAGAGTAGATAAAATTTATGATAAACATATTTGTATATGAAGGTTATTGATTTAAGGAGAAATTGGGCAAGTTTTATGTATTTGGGTTAAGTGCAACCTTTAATAGATAAATTTAGTGCAATTAAAGAAATTGACAATTAATATTTCGATAACCTAAAATTTGATGGGATAAGAACATTTGGGTAATGAAGGGATGACAAATATTAGCTATGATTCTAGAAGGAATTAAATAGATAATGGGAAGATTAAAAATCAGGTTCTAAGCAATAATTATTAAATAACAGAAGTTTAGGAGTAAAGTGAGATAATTGAAAATTTTAATCATTCATATAAGTCATTTGTTTATTAATATGAGTTAGCTAATAAATTTAATTTGGGCAATACCTATATATTGGAAACACATTTGTAAAGTGTAATTAATTGAATTTGGTGAATTGGGAATGAATCCAAGGTTATAGGAATTGATGTAATACTATGCAAATAAAAGGTAACTGCATAAAATCAATGTTTCGTAATAAATTGTAATTGATAATTAAGTAGGAATGGGTTTGAATTTGACAAAAAGGAAAATTTATTATTTGCTTACCCATCTATTCAATCTATTAAATTTGATCAGATCCATTTGCAATTTAACGAATTTATTTACAAGTTAGTATGTATTTAGCTGATAACTATAAACCAATTAGGGCAATTGGGTATATATATATTACCAGTTAAGTTATATAAGATAATGGTTGACTTAATTAAGGGAGTTTATGTAATAATTTCATTTATTTTGTAAGTGGAAATAAAACGTTAATGATAACAAGTATTCAAAATTTACCATCTATTTAGTATATTAAGTATAATTGATAATCAACTGCAGCAAGTAATAAATAATAAATACGTAACGTTAAATGAAGTAATATTTGAAATTTAATATTTAGAAAATATGTAAATATAAGTGCAGATGAAATTGGGGATATTTACATATTGAAATATGAATCCAATAATAAATCAATCTAATTGACAATAAATAATGGAAAGTAAATTTAATTAAATTTTGGAAATTTAATATATATATATATATACAGTTATAAACCCTAGCCCCATCCTATTGTCATTTGCTGTATATTCATTTCTTCATCTCCTTCTCCTCCTCAAATGGTTGCAAAACCTAGATCTACTTCAATCCAAATTTCAATGAAAATGCAAACACTTCAGAAAAATTCCACAAAAAAATATATGTTAATGTTCTCGAGGCACGTAATCTACTGGTGCAATTCGTTTTCTGTTTTGAACATTCGTTTGACCAGAATTAATTCAAACAGTCCGTGACCATTCATCATCGTCGTCGCAAACTTCGTCGGATCGTCAAACCTTTTCTGGGTTTTGTAGAGTGGACGATGGGGATCGCATCTATATGGTTTGTGTGTCGTTTTATTTATTTTCAATTTTGAATTCAATCATCATTTTTCGCCATAACTTTCTCATACGAAGTCGGATTCACACGAAATTTCTTTTGTTAGGATCGTAATTTAATTCCGGATTTGATGACGCTGGTTTGGACGAATTCCGAGAAGGGCGAATTTTTGGGTTTAAATCGAATTTAAATTCGATTTAAATTCAAAAGGTGAGTGTTTAAACCCACTCACAACTACTAGAAGCTTTTATGTTTGTTAAACTAATTTTAGAAATGAATAGAAATTTATTTATGAGTATTTGGCATGTTTATTTTATTCATATCTGTTGAATTGCATTTATTTAATTTAACTGTTAATTTAATTTATTTATTGCGTATAAATTTACAGTTAAAATTTATTTGTTTGTATATGAACTGCTAGTTAACAGTTATATAATTTATTACTGAATATAGACTGTAGATTAATAGCTGTTAAATTTAATTTGAATAAAATTGCCAGTATTACCTGTTATGTAGTACCAAAAATAATATTGTTATTGATTGATACTGATTGATGATTGCGATTTGGATGATGGATGATGTTGATGAATGGATGTTTATTGTATATCATTAAATTGCAAATTATCATGCATATTTCATTTCATTCGGGATTTTGGTTTGAAATGATATACAACCGCAAAATTTTATATCTTTTAAATTGCGGATTGAAATGATAAATATCCGTATCACTTGACCATAGGATAGAAAATTATATACAGGCACCGCGGTATATATATAACTATTTAAAGGTGATTTCTATGGTTTGGATGGAATACGGTTTATAATAATCTTAAATTTTATATTGTATAAATATTATTCTTCCATATATATACATATGAAGTTGAAAATTTTGAAATTAAAAGGTGTATAAATCTCTTTATTAAAAATGGAAAAAATTTAAGAAAATGGAGTTTGATAATTTATATCATATGTTTAAATGTTAAGTTTGGAAATTTTAAGATATGATATTTATAATTGGATTTTTTTCCAAGATAAATTGAAATGAATATTCTAGTATAATTTGAATTGAAAAAAAAAAATTTATTACTAGAAATTGGAGTTCTTATTTATTTATGGATTTTATGTGAATATTCAAGACTAAATAATAGAACATTTAATTTGGTTGAAGGAATAAATTCCAACTTTAGTTTTGAAATATTAATACTCCAAATGGATATATATATATATATATATAAATTGAAGTGGTTTTGGAACTTGAGAGAGATAATATAAATTTTGGTTTAGACTTTAATAAAGAAATGTATTTGTAAAGCCATGAGAACTATTTTCTTTACAAAGTAACATTTAAGTTAAACCATTTAATTCATATACCGTTGAATGTCCAAACCATTTAAGTTTTGGAAGTTATGGTTTTAAATTATGATTTTCAAAATACTATGCTTGAAAATATTTGATTTTCAGACGTTATGAAGTTAAAGCATTTTGATTTTGGAAAAGAATTATATTTGGGATAAGTGATAAAATATGGTTTTGGGTTTTGAAATGATATCGTATTCATGGTTATGAAATGGAATGTTTATTCTGATTTTTAAAGTATAACCTATTTTTAAATGAACGCGGTGTTATAATAACGATGGGTTGGCAAAGAGACCGAGATCGGATATCTGACATACTCTCTGTCGATACCGAAAACCACTTTGACTAACCGTGTACGCGGTGGAGATTCCAGAATGAAGTAGGTGGTGGCGACGTTTCCTGTAAGGTAAATACGTGGACCCGACTCCCGTGAGTTGGCATAAGGTGGCAAAAACAGGAGCGATTCTCAGGCCAATGAGGTCATTCCTTTGATCGGACCCTCCTCTTCGATATTATACTTTGATTTTGGATTGATTCAGTGGCCACTTCTATATTTTGATTTTGGGGAGTTAGTCCGAGGTGGGCGGTAACTGCGGCTACGCGTTTCCACCAGCCTGGATAGCAATTGGTATATCTACCCTGGCATTGCCTAGTTGTGCCGTGTCACCTACCATACCGAGCCTTTACTACGAGTTTCTATTTGTGTCGTACCTATGGAGTATCCTCTGGTAGCTTCCCGATCAGGAGGTATTACGGTACTATATAGACTATTGGCATTATTTGTGTTAAGGGCTATATGGGTAACCCCTTAACGCTATTAAAAAGTAAGTTTACTTTATAAATAGACACTATTATAATAGCGCAATATACTACATAGTAAATAGTTTAACGGATCCTTAGGAGATGTAAATCCCGAGCATCTCTTGAGTTACTGTACTCATATTTATTTCTGTTAATTTAACTCACATAAGATCTTTTAGTTCTGACTTGAGTGTTTTTGTCTTTTCAAATTCGCTCGGGTCAGTCCGAGCGTTTCAGGATCGAAGACTTTAGCTTTGAAGGACGAAGACGAAGGAGTCGTATTATTATTATCTATAGTATTGCACCACACTCATACTGTTCCGCTGCATTGATTGTATTGGTAGGTGTAACTCTGATATTTATTGTATAAAGCAAATCAAGTGTTTGTAAACTGTTTTGAACTGTATATTTATTATTATATTTTATCCTTCCGCTGTGAGATTCTGTTTTGTTTTATTTCTTCTCTGTTTTCTTATTTACCCCATAACAATCCGCCCTTGCGTATGCTTTGAATTGGCACGTGGGTCGGTTTAAAGTGTGCGAAAAGGCGGGATGTTACATAAGTGGTCGTGATTGTTAATAAGAATGAGTTTAACAGAATGGTTATATGCTAATTAAATTATGTAAGGTATAATGGGATTTAACTACACCTAACCTCACCTTAATATATATATATATATATATATATATATATGTATGTATGTATGTATGTATGTGTATATATATATGTATGTATGTATGTATGTATGTATGCATGTACGTATGTTTACCCTTAAAGCCATTCATGCTCATATTCATTTTCTCACAAAAGAAAAACGTAAGAAAAAGAAGTGAAAGACCGGCCATTAATTGGAAAAGAAGAAGAGGAAATTCAAAGAAAAAGAAGAGAAAGTGAAAAGGGAAATCAAAATCATCTCAATCCATTTTCTTTATCAAAGATTAAGGTGAATGGTAATTTCTATCTCTATTTGTTAAATATATTTTTCGGATTTATTTTTAAATTTGTATATATTAGGTTTGATGATGACATTCTTGGATTATGTTTTGTTTAAATTTAAACAAGATTGTTTAAATAATGATTCATACGGTTTTAGATCAAAACCATGTGATATTGATGTTTAAATGCTTTGGAAAAATTATATGTCATGCAAAACATGATTTTATAGTTGAGTTTTAAGTTTGATAATTTTCCAAGCTATGAAAAGATTATTATTAATTTTTGAATGAAGATATAGCAAGTTGGGTTGATAATTTATTTTAGAAAAATATATTGAGAATTTGGATCTGAAATTTTGATATGTTGGATAGCATGATCAAAGTAAATTTTTGTGGTTTTTAAGGATTTTTCTTAAGTGATTTGATATACAAAATAAATTATTTTGAGACGAGGATCTAAATGATTTACGTGTAAATTAAAAGGAAGGTTTTATATGTGAAATTTTAAGTTTGATATTTATCCAAAATAAAAAGGCGGTTAGTTATGAAAAGCATGGGAAAAATTAAGGTAGCCAATAAATAATCTACAAGTAGGCAGGTTAGTTTATATAAGTTGCTTAGTTTAGTATTTAACCCAGGAAGTAGGTTTTGCCTCTATTCATAGTTACTTTTGGCTTTTACCTTTCACCTTTGACTATGTAAAAACCCCATCAAGCTAAAAATCAATACACAGGGTATCATTTAGGTGATACATTATGAATTGGAGAAAGGTGAACGATATGGTGTCGAAAGCATAGCTTCCGATGGGGTCATTATCTTAGTTTGTTTTAAAAAGAAAAGCACCTGCTTTTGTTTCACTAAACTTTCGATTTAGTCAATAGGTATGTATTCGTAAGGAGTTTTATAGTGGCTTTCGAAGGAGTTGGCATGTTTGTTTTAAAAGAAAAAGGGTTTCTAAGGAGTTCCTTTAATTATAAATCAATGCTTTCGAAAGAAAGGGTTCCGACCTAGTCGAAACCATGCTGCCAATTCTTTTGCCGTTCGAGTGTATTAAAGTTCTCAATGCTATCGAAAGGTATTGTTTGTTTTAAAACCTTATTGAGCCGCTTTCTAAATTCTTTCAAAAGGGTTATGAGTTTCGAAGGCAATGATTTCAGAAGGGTTTTCGAAGCTATCCTTCAATATTTTAATATATGCTTTCGACTCTATCGAAGGGATGGTTTCAACGCCTTCATAAATTCCTCGATATTTTTATATGATAAAAATGGTTTCGAAAGCGACACTTTGTTTATATAATTTCTTGGACCCAAATGATATTTTAATATGGTAAACCTAATGATGTCGAAGGGAGACTTTCAATTCTTTAGGAAGAGATACTTCCAATGGTTTCGAAGCTAAACTTCTAATAATAATAAGTAACACTTTATTATATTCGAAAGGTGTCGAAAGAAAGATTTTAAAGTGTTTTTAAAGGCAGAAGTCTAATATTTTGAAAAGAGATAAATGCTTTCGAAGGAGGTTATCCAGTAAGGTCGAAAGTAAGGTTTCGAAGGTTTCAAAAGTATAGTTTTCCAAATAAATAACCTAATCTCATTCGAAAGCAAAACCATGGCATATTAATGAACCAAGTAATTTGAAATGGAATTTAGGAAGAATTCTTAATGGGTTAAAAGAATTAACCAAGTTATATTATTTGCTTCTTCATATACCTATATATTCACTTTATAATGAATCCAAAAACTGTACTTTGGAAGAAAAAGGGGTAGAATAACCAGTTAGGTTGACCTGATAATGAATATAAATAAAAGATATTAGAAAGGGCTACAGGTTAACAGTAAGCCCATGAAAATTGTGAAAGGAAAATGATATTGACAAATAGTCAATAGGTTCCTAGTTAGCCCATGAAAACTAGGAAAAAAGAAAGATATGACAGTTAATCAATAGGTTCCTAGTCAGCCCATGAAAACTAGGATAAAAAATATGATATTGGAATTACCAACAGGTTCATAGTAATCTAATGAGAACTATATAATTGGACAGGGAGTTCTTAAAAGTTTAACCAGTTATTAGTCAGCCCATGAAAACTATTAGGTTAATAGTAATCCTAGAAACTATAATTATGACAAATAGTCAAAATGAATTGGGGATGGGTAATCTAGAATTGATTCAATTGTTTATCATATCATCACATAATAATGTTAATAAATGAATTAACCATTATGGATGCAGGGCACAGAAATTGGTTTATAAAGGTTTTTAAGATACTAGTGAAGGGAAACCCGTTTTGCAAAGTGGCGGGGTCTCACTGGATATCTAAATGATTTGAGATGGTATATTATTATTCATACTAGGCTTTATGTTTGACTCGAAGTTTATGTTTTCTCCTTAAACTTTCGGATACTCAATTGATTTTGAGTAGTTTGTGATTTGAGGTTTCCAAGTACCTCTTAAGACGAAAAAGCTTCCGAAGTCGTGTAGGAGGCATGTAGTTATTTAAGTTCTTTCTCATGTGATTTCGCTGTGTTGTTTTGTTAAGGAAAAGTTTTTATTGCCTATTATATGCTCTAATCACCTAGTTGGCATCTTCATATGTCGCTCATGGGGTATATTGTAATAATTATAATTTGCTAAACGCGGTTAACGTTGTGGGATTATGTAAAGAAGTTGAAATGGTTTTGAAATGGAATGTAAAAGTTGTTTTGAAATTTTAAATTTTAAACCTTTTCCATATCTATGTATTTCGTGTATATCAACTTATCTAATATTACCGTATTAGGTCACCGAGGATTAATAACAATAGATGACTGCAGCATCCGTAGCCGATAGTTTTGGGCCTCCAAGTGGGGGATGTTACAAGTTGGTATCAGAGCATAGGTTATGAAAATTTAAGTAATTTAAACGTAAAATATTTTCAAAACATAATCGAATGAATCAAAAATTTGATTAGGGTTTGAATTAATGTGATTGTAATGTACGTGTATTTAATATATATATATATATATATATATATATATATATAGGTATATATACAAGTACGTATTTCCCCTTTCTCTTAGATCATTCTTTTGTATCTTACTAAGACTCATATACAGATTTACAAGAAAGGAGATATGGAAGCAGGAAATGGAAGACGAAATCTAGGTGGAGGAAGCATCTCAACCGATGGAAATGTTCGACCCAACACCTAGAGGAACCAAGGTCAATAGGCTAACGCTAATCAAAATGCGGAAGCTAATGTGAGTGCTGGAAATACACCAATAGATTCGGGGATGATGTATCAGTTCCTTGCTAATTTGATGCAAGCAGGAACTGTTGGAGTGGCTGGAAATATTGGAGGAGAAAATCCTGTGATATTTGTTGGGAATAATTATGCCAAGCTAAACCGAGACTACACCAGTTTGGGTGGAAAGCCGTTTATGGGAGCGAAAGAGCTATGTCAGGTTTGAGTTGTAAGAGAGTTTGTCGATATATTTGAGATGATTATAGGACTACCACCGAAACGAGCTAGTGAGTTTTGGATAGATCTTGTGCCAAGAGCTGAACCTATCGGTAGACCACCTAGCAGGATTACACCAACTGAGATGAAAGAATTGAAGGTGCGGCTAGTGGATCTAGAAGGAAGGAATTTTATTAGACCAAGCAGTTCGCCTTGGGGAGCGGCCGTGGTTTTCATGAAAATGCCAGATGGATCGTTGAGGATTGCATCGACTATCAAAAGCTGAATGAAAGGACGATCAGAAATAGGTATCCTTTGTTGTGGATTGACGATCTGTTTGATCGGTTGAGTGGATTCAAAGTGTTTACCTAATTCGATTTGGGATGGGGTTCCATCAATTGAGAGTGGCAGAGGATAATATTCTTTTGATAGCATTTTGGACTATCTATGGTTTGCATGAGTGGTTAGTGTTGCCATTTGGATTGATGAATGCACCAGCGTTCTTCATGGATTTAAAGAACCGGATTTTACGAGAACACTTGGATGAGTTTGTGTTGGTATTCATAGATGACATTTTGGAGTACTCGAAAGATGAGAGAGGCATGAGTGGTTAGTGTTGCCATTTGGATTGATGAATGCACCAGCTTTCTTCATGGACTTAAAGAACCGGATTTTCCGAGAACACTTGGATGAGTTTGTGTTGGTATTCATAGATGACATTTTGGAGTACTCGAAAGATGAGAGAGAGCATGAGGATCATCTGAAAGTAGTGCTTAAGATGCTTAGGCAGCATCAGCTAAAGGCGAAGTTTTCTAAATGTCATTTTTGAAAGAAGAAGGTCAATTTCTTGGTCATGTAGTTCCGAAGGAAGGTTTGGCAATAAATCCAGTTAAGATCGATGCTATCAATAATTGGAGGAGACCAGAGATGGTAACGGAGATCAGAAGTTTTCTCGAACTTAATGGCTATTACCGGAGATTTATCAAAGATTTTTTATGGATAGCAACACCTTTGACCAAGTTGACCGGGAAGGATGTGAAGTTCATTTAGTCCGATAAATGTGAGGAAGGGTTCCTTAAGTTAAAATATTTGTTGACCAAGGTGCCCGTGTTAGTTGTTCTAGATGGCAACCAAGGGTTAGTGGTGTACACTGATGCATGTGGAACAGGATTGGCTATGTTGATTCGGAATGGTAAAGTTATTGCCTATGCTTCTCAACGGTTTAGACCGCATGAGGTGTGATATCATACTCATGGTTTAGAGTTGGCTGCGATGATATTCGCGTTGAAGATTTGTAGACATTATCTCTTGGGGCAGAGATTTGAGCTATACACTTATCATAAGTTCTTAAGATATTTATTCTCTCAAAAAGAGTTAAATATGCGACAACAGAGGTAGCTGGAGTTTTTTCTTGCTTATGATTTTGTATAGAATATACTCCTAGGAAAGGGAATAAGGTAGCGAACGCCCTTAGCAGGAAACATCAAAATGTGGTGTTAGCTATATTGGCAGAATGGAAGGATTTAGAAGTTTCTGCTATGTGTAGAATAAAGTCGAGATCGACTGCTGATTCTAGTCAAAGTATTGCTATATTGATCTATTTAGAGGTTCGACCAATGCTGATTGAGAGGTTAGCTTCTAAATATAAAGGGGATCTACAGTTAGCTTAGAAAATTAGAAGACTTGAGGTGGGATCCACGATCGATGATCTTAAAGATTTTGGCATCGACTAAAGAGGATGGTTGAGAAAGAAGGAATGATTATGTGTTCTAAATATAGAGAACTTGAGAAGAGAAGTTCTAGATGAGTGTCATCGATCCACGTTTACGATTCATCCTGGGGAACCAAAATGTATCAAGATATGAAGAAAAGCTTCTATTAGGAAGGCATGAAGAAGGATGTTGGTTTGTGGGTTAGACAATGTGGTAACTGTCAACAAGTGAAAACTGAACACCAAAAGCTAAGCGGATCGCTTCAGCCTTTAGAGATTCCAATTTGGAAGTGGGATTCTATATCTATGGATTTTATATACCGGCTGCCAAGGTCGAACAAGGGAAATGAAAGCATATGGGCCATAGTGGATAAATTGACCAAGAGTGCCCATTTCATTCTAGTCAAGTCAAACAGGATGACGCCTGTTTTAGTGAAGTTGTTCGTAAGGAACATAGTTAGACTTCATGGAATTCCTAGTAGCATAGTCAGCGATACAGATGCACTATTCACTGGTGAGTTTGGGAGAAGTCTACAGAAAGAATTAGGTACCAAGCTCAAGATGAGTACATCATGTCATCCACGGATAGGATGGGCAAACTAAGAGAGTTAATAAAGTAAACAAAGATTTATTGAGGGCTTTTGTACTAGACTTTGGTGGATCTTAAGAAGATCACCAACATTTGACTGGATTTTCCTATAATAATAGTTTTCAGACTAGTATAGGAATGGCACCTTTTGATGGTTTATATGAAAGGCCAAGCAAATCACCAACATGTTGGTTAGAGACTGGAGATAGATTAATCTTAGGTCCGGATATGGTTAGAAAGGAGTCAGAGAAGATTAAGTTGATTCGAGATCGGATGAAGGAAGCTCAATCCAGACAGAAGAATTACGCAGATAAAAGGCGTAAAGACCTAGAGTTCTCATTCAGAGACAGAGTTTTATTAAGGTGTCACCGATGAAGGGAGTGCTACAATTCAAAAATTCAGGAAAGCTAGCACCAAAATATGTTGGTCCATTCCAGATTATAGTAAGGATTGAAAAGCTCGCTTACAAAGTAGAATTGCTGAGCAATATGGCAGGTGTCCATAACAAAATCCCGTATCTCTTCCAAATAATCTCCTAATTGTTCCAGAGCAGGTAGAAAGAGATTTTTTAACCAAAAAGAATTCAGTTCAGATGTAGGATACCTATTCAGAAGTTTTCACAACTCCAAATCTATCGAGAATATCAGAATCTGATAAATCGGCCAAGATTGGTTTACTAATAGGATAGCCCGATATGGTGTATTTCATATGTCTCATCTTCGCAAGTGTGTGAATGATCCAAAGACTGTTATTCCTCCAACATGGTTGGATGAGTTGGTAGTAGAGCCTAATTTGACAATTATTAAACAACCAGTTCAGGTTGTGGTGAGAGATGAGAAAAGACCGAGGTCCAAGACATTCAAGTTGGTGAAAGTTCAGTGAAGCGACAACGAAAAGGACTGTAGAAAGATTATTATTAATTTTTGAATGAAGATATAACAGGTTGGGTTGATAATTTATTTCAGAAAAATATATTAATTTGGTTCTGAATTGATCTGTTAGATAACATAATCAAAGTAAATTTCTATGATTTTTGGGGATTTTTCTTAAGTGACTTGACATACAAAATAAATTATTTCGAGATAAGGATCAAAATGATTTCCATGTAAATTAAAAGGAATGTTTTATCTACAGAAGTTTAAGTTTGATACTTATTAAAAATTAAAAGGCAGTTTGTTTTGAAAAGAATGGTAAAAGTTAAGGCAACCAATAAGAAATTTACACGTAGACAGGTTAGTTTATATAAGTTGCTTAATTTAGTATTTAACCGAAAAAACAGGTTTCGCCTTTATTCAGAGTACCTTTTGCCTTCAACTATGTCGAAACCCCAATAGGCTAAAAATCAATGCACAGGTTACCATCTAGGTGATAAGTTGTGAATTGGAGAAAGGTGAAAGATATGGTATCGAAAGCATAGCTTCCGATGGGGTTGCTATCTTAGTTTGTTTTAAAAAGAAAAGTGCATGCCTTATTTTTACTGAACTTTCGACTTCGTCAATATGTATGTATTCGAAAGGAGTTTTTTAATGGCTTTTAAAGGACTCGCCATGTTTGTTTTAAAATAAAAAGGGGTTTCGAAGGAATTCCTTTAATTATAAATTAATTTGATAAGGAACTTGAGATTTGTTATTGATTAATCCTTCCCAGCTTTTAGATCTTTAGCTTTTGATAAATTTCTTCCTTTTTTCCTTGATAATGGCTGGATTTGGTTTTAGGTTTTAGATTTGTGTATGTGATCGTGAGAAAACGAAAAGTGAATGGACAAAATGAGAAGTAATAGTCGTGTATAATAAGGAGGCTATTTTACTAATATACTCATATGTAAGTTAACTAACTAATAACCCAAATTAAAGCCCATTTATCTTATGGTTAAGCACGGTCCTATATGTTTCATTCAAATCTCAATCTCCTTATCAACATTATTCTATTTAATTTATCTAATTAAATCTTTATCAAAAATTAGGAATATTACAATTGATGTCTCAAAATAAAAAAATAAAGTATAACTGATAGAATAATATAGATAAAATAGATGGAGAATAATGATAAGAAATGTTACTCTGGGTGTTTTGTCTTCTCCTCCATGCACTGTATCCTGGCCAAATCACCTACCGGCCTATCCTCTTGTAATGATTTTTATAGGGGAAGAAAAAGAGTGGTTTAGAAAATGTTTGTTGAATGAATTGTATTACTAGTCTATGGTCTTTACAAGCAATTAAATTCATATATAATCTACACAACCTAGGATGTCTACTTACATTCGTATATTACTTATAAAGGATGGGTTGGTTTATAAATCATGAGGTATAATTCTTATTATACCTACACTAAAAAAATATATAAATGTTTCCAAGAAAGGGTTGAACAATCGACAACTAATAATATAAGTAATTCCTAGTGGATAATTGCGATAAATAACTTCCTAACCAACATTGAATCAACATTTTCAATAATGATCACTTATGAATTGAAAAAACATCGTATTGCGTAGGCACACATCGAGTATACTACCTCGATGATTTATGGTCTATCGAAGCATTCACGTCACCTTTTCAATGGTAAACATATCATATGCTCTTTATCATTCAACCTGAAGTTAAGAAATCACTATAGTGATTCGCTTGTAAGTTCAACCACTTCCCGGCCGTATAACCCTACTACTGCAGACGTCTCCATCTCCCTTTCCTGATTCTAACATGTTTAACATATGGTTAGGTGTGCCCTAGTAATGATAATATCTTCCAATTGCACTGGTACCCCTTACCTTGACGAGTTCCACATTATGTCTAGCATGAAGTGCGAAGCTAGGTACATCATCCAGTGTAGAACTGATACTCCATGTTGCACCTATCTCATGGAGCTATATGAACTCCTAAAAGTTGAGAAAATGGGGGAAAGGCCCCCTTTTCATCCTGCTTGGACTGCACCAGGTCTAGGTTTAATTTGGTTTTGCTGAAATAATTCATACGTTTGAAAATTTACTTCAGACATCCTATCTTCTTCTTTTTTTTTAAAAAAATTCATCTATTCAGACATCTAACTTCCCTTCTCAAATATTTGACTTTGACTCCAAAAGTTTGCAAAAGGATTCAAACATCTAAATTGAGTCGTATTTGAACTAATTCCACTCGAGTCAAGATTATCTGAACCTTGAATAAGACATCAGATTTTCCCTTCGAAAGTTTGGTTTTGGTGTTTTTTTCCGGATTTTATAATTTTTGTTTTCTCTATCGTCTTCTTTGTAGATTCGAATATAGATTTAAGATTCATTCTTAAGCGAATTTAATGTATACTCTCGATCTTTATTTACATAAATTCGACTAGTTAATTCCAAGGGATACATACATACATATATGTATACATACATATATGCAAGGATCGACATATATAGGCAAGTATCGTCTACACCTCACTTTTGCTACATCTCAAATCCTCTCTGATTTCAACCACATGATCTAAATTAAATAATATACTTTCTCTCTCTTCTCACTTTAGGAGAGAGAAGATATATTATTTAATTCGGAACATGTAGTTAAATGGGGGAATTTAAGGTGTGGAAAAATGAGGTATAACAGATCCTAGCTATATATAGATGTGTATGTATGTATATATGTATGAATGAATGTATGTACTTATGTATATATGATGTATAAAACTTTTTATTTAACTACCTAATTACTTTCAAATGAAATGTCTACATAGATTTCATGTTATATAACTAAATTAAGGTGAAATAAAAGGTATTTGATTTACAGAAAAATAGACGCAGGGAGGAAGTTGTAAAAAAAATTTAGTCTCAGGGACAACAAGTTTGCTTTTTAGTTTGAAGGACACTTTTTAGTGTAAACAGAAAATGGTAGGTACGACCATCATTCTGTGATTTACACTAAAAAGTGTCATTCAGCCTAAAAGCAAACTTCTTGTCCTTAAAACTCAATTTTTCTTCAACTTTTTCCTTGAGCCTAAACTCCTTTGATTTATTCCATTTATCCAAGTTAACCTAACATCATATAAAGTTTTAAATCTATAGAATTTAGGGTGAATTACTTTAAATCTATTCTTTTCCCATTTTCTATGATTGTATTATAGTGTGTGCTATATATATAAATAAATTTTGCATTATCCTATTTATTTATTTTCCTAATATTTAGTATATAACTTAGAGATTGATCATTATATATCTTAATAATTATATCGTATTAAATGTATAGTCATTTTCTTCATTTTTTGATTCACATATTACATCTTGATATGTCTCATTTAATATCCTTATTTTATGTTTTAAATCACAATTATGTAGTCAAACCCATATTTATTTGCATATCATCTCATTCTTAATTATCGATTAGGACTCTATAGTTTACAAGTATATCATTTAGTGGGAATTTTTTTTTGCCCATTCTTGTTGATGGAAAAGCGGTTTTAAAATATAAAATAGACACATGCATACAATTAAGGTGAGTTATATGACTCAGGCAGAATTATATAATGTTTTATACGCAAGAATATTTGATGGTTTCCATCTTCAAAACTGGGGAGATTGCTAATACCTCAATTATTGATTTTGAGGACAACAGCTATACAAAATATAAATACTATGCCGAGTTATATAGTATATAGAGCAAAATATTACACATGTGCTGAATTGAAGACTGTATAATATAAGGGACTCGAGATAAAGATTGGAAGACCGATGAGTTCATAGACAAGGTATGAAGAGTTTAAGATTACAATTTATTTTTTAGAGTCATTAGACTATATTGTTAACGTCCTTGATCGCAATTTTTGATCTTTGGTATTTTAAACAAAAAATAAATTATCTTAAAATTTTAAAACATTTTTAAATAATTTATAGAAGTTTTTAAGAGTTTAAAGATATTTAAAAATTATGTTCAAATCATTTTACAAGCTATAGAATTTTCAAAACAATTTAAAAGGAAACATTTTTCAGTTTTAACTAGCATATGTCAACATACTTATTTTTATATGTCGACATATAGGCTGTTAAATTATTTTTTAAATTTTGAATGGAAGTGCCTTTCGGACACAAACCCTTTACGAATGGATACATACGTCTATTCTCTATATGAAGGGAGGGAAAATGAATTTTTTTTATTAATTAAAAACTTACTTTCTTCTCACCCTTTTCTCTCTTGAAAAATATACTATATTCTCTTCAAAATCATATAGAATTCAATGGCAGGCCAAGTGGTAAATCACGGAATAAGTAAGGGGAAGGTTTTAGGTTTGAGTCACGTCATGGGGTTTCAAGTGACAAAATGTTTGTCTTCTATTTTTATATCATATAGAGTCAATTCATACTCTATTGTATTGATTCTCTACTATTTACTTACTATTTTAGAAGCATTTCTCTCATTTCAAAAATAAAATTGCTAAAAAGAGGCTATAGGATCCATTGTATCCAAAGTACAACTATTTATGTTTGAAAAATCATCAACTGTACTCTTATTTGTATGAGTGTGCTTGTAGTCCGTTTAAATAATGTGGATGTGCTTATTAGCCCATTCAAATCAACTAAGTGATCTTGAAGGCTGGTAAAGCAAAAGAGTTTGCCCCGGACTCGAAATACAGGAGGGTGTGTCTGATAGCCTTGAAATCGAGATTTTAATTGGTTTGCTTGCTACCATACAAAGTAGGTGCTTGAAAATAAATTTGTACAAGAAATATTAAGGGACTGAATGTTGGAGAAATTTGAATCAGTATAAAATCTCTGGTGTCTTCTCTTTAACTCTTTACTTTTTTACATTACTGCTTATATAAATTTCTGTAGTTTCCTATAAGTTTATTTATCTATGATTGATTATCTATGTTTTGATTCAATTGTTTAAACAAGTCAAAAAGATTCATAAAAAGTTATAAAACACTATTCACACCTCCTCTAGTATTATAATAGCCTGAAGATCCTTTATTCTGTAATCTACAAATATTGTTGGTAAGTCATTAAGGCTATCGCCTGTTGAAGACAGGTTATCAAAATTGAATTCATAAAGTCTATCACATGTTGAAATCAAGATATCGCAAATAGAAGTCCTAAAGTCTATCGTAGATTGATGTCATAAAAGCAATTGCATGTTGAAGACAAGCTACCTAGGTTAAAGTCACAAAGGTTGTCGCATGTTGAGATCAAGTAATCGTAGGTTGAAGATAAAGCTACCGCATTTTGAACCCAGCAGATGATGATATTAATAATTTTTGATGACGTTGAATGTTGAAAAGCTGCTATCACACATCATGATATCAACGCACAATGCATCCCAATTAGCCACATGGCAACTCCCAATTAGACCAGCTGCACTATGTCATCCTGAAGAGAATAGAAAATAAGTTGTGCCATGTGTCACATTGGTAGTGAGCAATGTTAGCAAAATCTAAACTGTTCATTTACAAGAATAACATGTGTCAAAGATCTAAATGCGCAATTTCTCTATAAAAGACATGTTCCACTTACTAAGAGGGGATGGATTCTGAATTGTACTTCTTCCTCATTTTAATTTTAATAGGGGAGATCAACATGAGACTATAATGGCTGCCTAGATCAAATTCTAATTAAGACTTTGTGACCAAGGACTTGTACAATTACCTATGTGCATAATTGAATACTTGATTATATGATGACTTATATACTTGCCGAAGACCTAAACCTCTTGCCCAAGTACAATTAACTTCATCAACTTGAGCATATAAGTTAAGTGGTCAAACAATAGCCTACTCTTCAATAGCATATTTTACATCTTTGATAGCTAACCGAAAAACTCAATAGCTTAAACCTTCAATGGCTAGATATACAATATTCTTACATGTTCAATAGCTATGCAAATAATATAATCTTGGATGCTCAATAACTAGAAATGTGATAGCTTAAGCATTCCAGAAGCCTTTTAATCCAGTGTAGTCCACTTTTCTTCTGTTATGCTATTTGGTTTCTCTCATTCCTTATCCAGTGGTTCATGAAGATCATTAAAATATAAATAATCTTCCATCCTTTGCCTTTTGAATTCCTTGGTACGTTCAAAATCCAACTTTCCATCGTTATCTTCTCCATATTAAATTTTCTCCTCTAAAATTTGTATATTAGGCTCTTATGTCAAACTGACATATTTTGTTGATCTCTACACAATTGATTTAAGAAGTGAAAAGAAATTGAAGAAATAAATGCATAAAATTTCCCTTAGTCCTTCTCTTTGTATTAAATCTAAAGGAAGTTTGGTTACAATATAAAACCTTGATTACTAAATCTCCCTTATGGTGGCTAACTATTTGTACATGTTTATAACTACCACCATCTAATAAAAAAAATCCAAAGGTATATTTACTAATATATTTTTGTTAAATCAATGAAATAAATACATATATTTGATCATTTATTTATTTATTTTCTAATAAATAAATATATTTGTAATATTATTTTATTTGATATAAATCTCTTAAACTAAATATCATATCATCAACTTATTTAATAATTTGCTTAACTTTTTAGTTAATCATAAATCAATCGTTGAATTAGATTACTTCTAGTTCAATTTTTTGAACATAACCTTCGCATATGTCTCTATTTCAAAATAATTATAACATTATGTTTCATAAGTTTAACATGCATATGTTTGTAGTGCAACATCCAAAATTTACACTTATTATGTGTTGTTAAACAATAATAATATTGATTGTATTTATATTTGCAATGTAGTCGTAGATAATTGCACTACAATTGTTCTCTACTAAAATTAATTGCATTGTAAATACAAAAACATTTTGAAGGCATTTAAAAGAAATAGAGCGTTTGATCCAAGATTTAGTCGATACATTTAAACAATAGTACAAACTAAAAAAATACATGATTAGGTTTATGAAATATTTGCCAATACTGATTGAATTCGAAGCATCAGCTCCTTAGGTGAAGATGCAGAATGAACGCTTCCACGAATGGCTCCTAACATGATTGGTATAGAGGTAGCTTCATCTAGTGGGTCGTAGGGAAAAATCCCGTCAGATTAACTACATTAATGGAAAAATAAATAAAGTTTCATTATTTATTGTTTTATTTAGATTTTAAGTGTAAAATTTATTAATTAATAGCAATTTTCAATGCGTCCAACGTCAATCATAGCGTGGAAACTTCGTTTTTGCTAGATTTCTTGGTTTGTGAATTGTTGAAGAGTCTAGCGTTGGAACATATTCCGTTAATGGATGAGTATTTAACTAATTCCATATAAAAAAAAAAAAGAGAGGGACCGTTGACAGTCATCCAAAAAATTTAAAATCCGTTCGCATTCGCATTTAAGAAATGAATGAATATTCGATGTATAAGAAAATGATATGGATGGGGTTGTGAATGCATCCCATTCAAAAGTTATCTTTCTCGTTTTTATAAAAATTACAATTCATATTATGTGGTTTTTAATATAATAAAAGATACGCGTTGTTTATTTTATTGAGATAATAGTTTATACTACATGTATTTGATGCATGTTAAGCTCTGTTATCGTATTTATTTATTTTTCGTACTTTTATGATCAATGTAACCATAAAGTCAAACATGTATAACAAATTAAAAATAATTATTTGCATTTTAGATTTATCAACCATTGACGGATGTCGTAATTGGCGGATGTCGTAAATATTTAATATTCATCTGTGTGCGCCGATACGAACGTCCAATCTTCGAAATGAATTCGGATCACAGTATCCCTCAACAACCCTAAAGGAAAACTTGATATGTCCGCCCCTAAGGAAAATAGTAGTTGAACTCATTTGGCTTCAAACTCGCCCCGGTATCTATTGTTATCATTCAGGTATCATTTTTATTGTTGGACTGTCTACATATTTAGCATGTCATTCTGACACATCATCGTAATTGAATTTCAGAAAAGAGGGGGGTATTATTGATAACGAAATAGCATAACCAAATAATAAAAAGAAAAAACATAAAAGACCAAGAATGATAATGGAGGCAAAAAAAGAAGATATGAACTGAATATTTGAAAGCGATGGAGCCTTGGATCAATTCCAAAAATTGCACTCAAGTCCACCATGTTGTGAACCAAGATAAGGGTACAGTTTTTGTTTTTTTATTTGCCATCTGCGGCCTTATGAGCCATCCATGCGCTGCTGACCTGGCCTTCCTATCCAACACGTACACTGTACCCATCACATAAATACATCTTTGCTCTTGGAACCGCAATACGTAGAAAATATCCTACTGTTCACTCCTCCTCAAAGGTTGTGAATAAACCTGAACTTTTGACAGTCTAAAAATAGAAGTGATCGTTGTTGAACAAACGGTTAAAAGCGTGCTTGTGAGTGGTATGGTTTTTTATCCATACCCGACCTGAATTTGTCCTTTTAATTCGGGTACAAATTCAGGTTTCACCAGCCAAGCACCACTCAGACCCGACCCGATTATCACGTACTCAGACCAATATTGTTTCACCATAGTCCAGTTACCCACTTATCACGTGCTCACAAGCTCTTTAGTATAGGATAAGGTAGGTGCTTATAAATATATATATTCGAGAAAAAACTTATAATACGACGTCAAATCAATAAATTACAAATTTATATATGGATTCAATTCAAATAAAGTTAACTGTAACAAAAAAGAAGTAGAGTGCTTTGTTGAAATTTTAACTCATGATCTCTTCGCATATTTGAAATTTCAACTAACGATAAATAATAAGTTTTACGATCGAATAGGATCCACAGCGCTTTCTGGTGTGATACAAAATAGGCACGCAAAAAGGATATTTGAAAGAAACACGAAAATAACATTTTAAAGGAGCACTAAATTGCACTCAAAAGGAATATTTGAAAGGAGCATGAAATAGAATGGTTAGCGAAAGGGTGATGCGTTCTTTATGCTACGAAAGGGCATTTAAAAGAGACATTTTAATTGTTTTGTTATCAATAATTATTTTCGTTATCACATTTTTGTTCTAATTTTTTTTAATTAATATAGTTAAATAAATTTATATTATTTATAAATTACGAAATTCTAAAAAAAATACAATAGAAAAGACAATTTCAATCACATACTATTAATTCAAAATACAAATACAATACTAGTTTTTATGTATTATTTACAAATTAGTCTTCTGTCATACAACTTTAGTTTGTATGCATCTGTATAATAATTAATTATCGCTACGAAGAGGGTCCACGGGTTGGCAACCTCCCTACGTGTGGTTGTGTGCACAACGCCCCAGCTGGCGACAGACTACCTGGCCGATCAGGTGGTCAGGGTCTACGGAGCATCGCGCCGTTGGAAAATCGGTATATCACGTTCCTATTTGAATTTGACGTTTGAGATGAAATAAAAGAGTTATCGTGATTACTTAACATTGGCGTTAGACCCCAAGCACCACTTTGGTCTGCTGGTCTAAACTACGCAGATTGATTGGCCTTACGTTAAACACGTCCATAGTGACGCAAATGTGAACTAGGCAAAAATTGTCAACGAACGTTTCCGATCTCACAACTTTACTTATCAACACTGATATCTTGGAAAGTGTGTAGTTGAAGGATCCTCCATTTTGAAGACATAAAAAATGAATATTGATTATGATGTAATCGACAACATAATTATTTAAAAAAAAATCAGTATCTTTTTTAGAACAAAAGTTAATAGAGCCACAAAATAAGTTATATGCATTTTCCAATATGTCTTTAACATATAATCTAGCACTTGGATGTCCTGTTTTAGTACACAACGGTTATAAAACTTCAAGTAGATACCTAAAAGCCTTTGGCTTCGTTCCAACATTTTTATTTGCACTCCAAAATAAACCCGTCTAACATGTAGATCATAAACTCAGCCAACCCAAGTGAATACCTATGAGTATGATGAGAAAACAATAATAAACAACGGGTCAGGCCATAGTGTGTGAATAATATTAAATCAATTTAAAACATACAGTAAGACCATGCCGTAGAACGAAACATGTTTTTCCCTCGCTATCCTAACATAAATATCATCGTCATTATAGCATAAAATTTATCTTTAAACATGTAAAATGTGATATAAACAATTAAGCTTGTATAAGTTAAACAAAAATGTCAACACTAACATCTATCCCAACTTCTAATAATATTTCATTGTATGTTCTTCAAGTGTCCCACGGACATCTTAGCATTGTGTCATTTACTTCAGCGATTCATTCATAAGAGCTAACCTCAAATCTACATTATGATCTCAATTAAGTATTTCATGCAACATATTTTGAAGCATTACACCATCTTACGTCACACTAACCCACTTATGAGTTGGTTCCATGCTGCAACCTAGGTTACGTAGGGTTCAGCCCATTTGGCAGTAAACGAAATGGGTAAATTTCAGCAACAAACCTAGACACTATTATTATAAACACCTATTAGACAGAAAAGATTATTACTTGGCCCTAAATGCTAACTATTAGACTGCATAGACCATACAGACTCTGGTATGATTGTTGGGTCCAGCCCGTTTAACAGCGGGTATATGACTAAATTTCAAAAAATAATAATCCATGTTTGGATCTTAATGGGCCTATGCAATTTATTGACTAACATCAGGTCTAATTTATTGACTAAAATAAAATCATATATTTTATTAAAATATTTTGTATTTATTTAATTAATCACATTAGTTAAGTTTATTTAATGATCATTTTGAATATATCTAATATATTTATACATCAACATGATAACATAATAATAAAAGAGCATGTTTGTGTGTGTATTGATATTTATATTTATTGTACATACATATATATATTGTACTTGCACACACACACACACACACACACACATATATATATGATAAATTCACATACACATCAGGAATATAAATGCCTAGGTATATAAATATTTTTGAGTATATAATATATATGTATGTGGTTTGTATCCACATATTACTACTAACATATATGTGTGTGTGTAGTTTAAACGTGTGTGTATCTGCGTGTAACACACACGTATTGCCTTGTTATTATAAAATTAACTTTATGTTAAATATGTAAGTGAGTTATTAAGAGAGATCACTCTCATTAATTGCCTTTTAAATTCCAAAACAAATAAACTTCAATTCCTATTTAAATCTACAAAAGATCAAAATTATTTATATTTCATACGTGTATTGTATATCAAACCATCTAGAGGGATATGTATATGCAAATTCTACATACTTAAAATATCTTTTTTGAGTCAATAAACATACAAAACAATTTTTCTAGTCTACAAATAACAATTTTAGATATATAAAATTTGCATAACTTAAATCATAGCTGAAATAAAAAATTTACTGTTACATATGTATACATTTAAAAAATTGACATCAAATAATATATAATTTTTATGATGTGACTAACATGACTAATATAAATCAACAAAAAAGAAAAAATAAATTTTACTGTGGATGCTCATATACACTCACTCACTCACGTATAGAATTTCATTAATAATATAACATAGGAAACAATTCTAAATCTAATCTAAATCAATGGCAATAAATTATATTGCATACATCAACATGGGTTGTAACGACCCATATTTTATGTATCATAGAATCAGAAAATTTGTTTTTAAAATCCAAATTGGGTCATATGAGGCTATAACTTTGAGGAATGTTGAGCATTGACATTTTCATTACCAAAAATATAGGACTTTACCGACGCCATTAAGTCGTTGATAAACCCTTTACCGATGACTTATTGATGACAAAATTGTCATCGGTATAAACCTCATGGCAAAATAACTTAAGACGACTTGCCGATGACAACTGTTAGCACAATATCGACTATTTGGCGACTACTGAGTTTTTGATAATTTATTATTGACCGTTTTGCTGACCACTTACAGACAACTTATAGGCGCCTAACCCAAAATGTAAAATTTGGATTTACCGACGACTTGTCAACGACTTGCTAAAACCAAATTTTCAACATTTCTACTACACTTCTTTCCCTCAAACCATTATACAGAAAAACCATTCTGACAATGCCACACAAGCAAATATAATACCAAATCAACATAATATGATATACAAATATATTAAAAACCAAACGGTAATAAAAAATAATAGAAAAAAAGTAACTACCAAAATGCAATAAAAGTGATACGTATACGTCCATACACAACATCATGTCCATATCGCAACATGTCCATACACAACATCTCATACGCAACATGTCCATACAGTAAAGGTTATCCAACTATTCGACCAAGTATACTTTCACTCGAATTTGAATGTTAGGATGAAGGAAAAACGATTCACGGACTTTGGAACATGCTTAGGAGAAAAAACAGAATGTGACTCATGAATTTAGAGGTCAATTGAACCTAAGGAATCTGGTCAATGCCAAGCACTTTCTACTTGGTACCAAATACTTCTTTTGGCCCCTATGGGCCCGTGAAGCTCCGACACATAGAAATATAGGTTGTGTGATCGTCTTAAAGTGCATTTCTCAATGATTAGGCAAATAAATCCAAGAATTTTCTCAAGGAAAGCAGCCAAGTGCAAGTGATAACAACACCTCTCAAAAATAACATCATTTGTAAGGAAAAGTCCTCAAAACACAACGGGTTGAGGGTAAAAGATCAAAGGAGGGAAGTAGGTGTAATAACGCACTCCGGAACATGCCTAAATTCTGATCCAAAAGAGGCTCATGAAAATTAAACTCATTCTAAAGCCGACTGTTGGTTGGTAAAAATAATAAAGCATAGCTATCTATCTATTCTTTAAGAACTCCCACCGGAACACTACGCCATAGATGGCCTTCTGCAACATTTTTGCAAGGTGTTGCGAGGTAAAATGTTGCGATAGCTATGCAATTTTGGTCCTAATGCAACGTTGAATTTTTGATGCTGCCTTAGCCATAAAAATGTGTTGCTCTAGCTAAACAAGTGTAATTGATGCAAATTTTTTTTATAGTGTTGCTATAGCAGACCTTTGCATATCTTTCGCACCGATCCGCGTCAATCTACCAAGGCAAATCCTACGTTGGAGAACGTGACACCTCATCAATCCGAACACCACTCCTTGATCTTTTAGAGCCGCGAAGGAAAAAAGTCTCCGCAAGTAACTTTTTATTTTCTTTCTTCTCTGTCAATTTTGGTTAGGGCTTTGATTTAGGGGTTCCCGATTTCGCTTCGATCCAGGCTCCGGCTCGCTCCAGTGCTCCATCGCAAGTCATCCTCCTTCGCAAATCACCCTCCACCGCTCGATGTAGTCTCCTCCTCAACTGATTCGATTGCAAGCTGGGTTTCACGAATTCAAAGCACGAAATCGATTTTGCCTGGAAGGAATTTCGAACAGAAACGTGATGTCTGGAAGCTCGAACTGGGAACGAAGAATCGCGATTCGATTTTGCCTAGAAATCGTACTAACTTCTCTGAGGTATTTTCATTCCCTACTTTTGCTGTTCCTATTTCTCCTTTTAATTTTATTTGCTATAAGGTGCTGAATTGTGAGTTAATGATTAAGTAATTCGGATATTATTTCAAAAGAAAGAATTTAAATGTTATTTAATGATTTCATTGTGATTACTATCATGGTATTACAGCAATATGTCCTACGAGGATTTGATGTAAGCTTATTTTAATGTTTATGAAAATCAAATTTGTTGATTACTATCATGGTTTTAAATCTGGGATTACCATGTGCTACTGCTTGGTGCTTTTGTAGGCCGGCTGTGTTTTTGAAACCCATATCTTTGGCCATGAATCATTTGTCCACTGCAGCTGATACAGTAACAAAAGAAGGTTGCATGTGTAACATTGTCAAAAATGAAGGACTAGTTTACAAGTATGAATACTCTGTTGTTTTCTGTCAAATATTTCCACTAAAAGTAAAGATAACCGATGAATTGAATGATAAAGTTTTATCTACTGCTATTTGATTTATTTCTCAAAACACTTATTAAGATGATAAAAAATAGTTCTAACACACCATTTTGTTTGAAAACTTGTTATAAAACCCATCTTGTTTTTTATTATATCACTATTGTACAATTGCGCTATTGTTAAAAAATATGTATACTAACATCAAAAATCTTTACATTGCTATTCAGTTCACCATACAGTTGAGTAATAAAAAATATGTTTTTTTCTATTGTATGTTTGCTGTGCTCAAGTGGCTTGGACTGTGGAGACTGAACCTATGATATTTTTGGTGAATAAATATAGATGTTAACACAGGTGTGTTTACGACAAATAATCCCAATTTGGTAAAATCTGAATTATAAGTTTTAACACAGGTGTGTTTACATCAATCAATGATGTTGTCACTATGGTATAAGGTCTAAATGATATTGATGAGGCATAGTTGAATAGCATAAAAATTGGGAAGATTCCTAAATTTTATGCTATTTAGCTCTTGCCTTATCAATATCATAGGTAATCTGAAGATTGTGGACTTTGGTTAAGCGTCTTTACTGGGCTGGATGTGTTGCTTCACCCTATGTGTGGGACTCCGGATCATGCTGTGATGGCGCAAACGGAAACCTAAATTCTCATCACGCAAAGGTAACTAATAATATTATTTAGTTATTTTCAGCAAGTAATTTCCTTTATGTTATATACATGATTATTTCAGTGAGCAATCCAATTTGGTCTTTGAAGTATTATACTTCATAGAATTTTTTTTAATTAATAAATGCTTCAACTTGGGTTTTAAATACAGAATTAGAAATAACATCTATAATTTATAAATGCTTCAACTCAAGTACATTTCTAAAGCTCCAGTACATAAATGCTTCTCCTTTGTGCATTTTTGCCTGAACTGTTGCTTGTTGTCTTCCATACTGTCTTGTATCCATGTGTTGCATTCATGTTTGGCTTATGCACTTGTGAACAGCTGACTTGTGCATTCACAGGTTGTCCGTGCAAATATTTGGTCCCTGTCAGAAAAAAATATGAAAAGAAACAAGCCAAATACCTGAGGCAAATAATATAACAAAAATATTTTCATTTTCTGTTCGAGTTAAATATTATTTTCCAGATTACTGCTTTTGAATTATATGTGACAGGTATTGAAGACTGGACGGCTGGATACAAGCTTGAAGACAGAGTCAAATCAAATGTGCTTGAGCTTGAAGACTGGACCCGCTACTCGGCTCGCCTTCGGCTCGGCACTCGGCTCGTCATATATTTGTCAGTGTCGGTGTCTGTATAAATTGAAACTGCATATGTAATGAGTGAACTGAGTGATGTAGTGGGGAATCTCTGTATATGTGAATATCAGTGTTATATATCATTGAATTATAAAATAGTGGAGTCAGGAATTTGTACTATTTCAAATGTTGAAATAAAATATTTATTTAAATAAATTACTTTTTGAATATCAAATTCTGTGCAATAGCATTTTATTAAATAAATATTTATTTCTATTAAAAAATCAAATATGCTCTACATTGTGGGCCCCACAAATTCAGAAAGTTAATATCTATAGCAACATTTTGGAATGTTGCTACAGACACATATGGATGTTGCTATAGACCCAAATAGGGTTCTATTGCAACAATATTACTTATGTTGCCTTAAATTGTCAAAATGTTGCCTTTGAGGTCTAAGGCAACGGCAAAAATTGCATCACCCGAAAAGTGTTGCCATAGACCTATGGCAACATTTTTTGGGCGTGACCCAACATTTTTTTTGTGTTGCAGAAGGCCATTTATGGCGTAGTGGAAGAAATAAAATATAATAACAAAAATAGTATCCATTTATTTCAAATCATTTCAATTGTCATAAAATATTACATAATGTCAACCTTTGCAACATTTGTTCAAAAATACTTTCCATAGGTACAATAGAAAATAACGCAAAACGATAGATAATAACTACCCCAAGCTTTGCTCTTGCTATCTTCAAGCATCGTCAACTCATTCTCAAACCTATCTTGTAATGAGGAAGGAGTTAGAACAACAAATGACTGGTGAATAGAAATCTCGAGCCTTACTATCTCATTACTTAGGAAGTATATTTCTATCTAATCCATTCATACTCCATATAAGGAAAGGAGGTAGTTCCTCTATCAAACACTCAATACCTTTCATTCCCAAAGTAGGTTTCTAAATCCCATAACCTATATCCCACGTCATAAATATCTAATCAATGCAAGAGATAGTACCCAAGCCACTTAATATATTTCATTGAAAAATAAGCATACTTTGACCATTTAAGCCTCAACTGATGCAGACTCCATCATTTAATACTTATTCTTATGGCGGACTTCTCAATGGTAACTATCTTGCTGACATCACACGAAATCTCTCGATCCACTTAATACTTCTTTATGAAAAGGAGGACCCTCAATAGTCACTTAATACCTTATCTCGAAGCGACCCCTATCGAGATACCACCTAAGGTGCCTAATAACTAGCCCTTGGCCATTTAATACTTAATTTGGAAAAAAGAGAAGTGCCCTTAAAACACCCACTTAATACCTCAAGACTCCAAAGCAGGCCCTTCCTCTTAAGATCCATACTCATAATGACATCTCACATTGGCTCGACTATTCGTAAGAACTGGTAGGTAGATTAGCTGGGAAGATTTACCCTACAGAATTTGGAAGTAACCTTGCGTCATCAAAAATATTTATATAGAAGATGTCCCACATCAATAGAAAGTGTACACAACTGCTGGTAGCCTCAAAGTAAAGGGCAGACTTCTATTTGGAAACTCTACCGACCCCACATACCTATAACTTAGCCATACTTTAAATACTCTCTATATATAATACTCATCCACCTTCCATAATTAAGGCCTTGTAAGGAATCTTCCTTATTATGCCTTAAAATATTAATTACTTTCCTAAGGGGGATTTAATAACAATTACTACCTAATTAACTACGCAATGAATATGTTATAATTATATATTTATTATGCTAATTAATATTTAATCAAATACACAATTATTATTCTACGTGTTTGTGGAGATTACGCCTTAACTAATGTAAATGTAAATTCCTTTTTAACCATAATAATACTTTCCTTTTTCTTCTATTTTATCAATAATGTCCAAATTCCAATATCCATAATAAGGGATTCTAATATCATTTCAAAGATTCAATACTCATATCCAAAATTGTAGTAAATAGATTTGTATATAGAATTTAAATCCAACTTATCTCATATTAAAGCAATGAAATAAAACAAAAATGAAAACTTACAATTTAATCAACTCTACGCTCTATTCAACTACTTTTACATGAGTTTAGACAAGGAATTTTTTTAGTAAATTTTATAGAAGTAGGTGGCGTAATCTATGAAAAATGATTCGTCCTTTACACACCATTTCTCAATTGAATCCCTTAATCAGACGTAGAGAAGAAGAATGAGAAGTGGAATAGAAAGTAGAATACATAAACTGCATAATTCACAAAACTCCATTATTTTAACACAAAACAGTTAGGATTCCAATCATAATAATTGACATTTTGCTTTAGGGGAATCTTAGGGATTTTAATATGATGTTTTCCTAATCCAAAACTCCCTAAGACCTATATCAAATCCAAACTATAAAATTCAACTGCTAAAATAGAAAAACAAAAATTTCTGCTCATAGTTAGTCTTTAGCTATTCTTTTCTTTGGATTTGCAACGCCTATTACAATCTCCTTTGGATCTCTTCCTTCTGCTACATACAACAAGGGATTTTTATATTTATTAAATTTATAAAGGTTGGAGGAGAATAGGTACAGAAATAAAATAATAAACAATGATAGGTATATAAGATTTCTTACCTAAAATCCCAATAAATATTTGCTGAATCTAAGAAGAGATAAACTGATAAGGCTTCCCGATGCTCTCAAAATATTTGTGAATGAAAGTGGAGAGGGTAGGGTTCTATTTATATAGGTTGAAACATACCAGAACTGTAGGATGATGTTGGGTGAAAAATGGATAAATATAGAACGTACAACACAACCAAACCATAGCCTCCATTGCATACGAGCGATCGACCGCCCTATATCACCAGTCGATTGTTAGGGGTGGACCGGTTGAGGTCAAGGGGTCGACCACTCTGTCTAATTTTGGAAACGTTTGATTTTTCGTTGCTTAATAGTTTTATTCCCTAATTATTTTTTAGCATAATTTTTAACTTTAACATTTACTTAATCCAAAGTCTAATCACAGTTAATTTTTGAAACTCAAACTTTAAATCTAATTTCTGAATTTTAATTCAAATTAAACTAATTTAAATCTGATAACTTCAAACACTGATAGCTTCTTCATTTGAGCTTTTTAGCATATTATATATGAAAAAAGATCAGAATTTCACCACGAACGCAACAGAATTAGATTCGTGGTCAAATTCTAACTTTTACAAAATTTTCATTTTATCCCTACCTTAATTTATTGAATTTATCTCAATTTACTTAACTAATTAGGGTTGATTTTATAGGGTGTTACGTTCTCCCTCTTAAAAAGGATTTACACTAGAAAACTTTCAAGAGACGAACATCGTAACGCATAATAACATCCACATTATATAACTAAGTTATCTATATGACCATCTACCCAACCTAAGTGTAATTTAACTATGTACTGCAGACATATCTAAATAATCGCAGTCATAGCGTGAGTGTGCGATTGTGCTATGCAAATATGTATGCAAATACCCTAAACATGCATAAAACTGCTAAATGAGGGTAAAGTGTTGGTTAAAAAGTGTGGTAACCATCTCCTACCATCCAATTTGTCAACTATGATGCAATCAAAATCCTAATTTTAGAGAGAAAATTTATCAGAGAAAGGCTTAGGTAGAGAAGTCCTCATGCCTTCCACCAGATTTTCTTTCCATTGTACTCGGACCAATCTAATTTCTTTATTGTAGGGTTTCCTAGTTCCGTACTCCATAATGCATACAGTGGCATAGGATGCTATTGGCTTCATCTTAAAATCCCCTAATTAATTTGGCTACAATTGCTATGCTATAAAGGTATTACTTCAAATGCAAAAATTGAAAATTTTCATGAACTCCAGCCAACTTACAAGTTTTCTAATTTTCCCCATATTGGGAAAGGCCCAATAATCTGCTGCCAACTTTTTCAATCATACAAATCTTACGACTTTCACACGCTGCCTAATCAACTATAACTTTCCAAAGTCTTGCAATTCAAATCTAGTCCAAGTAGAATTTGTCTGTAGTTTCCCACCAACAATTTTGCAATTTATGTGGCCTCCCATAAAGTGCTTCAAGGGGGGTATATCAATCATCTATTGGTGACTACAATTATATGCGAATTCTACTATGGTTAAGCACTACTCCTAGTGTCCTCCAAAGTCCAAGATGCAAGCTCTCAAAAAATCCTCCAAGATTCCATTCATTCCTTCAGTTAGTCCATTGGTCCTCAGTCAGTAAGCGATGCTTAGATTTGCTGAAGTCCCTAAAGCTAGTTCCTAAAGTTACCAACAAACTCCTCTAAAATTTGTTAGCAAACAAAGGGTCCCTATCACCAATGATGCAAACCACAACTCCATGAAACTACGTTGGATACGCTATGATTTCATTATTTCTAAAGGGAAATTCTATCACCTTCTTCCTCATCCTTGGTCAGTACGAAATCTTCTTCACATTCCAATCCATTTTATCTTTTCCTTGAGTGATGGCAGTCCGTGATCTAAATTTCTTATTTTTCCATATATTCTAAAGTTTTGGGATTTAAAGTCCTTTGAAAAATATCGTGGTTCATGATGCAAGGAGTGCTGTATAGTGGAGAATTCTCTGCACTCTTGCTTAGGTATGTAATGAAGGACGAGGCTAGGAAAATCCTCATGAAAATCTTTGAGGGTAGCCATTGTGATCACACTAGTGGCAGACTTTGACAGAAAAGGTACTTTTTTATGGATATTTCTATCTAACAGTAAACTGTGATATGTCTTATTATACCAAATATGAGACCGTTGCTAGAGATTTGCGAAGGTAAAAAGAGCCCCATCAACAGAGCTTACGTCAGTTATCGGTCTGTGGCCATTTGCAGTTTTGGAATTGATATTATTAGAGTGTTACCATTGGCGAAAGAAGGAGCTAATTATGCAATAGTTGTCCCATATTACTTCAGAAAGTGGGCTGAAGCAGTCCCGCTTGCCATGATTGCAACGAAAAAGGTAATCAACTTCATAACTAAGAAAATCATCCGTACATTTGGAGTGTTTCAAAAGATTAAAATGAACAACAAAACTCAGTTTGAAAGTGTCAAATTTAACGATTTCTACAACCGGTATAAGATCGTGAAGAGTTTTTCGACGACAACACATCCACAAGCAAATAGACAAACGGTGGTGGTGAATTAAATCATCAAGTCCACCTCAAAGAAATGGATGACTAAGGCTAAAGAAAACTGGGTTGATGATTTTCCATTGGTATTGGGGGCATAAGGACAACTCATAAGTCAAAAAATGAACATAAACCATTCACTTTGATATATGGATCATAGGCTTTGATTATGATAGAATTACAGGTCCTTTCTCATCATAAAAGGCATTATGGTCAAAGGTAAACATGGAACTCATGGTTGAGTCCCTCGTTTTGGTATATGAGAAATGGAAAGAGGCAAAATTAAGGGTAGCTGCTCACCAAAAAAGAGTACTATGAAACTTTAACGCTAAGGTCCATAATCGAACTTTTTAGGTAAGGGATTTTATTTTAAAATGAGCCCTCCTTGATATGGGTGCCCTTGGTCCAATTCGGAAAGGTCCTTATGCACTAGAGAAAAAGCTTGAAGATGGAATATTCAAGCCAACAACCGTCGTTGGAATCTCAATTCTACATGCATGGAATAGCGATTTACTACGGCACTACTTTGTTTAGATTTATTTAATTTATTTTTTGCATATAACACCCAAGGATTCTTGGGGTAATATATTAAGGCAGGAATTGCCGCATTTTCATTTATAAATAAATTAGCTTCTTAATCCGATGGAACCGCGTTCTTGTAAGCATATTTCTTATGCTCCATGATTAGTTGTACGGTAAGGTACAAACTCCCTTGGTTTAGTATCAGGACCGGGGAGTATAATTTCAAGGGACGATCGAATAATTCAACCTTATACGCTTAGGTACTCAGAGAAAGTACCCCTTCATTCGGTCCAAGATCAAGACCAAGGAAGGGAAAAAAGTGTCGATCAAATAATTCGACCCTATCATTCCAGATTCTGAAAATGGTAAATACTCCCATGGCCCAGGATTAATGTGCTGGTTCTAGGAGATAGAATTTGGTGGAAACCCTAACAATCACGCTTGTAGCCTGGTAGGATATGCTAGACTGAGTTTAGGTAGGGATGGTTAGTAGATATTCTTAGCCAATAGCCGGAGTCAAGTAAGACGTAGAGCGGATCTCCAGTGACAGGTGTTCAAAAGCATAGGTTCTTAGACATTTGAACTAGTATATGATCAAAATCTTCACGACCGCGCTTATGGCCTAATGGGACATGCTTGGCCGTGGACAAGTAAGGATAGTTGTCGAAGATTGAAAATGGGTGCTACTGAATTCCTCAAGTCCAGGATCAGGGCCGGAAAAATGTAATCAGACTGGAGGTAATCGAATGATTTACCCCATATGATTAAAACAGTGATCAAGCCCGGTTACTACAAGATTAAGGAAGTTAAGGGTTAGACATTCAAACCTTTGTTCCTTAGAAATAAAGAATAGCATGAAACTTGAATTATTTATTACTCGTTAACGGTTGAAGGAAACCTAACCTAACACAAATAGGAATAACCATGGAGTTGGTTAAAAACTATAGTTTAGTTTCGCCAAATGGAACACACGTGCTAGCAGATGCTTTGACAGTAGAAATGACAGTGGTGGCATCTTCCTCAGTAGGGATAGCTTTTCCCCCCTTAAGTTTTGCTATATCATCTGTATTGAGGTACTCAACAAAGGTGATGGCATATGTTCTACCCAACCACTTCAGATTCTTGTGCTTTATAACACCGGCAAAGAAGTACTGGAGAGTAGAGTTGAGTTCTTACCACTATTTGGCTTTCTACTCTTTAGTTGCTTTCATATCGTGAGTGGTGACGGAATATTCGATTTCCATGTCTAGCTTTTCGGTCTTAGCCAAAAGCAGGTCTCATTGAGTTTTTTTCTTGTAAGGGACAGGTCCTTCTCAATAATCTATGTTTTCAAGGCTACGCTGTCCTCATAGGAAATTGCTAGCATGTTCGTTACCACAATCTTCACGTTCGTATGGGATTTCTTCATCTCCTCTAACATGCTCTTAGTTTTAATCTCAGACCTTACAGCGGCATCTCTCTCTACCTTTAATTTCTCTAATTCTCTTTTATACCCATCGATAAGGCTATCATAGTTCCTTTTCTCAGACATAAATGATTGGATATTCATATGGTTAATCCAATTAACCTTATCGAGGGCATAATAGAGCTTTTTCCATTCATAACCCAAGTCAATGAGCATTAGATACACTGGACTTCCTAGTCTGGTTCTTCCTTTAGAATATTTTTGACATCATGATCAAACATGACATCAGTAAAGAAAAGGTCAGGAAAAGTGACCTGCATGTGGGATGATAGAGCAGGAATAGGAAGTAGAGAAGTAGCAATTACTTTGGAGCGGGGAGGCACGATAACAGTTAGTGAACAAGTAGTATAAGTTTGCTCGTGCATGGGAATTTGGGATTTTGAGCAAGGTGGTTGAAAGCTGGAAGAGGATTCATGGTGATCATACGAGTCCTTACGACGCTTGCTTAGATCATTAGATTGCCTTTCATTAGCCTGCCTTATCTTTGTCTCTCTCGACTTTGTGGTTTTCTTCCATCGCTCGCTCTCTTTCCTTTCTTTAAAATATTTCTTCCATAGTCTCTTGGTAGCTGCAATAGTTAGAACGAGGTAGGTATGGATCAGTTGTGCGTCCTCTAGACTCGTCGACATTGGTTAGAGCTTGTTGTACTGTCCCTTGCTATAGTACCTGGAATAAGAAAAGGATCGCATGCGTGTTGGGATTCTAGGATTAATGTGAATGCAAGGGATGTGTGTTCGTGATCCTAGTGCAGTATAGAGCATCGATGAGAACCCTAAGTACTCTATGGACCATGTTCGAAGAAAAATAAAGATGGAGCCTCTCCACCTTCAGCTAGGACATCCCCGAGGGGGAAGCTCAAGACCGTGTTCAGTTTTTGAGAAGGTCGACGATTGAATGTCGAAATCACTCGATAAAGTGAAGATATCATCAAATGAACTCTTAGGAGGGATCGTGTCGACTAATTATGATGCGCTTGGTTTTGTGGATTGGGAGATTTGATGATTAAATGCTTTGGGCAAGTTAGGCCAAGAGCCTAGCGCCTTTGGGAAATTTCGCGCCATATGATTTATCTCCTCTAGGACTAACATCTTAGTCACTATCGCCTTCCCCGATACTCTCTTCTTCTTCTCCCACCTCTTCTTTTTCCTCCCTCCTTCCTTCATCTGCACTTTCTTCTGTAATCATTTGCATTGCATCTCTTTCATCCCCTTCTCTAAGAATTTCACTGACGGTAGGTTCCACTGCTGCCCTATCCACTAGCTCATCAACATTTTTCGTATCTGATGGACCTTTATCATCTCCTTGAAGATTGGTGCCAAAGTTGCGAATGGGAGAAAAATATCAGGTGGGCATTCCAGAGCTGCTCGATGGAGTTTCTATAGGAATGGGGGAGTGGTTAGAATGTAGCAAGTTACACTGGCGGAGGTTCTCGTTTGTTAGAAGATATGCGATGGTGCAATGCTGGAAGCTAATTCCCTTCAAAGCTTCTAAGGTATTAGTACATGCACCACTGATATTTCGTGCATGATATCTATGAAGGAATCAGATTAAATGTTAGATGTTTAGATAGAAATTCAAGTGCCGAGGTGGATGGGAGAAGAACCTTACTGCCGGAAAGCCAAAGCCCGTTATAGCATCAGACAGAAAAGTACTCATTTTTGAAATATGAGCATTTATTGTGAAGCTTCTTGATGACTTTACATCGACATCAAGCCTCGATTATCATATAAAATGGTGAGTCTTGCCAATGCTTAAAGCTCAGATTATTGGTCAATTCTCTAAAGTTTGAAGATCGTTGGGATCGATTCATGGATAGCACATATAGAAATCTCAGAAATGTGTATCCGTTAAGGTGAACTGGGGATGGAGCTAGACCAAACTCTTGGAGAATCATGCGCATGAATGGATTAATAGGCGGTATAGTGCCATCCAAGCATAACTATTGATTGCATGCATTACAACCCATCAACGGGAGAAGCATGTCATCTTCATGAATCCCGTGTTGCCTACATTTGTTATAGAGCATCTTTAAAGTTAGAGTTGTTGGCACCTATTTAAGCGGATCATCCAGAAATCATAAGCCAATGTATTCATTCAAAGGAGGGGCTTGATCTTACATTGTTTCCTTAGATACAATCATTCTTTTATGATCGACGCCGATTAAATGCTTAGGTTTGAAAGGTGTAGAGGTCAAAATATGAACGATAGTAGACCCAACTTTGGATGGAGCAGATGATTCCGTCAGTCCTAAAGCGAGGTGACTTTTGAGTCATTCTAGATAGTAAAACTTAGTGTTCAACACGATTTTGTATGTTTTATACTTTGGAATTTTGTTTCAAATTTAAACCTGTGCTACCAAGGCCCAGAATCCAAGGGATGTTGACGTTTTTTGACGAATTAGATTCGAATGTCGACTAAGGCAAGTGGAAGTGTTATTCTATGCAGTTTAAGTTCCGTGCCCTATACACGATTAGCAAACCATCCTCTATAGATAGCTCTCTCGTGCTAGAAAAACAAGCCACATTGCATGACGAAATTATGCATCGTATCTTAAGCATCATTATTGGATAATCGATAACGAAATAGCTGTCCAGAGCAACGAGAAAGTTCTTCTTTTATAGGAACATGGGAAGTGCAATGATGGAAGATGTTATACAATGGAATCATTGAACTACTAGAAAATGCTCAATAAAACATTCATTAGAAGAGAACCATCCTATTGATGGTTGAACGGCGGCATATGACTTATCAAATGTTGGCAAGGGAAAACTCAAAGGACTTTGAAATCAAGGGGCGCGAATTGAAGCAATTGGATAATTCTCCAATGCCCTAGGCTAAACCCAAGCTCATTTTGGGTTAGACCAAAGAACAATATTGGAGACTGACTGAACATTTTCCTAAAACTATCTCCATCGCCAAAGCTAGTCACTACAATGACCCCCATGTTACGATCAACGACATGCTCCACCACCAAAAGGCAATGACCTACCTTGTAAGTGCAAGTTCAGATCTTGACTTTAAGAAGCAATCGAGGTCGATTTCCTTGGAGAGGGTGATAGAGGTTTAAATGGAGATTCAGTGACGGTGGCGGCCTGGAGGAGATAGTGGTAGTGCCATATGGTCCGCAACGAGCGATTCGATGGCAAAAGGAAGAATTCGAGTTTAAGTTAGCAGCAGAAGGAAAATTCAAATTACTCAACAGTGTGAAAAAGTAAGAAATTTTTTCTAAGTGCCAAGTATAAATATTGCCTGGATGTTGGGAAAAGCCTCGGTACCAAGAAGATCTACTCGGTCCTGACATGAAATTTGGAGGAAATGTGAAGGAAGAGCATGCCTAGCATGGAACGATCTCCAGAATGAAGGTTTTGTCCTTAGCATGGAGAAAGGAAGTCTACTGTTTGTAGTAGTTGAATGGGTGTCCATAGAATTAAGACAACGCTTTAGAGCAACCCTTGGGTAGCCAATGGACATATGTAAATGGCAATGAATGCTTGTCTTATTCCAAAGCAAGTTTTGTTTCCAACGAAAGGATGTTCTAAAGAGCAAGTGTTATCTATTTTTTGACCAAGTGGATTTTCACTTAAATATGAACGTAAAGTTGAAGATAAAACGATTCATGGACTTGAGAACATGCTTGGGAGGACAACATAAAGGGAATCAAGAATACAGAGGTCAATTAAAGCTAAGAAAACTGCTTGGTGTCGAGTACTTTGTATTTAGTACCGACCCTTTGTGGGTCCTGAAGCTCTGACACATGGAAATATGGCTTGTGCGATCGTCTTTAAGTGCATTTCTCAAGAAATAGGTGAACAACTCTATGGATTTTCTTAAGGAAAGCAAATAAGTGCTAGTGATAACAAAACCTCTCAGAAACAACGTCATCTCTAAGAAAAATGCTCGAAACACAACGAATTGGGGATAAAGGATCAAAGGAGGGAAGAAGGCATGGTTTACTCTAAAAATCAGGTCGGTGCCAACCACTTCTAGTGAGTACTGAGTCGATTTTACAACTTAGTTGGCTTGGTCTTCCCCTCCTACTCTAAATTTTTTGGCTCATTATGTTCTTCATCTTCTATCTCTCCTCTATTATAGTCACTAAGGAAGCTGCTATTTGCTATTCTAGTCCTTTAGATTAGTAAAACCCTTATTCTAATAACTCTCAAATTTATATTCAATAAAAGCTACAGTGTACGTAGTCCAGAGACTGTGAACCACTGTAAAACCCTTACCATTCTTACTGTTTTTTATACATTACCTGCTAGATTTTTATATTTCTACAGGACTTTAGGCGTTGTGCCATTTTTGGTATCAACGATAAATAATATCGTAACTATGCACACCATAATCATGGCATACAAAAAAAACCATGAATGTGGTGGTGGTGAAGGCGGTGGCACATTTCAAATTGCTGGTTGAACTTTTGGTACAAGGCATCGACTTGCTTCCTATGCTCAACCATCTCTTCTTCATGCCTCCTCGTCTAAATTTGAAGCTGGTTACACGAAATGATAAAGTGGTAATATTGATATAATGAGGCGCATGAAGACTTGCGCGGTATTTCTATTAAAACTAATAGTGGTGGTTGGAGTAGTGGCGGTGGCAATACTCTTACCATTGGTGGTAACAACCACCATCACTAACAGTCAACGACTCTAGTGTTAACTCATCTCCTTCAGCAGTCTCCCAACCAACCACACTCATTATAACAGCATTACGACAAAAGCGTTGGCACCTTCTCTATTAATACTATCATGATGCCATGTCATGCAACCAACACGGTAATGGGAGACATGCGTGGTAGTACTGTTATAACTAGTGATGGTGGATGAGAAAGTTTTGGTGGCGATAACCACCATTACTGATGGTCAACGACTCTAGTGTTAACAACATCCTCCCAACACTATCCCAATCCACTATCACTAGTTATAATAACATATTATGCATGCTCAAACACCACTTCTATAGCTTTAGAACGTCTTTTTTTACCATATCATGCAATGATAATTCTTTTTGATGATGGATATCGCTCCTTTTTACAGATTATATCAATCTTTTGATCATATCCATACTATCATCAGATGGATATGATCAAAACATTAGTAAAATCTGTATAAAAAGTGATGTCCGTCAATAGAAAAAACAATCATTGTATTATATGTTGAAGAATCATTTGAATCTTCAAGTGCAATACCTTCAGGTGTAATGGAATTGTTCCTACCTGTAAACAAAATTTACATTGTCTTCACATGATAGTATTATTAATTCAAATAACATTATCAATTTTATCGTTGATATAATTACAATATATTAATTAATGTTTTATTTATAATACCATTAATTTTTTAACTTGTCCATACAATATTATTATATATTTTTGTGTTTACAATTATTTTGTTAATAAAATATTTGGCTAAATCATGTATAATCTATGTAAATACCGATTTCTTTTCACAAATTAAATATTCTTATTATGAAAAAAGTGCATGCATCACTAGTACTACAATTGTTTAGAACATATCATGTTCATATATTCGTCTAAAACAAGCAAGAAATTTAAACTCGGAATATACATGTTAATAAATATATTAATTACTTTAGAAACAACACCAAAACTGAAAATTTAATTAACTTCTTACTGCTGTAAATAAACTACAATTCAAGTATTAATTAGTTATTCACAAACTCATGTATTAGTTATAAATTAATTAACTTCCGAGTTCTGAAAGTGTATGTGTTCAATAATGCTATAAGTGTTAGGCTTAAGGTGAAGAGCTTGAATATACGGCAGAGGAATTCTACTTAAAACCTTATTTTTCTGGTTATTAAAGTCCATGATTAATTCTTGTTTTAGTTAAATATAAATAACAAACTTTTAAAAACTTCAAAAAAATCTCATTTTATAAAATTAGGTAGAGATAATATGTACCTAAGGATTTGAATCTAGGTCGGATTAGAAGATATCGGGTTGGAGATGTTTGCGCAAATCAGAAGCTTGGAGTCGCGCCCGGGTCAGAAGCTTAGAGTCATTGTGGTGGAGTGGAGTTACAGAGGAACAGTTTAATATTTTGGCAGAGCGAAGTCATAGTGGATGGAGGATCGCCTGAAGAGTCTCGGTTGCAGATATAGGCAAAGGTGGAGCGATATGGTGAATTTGTTGCAGTAGAGATGCCGTAGTGGGGATGTTTTTAATTTGGTCTACTTTGATTCTTTAGTATAGAGGAATAAGGATAGAGGCATGCAGAGTGATAAAATAGTATTGAATAAGTCGTCGGTAAGTCATCGAAATTTTTGATGATACACCGACGACTATGAAGACATGGAGAAATATTTTGTTTATTTCCAAGTGGTTACCGGTACGTCAGCGAAAATTTCAATGACTTATCGACGAATGATTTCTTATGATCATTTGCTGATGACTTGTCGAGACCCACCACAGAACGTCGGTATGTTGTCGGTAATTTTCATTGGTTTATTGTTTATCTTCTAGCAGTGTTTTGATCTTTAAACACTAAACCAAAACTATGAAATAGACCTAAGAACTTGATTGCTGAAATGTCAGTTTGATTGGTTTACGCGAAGTGCATCATATAAGATTTCCTTAAATGTTAAAGATGATCGAGTGTGCTTTTTTATAGAGGTCGTTATGATGTTGTACTATGGATCTTTCGAATGGTTCAACCATTTAGAAAGAAAAACTAATGTACAAGAGTAGATGTGATTTAAGGTATAGTTGGGATGAAGAGAGTGAATGGTCAATTCTACTTCATAAAGAAACATCAAAGACGGGAATTGTTATAAGAATGAGTGATACTTAACATTGGAATAAGAAATATGGTTTCTATTCCAAAATGTATATTCGTCTAGAATTTTTTTACGAGATTTATTTCTTTGATTTCAAAATACTTAATCAACAAACTCTTCGTTGTAAACTAGTTATAGTGTATGAAACAAATTAACGATATTAAGTGAATAATGGACCTTCGAATTCAGTACGTTTTTATAGTAATGGCCGATACAGTGGAAGCATAACTTATAGCACTTATTGATTGCATCAAGTTAAGAAAATTATTTTCATAAAACATACTAAACACAGTTTATGAAACAACGACTGTTTTTTAGCATCATTTGAAAAATAGACATAGTTTATATTTCAATGTGAATATTATGTATATCCATTATGAAATAAAACTGTAATGTGGTATATTTTTCATAACAAAAGTGATGCAATGGAAAATACAGAAGTATCTAAGGTTTATAATTATTTTGCGATCATATACTAAGGCATAATTTTGAGAAATAATTTATATTATATGATTGCGAAGCATACGATACTGGCTAATTATATGATTGCGAATCAAACGATTAAGGGCTATGCACCTATTTTGTGGGAGCGTCATAAGAATTGATGAACTCTCTGGATTGATAGATATAAATGTATGCAATTGTAAGTCTATTAGCACCAAAATTGTTCTATGATCTTCATCATATTCACCGATGAGTAATCACAAACATGGGCAGTGTATATGATACACATGTTTAAGTCTATGATAAGCTCATAGAATATAAAACGAAAGTAAATAATATAGGATGAGGAAGAAATAATTCAATGTAATTGAATGGGTGAGAATATTAGAAAGAATTTCTTCTGTACCTAATATGAATAAAGATTCAGTCTCAAAGGTCACTCCTCCGTATAATACATAATGATGTATCGATAAGGAATAATCAAGCTTTGTTGGACAAATCACAATTAACGATGAGTGAATTTGAGTTAAATTCTTTCTATAAGGTGTGTACTTAAGAGTAGTACACAAGGTTAAAATTAATGTCATCCAAAGAATTGTTTACGAAACCATACAAGATAAGCGTTATAAGAAACCCCTACATTTTCTAGACCACGGATTCGACAGGTTGTGTGAGTCAAAAGGCTGCACATAATAATTGTATGTAAGAGATCTTATATGTATCATCCTGAGAGAATTTTAGGAATGATAGTCATCGGATGACTAATTTATGCTGTGAACGTTAATATATTGTGAACTAATACAAAATCAATTTTATATAAGGCAATACCTAAAATGTTTATGAATGCTCGTATTGTTGCACTAAGAACAACTATTGTTTCAAAATTACCAACTTCGCAGCAAAGGAATTTCTTTAAGAAATTATTGTATAAAATAAATTTGGATATGATCCAAGCATAAAATGGATTATAAAGGATGAAATGAAATTGATCGAACCAAAATAAACATAATATATAGGAATATCTAATGACTATTCTTATACATTAAAGAGAAACTACGAGTTTCTTGTCATTGTCAAGAATAAATAATACGATTTTTTAATTAAGCCATTAAGAGATTGAGTCTATGATATGTGTAACATACCCCTAATTGGGGGCCTAAGACCAATGGCTACGGATGTAGCAGTCATCCACAGTTATTAATCTTCGGTCATCAAATATGGCGATGTTAGATACATTGATACACAAAACATATGAATATGGAAAAAAATTAAAACGTCAAAAAATTACATTCTATTTCAAAACATTTCCAATTTATTACATAATCCAATAATTGTTAGCCACGTTCAGCGAAAATATATTTATTACAACGTATGCCAAGAACTACATATGAAGATGTCCCCTTGGATGTGAAAGATGCTATGCGATAGGATCGTGTAATATGGAATAACGGAATAGTCTAGGTAGATAAAGTAGGTAAATGCAAGGAGACACCAGGATTTTATATTGGTTTGGACCTCTAGTCCTACGTCCAGCCCCTAAGCTTCACTTAGGAATTTCACTAGCTAACACACTCACTTCACCCAGAGGAATAGGTTTACAACTTACCCGAACAACCGAACGGGATTTCTTGCCTCAACTACCGAAGAGGACTTCAACTCAATTACTAAAATACAATATTCGACTTGTTGTGTTCTTGTCAACACTAATGAGTCTAATGTAGTACAATATTCCTATAATCTTATCCTCGAGAGTATGCAATGTGTTTGTGAAGATTTAGAAAATGAGAATTGCTATGAATCAAAAGAATGTCATAACCAAAAACAGTGATTCAAGCAATAGATTGGTGATTGCTTTGAGAATATCTAGAGAATATGAACAAGTGAATAGTAAGACTAAAGCAAGAGAATTCGATGAATTAAATGATGTTAGAATAATGTATATATATTTGTAGAAGAGGTGCATTTGTTGTCAAAGGTTGCAAACAGGAGATGCTTCCATTTCCATTGGTGAATGGTTGCAACTCTTGGGAGGAAGAAGGTGTCCATTCATAAAAATTTCGTAAGTTCAAATTCAGTCGACTGAGTAGGGAATTCAGTCAACTGAAAATATGAAGTAAAATTTTCGGGAGCAATTTCAGTCGACTGTGCAGGAAATTCAGTCGACTGAAACTGTGCATGTTTATATATTTGTTCCAGTTTCAGTCGACTGGCTATTCCTGTTCAGTCGACTGAACTTATAAAATATGCACAGTGAAAAACATAAATAAAAATAAAGTTTATAAAATATTTTCTAGTGTTCGTGCAAGCCTCTTGAGGATAGATTTTAACAATAAATCTAGACTAAGACCTGTATAAAAACATACTTATGTTTGTTTGGTCTTCATCGATCTTCCTTTAGCGTTGCATATATTTCTTCCTTGTTTGTTGAAGCATATTATCGTTGATCAAAATCTTCGCGTATCAACATTCTCACCCTTTTCGATTGATGACAATACTGATTTATTCTAGAGATGTATTTACTTATTTTCTCCCCCGAATGTATGCACTATCTTTCCTACAAAACAGAGTTAGTACCATAGATTTTCTCCCCCTTTGTCATCGACAAAAAGGAAGAACGAACAGTAGAAATATTTTATCAAAACAATCACTGAAGCATAGAGTATAGAATATTTGCATAACAATGGCTTAAGAAAAGTTAAAAATGTTGCGAAGAACATGCATAAAATGGATATTTATACAAGCCACTAGAAAGTTATAAATAAACATCAAACCACACTAAAATTACTCATCTTTATCCCAGTCATATGAACCTTCTCTTCCTCCTGTTGGTTCACGTATGACGGGTCCTCCTGTAGGTGGTCTGTATGCTCTTCCTCCTTGGCCACAACTAGCTCCGCTTGCGCTGCTACTTGTATGCTCTTCGTATGTCATCCATGTAAACGTAGGTGCCGGACGTTTGCCGCGAGATGTCGAAGCAGTAGTGGTGCTTGAGCATGAGATTGTATCCCATAGCTTGTTGAAGAATACTTTGATTTTGTCAAGCTTGCGATCTACCTTTTTAAGATGAGTGTCAAGAATTTGTTGATTTCTTGACAATATCCTCAAAGATTGGTTGGTAGTAAAGCTTGGGTCAACAAGACGAATTTCATCATCTTGCTCGAAATGTTCTTCGTGGTGAGGTTGTGGAGGTTGTTGTTGTTGTTGTTGTTGTTGTTCTTGATGCCTGGCTTCCCATTCGACCAGTGATATTATGCGAGGAGGTCGAGATGGGAGTTGCATTCGGCTTATGGTCCGGTGGTTAATTTGATGGACCATTGTATTCTCTGACTCAGGTAATGGCGTATCAACATTGAGGAAAAGTCGCATGATGTACTCTCCAAAATAGATAGTGCGCATTTTGCCATTATTAAAAGTTAGAAACTCATCAAGAATAAGTTGTACCCAATTGACTTGTATATTGCCAAAAATAGCATATAGAGCTCGATAGTTATTAGGGTAGACAATTTCGTACGAGCCCGTGCGAGGAGTAATTGTTCTCATTAGGGCTTTGTGAAGGATTCTTGCCATAGGTCGAAGAGATGTGGACTTAAAATCTCTAAAGTTGATATTATCATCCATAAATCGATGGTTTATGTTGTCACGAATATGTGGATTGAATTCTATCTCTTCTAGCTTTCTCCTGACATTGGTGATTCTAAAATGTGTGCTATTCTATCCAAGGAAAACCAAACTTTCTTTCCACATACCATGCTCCAAACACTATTGTTTGGATTTCTTGGAGTTTGGTGTCCAAGATTAAGGTTAGCATAAAATAATTTGACCATTACATGATTAATGGCATGGTCATTTCTTTTCAAATCCAAAAGAGAAGTTAAACTTGCTTGATCGGTTAACGCTTGGATATTGTAGGTTTGAAAGCTTTGGAAATCAACGAAGGAATGCTCGAAAATTCGAGAATTCTTCATCTTATTCCATCTAGTGACAGCGGTTCCATCGTAAAGCCATTACGCTATTTGAGCATCAATTGGCTCAGAGGATGAAGAAGATGAAGCTCTTGATCTCTTCGGTGCCATTTGGGTGATATTTGAGTGGATTTTGAGGAATTGTTGGGCTAGGGTTTTGAAATTTATTGGGGAAGAAAACTGATTTGGAAGTAAAAAGTGAATTGATAGGGTAAAAATTGATGGTTAAAAAGGGAAAGTTTCCCGGGAATTGGCGTTCAGTTGACTGAATACTCTGTTCAGTCGACTGAATTGAAGACCGAAAATTTTTTGGGCTGAATTCAGTCGACTGAACTGGGTTTTTAGTCGACTGAATGTTTGCCTGAAATTTTCTGTTAGTATTTCAGTCGACTGAGCAGAGGATTCAGTCGACTGAATTGTAAAAAAATTTGTATTCTGTCTTGAGTTCAGTCGACTGAACAGGGTTTTCAGTCGACTGACTTATGTATTTTGTTGTTCTTTGTTAATTTTGAAGGTAAGCTCTTTATTCAAGGAAATAATTACAATTATATAGATGTAACATCATGAATAGATTTCAAAACTAACTATTTCTTAGGGGATGGACTTGGATTCTTTTTCCCTTCATTCTTCATATAATTTATATCCCATGAATTTGGACTATATTGAGGAGTCTTAGGAGACATCCAAGGACTCGCAGGATCGACTGGTGTACGATAAGATGAAGACGGATCAAGTGAGCTAACGGGGCGAGGTAGGGGTTCAGCCACTTTGTTCTTTTTTGATCCACAAAAGCGTAAACCGATTTGCTCAAGGAAGCTTAATCGTCTAGCCGTAACCTTCTGTTTGAAGTATAATTCTCGTTGAAGATCTATTTGTTGTTGTTGAAAGTGATGAATTTCATCAATCTTTCTTTTTGTGTCTAAAGAAATAAAGAGTCCACGTTTTGCTTTCTTGGATTCTGGTGTGTAGCCAGTACGATAATTGTTCCATTTGTAAACCGGCTCATGTGTCGGTGTTGGAGTGGGAAGTTTTGGAGACGTTGGAGTGTTATCAACTGAAGAGGTGATGTTGATCGGGAAAGGGAGTTGTTTGATGACATTTTTATAATGAATTTTTCAAGCTTTTATTTGTGAGAATGAATTGTGAAAAAAAAAAAAATTTTTAGATATATTTATAGTAGGAATTTTCTAAATATATAGTGGTTACAATTCTTTAAAGTTTTTCATCCACTTAATGATTTAATGGTTACCATAATTCAGTTAAAAATGTATGGTTTATAAAGGACTATTATTTTAATATATTATGTAACATATTTGAAAAATTAATTGAAAATCCTATTTTTTTCTTTATTCAATCGACTAAACAGATAGTGTTAGTCGACTGAATTGTGTAGATTTTTCTCTATATGATATCTTTAAAAGAAATCATTCCTAACTATCGTCATAATTTTATAAAGGAGTTTTCTAATAGAGGTTTAGTAAATATATCGGTAATTTGATTTTCGGTAGAAATATGTTCTAAATTAATTATTCCTTTTTCGATATTGTCACGTAGAAAGTGATGACGAATATCTATATGTTTTGTGAAAGAGTGATTAACCGGATTTTTAGATAAGTTTATTGTACTTGTATTATCACAGTATATTGTAGAATTTGTTAAATTTATATTAAAATCTTTAAGTGTTTGTTGCATGTATATAACTTGAGTGCAAGCTAAAGCAGCTGATATATACTCTGCTTCGCAGGTGGAAAGCGAGACACAATTTTGTTTCTTACTAAACCAAGATACAAGTGATTTTCCAATGAAATGGCAAGTACCACTTGTACTTTTTCTTTCTGTTCGAGATCCATCAAAATCAGCATCACTGAATGATACTAACTCAAATGGACACTCTTTTGGATAGAAAAGACCGAAACCTTTAGTGTTGTTAAGATATCGCATTATTCGTTTTACCGCTCTTAAGTGTGAATCTTTAGGATCGGATTGAAAACGTGCACATAAACAAACACTCATCATTATGTCAGGTCTACTAGCGGTTAAGTAAGGAACCTATCATACTTCTAAACAATTTTTGATCTACACTTTTTCCATTTTCATCTCGATCGAGATGTGTAGTGGTACTCATAGGAGTAGGTTTAGTAGAAGTGTTTTCCATGCCGAATCGTTTAATTAAATCAGCACAATATTTTTCTTGATTTATAAAAATTCCATTTGTTAATTGTTTGATTTGAAGTCCGAGAAAATATGATAAATCTCCCATATGAGACATTTCGAACTCATTAGTCATTATATTTGAAAATTCTTTACATAAATTTTCATTTGTTGAACCAAAAATAATATCGTCTACGTATATTTGAATTATTAAAATAACTTTGGTAGTATTTTTAATAAAAAGCGTTTGATCTACTTTTCCAATTTTAAATCCCGAGTTTAATAAATAACTTTTAAGTCTTTCATACCAAGCACGAGGTGCTTGTTTAAGACCATATAGTGCTTTCTTTAATTTAAATACATGATCCGGATATTTTTCATGTATAAACAAAGGAGGTTGTTCTACATATACATTTTCTTTAATAAAACCATTTAAAAATGCACTTTTAACATCCATTTGATAAATTTTAAAATTGTGAAAACATGTGTTATCCCGCTTTTTGGACAAAGCCGTGATACCAAAAGATCGGTCAAAAGCAAAAGACAGTTCGTCTCAGAAGTTGGTTGTACTTCACTCCGCTATGGATATCGATGAATTTTGTCCAAGTCCGGATTGGGCCAGAATCGACAAGGCATGATGAGCAAAGCCATAGGATCCAGCATCTCAAATTTCAGGTCAATCCGAGGTCGTATGCTCAAGTTATGATGGATTCAAGTTGAGAGAGATGGATTCTGCTCAGTTCGAATCCATCACCCCTTCACTAGTTCGAAACCACGAAGTTCGAACCCATCATCCTAGCAATGGTTCGAATTCATCCATGTACGCCCTAGTCCGAGTCCATCAGCTAGTGCCTGCCTCGCATCCATCAGCTTCGACTCCATCAGGTTCGACTCCATCGGCTTCGACTCCATCTCCTTCGAATCCACCACAATGGCCTACCTTCGAATCCATTCAGGCCACCTAGCCTCGAATCCATTCCCTCGAAGTCCGTCAACCAAGGGTCTCCTCGAATCCATGCAAGCGAAGAAGCCCCGGCTCCATCCCAAAACTCATCTTCGAATCCCCAAACAGAGGCAACTTCGAATCGATTCACACCAGCCTATTCTGATCGATTCGAACGAACACTGGCTGCAACGATTCGAAGCATACGTTCGAATCCAACACTCGAAACCATCCAATTCACACAGTGAGCGCCTCGTCGCCGCCTCCACATGCAAAAGGATCGATTCGAACCTATGGGTTCGAACCATATGGATTCAAACCATATGGATTCGAACGAACCCATAGGATCGATTCGAAGCAAGCAGCGTGCCGGAGAACCCCATCTTGAACCGATCATAACTTCCAAACCGTTGATCCAAATGCTATGAAATTTTCACAGAAGCTTACATACATGTTGAAGAATGTTCTCGCCAAATTTCACCTTGATTGGACATTTCCTTGATCGATTCGAAGTGAAGGTTGAATCGATCCTGATGTGGGCCCGGACCTCCAGATTTCGGGCGAGTGGGCCCCCTCACGTGCCTGAAGCGGTCTTCCCGGATTTTAGGAGAAATATCAGCCTCCTACGCTTATAAATAGAGCCCCTGGTCATTCAGAAAAGGGGTCGTAGATTCAGAAGAGAGAAAGAAAGCCCAGACTCTTCCAGATTCAATTCTAAGTCTTTCCAACATCATTGTAATCAAGTATCAAAGCTACAACTTATAGTAATCTGCTGTAATCGATTGAAAATCATCAAGTGAATCAATAAAGATAAAAACTTCAAAGTGGACATAGGCACGAGCGCCGAACCACTATAAATCCTATGTTGTTTACCGTTATCTGTGATTTGCTGCATTTACTATCTCTTAGATCTGAGTTCTGTGTTTGTTATTGTTGATCTGTGTTGATAAACGGGTGCTTTCGCGATATTGGGTGTTTGTGACCAATTCTGGCGCAAACATTTTGGTGCTTTCACTGAGAGGGCTGATTCAGGAGAACTTGAATTTAGAGACTTAGGAATTCAGATCTAAGAACCATGACGAGACAAACAAGTAAGAAACAAAGGCCAGAGAGAAGTGAACATCAAGGAAGTCAAGAGGCTTCCTCAGGGGCGAATCAAGCGTTGATCTTCATCACTAGGGACGAGATGGAGACAATGATGAAGAAGCAAGAGTAGTTGATCCAGAGTTTATTTCAACAAATAGGACAACTTGGAGCACAGAATCAAGGAGTAACCGGAGTCCAGAACGGAGCAGGACCATCCGACATAGCACCTGGAGTAGGGGGCACACACATGGAGAATGTTGATCCAATCCCTGAGAGAGATAGAGATGCATCTACCCAAGCAAGGAGCAGCAGAGGAGTAACGCTCAATCAAGGGGGCAGATCCCGGAATTCCCTCGTGGACTCGGGGGGCAGGATGAAAGTAATGAATGGAGATTGCATCTCGGAGACGATGACAAGTTGGCAGAGATGGTTAGAAGAGCTATGAGAGGCGGTTTGGTAAACAAAGATTTGGAGGATGTTAATAGGAGTCCATTCACTTCGGCAATCAGACAAGCTAGGAACCCACCGGATTTCAAGTTACCATCATTAGACATGTACGACGGGAGAACGGATCCCACAGTTCATCTAACGAAGTATATGAGGCATATGGAAGTGCTGGGGGCATCAGAGGAGGTTATGGCCCGGTGCTTTCCATTATATTTGACGGATATTACAGCGTTGTGGTTTAGACAATTGGAGAATGGATCCATCGGAACATGGAAGGGTTTAATTGACAGATTTATGAGGCAATTCAGGGTTCACATTACGAGACCCAAGAATGTGATGACTTTGGCAACCCTAAAGCAGAAAGCCGGAGAGACCTTGAGGAGTTATCTAGCGCGATTCAATGCAGCAGCAGCTTCGGTGGATCGCGCAGATACATCTATGGTGGTGATGGCAGCTGTGTCCGGAGTAGCTGACGGCACAGAGTTCAAAAATTCATTGACTAAAGATCCACCCGTGGATCTAGAGGAATTCTACCATGAGGCAGAGCATTTTTTACGATTAGAGGATGCTAATGCCGAAAGAGAAGAAGGAGAGGGAATAGAAGTTTATATGCTCAAAGACAAAAAGCTTATCGAAAAGGACTCAGGCAAAGATAAAGGAAAAAAAAGGGCTGAGGATTATAATGACAGGTCAAAACGGCAACGGAGGGAGCCGTGATTCACTACTTACACCGAGCTGACTGAGAGTTTGGAGCGGATTTATCAGGATACCAAAGAGCAGGTTCCCTATCGTAGACCGATACGAAGGGATCCAACCTCTGACGAAAGGAGATCAGATAAGTTTTGTGCTTTTCATGAATTAAATGGTCATAACACTAATGATTGTAGGCACCTGAGGGACGAGGTGGAAGGACATATCAGAAACGATATGCTCCTTCAATATGTGAGGAGGCGAGCTTCAACGGTGGAGCCAGAGCGCCCACCATCTACATCAGCCAAGGGCAACCCTGAACCAGGACATCGTTTGGTTATCAATTAATTAAAATAACGATGAACAAGTCGCAAGCTTCCACTAACACAATTAAATCATTTACACATGTATGAGATCGCGAACATTCTCCAGGCATGCTCTGAATGATCATTGATTGCTTTGTAGTGGGTACTTACACTTTGACATCCTTGCTTTGCTGTTGTTTCGTTTCGATTTGAACATTTAAACTTGGTTTGTTTGGACATTTCTGTTTTTTAAAAATTCATCTGTTGAATAGATATTTGATCCTGATAATTCTGAAATGGCTAAACTACTTACACATGTACAGGGTCGCGAACGGTCCTTAGGCATGCTCTGAGATGGCGATAAACCACCCTGACAAACGATCCAGGGACCCACGCGAACGTGAGCCTGGTATTGGTAATACTAAGCCCTCCCGGGCACACTAATTCGCCTCCAACAGGCACACAAACAATCCAGGAACTCACCCGAACGTGACCCTGGCATCCATAACATCAAGCCCTCCCGGGCACGCAAACTCGCCTCGAACGACACACAATCGCGAACGATCACAACTCGCCACGAACGGCACTCGACTTCGAACAGTCACAACTCGCCACGAACGGCACTCGACTTCGAACAGTCACCACTCGCCCCGAACGGCATCCGACCTTGAGCGGTCACAACTCGCCTCGAACAGGCACGACTCGCCCCGAACGGCACAACTAATCTCACCTCAAATGGCTCGATTGCGAACGGTCGTCATTTGAGGTCCACCACTTGACCATGCACTGTCGCACTTTACCTCAAATGACTCGATCACGAACGATCGTCATTTGAAGTTAGGCGCTTGACCATGAACAGCCGTGCTTCATCCCAAATAGCTCGATCTCGAATGATCGTCATTTGAGGACATATGAAACTACCAAGTTCTTTACAGGTTGATGACAGGATATGAACATCCAACTCAAGGCATTGCAAAACACACCTTCCTACCGCAAGGCATGTTTCGGGGGGCAAATGTTATCCCGCTTTTTGGACAAAGCCGTGATACCAAAAGATCGGTCAAAAGCAAAAGACAGTTCATCTCAGAAGTTAGTTGTACTTCACTCCGCTATGGATATCGATGAATTTTGTCCAAGTCTGGATTGGGCCAGAATCGACAAGGCATGATGAGCAAAGCCATAGGATCCAGCATCTCAAATTTCAGGTCAATCCGAGGTCGTATGCTCAAGTTATGATGGATTCAAGTTGAGAGAGATGGATTCTGCTCAGTTCGAATCATCACCCCTTCACTAGTTCGAAACCACGAAGTTCGAACCCATCATCCTAGCAATGGTTCGAATTCACCCACGTACGCCCTAGTCCGAGTCCATCAGCTAGTGCCTGCCTCGCATCCATCAGCTTCGACTCCATCAGCTTCGACTCCATCGGCTTCGACTCCATCTCCTTCGAATCCACCACAATGGCCTACCTTCGAATCCATTCAGGCCACCTAGCCTCGAATCCATTCCCTCAAAGTCCATCAACCAAGGGTCTCCTCGAATCCATGCAAGAGAAGAAGCCCCGGCTCCATCCCAAAACTCATCTTCGAATCCCCAAACAGAGGCAACTTCGAATTGATTCACACAAGCCTATTCTGATCGATTCGAACGAACACTGGCTGCAACGATTCGAAGCATACGTTTGAATCCAACACTCGAAACCATCCAATTCACACAGTGAGCGCCTCGTCGCCGCCTCCACATGCAAAAGGATCGATTCGAACCTATGGGTTCGAACCATATGGATTCGAACCATATGGATTCGAACGAACCCATAGGATCGATTCGAAGCAAGCAGCGTGCCGGAGAACCCCATCTTGAATCGATCATAACTTCCAAACCGTTGATCCAAATGCTATGAAATTTTCACAGAAGCTTACATACATGTTGAAGAACGTTCTCGCCAAATTTCACCATGATTGGACATTTCCTTGATCGATTCGAAGTGAAGGTCGAATCGATCCTGATGTGGGCCCAGACCTCCAGATTTCGGGCGAGTGGGCCCCCTCACGTGCCTGAAGCGGTCTTCCCGGATTTTAGGAGAAATATCAGCCTCCTACGCTTATAAATAGAGCCCCTGGTCATTCAGAAAAGGGTCGGAGATTCAGAAGAGAGAAATAAAGCCCAGACTCTGCCAGATTCAATTCTAAGTCTTTCCAACATCATTGTAATCAAGTATCAAAGCTACAAATTACAGTAATCTGCTGTAATCGATTGAAAATCATCAAGTGAATCAATAAAGATAAAAACTTCAAAGTGGACGTAGGCACGAACGCCGAACCACTATAAATCCTGTGTTGTTTACCGTTATCTGTGATTTGCTGCATTTACTATCTCTTAGATCTGAGTTCTGTGTTTGTTATTGTTGATCTATGTTGATAAACGGGTGCTTTCGCGATATTGGGTGTTTGTGACCAATTCTGGCGCAAACAACATGCAAAGGCTAATAGTATACGTATTGCTTCAAGTCTTGCAATGGGAGCAAAGGTTTCTTCAAAATCAATACCTTCTTCTTGATTATACCCTTGTGCTACTAGTCTTGCTTTATTCCTTGTTATATTACCTTATTCGTCTACTTTATTTTTGTAAATCCATTTTGTTCCAATTACTGATTGATTATTAGGACGGGGAACTAATTCCCAAACATCGTTACGTTCAAATTGATTTAATTCTTCTTGCATTGCGATAATCCAATAATCATCTGTTGATGCTTCTTTAGGATTTTTAGGTTCTATTGATGAAATGAAAGCTACATGACCCATTTGATTTAGTTGATTTCTTGTCCTAACTTGAGAATTTATTTCTCCTATTATATTTTGAGTTGGATGATCTCGTAATATTCTAGGAGGAGATCTTAGTTCATTATTATTATTTTCAAGGTTTGTTTCTTCTACATTTATCAATTCTTCATCATCTTTTATATAAATTTTCATTAAAATTTTCATCAAAAGATGTATGCAAAGTTTCTTCAATTAAGTTTGTTCATTTATTAAATACTCGATATGCTTTACTTCGTTCTGAGTATCCTATGAAAATTCCTTCATCATCTTTTGAATCGAATTTCCCTAGTTGATCTTTTGTAATTAAAATGAAACATTTTGATCCAAATATTTTTTTTTTGGCATGGCCGACGGTTTTATAGTGGACCGACCACTTTTATTACGAACGTAATAAGGTTGAAGTACAGGAGTAAGGTAAAGACACCTTAGCTACTATGAATGAGAAATAAAATAATACAGCACAGGAGCATGACAGACATGTCACTACTACTAGAAATATATATCAAGGCTAGTTCTCCTCCGCAGAGGAAGAATCACCATCTCCCTCGCCCACCCCGGAAGATCCACCCCCAAGAAGACCAAAAAAGGGGCGAAACAGAACAGCAAGAGAGGGATCATAACAGTCAGTGTCAGAAGAGTAAACATAAGATCTGTCCCAGGCAGAATCAGCTAGAAGAGCGGCATTAATTTCAGCAAACTTACCATCGATGTCAAGAACCAAGGAGTCACCAGAAATACAATAATAAAGGCAACGCAGATCCAATAAATCATCAGATATATATCTAAAATAGGTGTCATCCACAGGGTTGAATCTCATATCAGAACGAAGGTCAACCCAACTATGTTCAGACTCAGCCCAAACAACGTGCGGCAGAGAGAAATCTGGAATAGCAGGAAGAACTGAAGGAACATCACCAGGATCTGGGGAAGCAGGACTCACTAAGGAAAGTGATGGTCCAGAGGCAGTAGCAACCGAAGAGGCTTTGGGAACCCATTTTCTAAGCGGAGGCCGAGGCAGAGGGATCTTAGGAGCAGCATATGGATCAACAGAGCGCACGCAGGCAGAGGCAATATGACCAAAAGAATGACAGGTGGAACAAATATCAGGGACCCATCCATAACGAACACGAACATCCACCACGTGACCAACAGCTAGCTGGACAGGAATAGAGGTAGGAAGAGGCTTGTCGGGAGATATCTCAATCAGGGCCTTGGCGTAAACAAGCCTATCACGCGCAACAGTATTAGAGTCAAAACACTTCAATTTACCAATATTGCACGCAAGCCAATTCAAGCCAAGCAACGGTTGTAAAGCAGATGGAATTTGGGAGAAATAAACCCATACAGGGATAGAAAATAAGATGGAATTTGGGAGAAATAAAGCAAATATTTTAAAATAAGATATATTTGGATTTTTATCATTAAATAGTTCATAAGAAGTATTTTTAGTTAATGGTCTAATTGATATTCTATTTAATACATAACATGCAGTAGCAACGACTTCTGCCCAAAAATGTTTTGGTAGAGAACATCCATTTAATAATGTTCTTGCGCATTCTTGTAATGTTCTATTCTTTCTTTCTACAACTCCATTTTGTTGAGGAGTTCTAGGAAATGAAAAGTTTTGATTTATTCCTTTCTTTTTACAAAAAGTTTCAAAAGCTTCATTTTCGAATTCGCCTCCATGATCGCTTTGAATATTTTTAATTTTCAAATCTTTAGTGTTTTGAATTCTTTTGACAAATGTTTTAAAATGCTCAAAAGTGTCACTTTTATTTTTCATAAAAATAGTCCATGTATATCTTGAAAAATCATCAACTATTACAAATACATATCAACTATGATTAATGGATTGAACCTGTGTTGGTCCTAATAAATCCATATGTAGCAATTCAAATGGTTGTAAAGTCGAAATATTTTTCTTAGATTTGAAAGATGATTTCGCTAATTTTCCTTTTTGACAATCATCACAAAGATTATTTATTTTAAAGTTTATTTTGGGTAAACCTCTTACTAATTCATTTTTAGAAAGTTTTCTAATAGTTTTAAAATTTATATGACAAAATCTTTTGTGCCATAACCAAGGATCAATATCTTTGGCAAGTAAACACATACTTGCATTATGATTAATATTCATATTTAGAACATAAATATTTCTATCTCTATTTCCTTCATAAACAAGATTTTGGTTTTGATCAAAAATACTACATTTATTATCCGAGAAAGTTATTTTAAAACCTTTGTCACACAGTTGACTTATGCTAAGTAGATTATGTTTTAAATTTTCAACTAATGAATCATTTGTTATAAAAGGTAAATTTGATGTACCGTAATTGTTCACATCTCCTTTGCCAATGATATAACCTTTTGAATTGTCTCCGAAGGTAACCGAGCCACCATCAAAGTATGTGATGTTTGTAAGCATATCTTTGTCTTTGGTCATCTGTTTTGAACAACCACTGTCTAATGTCCATTTCTTCTTTTTGAGTGGGACCTGAAAATAAATATGAAATTATTGGTACCCACCTTTTAATAGGGTCCTAAAAAGTTAGAGTTTAGGAAACCAAACCCAATTTGGTTTAGTATCCTTTTTATAAATATAGTTTTCATTATGATGAACATTATTCACAAATGTTTTAATATATTTATTTCTTATTAATACATTATTAGTCTTTCGTACCCAAATTTTAACTACTTTGGTTTCTACTTTTGTTTTAAAAGGTTTCTTTAGCAAAATTTGTTGTTTTGAATCAACATTCCTGTTAAGTTTTATATTTTTCTTATTAGGAATTTTTGACTCTTTTTTATAACCTAAACCTTGTTTGTTTGAAGATGTTTGAGAATTTTCTAATATCTTAGATAAATTTTCTCTTCCTTTGTTAAAGTTAGAAACATTTTCAATGATGTCATCTAGTTTAGCTTGAAGACTATTATTTTCTAATTCAACATGTTTAATCTTAATTTTTAACTCGTGATTTTCATAAACAAGTACATCATTCTTTTTCTTTTGAGTTTCAATTTCTTGACTTAAAAGTGATAATTGAGTTTCCGAATTTGAATAAGATTCTTGAACTTTTTCAAGTTCTTCTACAAGAATTTTTTTCCATCATTTAACATATGTCTCTCAAACTCAGCTTTGTTTTGATTTTCACGAATTTCCTTAATTTTCTTTTTAAGAATTTTTATTGTGCTTAAAAGTTCAGTGTTTACTTCAATTAAATCATCGAAAGTTAAATTACTTACCTCAGAATCTTGAGCCATGAAGCATACATTTGCTTGTTCATTGTCGCTATCACTATCATTTTCGGATGAAGATGAATCTGAATCATCCCATATTACAGAAAATGCCTTCTTTTTGAATTTATCCTTCTTGTTTTTGTTGTTGAAGCTTTTATGATTTTCCTTCATTTGTTCTTGACAATCTTTTTGCATGTGTCCTTTCTTGTGACAATTGAAGCATTCTATATTTGAGGATGAAGGTTTGTTCAAGAAATTATTTTTGAATTCGTTTTTGTTTCCTTTTCTATACTTTAAGAATTTCTTGAATTTTTGGCTATAAATGCTAGATCCTCATCTTCAGACTCCGATTCTTCCTTTTCCGCATGAAAAGCAACATTCTTTCTTTCTTGAGCTTGATCTTTCTTAGCTTGCATATTTACTTCATACGACATAAGATTTCCAATCAATTCTTCTGGTTTCATTGTAGATAGATCATTTGCTTCCTCGATTGCTAGTACTTTTCTCTCCCATTCATCACTGAGTGAATTTAGAACTTTAGACACAATGTCAAAATCCGTATATCTTTCTCCTAGTCCGATTAAAGCATGATGAATGTCTTGGAATCTTGAGTACATGTCATTGATGGATTCATTTTGTCGCATTCTAAAGTTTTGGAATTGATTCTTCAACATGGATATCTTTGTTTGTTTAACCTTGTTTGTGCCTTCATGTACGACTTTAAGTGTTTTCCATATCTGATATGCAGTAGTACATATGCTAACACGGTTGAATTCATAACTATCCAGGGCGCAAAATAGCATATTCATAGCTTTGGCATTTGCACTAGCTTCATTCTTCTGAGTTTGTGTCCATGTAGGATAATCGGTTGTAGGTACAATAAACTCTGCTTGAGTAGCATTCCACGTTTAAAAACTTGTTGCTTGCATATAAATCCTCATCCTTGTAGCACAATAGTTGTAGTTTAGTCCATTGAATAGGGTGGTCTTTGGGTAGGTTGTCCTTCCGCAAATGTAGAACTATAGGCAGATGTTGTGCTTGTACTTGCGTTATTTTCCATATTATCAATATGTCTAATAACGGTGTTATTGTTATAGGACGGCCTTGATCTGATACCAATTGAAAGATGCTATGCGGTAGGATCGTGTAATATGGAATAACGGAATAGTCTAGGTAGATAAAGTAGGTAAATGCAAGGAGACACCAGGATTTTATACTGGTTCGGAGCTCTAATCCTACGTCCAGTCCCTAAGCTTCACTTAGGAATTTCACTAGCTAACACCCTCACTTCACCCGGAGGAATTGGTTTACAACTTACCCGAACAACCGAACGGGATTTCTTGCCTCAACTACCGAAGAGGACTTCAACTCAATTACTAAAATACAATATTCGACTTGTTATGTTCTTGTCAACACTAATGAGTGTAATGTAGTACAATATTCCTATAATCTTATCCTCGAGAGTATGCAATGTGTTTGTGAAGATTTCGAAAATGAGAATTGCTACGAATCAAAAGAATGTTATAACCAAAAACAGTGATTCAAGCAATAGATTGGCGATTGCTTTGAGAATATCTAGAGAATATGAACAAGAGAATAGTTAGATTAAAGCTAGAGAATTCGGTGAATTAAATGATGTTAGAATCATGTATATATATTTGTAGAAGAGGTTCATTTGTTGTCAAAGGTTGGAAACAAGAGATGCTTCCAGTTCCATTGGTGAATGGTTGCAACTCTTCGGAGGAAGAAGGTGTCCGTTCACAAAAAATTCGTAGGTTCAAATTCAGTCGACTGAGCAGGGAATTCAGTCAACTGAAAATATGAAGTAAAATTTTCGAGAGCAATTTCAGTCGACTGTGCAGGAAATTCAGTCGACTGAAACTGTGCATGTTTATATATTTGTTTCAGTTTCAGTCGACTGGCTATTCCTGTTCAGTCGACTGAACTTATAAAATATGCACAGTGAAAAACTTAAATAAAAATGAAGTTTATAAAATGTTTTCTAGTGTTCGTGCAAGCCTCTTGAGGATAGATTTTAACAATAAATCTAGACTAAGACCTATATAAAAAATATATTTGTGTTTGTTTGGTCTTCATCGATCTTCCTTTAGCGTTGCATATATTTCTTCCTTGTTTGTTGAAGCACATTGTCATTGATCAAAATCTTCGCGTATCAACAGGATGATCAGAGTATGTATAGGAAATTTAAAAACTTTCCCATTACAAACAATACAGTGGAATCAAAATAAAAGAGAACTCTAGATAGCTATCATTTCTCCTGCACGTCCCTGAAAGATTTATTCATTTAATGAGGTACCTAAAAACCTCAACCCTCAAACTACTCAAAATCAATTGAATACCCGACAGTCTAGGGGGAAACTTAAACTTCGAGTCAGACATAAAGCCTGATATGAATAATAATCTACCATCTCAAACTATTCACATACCCAACGAGACCACGCCTATCTCAAAACCTTTTTAAAACCATATACTATTCTCCTCCATCCACAATGGTGAAAACATCTCAAAATAATATAATATGATGATATGTAAAACAAATGAATCAATTCTGGATTACCCAGCCTCATGCATTTTGACAATCTATCATAGTTATATTTTCTAAGGTTACTATTAACCTAATAGTTTTCGTGGGTTGATTAATTACTGGTAAACTGTTTAAGGACTCCTTGTCCAATTACATAGTTTTCATGGGATCGCCAAGAACCTATTGGTAACTCCAATATCTTTACTCTTATCCTAGTTTTCGTGGGCTAAATAGGAACTATTAGTGACTCCAATATCTGTTTGCACAAAAAATGGGCAAACACCTCCAAGTCGTATGATTTAGTTGATTATGTGTTGTTCTTAGTGATTTGGGTGATTTATGCAAATATATAAAATAAATGGACTAAACTGTAAAAGACACACAGATCTATAGTGGTTCGGCCAGAATGTGCCTACGTCCACTTTATATGTTATTCTCCTTTTCTCTTCAGATTACGAGTACAAAACTTTGATTACAAGCATATGAAAATTATTTTAAAGTTCTATCCGTGCTTGAGCTCTCAAACTTGTCCGTCATTGTTGTACCCCTGCCCCTCTATTTATAGAGTGAGGCTGGGGGCAGGGGACTTGGATGTATATAGCTGCTGGTGGGCCTGGGCCGCTGCAATCTGGCCTAGCGAAGTTGGTCCGGCAAGCCTTGGTCCGGTAGAGGTCTTCTTCACGTTGGTTCGGTAGTGGATGGTATGTGGGTTGATCCGGTGGTGAGGGGTGTAGCTTGGTCCGGTGGTATCCTAGGGGTGAGTTGGTTCGGCTGGAAGTGGTTGGTTCGACAGGGACATGGAGAGGTTCGGTAGCGCCTGGTCCGGTGGTTCTTTGGAAGTGGTTGGTTCCGTTGGAAGCGGTTGGTTCGGCAGGGACATGGAGAGGGGTGGTTCGGTGGTGCCAAGGCCGGTGACGCTTTGGCTCGAGTTGGTTCGGAATTCTGGGTGAGAACACGCGCAACATTGGCCCTCCAAAGTGGGGCATATGCCGGTATATGCCGCACTTTGTTTTAGGTTGCTTATCCGCATTCGGTCCTGAGAGCCGAACCCATTGGTCCGGTCGTTCCATGTTGGCCTATAAGTAGGGGCTGCAAGTTACTGTTATTCCTTACCAAGAGAGATAGCCGAACCAATTTTCTTGCCGAATCAAACTCGTTGCCGAATCAAACTCGCAGCCGAATCTTGTTAGAATACCGAATCAGGTGATTTAGCCTTCTCTCACCAAATAGCTTTTTGACTACCGAATGTAGCAGGTGCCGAATGAACTGTTGTATTTGGTTTGTCGAATGAACTCGCGGGCTTAAGTGCCGAATGAACTGTGGTACTCGGCTTGAGAAGTGCCGAATGGGCCTTGTACTACCGGACGGGTTTGAGAAGTACGAGGCCGAACGGGCCTTATTCTCAAACTACCGATCGGTCTTTCATGTTTTGAATTGCGAACGAGATTCCAGACTGCACGCTCTTGTTTGCTTATATCTCCATACTCCTTGTTTTAACGGTGTGTTTGTTTTTGGTGATGCAGATAAATGTCTCGCAAAGTGGAAACTTGATCAGAAAAGAGAAAATCTACGGATAGACGAGAGTCCCCCGTTGTGCCCCCAGCCTAGCCAGGACCGGAACGTCGTGGACCCATCCCGAGATCGCTAGTAGATGGGTATGGTCCTCAAGAGCTTCTGAACTCTCCTCCTGATTGCTTTCCGAGCTCTCTCAGAGAGGAGAAGCTTGACGTTATCTCCCGTTCCTTTGGGATTGATAGAGCACGCATGCCGTTGCCAGGGGAGGGGGTCATGCCGTATAATCCCCCTGAAGAATACTTTGCTTATAATAGGTACCACTGCATGTGTGGGGCCATTCCTCCGATCAATGCCTGGATAGTTAGCTTCGTTACTTATTTGAAGGTGGCACCCTTCCAGCTCCAGCCCAACTCCTACGCTATCTTGGTGTGCCTATTTGTGATTTTCCAGAGAAAGTACGGGCGCCCCCCTTCTAACCGGGAAATTGGATATCTATATAACTTGAGGGGTTACAAGAAGGGGTCTCCATACATCAGCTTGGAATCGGCCGTGTCCTTCAAGCCGGTCCTGGACTTGTATTCAAAGTTCACCATGTTCAAGAAGGAATGGTTCTTCGTCCGGGATGACACCGTTTCGATCCACCGCTTCACCTCTGGCTGTAAGTTGAAGCTTATTTATAATTTCCATTATGACTGAGATGCTTTTTCTTATGTGTTTTTATTTCTTTCTAGCAACATGTGGCTTTGCGGTCGTGGAGAATGATCACCTGGTTCGGATGGCCACGGAGATAGATGCCATTTCGGAAAGGGATAGGTCAGCTTCTTACTTAATCAGGAATGCCACCCTCTTGGAACACAACTTAATCCTAACACATCAGTCTGTGGTCAAGCAGAAGGATACGGCTGAGGAAAGAGCTGCCAAAGCCAAAGAAGGGGCCACGACAAAGAGTAGCAAGAGGAGGCCCTTCTCGATACCTCCAGTCGTCGGGGGGAAGAAGCTCAAGAAATCTGATGGACCCTCTCCCAGCACATGCCCAAATGTTCCGGAGGAGGAAAGTGGAAAGGAGGAAAGAGGCGAGGAGGAGAGCGGAGGTGATGGTGGTAACGGTGGCGAAAGGCAGAGTGGTAGTGGCGTTGGTGCCTTGACTTCTGGGCAAGCGGGTGAGATTCAAGAGTGGACGGATGATGCTTTCCGCCAAGCCTTTGAGGGGTTGGAGGAAGGGTCGGCCTTGGTGGAGAAACCGAAGGAAACTGATAAGGCTGGGACTGGTGCTGGTTCATCTTCTTAGAGTATTCCGGCTAAGGAGGCTCCGGCGGTTCAAGGTGAATTCTTAACTCCTTTTTTAACTTCACATGTTTCTTGAATTATAGTCCCATGCATGCTTGTAACACTTGGTTTTTATTTCAGGAACGAGTAAGGCGGCCAAGACATCAGACATTCGGCACCGTCTCGAGCAATTCAAACTCTTCAAAGCTTCTGCTAAACCGAAGCCTTCGACTGACCGTTCCGGGGGCGTAGTCGGCTACCGTCCTCTTCTCGGAGTTATTGAAGAGGATATCCAAAAGAGAAAGAGGAGGCATTCCATGTTCGAACCTTCACTTGGACCTCAACCCCCAACCCAGCCTATTCATGACATCACGGAGGAAGATAGCGAGTCCATACCATCTCCGCATCCATCAGAGAATCATTCCGTTACTCATATTGATCGTCCCGGCTTGGCTCGTAACCCATTTGCGGGTCATCCAGATTTGGACCCGAGTTCTCATGATATTTCCTTCGATGAGGTTACCGGTGAGCACCTCCTGCCCCGCAATCCTATGGTAAGGGTGCTTGACGAGGCTAAGTCTTTGGATCTCGAGTTGTTGACCACTCGGATTGTGACAATGGGGGACGAGGCCAAGGAAAACATCGATCGGGTGGCTGAAGAGACCAAGAAGTTGATGGAGCATCACGCCTGACTGGTCAAGGCTGGAGAGGAAATCGGAAGTGCTAACATTCACCTGCGGCTAATGGTTTCCGATCAGGCCAAACAGCTTGCCGACCCGGCCATTCAGATCTCCCAGCATGAGGCAGCCTCCAGACGGTTAAAGAAAACTATGGAGGAGGCTAGCAGAGCCGAGCCGCGAAAGATGGAGGCCACCTGCAAGGAACGAATCGATGTGACCATTGCCACGATGGATGAGGTTCGGAGAGCGGATCTTGAGCAGATAGAGGAGTTATCTGGGAGGCTTGAGGCCGCAGAGCTTGCTCAAGCCAAGCTGAAGGAGGAGATGGAGGCGATGCGGAAATCCCTTCAGGCCGATTGCTCGAGATACCGATTGGAGAGAGATGCTGCTGTCGCAAGGCTTTCGGCTTCCGAGGCCCGGATGAGGGAGTTTGAGGAGAACGAGGGGATGATGAATGAGATGCTCCAGGACATGTACTTCCGTACTTGGAAGAAGGGCAACCTGTCCTGGATGGACGACTATCCTCGGGTCATGGCTAGGATATATCTTCGGGCTTTGGAGGAGGCCAAGGCTGAGGCGGATAAGGAGGGTGGTGTACCTTTCAGGATGGATGTGGTCACGGCCCAGTTTACTGAGGAGGAGAAAGTGGCAGTGAAGGAGGGCATGCGGCTGCTTACCGCCGAGGAAGTGGGAGTGCGGTTGGGGGATGATGATCAGGGAGTAGATGCTGGTAAGTTTTCCCTCTCAATCTTTTCTTAACTCGATTGCGTATCATTTATCTGATGGATTCCTCTCCTGAATCGGACAGGTGGGACCTCTGGCCAACGTGTTGGGAGTTCTGATCCAGCGGTCAAGTAGATCCCGGAGGGCTAGCAGGATAGAGGCGGAACCCTGTTGCAGCTGACTACTTTTTGGTTTACTTGGCATTCTTGAATATACTAGTCCAAAACATTAATGTACTTTCAGGCTGTAATTATGTAATTATGTCATTGTAGCGAATGATCTTTGTGACGCCCCACCTCTATACCCACGCTAGCCAAGAACACTCCGGAGAAGTGCTGTCAACTAGCACGGAGAATAAGGCTGTTGAGGAGCGACCATCCATGTAATTGCTTATCACACGGTGGCTATAAATAATCTTCAGAAACAAACATAGAAATAATCATATCACAAATCAGTCACAGATATCCATATCACAAAGGCGGAAGAAGATATGAATATATAACTAACACATGAAAGTGTACATCAGAGTAGTGGTCAATAAGATCCACGATAATACAAAAGAATAGCAACACGTGCTATACAAAAGAATACAACTATGAGTCTATATCTCAAGTGTATACAACAAAAACTGCTAATCTAAACAGTTAGCCAAAAGTCAGAGTGATGAATCCCTGGGAAGAAGTCAAGCAGAAGCACCTGTAACATCTCGGTCTGATCCGAGTATTATTTAAGAAAATAATAAACGGATCAGTCTAGCTATAAATATCAGATGACATGATATAACATAAAAGATATGGCATAAACATAAACATCCATAACGACATACCACTATAAGTATGTAAATAATGATCAACAGAAGATCAATCAATAAGAGATAATCAATATCACAAGAATCTTCTCAAAGATTCGAAGGGGGCATCATACCCTAAACTTGTACTCATAACAAGTCAATGACATAAATTCCTGAAATCAACACGAGAAATCCAGAAATCATAAAAAGGGAAAGAGGCCTATCACATGACGGTCCGAAGACCATGAGGAGCTACCCCACATGTGTGAGTGGAATCACACAGAATGAGGTCAAGACTAACCAAAAAGCAGAAAGGTATGTGTGAATGGAATCACACAAGTGGTGTCTAGTCTAACCTTGCAATGAAAGAGACATCGCGCAATTGCTAGTCTAATTCATAAAGCGATCATCAAGATCAACGAGAAGTGTCAATTACACTAAGCTAGTAAATATAGAAGTTTAGCTTCATGTCCCATAACCACTTGCTTAACTTAAATATTTACGAACAAACTGTATATCTTCACTAATAAAATTGTCACAAGAGGTTCAATCGAACAAGTCCAAGAATTAACCGACGAAGTGAACGCAAGCGTTTCATACCACTTGTTTTACTAAGTCGTTTAATTAGATTTCTCATCCGAGTGAGGTAAAGGCTTGTATATACTAATAGATTGGAAAACGGTTTAAGAAAAGAGCTTTGTTATTAAAAATAGAGTTGAAATTGTTTGTTAAAAGAGTTTTGATATTTACTACTAGTATTGAAACCTTTATATTATAAAGTGACAAAACACATAAGCAAGTGTAGAAACAATCAGTCACAAAGATCGCATACGGAGATGCGAATAAAATCCAAGGAAATCAGCTCAATGTTTTTCAGATAAGATCCCCTACGGAGGGGGGGTCCCGGGGGGGTGGCAACCCCCCAAGGTGGGGGTGCGGGGGCAACGCCACCGCTTACAGGGTTCGACCTGCCCGGTCAGGTCGCGGGGGTCCAGGAGGCAGCGCCCCGACCAAAACGGTACGACCTAGTCAAGACAAAATGAGGTCTAACGACCTAACGACTCAAGGGTCATACGACCTAACGGCTGCGACCTAGGGGTCTAAGGGGTCAAGCGACTTAGTGGTTGCGACCTAGAGGTGTTCGCGACCTAACGATGACTCACGACCCAACATGGCCGACTTAACAGAGGTCGCGACCTAACAGGATAACTCGTGACCGACTTAAGAGTTGCGTGGCTGAAGGGTTCCACGACTTAAGGGTTGCACGACTTAAGAGTTGCACGACTTAAGAGTTGCACGACTTAAGAGTTGCACGACTTAACGAGTTCCAATAGTGAAGGCTTAAGGTCTAACGACCTAAGGGGTACGACCTAAGGTCTTACGACCTAAGGTGTTGAGGTTGGACGACCTAACCAAATTGCATAGGCCATACGAGCTAAGGCCTAACGACCTAACTCCGAACGAGCTATACGCGAGTGACCTAGGGCGCTAACTCGCAAACGACCTAACGTTAACTCGCGAACGACCTAACTCCAGACGTGCCTTTTCAACGCGTGCGAGCTGAAGACCTGCCGACCTACGACCTAACTCCAAGCGACCTAAGTCCTAGGTCGTGAGCGACCTAACTGCGAGTGAGCAAAAATGGCCAGAGCCAAAGCAGAGCGACCTAACGGCCATACGACCTACCACCTAAGGTCCTGAGCGACCTAACTCCGAAAACACGAAAATGGCCAGAACGACCTAGGGGTTAACTCGTACGCGACCTACGACCTAAGGTCCACACGACCTAACTCCGAGCGAGCTAAAAACGGCCAGAACGACCTAAATGCAGAAATTTCTCCCAAAAACCAAAAATCAGAGTTTTTCGCCAATCCAATCCAAACCAAAAGCAAATATGCATGCTAAAGTGATAGGGAATCATTCCCAACAGTCCAATATAGTTATAGACTAGAATTGTGAGATAAAAATCTCACCTTTACACTAAAATTTATGAAGATGAAGCTTGAAAGCAAGGAGAAGCAATCCAAAGCTTGAATCCAATATCTTCTACTTGAATTTGGAGTTGAATGATGGAGTTGCAATTGAATTTGAGCTTGGAGTTTTAATTTCCCATTCTCTTCACCATTAATGCTAAAGCTTGAGTTAGTTAGGAAATTTATGAAGAGTGAGGAGAAGAGGGTTGGAACTTGGGCTTAATAGGCTAAACTAACCCAAAGTCCAAAGCGGGAAAAGTTAGTGAAATTTCACTAACTCCAAACCTATCGATGTTTATACTTAAAAAGTTGTAAACGACATTTCGAACTCAATGGAAGTGGTCTCGAGTCCTAATTTGACCGTTTGCAAAAAGTAGTTTTTCGGACCAAAATCCGATTAACGATTTAATATTTAAATAAAAATATTTAAATGTAAACTCGATAAATATGCGGGTTGTTACAATCTTATTCTTATATAATTTTATAACATAAGCTGATTCTGTCATATTTGGATGCTGTCGTTATTTTGTTGTGTTGCATAAGAAATATAGCTGCGTATATGCATGTGTTTTAATCTTGTTTGATGCTACGCTCTTGCTAAAGTATAATTTCATGTCTTGCAATGTTAGCGTGATGGGTTAATAAACTATGGCTACATGTTTATGTACAAGAAAAGAAAGTACCGCCCTTCATGCTTTAGTTGTAGACGGCAACTTTGAATGTCTCGTGTGACTGAGGATGGAATGTAGCTGAGTGACCTGTCATCCAGTTGTGAGTTTTCATTTCCGTTAGCGAGAGTCTCCTATTTTGTGCCCTGTACTTTAAGGGTCGTTATAGGGGATAGGACGAAAGTTTTTAAATAGAATGGAAATATAAGAAAATAGTAAAACTTCCAATCACGGAAGGCCTTCGATGTGCCTAAGTTCGTGGCAAACGGGTTTTGTAGTCACTTTCCCTAGCTGTGGGTCTTGGAGACATTCGTCACCCATCTTACGCCTCCGTGGGGAGTTTTCTTTTTTACCACAGCCGTACTTAAGACACATCGGAGCCGAGATCGCGCACAGTAACTACCCGGGCCATTATGGCCCGTGATCGTGGGTATTATTCGATTTACCATGGCCGGCTAGCGTGGGTGCTGATCGTCAACTGTGAACTGCCCCTGGCTGGCCGCACCTTATGTTGGGGCTTATAATCGGTTCACAGTCGCCGACGAGCCGAACGCCGTAATGAGCTGCCTCGGCTATAGTCGGCCTTCTCGGTGGCTTATGATCGGCTCATTACAGTTGGCTTTGAGGGCCGTCGCGAGCAATGAGTTAACCCGTAGCAGAGGGATGCTGGAGCAAAAGTGTCTCATTGACAAGGGCATAGATTCATATAGTACCTGTTGGGTCTTGTCCAGGTGAGATTGTGCCGTGAAGTATCCAGAATGGAAATGCCGCTATACAGGATTTTGTTCAACAGAAAAGGATAAAGCTTAACAAGCAGCCAAGATATAAAGGAATAAGTTAAAAAGAGAGACAAGATTTTTAAAGTGGTTTGGCACGAAAATGCCTACGTCCACTGATTCTCTTTGTTAATTCACTTCATATGGGCAGTACAAATTAAGAAAAGCATCGACGAAGGTGTTGGATGTTCCATGCCCTCTGGAACACCTCTCCGTCCACTGTTGACAAAATATAAGCTCCGTTGTGGAGATCTTTATGAATCACATAGGGTCCGTCCCAGATAGGATCTAGCGTTCCGGGGCGCGGGAAGATCCGTTTGAGAACAAGATCTCCTTCTCGTAAGTTGCGGTGCTTGACTTTGGAGTTGTATCGTGCTGCCACTTTTTGCTTGTGAGCTGCCGCTTTAAGTGCTGCATCATTTCTTCTTTCTTCAATTAGGTCCAGAGACATGTGTAGGAGTTCTTCATTCTCTTCTGGGTTGTAGTGGATCCTACGGTGGGAGGGCACTACGGTTTCAGCTGGGAGCATGGCCTCTGATCCGTATGCCAAAGAGAAAGGAGTATGTCCTATCGATGTCATGTAAGATGTGCGGTAGGCCCAAAGTGCCGTAGGAAGTTCATCCACCCAAGCGCCTTTTGACTTTTCAAGTTTCTTCTTGATTAGAGTTTTGAGAATTTTATTGACAGCTTCGACTTGTCCGTTTGCCTAGGGATAAGCTACAGATGAGAAGCTTTTGTGAATTCCATGCTCTCGGCACAAGTCAGTGAATTCCTCGCGTTGTCCGATATGATTTTGAGTGGAACCCCGTACCTGCATAAAACATTTTTAATCAAGAAGTTAATAACTTTTGCCGAAGATATTTTATTTAAAGGTTCGGCTTCCGCCCATTTGGTGAAATAATCGACTGCCACTATAGCATATTTGGCTCCGCTTCGGCCCATCGGAAGTTCGCCAATCAGGTCAATTCTCCATACCGCAAAGGGCCAAGGACTGGTCATCTGAGTAATCTCATTGGTTGGTAGTCGAGGGATTTTAGCAAATTTCTGACATCTGTCGCATTTTTTGATGAAGTCCAAGGCGTCTTTGTTTAAGATGGGCCAGAAATATCTATATCGGAGTATCTTCTTTGCCAGAGTCTGCCCTCCAGTGTGGTCTCCGCAACTTCCTTGATGGATGTTGGATAAGATTTTCTTGGCTTCCCTTCCGGTGACACATCTTAATAAGGGGTTAGAGAAGCTGCGCCGATAGAGGATGCCTTCTTGTATCGTGTAGCGGGAAGCTCTCCTCAAGATTTTCTTGACTTCGCTACGCCCGTCGGGCAATGTGCCACTTTGCAAGTATTTCCGGATAGGAGTCATCCAAGTTTCTTCTTCGATTGCAGCTATCAGATCCTCTCGTTCGAAACTTGGGGCTAGTTGTTTTGAGATGGCTACCGTTCCAGAAATGGTGCTGTTCTTCATGCTAGCTTGCTTTGCCAGTTCGTCGGCCTCTCGGTTCTCCTCTCGAGGAATGTGTTTGATTAAATAGTGATCCAATTGATTGAGCAGCAGCTTGGTTTTCTTTAGATATGCTGTGAGTCGTTCTCCTTGAGTTCGGAATTCTCCCAATATTTGATTTACAATAAGTTGAGAATCACTATGGAGACGTAAAGAGCTGACTCCAATTTCTAAGGCAAGTTCTAGTCCTGCTATTACTGCTTCGTATTCTGCATCGTTGTTGGTGGCAGCGAATTCCAACCTTAGGGCATTGTGCAGCTTCCTTCCCCTAGGGGAGATTATCACAATACCTTCCCCCGAGCCCTGTTCGTTTGATGCTCCATCCACAAAGAGTTTCCACTTGATATCTTTTGCTATTTCAGATTGATCCTTACCTCCGTTGGTAGTGAATTCGGCAATGAAATCGGCCATGGCTTGTCCCTTGATGGCGGTGCGAGGGTGGTAGGTGATATCATATTGACTCAGTTCAATGCACCATTTAAGTAGTCGCCCAGAAGTGTCGGGGCGATGGAGTACCTGCCTTAGCGGTTGATCGGTTAAAACTCTGATGGAATGAGATTGGAAATAGTGTCGCAGTTTCTGTGACGTGATTAACAAACAGTATGCTAGCTTTTCAAGTTTAGGATATCTGGCTTCTGCCCCCGTAAATCTCTTGCTTACAAAGTATATGGGCCGCTGTGCGTGGTTGTCTTCTCTCACCAAAGCGGCGCTTATAGCGTGGGACGATACAGCAAGGTATAGGCATAGTTCCTCGCCTTCATTTGGAGTTGAGAGTACTGGTGGTTTCTGGAGGTGTTCGATTAAGCTAAGGAAGGCTGTCGAGCATTTGTCAGTCCATTCGAACTTTCCTTTGTCTTTCTTCAGAGCTTCAAAGAAAGGGATGCATTTGTCGGTTGCTTTAGAGATGAACCTGCTTAGGGCAACCACCTTCCCGTTTAGGCTTTGCATCTCTCTTCGCGTGGATGGTATCTTGATATCGTGCAAAGCCCGGACTTGTTCGAGGTTTGCTTCAATCCCCCTGGCATGGACGATGAATCCCAAGAACTTTCCCGACGATACTCCGAATGAGCACTTTAGATGATTCGGCTTCATTCCATATTGGCGAAGTACTTGAAACATCTCGTCTAGGTGGTTTATATGATTGTTGGCTCTCCTCGATTTTACCAGCATGTCATCCACATAGACTTCCATAGTTCGTCCTATTAATTCCGCAAACATCTTGTTGACGAGGCGCTGATAAGTAGCTATGGCGTTTTTAAGTCCAAAAGACATTACTTTGTAGCAGTACAATCCCCGGTTAGTGATGAAACTAGTGTGGTCTTGATCGGTGGCGTGCATAGGGATCTGGTTATATCCTGAGTTTGCGTCCATAAAGGATAAGAGTTCGTGTCCGGCTGTGTTGTCCACGAGCTGGTCGATTCGGGGGAGTGGGATGCAGTCCTTCGGGCAAACGTCATTTAAGTTGGAGAAGTCGAGCATGTTCGCCACTTCCCGTTAGCCTTCTTTACCAGTACCAGGTTGGCGATCCATTCTGGGTAGATGGCTTCTCGTATGAAGTCATTGGCAGGTAAGTTCTTTACTTCTTCCTCGAGGGCTGCTGATCGTTCTGCCCCCATGCTCCTCTTTTTCTGCTTCACTAGCACCTTGGTGGGATCGATGTTCAGTACGTGGCATGCTACGTCTGGGGAGATTCCTGTCATGTCGGCGTGCGTCCATGCAAATACATCCTTGTTGTGGCGAAGGAAATCGACGAGTTGATTCTTCAACTCCGCTCTTAACTGAGACCCGACTCTTAGCAGTCTACTTGGGTCGTGTTTGTCTACAGATACAAATTCTATAGCCTCTGCAGGCTTGGTGGTGGCCTCCTCCTCCTTGTCCCTAGAGTCTAATTCGTTGAAAGGATCGCTGGTATATCGAAGAGGAGGGGCTTTCTTTAATTACTATGCTTTCAAGTTTTTCTTGCAGAGAGAGGTCTCTGCATCCTTCCCTTTATCCTTCCTGCGGTTATTGCGAAGTTCAGTCACATAGCAATCTCGACCGGCGTCTTGATCTCCCTCTGTTTCTCCTACTCCGTTATCTGTTGGAAATTTCATTTTCAAGCACCATGGGGCTAGGACAATTTGGAAGTCAGACAAGACTGGTCTCCCCAAAAAGGCGTTGTAGGCCGAGTGGCTTTCTATTAGCACAAATGTTTGTTTTCACACAACGGAGCGGGGATGACTTCCTATTTCGACAAAGAGGTCCAGTTGCCCGAGGGGCATCTTCGCATCTCCAGTGAAGCCATGTAGCGGTTTGCTGCAGGGAGACACATCTTTCATTGACAGCTTCATTTTGTCGAAAGCATGTTTGAATAATATGTTTACTGAGCTTCCAGTGTCTACTAGAATTCGAAAAACCTTGGTTGGACCGAACCAGGCAGAGATGACCATAGGATCCATGTGAGGGTACTGCCTTCCCTCTAGATCACGCCGACTGAATGTGATGTCATAATTCTCCTTCCGTTTCGGGTGGCGTTCTTCCATAACGGAATTGACGTAGCCTTCATTGTTCCTAAGTGACTAACCATATCTTTCCATCTCTGCCCAACTTCCATCGGCGATGTGTGGTCTTCCTGATATGGTAAGGACCACTATATTCTCTTGACTGGAGCCGCTGGTGTTGCGATTTCCTCCGCCAACTTCCGGGAGGGGTAGCCCTGGGTTCTCATTGGCAGGAGTTGAAGTCCTGTTCTGACCTTTCACATAGCGCTCCAGTCTCTTCCTTCTGATGTGTTCTTCAATCAAGTCCCGGAGATGATGACATTCATTGGTGTCATGCCCATGAGATTCGTGGAAGCGGCAGAACTTTCCAGACTTAATTGCATTATCTGATTCCATCTTGTGCGGGGGGCGCTTGTATCTAACTTCATCTTGGGTGGCCAAGAAGATGTTTTTGATTGTTTCATTTAGAGGAGTGTAAGAGTCAAATCTCGGCCCTGGCCTATATAAGCGCTTTTCTCCCTTCTTTCCCCCAGCACTATCTCTGGAGTCATTTCTTCGAACGTCCTTCGCTACTGCGGACGTGTTGCCATGAGCTGCCTTGGTTTGTTGCCCTGTCTGCCTTTTAATGGAAGCGTCTTCAAGTCTCATATATTTCCCGGCTTCGTGGAAGAAATCTGGCAAGATAGCTGGCTTTTCTTTCGTTAGTCTCGTGGTAAATTTAGTATCCGAGTGTTCACCACTACAGAGGGCCATTAGGATAAGTTTCTCGTCGGCATCTTGGACTGCGGCCGCTGCGGCGTTGAATCGGTTTAGATATTGTTGCACTGTCTCTCCAGGTTTCTGTTTGATATTAAATAGGGAATAAGCGTCCTTGGGTTGTTCCACATGAATGCGGAACTGACTGGTGAACTTTTCTTTCAACATTTTCCAAAACTGATGGACCCTTGGGGTAGATGGTAGAACCAGGAGGTAGCTAGATCTGCCAAGAATAGTGGGAAGCATTTACACAACATTCCCTCTGTTGCTCCGCTCATGAGCATATGCTGTGTGTATCTTTGTAAGTGTACGACGGGGTCGGAGGTTCCCTTGTAAGGTTCCATTGTTGGCATTTTCCATTCCCGGGGGGTGATGGCTGTTTCGATATTGCGGGTGAAGGGGCTGGTTACCCTAGCGCCTATCCCTCGATCCCTTTGTTCTCGTTGGACGCACTCTTTGAACAATCGCGCCATCCTTTCATCAGAACATGGAGCGGATAGAAACGAGTTTGATTCTTCCCTGCGAGATTGGTTCTGTCCATATGATCTGTAGGGATGGTATCATCTATCACTCCTAACATTCTCCAATGGCTGCCTCTGGTCTTCTGGGGGCACGCTGAGGTCAGCCGCAGTTGGCCCTTCCCTTGATCTTCCCCTGCTGGGTTCTGTTCTCAGCACTTCCTCGTGTCCAACTTCGGGCAGGACTCCAGCTTGTCCCCGTCCATTGGTGTTTCCGTGGTTAGGTAGCATGACGGGCTCAGCTACATCCGACCCCTGCCTGGTACCTCCCCTTTTGGGTTCGGTTCCAAGTGTTTCCTCGGGTCGGAATTCGGGTTGAGTCCGGGCTCGGCTCCTACCATAGCTGTTTCTGTTGTTAGCCTCTTCGAAGAAGAAAGACCTTTGCCGTCTCTCAGATCCTCCAGATCGAAACTCACCCCATGATTCAGTGTTGCGGTTGGTTTTTTCAACACCCCTTAAGCGTGACATGAGTTGATCCACCAAGGCTTCTTGTTGAGATGCGAAGCGGTTAGTTACTTCAGCCACAACCCTGTCTAGATCCGCCCTTGTAATTGGTTGTTCCGTAGCAGGGGCTGTCGGATTCTCTCGATTTACATTTTCTGTTGGAACCGGACGATTGCCTTGGTCTCTGATCACTGGGTCTGGGATACTGCCAGTTGCGATGTTCTTTCCTTTGTTAGCATCTTTCTTCCGTCTGGGAGGCATGCTTTCCAAGCAATGGACGATGCTGATAGGAAAAGGGTTAAGTGGGAGAAGCTGAAGCTTCCGGGTTCAACTCTCAGTGAAAGCACCAAAAATGTTTGCACAAAAAATGGGCAAACACCTCCAAGTCGTATGATTTAGTTGATTATGTGTTATTCTTAGTGATTTGGGTGATTTATGCAAATATATAAAATAGATGGGCTAAACTATAAAAGACACAAATATTTATAGTGGTTCGGCCAGAATGTGCTTACGTCCACTTTATATGTTATTCTCCTTTTCTCTTCAGATTACAAGCATAAAACTTTGATTACAAGTATCTGAAAATTATTTTAAAGTTCTATCCGTGCTAGAGCTCTCAAACTTGTCCGCCATTGTTGTACCCCTGCCCCTCTATTTATAGAGTGAGGCTGGGGGCAGGGGTCCTGGATGTATATAGCTGCTGGTGGGCCTGGGCTGCTGCAATCTGGCCTGCCGAAGTTGGTCCGGCAAGCCTTGGTCCGGTAGAGGTCGTCTTCACATTGGTTCGGTAGTGGATGGTATGTGGGTTGATCCGGTGGTGAGGGGTGTAGCTTGGTCCGGTGGTATCCTAGGGGTGAGTTGGTTCGGCTGGAAATGGTTGGTTCGGCAGGGACATGGAGAGGTTCGGTAGCGCCTGGTCCGGTGGTTGTTTGTAAGCGGTTGGTTCGGCTGGAAGCGGTTGGTTCGGTAGGGACATGGAGAGGGGTGGTTCGGTGGTGCCAGGGCCGGTGATGCTTTGGCTCGAGTTGGTTCGGACTTCTGGGTGAGAACACGCCCAACAATATCTTTTTTCTTGTCTAGTTTTCATGGGCCAACTAGGAACCCATTGATATCTGTCAATGTCTTAGTCTGGATATAGTTTTCATTGGTTCATTATAAACCTATCGGTCCCTGCCAATATCAAATCTTAGTTTTCATAGGCTAACTATGAACCTGTCTTTCTGACATCTTCATTTGTACATAGTTTTCATGGGATGCGATGAACTTATTAGCCCCTACCAATATCTTTTCCTATACACTGTTTGCATGGGCTTACTGAGAACCTATAGGCCCTTACCAATGTCTTCCTTTAATATTTTTATCATTTTATATTATGGTCTTCCTCACCTCCTGGATGAAATTCTACTCATTCAGGAGTTAACTTAATTTATATTCACCACTAGGTCAACCCAGCTGGTTATTCTGCCCTTCCAAAAAATACAGTTATGTGTCCATTACAATGTTTATACATACATGTACATAGAAGCAAACACAATAACTTGGTAATCCCTTTAAACCTTTAATCAAAGAAAACTTCTTCAAAAACTTCTTTTAAAACACTTTATTTATTTATGCCATGGTTTTATTTTAAAATGAGATTGGGTTATACGCTTTGAAAACTAAGGCCGTCGAAACCTTCAAAACTTGCTTTCAACCTCACTGGATAACCTCCTTCGAAAGCATATAAATCTCCTTTCAAAAAATTAGGCGCTTGCCTTTCGAAACACATTAAAAGTTCTCTTTCGAAACCTTTTGAATGTATTAAAGGATTACTTATCATCTTTTAGAAGCCTAGCTTTGAAAACAGTGAAAGCACCCCTTTCGAAACCTTTGAAAGTATCCCTTTCGTAATCATTAAAAGTCGCACTTTCGAAACCTTTGAAAGTCCCCCTTTCAAAACCATTGGATTTATATTTCAAAATATCATTTGGGTCTACGTGAATATAAATGAAAGTATCTCTTTTGAAACCATTCTATATCATATAAAATTTATTTGGGAAAACTTGATGGCGTCAGCACCATCTCTTTCGAGAGCTTGTAATCATTTAAACAAAAAAATGAAGGATAACATCGAAATCCCCTTTCGAAAGCATTTAGGAAATAGCTTAAAACATCTTTAAAGAAAAATCACCCTTCGAAGGCATTGATGACTTCAATATACTCAAAAGCAAAAGAACTGCAGCAGGGCTTCGACTAGTTCGGTACACCTTCTTTCAAAAGCATTATTTTTATACGTAAAGAAACCCATTATAAAGCTTACTCTTTAAAACATAAGATAACAACCCCTTTGAAAGGCTTTAGAAAACCTCTTTCGAAAACATATGCCTCAACTTCTCCGAAGGCTTTAATAAAACAAAGGCAGGCACTTCTCTTTCTATAATAAACAAAGATATCGACCTTAATAGAAAAAATGCTTTCAACACCATGCCTTCTGCCTTTCTCCATTTCACTACGTACTATCTAAATGATAACTTATGTATTGGTTTCGGCTTAGTGAGTTTTTGACTTGAATGAAGGCGGTAGCTCTAAGTTTAAAGGTACTTCTATTAGAGGCGGAACCTGCTTTTTTGAGAAAAAGCCGATTAAAACTACTTAAAAGCAAATTTTGTCTAACTAACCTGTCATGTGTAAACCACTAATTGGTTGCCTCAACTTTTCAAATTATTTACTAAAATAACTGCCACTTAACTTCAGATCTAATCAAGGTTAATTTAGCAAACAAGCTCTTCCATTAAACAAAACCAGTATTGCATATAAATCCTTCTAAAATAATTTAATTTGCGCAGCAAATCACTTAGGAAAAATCCCTAAAAATTCTAGAAATTCGCTTTAATCATGTATCAAAATTTCGGACCCAAATTCTCGATAAAACTTCTAAAATAAATTTCTAGATCCAATCAACCATATTTTCCTTTGAAAATCATTGTAACCTTTCCATAGCTTGGAAAATTATCAAAATTAAAACCCAACTCCAAAATCATGTTTTACATAACATAATTTTTTTTTCACGGCATTTAAACATCAAATTCAATCGGTTTGCCCTCAAACTGCATATAATCTTTTGTAAACATTCTTGTTTAAATCAAACAAATTGTGATTCAAGCATATCATCATCCAAATCATTATAAAAACAAATTTAATCTTAAATCCGAAAAACTAATGTACATTAAAAAAATAGAGATGATATAAATTATTATTCACCTTGATTAGGATAAGGAGATTGGATTGAGATTTATTGCCCTAGCTTTAATTCTTAGCTTGATTTGAATTCTCTTTTCTCTTTGATTATGGCCAGCTCCTCCCCTTTTACATTTTTTTGTTTTCAAAATGACGTGAATGGAGAAAATGAAACGTGAATGGAATATATATGGTTAAGGGTTATGTGCGGATTTCCCAATATACCTTTGTGTTGATTAATTAACTTATAACCCATTCTTAAGCCCATTTAATTAATTAATTTTGCATGGCCTAAATTTATTTATTAAAATCTCAATCCCTTCATCGCTTAATATTTACATTATTCTTTTTAATTTATCGAATTAAATCTCCTGAATAATGTTATCAAAAACTAAGGGTGTTATAGGCTCCCCTCCTTAAAGAATTTTGTCCTCGAAATTCAGTAAGGACTAAATACTAAACATAGAAAACATCTGTAACAACCCCTAAAAAACCATACTAGTCTACCCGATTAGCAATTATCTATATAAATCTAATATAGACATATACTCAAAGCAGATCAGGACAATTATCTCGAATCCTATCCTCTGTCTTCTAAGTACAGTCCTTTCCATTGTCGCTCCACTGAACTTTCACCAAATTAACTGTCTTCTTCGTCAATCTTTTCTCATCTCTCGCCACCACCCGAACTGGCTGTCTTACCAAAGTCAAATTAGGCTCTACTACTAAATCTTCCAACCCTGTCGGAGGAATAGTAGTCTCTAGATCATGCACATACTTACGAAGATGAGACACATGAAATACATTATGGACACCTGCCATACTGCTCGACAACTCTATTCTGTATGCGAGCTTTCCAATCCTCTCTATAATCTGGAATGTACCAACAATCTTGGTGCCAACCTTAATGAAAACCGTTTCTCCAACTGAGAACTCTAGGTCTTTTAGCCTCTTATTTACCTAGCTATTCTATCGGGATTGAGCTTCCTTCATCCTTTCTCGGATCAACTTAATCTTCTCGAATGCCTTCCTACCTAAATTTGGAACTAAGATTAATCTGTCTCCAGTCTACAACCAACAGTTGGTGATTTGCATGGCCTTCCATACAAAGCTTCAAACGTTGTCATTCCAATACTAGTCAGATGACTATTATTATAGGAAAACTCAACCAAATAAAAGTGATCTTCCCAAGATCCACCAAAGTCCAATACACAAACTCTCAACAAATTCTCGAGTACCTTATTAACTCTCTCTGTCTGACCACCCGTTTGAGGGTGATATGCATTACTCATCTTGAGCTTAGTACGTAATACATCTTGTAAACCATTCCAAAATTTGCTAGTGAACAAAGCATCCCTGTCACTAACTATGCTACTTGGAATCCCATGTAGTCTAACTATGTTCTTTATGAACAACTTCGCCAAAGCATGTGTCGTCCTAGTTGACCTGACTGGAATCAAATGGGCATTCTTGGTCAATCTGTCCACTATGACCTATTACTTTCATTTTCTCTGTTTGACCTTGGCAGCCCATCTATAAAATCCATGGATATTGAATCCCATTTCCAAACAAGAATCTCTTAAGGCTGAAGTAACCCACTCGGCTTCTGATGTTCGGCTTTCACTTGTAGATAGTTCGCACATTGCATAACCCATAATCCAACATCCCTCTTCATACCTTCCCAATAACAACTCCTCTTCATATCTTAATACATCTCGGTCCCTCTAAGATAGATCGTAAACTTGGATCGTTGACAATCCCCATGAACTTCTTTCTCAACATTTGGAATACATAATCATCCCTTCTTTCTTAACCATCCTCTCTGGGTAAGACTAAAATCTTTCAGCGACTCAATTCCAACCTCAAGCCTTCTGATCTTCTCGGCTAATAATGGACACTCCTTATGCTTAGAAGCAATTTTGTCGATCAATAACTATCGAACTTCTAAACAGGACAACATGGCAGCACTCTGGCTGGAATTAGCAGTCGACCTTAACTGCATGCTACAAGTTGTCAAAGCTTCTAAATCCTTCCACTCCGCCAACATTGGTAACACCACATTCTTGTGTCTTCTTCTAAGAGCATCTGCTACTTTATTACCTTTCCCTAGTGTATACTCTATACCAAAATCATAAGCTGCCAAAAACTTCAGCCACCTCCGTTGTCTCATATTCAACTCCTTCTGAGAGAATAGGTATCTTAAAGACTTATGATCTATGTATAGCTCAAACCTCTCCCCTAATAGATAATTCCTCCAAATCTTCAAGGCGAAGATCATCACAGCCAACTCCAAATCATGAGTAGGATATCTTATTCCATGCAGTCTAAGCTGTCGTGAAGTAAGACAATCACTTTACCCTTCTGCATCAACACATCTCCCAATCTAGTTCCACATGCATCAGTATACACCACCAAGCCTTGATGTCCGTTTAGAACTACTAACGCTGGTGCATTGGTCAACAAATCCTTTAACTTGAAGAATGCTTCCTCACATTTGTCGGACCATACAAACTTCACCTCCTTCCTGGTTAGCTTATTCAAAGGTGTTGTTGTCCACGAGAAATCCTTAATAAATCTTCCATAATAGCCAGCTAGTCTAAGAAAACTTCTAATCTCAGTCATCATCTCTAGTCTTTTCCAATTATTAACAGGTTCAATCTTGTCTGGATCGACTGACAACCCTTTCTCTTAAAACACATGACCAAGAAACTTAACCTCTTTCTTCTAGAAATAATACTTGAAAAACTTTGCCTTTAGCTGATGCTGCTTCAGCGTCTCAAGCACAACTCAAAGATGGTCTTCATGATCTTTCTAATTTTTAGAGTATGCAAAAATGTCATCTATGAACACTGACAGGAAATCCCAATACTCTCAGAAGACTTGCTTCATCAAATCCATAAAGAAAGCAGGTGCATTCGTTAACCTGAATTGCATCACTAACCACTCATACAAACCATACCTAGTTCGAAATGTTATCAATGGAATACTATCTTCTGCCACTCTTAACTAGTGGAAACCTGTCGCCAAATCCAATTGGGAAAACACTAAGGATCCACACAATCGATCAAATAGATCATCATTTCTCGACAAAGGATGCTTATTCTTGATCGTCCTTTCGTTTAACTTACGATAGTCGGTACACATCCTCAGCGACCCATCTGGTTTCTTCACGAATACCGTGGTCACTCCCCAAGGCGAAATTGGTCTAATAAAATTCCTTCCTTGTAGATCCATTAGTTGCACCATAAATTCCATCGTTTCAGTCAGTATCATCATGCTAGGTGGTCCAATCACAGGTTCAGCTCCTGGCATAAGATCTATCCGAAATTCAACAGCTCGTCTTGGTGGTAGTCATGTAAATGGCTCAAAATATCTACAAACTCTCTTGCTACTCGAACCTAACTTAACTTTTCACCCACTTCCATTGCACTTCACAGAGCACAACTACTTCGGTCATAATTCTCCATTGAGAATATGACTAGGTTATGACTATCTGGGTGTCTCAGTGATATCTCCCCATCCTGGAAAAATATCCTGGCCTCATACTTACTCAACCAATCCATACCCAAAATGATTCTAAAATCTACGAAATCGAAAACATACAAACTACATGCAAACTTATGACCTAACAAATCAAGTTCTAACTAGTCATATCTAATCCCCATAGTTGCATGCCCTCCTATTGGATTTGCAACCCTTAAGGAAGCAACAAGCTATATGGGTTCTAAGCATAACCTATCAACCAAACAATGAATGTGATACACCGATATCAAATAGTATCCTAACTGGTATAATTTGAATCAAAAAGATACCTTCCATCACAATCTTTACTTTATCAACTGCAGTTGGCTTAGCAGATGATGGTCCAACAGCAAAAACCTTCCCCTTGTCTGCCCTGACTAGCTCTGGACACTGGTTCTTATCACCCCCAACTTGATCACAGTTGAAGCACTTCACATGCTTCTTGTCTACAGCCTTCTTTCCCTTTCCTTACCACTCATTTGCATAATGACACTTCTTGTCACACTTGTAGCAAACTAAATCAGCCTTGCCTACTTGGCAGCATCTCCCTTCTGGGTTCCCTTCTTCTTGAAGAATTTCCTCTTCTTTTCCTAAAGACCTTGGGATTCAACTGACTTCTCTCTAGCACAAGCTGCAATCATCTGCTCATGGCAAATGGCCATCTCCACAATCAGGTACAAGGATCATGGATATGTGTCAGGGTTCCCTAGCAAGCTCCAGCCTCAATCTCCGAATGATCCTCTCATTCCTTCTGATTTCAATGTCTATAGTAGCATATCCAAATCGAGACAGCTCATCAAACTTAGTGGCATACTCGATAACCGACATATCTCCCAAAACTAGATCCATAAACTATTTTATCAATGCTGACTTAGCAACTTCAGATAAGAACCTCTTGTCAAATCTCCTTCTGAATTCAGCCCATGTCAACTTTTCCTTCAGAACTCTGGTAGTAACACCATTCCACCAACGAAGCGCTGACCCTTGCAACTGCCTAAAGGCCAACCTTCTCTTTTTCTCATCATCTAAACCCAAATTAGCAAAATACGCTCACAATGCAACAACCAATTTTCAACTTCTACAACATCCTCTATTCCTATAAATGGCTTCCCACCAAGGCTGGTGTAATCTCTGCTCAACTTAGCAAAATTATTCCCAACATGAGCAACATGATTAGCTCCTCCAATATTCCCAGCTACGTCCAGCAGAAGCTCTTGCTTGCATTACATTAACGAACAACCGATACATCGCCCCATATCTACTGGTGGATTTTCAGCACCTACATTGGCATCAGCATTTTAGTTAGCATTAGCCTGTCGACCTTGGTTCCTCCTAGTATTAGATCGAGCATTTCCATTGGTTGTGGTGATTTCTTCATCGAGATTTCGTCTTCTGTTTCTTGCTTTCATATTTCTTTCTCGTAAATATGCATACAAGCCTTAGTAAGATACAAAAGAAAAGTCTAACAGAGAGGGGAATACACACACACACACACACATATCAATTACAAGTACATTACTATAGCGTTATCCCAAACCCCAATCATATTTCTGATTCATTAGATTATGTTTCAAAAAGATTTTAGGTTTAAATTTCTATATTTAAGTTTCATAAACCTATGCTCTGATACCAACTTGTAACATCCCCCTACTTGGAGGCCTAAAACTAACGGCTACGAATGCTGCATTCATCCATAGTTATTAATCCTCGTCGATCAAATATGGCGATGTTAGATACATTGATACATGGAAACACATGAATATGGAATTTTTTTAAAATAAATCAAACATGATTACATTCCATTTCAAAACATTTCTAATTCATTATATAATCCCATAATCATTAACCACATTCAGAGAAAATATATTTATTACAACATACGCCAAGAGTGACGTATGAAGATGCCCCCTTAGATGATCAGAGTATATATAGGAAATTTAACAACTTTTCCATTACAAAAAACACAGCGGAATCAAATAAAAGATAACCTTAGATAGCTATCATGCCTCCTGCATATATCAGGAAGCTTTATTTGTCTAATGAGGTACCTGAAAACCTCAAACTCTCAAACTACTCAAAATCAATTGAGTACCCGAGAGTTTAAAGGGAAACATAAACTTTGGGTCAGGCATAAAGCCTGGTATGAATAACAATCTACCATCTCAAACCATTCAGATATCTAGTGAGACCACGTTGTTTAGCTGAACGGGTTTTTCCCTCACTGGTACCTTAAAACCTTTTTTAAACCATATACTGTGCTCATGCATCCACAATGGTTAATAATATGATATGATGATATGTAAAACAAATGAATCAATTTGGGATCACCCATCCCCGTGTATTTTTGACTATCTATCACAGTTATAATTTCCGAGGTTACTATTAACCTAATAATTTCATGGGTTGACTAATAACCAGTAAATTGTTTAAGGACTCCTTGTCCAATTACATAGTTTTTATGGGATCACTAAGAACCTGTTGTTAACTGTAATATCTTTACACTTATCCTAGTTTTCATGGGCTGACTAGGAACCTAATAGTGACTCCAATGTCTTTTCTTCTTGTCCTAGTTTTCATGGGCTGACTAGGAACCTATTGACATCTTTCAATATCTTAGTCCAGATATAGTTTTCATGGGTTCACTATAAACCTATTGGCCCTTGCCAATATCAAATCATAGTATTCATGGGCAAACTATGAACCTGCCTTTCTGACATCTTCATTTATACATAGTTTTCATGGGATTACTATGAGCCTATTGGCCCATAGCAATATCTTTTCCTATACATGGGATTACTGAGAACCTATTGACTCGTGCCAATATCTTCCTTTAACATTTTTAGCATCCTATATTCTGGTATTCCTGACCTCCTGGATGCAATTCTACTTAGTTAGGAGTTAACTTAATTTATATTCATTACCGGATCAACCTAGCTGGTTATTCTTCCCTTCCCTAAAATACAGTTATGGGTCCATTACAATGTGAATATATAGATATATAAAGAAGCAAACACAATAACTTGGTTAATCCCTTTAACCCTTTAATCAAAGAAAACTTCTTCAAAAACTTCTTTTCAAGACACTTTATTTATTTACGCCGTGATTTAAAAAAAATGAGATTGGGTTATTTGCTTTGAAAACTAAGGATGTCGAAACCTTCAAAACCTAGCTTTCGACCTCACTGGATAACCTCCTTCGAAAGCATATAAATATCCATTCAAAACATTAGGCCCCTACCTTTTGAAACACTTTAAAACTTCTCTCTCTAAACCTTTCAAATTTAATAAAGTATCACTTATACTCTTTTAGAAGCATAGCTTCGAAACCGGTGAAAGTACCCTTTTGAAACCTTTGGAAGTATCCCTTTCGAAGCCATTGAATGTCACCCTTTCGAAACCATTGGGTTTATGTTAAAAAATGTCATTTGGATCAAAGTGAATATATATATAAATGAAAGTATCTCTTTCTAAACCATTCTTTATCATACAAAAATTATTGGGAAAATTAGATGGCATCGGCACCATGTCTTTCGAGAGCTTCAAATCATTTAAACAGAACATTGAAGAATATCATCGAAACCCCATTTAGAAAGCATTTAGGAAGTATCTTAAAACAACTTTAAAACAAATCCACCCTTCGAAGGCATTAATGTCTTCAATATACCCGAAAGCCAAAAGAACGACAGCTGGGCTTCGACTAGGTCGGAACTCCTTCTTTCGAAAGCATTATTTCTATAAGTAAAGAAACCCATTCGAAAACTTATTCTTTGAAACATAAGATAGTAACGCCTTTGAAAGCCTTTAGAAAACCTCTTTCAAAAACATATGCTTTGACTCCTTTGAAGGTTTTAATAAAATAGAGGCTGGCGCTTCTCTTTCTAAAATAAACAAAGGTATCAACCCCACTGGAAGCAATGCTTTCGACACCATGCCTTCTGCATTTTTCCAATCCACTAGTACCATATAAGTGATACTTTGTGTATTGATTTCTGCTTGGTGAAGTTTCGACTTGATTAAAGATGGAAGCTTTGAGTCTAAAGGTACTTCTATTAGAAGCAGAACTTTGCTTTTCTGAGAAAAAGCCAAGTAATACTATTTAAAGCAAATTTTGTCTAACTAACCTGCCACATGTAAACCTTTAATTGGTTGCCTCAAATTTTCAATTTCTTTTCTAGAATTACTACCGCTTAATTTCAGATCTAAATTAAGGTTAATTTAGCAAACAAGCCCTTCCATTAAGCAAAACCAATACTGCAAATAAGTTATTCTTTTAAAATAATTTAATTTGCATTGCAAATCACTTAGAAAAATCCTCAAAAATTCTAGAAATTCACTTTAATGATTTTAATATATCAAAATTTCATACCTAAATTCTTAATATAATTTCTGAAATAAATTTCTAGACGCAATTAGCCATATTTTTCTTCGAAAATTCATAGTAATCTTTCCATAGCTTGGAAAATTTCCAAAATTAAAACCCAACTCCAAAATCATGTTTTACATAACATAAAATTTCCATGGCATTTAAACATTAATTTCTCGGTTTTGCCCTAAAACCACATATAATCTTATTTAAACATTCTTGTTTAAATCCAATAAATTGTAATTCAAGCATATCATCATCCAAATCATCATAAAAAGAAATTTAGTCTTAAATCTGAAAAACATATATTGATAAAATAAAATGGAGATGATATAAATTATTATTCATCGTGATTAAGACAAGGAAATTGGATTGAGATTTATTCCCCTTACTTTGATTCTTAGCTTGATTTGAATTCTCTTCTCTTTTCTATTTGATTATGACCCTTTTACGTTTTTGTTTTTGTTTTCAAAATGACGTGAATGGAGAAAAGGAAACATGAATGGAATATATATATATATATATAAGGGTAAGGGTTATGTGCGGATTTTCCAATATACCCTTACGTAGATTAGTTAACTTATAACTTATTCTTAAGCCCATTTAATTAATTAATTGAGTACGACCTAAATTTATTTATTCAAATCTCAATCTCCTTACCACTTAACATTTACATTATTCTATTTAATTTATCTAATCGAATCTCTTGAATATTCTTATCAAAAATTAGGGGTGTTACAATATGGTACGATGCATATGTCTAAAATAGATTCCAAGTAAATTAAAAAAATATGATTTTGATAAATGTTCCCAAAGGGATATGACCCGTTGGCCATAAATATCTCTTTAAGTGAAAGATAAATTCAGTTGAAATACAACGAGATGCATTGATAAGAATAGTATCGTAAATTTTAATTGGTAAAATTAATGTAATAGATTTACCATTCGATATGCTCGAGTTAGTTCGGATTTACTCACAAAATTATTGCTTAGTATGACTTTGTGTTTAGTAGTATGAGACAAAATGGAAAATTTTAAAAAATGATTTAGAATAGACTGTTTGTATATGATGACCAAAGTGTTGAAATTAGTGGAAGAGAAATTTAGTTTGTAGGTTTTTGGATATGATCTAAAAAATGATAGAAAGTATCATTTTATAAGCATCGTAATTGAATAAATAATTTGATAGGAATATCAAATAGTTTGTTTATCAGTCAAAATGCAGAGGAAGCGTGTGTTCATAAGAAAAAATGTTAAAAGGTACATAGATATTTCTAAGCCATAAGCAATTAATACATTGTTGATCATTAACCATGTTATTGAGTTTAAATTAGCCTTAGTTATTTTAATACTCGACATTGGATCTGTAAATAATGTCTTTTATAGTTAGTTTAAAAAATATTGGGAATGTCCCAAACGATATATAAGGACACCTTATTAAAATGTTTAATACGGAACATGTAGATGCCTTCCTTATGTATTAGCAAAAGGAATTATTATATATGTTATGTTTGTCTACAGTATCATGATTTGTTTGTGTATTTGATACGAGAGGCAAATATCAAATCCAAATTGGTGTCACTAAATGTTGTTTGAGATTTTCTTATGTTTTTATGAAATACTAGAGAATTATTTATGAAAACAACAAACTCCTTATAAAGGAGTGTTAGAACTCAAATTTTTATAAGATATCGAGTATATTGTGTCAATGATAAATTCAAGTTAAGAATCTTTAAGTTGGAAATGTTCCAAATGAAAGACTGTAGCTCATTTAATGAAAAAGGCTACATACATAGCTTTGAATATGGACGCAATAAAAGTAATGCATATAAATATAAACGCACAAATTCATAACTGAGCCGAGGGTGATTCCAAATGTTGAGAATCCTATAATACTTTTATATGATAACAATGTTAAGATATGGTTTATAACAGACTTAAAGCTCATTCGAAGTCGAGAGACATACTTCAAATTATTCCATATGATAAAGGTAGTTTGTCAACATCCAAAAGAGTTGATTGACAGAGTAGGAAATTGAAATATAATGGTATACCCGTTCACTGAGAGATTGGCCTAATTGGTTTTCAGAAGACCGATTGGAGAAGATGGAATAAGATTTCATAGTTAACCCCCAGAGCAAGTGGGAGATTGATAAGTTAGGGTATGCGTAAGGGAAATTGTGTAATTTATTACATATATCTGCCTTGATAACAAATATTGTTCAAAGTAAAAGGTGGTTTATTACTATTATATACTCGATATAATTTGTCATATATTAATTAATTTAATTAAAAGCATATTTAGTAGAAAATCTGTAAATGATATGTTTTGTGATAGTAGTTATAAAGTGTTGTAACCATGAGTAATTTATCATTATAGGAATAAATAAATATATCATTTTATATATTCTTAGCTAAGATGTATTAAGACTGGATATCGAATATTCGTTGAGAGTAGGATATGTAACACTCTCTAAATGTTGGATAGTGTATTTCTCAAAGCTGCTAGAGGTACCAAGTTGTTACATATTGTTTATTATTGGATAACTCTGGAATGACTCACTTGATAATTTTCTTTTGGCTAATATAACTAAGTTCAAACATAAAATATCTATGTGACTAATTTGCACAGTTCTCTCGACATGAGAATACCGTTGATCTTTAATGTGGAAGCTCCGCTTTAATTATAATTACATTAAAGCATGGCATCCATTGAAAAACTATGGTTGGGTTGAGGGGAAGCATTGGAGGTGAAGCACTATTCAAGAGAGGAATCATCTTCTTTATCATATGAGGTTAGTATCACACTCAACTGAAGTCAACTCAAAGTCAAAACCTTTACCCAAAGCATTTTGGTTAGTAATAATTGATATTATTAAACCATGGACTTTGTGCTTGGACTATAAAGTTGAATATGGATGATATTAGAATTTTGACCAATACAAAATTCCATAAGTCCAAAGTGATATAGTTTTGACGAAGAAAATCAGTGTAAATAATTGTCATTACTAGGTAACACTTAAATAAGTAAATACAATTTTACTAAAAGATGTGTAAGCCATAAATTCAGCCAAAATGTCACACTATAAGATAAGGTGACATGTGAACGTTAATATTTGAATTTTTCAGTGTTAATCACCGATTGAATTTCACCCTTCAGTCACATAACCGAAATGATAAATGCTCCGAATGAACCACATGATTTAATTAATATTTATGAATTATTTATTATTAAATTTTATTAAATTTGTTTAGATTCCATTAGTATTTAATAAATGAGTATATAAAAATTATAAACATGCATACCGATATATGATGTCAGTTGATTGTTTAAATTAGATTTAAATAGAATATATACTAAGTGGGTTTTTAAATTAATTAAATTAATTAATATTTTCTAAAATATTAAATATTAAAATCTTATTGAATTTATTTGAATGACATTAACATTTTATAAAGCATGTATATAAAAGTTATAAACACGCACAGCGGTATATGATGTTAGTGGAACATTTGAATTGGATTTAAATGGGATTGATGCTGACGATATTTTAGACATTTTGTAAGCCCATGTGGCACCACTTATGGATAGCCATGCATGTAGAAGAGAGAGGATTTTTTTTGACATTTAAAAAAGAATTAAAAGGGGAAGGTTTTAAGGAAGGAATAGAAACGGTTTCTATCGTTCCTTTTTAAACAAATCTCCTTTTATTTCTTTCTGTATTGATTCTTTCCTAAAAACAATTATTCCTTTTTCTCTACCATCATCTATAGTAAAAAAAATTCAAGGGTTCTATAGCTTCAAATTCCAAAAAAAAAATCAAATAAAATTAATAAATCAGGTGGTTCTCATCTCTTAATTCTTGCAAAAATCGAAGACCGGTTCACTGATAGGAGTCCATGATTCAACATTCAATGTATGATTTGTTGGCAACTTCTCAAGGTAAATTTGTAATAATTCATTTACTTATTATCTACATTTGTATGCATTGGATTTGTGCGATTAATTTATGTTTAATTTTAATATCTTATACCATGAGAATTGATAACACCTTTCACAATTAAAAGTATGTCTATTATGTTAATTTTATTCAAATCTACATACGTTATCTTCTTCATTACCATATTTTTATTAATTTCTAGTGAATTTTATTTTATAATATTTACATACACAATCACAAATGAATTGTAATTTAGTTCTTATTTTAAAACTAAGTACTAGTGTTGCATGGTTAATGATTAGATACAATCATTTTGAATATTGTTTATGCAAGGATGAAAAGTTTTGACCTAAAATTTTAAATGAACCTTTATGAAAATTTTAAATCATGTATATCTCTTTTCTAAATTTATAGTTTTGTAAAATTTCCAAACTTTTGTTTCATTTCCAAACTAAAAGATCTATCTAAGTTGTTAATTTAGAATGAAATGTAAATTGTAAAATTCAAATTCTAATTAGAAAGATTTGGTTTAATTTTACATACATATACATGTGTAAATATATGTGTGTGTATACATATAAACTTTAAATACTTGTATTTCAAATTGCCAAAGCCTTATCTAAATTTATTTTTTTAATAATTTAAACGTAAGGCATCCTTATATCATTATATCAAATAACTCTTGCATGTAAAATGAATGTTGTATTAAATAAATTTGCTAAAGAGGGAAAGTGAATTAATCAATGTTTTTGCTTTCATCTCCTTCCCTATTTGATCCTTATTTGATTTCCTCTAGATTTATTATATGTTTATTCCTATCTAATGTGAAACATCAGTCTTACTTGTGTTATGTTTTGAAATTTGATCATATGATTAAAGTATGAATATATTTGATATATTCACACTTTTCATATCTAACACTTAATTAATTTAGATTAAAGTAAGTAAAGAAAAACATTGCCTCAATTATTGTTATTTAATATATTACAATTGAAAAGGGAGAGAAATGAAAAGTGTCTCTCACTTCATATATTGCCATATCTTTCCTTTATTAATTGCATTACCTAAAAGAGGGAAACAAAATGTTTCTTTCTCTAAATTCATTTTTATAGGTTTCTTTTACATATATAAACACTACTTATATATTCAAACAAATGAATATATTTGATACATTCATTATAATATCTATAAATTTAAGTTACATTTAAATATCCAATTTGACAATTTAAACAAAATAAGATTTCATTTAAATGTATATTAGATTGAATCTAATATACATTTAGACTATCTAAGCCCAATAAGAATCCAAAAGATTTTTTTTGAAATTACCTATTTCTTCCACTGCAAGCTGGCCCAGTTCCAACAATGGGGTCGTAACTTCCTTGATGCATGTGCGATCACTTTTCCCTTCTACATCAATACTATTCCTATCCCCAAGCCTGTTGCATCAGTATGTACAGTCATATCATTATTCCCCTCGGGAACCACCAACATAGGTGCACTTATCAACTGCTACTTCTATTCTTGGAATGATGACTGATGTTCCTACGTCCAAATAAATTTCTCACTCTTCCAGGCCAGTCTAGTCATTGGCGTGGATACACGAGAGAAGTCCTTAATGAATATTTGGTACTAGCCAGCTAACCCTAAGAAACTTGGTACTTCGTTCACATTCTCTGATCTCTCCACCCATTTACTACATCAACATTCAAAGGATCCACTGGCAATCCTTCCACTCAGACCACATGACCTAGGAATTTCACTCCCTTCCTTTAAAAATGGCACACTGAAAATTTCGCTTTCAACTTGTGTCATCAATTTCTCCAAAACAAGCCTTAAGTGAACTGCAAGCTTTACTTCATCCTTTGAGTATACTAAGATGTTGTGACGACCTGCCTTTCATTCCATAGAAAGATGTATCACCACTAAGAAAGAATGGGATAGAAAGACAAAAGATAGGAGAGCAAGAACCAAACAATATTAGAATCTCACAATGGACCAAATAAAATATATTACATCACATAAGTATTTACATAATAGTCATATACATCAGAGTTACACAGGTTATACAACACATTTGACAATCGTGAAGGCCTGTCAATCATACAATTCAAAATCCAAACAAGAATATCAACACAATGGAAACATAGGTATCTATATACGCTGAAGCCTCTTGCTCCAAGAGTTTAAGAAAAACAGAAAATAAACTATGGGTCAGACATGGGTCTGGTGTGAGCAAACGGGTTAAAGTAGTTTAACTTTGAAAATCATTTGAGATATCTCGTAAGACCACGCCACAAATGAATATGTCAGGTTTTTACCTTACGATAACCAAAACATTTGATATGAAATCCAGTGATATTATGATAGTGTCTAAGTTTTTCAAGTAAAATAGAAAATAGCTGGAATGCTTACATCTCACGTTCCAACATAGTAGGCCATAATCAAAACGTACGACACATATTGGAGATTGGATTCCATACAATTGCAGGGCTATTGGGGTACCACCCATCACAGTACCTGGACTAGATCAGAGTATCGAAGATCCACCCTGATCCCCTGCAACACATGACTGGAACTATCCATTACTGGATAATCCCGATTAAGACAACCCCACAGTTGGCGCGACCAACTGCCCACACAGCCGAATAAAAGGGACCTCTAGACAGGGAAAATCTTATCCTATTTGGGTGCTACCCACTTAGACTTGTTGCACCTCCCCTGTTTTATCCATTCCCGGTTGATGAGGCTTGAGGCTATGATTACCTTTTTAGAACACATATCTTGGGATGCTCGTCGTACTCCAATGATGATGGTCTGATAGCATTCATCCATACAAGTTCGTTCTGGGTTCGAATCAAAACCGAAGGCACTATCTCGCTACACTCATTTTGGAATCACCATCAGAGTTAACGACAATAGCCCTTGCACTCTAAATCTTCATCTCGATTGAAGAACTATCTCCGTTAAACTCATTTTGGAATCACCCTCAGAGTTAACGAAAACAGACCTTCCTCTTTGAATTCTTCATCTTGGTCTTCTCTTGAGATTTCACGACCTATCATTTAATTTGGATCGATGTGGTTTTCGAATATCTAATTTGGAATCCGATCCCGATCTCATCGAAATCCAAAAGCATCTTAAAATCCAAGTTGTTTTAAGTTTTAACAATTCAATTTATTATTTAGAATAACATATTCATACAGATAGATAATTCACATTATCATAGATAGATAATTCATATTAGCACAATTCAACCAAAGCATCTCATATTACAGAGCGGCACATATCACATATCCGAGGTATCAAATAACCCAAGGCATTCAATATAATTCAATCATCCATAAGCAAGATTAATTAGATGTACAATTCCTAATTAATGTAACTTAATCTCCAATTAAGTTAAGTTAATCATTCTAATTACATTTAAATCCTGCTTACTTAACATTAATTAAATACAAACCAATTAATTAATCATCCTTTAATTATCCATCTTAATTAATCATCCTTAATTAATTATTCTTTAATTACATCAAGTAATCAGCTTTTAGTTAATCACATAAATTAACTATCTTTTAAGCATTCACATAAATTAACCTTTAATTACTCTCTTTAATTAATTATACTATAATTAATTTCATTAATTAATGATCCTTAATTAATTACATTAATTAATTATTCATTTAGTTACTTACGCTAAGTGATTATACTTTATTAATTACATTAAGGAATTATACTTAATTAGTTACATTAAGTAATTATACTTAATCAATTTCTATAAGTGATTATCCTTAATTAATTAAACCAATTAATTATCTTAAATTAATTACATTAATTATTTATCTTAATTAATTAAGTAATTATACTTTAATCACTTTTATTAATAAGCCCTCAATAAATTAAGATAAACCATTTACCTTAACTAAACACTTACATAACATTTATATATAATTAAATTAGATGCTTGAAATTTTTTTATACAAAACATTTGATAACTCTTTGATGTATTAAGGTTAAATATTCTTACTTTAATCACATCTTAATTCAAATATAATCTTATTACATTTGAAAACACTTATGAATTTAATTACATAATTAGTCTAATATATAATCACTTTTAATAAAAATAATTTTAAAACGTTTAACTTAAAAATTAAACCTTGAAACTTGGTTAAAAACCTGTTTAATAAATTTATTTTCGAACTTTGGTTTATATTCTTTGAAAATATATTCATTTTAACATATTTTAAACTTGGAACATACTTGCTTGAAAACTTGTTATACATTTTCTTTACTTTTTAAACTTTGATTCTCTTTATCTTTTAAAATATGGTTAAACAATTTTACTTTAAACTTGCATTAGCCTATTTCTTTTGAAATCTGTCGTGCTTCCTTTAAAATTTAAAATCTGGTACATTTTTTTTAATTTTAAAACCTGAAACTTTAAAATAGAAATAACTTGAACCAAATGAACAAAAGCCCGAACAAATTACCGAGCAACACTCGTTCAAACTTGACTTCGAGACAATCACGCCATGCCTTCGAGACAAACCCGTGAAAAATGCTTCTCCTCTGATCCCGCAAAATCATCATACATAACCGATACCCGTACACGTGCATGCAAGCTCGACGCCCCTCTGATCATCTTTGTCGACGCTTATAGGTCGCCAACGACCCTTGCTAACTAGCACGACTATCCAGCTTCGTCGATTCGACAGGAAAACGAAGTTGAGCATCTCAATCACATTGGAACTCAGACCCGATCGACTAAAACTACTCGCACTGACGATCTCCTCCACCGGAACCCACACCGACCAACCAAAAGCTGCTTTATGTCACCATGCTCCGATCCCCCACATGCAACCGCTTCTAGTACATCCACGATGACGAAATCGTCTCGAGAACCACTTCGACTAAAACCGGGCATAAAACCATACATCGTTGACGTACGGCCATCACGACGAACTTAAAATCCAGCGATCATTTTTCCTTCAATCACCATCCTCCACACTACCTCCAGCCCTGATCACGATGACAAACACCTCGCCGATCATCGGAATTTGACGATAATGCATAAATCGATCAACTTGAGATAACTCGAAAATTCCAAGCCTAAAACTTGAAACCACTATCAAAAATCATTATTTTCTAACACGAATCAATTCACGAAATCCATACATGAAATCATAATAATTGATTTTTGACTTATATATAATTTTTGGCTGTAAATTCCTAATTTTGAAATAAGTACTAAATTTAAATACTTGATACTATTTTTGAAATTGATAATACATTGTTATAGTCAATTTTTATTTATAAATCTTAGCCTAAAATCGATTACAAGGGTAGATATAAATTTTTATATATGATATTGAAGCATGTAATACAATAGAGGTCGGTACATTCCTTTGCATAGACATGCATAGAACAATCTTCTCATATTTATGCATGCATATATAAATTCATTCATACAAACATCATTCACTACATCACTACAACATTTTATCACATGTATCAAACATAAGAATTGATTTAAAACTATTTTTAAAAGAAAGTTTACTCACTATAAAATTGGAAACAAAGGAACTGTTTTATCTCGAACTTGTTTTGATTTGAAACTGAAGTTGATTTGATCTTCTTAATGTTGAATTTGAATTTGAATCTGATTTCGTTGGGTTGAATTTATTGCTAGCTTGATCTTTGGCTCAGGTTGAAGGTGTGAAACAGTTTGATTTTATTTCTTTTAATTTTTCTTTTGATTTTTGATTTAAAGATGAAGAAGAAAAAACCGAGGAAGTTTTGAACTGAAAGTAAAATAGCCAGTTTTCTTTTTTTTTTGGGCAAGGCCGACGGGGTTGGATGGACCCGGACCATTTTATTGCAGCACCACAGGGAACAAAACACATACAACAGGGAGCAATGCTCAAAGAAAACATAGGAAAACAAGGTGCCACAAGCACAAAAGGAAACAAAATACAAAAAAAGAAATCGAAGAAAAACTAATACTTCTGGAAGGAGACATTTATTCCTGGGTCAAAGGAGAAGGTTAGCATCCCCAAGGAATGTTTTATCTCATGTATTAACTAGTTCTTGAACATCACATCAGATTTCACGTTGCTGGCATCAAACACTCTGGTGTTACGCTCTTTCCAAACGGCACTGATGAAACTCTTCACCACAACAGTAAATAATCTCTTTACTTTATTCTTGTACCCTGTTTTCGCATGGATTATTTACCACTCGACCTGATTATCATGTGAGACACTATGTCTTTGTAGCTTCAATATCACAACAGTCCAGATTTGCATAATATAAGGGCATTCAAAATATAAATGCTCTACAGTCTCCGGTTGCTCACAGCAGAAAGAACAGTAGATATTAACCCTCATGCCCATGCAAGCAAGTTTGGCTTTAGACTGGATAGCACGATTAAGAACTTTCCACAGCAATAAGTTTTCTCTGAAACTACTGTCCATATTCCATGTTCGCTTCCACCATTTCCACGTTGGGTGAGCACTATTCTTTAACAGGAACTCGTATCCGTCTCCAATGTTGAATTTTGTCTTTTTGAATCCCCATACAAGACCATCAGATGAAGAAGACAGCGGAGAAAACCTTCTAATCATGTTCCATATATTCTATATTCTTTGATTGGAAGAAAAGCATCGTAAGCTATTAAAATTGTAGAGAACATCCCTTACCTTTGTCGCCGTGTGTAACCCAGTTTGTTGTATTTCACTGTATGTTAGGTGACGCCTGAGAATGAACCCTTTATCAAGCCATGGATCATCCCAGAAACTCACACAGTATGTTGGGTTGGTGTTCATTTGTATAAGTGGTAGAAATGTCTCTTTTATCTTGAATAAACTTTGCCACGTCCAGCTCATATTTTAAGGTTTAGTCATATTCCACAAACTCCTTCCTCTAATCACGTTTCTTTCCGACCGTATAGCCCATAGGCTGTCAAAACAGTTATAGTAGGTGTCAATGTGCTTCGCAAAGGCTGCCCTGTTCCATTGTTTTAAGTTAAATATACCAAGACCCCCCTTGTTCATTGGCCGCTCTACCCTGCTAAATTTTACTGGAGCAATGTATTTGCCCGTTGTCTTGCCCATCCATAGGAATTTCATAAAGGCACTTCTGATCATGTTAATCAACTTAAAGGGTAGAATGAAGATTCTAGCCCAGTACACTTGCATTGCAAAAATAACCGACTTAATTAGTGTTAGCCTTCCTGCTTGACTTAGAGTCCTAGTGGTCCAGCAATTCAATCTTGCTATTATCTTCTCATAAAGAGGAAGACATTGATTAATTGTAATTTTTGATGTTGAGAGCGGCAGTCCCAAGTATGACACAGTGTTAGGGTTAAGTGACATACCAATAATTTGTGAAATTTGAGCACTCAGATCAACGCTAACACCTGCCATAATAATGTCAGACTTGTGGAGATTAACCTTTGGTCCCGTCATAATATAAAACTGATCAAGAGTGTGCATTATATTCCTGATAGCGTTGATGTCAGGAGTATAAAACATAACTAAATCATCTGCAAACATTAAAGCAGTGATTTGAGGGTCATTGCAAGCTGGATGGAGTTTGAAACTGTCTTGATTTATTAGTTTGTCTAACATCCTCGTAAGAAGTTCCATAACCAGAATGAATATGTAAGTAGATAACAGATCTCCCTGTCTTATTCCTTTCTTACTGGCAAAGAATCCAGCTAACATTCCGTTGACATTGACTGAATAGGTTGGAGTGGAGATACATTCATATATCCAAGAAATAAAGTGTGGCGGGAAGTTCATGTATCCCATAATTCGAACAATGCTATTCCATTGCAGCATGTCAAAAGCTTTCATGATGTCAAGCTTCATCATGGCTTTCGGGGGAGCATTCTTGCGTTTGTATCCCTTAAGTAGTTCATGTGAGAGAAGGCCATGGTCCAGAATATTCCTACCAGGTAGGAAGGCTGCTTGATTCTTCGAAACAATACTAGGCAAGACATTCTTTAGTCTCGTTGCTATTACCTTCGAGATGCATTTATATATGGTATTACAGCACGATATAGGACGGAATTCGTTAACGCTGAGAGCATTCTTGAGTTTGGGAATCAGGATTATATTGGTATAATTATACGACCTGAAGATTTTACACTTTTTGAAGAATATAGTGATGGCATTGCACACATCAGTTGAGACAATCGACCAACAAGAAGTGTAGAAAAGTGCATCCAACCCATCAGGGCCACCACACGAATCAGTATTAAGTGAGAACATTGCTTGTTTTATTTCTTCAGGGGTAACTTCAGCACATAGGAAGTTAAAATCATCAGTATTAAGTCTAGGCAGGATATCAGTAGGGATCTGATCGATATTTGGTATGAAATTGTCAGTGTTGCTATACATGGCTGAGAAATGGTTAACAAAAGCATCCTGGACTTCAACAGGAGTTGTTTGAAGGACACCATTCATGTCATAGATAGTTGTTATGTTTTCTCTTCTCTGCTTATTCTTGAGACTTGCATGGAAGTAAGCACTATTTCTGTCTCCTTTATCCGTCCATTTTATTCTCGACTTCTGCCTTATCATATCACTTTCTTTAGCTAACGCTTCATAGTATTGCTGTGACAAAATACTTTCAGTTGAAGAGAGATTTGCATCATTAACATTAGACATCATAGCCGTTTGGACCTCAGTAAGCTTGTCTTTTATAGTAGTGCTCATTCTATCACCTTTGCCAAATCTTTTATACGCCCATAGTTTCAAGACCTCTTTCACTTCTTTAATTTTTTCCTACAAGACAAATAGATGATTACCATTTTTAGATTTGTTCCATGCTGATTTAGTAGTATGTTTAAAGTCAGGTTCAAGAACCCAAGAATTAAAAATTTTAAATTTTTTTTTCCTCTCTGTCCGCTCCACGAAGGTGGATAATTTGAGGTGAGTGATCCAAAAGGAGAGGAGGTGTGAGATGGTTGAAGAGGAGAGGCCATTTGGTTAGCGTTGTTTGATTGGAGAAGGAGCGGTCAATTCTAGAAAAGGTGCTGCAACCATGTCTTCTTTTATTATTCCACGAGTATTGCATTCCTACAGATCTGACCGAAACAAGATATGCATCGATAAGGGTATCAGCAAGAGGTTGTATTTCGTTGAGAGAGAGGGGATTTCCTCCAACTCTATGAGAGAGGGAATAACAACAGTTGAAATCACCGAGAATTAACCATGGATGGGTGGTCTGCCTCAGAGCTGGAATGACCGAAAATAAAGAAGCTCTTGAAGCAGCAGAGTTGTATGCATAAACGAAGGTGACATAAAATGATGAATTATCAGCGAGATCATGAGCATGACAATGAAATAGTTGGGAAGTGGAAAGGATGGGAGTTTGTTGGACATGAAGGGGGTTGAAATGAATCAATATTCTACCATACGTAGCTTCGTTCTTATTATGATAGTATTTCCAATTTGGATTAATATAATCAACTGCCTTGATTGTCAAGGTAAGATTTAACTTTGTTTCAAGTATGGCTAAGATTGGTAAATGATGTGTACTGATTAGTTGTCTACATTCATCAAGCTTGATTACATGATGTCCACCACGTATATTCCATGCTCCAATGCGTGACATCATTGAAGAACACGAGCATTGAGCATTTCTATCTTCATTCTCCTAGTTACTGCCTGCGATGAGGACAAGTAGTTTGGAATTGTCGCTGATAGGGGCTAACTTCTTTATTGGTTGTTTCATCTATCATTGGGGAGGTTGTGAGGATTGGTTTAGGAGGAGTGGAATTCTGGAGGGGGGGGTGGAGGAGAGAGAGTAGTTAAAGGGGGAGGAGCTTTGTATGCCGGTGGCGGTTTGATTTTGGAGTAAATGTGTGGTGGTGGAGGATTGGGAGATTTGTAAGCTACTGGGGGGGGGGGGGGGGGAGAGAAAAGGTTGGTTGGTTATTGGGCTGATATGTTGTGCATGTTTCTTCTTCCTTGTGCATATCTTTGTTCTTTTTAGCAGTATTTCTATGACTCGATTTCTTGTTTGTATTTTTTCTGTTACTTCTACCACTTGAGTTGGGTTCTTCTCCATTTTTACTCTCACTATTTGATCCATCATCATTACTTTCTGCATCACTTGCTTCAGGTTGTTGAATTTTTTTTACCTTATCCTGCACTTGCATTAATTGAACTACCTTCCCTTGTGTTGTAGTTGTATTACTTTTTTCCTTTTGGTTTATGTGACATTCAGCATCATTTTGTACCACTACTACGAGACTTTCTAGTGCTGCTTGACTTTGAATATCAACTTTCAGATTTTCAACATGCATATCATTGAAAGTTTCTTCCTCGTCCAAATCAAGGAGAGCATCAAATTTATTAGATATTAAGAGTTTTTCTACTGTGTCATCTTCATCAGTTTTCCCATCCTTTTCATCTCTTTTGTCCTTATTCACATCTTCATCAGAAGCTTGTGGGTTAGCTATAACACCTTCGATTCTATCTTCGTAATTTACTTTTTCAATACAATATTGTTCATTTTCATGTCCTACTCTATTATTCTTTTCTTCTCTTCTTTCATCATTAATTTTGACTCTATCTATTACATTCACGTTTTCTTCATTGCTTCCTGTATTTTGAACCGATTTACTCTCATCCACAGCATTTTCTTTTCTCTTTTCTTTCATACGTTGCCATTTTCTAATACTCCGCTTCTGAAAAGGCCTAGCATTTTTATCGACTCGTGCTATCTCTGTTGTTTCTCCTTTGTTTTCTTTACTGGTATTCTCTTTTTTTTTCTTATCACTGCCTTTTTGACTTTTCTCCATATTGTCACAACATTCTGTTTTATGGCCAAATTTCTTGCACAAAACACATACGTCTGGCCTCCACAGGCACTGAACATAGATTTTTTGAAATCCTCCTTCCACCAGCTTAACCATAAACTCGTCTGCTAGCTCCTTGTCTGGTTTAACCTCAATCAAGAATTTTGCATAGCTCAACCTCTCTTGCTTCTCCGTCATTTCGTCCATGCACAACAATTTTCCCAAATGACTACAAAGCCAGTTGATTCCTAGTGGCGACCAGGAATATATCAGGAGATTATACATATGTACCCATACTGGAACAGTAGTGACTGTACCAGAGACGTTACTTACAGCTGCGTCATATGGCTTGACAATGAACAACTTATTATTCATAATTATAGGGTCACTCTGTAGAATCTTATTTCTATCTTCAGTACAAGAGAAGTTAAATAAGAAAATAATACCATCTGATTTAACAGTGACAGAGCCTTTTAATTTCCAGATATACTTAAGCTTTTGAATGACAGCTATATACGATAACGGCTTGTCTAAGAAAAATCCAACCAGTGTTTCATTCCAGATCATTGCTCCAGCTTCAAGAAATGCTTGTGTCGGCACTAAAACATCATTTTCATACACAGGAGTAAGGTCAACGGGAATGTACTTCCTAGCATTTTTGGGTTTATGCTTAAATAGCGAAGTCCATTTTCGTTCACCTTATGAGGAGGAAGTAAGTATTGAGGTTTGATGAGAAGGAGATGTGTTTGGAGGTCGTGAGGGAAAAGGGTCAGGGGGGACGTGAGAGGGGGAACGTGGGACGATAAGATCAGTAGGTGTTATAGAGAGTGGTGAGCGGACAATGGTTGTCGTCTCAGGGATAGGGATAGGATTGTTAGGAGGCGGGGGCGGTGGGATAGAAGAGGATGGTAGAAGGACAGAGTTGACGGTGGTTGAGAGGGGTGGTACGACAGAGAAGACTTGAGAGGAAAGGGGAGGTGCTACTGAGTTGACAGAGGTGGCATGGGGATGGACATCGGGGGCAGACATGAGAGGAATTTTAAACTATATGCGTTATGATTACAAATGTTTTCTCTACAACACCTTATTATATAATTAAATTTTTAAAGAATAATATTTACCACTGTTTTTTTATTCAAATTACACAGCTTACACATGTATTTTGCATGAATTCATTATTTTACAAATGTCTAATGGTTGTATTATATGTTTACAAATGTTTAAATCTTTATTTTATAAATTTCTTATGCTTTTATATTAATATGTTTTCTTTATATATATACATTAAATTCATGTATTTTAAAAAGAGATAATATTTTAAACCTTTTATTAAATTTCATTTTAAATTTTAAAAGAAAATGTACTAAATCTTTGTAAAAATCCTATTAAGCTAAAATACTTTTAATAAATAAATATATATAGATACTATCGTAGATGTTTGAAAATATAGAGTTTATCTTTAAATATTTTTTTTTTGAAAATTAATACATTGAATTTAAAACATATATTCCAAATCACATTATATATATATATAATATTTAGAAAACATATCTTTTTTAGTTTGAGAAGATAAATTTTGCCAAATTCAAAATATTATAAAAGAAGATTATCAAATTGCTATTGCCAAAATTCCGAGTAATCACATTCCTCCCCCCTTAAATGAATTTCGTCCTCGAAATTTAAAAGCAAAGATAATTTAATAATCCAACAAAAAAAATTATATTCAAACAGCAAAGCATACATATCAACCATATACTAATAACCACAGCAACCAATTAATTCAAACAAACAAATCTAACTATCCTGACACAATCCAGGATAGGACTTCCTAATACTATCTAGAGTTTTCCAAGTATAACCACTGGGATCTTCGCTCCATTGAATCCTAACTAGCTTCACCACTATGCTCCTAAGCTCCTTTACAACTCGATCTACAATCTGCATAGGATGTCTGACCATAGTTAAATCCGACTCAACTTCCAAATCCTCCTGAATTGTTGGTTCCACAACCAGTGATAGATCATACACAAACTTCCTTAGATGAAATATGATAAATGCCTTGTGAATCCCAGCTATCCGGACTGGCAATTCAATCTGTAGGCCAAAGTACCAATCCTTTCGAGAATACAAAAAAGTCCAATATACGTTGGAGCTAATTTCCCAGTCTTACCAAATCTGATTGCTCCTTTGATCAGAGAAGCCTTAACAAAAATGAAATCTCCAACTTTGAATTCCAAATTCCTTCGCCTCTTATCCGCATAACTTATCACACAATCCTGGGCTGCCTTCATCCTTCTTGATCAGCTCAACTTTCGTAGATGCCTCTCGAATCAAGTCTGGACCAAGAACAAGACAATCTCCGGATCCTACCCAACAAGATGGTCCTCCCAAGATCCACTGAAATCAGAACACAAGCTCCAATCCACAAGCATCGGTAGACTTCAAACTTACTTCTCCCATCTAGAAAAGCGAAAACATGTGCACTTGACAGCCTCGCCTTCAGATCCTGAAAACTTCTTCACAATTAGATGTCCGTTTGAACTTCACTCCCTTCCTAGTTAGCTTGGTCAAGTGAGAAGAAATCTCTAGATGAACTTCCTGTAGTAACCCATTAATCAAAGAAAACTGCAAACTTGCATAGGAGTCTGTGGTTGCTTCACTCTTGAATAACTGCTACCCTGACTGTATCTATAGAAATACCTTCTCCATATACAATATGTTCCAAAAAAATTCTCTTCCGACTTCTAGAAAAGACACTTCGGTAACTTAGTTTTCGATCTATCTCCAAACGACGCTTATTCTCTTCCTCTGATAAATTTGAGCCCGCTTCACCCATTTCCTTTTTCTCTGTAGGAGCCATGCTTCTACTAGGTTGAATAACCGGTATTGCTCCTGGAACAAGTCGATACGGATCTCAATCCATGATGTGGAGCAAACCTTTGACTTCATTGAAATAAAATTCAAAAAACCTTTGACCACTTCAATAGCCCCTACTTCCTCTTGAGATGCCTCGACTCCATGCAAAAGATTACTCAGGTGAACTCCAGAACTATCGCAAGTCACTCTTGCAATCCTACCCAGTTCAGTTTTCAAAAATACTGTTCTCTCTCTTCACAAATCAGAACAGCTTTATGCTTGTCTCTCCATTCCATTTCCAAAACAAGGTCAAATCCTTCAAGAATGTGTTTTCCTTATCAGAACAAACCGATGGTCCACCTTCCACAGCAAACACCTTGATCTGCTGAGCTTTCTGAGTAAGTGGGCAAACTTTGACCATATGCCCGGGCTACTGAACGTTGAAACAAAAAGACTTCTGAACCATTGAAGAAATGGATCCACTCTGCCGCTTTTGAACTCTACCTCTAAGACACTTCTTAGCTAGATGACCTTCCTACTGGCACATAAAACACTTTCGAGTTGCAATGCTGCCTCCTGATTCCTTTTACCTTGCCTCTTCCAATTCGGATTGAATTCCCTCTTGTCCTGATTGGAAGAATTTCCACTCGGTGCTGCCACAAATGCCAATGACTTCTTATCCAAAAGCTCTTCGAACCTCAAGGCCATATCAACCAATTTCACAAATGAGCCTTTGAGATGGGCAGTTATCTCCTCAAGAAACTCGGGCCTCAAACCAAGCACAAACATTTCTTTCTTCTTAAAGGGTGACAATAAGACCAGGTCCGTAGCAATAAAACTCGTTGAACTTAGTCTCATATTCCGATACCTACAAACTCCCTTGCTAGAGATCTAGAAAATTTCTATACAGCCAAGTCTTCCATGCGGTGGGTAAAAACTGTTCATCAAATACTTCCTTAAACTTGCTCCAAGAGAAAACATCTTTGGGAACATCCATAGGTTATGCGTCCCACCACTCTGCTGTTCCTTCCTGAAGTTGCCAAGATGCTATCACTCGCTTCAGCATATCCGACCTATCCAAACTCTAGAAAATCTGCTCATAAGAGCGAAAACAAACTTTCACTTCAATGATGGACTCCTTACCTTTAAAATAAACTATCCTCCGAGATTCGTGAAATCCTTACATAATGCGGCAAAGCTTACTGGAGGCGGTATTGGGTCTACAGCCTCAGCAGATACTCTTCCTCCTCACACCTCTACCCTTTCTACCTTAAGAACTCATGTTGGCCACCCGAACAGGTAACCCAACAAATCAGGATATATATGTGTGTGTGTGTGTGTGTGTGTGTGTGTATAAATACCGGTATGCCCTCTCAAGAAAGATATCACTCTAAAGCCTATTTATTATCTCAACCTAGAGCTCTGATACCACATGCGACGACCCGCCATTCATTCCACGGAAAGACGTATCATCATTAAGAAAGAAAGGGATAGAAAGAGAAAATATAGGAAAGAAAGAACTAAACAATATCAAAATCTCACAGCGGAGCAAATAAAATATATTACATCACATATGTATTTACATAATAGTCATATACATCAGAGTTACATAGCTTATACAACACATTAGACAGTCGTGAAGACCTGTCAATCGTACAATTCAAAATCCAAACAAGAACATCAACACAACGTAAACATAGATATCTATGTATGCTGAAGCCTTCTGCTCCAAGTCTCCTCCATAAATTCGTCAAAGCCAACCTGAATCCCTTGGCTACTTGTAAAAATTTAAGTACCCAAGAGTTTAAGAAAAACAGAAAATAAACTCTGGATCATACATAGATCTAGTGTAAGTAAACGGGTTAAAGGTGTTTAACTTTGAAAATCATTTGAAATCAAAGGTATCTCGTAAGACCACGCCATAAATAAACATGTCGGGTTTTTACCTTACGATAACCAAAACATTTGATAGGAAATCCAGTGATATTATGATAGTGTCCAGGGTTTTCAAGTAAAATAGAAAATAGCTGGAATGCTTACATCTCACGTTCCATCATAGCTGGGTACAATCAAAATGTACGGCACTTATTGGAGATTGGATTCCATACAATGGCAGGGCTACTGGAATACCGCCCGTCACAGTACCTGGTCTAGATCAGAGTACCGAGGATCCACCTTGGTCCCCTGCAACACAAGACCAGAACTATCTCTTGCTGGATAATCTCGAATACAACAACCCCGTAGTTGGTGCAACCAACCGCCCATATAGGCGAATAAAAGGGACCTCTAGACAGGGGAAATCTTATCCTACTTTGATGCTACCCACTTTGCTTTGCTGCATCTCTCCTGTTTTAGCTATTCTCGGTTAATGAGGCTTTAGGCTACGATTAAATTTTTAGAACACATATCTTGGAATGCTCATCATCCTCCAATGACGGTGTTCTGATAGCATTCATATATACAAGTTCGTTCCGGATTTGAACGAAACCGAAGGCACTATCTCACTACACTCATTTTGGAATCACCCTCAGAGTTAACGACAATAGCCCTTGCACTCTGAATCTTCATCTCGATCGAAGGAACTGTCTCCGTTAAACACATTTTGGAATCACCCTCAATGTTGATGAAAATAGACATTCCTCTTTGAATTCTTCATCTTGGTCTTCACTTGAGATTTCACCACCTATCGTTTAATTTGGATCGATGTGGTTTTCAGATATACAATTTGGAATCCGATCCCGGTCTCATCGAAATCCAAATGCCGTCTTAAAGTCCAAGTTGTTTTAAGTTTTAACAATTCAATTTATTATTTAAAATAACATATTCACACAGATAGATAATTCATATTGTCACAGATAGATAATCCATATTATCACAATTCAACCAAAGCATCTCATCTTACATAGCAGCACATATCACATATCAGAGACATCAAATAATCCAAGGCATTCAATATCATTCAACCATCCATAAGCAAGATTAATTACATGTACAATTCCTAATTAATTTAACTTAATCTCCAAATAAATTAAATTAAATTAATCACTCTAATTACGTTTAAATCCTGCTTACTTAACATTAATTAATTACAAACCAATTAATTAATCATCCTTTAATTATCCATCTTAATTAATTATCCTTAATTAATTATTCTTCAATTACATTAAGTAATTAGCCTTTAATTAATCACATAAATTAATTATCCTTTAACCATTCATATAAGTTAACGTTTAATTACTCTCGTTAATTAATTATACTATAATTAATTTCATTAATTAATAGCCTTAATTAATTAGTTAACTAATTATCCATTAATTACTTACACTAAGTAATTATACTTTATTAATCACATTAAGTAATTATACTTAATTAGTTACATTAAGTAATTATACTTAATCAATTTCTATAAGTGATCATCCTTAATTTATTAAATCAATTAATTATTTTAATTAATTACATTAATTAATTATGTTAATTAATTAAGTAATTATACTTTAAGCACTTTTATAATAAGACCTTAATAAATTAAGATAAACAATTTACCATAATTAAACACTTACTTAACATTTAATTAATTAAATTAGATGCTTGAAAACAATTTATATAAAACATTTCAGAACTCTTTGATTTATTAAGGTTAAGTACTCTTACTTTAATCACATTTTAATTCAAACATCATCTTATTACATTTGAAAACACTTATGAATTTAATTACATAATTAATCTAATATATAATTACTTTTAACAAGAACAATTTTAAAACGTTTAACTTAAATATTATACCTTGAAACTTGTTTAAAAACTTGTTTAATAAATTTATTTCGGAACTTTGGTTTATATTCTTTGAAAACATATTCATTTTACTTTAAACTTGGAACATACTTACTTGAAAACTTGTTTATTTTTATTTAGCTTTGAAAACTTTTTTAACATTTTCTTTACTTTTTAAACTTTGATTCTCTTTAGGTTTTAAAATCTGGTTAAATAATTTTACTTTAAACTTGCATTAGCCCATTTCTTTTAAAACCTGTCATGCTTCTTTTAAAATTTAAAACTTGGTACATTTTTAAAAAAAAAATTAAAACCTGAAACCTTAAAATAGAAATAACCCAAGCCAAATGAACAAAAACCCGAACACATTCCCGAGCAACACTCGTTCACACTTTACTTCGAGACACTTAGGCCACGCCTTCAAGACAAACCCGTGAAAAATGCTTCTCCTCCAATCCCACAACATCATCATACACAACCGATACCCGTGCATGTGCACGCAAGCTCGATGCGCCTTCGATCATCTTTGCTGATGCTTACAGGACGCCGACGACCCTCGCTAACTAGCATCACCACCCAGCTTCGTCGATTCGACAGGAAAACAAAGTCGAACATCTCAATCACATTAGAACTCAGACCCGATTGACCAAAACTACTCGCTCCGACGATCTCGTCCACCGAAACCGATGCCAACCAACCAAAAGCTACTTCACGTCACAACGCTCTGATCCCCCACATGCGATCGCTTCCAGTTCATCCATGACGACGAAATCGTCTCGAGAACCACTTCGACTAAAACCGGGCATAAAACCCTACATTGCTGACGTACGGCTACCACGACGACTTAAAATCTAGCGATCATTTTTTCTTCGATCGCCATACTCCACACTCCCTCCAGCCTTGATCATGATGACAAACACTTCGTCGATCGTCGGAATTCGACGATAATACATAAATCGATCAACACGATATAACTCGACAATTCCAAGCCTAAAAATATTAAAACCACTATAAAAAATCATTGTTTTCTAGCACAAATCAATTCATGAAATCCAAACATGAAATCGTAATCATTGATTTTTGACTTATATATAATTTTTGACTGTAATTTCCTAATTTTGAAATAATTACTAAATTTAAATATTGATACTATTTTTAAAATTGATAATACATTGTTATACTCATTTTTATATATGAATTACAGGGGAAGATATAAATTTTTATATATGAAACTGAAGCCTATAATACAATAGAGGCAGGTACATTCCTTTGCACAGACATGCACAGAATAATCTTCTCATATTTATTGTAACGACCCGTAAATTTCCGATAATTAAAATAGTTAATTTAATAAGATTTCATGGTTTAATGTGGGAAGCATTTAATTTGTAATTAATTTATGATAATAATAACTAGAATGAATTGCAGCAAATTTTATCTAAGTTAATTATGTATGAATTGAATGAAATCCTAAATCAGTTGAAATAATATGTAGTCAACGGTAATGGAATGAATCTGTATTGTATAGGTAATTGTGACACTTGTTTGTAAATAATAAACTTATAAGTGTAATTAAAAGTTAACGGTGATAATTATTTAAGTTACCTATTCATTTAGTTAGTCGAACTGAATTTAGTAACCAATTGCAATTGAAATGAAATTTTATGTATTAGTTGAGTGCATTATCTCTAACTGAAGTTAAATAATAATGTGGAATTCATTTGATGTAATAAAGTAATCGACTGATAACGAAAATTTATATAATCCAATATTGAGATCCATCAAACATTGAACAATTAAATTGTTTAAATTTAATACTTGGAATTTATTGAATAATTGAATAACGTGAATCGAATAACTGTTTAATGGAAATGGTTGTTCTATAATTTGAATTTGTTTCAAAAGTTAAGTTGATAAGTTCATTTTGAATATTTCAAAAGATAGTGATTTAAGAATAATCAAATTTTTTTAAATTTAATATTACAAATGTTTGAATAATTAAATTCCAAATTTGATATGATTAATTTGATATTGAAATTTTATGTATGAAAATAGAGTGAATAACTGAAATTTGATTTAATATGATTCAAATTGGCTTCCAAAGTGAATGTAAGTTATATTTGGATTATAATAGAGTCAATAAGATTTTAAAATTGGAATTTTAAGCAATTCTGTAAATTTTGAAAAGTCGTTGATTTAACCGACGAGTTAAAATAGCCTTCCGGGGCACAGTCTCGGAATTCGACGAAACCAGAGCCATTAGGTCCGTAATAGTTTATTATTATCGGGTTTCAATTTCCATAGCAATCGGAGTCGCCGTTTGACCGTGGCAGCTCAAAACGCTTAGAAATTAATTTAATCGATTTAATTTAAAATTGATCATTTATTTCCGTAACTCACACATACGATCGAATTAGGGCTTGAAACCTTTTCCATTGTGTCCGAAATAGGGGTATAACATTATAAACGCCTAGCGGCACACCTCGATAGGGGTTCAAGATTTTAAGTTGCATAAATTGTGATATTTTGAAATTTAAATTTATATAGTGTCTAGTCAACTTTTCGCATCACCTTCTTTTCAAATCACTGTAGTAAGCATCCCACATGCAAGAATCAGGTCTGCTCCCTTTTAAATTCGCACGAAAGCCTCAGGCAGTAGGAAAATAGTGAATCCAAACTTCAAAAATTTCTGTCTCTTCCAGTACTCGATTAAAAATCACGAAACCAATTTTAAAAATCCTATTTTTGCTTTATCATTGATCTGGTATGCTTCGTGCTTGGTGCGGCAACCATTGGGGTCGAAGCCATTCTTAGGCGTGAACTAGGGTTGGAAATCGTGGAGGATATAGGCTTCGATTCGCGAAACGGAGCTTTGATTTGAGCTCGTCATCGAAAATAGCACCTCGGAGCACGTTTTGGTGGTGCGCGATCATGTTGTGGGGCACGCGACATTTCGCGTCGTGCATACAGCTGGGCACAAGTCGCGACTTCCAAGGTGGCGTCGAGCTTGGAGTTTGGGATGGGGGATGGTGGAGATTTCGATGAGAAGTCGGATGACATTGTCGGTTCGTCGAGTTATGTAGCCTAGCTCCGCATCATTAGAAGGAAGTGCACGACAATGGTGGGTTTGTGCATTTTGCGCGCACAGGCTTTGTTTGGGGAAGAAGATGTTAAGTGGGCTGGGCCTCTTTTGCTTTGGGTATGGGTAAAAATTTAATATCTATATAAATTGTTTTATAAATTCGAATGTCGATAACTTAAAAATGTATAACTTCTACATACGAGGTCCGATTGGAACGAGAATTTTTACGTTGCGATCGTAATGACTAGAGCTTCGAAATGAAACTGGTTTGGACGAATTTAGAGATGGCTGAAATTTGGGGCTAAAATCGGGAGTCGTCCGGTTGAGTTCCAAACCGGAACGTCTCGGTGACAACATGATATCAAGGTGAGTGTTTTCTAACCCTCAAATCGTACTAGAATATCTTTATGCTAGTTAATTTGACAGTATGAAGTGATACAATTTTATTTGTCGTTGTTTGATAAAATTTAATTATCATATGGATTGCCATTTGAATTCGCCGTTAATAATTAAATTGACAGTCAAATTGAAATTAAAATTGAATTGCGATTAAATTACCTGATATTGATAACTACGAAATTGCCATGAATTGTATTGTCTATTGGATGATGTATTTCGATGGATACCATTGGTTGATATTTAAATGTTCGGATGTTTATTTGCTTATATATATATCCTGTTATGCATACATATGACACTGTGATTTAGTTTAAGTGATATATATATTCATCCATGAAATTTAATTGAAATAAATAATCACTTGGCCATAGGATAGAAAAGTATATACGGACACCGGATTGGTTAAATTAATAATTTTTAAAATAGTTGATTTAAAATTTATTTAAAATGTTTTGATTTAAAATTTATAAATAAAATCAATTTATAGAAATCGAATTTATCGAAAAATTGAGTTCGGAATGTCGAAATAAATTTTGGTTAAAAAAATTGTTAATTAATTTAAGTTGAGACTTTGAAATTTAAAATTGGGATTTGATTGAATTTTTAAAATTTATTTGTTTAAAAGATTGAACATTTTTCGGGCTTTGAGTATTACTAAGTAAAGGTGATATAAAAATGATATTTTGAAATTGAGCTTGGAATTGAATCATATTTGAAATTTGGATTTAAATTTGAATATTGAAGGATAATTTTGTTAAGTGTTATAAATTGATATTTTTGAAAAAATCAAGCTCCAAATCGATATAATTGAAATTGAATTAATTGAAAGTGAATGTAAAATTGAATTAATTGAAGTCAAAGTTGACATTGGTTTGAATTGAAATCGAAATTGAATCGGTAGAATGGAAATTGAAATTGTTTTGAATTGGGAAGTTATAATTGAATGGTTAGCTGTTTCATTTTGTTTTCCAAACTACTCTGTTATATAAACCGTCTTCAAATACTTAAACTATTTTAACCTATATTAATAATATTAAATTATTTTAACCCATCTTAAACCATGTTAACTTATTTAATTATGTTTCATCTATTTTAACCTATATTAACTATATTAAATTAATTTATCTATTTGAAATCCATTTAAAGATTTTAAGTATCTTTAACTATTTTAATTATTTAAACTACTTTTAAAACTACTTAAAACTATTTTCTAAAATTTCAAGCTGGTCGATAAGGTGAAATGTTTATGTTTAAATCTTGAATTTAAATACAAATTGGGTTAAATGAAGTTGCAACCTAAATTGAAATTCGAATTGATTTTGAAATCGAAATGGGATATTGAGGCGAAAAATGATTTTTGAAACGAAGTCTTACTTTTGAATAGATATGATGATATTTGAAATGGATTTGATTTTTTTTTGAAGCGAATATGATATTTTGATATCAATGATGAATTGATTTGATATGCAAAAGAGCCATCGGTGTAATAATACGTAGTTTTTAAAGAGACCGGGATCAGATATGGACATACTCTCTGTCGATACCGAAAACCACTTTAATAACTAGTATACGCGAAGTGTTGATCCAAAATGAAGTGGATGGTTTGCTTAACGCGTTGACTGAAGAAAGAGAACGATATTGGACGACCTCTGACATGACTAAAACAGGAGCCGTGCCGGGCCATTGAGGTTCGCCACCTCTAGCGGACACACTTCTTCGATACCATATCTATTAGCTTTTGTGATTCGATTTGGGTGCACCCCTCGATTTGGGAGTGTTGTTATGCAGTGTTGAGGTAGCTTCTGGCTATGCTCAACATCTGTCCGGATCACACAACTACTAGTATCCTAGTTGGTATCGCCTCATGCACCTTGTCATACTGATTATCCTATTCGCGACCACTACGTTTTGTTTTGTGTTATACCTATGGGGTACCCTCTAATAACCACTAGTTTACGATGGGGTTTACGGTGCTGTATAGACTATGGCATTGTAAAAATGTGTTAAGGGGAATTATGGTAACACCTTAACGCTATTTTAATACTTTTACTTTACTGTAGACATATTATAATAGCGTATTGTACTACATAGTAGATAGTTTAACGGATCTTTAAGAGATGGAAAATCCCGTAACATCTCTTGAGTTATTGCACGCATGTTGACACTAGATATGAGATGTCAAACCCTGTAAACATCTCTGACGCCGTTACTCTCATATTTATTTACAATTGATTTAACTTTCATAAGGATATTTTAGTCCCGACTCAAGTGTTTTGTCTTTTCATTACGCTCGGGTCAGACCTGAGTTTTTTCAGCTTATTGAAGATCTATTCTGGAGGACCAAGACGAAGATTTGGTATACTGTTACTCTTATTATCTTTGCATCATGTTGTCTGTTGCATTATTTTATTTGTTCTGTTGTATATGTGTAACTCTGATAAAGGTTGTATATATAATGATCGAAGTATTGTAAACAGCTTTATGAATTGTTTATTTGACTATTATATTTTATCGTTCCGCTGCGAGATTCTGTGTTGTTTCATTTCCTTTATTTTTCCTTCTTTTCTTTTCTTATTTACCCCAATAACCATCTGCCCTTTTGAACGGTTTGGAACTGGCATGTGTATTTGATTGTCGGTTTAAACTGTCCAAAAAGGTGGGTCGTTACAGTTGGTATCAGAGCTTTGATTTAGCGATAACCTTAGCTTTGTGGGGTCTGACTCTTTGTAAATAGTGTAGTTATACCCTATGATGAGTCGCTGAGTGTATACATATGAGAGAGCGTATTTGTTAGTGATGTAAAATGTTTTATATTGTGTCGGTTGATTTGTTGAGTGGCTTATGGATTCTGGTCTACACGAGTAATTAACGTCATTGATAGGGATCTCTAAACACTTAAACAGAACAATTTGACATAGTATTGTTTTGAAATTGGGTAAATGAAATAATATTGCTCTAATTATATTTTGAATATAAGAAAAATTTTAAGAAATTATTGTGACTTATCTAGCTTACCTGGTTGTTAGGAATGAAAATATTGGTTATTATCATTAATTGGATATTGTAATTTAATAAATAAGATGAATTACAAAATGAATAGTGATAAAACAACTTGTGGAATATTTTAAGAAAGTAAAATCCTATAAGAATATTTTATAAAGGTGACTTATAAATTAAAATAGATTTAAATTGGAAAATATTGAATTTAAGACCCGGAGGTTTTGAAAATGGTTCTCAAAGCTTTAAAGAAAATATATTGTGATATTAGCTGGAAAATATTTATGAGAAATATTTTGAAAGGATTTTAAGAAGGAATGAATTCCGTACTCCTCTCTTCTGTCGCTGGAAAATAATTTCGGTGATGACTGCACAGCATAATCGACGTTCATTTTTGAGTCTCAAAGTGGGGGAGACTTCTAAGAAGCTTTGCTTTTCTTCTAAATTATTTTGGGTAAATCGGTTTTGGTTTAAACTCCAAAGGTATGATTTGATATATTAAAGATATAATTGTATATGTTATTTCAAACGATTTGAAAAGAACCGGGCATTTAAATTTCTATGTTATGTTAATTAGTAATTTTCAAATTATTTAAATGAAATGTGAATAACTAGAATTTGTAAAATAAGAGGATTAAGATATCTAAGCTTATGTTTTGGGAAAACTTTAGAGTTGTAGTGTACCTTTAAAGTTGAAAGGTAAAGAGAAATTAAAATGAAATTCTATAAATTTGTATAATACCAAATTTGCATTCTAATAACATATAATATGACTTACCAAATATTAAGAAGTTGAAATAATGTTTTGGATATGTAATGAGATATTGTACAAATAAACAGAACCTGAAAATAATTGAAGTATACAAGTAAGGAAAACATAAAAGGAATTAAAATGTATATAAATGGAAAATTTAGTTGTGATAAAAATGTTATATACTTAAATATAGCATGAAATGATGAATGGATAAATGGAACAAGTAAGTGAACTTAAGAAAAGGCCATTAAGTTAAGCAATGTCTTTATAAACTGGTTGTAGAATTAAATATAAATTTCGACAAAAAAGAAAATGTGAAGATAAATTTGTAACTTTTGGAGATAACTATAAACTAAGAAAAGTCATATATAAGAAGTTAGACTTTTATGGAATGACTATAAAACAAAATGATGATTAATAAAATGTTCCGCAAATAAATTGGTTATTAACTGAAACTGAATATGAAGTAAATGTAAACAAAAGAATTTGGTATAGCTAAGAATCAATTGGACAATGTAATTGAATTTAATTAAGTTATATAGAATGTTTAAAATGAACTTGAGTAAGCAAATTCTATGATATGATGTCTAAGAAAAGATAATGTTAAAGAATATGCTATGTAAAGAAATGAATATACTAACTGAATAATGGATTGTGAATAATTAAGTGTAAATAAAGAATAAAAGTCAATAAAATAATTTACTATAGATAAATTGGATAGAAACCCATTGGAAGGTAATACGTGAGTTGTACGCATATTATTTTGTTCGCATAACGATTTGATCCAAATTCGAGCACAAAATTTCGAGATGATTTATATCGATTCAAGTTAGGATTTTTCACTCGATTCTCGACGGCGAACCCGGGATATGGATTTTTGATTTGATTCTGGAATTCTCTATCATAGTATATGGCTATGCAAGGAGAGTAGCCGTTTCCAATCAAGGAACCAAATCTAAGTCTGCACTAGAGAGTCGTGTGAACGATACTAGTTGGAAGTGAAATTGTGTGATCGAATAAGCGATTAGATTTGATATTGCTCACGAATGATATATGTACGACTTACGGACTTAATTAAAAGCTAATATTGGAAATTGAAGATGCCAAATATAAAATGATCCTTTTAAATTGTATAATTGGTTATCATTGGTAAATAAGATGCAGGTATTTAAAATAAGGAAATTTGGATTGCCCGACAAAAGGTACATGTTTATTTTGTCATTGGATTTGGTGATTTTTGATGAGCCACTTGGCTTTTTATTTTCTTTTGATGGCTTGGGGCCCGAAGTGGCATTTTGTAGCTGTACCGATCGAGCCTCGCAAAGGAGACTCTGCCGAAATTTTTCGTAAATCCGGGAGTTAGAAAATTTTTCAAGTTTTAAATTTTATAACTTGTTTTGATAACTAACTTTAAAGTTAGAAAGCCGTTCAAAGTAACTTAATGGAAGTGTAGTAATGACTTTATAAATGGAATTTCATTGTTTTATAAGTTGGTAAAATTTGAATAAAATATATCAAATGTTGAATTCTTTACTTACTTCCTTTTCCCTTCTTTTTCCTTTTCGAAGACGAAAAGTTTTGAGTGGGGGAAAGTGTAACGATCCGTAAATTTCCGATAATTAAGATAGTTAATTTAATAAGATTTCATGGTTTAATGTGGGAATAATTTAAAATTTTTAATTAATTTATGATAATAACACTAGAATGAATTGCAACAAATTTTATCTAAGTTAATTATGTATGAATTGAATGAAATCAATTGAAATAATATGTAGTCAACGGTAATGGAATGAATCTGTATTGTATAGGTAATTGTGACACTTGTTTGTAAATAATAAACTTATAAGTGTAATTAAAAGTTAATGGTGATAATTATTTAAGTTACGTATTCATTTAGTTAGTCGAACTGAATTTAGTAACCAATTGCAATTGAAATGAAATTTTATGTATTAGTTGAGTGCATTATCTCTAACTGAATTTAAATAATAATGTGGAATTCATTTGATGTAATAAAGTAATCGACTGATAACGAAAATTTATTTAATCCAATATTGAGATCCGTCAAATATTGAACAATTAAATTGTTTAAATTTAATACTTGGAATTTATTGAATAATTGAATAACGGGAATCGAATAACTGTTCAATGGAAATGGTTGTTCTATAATTTGAATTTGTTTCAAAAGTTAAGTTGATAAGTTCATTTCCAATATTTCAAAAGATAGTGATTTAAGAATAATCAAATTTGTTTAAATTTAATATTACAAATGTTTGAATAATTAAATTCCGAATTTGATATGATTAATTTGATATTGAAATTTTATGTATGAAAATAGAGTGAATAACTGAAATTTGATTTAATATGATTCAAATTGGCTTCCAAAGTGAATGTAAGTTATATTTGGATTATAATAGTGTTAATAAGATTTTAAAATTGGAATTTTAAGCAATTCTGTAAATTTTGAAAAGTCGTCGATTTAATCGACAAGTTAAAATAGCCTTCCGGGGCACAGTCTCGGAATTCGACGAAAACAGTTCCATTAGATCCGTAATAGTTTATTATTATCTGGTTTCAATTTCCATAGCAATCGGAGTCGCCGTTTGACCGTGGCAGCTCAAAACGCTTAGAAATTAATTTAATCGATTTAATTTAAAACTGATCGTTTATTTCCGTAACTCGTACATACGATCGAATTAGGGCTTAAAACCTTTTCCATTGCGTCCGAAATAGGGGTATAACATTATAAACGCCTAGCGGCACGCCTCAATAGGGGTTCAAGATTTCAAGTTGCATAAATTGGGATATTTTGAAATTTAAATTTATATATTGTCTAGTCAACTTTTCACATTAGCTTCTTTTCAAATCACTGTAGTAAGCATCGCACAAGAAAGAATCAGGTCTGCTCCCTTTTAAATTCGCACGCAAGCTTCAGGCAGTAGGAAAATAATGAATCCAAACTTCAAAACTTTTTGTCTCTTCCAATACTCGATTAAAAATCACGAAACCAATTTTAAAAATCCTATTTTTGCTTTATCTTTGATCTGGTATGCTTCGTGCTTGGTGCGGCAACCATTGGGGTCGAAGCCATTCTTAGACGTGAACTAGGATTGGAAATCGTGGAGGATATAGGCTTCGATTCGCGAAACGGAGCTTTGATTTGAGCTCTTCATCGAAAATAGCACCTCAGAGCACGTTTTGATGGTGCGCGATCATGTTGTGGGGCACGCGACATTTCGCGTCGTGCGTGCAGCTGGGCACGAGTCGCGACTTCCAGGGTGGCGTCGAGCTTGGAGTTTGGGATGGGGGATGGTGGAGATTTCGATGAGAAGTCGGATGGGATTGTCGGTTCGTTAAGTTATGTAGCCTAGCTCCGTATCATTGGAAGGAAATGCACGACAATGGTGGGTTTGTGCATTTTGCGCGTACAGGCTTTGTTTGGGGAAGAAGATGTTAAGTGGGCTGGGCCTCTTTTGCTTTGGGTATGGGTAAAATTTTAATATTTATATAAATTGTTTTATAAATTTGGAATGTCGATAACTTAAAAAAGTATAACTTCTACATACGAGGTCCGGTTGGAACGAGAATTTTTGTGTTGCGATCGTAATGACGAGAGCTTCGAAATGAAACTGGTTTGGGTGAATTTAAAGACGGTTGAAATTCAGGGCTAAAATCGGGAGTCGTCCGGTTGAGTTCCAAACCGGAACGTCTCGGTGACAACAGGATATCAAGGTGAGTGTTTTCTAACGCTCACATGGTAGTAGAATATCTTTATGCTAGTTAATTTGACAGTATGAAGTGATATAATTTTATTTGTCGTTGTTTGATAAAATTTAATTATCATATGGATCGTCATTTGAATTCGAAATTGACAGTCAAATTGAAATTAAAAAATTGAATTCCGATTAAATTACCTGATATTGATAACTACGAAATTGCCGTGAATTGTATTGTCTATTGGATGATGTATTTCGATGGATGCCATTGGTTGATATTTAAATGTTTGGATGTTTATTTGCTTATATATATATATATCCTTTTATGCATACATATGACACTGTGATTTAGTTTAAGTGATATATATATATTCATCCCTGACATTTAATTGAAATAAATAATCACTTGGTCATAGGATAGAAAAGTATATGCGGACACCAGATTGGTTAAATTAATAGTTTTTAAAATGGTTGATTTAAAATTTATTTAAAATGTTTTGATTTAAAAGTTATAAATAAAATCAATTTATAGAAATCAAATTTATCGAAAAATTGAGTTTGGAATGTTGAAATAAATTTTGGTTAAAAGAAATTGTAAATTAATTTAAGTTGAGACTTTGAAATTTAAAATTGGGATATGATTGAATTTCAAAAATTTATTTGTTTAAAAGATTGAACATTATTTCGAGCTTTGAGTATTACTAAGTAAAGGTGATATAAAAATTATATTTTGAAATTGAGCTTGGAATTGAATCATATTTGAAATTTGGATTTAAATTTGAATATTGAAGGATAATTTTGTTAAGTGTTATAAATTGATATTTTTGAAAAAATCAAGCTCCAAATCGATATAATTGAAATTGAATTAATTGAAAGTGAATGTAAAATTGAATTAATTGAAGTCAAAGTTGACATTGGTTTGAATTGAAATCGAAATTGAATCGGTAGAATGGAAATTGAAATTGTTTTGAATTGGGAAGTTATAATTGAATGGTTTGGTTTTGAAGCTGTTTCATTTTGTTTTCCAAACTACTCTGTTATATAAACCATCTTCAAATACTTAAACTATTTTAACCTATATTAATAATATTAAATTATTTTAACCCATCTTAAACCATGTTAACTTATTTTAATTATATTTAATCTATTTTAACCTATATTAACTATATTAAATTACTTTATCTATTTGAAATCCATTTAAAGATTTTAAGTATCTTTAACTATTTTAATTATTTAAACTACTTTTAAAACTACTTAAAACTATTTTTTAAAATTTCAAGCTGGTCGATAAGGTGAAATGTTTATGTTTAAATCTTGAATTTAAATACGAATTGGGTTAAATGAAGTTGCAACCTAAATTGAAATTCGAATTGATTTTCAAATCGAAATGGGATATTGAGGCGAAAAATGATTTTTGAAACGAAATCTTACTTTTGAATAGATATGATGATATTTGAAATGGATTTGATTTTTTTTGAAGCGAATATGATATTTTGATATCAATTATGAATTGATTTGAAATGTAAAAGAGCCATCGGTGTAATAATACGTAGTTATTAAAGAGATCGGGATCGGATATGGACATACTCTCTGTCGATACCGAAAACCACTTTGATAACTAGTATACGTGAAGTGTTGATCCAAAATGAAGTGGATGGTTTGGTGAACGCGTTGACTAAAGAAAGAGAACGATATTGGACGACCTCTGACATGACTAAAACAGGAGCCGCGCCGGGCCATTGAGGTTCGTCACCTCTAGCCGACACACTTCTTCGATACCATATCTATTAGCTTTTGTGATTCGATTCGGATGCACCCCTCGATTTGGGAGTGTTGTTACGCGGTGTTGAGGTAGCTGCTGGCTATGCTCAACATCAGTCCGGATCATGCAACTACTAGTATCCTAGTTGATATCGCCTCATGTACCTTGTCATACTGATTATCCTATTCGCGACCACTACGTTTTGTTTTGTGTTATACCTATGGGGTACCCTCTGTTAACCACTAGTTTACGGTGGGGTTTACGGTGCTGTATAGACTATGGCATTATAAAAATGTGTTAAGGGGAATTATGGTAACGCCTTAACGCTATTTTAATACTTTTACTTTACTGTAGACATATTATAATAGCGTATTGTACTACATAGTAGATAGTTTAACGGATCCTTGAGAGATGGAAAATCCCGTAACATCTCTTGAGTTATTGCATGCACGTTGACACTGGATATGAGATGTCAAACTCCATAAACATGTCTGACGCCGTTACTCTCATATTTATTTACGATTGATTTAACTTTCATAAGGATATTTTAGTCCTGACTCAAGTGTTTTGTCTTTTCATTACGCTCGGGTCAGACCTGAGTTTTTTCAGCTTATTGAAGATCTATTCTGGAGGACGAAGACGAAGATTTGGTATACTATTACTCTTATTATCTTTGCATCATGTTGTCTGCTGCATTATTTTATTTGTTCTGTTGTATATGTATAACTCTGATAAAGGTTGTATAAATAATGATCAAAGTATTGTAAAAAACTTCATGAACTGTTTATTTGACTATTATATTTTATCGTTCCGCTGCGAGATTCTGTGTTGTTTCATTTCCTTTATTTCTCCTTCTTTTATTTTCTTATTTACCCCAATAACCATCTTCCCTTTTGAACGGTTTGGAACCGGCATGTGTATTTGATCGTCGGTTTAAACTGTCCAAAAAGGTGGGTCGTTACACTTATACATGCACATATAAATTCATGCATGCAAACATCATTCACTACATTACTACAACATTTTATCACATGTATCAAACATAAGAATAGATTTAAAACTGTTTTTAAAAGAAAGTTTACTGACCAGAAAATTGGAAACAGAGGAACAGTTTTATCTGGAACTTGTTTTGATTTGAAACTGAAGTTGATTCGATCTTCTTAATGTTGAATTTGAATCTGAATTTGCTGAGTTTAATTTATTACTATCTCGATCTCAGGCTCGGGTTGAAGGTATGAAATAGTTTGATTTTATTTCTTTTTAATTTTTCTTTTGGTTTGTGATTTAAAGATGAAGAAGAAAGAATTGAGGTAGTTTTGAACTGGAAATAAAATGGCTAGTTTTCTCCACAACACCTTATTATATAATTAAATGTTTAAAGAATAATATTTGCCACTTGTTTTTTTATTCATGTTACACAGCTTACACATGTATTTTGCATGAATTCATTATTTTACAAATGTCTAATGCTTGCATTATATGTTTACAAATGTTTAAATCTTTATTTTATAAATTTCTTATGCTTTTATATTAATATGTTTTATGTTTTCTTTATATATATATATGTATACACATTAAATTCATGTGTATTTTTAAAAAGAAAGAATATTTAAACCTTTTATTAAATTTCATTTTAAATTTTGAAAGAAAATATACTAAATCTTTATAACAAATCCTATTAAGATAAAATACATTTAATATATATATATATATATATATATAAATCTTAAATGTTTGGAAATATAGAGTTTATCTTTAAATAGTTTTTTTGAAAATTAATACATTGAATTTAAAACATATATTCCACATCACAATATATAGACACGCACACACACACACACACATATATATATATTATAATTAGAAAACATATCTTTATTAGTTTGAAAAGATAAATTTTGCCAAATTCAAAATATTATAAAAGAAGATTATCAAATTGCTATTGCCAAAATTCCGGGTCATCATAGATGTCTTCTATGAACACCAATAGATATCAATCCAGCTATTCTCAGAAAAACATATTCATCAAGTCTACAAAGAAATCTAGTGCATTGGTTAGTCCAATGGCATTATTTGCCACTCATATGAACCATACTTTATTCTAAACGTCGTTAAAGGAATGCTTTCCTTGACAACTCTTAACTAATGGAACCTTGAAGCCAATTCTAACTGCGAAAACACCTTAGCTCCACTCAACTGATCAAATAGGTTATCAATCCTTGAAAGTGGATATTTATTCTTTATCCTTCTTTCATTCAGCTTCTGATAATCTATGCACGGTCTTAAAAACCCATCGGACTTCTTCATAGATATTGCTGTCGCTATCCAAGGTGAGCTACTTGTCCTTACAATGCTCTTTCCTTCTAACTCAACTAACTTTTTCTTCAATTATTCCATCTCTTGGAGACATTCTACCAGAAGATTAACTGAATGGTTCACTCCGTGGTAGTAAATATATGTAAAACTCCACCACTTTCGTAGGTGGCAATCCAAAAAACGATACAAATACATCTGGGAACTCCTTCGCCACGCATGCCATTCCAAGATCCTCTTCTTCCAAAGCTAAAGAAAACTGTATGCCTTTTCATCTGGCCCTGCACTCCCCTAAAGCCATATACATTCTATCTTTGTGGTCTATGTGACTCAAAGTAATTATTCTTTTATGACAGTACACCCTAACGCCATACTTCTCCAATTATTCCTTCCGTATAATAACTCCAAAGCATATTAAGTCAAATACGTAAGGATCCTATAAAAATTTACACCTGCCAAACTCAATATGTAAGTTAGTGCATCTCAATTTGAGAGTGGCATATCCCCCTATCGGATTCTCTACATGTATGAAAGTGACAAAGTAGGCGATTCCTAACCTAAATCTATCTAGTAGATTCTTAGCTATAAATAATATGCAACCCCTGTATAAAATAGCGATCTAACCAAAATGCCAAAAATCAAAGCCTTGCTTTATAGAATTTTTCCTTTGCCTCTTTCCTTAGCAGACCATCCTTTCCTTGGTGCCTCCAAAGCATAAACCTGCACTTTAAGCTCTGGCAGTCCTTCTTCAGATGCCCCATCTTGTCACAATTAAAGCGCTTCACTCTTCCAAGATTCTTCGGTGTTGGACTCTCCATAGCATAGTACCCCTTCTATCCGCACTATAGCAGACCACTTCCATAATAGTGACCTCGCCACCTTTTCCTTTTGGCACTCCCTTCTTGCTTTTGGTATATGGGGTAAACTTCTTCTTCTGTTCTGCCTTGGGCCTTGTCTCCACTCTTCTCCTCTCCTGGTACATCCCATCATAACTTCGGGCCATCTCAACTACAAACTGAAAAGGAGATGCTAGATAAGGCATCACCATATGATCAAGACCTCTTTTTAGTCCCCTAATGAACTTCTCATTTTTATTCATTGGAATATTAGTGATCTCCCTACCATACTTAGCCAAAGAGTTAAACTTATGGATGTGCCCCTCCACTGTAAGGTCACCTTGTTTCAAACCTTGATGCGGGCTTGGGATGTGCTGGAATGCTGAGAGTAAATGATATTGGAGCTAAAACTGCAAATCAGAATGTGAATGTGTAACAACTGGAGGAGTATGTGCTAGAGCTTCCCTGTAGAAATGGAGGATAGAATGAAACCACAGGAGCTTGTCAGAATGCAAATGTGCCGCCAGAGGAGTATGCGCCAACATATGTGCTGGAGTTCCCCCATAGGAGTAGGAGGAAGAATGTAGCTAGTAGTTTAAGACTTCCATTTGATGATGACAACCGAATGACTAAGATGATTAAAAGAATAGTTAGAGGTTGACCCCTAGATCAGAGTCTAAAGAACGTAAACATGAATCCATAACATTCGAAATGAGAGGAATCCTCCCGATTTCAAGCTTTCAATATTGGAAATGTAGGATAAGCGAATGGATCCGACAGTTCATTTAATGAGATACATCCGAGACATAAAGGTGTTGTGTGCTTCTGAGGAGGTAATCGGGCGGTGCTTCCCGTTATACTTGATAGATTTAGGAGTGTTGTGGTTTAGAAAGCTGGAGAACGAGCCCATAAGCACATGGACTGACTTGGTGAATAGGTTCATAAGGCAGTTTAGAGTTTATATCTTGCAACCAAAGAATATGGTAACGTAATCGAGCATGAAGCAAAGGACCGAAGAGACCTGGAGGAGCTACTTGACTAGTTTTAACATGGTAGTTACTGCAATCGATGTTTCATATCCATCCATGATTCTAATAGCAGTAGTTTCAGGAGTTGCAAGCAAGATTGACTTTAAGATTGCTTCGGAAAGGGATCCACCAATGGACATTACAGAGTTCTGTCATGAAGTTGAGAGACATTTGCGCTAAGAAGAAGCCAAAGCTAAGGATGCTAAAATTAACGCTGTGGGTGACAGAGGACTCTCTAAGGCAAGATATGGCAAGGATATAGGAAAGTGGAGAGAGTACCGAAAGGGCTGAGGAGGGAATTATGTTTTCTTCATACACTGCTCTAAAAGCACCCCGCAGAGGATATACCAAGATAGCAGTGGCAGATCCCTTATCTAAGCCAGCTAAAAGGGAGCCCGTTGATTGGGAGAGATGATCTAGAAAGTTTTGCATCTTCCATGAGCTGGACGGGCATGAAACGAACAAGTAATGACACCTTCATGGTCCGATAGAGGAATTGGTTCGTAGCAACAAGCTACAATAATACGTGAGGAACAAAACTGTGATTGTGTAACTGGAGCAACCACTATATTTAGTGAATACATCAAGGAACAACCAAGGACCTAGGTCAAGGTTACAATATCCCATGATCGGGATGAATGGGAGGCAGGTTCGCTTCCCACACTTTGCTTTTTTGTTATAAATAATTAAGATAATAAAAACCATATAACACTTACATGTTTATAAGGCCTAGATTAGCCTTTGGGCACACTCTAAGCTAGATGACTAGTTAGGACAATAATAACCTCGAACCGCTTTCACATGTACAAGGAATATATTAGTCTCTAAGCACGTTTTGAGTTGGATGTCTAGAATGTATGATTTGGATTTTTGCTTGTTTTCCTCGAGTTGAATATTTTATTTTTGAAAAATCCACTTGAATGTGATGATTGATTTTGATCACATTAAGTCTTGAACAAAGAGTCAGATTAGAGTGCTAGGTACAAGTTCCTTTGTCAAAAGAAAGTGGATAGACTTGTGCAATATTGATCATGTTGAGTCGCGGTCGGAGAGCCAGGACCGGAGTGCAGGGTGCAAGTTCCCTTTTCGAAGAGCGAGTAATGGACTTGCACTAAAAGTAAGTTCCCTCATCATAGAGTGAGAGAATGGGCTAGCTTGGTCATTGGGTCCCCTAACTGGAGAGCAAGCGGATTGGGTACAACAAGGATTTGAAGAGATTGAAACCCTAGATTGGGTGATAAATGATTCAGAGAGATCAAACCCTTAATTGGATGATGAATGGTACAGTGAGATCTAGCCCCAAAGCAGATGCAAATTTAATAAAAGAATTTGAATGTCTTGAAATCAGAGAAAGAATAATAAATTCTGGGGGAACATGGCTTGGATATGAAATAATACCACTGGATGAAGACATCTTGATCATTATTCATGGCAGACACTTCAGTAAATGATGGATCCTTATCCAAACCGTGTCTAGAAAAACCTCTGATTTGCAGAGAAAGTATGAAGGAATTGGACGATTTTCCAAGATTGAGATCAATGGACAGCCAAAGAGCTCAACCATCAATTAGAACATATTCTTAAGCAAAACATACCTTACATTCGAAAGGCATACTTTGAGGGGTAAGAGTTAAACCGCTTTTTAGCCAAACAGATTTCAACTGGACTTAGAAGATAAAAATAAGGACAAAACAATTCATGGAATTGGAAACACACTAAGAGGGATGAGAAAGGTTAACTCAATAAGTTTAAGTGGAAATTTGGTCAAGGACACATCTCGGTGCCAAGTTGTTTAGGTTAGCATTGACATATTCTATATCCAATTTTTTCCTATGTTTCACCAATTAAAATAGGTTGGTGCCGAGTCAATTAACTCAGTATCAAGTAATTCTTTTAGTTCGTGGACCCCTCGGTTCAGTTGTGCAACATTGGGTACGTCTCGGACCTCAATGCAAGTGGGCATTTAATCCTATACCTCTGTTTCCTTATATGTACAAGCCTAACTGCAACCAAAAGGGTATCTTCTTCTTGATCTTTTTCCTTCATTCCGGATATGGACTCTACTTCTTCTTAACTCTTATATTTTCCCTTAAATACTCTAGAAACTCCATTATAAATCCGAGATCTACTAGATTGTGGTCATATCTGATATAACTAATTGCAATCCAGAGAGAAAACAACTAATAACAAAGATTAAAGTGGAGTAGGTCGGAGATTACTCCGAACCACTATAAAAATTCTTGTGTCACTTTTACTTTCCTACTATTTTTGCTTGTTTGATTTGGATCTCTACATTTTTATGCTTTCATTTGATATTTGGGTATTGGTGCAATTTTTGGCATCAAAAAGTTAATTATAGTAATATTGTGTTCATTGAAAGTAAGACGTCGTCAATTTTTTAATATCTATAAATTAAATATGGATGGAGTATGGGATTAACCTAAGGTATCCAAATGTTGGTACACCTAGAGGAGAGATACCATCTGTTATTGAGTTCTCATGCCTATAGACTTAAAGAAGGAATTTAGTGAGGTTTGTTAAATGATACAAAGAGGATTTATATTAGCCGAGGGTGAAACAGCAAGTAGCGTATGTTGAAAAAGGTATTTGATAATGAAGATATGCCAGTAGTGCAATATATTAAATCTATGATATACTTAGATATTATATGATTACAAACACCTTGGTGATATGCTAAGGGATGGAAACTTCATAGAATAGGCATGCATAGAGAGTTCACAATAGGAAGCTAAGGAGGTAATGGACTCACTATTGAGATATGTTATATGGAAAAACTAACACCGTATGGTTTTTGGGCCTTTCTCGACTGTATAGAGAGTAGGAAAGTTAGCATATTTGAGTAAAATTCTTGAAAAGGTGGAGGTGTTTACACGATTCATGTTTATCCCATAATCGAACATACATTGACGATTTAGCAGTTATGTTAGAGACTAGTCAGCCTATGAGGTGAATGTAGAGATGGAGTTGAGAATACTCCGTATGTATATTCACATCTTATGACTTGATGTGGTATGACATACAAGTGAGGAATTGGAGTTAGTCTAAGTATAGTGAAGAAAAGGGTTGAACGAGAGTATGTGGGAACTTAAGGAGAGAATCCAAGTTTCATATCACGAGCACTCTTCCAATAAATTCCTCTTTTGGTTAACTTGCTACTTAGGTCATTGTTTATTTGCATGGATACTTTAGTTAGCTAGTTGATATAGGCATGGATATATGCATGTTAGGATGCTTGTATACACCTCCTTATAACATGTTTTACTTGATTTAGCTAGCTAGTTGATGTAGGATGGATGTTAGGATATATAGGCATGAATGTTAGAAATGGAGTTATAGAGCTTAGTTTTTACCGTGATGGCTTGTATGTACAAACATTTCAACCACGGATAGAAGTTATTGTTAGGTGTTTTAACTTTTGTTAGATAATTTTAAATATGCTACATCTTTATATATGTGTTTATTAATTGTTTTAATGGATATGGTTGTTTACTTGCACTTTGATATGGAGGTTGCATATGGATGTTGGATGCAAGTACATTTATATATATATATATATATATATATATATATATATATTAGGATGTTTGCATATATATTGACTGCACTACATGTGCTTCATATAAGAGGCCAATTTATTTGCATTTGCACTTATCCCATTATCATACTATCATATTTTATCTATCATATGTATTATGTACTATTGGTTATGTTTTCACTTTTTATATAATGGATGCTAGATGGGTATAGCTATGTTTTTTTTGTATGTTTGTATGATGTAAAGGGAGTTGCATTGTCTGTCTCTTGGAATTTCAGGGTCGAAATTCTTTTAAAGTGGGTGAATATAACAGCCTGTAATTTTAAACTATTCAATAATTTAATTAGAAAGGGCAAAATCGTAATTTCACATATAGGAAAAATGGTAAATTTTAACTAGAGTTGGAATTTGGCTTTGAGATCCATTCCATCATATCTGAAATGTCATTTACAGTCAGAAAACATATATAATTTGCTAAATTTAGTTAAATGGGCTAGAAATTAGAAGAAGTCTAACCCAGTGACATTTTCGTAATATATTAATTTCTAGATTTTAGCCTAAATTTGAATTAGTTCAGTTTATAAGTAGAAATAAAAACATATTGTCTAATCACATTTTCATGTAAACATCTTACCTTTAATCCCTATCTTCTCCTTTATCTAACTTTAAACAAAAATAATTCAAAATCCACCCAAATCAAATCCAAATTAAATGAATAAATACATGGAATTGATCATCGTAAAGATACTACATAAATAAATCAAAGCTATCGAGAAATCAAGTATTTTCAAGTTGAGGAATTTCGGAACAACGAAGAAGGAAGTGGATTCCTATCGGGTTAGAGAAGATGCACGGCTAATCAGTGAGTGAGACTTATCATACTTTTGAACATATTGATAAGACGTAGTAATTCACCTCTTATGATCTTAAACCAAATTATAATGATGTAACTAATAATACATTAGAATTAAAACTGGTTTTATATACGTCCTTATTAGGATGTAGTACTCCATGGCTAGATGATAAAAAGGCGAATATTTATTTATTGTAATTAGCGAAAGTTAATCACCTTTTAAATTAAAAAGTGCTCAATACAAAATTATTCCAAACTAGATATATTATATAAAAAAATGTTGCTCTCAATGATACGAACCCACTGGCGGTGTCTATTCATCGATTGTTGTACGGATTGATAAGAAAACCAGCTAAAAGCTCATCAAATGTGGATCGTCAATTTCGATCCAATGGTGAAACGATGGCTATAGACAATCGGAAGGCATAGACATGAAGGGGAGATTGAACAGGTGACTATCTAGTGTCTGATCGGTTGCACATAGTTGGATCAATCTGATTTATTCAGTGGTGGTGATTTTGGAGGGGACGACTAGAGATGAAGCTGACAGTGGCCTTGGATGCGTAGCGATGAGCTGGTCACAAGGGTAGTGTCAAATTGTAAAATAAAGCGCTAGGGTAGCAGTAGTTGTGAGCTAAAGATGATAGCGGTGGTGAGCTATAGGGGTGGTGTCAAACAGTAAAATGATGAGATAGTCCAAGGAGCTATGTCCTCAGTATACAACATCCCCAGTAGTTGAGTCCTCAACATATGATGGTTCAAAGAGCTGAGTCCTTTGTATATCGTAGTCCGAGGATCTAAGTCCTCAATATACGATATTCTGAGGAGTTGAGTCCTCAATATATGATATTCTGAGGAGTTGAGTCCTCACTATACGATATTGTCTGCGGAGCCGAGTCCTCAACAGATGATAGTCCAAGGAGCCGAGTCCTCAATATACGGTTGTCCGAGGAGCCGAGTCCTTAATATTTGATAGTCCGAGGATCTAAGTACTCAGTATAAGATAGTCTAAGGAGCCAAGTCCTCAGTATACGATAGTTCAAGGAGCTGGGTCCCTGCTATTCGATTTGGCATCAAGACACGTTTAAAGAAGCGGAGTCCTTATTATACGATTTGAAAATAGTTGGTTGAGACTTCGGGATCGAACTACAGCATATGATTAGACTCGGCCTAGATTTTAGTGAGAATTTAGCACATGATATTACTATGGTATTATATTATGTTTAGCTAACTTGTGGGTGTAGGCGATAAAGGTTAAGGGTATGGTTTTCAGTCATAAATGTTGTTTTACTAGCTCATTAATATTATACACTTATATGATGTGTTTCACTTACTAGACCTATGCCTTACCCCTTCTATCATTTTCTATCTGATTTGTCGATATAGGGGACTGGTGGTTACTTGGAGGCATGATGGTACGGATAAGATGCACATTTATTTATTAGCTATCCACTATTTTTATTTCATTTATTCTCAGACATTTTACCATTTCCATTACGAGTATAGAGAGATGTTGTAGTTGGAGCTTATTTGATAGTGTACTATTTTGTTTATTTTGGAATGTATTACTGATTAATATTATATTTTATTCCTTCCACTATGAGTTTTAGAAAGTGTAGAATATTTTAGATAACTTTATGATTTATTTTATATATTTTAATGAAAAATTATCCACTTCCAATAACATCCACGATTCCATGCCACATTTGGATGTGGATTAGGCAGTTGTAGACGGCTGGTTGTCATAATAATAGAAAGAAAACACTTTTTACTTTGAACAAGATTGGTTATCGATTACATATGTAACAAACTACATAATTTCTCCTTGGTTATACCCATATCTCTATCATAACTTCCATTAGTCATCTCTTTAGCAATAAAAGAACTCAAATCCCTATTTTATTTAACTAGATCAACGAAGTAAGAAGAGATTAGAAAGGGGATAGTAATTAATTCATTAATTACTATTTATGTGTATTAGAATTTGAGACATTTATTGTTCACCTCATATTCGTCGAGGCTTTTGTGCATTTGGACCCTTTGGTGAGTGATTTATGTCTTTCATATATTATTATTGCTAATATAGCATTAAACCATGTTTTTGGAATGATTTTAAATTTAAACCATGATTTTTGTTAGCTTTACACTTACCTATGTTTTCAGATTTAATTGTAATAATTAAAAATGGATTAGATTTAAGTATTGCATGTGTGTTCATAAGGATAGGCTATCTTTTGTTTTGACTTATTTAGGATGATATAGTGAATTGTGTAATAATGATAGGATGCTTGTTTGTTAATGTTTTTTATTTACTTACTTAGTTTAGGGTATGGTGTATCGATATGCATTTTGGAGTGTCGATATGCTCTAGAGAAGCTAAGCCTAATAAATAGAAAAATATTGCATAGGAAGCTAATGAATTTAGAGTAGAGTGGAAACTAACTCACAACTGGAAAAAATAAAAAAATTCTAGGGTTATCGATCACCACCAATTAATCACATATTTTTTGATGGATGGACAAAGGGTTATGACCTAAGGATTATGGTTCGGCTGTAATTCGGTAGTTGAATTTGCGTTTGGGCATGGTAGTAAAGAATTCGGGTTTTTGAGTGGAAAAATCTAGGCTTGGACAAGGGAAACTTTGAGCTACCTGACTGGTGATTAAAAGGACACTGAAATGGCTCATCACTAACCCATCTTTAACCGACTAATAGATATCATGCTTGTATTAACCTTCAATGGATATGAGGGGTCTAAGGTAGGGTGGCAAAGCTACATAATCGATCGTTGTGCATTTGGGTAAGCGAAGATGGAGTTAGGGGCAAACGACAATCGATTTGAGTTGGTTGGTAGAGCAAGGTATAAAAATGAGGCAAAGGCAACGAAACTCTGAGCGAAGTAGTTGCTTTGGGGAAAGAAGAAAGGAACTTTGGGGAACGTAGTGGAGTTCTAGAAAAGGTTGAGAAATCAACAAGTGTTGAAGGTGATGATTTGGCACTAACCTATTACAGTTAATGATGTTAGACTGCAGCCAATACTAAAGGGTTATGGTAGCAGGGGAACTAATGGATTGCCTGAGGTTTCAATTTATGGATTTTGAGAGATTGAGCAAGGATGATCGATATGCGATGTAGAGGATGACGTATGGATTTCCTTAGCTTACTTCAGGCTTGGCTTGGGGAATATGATGGAAAACTCTAGATCTTACCATATAAGACTTTAGATTTAGTGGAATGTTTGGGGGTTTGATTAATCAAGAAAGTTAGTAGTATGAGTGAAGTACTTCAAGTAGAAAGTATTTATAGGACTTAGTGATGGTCTAAGGAGGCAGGTTTGGCGTTGTGAAGCGACGAAGTAGAATGTAATGTGCACTAACATTGAGTCACGTGCTAAAGAGATCATTGACAACTCTAGATGTGTTGTGTGTTTCATAGGGCAAGTTTATGTGAGGATGCTCACCTATATACTCTTGAACTTAGTGATAGGAAAATATGCAAAAGCCCAACAGTCATAGGAAAATATCTAAAAGCCCATTTGTCGATTGGACCAAAATTTACAATCAAAAGACAAACAAGTAAAAAAAGGCTTTTCCATAAGGCTACATGAACCACCATCTTTTGATAAGATCTTCATTGAAAAAGCATTTTAGAAAAAAGGTTTTCAAAAGCTTCAAGCAGCTTCCATTCCATTCAAAAGTCATTTTCAAAAAATGATTTGTAGAAAACTTCAATGAACTTCCATATCTTTAAAAAATGAATTTTAATAAAATGAATTTTCAAATAAGATATAAAAAACTTTATGTCCCAAAAAGAAATTCAATCGGAAGATATTTGAATAAAGCCACAAGAAGCTTCCATATTTCAAAAAAATAAAATAAAATAGTTTTCTAATGAAAATATATCAAGCTTTCCTCTTCCAAAAGAAATTTGAAATAAAATGATCAAAGCTACCAAGAGAAGTTTCTATATTTCAAAATATTTTTGATAGAATGGATTTTCAATAAAGTTGCATAAAACTTCGTTGTATTGAAAATAAATTTCCAGGAAATGTTTTTTAGAAGTTTAAAGGTACTTCCCTATTCCAAAAAGGCATTATCAGTAAATAATGTTTCAATAAAGCCATCATAATCTTTTACTTAACAAAGAGATTTTTGATGAAAACTTTTTGATAAAGAACTTCAATTATTTAAAGAATACATTCAATAAAAAAATATTGGATAAAAAGAAGAAGAAAACGAAGCTTATATATTTTGGGAAAGACATATCGTCAAAGTAAAAGGATCAACGAAAGATATCGATTTGCCAGGGATAGTTCGGACGTTGGCAAGCAAAAGTAAAGTAATGATGATGAGAATTCTAATGTGTAAGAAAGAGTTTCCTAAAGCTAAAATATAAGCAAACTCTTTTGGAGGAGGGCCAAATTTTATGCCAAATTTCTTGAAGTAGAATGGATGTGGAGCTGGTAGTTACAAGTGCGATGATAAAGGAAGGTTAAAAAGGTTGTTACGGGTTTAAAGCATTATGTTAGCTATAGATGATCTAAAGCTATTATAAGTATAAAAGGGAAGCTATCACATGTATAGAAGTGAAGAGCTATCGCACGTATAAAAATGAAGAGCTATCACACGTATATAAGTAGTTGGGCTATAGTTATATGGAAATAGAGAGCTATCACATATATAGAACTGGAGAGCAATCATATGTACATAGAGCTATCGTATGTACAAAAGTGGAGATCTATCGCATATCTAAGTTGGGAGGCTATTACATATATAAGTTGGGAGGTATCACATATCTATGTTAGGATCTATCGCATATCCAGGTTGGTATGCTATCGCATATCTAGGTTGGGAAGCTATGTCATATCTAAGTTGGGAACCATTGCATATCTAAGTTGGGAGATATCAGATACTTAGAATGGGAGTACTATCGCTTCTATAGAATTGGAGAGCTATTGCACACATATAGTTCAAGGCCATCATAGATAAAAGAGTATAATTGAAGATGTAGAAGGTCCATCAAAGATATAAAAGAGCTATCGAGCCTCTAAACGAGTAGCCATTAAATTACTTTTAAAGAAATGAATATATTAAGGATATTTTATGGAGACATATTCATCAAAATAAGCTAATAAATTCTAAGAAAGAAAAGCAATTCCAGTGCATACAAGGAAAGGAGACGTGGATGATATTTAGCCTGAAACGATGAAGATAAATCAATTATATGAAAAGCTATTGCAATAATAAAAGAGAAGATTTGCATCCAACTAGAGAAAAAAGCATCAAAACATTCTTATTCAACCATGCCCCTTTGTCAATGCCATATCCAAGATAATGATCCGTATAAAATACTCAAATTCTAGGATTTTGACATATGTCGCCATCAAGACCATCCATCTTATCAAGTCATCAATTTTCTTTAACTTTATTCACCCAATGCGGGCAAGCCACAACACTAACCAACTATTATAAATAAGGAATATCCCCACATAAGAAAGGACTTCGCTTCTCTTTCTCTTTCTCAAGATACCACATTTTTCAAACTTTACATTTCCAAGCTCACATGAGAGCTTGAGGATTATTTTAATGGCCAATGAGGAGGAAGATGACTTGTATTTTCGAAATATAGACAAATAAAATAGGAAATGCATATAACCTGTTTTGAAAGTTTGGACAATTGGGAGGGAAATGACATTTATTTTTGACAAATGGACAAAGGAATCAAGAATATTAAATATGAGCTTGATTTACATACTTTTTCCTATGAATGACATGAACTTTTGATATTTGGACCATTATTTATCAAACAATTGGCATGTTCGAGGACATCCGATAAAATAGGGGCAATAGAGAGAAGATTAGCATAGCCACTGAATTAGGATGACATACATAAATCGAGAAATGGTCCTAAAAGGTGTTTTGGTTGCTAGGCTAAAAATTAGTGTAGAAGCACTCTATTTATGTTTTAAATTATGGAGAGCCAAATTATTTCAAATTCGTAATCTTAAAATAATAATTGTGACAACCCAAAAATTCATACACTTTGAATCGATAATAAACCACACATTTCCAACCCAAAAAGCACAGACCGACGGAAAGTCAAGAGAAAGAAAAGAAGAGAGAAGATGCGAAGAGAAGAAAGAGAGAAGATAGAACCAAACAGAACAATACAGAATCTCACACCACAACGGAAAATATATAACATCATATCAATGATCTTTACAAAATAGAAACTGTATATACACACATCAATCAGAGTTCAACAATCAATCAATAGTTATCAGCCAGAACAGTTATAATAAACTATCCTTACAAATGCCGATAATTTAAAACAACTAAGCAATGTAGCGGATAATCGAGCAAATACGGATGTACGAAAATGAAGATCTCCCGCTCTCCTGCTGAAGCTCCAAAAGCATCATATCTAGACCCGTAAATATACTCGGTCTGACCCGAGCATTGAAAGGGAAGAACGCCCGGATCAGTCTGGTAAACCAGCATGAGAAACACACTCAACTGAATTTATTAAGTTACCAAAACTTTTCCTTTATCAAAACAAAAGTATCTCGTAAGACAAGTCCACACTTCAACATGGACTTGTTTTTACCTTACGATAACTAAATCATTTCATATCAAACTCATGTTATATTATACTAGTGTCTAGTGTACAAATTATATTCAAAATACCCGAAACTGTTGCCATTATTAAATTCCAGCATACTAGGCTCTACAAATAAAATGGCAAATACATATAGTGGAGTTTGGATTTCCATACAAATTACCAGGTGAAGGGACTACCTTCCGAAGGGGTACACCTCTAGATGAATGTCCCAAGGCATAGAACATATGCCCTCTACCAACACAAGATCGGCCCACCTCTATAAATAGATGGTACCAACTATGTCATCCTCCGGTCGTTACCGACCTTTACCGAGGACCCTCTAAGTATACAAACCACATAATCAGATACACGACGTCATAGCGTGTAAAGATATATCTAGAAGAGGATGATCATATCCTACTTGGGAATGACCCACTTAGCCCTGCTGCATCTTACCCTGTTTTGGTCATTTCTGGTTGATGAGGCTAGAGGTAACGATTAACTTTCACAATCACAATCACATCACTTAGAGTACCATATGGCCATTTCTATTGACTACTAATCGCCTTCCACAATAATACAACCCTTAAGCTCATATGTCTCAAGCAGTGTGTTAAGCTAAGAGAAGTTACCTTCTCTGCCACCACTGATGTACGTTTGTAAAACCAATGTACGTAATCTATAGAAATGAAATGTCAAACAAACATCCATACAAGTTGTCCAGGAACAGGACAAACTGAAGATACTTTCCTACCACATCTTGTCGGGGAATCCCTAGGATTAGTAGCGAATAGTCCTTGCATTGGATATTTCATAATGTAGAGACCACATCTACTATATGCATATTGGGATTTTAACCCCAAACAATCAACAAGCAGTCCCCTACTATGAAACTCCAAAAATATCAATATCATCAATAACCTGCACAATCGTCGCATATACGTTGGTCCGAAGTGGTTTCAGATAAATCTGATGCTGGTCTCTTCGCACCAACAATGCAAAAGTGTTTCTCAACTTCACACAGAAACTAAGTCTCACAGACTTATCACGTCTCCAACTTTCAACTTGCTATTTTTCATGCCAAGAAGGAAGTTCGATGGATTGGAGTAATACTCCGCACTATATGAATCAACATCCTCAATACAAACGATAATCAAGCCTATACGGAAGGCTACGTACTAAGTGTGCAACTAAATAGTTCCCACATCAAGTCGAGGAACTAAAATTTGGCCAAATTTGATAGTCGGTTATTTAACTATCAAAGGAAACAAACAAATATTCAGCACCATAACAATCACTGTGCCCTTTTATCTTTTATTAATTAAACCATTTGCTAAACACTCACCTCAAATTATCTTTAAAAGATATATCTTCAAAATCGTTTCAACATTGGAAAACATTTCCAAATACTTATTTAATAATAAGTAATTAACAATTCAATTTATTTTCAACACTTAGAAAATATTATATATACTTAAATCACAATTAAATATATATTTTATTCTTTAAGGAAAACATTCTTTTAAATGTTTTTATTCGGGTCAAAACGGATGTTGCTTAAAACATCGTTACGACAACCTAAAATCACTAGTATAGGGTTTCGATAATACGATAGCCCAATACTATACAAAAACATTTTCTTTCGAAAATCATTTACATAACAACAGTGTTATAGTCCATCATTTCCTTATTTCTCGAAAACATCTATTTCAACTGTGAATGTTGAAATCTATGGTTTCGATACTTCACACATTTTAAAACATCTTTAAACCATTAATATCCATTTTAAAATATCACTTTCCAAAACATTTGTTAAATATATTATTCACCGTCCAAAATCGTGAATATAAATCGTTTACCAAATTTAATGTTTCTACACATTTATTAAAGATAATCCATTGTCTAATAATCGCAAATATAATTCCTTTAATAAACTTCCATATTTACTTAACAAATTCGATTGATTTTGGATTTATAAAACAATGTTTATAAATTCCATTTGTATTTTACGAAAACTTAAATATACAAAATTCCTTTATTAACCAATTCCACTTATAACTCAATTATATTCCAAAAATCCAATTTATAAGTTAATTCACTTATAAATCATTTATTTACAAAACCCATTCATTTTATAACTTCACAATTATAAATCTTATTCATTTGTAAAATCCATTTATAACTTCATTTTAACACTTATAAAACTTGTTTTATAATTCCATTATTTCGATTTATCAAAATTCAATTTTATAAATCTTATATATAAACCTTTTATAATAAATCAAAATTCTCAATTTATACTATTTCACACAATAGTTAACTTCCTATTTGAAAACCATATTCTTATTATATTTCCCAAAAATCATAATTTTTATAACAATAAAAACTATAACATTTATTTATTTAAAATAAATCATTTTCCTTAACCGTTCAAAATTCAACAAACATATATTTCCAAAATCACTTTGAAAATCCTTTTTCAATTTAAAAATGAACACTTTAATATTTTTAAATTATCAAAATTGGCCCAATGCTGCAACAACACTAAATACATCAATCACGACATCCAAAATATAATATATAATATGATAACAACATATATCACAATATCTGTAAATAAGTCAATATGGGTGAGGAATCCAGTTGGATCCCTTCAACCTATCGCCTGCAACAAATATACATATTAGAATATATATACGATGTCCACTTCGAGGCAAACACATGTACAAAGGGTCATCCGCTCATACACGGGAACGTATAGGGTCTTCTGCTTCAATAGGCAGGAATATATCCAAATACCAATCAATATATAGATAATATATCATATATCATTCAAACAATCATTAATCATCATAAATTATATTTATTCTCACTTATATAAAAATATCAGTGAGTCAAAAAGAGTGAGTTGTACTCACATTGCTTGTAGTCGTTGCGATAGCAATTTGTTCCGATTCAAATTAAACAAGCATTTAATTTCAACCAAAATTCTTACTAGCTCAAATAAATCTAAATTCAGCTACATAATGTAGTGCTCGTTAATACGGACCCAAAGCAATCCGTCTCTTGCGAAAAGGACCTTGTATGAAAAAGTTATCACGTTTTAAAGTTTAAACGATTTTATTATATAATAATTTCAATTTTTTTAATTTTCATACCCTAGTATCATAGCCGTCAATTCCACTTTTGAGAGAATCCATGCCGCTACTTCTTCTCCCCTCAGGTCTAAATTTGCCATCAAAGAACCCAAATACGCCATTCGAAAACCCTAATTAACATGACCAATTCTTCCACATCAATGACGATGGGCCTCCACCTATCCTTGCGCCTACGCGAGCTACCCCCAAGGCCGAAGTACCATGAAGCTCGGCTGTCCATACGCTTCAAAAAATGTGAATTAAATTCGAACGTTCAAACGAATATTTCCATCGATTTACTTGACTATAAACGATCATAACCATACAGGTTTAAAGCTCTCCTCTGGATCTACAACATTGTAGTTGAAGGTTTCTCGTAATTGTGGATGGATCGAGAGAAAAAGAGGAAAGAAGAATGGAAATTCTCGGCCATTGAATTTAAAGCCGGCGGCTAGACCTAAGTCATTAAGGTTTTGGTGCAAATGAAAAAAAATCTAGGTCCTTTTATAGAAAATTTCGTGACACTATTCATCGCTAAATTTTGTCGAACTCGAAATGAAGCATGCCACCTGGCGTTTATAATGTTTTACCCCTATTCCGAACGCAATGGAATATATATCGAGAGCCAATTCGATCGTATTTGGAAGATAGGTTTTCAAATCTACTATTAAATTTAAAATTCACTTAAACCGATTCTCAACGCGTTTTAACTTGCCCCGGACAAACCATAGATTTGATTGACATGAAATTTGAAATACTAAAATAATTTAACATTACGGATCCGATGAAACTGGTTTCGTCGAAATCCGAGATTGTATGAAGAATAGCTATTTTTACTCGTTAATTAAATATTAAAACATTCAATTTCTACAAATTAACTTTTAATTCAATTTTAAAAGTCCTGTAACATCATTTTAATTCAACTAGGATTTAGTTCACTTTATAAATCAATTACATTTACATTAAATCCAATTTCCAATTATTTACGCAATTTCAAATATTAAATTAACAATTTAATTATCCAATTAAATCACTATATTCGATGTATTATTTATTCAACTTATAAGCTTAACTTTTAAATATTTAAAATTAATTAAATATATGAATTTCAAAAGACAGAAATTCTGGGTCGTTACATTCTCTCCTACTTAAAAGAATTTCGTCCTTGAAATTACTAAGTAAGAAAAAGTCACAATATCAATTAACTTTTCAAAACAATTCGTTCAAATTAGATTTACCAAATCTATTTAACCTTTTAACTTTTTCCAAAATCCAATAGTTAAATTTCTTATAAAAACTTTTCTTAGTTTTCAAATCCATTTACAGTTATCTTTTCAAATCCAACCAATACCGTTTAATTTTAACTCAATATCAAAATTTAGTTATAAATTTTTTTCCAAACTTTCCAAAAAATTCTAACGCCTCAAATTTTCAAAAAAATTCGCCATCTTCTACTTTGTGCGGTTCGATCACAACATATATATATACACACACATATATATATATATATATATATATATATATATATATATATATATATATCACAAATATACATCTCATCATCAAGGATGAGGCATCCCACAGGGAAAAAAGTGTAGAAGTATGATATATAATCCGAGATATGTACCTTATATATTATTAGCGAGCATATATGGCAAATATAGCGCGAAAGCGAGCTCCAAAAGTGAGGCAAGCGCCATACGCACCTACTAAACACTCAACAACGAATTAGAAACATGTATATGTGAAAGTAATATCAATATACAACATATACCAATACAACAACTATATATGCCAATATAGAAAATGCAACCAAAAGCAACAAATTCAACCATCAAACAACTATTGTCCAATAAAACATCCAACCAAGCAATATCTCTCCAATCACCCATAATCAAATCTATAAAAATTCATTTGTCATTAATATTTACTGAATTGATTTTCAATTTAAATCACATTTGATTCATTAACATTGATTTTTACTAACATTCATTTATTCATATTCAATTAGTTTATATTCGCTAATTTACATTCAAGTTAGTTCACTCCCAAATCAAATCAATTTCATTTCTATTTATTCTTACTTCACTTTCAATTTGAATTCAATTATTTTACTTTCAATTTCATTAATTCAATTGCATATGAATTTATATTCAATCAATTAACATTTATCTAACAATCAATGCATATCCAACATTACTAAATTAATTTACTTTACATTCATTCAATTTGGTTCAATACTTTTAATTTCAAATTGGTTTAACATTCAATTGACTTTCATTCAATTATTCAATTCACAACTTCTTAACTTAAGTTTTATTCAATTCTTAACAACAACATTTTCTAATCCATGTTTATTCTCTTACTCACTTTTATAATTAACGTTGAATTTCATAATATAACTCAAGTTCATATTCATCACTTTACTTTATTAATTCACATTATTAATTTACTTTGATACCAAAATCAACTTCATTTAACATCACTTAAGTTATCTTTCATTTCAATTTCATTTACCTTCACTTTCACTATACAACTTAAGTTCATCTCTAATTCATTTAAAATTCTATTTTATTTAACTTCTACTTAAGTCAAATTTCATTCTGCTATTCAAATTCATATTTTGGTTTGCTTAAAAATTATTTAACCATTTTAACAATTGGTTTTACTTACATGTTCTCATTTTATAAGTCATACAACTTAATTATTCATAATTCCGTGAACATCTACCTAAGTTCACTTCCATTCACTAAACTTATTCTTTATAATTTCAAATCCAATTCACTTTATTAACTTTCCTTTAGCTAAATTTCAAATCATATATTTATTATGCTAACTCACATTTATTTCAACTTTACCAAAACAAAAAATTTATTATTTCATATATTATAAGTCCAAAACTCATTTTACTTATATTTGTCAATTACAACTTGGATTTTAAATTCAAATTTGTTTCACAACAAAACTAAATTTTTTAATTTACTATTGGTAGCAAATTCATCACACAGAAACTCGAAAATGATACTGATGATGCTGCAGTCATCACCCTTATTATTTACCAGCAACAGTAGTGAATTTAGTGCTTTCTATTCTTTAAAAATTCTTTCTATTTATAAATCACATTTACAAATCTTTTACTTATATAATTTCACTTATTTTCTATTTATAATAATATAACCTCTTTAACTTTGAAAAAAAAAACTTTCAAAATAAACGGGATTCAAATTTCACAAATAATTAGTCTAAATCCATTTTATTTATAACTCATTTTTATAAATATATTCATATAGTTTCGCGTCTTATATATAAGATTATTTCATAATTGTAAATTATATTAATTATAATTCCATCTTATAATTCATTTTCTTATATAATTTATTCTTTTACAATTGTTGTTTTTATTTAGATTATTCAAACAGCTTTTATTAACTTATATATATTTCATTTTCATACAACCAAACAACTCATTTATATACACTTTAATAATTCTTGAAAAAATTATTCCTTTATATTTAAAATATAATTAAGGTATAATTATTTCATTTACCCCATTTAAAATAATACTATGTCGACTTGCTTCGTTTAAGTGTTTGGAAATCCCTATCGATAACATGGCGTCCCACATACCGACTAGAATTCACAAACAGCTCAACATAGAAGCAAACACAATATAAAATATTTTATATTCACTAACAAATACGCCCTCATATATATAATTCACTCAAACTCAATCTAGGGTGCTACTGTCCCTATCTATATCGAGTGCACATAAAAGCTTAAGAATATACAAATCTAAGCTCTGATACCAAATGTGACGGGACGCGCCAGTGGGTAATACCCACCTTAGCTCACACTGATACCTTGCACTTTGCTTTTATGGCCAGCCTCTCGACTCCAACCAACCCTTTTACTCTAGGGACATGTAGGGGTAAGAGCCATCTGTTCGCTATCTAACAAGAAGCGAGAACCCACTATCAGCCTGAACATAATCAAGCAAAACCAATGTACGTAATCTATAGAAATGCAATGTGACACAAACATCCATACAAGTTGTCCAGGAACAGGACAAACCGAAGGTACTTTCCTACCATATCCTATCAGGAAATCCCTAGGATTAGTAGCGAATAGTCCTTGCATTGGATATTTCATAATGTAGAGGCCACTGCTACTATATGCATATTGGGATATTAACCCCAAATAATCAACAACCAGCCCCCCCACTATGAAACACCGAAAATACCAATATCATCAATAACCTGCACAATTGTCGCATATATGTTGGTCCGAAGTGGTTTTCAGATAAATCTGATCCCGGTCTCTTTGCACCAACAACGCAAAAGCGTTCCTCAACTTCACACAGAAACTAAGTCTCATAGACTTATCACGTCTCCAAATTTCAACTTGCTATCCTTCAGGCCAAGAAGGAAGCTCGACAGATTGGAGTAATACTCCATACTATACGAATCAACATCCTTAACACAAATGATAATCAAGCCTACATAGAAGGCTACATATATAGTGTACGACTAAATAGTTCCCACTTCAAGTCAAGGAACTAAAATTTAGCCAAATTTGATAGTCGGTTATTTAACTATCAAAGCAAACAAACAAATATTCAGCACTATAACAATCACTGGGCCCATTTAATTAATCTTTTGTTAATTAAACCATTTGTCAAATATTCACCTTAAATTATCTTTAAAAAGATGTATCTTCAAAATCATTTCAACATTGGAAAACGTTTCCAAATACTTATTTAATAATAAGAAATTGACAATTCAATTTATTTTCTACACTTAGAAAATATTATATATACTTAAATCACGATTAAGTATATATTTTATTCTTTAAGGAAAACATTCCTTTAAACATATTTATTCAAGTGAAAATGGATGTTGCGTAAAACATCGTTACGATAACCCATAATCACTAGTATAGGATTCGATAATAAGAGAGATATATAAATCCTAATACTATACAAAAACATTTCCTTTAAAAAATCATTTACTATAACAACAGTGTTATAGTCCATCATTTCCTTATTTCTCAAAAACAAATATTTCAACAATGAAAGTTGAAATCTATTCTTTCGATACGTAACACATTTTAAAACATCTCTAAAACGTTAGTCTCCATTTTAAAATATCACTTTCCAAAACATTTCTTTAATATATTATCCACTGTCCAAAATCGTGAATATAAATCGTTTATCAAATTCAATGTTCCTACGCATTTATTAAAGACAATCCACTATCCAAAAATTGCGAATATAATTCCTTTAATAAACTTCCATATACAACTTATCAAATTCAATTGATTTTGGATTTATAAAGAAATGTTTATAAATTCCATTTCTATTTAATAAAAACGTCAATATACAAAATTCCTTTATTAACCAATTCCATTTATAACTCAATTATATACCAAAAATCCAATTTATAAGTTAATTCACTTATAAATCGTTTATTTACAAAATCCATTCGTTTTATAACTTCATAATTATAAATCTTATTCATTTGTAAAATCCATTTATAACTTCATTTTAACACTTATAAAACTCGTTTTATAATTCCATTATTTCGATTTATGAAAATTCAATTTTATAAATCTTATATATAAACCTTTTATAATAAATGAAAAATCTCAATTTATACTATTTCACACAATAGTTAACTTCCTATTTCAAAAATTATATTCTTATTATATTTCCCAAAAATCATAATTTTTATAACAATAAAAATTATAACATTTATTTATTTAAAATAAATCAATTTCTATAATAGTTCAAATTCAATAAAATGTATATTTCCAAAATCACTTTGAAAATCCCTTTTCAATTTAAAAACATCACTTTAATATTTTTAAATTATCAAAAGAGGCCCAATGCTGCAACAGCATTAAATACATAAATCACGGCATCCAAAATATCATATATAGTATGATAACAACATATATAACAATATCTGTAAATAAATCAATACGGATGAGGAATCCAGTTGGATTCCTCCGACATGTCGCCTGCAACAAATATACATATTAGAATATATGTACAATGTCTGCTTCGAGGCAGACGCGCGTACTAAAGGTCATCCGCTCATGCACGGGAACATATAGGGTCATCTGCTCTAATTGGCAGGAATATATCCAAATACCAATCAATATATAGATAATATATCATATATCATCCAAACAATCATCAATCATCATAAATAATATTTATTCTCACTTATATAAAAATATTAGTGAGTCAAAAAGAGTGTGTTGTACTCACATTGCTTATAGTCGTTGCGGTAGCGATTTGTTCCGATTAAAATTAAAGAAGCATTTGATTTCAACCAAAATTCTCACTAGCTCATGTAAATCTCAATCCAGCTTCATAATGTAGTGCACGTCAATAGAGACCCAACGCAATTCATCTCGTGCGAAACAGACCCTTTATGGAAAAGTTATCACGTTTTAAAGTTAAACGATTTTATTATATAATAATTTCAATTTTTTAATTTTCATACCGTAGTATCATAGCCATCGATTGCACTTGAGAGAATCTGGGCCACTACTTCTTTCTTCTCCCCCAGGTCTAAAATCGTGATCAAAGAACCCAAGTACGCCGTTCGAAAACCCTAATTAACGCGACCATTTCTTCCACATCAACGACGATCGGCCTCCACCTATCCTTGCGCCTACGCGAGCCACCCCTAAGGCCGAAGTACCATGAAGCTCGACTATCTATACGCTTCGAAAAACGCGAATTAAGGTCGAACGTTCAAACGAAGATTTCCATCGATTTACTTGACTATAAACGATCGTTGCCGTATAGATTTATAGCTCTCCTCTGGATCTACAGCATTGTAGTTGAAGGTTTCTAGTAATTGTGGATGGATCGAGAGAAAAGAGGAAAGAAGAATGGAAATTCTCGACCATTGAATTTAAAGCCGGGGGATAGACCTAAGTCATTAGGGTTTTAGTGCAAATGAAAAAATCAAGGTCCTTTTATAGAAAATTTCGTGACACTATTCATCGCCAAATTTTTTCGAACTCAAAACGAAGCATGCCACTTGGTGTTTATCATGTTTTACCCTTGTTCCGAACGCAATGGAATTATATCAAGAGCCAATTCGATCGTATTTGGAAGATAGGTTTTTAAATCGACTATTTAAATTTAAAATTCACTTAAACCGATTTTCTACGCGTTTTAGCTTGCCCTGTACAAACCGTAAATCCGATTGACACGAAATTTGAAATCCTACAATAATTTAACATTACGGATCCGATAAAATAGGTTTTGTTGAAATCCGAGACTGTATTAAAAATGGTTATTTATAATCGATAATCAAATATTAAAATATTCAATTTCTACAAATTAACTTTTAATTAAATTTTAAAAGTCCTATAGCATCATCCTAATTCAACTAGGATTTAATTCACTTTATAAATCATTTTCATTCACACTAAATCCAATTTCCAATTATTTACGCAATTTCAAATATTAAATTAGCAATTTAATTATCCAATTAAATCACTATATCTTAAATATTATTTATTCAACTTATAAACAAAACTTTTAAATATTTAAAATTAATTAAATATACGAATTTCAAATGACACAAATTCTGGGTCGTTACAATAATAATAATAAGTATTATTGTGTATAAGGAATAATGAGTATTCAAAATGCTTAATGACACTATTCATCATTATATATGCATACAAAATTATGTAGATTTCTAATTTTATAACTATTATGTGTTTTAATTCAATTTAACCCTTTTAAACTTTAATTTTTTATTTCATCTCATATACATTATGTAATATTCTCTTATTTAATTATAATGTTTATAATATAATATTAAATCTTACATTTAAACTTATGTATATATATTATTAATTAATTAATATTGCAACTTTATTGTAACCATTTATGAGCTATAAAATTTAAAGTACATATTTAATTTAAAATTATTTTGTATTTATTTATTTATTTCAAATTTAATAATTTTAAATTCAAAGTAGTTTCAAATTTATTTATTTGTAATTTTTTAAATTCAAATTTAAACAACTTTAATTTTTGTATTTATAGTTTATTACAACCTTTATGAATATAAAATTAAAACTGTTCAATTTTTTTCCATAACCCTTATAAACGTTAATTTTAATTTAAAATAATCTTAAAATAATTTGTTTATAACTTTTGTGAATTTAAATTTAAAACAATTTTAAATTCTTTTATAATCTTTATAAATTGAAATTTAAATCAATTTTGAAATATATATTTTATTCTAATAACATAGTGTGGCCTCTGATATCATTGGTGGATTAAATATTTTTTGGGCAACAGGGTAGAAAGGTTAAATTTAATAAATTTCCTCTTAAGTCATTATGCACTAGTTCTTTTATAGTATTATGAGGGATAATGTTGATAGCGATAAATCATATTTCAATTTTTATTGGATGAATTTAATTTGAAATTGAAGCTACATTATATTATCATTACATTATTATTAATAATGTGCTACAATGTCCATATTGTTAAAAATGTTTAACAAGATGATTCACAGACATATTAAATCACATTTGTTCAAAGAAAATCGATAAAAATAATTTCATATACTATAATACACACATATGATATATATATATATATATCATAAATAATATTTGAACGATGATAACTAATTAAATAATTCTACTATACATTCAAATAGCAATTTTAAATTTAATGATCCTTGAATTAATGTTATAAATTTAAATGATTAAAATTTGTGTTAAGTTAAATATCAAAAATTTGAATCAAATGAATAGTGTTTTAATATATTAGTTTTAATTAACAGTGTTAATTTATAAATATCTTAACAACAAATTTATACACACATACATAGACATATATTTCAACTCATAGTAACAATGTCATATATATGTATGATATATAGTTAAATAATGTTAGTTGAATCTAGAAATTTAATGTGGAACTAAAGTCATGAATTGTATACGAAGTAGAGTTCTTATGTAAAAGTAATGAAGGTTGCAAGTCATAGGGGTTTTGTATAAATTAACAGTGGTACAACATATTTGTAAAATGGGGCTTTAAGTAAAATTACCTCTTGTGTATTCAACCCTAGCCGTTAGTCATTCTTTCCTTCATTCAATTCCGACCATCCCAAGAGAAAAGCGAAATTCCCACGATCTTATCCATATAACCTAGTGTTGAACTCAAGCATCACCTTTGGTGAAACCCTAATTTTCGATCGATTACCTGTCCCTTTCTCGTGTCCTTAAACATATTTCGTCGGACCTGATGTCCTGTGACATCTACACCTCTTGACACACCAATCCAAAGCCTAAATTGACATGCGGACTCGCGTCAGTGCCAAGACGTATGAGCTATTCGGTTTTTATAACTTTACAAAAACTAAAGACAAACATATATGATTAAAGATATACTACACTTTCAGAACTCACGGCGAATGAAACAAAATATAAATACAGAAAATATCCATCTTAGAAAATATCTCAAAAACACAGTCTTAGAAAAATATCATGCAGCTAAATACAGAGTACATAGAAATACCACTCATTGTCTGATAAAGATATACCAAGTGTTGATAGACAGACATATACATAGAGTGTAAAAAAGGATAAACAACTCCTATGATGAGCTTGCCTTTCCATGTAGTTAAATGGGCCAAATCACCTGCTGCCTCAGGGGAAGAAAAGGAAAAGAGGTGGGTTAGGCAAAAGTCTGGTGAATGAGTACAAGTTTAATGTATGATGATCATGTGCAACTTTAATTATATCCTATATGACCTAGGCTATCCTACAAGTGTTCGTGCATTCCTAATGCCCTTTACTTAAGGTTTTTTAATATTTGACACACACCTACAATATAACTTATGCAGGCTGCTACAAGGATTAAACTACTAATCGAACCTCAACAACTAACGATCGACCACTGCTCTTAGAGCTAGGAACACCTCAACTAGAGCCAAGGTTTTAAATATCGAATGTCGATCACGTTTCGTCTCGGAATTTTTACACAAGTTATCTCGTATCGGGAGAGATCTCGGACGAGATGAGTACATATTGGGTGTACAACTCGGATGACATCTCGGGTCTTATAATGCATCTAGGGAATATCTTGGATGTACTTATGTGTTTAAAATTGATGTGTCAAAAATTTATTTAACGATTATAACTTTCTTAGTAAAAATAAAAATGGTAACATACTTGATTTACATGGAAAAAGAAATACTTTTAGAAGAGTAGTAGCTTGATTATCTTAATTGATTTGGTAATGATTGAATAATATCCTTTTATTTGAACGTAATAAAGAAGCGAAACCTTTCGCTATGACTCATTAAGATAAAAAGTAAAGAATATGTTCAAGAAGTTGGTAAATTATAATTGGATTAAGTAATTTCTTTTGAATTAATGTGAAAATAAAAATTATTATGGAAAATAAGAAAAATGTATAACTTCAGATGAGATATCGGATTGAGATTTTGATCCATATATCGGGTGAGATTTGAATATCTCAGACGAGATGAGTGTCAAGGGAGATATGGAGGAGATTTGATGTCTCGTCTCGTTTAAGTGTGAAAATGAGATCTCAGGCGAGATCTCGGGCGAGATATAGGAGATTTAAAACCATGACTAGAGCTACTTAACATAGGAACATCCTATAACTTACCATAATGGAACTACATCTCACATTACACCTACGCATAACTATCTTACATAGGTATTCTATAACTACCACATAGGAATAAATTTCTCACAACAACTACTACATGGAACCCAACTACGCATCGAGTGGTAGCCTGCAATGCCAACCCACCAGTGTGTCTCATCATTTGCATCTGTGTCCACCTCTAGATCATAATATATGCCTCTTATTGCACGTATCGGGATCCATCAACAACATAGTATCATGCCATGTCAAAATCGTGTATAGCAAGGAGTCCATCTGTGCAGGGCACACACATTTCATCCAGCATCAGCTAGTGCTGCACGTCCACCGTAGAGCATTCTGAGAGTACCATTTGCGATAGAATCACTCTCATTCGAATAATCAACCCCACATTAGGTAAAGAACATTTATCCAATACCGTAACATCCTGTATCAACTCATAGTGAACTAGTTTCCTGGCTATCAGTAACATCCATACATATTATATAATATGGTTATACACACTATTATTAATTTTATATCCATCTTAGGCCTTAGGACGAAGTTTAGATTACGCATTTCAATCATCAATCGGTCGATTGCTAGTCCCTGTCAATCAACCACTTAAGGCGAACGGTCGGCGAGTGATCGACCAATCTCAATGTAAATTTTAGGGCTTTTGGTTTTTAGTTATTTGATTTTAACTATTGTTAATAAGATAAATTCTGGATTTACACACTGAACCCTAGGCTTCGATTTACGCACCAGCCTTTGTAATTTTACCCTACTTTTATTGAGTTAACTAATTTTTAGAGTTTTTATTCAATAACCGAAAGGGATTTAACTTGGGTAAAAATGATATTAGCCAATTTATACCTATTTCAATTTCAAATTCAAATTTTAGCTTTAAACAATTAGGGTTTACAGTTTGATCACTAACATCCTAGATCGTAGATCAGATAGAATAGTTTAACACTAACTGTAAATAATCAACTTATTAAACTTGTTCCCACTCATGTTAGATCCATGCTCTAACTCTAAACCCCGTTTGAGAATCGCCAGTCGTTAGCTTACCCTTCCTTGATCCGATTTACTAGTGCTCTCTTAATTTATTTTTAATTTATATTTGAAAGAAATTTTATAAGTGGAAAGAAGGAATTTTGGTAGAGTTTTGATATGGTATTAACTTTTTAAATTAAGGTTAGGTCAGGTGTTTATTATAGATGTTTGAAGTTAGCATAAAGCGTTAGATTTACCCTAGGGAATCTTTAGTTTCATCCTCGATGCACCTCTATTACTTTATACGCAAATAAAATATATCAGTCCATCATGTTCATCCATTCGCCTCTCCAAATCCATGTTTTAACACATCAACCGGTCGATGGCTCATATGACTTGTTTGATCGATGGATCCTTGGGGTCGATTGCTTGAGGCGTTTAATTAAGGAAACTTATATATTTTTAATATATTTCATTCTAAATTTTCTAACGTCTATAACTTCTCCGTGCTAACTCCGATTTCAAAGTGTTATATATGAAAATTGTCTAGAAAATTGCCACGAACGTATTAGAGAAGGTTTTGAAGCCAAATTCTAACATACTTGAAAATTCTATTTTTCCCTTGTTTTATTTAAATTTTATTTTATTTTTATATTTTTCACTAAGTTTTCAGGGTGTTACAGGTTGCCATCAAGCTTAGCGATTAAAATAACATACCACTTTCCTAGTTTAATGATATGCGATGTAGGTAAAGAAACCTTTTTTAAAACAATTTGATTTGAGAAATAATTTTGCAAATTAATATTAGATAAACTAATTTGAAAATTTTACTTCAATTGTCTTCCCTGTCAAACTCAGCGGTCGAATTACAGAGTCCACCATTAAGATATAATGTAATTTAGGGAGAGAGAGAATCAATTTTTGTGATTACAAGGCATCTAGGTCTATTTATAGCAAACTTAATGGTCTATGCTAGTTATCTTATCTAGAACCACCATTCAAGACATGAAACATTATAAGTTAGTGAAAATTTTTGTCCACACTAACACCCCGAGGTCCGAAGGTATAGCTTCAGAAGCTGGTTGGAATATTAAACCCGATGAAGAGATTACCGAGAAGTGATTTAATCAAGCTTGGGTCACTAGATACTGGACCATAAAGGCTCAGAAGCGAATGCAGAGAAGTTGAAGTGCAGAAAGTAAATAACACCAAGAATTTTATAGTGGTTTGTGCCAAAGTCCCTACATTAATTGTCCTTTCCTTATTCAGTCACTCTTATCTGGCTAAGGGGCTATTACATGGAGTTTAGGCATTTCCGCCATTAATGAGTTTGTAAATAGAGCTTTAATATAGGAAAGTACAATATTATTTTATGTTTCAATTCTTTGTTGCGTCGAAGATTCTTGCGTCTGGAATTGCCGCCTATTTATAGCCAATATACCGTAATGCCATTGGTGGAGAACCTTCTCCTTGGATTGATGACCGGGTTTGCTATGTGCGGCTTACGTTTGAATGCCTGTCATCATCTGCTTGTGTACATTTTAACATGGATTGTTGACGTGATACTTCTATATGTAGCTTCTTTGGTACCCTCCATTTATCCTGATTGTTTTTCTTGGCTTGGTCTATTAGAGATGTTGATTTTTGATGCTTGCTGAAATGATTTTGGTTTCGGCAATTACTACCTCCGGTTAAGCTCCTTATCTTAGTCGGACAGTGGTCTTGACCTTGATTGATGCTTTGATTCATGTTCTTGGATCACATGCTCTTGGATACCAAATCTGGTACTTATGCTCTCATTGGAAACCAAACAATGGGTCTTGAAATTATCAGCTAAGGAAATTTCATTTTGAATGTTCGTAACTTTGTACTTTGTAGAAATTATAATATAGAACATGCCCCTAAATTTCACCTCATATGATCGATATGAGGTGGACTTTGAAAAGAATGGCATCATATCATGCTTTAATACTTGGCTAGTTTGTTTCATTCCCATTATTAATTTGATCCCGAGCTTTTGGGTAAAGTAGTATTCTAAGGACCCTTGAAGCGTTACTTCACTAAGATAGCTTATAAAGATCTAACCTTGTTTTGAAGGTTTTGAAAATAATTCAAAATCTTTCCTCATCTAGAGGCTTTTATAAATTGAAATTAGCGCTTAGGGGTGAAAATACTTCGATACCATGCTTCAATCATTTTGATAGAAATTGGGTTTAAAGCTATTAGTGGCGGTATAATGCCTATATTTGCACACTATTATAATAAAACTAAGCTGTCTCGTTCCAAATTAATTTCTAATTTTAGGCAGAAAGGCATGGTTTCAAATGAACTATGAGGCCTAAATTTTTGAAATCGTGTTAGTAACTTGAAGCCATTTAGACTAAGTAACAAGCAAAATTGTCTATGCGTTGAGAGGTGAAATATAATTTGTGACCGTAGTGTCAAAATTTTTGAAACTGTGCTCATCACTAGAAACCATCTTTGCTAAATGATAAGCGAAATTGTTTGAGTGCAGAGCGGCAATTTATGACCATGATAAGCGAACTTGTTTGAGTGTCACAAGGTGAAATCTAATTTTAAACATGGGGTCAATTTTTTTTTTTAAATTTTCCATCACTTGAAGCCATCTAGCTAAGTGATAAGTGAAATTATTTGAGTTCTGAGAGGCGAAATATAATTTATGACGGTGAGGTCATAATTTATGAAGTTATGCTCATTACTTGAAGCCTTCGAGGTTAAGCGATATGCGAAATTGTTTTGGTGTTGAAAGGAAAACGTTAAACTAGACCGTAAGGTTTGGGGGATATTCGGTTTGCAAGATCTATGAAAATGGGAAACCAAGATCTACTTCTGAAAGGATCGGTCCTAAACTTTGCATTAAATGCCCATGACAATTTTCACGATTTTATCGATCTCTTTGAAAAAGTGTCTTTTTTCTTTATCCCAGGGTGATTTGTATTCTAATACTACCACACTTATTATACAGTAAAGATCTAGCTGACTAGATAATCACTATCATTAGTTTTGGGATTTAAATAAACCCTTTTTCTTTTCTTCTTCTTTCTTACTCATATTATCAATAACCATGCTTTCCATTAAAGATTGGAAATTTTCTCAAATCGTGGTAGATTTTCGACTCAAATAGTAAGTCCTTGATATTTTCTTTAATTTTAACAGTGTTCTTTACTACCGGCAATATTTGCAAAAAAAATTCTTGTGAATTTAAAAAAATTCGATTGTGATTACCACTATTAGGGTAGTGTTGGATTTCGATTTGAAATATTATTCGATCGACTAAATCATGACGTCTATCATCTGTAGATTAAGATTTTGTCCCTAAATTAAATCTTTCATTAACTTAGGTCAATAATCGGTTATTTGGAGGAATTCTAAATTTTGAATTTGGGCTGAAAGACCTAATTTTAGGTCCACTCCCCCCTTTTGAACAATAAGAATTTGAGCCTTTCTGGTAGATTTTTCAGAATACTTATTGAGTTATTAGCCTATCATCGGCCTTTTGTAGACTCTTTGATGGATAAGCCAAGACCGATGAAAAGGAGCGAGAGAATTGGATTGAGAGCTATGGAATTAAGGGAGTCAAGGTTAGGGCTTCTGGTCTACATGAAGATCAGAGTAAACCACTTGAAGGGTCCTTCACTTGGACATCGGAGCATCTTGCACATGCAATAGCGCTTCCCCTTGCCCCTTCATTAGTCAACATTCTTGAATTTTATGGACTTAATCCAATTCAATTTGGAGTTGTTTCGCATAGCACTTTATCTGCTTTAGCGACCTTATATTGGAAGAAATGGTACCAAAGCATGACCACTTCCGAAATTCATTATCCGTACAATCTACATAAGTCATCCAGTAAGTCATTGGTTCCTCTGTATTTTCTTCAATTCTGGAAGAAAATGCCCTTAATCAAACAGCTTAGCAAAATAATGGCTACCCGCTAGTTTTATGTAAGGACAGATGATCCTTAAATCGTCATGGAGTTATCGAAGACTTGTAAGTTTTAAAACCCTTCCTGTCTAAAATGCCATTGCTTCTGAACTTTGATCATAACATTCTTTAATATCGTTTTCTTTTTGAATCCCTCGACTAAACTTGAAAGGAATAAGATCCCAACCCTCAAGGATCTTTATAATGCTAGGTATGAGGAAGTGATGAAAATCGCAGAAAGGGAAAGACTCAAACACATAGTCCTCACCGAGGCCAATGTCATGGTTTGTCGGTTGTTGTCATCATCTGCTAACTTTTGTAGATAAATCCTCCTTCGCTTGAAACTATATGCTCTAAGGCAATTGATTTGTGTGATTCTGAAGAGCTCGCTTACTCTAATCCCAAAAATACAGAGGTCGAAAAACCAGATGCCGTTCCTGGGGTTGACCTCGATTTTAGTTATATGTATTTTAGGACATAAATTTTATGGAATATAAACTTGATTATCTAACCCGTTTTCTCTTTTTTTGTGGTAGTGTCCACTTACGATGTGCTCGAAATAGACGAGCTGCCACCAAATAAACCGTCCACTTTCATTCGTACTCGGCTAAAACTAGACTTAAAGGACCCATCCGATGTTAGGAAGCTGAGGAAACACAAGATCATCCCTCCTGCCAAGATCATGCCTACCTCAGATGCCTTTTCTTTAGCTCATCCTTCAAAGGACTAGGTAGTCCAGGTAGTTGTGTTGACTCATTCGCTATTGATGCCTACTCATCCAAGATTGTAGGGAAGTTTCGAGTGGAGTTGGCTGATGATATGGGTAGCTTCAAAGGATAACGAGTGTGGAGATGGAGGATCATCTTAGGTATAAATTTTCTTTTTACTTATGAAATACCTATCTCTATAAATTTTATACGCACCTCCCGTCTTCACATTGTAGCTGACTTCTTGGTTCTGCATCGAGGGTTCCAAAAGATGAGTGGAGACTGGAAAAGGGCTGGAACTATTGTAAAAAAGTTTGCTGAATTTTTAAAGAGAAGGCTAAGAAGGCAGAAGGATGCTCAAGCTGAGAAGGAAAAGTATCGTCTGTAACTGAAAGCATCTGAGATTAGAATTGCTGAATTGGAGAGAGCTTTAAAAGATCAAGAGACTAAAGACAAATTGGTTGAAGCCAACGGGAAGATCGTGGGACTAGTTACTAGGGAAGATGCTAAAAAGATTACTGCCATCGAAGCCTTCAAAATTCTTTTTAATGCTTAAGAATATAACCGAGACAAAGGCATGACATTCCTATAGGTCTTAGTCCTAATGGCAAGAAGATTGGGGAGAGATTTTCCTAGATATATAAGAAAGTGCGAGCTTTAATAAGTGTCGGGTCCTCGATAATGATAGAGGTAGAGGAGAATGTTGATAGAGAAGAGGACCACTAGTATTTTGATCCCTAGAAATCCTCTACTGATAATGTTTAAACTCTTGATTTGCAACAATTCTGGTACATCTTTTCTATACTTTTGCTTGCGGTGGCTGATGACTATGGTATTATATTTTGTTTGATGTTGAATTTATAATAAATTATTTCCTTACCGATTGTGTTGCGTCATTTCTTGAGTACTTTTCTTTTTAACACTTTTTTAACAGAGAAAGTCGAATTTCACTTTTCACTATGAAGTATTATAGAAGAGGAGCCAAATCAGAAATAGCAACCATAAGCACCCTCATAACCCAACTAAAATCCAATAGATTGAGAAATGTAAACTTGTCCAATAAGAATGAGGAGGTATAGAAAATGCATGAACAAACTTGTGCTAATCACATAAGTTCCTCAGGCATCGGGGGTCCTAGGTTAACTAACCAAATTTTGAAACTTAATGGTCAATTGAAGCTTGTGTTAGACGACTGAGGCGAGGTCTTTTTAGAGTTTTCTCGACTCTCTAAGCTGCATTCAGGAGACCCCGAGTCGAAGAACAAAAGATTATCTTTCCCCAGAAGATTCTATGATCCAAATCTAACTTTTACTCTAGAGCCTCTTCCTGATTATCAAAGTGTAACTCCATCCATCTTAGTTATTGGCGAGGGGAACTCTCTTGAAAGTGAGCCTACTTTAGAATATATTTCCCAATTTATTTCGTAAGTTGACCTTAGGTTATCCTTAGTAGATTCTTCTCTTTCAGAACTTTCTGTACCTAAGGGTGCTTTAGGTAAATACATCTCTTTCTCCAATATGGCTAGACCGTCAGGGTCCCTTGTCGATACTTGCAGTAGAGGTCTAGATTATTTTAGACACTAAGGAGAAATTTTCTCATCTTAGAGGGTCGTGAATTTTATTCCTTTTATTTTTCACTACGTGTATTAATTTCCCATGGAATAGAATAGGATTGTCCTTATAATAATCTGTCTTTTTTGATTTTAATTTGAATATCTTTTTAGGGGCAATCATGCCACAACTACTTAAGACTAAAAAGAGATTGTATCTCTATGCAATGGAGTGTTGATGATAAGATAACTAAACTGACGAAATATAATCTTGACCTTAATGCCAACATCCATGTAGTCTTGGAAGACAACGAGTCCTTGAAACAAACTTTTGAGGTGCTATCAAAGAATATGTCCGCCATCCCGAAAGTAATGCCGATTATTAGTCAGACTTCGAAATCGGTTGTCTCGAGATTATGGGAGTCTATGTCTGCTCGTAGACAGTAGTTCGATGAAGCACTTCAAGAGCATTAACCAACCAAACTTCAAGAATTCAAGATTGAAAATAAATGTACCAATGAAGTTACAGTTGCATCTCCTCCAACACGTAGAAGACTTAGAGGTTGTGCTACCATGGGTTCGTTCTTCTCGTAAGACTACGATTGTCTCTATTGGATCTTGTTCCTAACCACCTCATCCTAAGGGGAGTTCTCCCTTGGCTTCAGTGCCAAACGCATGAAACATCTTCATTTGTACCAGAGACAGTCGAATAATCTTATTCAGGAAATTTATGAGGAAATGGATCTCTAGGACATACGATAGAATGCAGGTGCATTTCAAATCTGCCTTGGAGGAGGCCATTAAGGAGGCCAAAACTAGGGATAGAAATATTTATAAAGGTGTATGATACATTGCCCCCCTTTAACATATTCTGAATATACAAATAATCACTTAGATAATTTCTCTATAACACTGATGACCTTTTGTCCTTTCGGTTGACGTATTCTTTCAACTCAAGTCATCTTGCTTGCTCTTTTATTCCTATCTTAAGATACCTCTTACCTCTTGGCCTCTTATCGTATTGATGCCATTGTTGTCCATATTTACTAATTTAATACCATCCTTATGCCTTTGATTGAGATTCCTGCCCAATGCTCATTCTAGCTTAGGAACTCTCATCAAGGACTCTAACATTACTGGGAATCTATCCAATTCTAAACTTATGCATGATACTTTCTGATAATAACTCGCTATTATTGGGAATCTACTTAATATTCCAGTCTTACTAGGAATCTGACCAATGCATGGTACTTCTTGACCATGGCTCACTGTCACTGGAAATCTACCCAATGTTCAAATCTAATTGGGAATCTACCCAATAAATGATACTTCTTAACCATGGCTCACTATCATTGGGAATCCATGTAATGTACTAATCTAACTAGGAATCTACCTAACGCATGATACTTCTTGATCATGGCTCACTATCATTGGGAATCTTTCCAATGTTCTAATCTAATTGGAAATCTACCCAATGCATGGTACTTCTTTACCATGGCTCGCTATCACTGGGAATCTACCCGATGTTCTTATCTAATTGGGAATCTACCCAATGCACGGTACTTCTTGACCATGGCTCATTATGAGAATGCACTCTACTTTTCGATGACTTTTAAACCCAGGTGACATGGTCTTACATTTTGTAGCATACCATCACTATGGGCTTGCTCTTACGGTGAGGTCTACCAACTTATCATTGGGACAAAATCTATAACCACTTTTGGTGAGCGTTGATCATCTAAAACTATTTTTGGTTAACAATCATACGGGATGCTAGTGGTAACTTGGTTAAGGGAAATATGAATTTTTTTTTAAATGAGTGATTTCGGACCGTTTCGTAAAAGAAAACTTCTGAAATCATATAGTTTATAAATCACTTGGTTTTGATAGAAAGTTTGATCCAAACTTGAGAAAGAAAGCTACAGATAAAATCAGTATTTTTAGAAAAAGTGAAACTCTTAGTCAATCTCGTCAGTTCAATGGAAGAGCTTCTGCTCTTTTTTTCAACGCAAGTATGATATGCCAAAGCTCTTAAGGAGAGAGGACATACTGAAAGAGATACCATAGATGTCAAGACTTGAATGCATCCTCTGAGTAAAGGCTAAAAAGATAGGGTTATGCCGAAAAAAGTGTATTGGAAAGAAGTCAAAACTTTTCGAGTAAACTTCAAGAAATTCAAGACCAGGGATTCCCCTTAAAGTTAATTTTTTTGCAGAACAGGTTATAATCGAGAATTTGATTTATAAAAAGGATACTTTTTGTAACTTATTCTTTATAGAAAAATGCCACTTGCAATTGTTTTGCAAGAGTTTCTTGGAATTCTCTTGGAGTCATAAAAATAGAACAAAGTAAAATATTTCGAAACATGATATTCAAACTAAAATTTAATAAATTTGATTAACTTCCCATATTATATAAAGTTTTCCACAATTTGAGAAAGTCTTCGACATCCTTCTGTTTCATGCCCATTTACTTGATGGTAGACCAATTAGTTCTTTCCTTTTGGATCTTCGTTGACGGACATAGGATAGTTTGGACAATGGATCTCTCCGTGAGTTTCTAGAAAGGTCCGAGATAGACTTTGGTTAAGGAAAGTAAGGACGGGGTCTCGTTTTTCCTTCTTCCAAGATTACAGAGTAGCGATAACCAGGAAAGTTCTTTTAACAAGACGAGATGGACCTTTACTTGTCATTATTATGATATTCAAGCCCTTAATTTTGTTTACCATAGCCTTAACCATCCCTTGGAGTTGAGCAGACTCTTGGAGAGACTCTTGAAGATACTCTGAAAGCTGTCTAATTTAGAGGGCTTGAAGTTTATAGACATGATCGTACTCCTGGCCTTGACTTTTATCCGAGATGAAGGTAACCATACGCTTATCATTGTCTACTTTAATGAGCTAGATATAGAGGTTGATGGGTTACTCCGAAGTCACTTCCTTATTTTAAAAGTTAGTCATGGCTGAAGAGGTGATGTCGTTAAATTTTCTAAAATGGAAGAAATGGCAAAGGTACGAGCTCTCCTACTAGTGCCAAAAAAGCTAATGCAAATTTTCATCCATACTAATACCTTAAGGGTCGAAAGTATAGCTCCAGAAGCTGTTTGGAATATTAAACACAATGAAGAGTTTACTAAGAAGTTATTTAATCAAGCTTAGGTCATGAAATGCTAGACCATAAAGTCTCAATAGCAAATGCAGAGAAGGTAAAGTGCAGAAAGTAAATAACACTGAGAAGTTTATAGTGGTTCGAACCGAAAGTCCCTACATCTACTATCCTTTTCTTATTTAATCTCTTTTATTTGGCCGAGAGGCTTAGTACATTCAGTTTAGGCATTTTCGCCATTAATGAGTTTGCAAATAGAGCTCTAATATAGGTAAATGTCTCAATTCTCTATTATGCCCAAAGATCCTTGCACCTTTGGATTGCCTCCTATTTATAGCCAATGCCATAAAGTCATTGGTGAAGAACCTTCCACTTTGATTAATGAACTCGCTTGTTATGTGTTGTTTAGATTTGAACGCTTGTCATCGTCTGGTTGAGTGCATTTTAATGTGAATTGCTAACGTGATGCTTTCATATATATAAATTCTTGGATACCCTCCAATTATCATGACTGCTGGTCTCGAATTGGGCTATTGAGTCGTTGATCGTTGATGCTTGCTGAAATGATTTTGGTTTTGATAACTATTGCCTCCAGTTAAGCTCCTTGTCTTAGCTGGACAGTGATCTTAACTTCGTCCAATGCTTTGATTCATGTTCTTCGATCACATGCTCTCAAATACATAATCTGGTACTTATATTGTCATTTGAAACCAAACAATAGGTCTTGAAATTACAAGCCAAGGAACTTTCGTTCCAAATATTCATAATTTTGTACTATGTAGAAATTATGCTGTAACAGTAAGTGAGATCTTATGTTACTTAATTAATTAAACTCATTTTATCAATTCACAAGCATATATATATTTTGGAACCAAACTTACAATCTTTTTAAAAATTTCGACTACCAAAATTTTGTATGTGTATATCTATACATATTATTAGTCCAAACTAATGAAACAAACATAATAATCATTTTTATTAATTAATATTAGACCCTCTAATAATAAATGGAAAAAATAATAAATTAAATAATATAGCCATTATAATAATTTCTTTATAATAGAACTTTATGATTTTTATAATTTATTTCAATAAATTATTTTCGATCGAAAACCAAGAGTTGCTGTTGGATTACTCTTATGTGTGAACTCGACACTTGGTAATAATTACCATTTAAATATCAAAGCAAGTATGGACTTTCTGAAGCACAGTAATGGACATGAGTTTAGTTGCTTATAGATTATCTAGGTGGAATCCCATTTTTTATCTTGTAAAAATAAAATGACACTCTTAAAAACGATATATTGTGCACGTTTCCTCTAAATCATCACTATATCAGATAGATATCTAAAGCTTGGTCAATGATCAAAACATTATAATATCCCTAGTAATGAAGCCCAACAGTAAAGTTCATGATTCAATCCGATAATAATTTTACTTTGATCAAAGACTTTGACTTTATGTTGACTACCAATTACGATGATACCGTCTTTAATCCTCTCTTGAATAGTGTTTCACTTCAATTTAATCAACTTATACTCAAATATGGCCTTAATATGACCACGTTGTTTTATGATTAACTATAGTCAAAATATATATTAGACACTTAGGAAATTTCCTTAGGTCTAAAGTATATTGCACATCATCATGTGATATCTTCTATTTGACTTTACGTATAGATGATTCTCGATGCACTGTAATTGCTCCAAATAAGGACATGTACGTAACCCTTTGGTGACCCCAATGGGGATAAGTAATTCACTGCCTAACATAAGGACAGCATTACTGATACTAATCTCAACGGATATGCAGATATTCCATTATCGATACATCTTTACTAGGAACATTTAAGGACAAATATTTATTTATTCAACCTAATAATCATGGTTACGAACATATTTGTAACCGCAATCGATTAAGTACTTTTTCTGATGATTTTTTCTACTATATGTTCAATGTTTTATAATATTATTTATTTTCAAATATAACAACATATATAATAGAGAATAAAACCAACTAAAAACTCATGTTGAAACAAGATTTGATGTAAGAATTAAGTTACATGATCAAATTACATAATTTTTCCTAGGTCCCACCGTTAACTCTATCGTAACGAAGTCATCCATTCATAAAATCTCCATCTTTTATAAATAGAGGGCCCTCCATTAAGAATGAATCTTCTAATAGCTACCACAATTAAACTCAGTCAAAATTATCACTTTGATTTCCTTTAGTTACAATTAACCAAACGTTGTAAAATAATCCTATAAGAGCACAATCAATAATGGTTTGCTCAGTGCAAAAAGTGAACTGAAGTGGCCAGCATGCAACTAGTTGTGACTTGTTCACTTGGTCGTGGCTAGTTTTATATATTTTCATGGCTAGTGAATTGAATTGGGACTGGTGGTTTAAATGACAAAGACATTGTCATTTTAAATATTAAAGGACAAAGAATTTTCTTTTTTAAATAAAGTCGCAAAAGCTTCGCTCTTTTATTCAAACAGAAATATCTTTACCATTTTAATTCCCCCAACGTTCACCTCAATGGCTAGTTTCCAACAACCATTTTCCTTCCCTTATCCCATATGGACTATCCATTCTTCAACCCTATCACACCAAATTTCTTCACCTCCTTCCTCTTTACTACACAATCGTGTATTCTTTCCACAAAAGAACAAGCAAAAGAACAGGAAAAAAATAGCAAGTAAAAAACAAATACCAATCTTTATAATCAACCGTTGAATCATCATTGTAACGACCCGCAAATCCGTACCCCTTGATTCAACACTATTCTACAACAATCAACTCAAGTTGTACAGAAATACGAACCATTTGGGTTAAAGAAGAAGAGGTAGAAGAAGAGGATAGAAAACAACAACAGAATCTAAACATCGCAGCGGAATAAAATATAATAGATAATAAATAATCTTTACTCAAAATCAAATATATCTGTCTATACATATTACATCATCAGAGTACATCAACCACAGCTCACATCAATAACATACAAATGGATACATAACAACTCAACACAGCGGAATATGTCTATATATACAAGTACGGTAGCACGTATCGCCATCCTGTTCGTCTCCTGAACTCCACAACATCATATCTTGTATCCTATAATACTCGGTCTGACCCGAGCATTACAGTTAAATAACACCCGAGTCAGTCTGGAATACCAGCGTGAGAAAATCACACCCAATTGATTATTAAAGTTTCAAAAATCCTTTGAAAACAAAAGCATCTCGTAAGACCACGCCACAAATAAACATGTCGGGTTTTTACCTTACGATAGCTAAAACAATTTTTTTATAGAAATCCTCTGATATTATAATAGGGTCTATATACAAATACTTATAAAATAGCTGAAATTGTTACATTATTAAATTCCAGCTACTAGCCACAAAGTGGGTAATACAAACAAAACTCGTACAGGGATCGTAGGGAGAATGGATTTCCAACCAATGACTAGGCACTGGGGTACCACCTACCACAGTACGAGGCCTAGATCACCGTACCGAGGAGTACGCCCGCTCCCCTGCAACACAAGGCCGGAACCATCCCTTACTGGACAGTCCCGAGTGAGATCACCCCGCGGTTGGGATCAGCAACCGCACCACTATGCCGAAATGATAAGGGACATCTAGACTGGAATGACCTCACCCTGCTTGGGTGCTACCCACCTAGCCTTGCTGCATAACCCCTGATTTTCGGTCATCCCCATTTGATGAAGCTTGAGGATAAGCGTTACCTTTTTAGAATATATCCCTTAGAATGCCCATCGTCCACCTGACGATGTTTCGCAAGCATTCATCCATACAAGTCCGTCCCGGTTTCGAACGGAACCGAAGGCACTATTCCTACTACATCCATTTTGGAAATATCCTCAGGATTAATAGCGACTAGCCCTTGCACTCCACTTCTTATCTTCGAATCCAAAATCGTTTCCACGAAACGTACAAACCGGATCGAAGTGGTTTTCGAGAAATAAATCTCGATCCCGGTCTCTTCAAAACGATCAACGCATTTGTCCAATATTGATAGTCGGTTATTTAACTATCAATTATATTCACAAAACAACCATAAACCAATAAATAATTTTCCAATTTATTTATTAATCTCAAAAATATCTTCACAAGATATATTTTTATTTTCAATCCTTTGAAAACAGTTTCAAAACCATCATTCTTTTCAGAATAAACTTTCCCAAATATTTTCTATCTTCTCTGAAATCACCAAGCACAAAACTATATTTTTAAAATAATTTAAAAACACTTTACTTTGAAATATATACTTTAAAACATTTAGGATAACTACTTAAATAATTTGTTAAAAATACATACTATATGAATTTGAGAAAATAAGGTTACTTTATAAAATATAAAATCAGGTTTTCACTTTAAAAACAAATACTAAATCACTTTTAAATAATTAATGCTCGAATATATTAAAAGGAAATACTTGCTTTAGAAATTAAATATCAGAAATAATAAATTTTACAAAACTTGCTTTCTTTAAAAACAACTTCAAAACATTTAATTTATATTTACAAATTTACTTTTAAAAACGTGTACTTAGCCATCCAGAGAGAATTCCAACTTCAAGCACTTAAATCAATTTCCCGAATTGATTTCCAATTCATTGGATTTGAAATAAATTTCTTTACTTGCTCGGTTCATTTCAAAATTCATTACTTAAGGACTTTATTTTTATTATTATTATTTGCTGTTTGATTTTAAATCTTTTAACTTAAATATACAAATTTCAGGCTTTTCCCATTTTCTTCTTTATTCCCTTCAAAATTTAAAATCTTAAATTTAAAATAAATGTTCTGTTCTTTTAGATATTAGGATTGGAGTTTACAATTCATTAACTTTCTATTAATTCAAAAATCTCCTTTCTATATTCAAGATTTATTAATTAGAATTCTTATGTCACTTTATTTCATTTTTATTTCATTCTTAAATTCATTCAAATTTCCATATTTATTTTACTTACATATTCACTTCTTTTCTTTTCTTTCCAACATCCAAGTTATATATTTTTCTGGAAATTCATTATACCCAATTATCCAATCAAACCATAGCATTCAATATTTCAATATAATCCATCATAAAAATATCAAATCATCATAACAGGGCAATTTAAACAATTTAAATAAATGTTGAGGGATCCAGTTGGATCCCTCCAACCTGTTTTCTCCTGCATCCATAGACATTAGCACAATGTAAAATATCTTCACTATAAAGTGAGGGAAATCAATCATTTCCAGGTGTAATATATACTACTATATAACACAACAATCAATTCAACCATTCAAACAATTATTTAAATTTTAAATTTAAATCTAACTGAGTGAGATTAACTCACCTTTTAACTTTGCATGCAAATTATTTCCAATCCGGCTTGATTCTCCATAATTTGGACCTTGAATAAACATTAGATGATTTTTATTAATGTTCAAATAAATCGAATAATTTGATTTCCGTTTATAAATTTAATTCCCAATGATTTTATTTTTAAAGCAAACTAGCAAATTAAAATACGTATGCGTATATTTATTTTATTTTGAAATCCTTTATATATATATATACATACTTATAAGAAATTATTTATATAGATAATAATCTAACTTCACATAACTTTAACACATTTTAAAAAATCCATATATATTTTTTCAAACCTGACCTATTATATATATATACCCAATTTTACTCTTATATTTAAATCAAGCCATGTAAGTAATAATTAACTTCTGGACTATTTTTTTTCAACACCTGCCTTCATATATTTCTGTTTACTTTTATAAAATAAAACATGTCTGAGTATCTATGTGTGTATATATATAATTTAACTTAAAACAGAATCCACATCTTCTGTAATTATATATATTTTTCTTTTCTGTTTATATATATATATAAATTTAAGTTAAATTAGGAGAAATAAAAATGGAGAATACCTCAAAATCGCCATCACCTCCATCTGATGAATCGATCGCATCTACCACGACCGACCTCAGCCCAGGCGAACCCTAGAGTTGCCAATCGCCATCTCGAGACGCCACAACTCTTGGTCGTCCTTCCCTGCCAGTGAATTCCTCACGTGCGTTCACGCCTGGGCTCCTCCTCCACGTCGAAGATGCTGAAATCCCAAAATCGCGATTGCGTCACTGACAGCTCGCGAACGTAGACCTCCTTACTGCTTCAAGTTTGGATCCTGGCCATCAATCCCAGGGTTTTGGTTTTGAATGAACGAAAAAATAAAAAGGGGATTTGAATTCGATTCTGGAAAATAAGGAAAGGAGAAGCGCCATTGTTATTTCATAGCACAGATTTCATTCTAATTTCTCTTTTTAATTTTTTTCTCTCCAAGATTTGAAGGTAAGGCTTGGCTTATTAAAAAACACAAAAGGGGGGATTGCATGCCTCGAACGTCTGCGTGATGTTTATAAAAGAGGGAACATGATGGAAAAGAAGTCGGCTTGCTTAGGAAGGATTTCGGCTGAAGAAAAGGTTGAAAAGAAAGAATATTTTATATATATTTTTTATCTCAATTAAATTTGCAGCGCATTAACTTATCGTACGCTCGCACAACAATTCCCATCACTATGAAATTTGAAATCCGATAATAATTCAATATTACGGACCCAATGGAACTGGTTTCGTCGAATTCCGAGACTGTGCCTCGGAAGGCTATTTTAAATTCAATTTAAAAGATATAAAATTTCAAAACTGAACAAACAACTTTCAAACTCAATTTTAACACTTTTACTATCTTCACTATCATCTCTATAAATCTTATAAGCCTTCAACAGACTTAAAATCTCAGATTTTATATTTTATCCCACTTCAAATTATTTAATTCAATAATTTAACTATCAAATGAATTGTAATATTTGAATTCAAATTAAAATTAAACCTTTAAATATTTAAAATCAATTAAGTATTCCAATTTCAAATGCTCAAAAATTCCGCGTTGTCACAATCATACCCTTTCAACGATTATCGCAATGTTCATCCTCACAACACGATAGTGCACAAATGCATTTACTATGTATATACATTGCTTTTGTTGTAGCTCTATTTAAGGCGATGTATGTCCTTTCATTGAGCCATCCACAATCTCTCATTTAGAACATTTCCAACTTAAAGTTTCTTAACCAAGCTTTGAATATGAATTTGATAATGATATGCCATACTCAGTATCACATATGAAGTCTAATCTGAATACTTCTTCATAAAGAGTTCGTTGCTTCTATGAATGAATATCCCACATTTTGTAGATACATGAGAGGACTCTAAACTATCATTCATTGACCTTAATTTGAATTTGATATTTCGTCATCTGTTAAATTTATAAAAAATCATGATATTACAGACAACATAATATGTATGGTAATTTCTAATGCCAGTACATAAGGAATCCATTTTACATCTTTCTTATTAAACATTTTAATAAGATGTTTCTATATATTGCATGGGACATTCCCAATGTCCTTATACTCACTATAAAAGACATCATTTGCAAATCCAACGTCGATTTAAAACATCTAAAAAATGATTTTTAAAGTAATTACAACATAAACAATCAGCGGCATGTTGTTTTCTTATATGTAGAAATATTAGTGTACGTTCAACGTTCATTTTTGTGTACACATGCTCCATCTACAATTTGAATGAAATCAAACTATTCGATATTTCTTTCAAAATAATTGTTCAATTTTGGTGCTCCTCGAATGATAATTTTGTATCGGTTTTTAAATCATAACCAAAACCCACAAAATCAATATCGCTTCCACTTACTTCGAGATACTTTGGTTGTTATACACAAATAATCAAGTCAAAATATTTATTTTGAATTTTCTGTTTCAATATATATGTGCCAAAACACAAATTAAACTAGGCGATAATTTTGTGAGTAAATCTGAATCAACTTGAGCATATCAAATGGCAAATATGTTACGCTAATTTCAACAATTGAAATTCATGATGTTATTCTTATCTATGTAGCTCACTATATTCAAAACGAATTTTTCTTTTTTTGAAGACATATTTTGACTAATGGATCATAACACTTCTGGTCCAACTGTTAAAAGAAAATTTTGGTAATGTATTTTGAATCTGTTTCAGGTTTGTGCATCATACCATATCATAGAATCAATACCCTTAACTGTTTAATTAAACAATAGAGGATTACTTATTTTTTACATTGATAAGAAACTTATAGTTTTTTTTTGTGAAAGAATGCTCATTAGATATTCTAATGTGTTCATTTAGGTTTCGCTAATTTCATTTCATCCTTTGTAATCAATTTTAACCTTAAATTGTATCTATAACCATTTTACTACCAATAATTTCTTAAAGAAATATCTTCGCTGCGAGGTTGATATTTCTTGAAACAACAATTGTTTCATATTGCAATAAAATGGGCATTTATATACATTTTATGAATTGCCATACATGAAATTGATTTGGTATTAGTTCACAATATTTATGCTCCTAACATAAATTAGTCATCCAATGACTATTATCCCAAACTTCTTTTGGTGCGATTCGTAGATGATCCCTTACATACAACGATTACGTGCAATCTTTCGACTCACACAACCCGCCAACTCCTTGATCAAGGACATGATGGGGTTTCTTATAAACTATTATCTTTTATGATTTTTTAAAATATATTTTGGACGATATTAATTTTAACTTTGCGTACTACTCTTAAGTACATGCCTTATAGAAAGATTTTAAACCAGTTTGACTCAATAATAATTATGCTTTGTCTACCAAGTTCGATTACTCCTTATCAATACATCATTATGTATTATGGGGGGACTAACTTTTGAAACTGAATCTATATTCATTTTAGTTATGTTTAGAACTCTTTCCTATATACTTACATATTCGACCAATTCGAATCATTTCTTTTTTTATTATATTTTACTTCCATGCTATATTTATGGACTTATAACAAACATGCCATATCAAATACATACATTCATGCTTGCGATAACTCATCGATGAATATGACGAACTATATGGAATTGTTTTGGTAGTATCAAACTTATAGCTGCATACATTTATACACATCAATCCGAAGAGTTCATCGACCCTTATAACACTCCCAACAAATGGGTGCTTCGAGTTTAATTATCTGAGCTATAATTCACTAGTTCTATTTTATTCATAATCATATGATCGAAGAATTACTTCTCATAGTACTATAATAACATATTGAATATGTAGGTCCATTATCCACTTAATATAGACTATTTATTTCATATACTCTAACCAGTTTATAGTGAGGAGTTCTTTAATCAATTATCTTGAAATTAAAGAAGCAAATCTCATAGAAAATGATTTTTTATATGAATACATTTCAAAATAGAAATCATAATTCTTATTCCAATATTAAGTATTAATTATTATTTTACAATTTTTGATTCTGATGTTTCTTTATAAAGTAGAAGTGACTATTCACTCACTTCATCCCAAGCATACATTAAATCACGTCCACTCTTGTACATTTGTTTCCCTTTTTAAACGATCAAATCATTCAACAAAAAAAACCTTATTAAAATATCATAACGAACTCTTTACAAAAGTGCATTCGATCATCCTTAACATTTAAGGACATCAATTATGTTGCACTTTACGTAAATTAATCAAAATTTACATTTTAGTGATCAAGTTCTTAGATCTTTGTTGTAATTTGGGTCAGTATTACAATTAGCACAATATGATCTTCATTATATTCAATTAATTCATTACTCGATCTTAAAGTTTAGTTTATCCGCTTATTTCAAATGAACTAGTTTCATCAAAGTGTCATACATTATGAACTGTGACCGTTCATTATATAACACTTACATATGACAGTATATAGATCAAATATCCATAATCTTGTATTGCTTAGAGTTCAAAACTCATAGTATGCAATACACGGTCTCAGCCAAATAAGCACGTAAGCGACCAAATCACAAAGTATTTAGTAGTTGTGAAATTATGCGCTTGTTTAGGTATTAAAAACATTAACATGCTAGAAGTATTTAATAGTTAGTATATATTATATTTCTACTTGTCAATCTTCAATTCAGGTCACTTTTATTATTTAATTGGTAAACATTTGTCAATTATATTAAATGCACAAATTTATCAGTGTGGATTATTGTAACCTTATATAGCATATGTCCTTACAATATTAGAAATGCAAAATGTTACGATTTCATTTTTTAATAAGGCTCCACAAGATTTTTATGTTTATAAAACCCTTAAGAAAACATGGAAATCCATGATTTCGTTAGTGGGTGTGGACTTGTTTGCCTTGCGACTCTAACCTTGAGGAATATCAAAAAATCATAAGTTCATAAGTGAAGGATAACACTTTATTGGTTATATCAAATACAACTCCTAACCCATGGTTTTTGTCCTAATCTCACCTCGACCTTGAGAAATATCAACAAATTCAAAGAGATTATTCACTTATACTCATCATTTTGTGATGGCCTAAGTATAATACATGTACCTTGAGGAATATCAACAAACACGTGCATGTATCTTGCCTCATCTTGTATTACTGGTGCTACATATAACATCTCTAGCTTGAGGAATATCCATAACAAAAGAGTATGCAAGCAATCTATTAATTTATAAATGATGGAGGACAACTTTATATAAAAATTCATAATATTTAATAAATTATATTGAGTGATGTCGACTTATGGAATAATCTATTTCTTATGAAATACCTTTGCGATTTAAGTGTCGGACACATAAGAAATCACGGTATACTTACATTTACATATGTATTTGTTCCTTAAGTCTATTTGGATTTCTTTAATGTTTCACCTTTGGTTTATACATTCATATTATATAAGTTTAATTATTGTTTAACTTTTATATTTCATTAACTTGCATAATAATTTTACGTATAACATTACATCTATTAAATCTTATCTAATTAATTTTAGAAATTAACTCCTTAATTAATTTTATATTATTCCAACGTAACATTTATATTAAATGTTTAAACATATACTATAACCTTTATAGTATAACACATATATCTTATATACGTAAGTGTATTTTATTTAATTAATTAACCTTTAATTAATTGATTTAATTAGAAAATTTTAATTTAATTATATTAATTTCGAAAATTTATCTGTATACATACATGTATAGTTATGTTATCTTAAACACTTTAAAAATAATATAACATGTATTAATACACACACACACACATACAATACATTCGTATAAGTATTAAGTAATTACCTTATTTAACTAATTTATTTTATTAATCTTAATAACAAACTTTAAATTTTGAAATTAACATTTAAATATTTTCAAACTTTTTGAAAATTTATGTTATACTATAACCTTTTATAATACACATGTTTTTATTTTAAATTTAACCTTAAAATTTGATATCTTTTATTAATTTCAAAAGCTATTTTGAAAATTAGCCCAAGGACCAATTCAAAATAGGCCTTTGCTATTAGAGGCAACCTTTGGGGCACACTTCACCTTTTAGGCTAGACTGGTAACCATTTAGAATAGGGTACTTAATTTTCCAATTCCAATCCTATACATTACCTTTATAAACACCATATTAAATGTGCAAGCTTAATTGGTTAGCCCTAACATGAATAATTTTATACTACATTGGTTATTGAGCTCCAATACCATTAAAAGAAATGGACCAGGCCTTAGCAGAGTTTAAGGGTAAAGTTTTAAAAAAATTGCTTTAGGATCTATTGGGCCTATGAAGTCTAAATGGGATTTTGGATTCGATCTAAATTATTTTTAAATAAATCCTTTTCTAAAGATTTACATGAATTTAATGTTTACATAAATTAGATCATATTAAATATGCTCTTATATATGTATTTGTGTGTGGCTATATTTAATTTGGAGAAAGAAGTCTTTCGTTTCACTCTCTTAACTTATTCAACTAATGAGGGTATATATAGTTATAATTGGAGAGAGAAAACTTTTCATTTCTTTCTCATTAATTAAATGATTGATGGTTAATTAATGACATACATAACCAAATATATAACTAGCATATATTATGGGTATACCAAATATACTCTAACGTATATTACAGTATACCATATTATGTACATATTTAACGTGTACCTGTTTTGGTGTTGGGAATTAGACTACAACGAACACATTCTCCTTTTGTATACACCTTAGTTATCCAAAACATTGTACAAAATTATATGAGTGCATATATATATATGTTTGTGTGTGTGTGTGTTTAAATATACTTAATATAAATATATGTTTGTATGTGTATTTTAATGAATACGTTAATTAGTCTAAATTGATTAACAAAGTCGACTAGTTAGAATGCAAGATTTATCTCCAAATATGCAATGGTTTGTTAGTAAAACAATTTGAAAACATATCTTAATCTGTAAATCCAAATATAAAACATGTTTATATGTTAGTAATTTAAAGTAAGACAAAATGTAGATATTTTACAAGGAATAATAAATTAAATTTTATTAAAAAAATTGGAATGTTGATATATGTAGATTTCTACATAAAAAATAGATCTCCATTAATGTCACGAGATGTATTTATGTGTGTTTAAATGTTTTCTAGACATTTATTGTAAAATAGTTTTCAAATTAATTTTAATATAAATACATATACGTACATACATACATACAGATATATATATATATGTTTTGATACAAAAAACTAATTCTGTAATAATGAAATCACCATTGACATTCAATGAAATAGATAAATATATAATAATTAATTAGTTATTATATTTAGATCTAAAAACAACACCAACATAAACATAAAAACAATAAGAACCAACAATCAAAACCATTGTTATTATTTTTAGATTCATTTCAAATCAACAAATTCAAAAAATTTAGATCTGTACACATACAAATTAAAGATGGACAACAAAAGCGTATAATATTTTTTTCAAAATAGTCAAAAAAATAAATCTACAACATCTTGATGAATATACACATAGCATATAATAGACCATACCTATTACACCATAATTTATACCTAGTACAAAATACGAATATTCAAAATGAAAGCTCTTTGGCTCATAATTCCTAGATTCATTATTTGTTTCCTACCAAGAGCTTATGCACTAGAACCAATATCCAAGGATATGAGATCCGATAGTAAGAGAAAAGACATCAATTAAGATCAAGACCATTGTCCGATTAAGACAACAAGATCAGCCAAAAGCAGCAACTACTGAGAATAAAAGACATTTGAATAAGTATCAACAATCAATGGCTTAAACAACATTGGACAAAGATCAATAGTCAAGACAAAACCAAAGGAATCGATAAAACTATATATAAAAGCGATTCGTCATCAATCTTGTGATGCCCCACCTCTATACCCACGCTAGCAAAGAGTATTAATAGATAATACCGTCTGCTAACACGGAGAATAAGGCTGTTTAGGAGCGACCATCTATGGCCTTGCTTTAATTATCTATTGAATACATCGACAATTGCCTTACCAAGCAGATCGACATGTCCAATGAATACTTAAAACAAAACCAGAGGTGGCTAGAGGATCTATCAGAATAGAATATAACAACTCAAATGCAATATACATCACAACACACATATACTGATACAAAGCAGAGTATACAAAATAATACATGTCAAGTGGTATAGCAAACCACAATATACAGACGAGTCAATAGAATACATATCAGAGTTATAACAGAAAGGACTACACAAAAAGCTAAGACAAAAAGGAGTCAGCAGAATAGTCCATGCGGAAGCAAAAGAGGCTAAGTCCAAAGCACCTAACCTGAAACATCTCGGTCTGACCTGAGTATAAAATACTCGGGTCAGTCCAGCTAAACAAATCAGTTAGATAAACTGAACAATAATAAACCTGCAAGGTCATACAGTATAACAAATATCTCTAGAGGAGATAACACAATCATCAACAAGAGATGAATCATACAGAACAAGCCTCATATCATCGGCAACATATAGAAACAAAGGATACGAATATCCCAAAACAAGCCGAATGGCAAATAAAAAATACCAATAAGGTATACAAGTTCCACAAGGTAATCGTTATACATCATGCGGCTCAAACAGACCAACACGATGGGCGATACCAAGGGAATATAATATCAATGAAACATATGATTGCTCGAGCTCAGTACTGTACAACAAGGATCCATAAGCCCGAAGGCTCCAAACCCAAGTATCACCCATGCGGCACATAAGGCCAACATCAGAGCGAAACTATATAGGGCGACAAACCCGAAGGCACAAACCCAATATCACCCATGCGGCACATAAGGCCAACATCAGAAGTGATACTATAGGGCGACAAGCCGTAGTGGTGAAGGTCGAAGACCCAGTACTGGACACCACTAACTGGCGGAATGTGTCACAACTCTCGAAAAGGAATCCGAAAAGTGTTAACGTATGTCCCATAACCACTCGTTCGCAATAAACGGTTTACTATCCGTCAGCCACTTTCACACTCAAAGCAGTACAAATTTACCTCATATCATCGGTAAACTAAACCCGAAGGTCAAAACGATCAATTGAATAGGTCGGGGATTAATCGAAAGGATAAACGCACATATTCATGGTCCGTGTTTTGCCCAACCATTTAATCACCCTTCCACTTTGCTCGACGTACGAAAGTGTGTGTTTTAAATAGAATTTATAAATTGGAGAAACGAGCTTTTAAATGCGATTCGAGAGATTATTTTATAAAAACCCGTGGATGAAGTCAAGAGTAAGTTATCAAAGCCAAATATGCAATAACAACCACTAAAAAGCAACTTGAATCGATAAAATCCGGAAAACAAATCAAAATATGCAAAAACAGGCAAAACAGGGCAAATAGGAGCAGGTCGGTCGGCCGCCTACAGGGCTCGGTCGACCGGACACTGTTCATAAAAACTCTCGAGAAGCAGGTCGGTCGACCGGCTACAGGGCTCGATCGGCCGAACCTGATGATTTTGCACTTCCTGCCCTATCTCAATGAAATGCAAATTCTTCCAAAACGCGATCGTTCGAGCAATGGACCTAAGGAGCTTTAGCCAATAGATACCCCAACTCCATTAGCTCTCCGATTCGCAACCAAAAACATATTCAAACATCAAAGTTAGGATTTTTAGAGAATTTAAACCCATACACTAAAAATTTGGATATTCACCAATTCGACCCAAACCAAAACAATTGCATATGAACGAGGTGTTAGGAATTCATACCCAACATCTATGAAATCATAAGAAATAGATGTGAGTTCAAAACTCACCTTTTTAACTCAAGAACAAGAAGAAGAAGCTCAAATTCAAAGGAAAGGCTAACCACTCTTCACTCTTACTCAACAAGCTTCAATCTAAGAATAAAACACATATTTTCCTAAATTAGGTTTAGGATATTTTCTGAAATTGAAGAGGAGAAGAGATGGAGAAGATGGAGAAGAGGATTACCTATCCTTCTCTTTGAATTTGGAGCAAGAATTTGGATTATCAAGAGCAACTAGGGCTTGGGAGTTTCTATTTCCTCTTCCTTTCCCCCATTTTAGTTGGAGCTTGAGTTTAGAAGTGAAGAGGAGTAGGAATGAATGAATGGGAGGAGATGGGCTGAGTTAGAGGGTTAAGTGGGGTTTGGGGCTGAACCCACAGCTAAAGCCCAACCAGAAAAAGTAGCAAAATTCAACTTACTCCAAACATATCAAAGATTATACTCATAAAGATCGCAAACGACGCTTTGAACTCAATGGAAGTGGTTTCGAGCTCCAATTCGGCCGTTTGCATAAAGTAACATTTCGGACCCCAAAATCCGAATAACGACGCCATATTTAAATCAAACATTTAAATATGTAATCGTTAAATAGGCGGGTTGTTACAAATCTGTATCAAAGTACTGTCAACGAGATAACGAAGAGTGTTTGAATTCAAGCTGCCTATAGCAAGCAAGGCCATTAATCCACGTGAAAGCCCCTACACTAATGGGAGAACCGTAAATTTGCAATAAATAGAGGACCACATGCTACCAAAAAGGGGATGACTAGATATTTTCTGACATTCTACAATCATTCCATATTCTTTACTCTATTTAGAAAGCTTTAATCGAAAGATCATTAATGGAGGACATCATAACAGAAGTAATTGTATATCAAATTGAGGAATAAAAGCTCATGGCAAAAACTTCAAAGCAGACATAGGGATCTCAGTCCCGAACCAATATAAATATCGTGCCTCTTTATTTTTTTACGCATATTATTTACATGGGTTTGATGTTCATTCAGTTTATTTGCATCATTTGGAACAAGATTCGAAAGCTTTGGAGTGTTATTCAGATGAAAAATCTGTTTAACATTTTTAGCCCTAGAAGAAGGGCCCGAACCTCCATTCTTTTCTAATCCAGCAAGCTCAAGCCTCTCCACCTAGCATGAAGTCCAAATCCTCCTCTCGAAAGATGCGTCGCTTCCCTGTCTAGGATAAGGTAATCGAAGAACTGCATATGAATAAAGGAAATCAAATGGACCAAACAAATCCAATTATTAATGAGGAAACTGATGCCTCTGTCCTTACCTAAAAGGAGTTTCAATAAATGATGTTGTAGTTCGTTTCTGATACAACACAATGCTAAGACAATTATTTGAACAATGTTAAGTGCACGTTTGGTGAATTAGAGGAAAAAATTTTATACCACACTTAAGAAAAACGATAACCCTTTAAATTTCAACCGAAACCCAAGATAGTTATCATTACTAGTGAGGCTTTAGAAGCTGGTTTCATGGAGGTGGCTAGGAAATCCAAAACTATAAAGACGACAAGAGTGGGACCTTCTAGAAGGCCATTAACTCTAAGTCCCAAAAGGATGAGCTTTGAAAGAAAGCAACAAAACAGACCACAAACTCATAGTACTGAATTCAAAACTCTAAGACTGTGTGGGGATAAAGCATTGGAAACCTTGTTAATGAAATTATCAGAGCAGGTACAAAAATTACAAGAAGATAGATCTAGTCTCGATGCAGAAATTAAGCTTCGAAAAGCTCAGTCTTTTCTCTAGAAATCATGAAAGCTCTTATGCCTCCAAGATTTAGGATCCAAAAGCTCTCTTATGATGGAACATTTGACATCAGCGACCACATTGCTTTATATCAAATTCAGATGCTGGTGATCTGGGCCTTAGATGAGATAAAATGTAGATTGCTACCTGTGATTTTCAATCGAGTGGCATTGAAGTGGTTCAAAAGCTATGCCCCAAATTCTATTACCTCTTAGGAACAGTGACCAAAAAATTCTTAAACAATTCTTTGCTTCGAAAGCACTAGAACAGGGAAGCTTACTCGCCAACATTAGGCAAGGAAAGGGGGAATCCCTTAAAGATTAATGCAAAAGAATTAATGACATCGCGACTCAATGCAAGGGCACGACATATGAAACCAAGTTGGTGCCAGTCACTTCAGGAATATAGAGAAATACACCATTCTAGGATGATCTTTTGAAGTAAAAGTGAAAATCTTTGAACGGGTTCTTTTTTGAGCTTGAGGCGAAATTTAAATTGAAGAATCAAAAGGAACTGTCCGAAAGAACCCATAGTGGAATAATGATGACAAAAAGTTCGCTACGGCCAAGAAATTTAAGATGGAACTTCAAATAATGGAAACATACCCCCTAACTCATTCATATGCTAATATCTATGCTATGACCTAGGACCAAATCTCATACCTTACGAGAAGAAGGAAGGAGCTAGAAAATAGCCATAGAGGAAGACGTTGTAATTGCCACCGGCAGAACGGGCATATCACTGATGAATGTTGGATTTTGTAGTCCTTTATCAATAGAGCCATCAAGGATAGGTAGTTAGATGAGTTTCTAAAGAATGGAAACACTCAGGCGATCATCACTCCGGTAGAAAGTAAAAGTGCATAACCTCAAGTGCGGGTTTCGAGGTCTTTACTAGCCCATTGGAACTTTATGGGCATTATTTTAAGAGGACCCCTCATTGTTGGGGCAAGTCATGGAAACTAGAAAAGCTATATTAATAAAGCTATAAATGTAGATGTCACGGTGTACGAGATGAAGATTGTTAAGAAATAGCAAAAAATTGGGTCGGAAGTTACATTCGATGACTCTGATAAATAAGGCGTCTGCTATCCTATAATGACCTATTTGTAATCACGTCCCAAATTGGACTTTTAGAGGTAGCTAAGATAATGGTGGATACTGGAGATAGTATCAACATAATCTTCACATACACTCTCAATAAAATAAGATTAACTAAGAGGTTACTCAAGCCTTATCAAATTTCCATATACGGATTCAATAAGGAAGGAACTATGCCTCTTGGAGAGCGCAAGCTGATGGTCAAAATTGAAAGTGAGCCCCGCTGCAAGATCTTTGAAACCACTTTTTTTTATCATGGACATCCCTTCCTCGCACAAAACTTTCTTTAGTATACCAGCTCTCGATGCTATAGATGGGTACATAACTGCTAAACAATAACTTTTAAAGTTTCCCATCGAAATAGGAGAAGGGCTTGTAAGGGGAGACCATTGGATCTCATGACAACTGTATTATGCAAGCCTAAATATGATAAATAAAGGGAAAAATTCATCTTATGAGAATGATTCAAAATTAACCAGCCTACTCCTTTCGAAGTTAGAGAAACAATTAATACCCTGAGTTCTAAGTCGTAGAAGACCCATGAGAATTTTTCTAAGGCAAAAATATTTTGTGATTAAGAAATTGATTTACCTAACAAGCTATCAAGGAGAGTTTAATGAGATAGAATGAGGGCAGAGTAGTTAGCCTACCGGGAGGAAGAGAAAAGTTGTTCATGCTATTCAAGAAATTCTAAGAGATGAAGAAATTGAGCTTGATCTCGATCTTTGAGTATGCCTCAACGAAAATGACAACTCAAAGAGAGTTAAGATAGGGACTTATTTCCATCCATCTGTTTGAAAAGAGCTAATTTCCTTCCTCAAGCATAACCAAGACGTATTCGCATGAACTCATGATGATATCGTAGGAACCGACCACTCGGTCATTCGCCACTGTTTGAATATAGATTTGAAGTTTACTCCCATAAGGCTAAAGAGGAGACCATTGGACAGGAACCAATATATGGCTTTACAAGAAGACGTTGAGAGGTTACTAAAGAATAACTTTATCTGAAACATATACTGCTCGAAGTGGATTGCAAACCCAGTATTAGTTAAGAAGCCAAATGAGATGCGGAGGACTTACATTTACTTTACTGAATTAAATAAAGCTTTCCCAAAGTATTGCTTGCCTCTGTCGAGAATCAACCAGTTAGTTGATGCCATCAGTGGGATCAGTTGCTTTCGTTCATAGATGCTTGTTTCGGATATAATCAAATCCTAATGTTTAAGCTTGATAAAGAGCATGCGAGTTTCGTTACCAACATGGGATTGTTCTAATATATGGTAATGCCCTTTGGTCTCAAGAATGAAGAAGTCACATATCAAATACTAGTTAACCAAATGTTCGCTAAGAAAATAGGTTGAAATATAAAGGTATATGTTGATGATATGATGGTCAAGGCTAAGCATTTAGAAAGTCATATTTCGGAACTTGCCAAAACGCTCAACGTCCTTCGAAAGTACTTAATGAAGCACACTCTCAAAAGTGTACCTTCGAAATACAATCTGGGAAGTTCCTTGGTTTTATAGTAAGTGCTAGATTGATAGAGAAATCTAGATCGAATAAAAGCTATAACCAATATGAAGGCTCCAACTAAGGAAGAGGAGCTATTGAGTTTAACTGGGAAGATTGTTGCTTTGAATAGGTTTATAAGCCAATCAACCGAAAAATGCGTTCCCTTTTCCAACCTTTCACGGTAGCATGTTACTTTCGAATGGACAGATGAATGCCAAAAGGAATTCGAAGACCTGCAAAAGCACCTAAATACTCCCTCGATGTTGTCTATACCAATAAATGGAGAAACTTTATTTCCATACTTAGCTACCTCGGATCAGGCCATAAGTTCTGCCCTAGTGAGAGATGATAATGGAATGTAAAGACCCATGTATTATGTAAGTAAATGGTTAGATCTAGCTGAGAAACACTACCCAGTAATTGAAATAGTTGCATATAGCTTGGTGTTCATGGCATGAAAGCTTCAGCCATATTTCCAAGCTCGTCCTATTAAGGTCCTTACAAATCAACCACTTCGGCAAGTTTTTAGTAAACCTAAGACCGCTATGAGATTAATTAAATAGGCAATATAACTTAGCCATAAGATATCTCATGTGCCATGGACAACAATCAACGGTCGAGCGCTAGACGACTTCATTACCAAATGCACTGGTTTTGGAGCTGAAACTGGAAAAGAAGATAGCAAGGTAAACAACTCTTTTGGCAAGTTTATGTAGATGAAGCCTCAAATGAGAAAGGGGTAGGTGTCGGTTGTATCTTGGTAACCCCAGATAATCATCAGATTTACTGCATGATTAAGCTTGCCTTCTCGGCAACCAACAATGCCACCGAATATGAATCCCTGATCACTAGAGTAAGATTGTCAATTTTCATCAAGATTTTGGAGATCCAGATATTTAGTGATTCACAGATAGTTTTTAAACAAATTTTTGGAGACTGCCAGGCCCGAAACCCTAGGTTAACCATATATGTTAAATGGGTAAAGCAGCTACTTGATGCTTTGAAAAGTTATCAATAGAAAACATTCCAAGGGACCAAACCGCTAGGGCCAATGCCTTAACAAAATATGCAAGCTCACAAGATGTAAGAGAGTCCAATTTCATTCCATTCATGATCTTAGGGAAACCAAGCATACAGGTACTGGAGAAAGTGTTAGTCATACCCCAGGCTAAGGCTGCTTGAGGTGAACCTACAACCCCTGTCATAACTTAGGAAAATTGGATGTCGCCATGCATGTAATATTTAACCAAGGACATTCTACCTTCAGATGCCAATGAAACGATATGAATCGAATACAATGCACTAAGGTTCTACATCACAGATGGAGTATTCTATATGATGGGATTCTCAACTCCATACTCTGAATGTGTAATAGTCTCAGAAGGTCAACAATTATTGAATGCAACCGATGATGGAATTTGCAGGGACCATTTTGGAGGATAGAAGTTGGTAGAGAAAACACTCAAGCAAGGCTTCTATTGGTCGATACTGAATCAAGATGCACTGGACTATGTAGAGAATGTGATAAGTGCCAATTTTTTGCAAAGGTGCTGAGTGCTCCTTCTAGTGAGCTCACTCCAATGGTGAGTCCATAGCCCTTTGATATCTAGGGCATTGATCTCATTGGATCCCTTCCAATCACTAAACGTGGAGCTAGGTATGCCATAATAGCCATCGAATACTTCAGAAAATGGGTTAAAATAGAACCTTTAGCTACCATAACCTCTCATCAGGTAATAAAGTTTTTGTAAGTAATATCATATCCTGATTTGACCTTCCATATAGGATCATTACGGACAATGACACTCAGTTCGAGAGTTGAGAGTTTGCAAAGTATTGCCGAGATCATGGTATCAATAAGAGTTTTGCTTTAGCATCCCATCCACAAGCAAATGGAGCGGTAGAGGAAGCCAACAAACTATCAAAATCTGTTTGAATAAAAGATTGAACAAAGCCAAAGGCAATTGGGAAGATGAATTGCCTTTCGTTTTATAGGCATATAGGAAAAGCTCTAAAATCTCAATAGGGCATTCGCCTTTCTCCCTAGTTTACTGCTTTGAAGGCATGCTCCCATTTGACTTAGAATTTGCGTCTCACCAAAGGTATTATTATAATATGCAGCAAAATCTAAAACTCCAGAAGGAGTCACTGGACTTATTACCCGAACTTGAGGACCAAGCTACTTTGAGAACAATAGAGTATATTCGAAGGACGACTCGATATTATGACCAGAGAGTTTGGACCATAAAATTTTATTAAGGGGACCTGGCTCCTCGAAAGTAATGCCAAATACAAAGACCTTGCAGATGGACCTCTCGATCCGAATTAGGAAGGACCCCTAATGAACCATGACGTCATCCCTCCAAGAACCTATAGATTAAAGAGGCCAAATGGCAATGTAATACCTCGGACTTGGAACGTCGAGCATCTAAAACACTATCACGATACAAGGTTGCTTCATGACTATAAGTTTTATCAAAAGTTTGAGACAATGATCAATCATTTAACTGTAACTCAGGTATACCACACGAAACTTCAATCTTCTTAAGTACTAAGCATTTCAAACATTGCATCAAAATATTGTAGTCATGATTATTGTCACGATCAAGCAATATCTTGCATCTTCCAAAAGTATGTCAAAATGTTTTGGTTGTGATTATTGCCATAATCAAGTAATACATGCAACTTTCAAAAGTGCATCGAAATGTTTCAGTCATGATTATTGCCGTGATTAAGTAATATCATGCAACTTTCAAAAGTACATCAAAATGTTTTAGTCATGGTACTACTCAAATCAAGCAGTGTCATGCAAGTTTCAAAGCCATGCTTTCACCCCTAGCCAAGTAAATAATTTCGCCTCATAGCAATTACTTAGTTTCGGCAAGTAAATGATTTTGCCTCATGACAATTACTTAGTCTAGCCAAGTAAATGATTTTGCCTCACGGCAACTACTTAGTTTCAACAAGTAAATGATTTCGCATTATGGAAATTACTTAGTTTCACTAAGAAAACGATTTTTCCTTACTGAATTTATTTAGTTTCGTAATTGGATAGATTCCTAAAAAATTAATTTATTGGGTAAATTCCCAAAAAGACTAGTAAGTTGGGTAAATTTCCAAAGTTATTAGAAAATTGGGTAGATTTCTAAAAAGATTAGTAGGTCGAGTAGATTCCCAAAGAGATTAAAAAATTGGGTAGATTTTCAAAATGATTAGTAAGTTGGGAAGATTCCTAAATGATTAGTAAGTCGGGTAGATTTCTAAAGAGATTAATAAATTGAGTAGATTCCCAAAGAGACCAGGAGTTGGGTGGATTCCCAAAGAGATTAATAGGTTGGGTAGATTCCCAAAAAGATTAATAAGTCGGGTAGACTGCCTAAGAGAGTTGTAAGGTAGGTAGATTCCTAAAAAGTTTAATAAGTCGTGCAGATTCCCAAAGAGATTAGTAAGTTGGGCAGAGTCCTAAAAAGATTAGAAAATTGGGTAGATTCCTAATATAGTGAGCCATGGTCTAGAAAAAACCATGCATTTAGTAGATGTCCAAAAATAGTGAGCCACGATAGTTCGTGTCTTGCAAAGGGTGAGTAACGGGAAGTCGACCAGGCCGAATGCATCGAAAGAACCACAACCAAAGTGTTGTGCAAAAGAGTGAGCCATGACCAAATTGTGTCATGTAAAGAGTGAGCCATGGTCAAAAGTACCATGCATGGTGCGGTATAGTGGGTCACGTCAGCCGCATGCAAAATATAAGCATTATACCGCCATCAGTAGTTTTTTAAAACCTGATACCTATATGAGACCAAGTCTAGATGACTGGAGCATAGTATCGCAGTATTTTTTCCTATAGGCACTCATTTCATATTATTTTTCGAAATCCTCATAATGAGGTTAGCTTTTAAGTTATTTCCTGAAATTCTCTAGATGAGGTTAGATTTCAAGTGTTTTTCGAATTCTCTAGATGAGATTGAATTTCAAATAATTTTCAAAACCGTTAAGATGAGGTTGGATTTAAAAATGTCTTCGAAACAAGGTTGGATCTTTATCAGTTATCTAGGTAAAGTACTATTGCAGAGAATTCTCAGGATAATTACTTTGCACAAAGGCTCGGTCAACCTTATAATAGGAACGGAACTAACAAGCAAAGTACTAAGCATGATATGACACCCTTCTTTCCAAAGTCCACCTCATACCAACCGTATGAGGTGAACTTTAGGGGGCATGTGTTACCCAATAATTTATACTAGTATAAATTATGAATATTCAAAAGGAAAGCTCCTTGGCTTGTAACTCCAAGATCCATTATTTGTTTTCCACTGAGAGCCTAAATACTAGGATCAATATCCAAGAACCTGAGATCCAAAAGCAAGAGCAAAGACGTCGATAAAGGTCAAGACTATTGTCCAATTAAGACAACAAGCTTAGCCGAGAGTGGCAACTATCATGAACAAAGTATTTCAACAAGTATCAACAATCAATAACACAGATAACCCTGGACCGAGATCAATGGTCAGGATATATGAAAGGAAACAACAGAATTATATATAAAAGCGACATGTCATCAATCCACGTCAGAGTAATCCCAACGAGATGATGACAAGTGTTTGAATCCAAGTTGCCAATAGCTAGCTAGGTCATCAATCCAAATGCGGTCTAAATATAGGAATAGAGCCATATATCACAACATGTATTATCTCACACAATCCACTTTATTCCCGTCACATGAGTGTCATCTACTTACGATGAATAACCGAAGAAATATCACAATAGCTTCTTATACCACTATGTGATACATAAACATTTATTCACTATTTATAAACTAGACTCAATCTACTCATTATTCTAAATAATGAGTCAAAGGGATAACCAGAGAAATATTACCGAATTCCTTATCCCAAACGGTGTTATAACTACGTTTATTCAGATTTCCCGTTACACAGAATAAAACAATACGAAATCATATAAAAGGATGTCGTCACTATATCCTATTAAAATCATCAACCAAATTAATATCAATGGTGAATCACTCATATCATCAGAATGAATTTTGAAAAGATGAGAAATCAGATAGTTTAGAAATCATGTGTAAACATTTTTGTAAAGCACATTAATAATTTTATAAATATTTATATCGTTAGGAAAATGCGCTTTGAAATACCCAAATATTAATATGAGAATTCCTCATAATTTATTATAATTTATTAGCTTTATATAAATAATTAAAACTAAATACAAACTTTGCCTTTCAATAATTTATTGGTTTCTCAATTTATATATTCAAATATTAATTTAATAACCTTTTATATACTCAGAAAACATATATGCTACTATTGATACCCCAAATAGATTGTAAAGCCAAATATTATGCACAACATTTGTTTCACACTTATCATTAACTAATTATATTTTAAATAATTATAAAACACGCTAATCCATTTAATATATTCAAATCAAAGACATACATTTTCAAAACTTGAACTATAAATATACATAAAAATTTCTTAAACGTACTTTAATAACTATAAAATATCAACGAAGTAACATTTCACATTTTTCCATAAAAAATACTATTAAATCCACTTTGGTTATTTATCAAAATTATGTTACATTCATATTAAATATTTAAACATATATATTAGAGTTTAAGTATATTCATTAATTATATATATTTGATACTATATTATATTTTAATATGTATACGTAAGTATATTAATGTAGATTTCAAATTATGTATACCAATAACTTAAGCTTGTACACACACAATTATACAAAGTTTCACACAAACATAACCGCACGCAACACATATACAATTGCACTCATGCACACACATGCATCATAAATAACACTCCGCACCACACACAGACTTGCACATACACACTCTCACAGAGACATATATACAACAACTTATGCACAAACATCATACATGTAAACAAACTTGCATATAACAACACTCTACACATTTACTCACGCACAATACACTGAATATACACACAGCCGTGCTCGCCCAAACCCAATAGTGCACACACACACACACTCTCTCTCTCTCATCAGCACAGCAACATACAAACATATACACAACTGTGCACACACTCAAGTACCTGAATACACACACACAAAAGTCTATACATAGACGTATACACACACTTATACACATTCCTACCCACACACACAAACAATCGTGCATACACAAATACATAGACCGAGGTTGACCTCAAGCGGTCGACCTAAGCCTAAGAGTAATCGACCTCAATAAGTCGACAATTCAACGATCTTGAGCAAGTTTTGGGCGTCGATCATCGATTTCAATCCAATTTCCTATCCTATTCACTTCAGTCTGACGCTAATATGATATACAAACGTGGATACAATTCAAACACACAATCATATATAAGAACTGTCTTAACTTAAGATAGATTCGTAGGAAAATCTCATCTGTAAATGTTGCGTTATTCGTCTTCTTCCTCTTCTCTCTTAAGTACGCCAACACCGCAACGAACGAAATTCATGCCATAGATGCATACAAGTATAAAGAAGCCATAGTTAAACTTAGGGAATGTTAGTTATTTATTGAATTTGTTTTAGATTTTCCAAGTAATAGGAATTTTTTTTGCTTTTCATTGGATGGAATATAATTAACAAAGGAGTATATGTGAGTGATTTTTATGAAGAGAAGGAAAGTTCTGGAAATGAAGTTGCGCTTGATTACTTGGGCTTGGACTATTTTAATTATGAAAATAAGTAAAAAAATTATATTTTTTTATTTCCTTTTACTTTTTAGACTAGATTCTATTTAATTTAAATAAATGCAGATATCTACTTAAAGTCACTTCTTTACAAAACCGATATTATATTTTGGCCAAATTTCTTTTATAAAATATATTTTCCTCATTTTTAACTTATTTATATTTTAAATATTATAATTTCATAATTTAAATCTTTTTATTAAATAACAACGAAATCAATTTATTAAATAATTATAATTTAATTAAATAAATTATTATTACTAATTTTGATTAATTATTGTTTAAAAATCGGGTTGTTACAAAATCGTTCCTCTGAGTCTAGGAACCCCTCTACCTAAGAGATACATAATGTTCGAGGAATGCTAGAATGGTTCAAGTGATACCTAAGGTCTGTAGAGCAAGTTTCCATTTCTTAATAAGCCGCACCATCTACACCCGTTGCCCTTCCTACTGTAGCAGTACCGTGCCCACAAGATTTCCCAAAGGTGTGTAAAGATTTTGAGGAAGATTGTAAACTAGAGCTAAAGGTTTCATGGAGACGAAGGCTTCGATTAACGACTGTGAGCATATATTTTAGCAGCTTGGATGGGAAGACCAGATCAGGAGGAGAATGGTTGCATGGAGTGTAAAAGGAGAGGTCTTAGATTGGTTGACTATAGTGGCTAAGGAGAATGTTGAGAAGGGAATTACTTGGGCTAAATTTAGAACTCTCTTTAGGTCATGATTCATGTCCAAAACTGAAGTAAGTTTGTTGTTGGAGAAGTTTATACAGCTTAGGCAGGGAGACTCCACTTAAATGAGTGTGTTAGTAAGTTCATGGAGCTAGCTAAGTCCGGATTCAATTTGATTAACACCCTCATAAAGAAGCTACAAAGTTTGTTATGGGCCAAAATTATCCATTCAGGAAGCTAGTTTTAACCCAAGTACCCGCAGGCGCCACTTATGAGATGATAGTTGAAATGGCTGCGCCGTTGACCATTGGCATTATGGCGAAGGTGGAACCGGCGAAAAATCAAGATGGAGCTAAGAAAGGAGGACTTTGGGCTGATAGGAATGCCAATGAAAAGATTAAGGAGGGAAGTATTACATTCCACAGATGTCAAAAGAGAGGACATGTGGATAAGGATTGCAAGGCGAGTTTGATAAGGAAGGAGTTCAAAGAGAAATGCTACAACGGCCATAAGGAGGGAAACTTCAAGAATCGATTTCCAAAACTAGCTAAGGAGGGTCGAAGTAGGAAAGTTTATGCCATTGAGGTTATACCTATCTCGAGTAGACCTTCTCCCAAAAATCAAGGAAAAGTTTCTATGGAAGGTACAACTATTATTTTTGGGAATAACATTTGCACCTTATTTGATGCAGATGCATCACATTCATTTATAGCTAGATATATAGCTAACTCCCTGAGTTTAAAAACCTGAGTCATCACCAATGTAATTGTTTGCACCAAAATTGGGCAACACCCTTCGGATGTTTTTGAAGAGATAATAAATGAAGAAACTAAATTGAAAATGATGATTATCTAACAAAAACTCCAAATCACAGAAAAGTAAATTGCACGGAAGACAGTAATTTAGAGTGGTTCGGCGTTTTTGCCTACGTCCACTATGAAGTTTTATCACTTTATTGCTTAATACTTGAAGGTTACAAGTGTTTTAAAGCGAAGTACAACAGATAATAGACCTGAATTCGAAATCAGCAACAGTGAAGACGATATGGAGTGATTCTGGCAGCGTTCGGGCGTGCTTTTTCTCTAAAAATTCTCTGATCCCCTTTCTGAATGACCAGGGGACCTATTTATAGGTGTAGGAGGCGGATATTTCGCCTAAAATCCACGGAGAACGCGTCTGGCATGTGAGGGGGCCCACATGACCGAAATCTGGAGGTCCGGGCCCACATCAGGATCGATTCGACCCTTGGTTCGAATCGATCAAGGAAATGTCCAATCGTGGTGAAACTTGGTGTGAACATTCTTCTATGCATACGCAAGCTCATGTGAAAATTTCATAGCATCGTATTTGTAGATCTCGAGTTATGATCGAGTCAAGATGGTGCTCCTCGTCCCATGGATTCGTTCGTATCGATATGGTTCGAATCCATAGGGTCGAATCCATGCTCCTGCGCGTGAGAATGATGACATGGCGCGAATTTCCCGGGTTGATCCTCTTGTTTCTCCGAGTTTACTGGGTCGAATCCTAGGTTTTAGCCGCGTTTACTTGGTTGATTCGAGGTGTTGGATTCGAAGGTTCGTTACCTTCGAATCGATGGAACCGGTACTCATTCGAATCGATCAAAATATGTTACTGTGGATCGATTCGAAGTTGTCTCAACATGGGGATTGGAAGACAAGCAGGGAATGGAGTCGGAGCTCCCTCAATTGCATGGATTCAAAGGACTCTTCCTTGATGGACTCGAAGGTGGGAATGCTCCAATGGATTCGAACTTTAGGCACGCGTGGATGGATTCGAAGCATGGTCATCTCTTCCACTTTTCGTTGGTGATAACCTGAGCATACGAACTCGAATTGTCTCGAAATTCGGAATGTTGGCTTTTACGGCTTTGCTTGACGAGCCTTATCAATTGTAGCCCGATACGGACTCGGGAAAAATTCATCGGTATTAGTAGTTGTCCGGCAATCATTCAATGTCGAGGACGTGTGATCCTGTTTTTCCAGTCAGCTCCTTGGTATCTCGGCCTTGCCAAAAGGTGGGATAACATTTGCCCCCAAAAGTACGTATTGTGTAAACATGACGTGCTTTGAAAAGTCACAGTCTCACGTTGGACAATTGGAACATGCTCTTCTGAAAGCTGTATTCTTTATTGCTGCAATTAACCATCGTATGATTGTGATTGACTGTTAGTCGTTGAAACCATGACGAGATGAACATTTGATCCCTGTAAATGTTAAAGATCAAATATTAGTCATACATATGTGTGTATATGTGTCACCTTGACTTTGGTTAACATTGCATTATTGCAAGTCGTTGTTGGTTCGGTTCGTTATCGAATTCTGCATCGGTCCTCTCCTGAACCGATATGAGATTCGAGTCAAAACATTGCTTTTATGATTGTCTATGATCATCCTCTTGTATCGATCCTCCCCTAAATCGGTATAAAAGGTAGACAAGTAATTTCTCAAATCGAAGCGACGCGTTCATTCTCATCGTCAGTTCCTGGTGGATTCGAAGCATGTTTGTTCGAATCGATTGTCCTCGAGTCGATAGGATTCTCAATCCAGCTCTTGTTCAATTGCCTCTTCGAATCGATTATGCCTCGCATCGATATTGCATGGATGGATCCGATGTTGTGAGGGGTTCGAAGGCAGATGGATTCGAAGTAGTTGAAGGATTCAATGTTGTGATGGGTTCGAAGCTCTATTGTTTGAATCGATGGGGTTGTGACCTGTGACAAACGGTCAAAATGACCGGGAGACGAAACGCCACGAGCCATCCTTGGAACCCATATAAATACGCGAGGCCAACTTCATTTTCACTTTTTACTTTTTACTATTGCTTTAGCTGCTTTTTCGAATCGATCTCCTAGAGCCAAATCAAACGTACTTTCCACGAAGCGGTCGAACTCTTTCACGCTTCCACACGTAACCAAATCAAATCAGGTAACCAAGGGATCGACTCGAGTTGAGAATGATGAAACTGGAATTTTTTGGCATCGATTCGATCTTTTCTTATGAAAATTTTGAAGAGTTGTGAGATCTGAAATGGGTCGATTCGATGGTTTTGAGAAATGAATCTTTTTGAATCGTATCGACCCAGAGCGTTGTCTTGGAGGAGCAGAGCTTTCGAAGGACATTGTCTTTCTCTGCCTCGTATCGATTCAGAAAGTTGTCATTCAAATCGATTCACATAGCAGAATTTCGAATCGATGCTTGTGAAGGAGCTTCGTGTCGATCGATTCGAAGTAATGGTCCAATGATCGATTCGAAGGCATGGAACTTTGATCGATACGAAGTTACCTTGCGCCGATGGCTTCGAAGCAATTCTCATCGAGTCGAACCCCACGGATTCGAAGCACATCGACTCGATTTTCATCGATTCGACTCGTATCGATTCGAGTCGATCGATTCAAACATCTTTGCCTCTAAGAACACTACTCTTCTGAGTTGATCCAAAATCTGAACAACGACCAATTTTAAATTGAACTTTGATGAACTTGATGAACTTTAGCATACTTGACTCCGGCGAGCTTCGACCTTGCATGATTGAACTTGACTGTAAGACTTGACCTCCTTTTTGAAGCTCGTCGATGGAACTGTGACTTAACCAACAATATAACAGATTTATACTTGAATTGGTTAGTAGCATCTGGATGGTGTGCAAGTGACGGTCAGTGATGACGGTCATTTCCATTCCCAAATTCCAAAGTTTGGTCATTCAGACATCTTGTTCCAACTTGTAAAATCTGCTTAAGTTATGCACAGCACTTGCACTACACGACATATTCATATACTTCACACCAGGGAATACACGGGCTTCTTTTGTACTTAACGCTGCTTTCTGGTGAGTTAGTTAATTATGGAGTCTTCAAGTTCTCAACAACGAGGTACAAAGCTCGCCTCCTCCAGTGCTTGAGATTCCGAAAATCCCTCCTGAAGTTATAGATCCGGCTCCGGATGAGTTACCAGAGGCCATATTTATCGAAGATCCTGTCGAATCTGTTCAGTCCAGTATCTCCGAAGCATTATTGGGTCGGATATGTTTGAAACATAACATATCTATGAATGATGTTTTGCTTCCGGGTGTTGACGATAGACCTCACAATCTGCCCGAAGGATATACCGATTTTTATCGTCACGCCTGTGCAGCTGGAAGTCTTCCTCCGTTTAACCAGTATATCAGGAAGATGTTATCATTCATTGGAATTGCCCCCTCACAACTTCATCCCAACGGACATGCATTGTTGAACAGTGTTTTTGTCCTATTTATGGACCATCTCTTTCGCCGGCCAAGGCCGACCGAGATTAGACACATATTTAACTTCAAGAGCAGGGGCGATAGTCCATCTTTCACCTTTTTGGAAGCAGTTAGAAACTGCCAGATTGTGACAGGAGCCTGGACCAGACTCACTTATTTTAAGAATGAATGGTTTTTTTGTTCGATGCCCCCTAGGGTTCGCTAGGCGATGGCTGTGTAGACGTAAGTGTTGTAAATCGTTCAAGCCTTCTTTAACAGTCGTTACTAACACTTGAACTAATATCGGGCGTTTTTCTTGCAGCTATCATCTCAAGGCCTGACGGTGGACACTACAAAGGCGTTGTCCGAAATTTACAAGAGGTCCCGAGTGATTTTCGGCACATCGACTCGGTGTTGAGTGATGATAACTTAAGGACGCTTGGTTTAATTGAGATGAACCGGAGTATTGTCATCGAGGGGTTGGCTAAATCGGCTTCGAAGACAAAGAAGAAGACGGTGAAAAAAAACCCGGTGTAGTGATAAGAGAAATGAGCGACGACGAGAGGACGGCCACTGATACCGAGTTAGCGACTGATCTTTCCCGAATAGAAGAAAAGTGGAAAGGCAAGGCTGTTGTCCCTAAACTTAAGAGACGGAAGTCTGTAGTCGTGTCTCGTTTGATCCTCGGAATTACTACCTCTGACGCTGCTCCTTGTCAATCAAGAAATATTTTTATAGGACTGGATGACATTCCCATCCCGGAATACGTATCTCTCCACCACGAGTCCGGGTTGGATGAACTCCGGGAAGCGTTAGAAATAAGCGAGCCTTTACCTGTTAGTGCAGTCGACACTTCTAGTTGGTCGGAGGTTCTGCACATTTGCATACACTTTCATAACACTACACGGCTTCCACACAAATTGTATTGCTTTCGCCTGGTATTTAACTTAATTGCTTCTCTTTTTCAGGTGCTATGTCTGGCCGTCAATCTACATTGGACAAACTCCGACGAGTGCATCACCCTTCCTCTTATTACGAATCTCGACGTAGAGACTCCGATCGCGATCGTGAACGGAGGCATCATGGCCAGGAATATTATGCCAGGGATCATCATCGTAGTTACTCCAGTCAGGAGCGATCCGATAGAGATTAGAGACACTACTCCCTTTCTCCTTCTCCACCACCATCCCGAAGCCATATTCAGGTATCTGAGCCTCTGCGACATCAACCGTCTTCCAGGTTTCGAGGCTCGAGCCACATCGTTTCAGAACTGAGGTTGTTACGACCACGGCTGCGGAGGAGGCCCCTATTGAACCATCTGGTGAAGGGGCCATCAGACTTGCTCAATAGAAGAGGGACTTCCCAGAGATTTGTTTTGATGCTTGTATATTTCCTCCTAATCTCAAAATAATTCCCGAAGATGCTGTGACCACAGCACTTAGCTATACCGGCGATTTCTATGCTCGGTATAAAGAATGGTATAAAGCGGCTATTAAAGCTTCAAAAGTAGCCTTAGATCGAGCCAAAATTATCGAGAAACTGGAAGCCGACTTGGCTCAAAAGAATCGTATTGTTGATATACTCCAATCTGAGGCGGAATCTTCTCGTAAGGCTGAAGCCGAGTCGCTAAAAAAGGTTGATGAGACATTAGTGGAGATGGCAAAGATGCAACAGGCACATTGCACTTTAGTTGAAGATTTGGGCCATCGATACAAAAATGTTGAAGCCGAGCGAGATGTGGCAGTCAAAGAGCTAGAGGAGTTAAAGGCTAAGTTTGCCGATATAAACAAAGAAAAAGACGATGCTAATACGGCCGCTCAAGAAGCGTGTGAGCAAGCTGTGTCTCTCCGAGCTGAGCGTGATGCGGCAGTCGCAAGGGTTAAGGAGGTTGAAACGGAGGTGGAGGAGAGAGTTCAGGGAGAGAGGTTCAAGATGGTGGCCGAATTTGACGAACTCTTGGACACATATAATGCCAATGTGTTAGAGCATAGAAATCTCTCCTGGCTAGGAGATTACTCGATGCTTCTCTACAATGCTTGGAAGAAACTATTGGAGAACAAGAGGATGTCTTGCCCTGATGGAGTATTAGATGAGTTTGAGCTTGAGTCACGTCTGCTTAGCGAGGATGAGAGGAGAACTCTTCACGAGGCGATAATCTCTGTTGAGAAAGAAAGACTTGGCATCCACCAAACGGAGATCGGAGAAGGTTCGGGTGTCACGCATCATAGTGAGAACATCGAAGTCCCTCTCCCGACTTCATCCGAAGCTATCGCCGCGGTTGATCCACAAGTTATTCCTGCTTACAACCCGGACCAACCGGAGTTGTCTTCTGGCAAGACTGCCGTCTCCGAGCCTGTTCAAGCTCCAAGGCAAGGAAAAGAAGGTACTTGATTATTTCCCTCATGACTTAAAGTATCGATTTTCGAGAGAATTATCTGGACTGAGTACTTTTGTTCTCCTTTGTTCAGTGACTGAGAGTGCCGCATTCGTGCCCCCAGTTCCTCTGGTCCTATATCCTACACACGGAGTTATTGCCACTGAGGCGATTTCAACTGCTGCCATGGCCGGCGATATGGGAGAGGGGAGCTCGATGTCGTTCGATGCTCAAATGACTGAAGAGTTACTTGGTCACCCTATTGACCCCATTCCTAATCCTTTATTTGCGATGAGTGGTGCTGCTCCGGTTTTTAGTTCTGTCGCGACAACCACCAGCGTATCCAGCGCAGCTCAGTTGACTCGAGAAGAAGAGATTTTAGCTGAGATAAGCGCTGAAATGGCCACGATGGTGACGGTTGGTGGTCCTGGTAGCGGCACTGCTCCTTCAAGCTTATCTTCTTTAATGGTGATCTCTACCGGTGGCACAGTAACTGTCCCGAGCGTTGCTGAACAAACACCTGTCACCACTCCCATGCCTTCAGTTCGTCCTCACAAAAGGATCTCTATCCCTTCCAGCTCTGAGGAAGATATTGATATTATGCCAGATCCGGAGGATGTTCCAAAGAAGGACAAGAAATCCCGTAGGAAGCCGGGTAGCGGGTCCAGCGGCTCGACTCCGAAGAAGAAGCCCGGAAGAAGGAGTGAGCTTCTTGTTTTATCATGTGGTTGTGAATAGCAATTCTTTTACCTTTTCTTTTGTTCTTTCAGAGCCGTGTATATATGTGGATTTGGCCTCCACTTAATTGAAACTTTTTGACTTGCCATGTAATCGAACCTGTTTTTGTTGGTTGACGGAATGGGAAGTTGCTCTTTTCTTTCACTTAAGTGTTATGCAGTGTTTTTTTGTTTTTTTTATATGCCAAGTATGAAAACATAATTTCGTGTCATGATTTGATGAATGAGTTGAACTCCGAACATAGTATCACTTTGGTTAGTGGTTAATACTTAGCTTTTCTGCCCCTTAGTCTCGGGAAGTAACATTTGTATTTTGGTGGCTGATCGCATTTATTGCAAATCTTAAGCATATGTCCACATTCTGGGGATTTAGGATAATTTGAGATCAATAATCCGGTTTGCATTCCGGGAATTTGAGAGTTATCGACACTTGTAACACGATTCATGCTCTGGGAACCTGGAATTGATGATTATACTTTACCTCACGCTCCAGGAACTTAGAGTCCGTTCGCGCTCTGGGAACGAGTTGTTGAATGTTTATACTCCAATTTGCACTCTGGGAAGTTGGAGTCCATTCGCACTTTGGGAACGAATCGCTGAATGTTTATACTCCATTTCACACTCTTGGAAGTTGGAGTCCGTTTGCACTCCGGGAACGAATTGCTGAATGTTTATACTCCAATTCACACTCTGGGAAGTTGGAGTCCGTTCGCACTCCGGGAACGAATTGCTGAATGTTTATACTCCAATTCACACTCTGGGAAGTTGGAGTCCGTTCGCACTCCAGGAACGAATTGCTGAATGTTTATACTCCAATTCACACTCTAGGAAGTTGGAGTCCGTTCGCACTCCGGGAATGAATTGCTGAATGTTTATACTCCAATTCACACTCTGGGAAGTTGGGGACCGTTCGCACTCCGGGAGCGAATTGTTGAATGTTTATACTCCAATTCACACTCTGGGAAGTTGGAGTCCGTTCGCACTCCGGGAACGAATTGCAGAATGTTTATACTCCAATTCACACTCTAGGAAGTTGGAGTCCGTTCGCACTCCGGGAACGAATTGCTGAATGTTTATACTCCAATTCACACTCTGGGAAGTTGGAGTCCGTTCGCACTCCGGGAATGAATTGCTGAATGTTTATACTCCAATTCACGCTCTGGGAAGTTGGAGTCCGTTCGCAATCCGGGAATGAATTGCTGAATGTTTATACTCCAATTCACGCTCTGGGAATTTGGAGTCTGTTTGCACCCCGGGAACGAATTGCTGAATGTTTATACTCCAATTCACACTCTGGGAAGTTGGAGTTAGTAAAAGGATTGTCGTGTATCAATCCTTGTAAACCCTGGTGTAGTGTTCTGTCCCCGAGCTCGGGTTTCACTTAGTGAGTGACCGGTCGTATCACGGTCACTCCCTATTTGAATAAATCCCACCGCGTAATGGAATTTAGCTCTTTGTACATCGTGATATTATGCGTCATTTTCAGTTAATCACAACTTTTGGCTCGAAGAGATGGCATTTTATTGCTGAAATAAAAGAAATATGGCAAAATCAGTTGCCTTATTACAAGTTCAAACTTCAAAATGCAAAAATAAAATGCTAAGGAAGAAATTGACTAAAAATAGAAAAGTAAAGCCTGTCATGTGTAGTAGCGACGGGGACTTTCGCTATTCCAAGCTCTCGGCAAAGTAAGACCGTCAATGGTTGACAACTTGAATGTGCCATCTCCGAGCTTTTGTGAAATCACATACGGCCCTTCCCAATTTGGCTTCATGTGCGAAGGGACCGAATAAATTCTCTTGAGTACAAGATCGTCGGGTTCAAAGGTTCGCGGGCGGACCTTGGCATTGTATATTCGAGCGACTCGACCCCGATATGCGGCTGCCCTCAAATCTGCTTCTTTACGCTTCTCATCAAGTAGATCTAGAGATTCAGCAAGTAATATGGCATTTGTTCTTGGATCATAATATGTCACACGGAGCCATAGGATAGAGAAAATGGAGTGTGTCCGGTTGTAGTTTTGTGAGTCGTTCGGTAAGCCCATAGAGCCATAGGCAGTTCATCAACCCACTTGCCCCTGGCTTTTTCCAGTCGTTTCTTCAAAATAGACTTGATAACCTTATTGACGGCTTCAACATGACCATTTGCTTGAGGGTGTGCTACTGTAGAGAATTTCTTATGGATGTGAAATCGTTGATAGAAGTTCTTGAATTCAACACTGTCGAACTGGGCTCCATTATGGGTGATAATAGTATGCGGGAGACCAAACTGGCAGATGATGTTGCGTATCATGAAGTTGATCACTTTCTTTGTTGTAATTGTTGCAAGTGGTTCGACTTCAGCCCATTTGGTGAAGTAATCAACTGCGACGATGGCGTACTTCGCACCACCTTTAGCTAAAGGCAAAGCACCAATTATATCAACTCCCCATATTGCAAATGGCCATGGGCTGACCATTTGGGTTATCTCAGTAGGTGGAGCTCTGGGAATTCGAGCGTGTTTTTGGCATTTATCACACCTTTTGGCGTAGTCCATAGCATCGCCATTTACGGTAGGCCAATAATATCCATATCGAAGTATTTTCTTGGCAAGTGCTTGCCCCCCTAGTGTGATCGCCACATTCTCCTTCATGCACATCGTGTAACACTCGTTTGACTTCGTCGTGTGCGACACACCGGAGAAGAGGAACAGAATATCCCCTTCGATACATAACTCCATTCTGAATGGCAAACCGTGAAGCTTTTCGAAGAATTTGTCTTTTCTCACTTCATCGTTCGGGCAATGTGCCACGCTCAAGGTAGTCTCGGTAGGGGGTCATCCACGATTCTCTGCTGGAAGTAGCTTCAAATGTGAATTCATTCTCTGCTCGATCAATGCTTGGAGAAGATAAAGTCTCGACAGGAACGAGTCCCAAGTGTTGAGCTTCGCCTGTACTTGCTAACTTTGCCAACGAATCGGCTTTCTGATTGTGCTCTCGGGGTACGTAGAAAATGGTATAATAATCGAACTGATCAAGTATTTCCTAGACCCGGGCTAGATAAGCGGCTAATCTTCGATCTTTGGCCTGGTATTCACCCCGAACTTTGCATATTATCAACTGGGAATCATAGTAGATTTCCACAGCAATAATTCTTAGGTCACGGGCCAGCTTCAACCCAGTAAGCAAAGCTTCATATTCGGCTTCATTGTTGGTTGCACGGAAATCAAACTTTAAAGCGTAGCATATGGATCTGCCCTCGGGGGTTTCAAGCACTATCCCTGCGCCCGAGCACCGATCGTTAGATGCACCATCAGTATATAGCTTCCATATATACTCGGGGGATTTACTAGTTTCAGGTAAGTCATCAGGAGTAGTGAATTCGGCAATGAAATTTGCAAGGACTTGACCGTGTATGGCTCATCTCGGAGTATAGGTGATGTCGAATTGACTCAGTTCAATGTTCTATTTTAGTAACCTGCCAGACGTCTCAGGTCGTGTGAGGACTTGTCGTAACGGCTGATCGGTGTACACCGTGATGGGATGAGCCTGAAAATGTGGGCGGAGCTTCCTCGAGGCGATGACTAGACAGTATGCTAATTTTTCTAACCTTGGATAATTTCTTTCGGCTCTGGTTAACCGTTTGCTAACATAATAGACTGGTTTCTGTACTCGGTCTTCCTCTCGAACTAACGCAGCACTGATTGCGTTTTCAGATACGGCCAGATAGAGGTATAACTGTTCATGATCAACAGGTTTTGAAAGAATCGGTGGGGTGGAAAGATGCTGAATTAGTGATTGAAATGCGCCCTCACATTCCGTGGTCCATTCGAAGTTTCGTTTTCCTTTTCGGATCAGGTCGAAGAAGGGTATGCATTTGTCAGTTGATTTTGAGATGAACCTGCTCAGTGCTGCAACCTTTCCATTAAGGCTCTGAACCTGTTTTATGGTCCTTGGAGTTTGAAGATTCATAATCGCCCAATTCTTTTCGGGGTTGGCCTCTGTTCCTCGGGCATTGACGATGAATCCAAGGAATTTTCCGGATGCGACTCTAAAATGACATTTTAGCGGATTATGCTTCATCCCATATCTCCGGAGGACGTTGAACATTGACTCTAAGTCTTTGACCTGATCAGTGGAGTATCGTGATTTTACCAACATATCATCTACATAAACTTCCATAGTTTTCCCGATCTGTTCGGCAAACATTCGATTGACTAAGCGCTGGTAAGTTGCTCTGGCATTCTTTAATCCAAAAGGCATGACCTTGTAGCAGCATAGTCCCAGGTCAGTTACGAAGCTCGTATGTTCTTGATCGGGCACATGCATGGGTATTTGATTGTAACCAGAATAAGCGTCCATGAAAGATAATAATTCATGCCCGGCCGTTGAATCCACAAGTTGATCGATTCGGGGAAGTGGAAAGCTTTCTTTCGGACAAGCCTTGTTTAAGTCAGAGTAGTCAATGCACGTTTTCCATTTCCCATTCGGTTTTCGGACAAGTACAGGGTTGGATACCCACTCCGGGTATAAAGCATCTCGGATAAACCCATTCGTCTTTAGCTTATCAACTTCTTCTTTGAGGGCGGTAGATCTCTCTGGATCCATACCGCGTCTCTTTTGCTTGACCGGGATATACCGTGGGTCAATATTTAAGGTGTGGCTCGCGATGTCTGGCGAGATTCCACACATATCAGAGTGTGTCCAAGCGAATACGTCTAGATTTGCTTGGAGAAATTCGACCAATTCCAGTTGCGCTTGTGGGTTTAGTTGAGACCCAATTTTTAACATTTTTGAATCATCATCATCATCATTAATTGGGATATCAATTGTTAGTTCGGCGGGGGAAGCTTGACTTTCTTTGGACTCATCATTACCTTCAGTGTCTCTGGGGTCTAGATCTTTCTGGAATTGGTCATGGTGCCCGGACCGAGGCCCAGGCACTAATTGTCAATCATCGGCGAAACGGACGCAGAGAGATTCCTCCACGCCCTTTCCTTTCTCCTTTCTCCGCGCTTCTGCAGTTCGGCAACATAACAGGCTCTCCCAGCAGCCTGATATCCTTGAATGACCCCAATCCCGTGATCAGTGGGGAATTTCAAAGTTAAGCACCATGGGGCGATTGCTGCCCTGAATTCGGCAAGGGCCGGTCGGCCCAAAAAAGCATTGTATGGAGAGTGGATATCTAGGACAACAAATTGTAACATTCGGACTCTTCGGCGTTCTCCAACTCCCAACTCCACTGGCAACTCCACCACTCCAGTGGGTATAGTCGTATTTCCATCGAAGCCATGGATTCTAGATTGACAAGGCTTTAAATCTTTGGCTTCCATTTTCATTTGATCATATGCACTCTTAAACAAGATATTTACTGAACTCCCACTGTCCACCAAGATCCTCTTCATCCAAGCAGGACCAACCTGGGCAGATATGACTAGTGGGTCTATAGTTGGGGCTTCGACCTTATCAGCATCTCGGTTTCTAAATACGATGTCGTCTTCCATCATCCTCTGTTGTTTGGTCGGAGCCCCTTCATCAAGTGTACTGCAACTTTCAAAACTCACATGCCTGATCGAATTGGCGTATGATTCCATTTCCCTCCAGCTTCGGTCCGCTGGATGAGGACCACCACTAACTGTATTATGACCAACCTCCCTTCTGTACGAGCGGGCTCCTTCTGTCTCTCTTGGTTTTGTGCACGATTTTGGTTTGACGGGCCCACACCACCAGCCTGCGGTGCCCGTGCGAATTGATCTAACTTCCTTTCCCTGATCAATTTTTCAATAAGGTCTTGTAAATGCCTGCAATCATTGGTATTGTGTCCATAACTTTCATGGAATCTACAGAACTTCCCCGTTTGAATCTGTCTCTCCGATGACGGTTTCGGAGTTGGCTTCTTATGCTGCATCGCATTACAAGTTTGTAGATACACGTTTTCCAGTGACGTATTCAGTGGTGTATAGCTTTCAAACATTTGCGCCCTACGCCGCGAGCCACGATTCTGATCCTGCTTCTTATTTCTATTATCATCGTTCCTTGGCTGGGTTTGCTTGTTTTGAATATTCAACTGTACTTTTCCTGAGCTCTCCCCTGACTGTTTCACCACCACATTGTTTTGAACCCCTTCATTGCTGGGTCTCGCATCGTCCTGCTTCCTAGATTGTTTCGCATCCTCACGCCTTAAGAATTGGGCGGCTTTGGAGTAGAAATGATCCAACGATGCGGGAGGTTTCCCAGCCAGCCAATTTCCAAATTCAGAGTCGGGGTCAATCCCCTTAGTCAAGGCCATTAAGATTGAATTATCATTAGGGTTAGTGATCTCTACACAAGCGGCATTGAATCTTTCCAAATATCGCCTGAGTGTCTCTCCTGGGGCTTGAGTGACATTAGATAAAGTATCTACGTCTTTAGGCCTGGCAACGTGCATACGGAACTGTTCAACAAATTTAGTGGCCAATTGGTCAAATGAAGAAATAGATCGTGGTGGTAATCGTGTAAACCATATTTTCGCAATTCCCCCCGGAGAAATGGGAAAACTACGGCATTTTACTGCATCATCAGCTCTTGCAGTAGTCATCGACCATTCGTATTTCAAAATATGTTGGTTAGGGTCGGAATTTCCTTCATACATGGGAAGAGTCGGCATCCTGAATCACCGAGGAGGTACAACATATAATATGTCGTTGGTGAACGGAGTATGACTTCGGGAGATTCCCCAATCGTCATTTTTTAAGCCCTGACTTTCGCGGATCATTTGGCGTACCATAGCTGAGAGGTCAGGTGCTGTTATATTCGGAGGGTGGCGAGCCAAAGTGTGGTCAGGTTCCCCAGTGCGAGGTAGGATCAGATGCTGTCGACGATCCGTATCTCGCCTCCTTGGCTCGGTGTCTTCTGGGACATATGGCCCAGGAGTATGTTCCTGCTGGTGGTAATTTTGATTGGAGTGATTTCGGGTATCAACTCCTATGTCAACTACAGTGGCGGTGGCTTGGTTGTCCATAGTATGTTGTGGAACAGTGCCTCCTCGTGAGGAGGGTCCTGTGTGAAAACTAGCGGAAGGGCCAACTCTTATCTGCCCAACAGTTAATGAGGGGCGTGGTCCCTTCTGGATTTTCTACGCCTTTGGCGGTTTAGTTCATTAGTCAACTCAGCATTGGCACATAGTTGTTCAGTCAGCTGTTGTCGACTTTGGGTTAGTTCCTGGAGTAATGCCTGAAACTCTTGTCGAGTGACCAGACCTGATGGATCTGAGTGCCCGGTATCATCTTGATTGGGTGGAGGGAGTTGCGGGGGATTTTGTCTATCACGGCCTTCTTGGTCGGCGGCATTAGAAGTGGTTCTCGTGCTAACCATCTTGAAGTGTAGAATCCTTTCCTAGATTTTGGTAAATCTGAATAGTATGGAAGGAGTCTGAAATTGAAGTCTGGATCTCTCTCTTAGATTTACGCAATCCGATATCGATGACAGATCCAATGAGCTAGAGAAAACCTAGGTATTCTCGGTGAAAGCACCAAAGTGTTTGCACCAAAATTGGGCAACACCCTTCGGAAGTTTTTGAAGAGATAATAAATGAAGAAACTAAATTGAAAATGAGGATTATCTAACAAAAACTCCAAATCACAGAAAAGTAAATTGCACGGAAGATAGTAATTTAGAGTGGTTCGGCGTTTCTGCCTACGTCCACTATGAAGTTTTATCACTTTATTGCTTAATACTTGAAGGTTACAAGTGTTTTAAAGCGAAGTACGGCAGATAATAGACTTGAATTCGAAATCAGCCACAGTGAAGATGATATGGAGTGATTCTGGCAGCGTTCGGGCATGCTTTTTCCCTAAAAATTCTCCGATCCCCCTTTTGAATGACCAGGGGCCCTATTTATAGGTGTAGGAGGCAGATATTTCGCCTAAAATCCGGGAGAACGCTTCTGGCATGTGAGGGAGCCCACATGACCGAAATCTAGAGGTCCGGGCCCACATCAGGATCGATTCGATCCTTGGTTCAAATCGATCAAGGAAATGTCCAATCGTGGTGAAACTTGGTGTGAACATTCTTCTATGCATACGCAAGCTCCTGTGAAAATTTCATAGCATCCGGATTTGTAGATCTCGAGTTATGATCGATTCAAGATGGTGCTCCTCGTCCCATGGATTCGTTCGAATCGATATGGTTCGAATCCATAGGGTCGAATCCATGCTCCTGCGCGTGAGAATGACGACGTGGCATGAATTTCTCGGGTTGATCCTCTTGTTTCTCCGAGTTTACTGGGTCGAATCCTAGGTTTTAGCCGCCTTTACTTGGTGGATTCGAGGTGTTGGATTCGAAGGTTCGTTACCTTCGAATCGATGGAACCGGTACTCATTCGAATCGATCAAAATATGTTACTGTGGATCGATTCGAAGTTGTCTCAACATGGGGATTCGAAGACAAGCAGGGAATGGAGTCGGAGCTCCCTCAATTGCATGGATTCGAAGGACTCTTCCTTGATGGACTCGAAGGTGGGAATGCTCCAATGGATTCGAACTTTAGGCACGCGTGGATGGATTCGAAGCATGATCATCTCTTCCACTTTTCATTGGTGATAACCTGAGCATACGAACTCAGATTGTCTCGAAATTCGGAATGTTGGCTATTATGGCTTTTCTTGACGAGCCTTATCAATTGTAGCCCGATCCAGACTCGGGCAAAATTCATCGGTATTTGTAGTTGTCCGGCAATCATTCAATGTCGAGGACGTGTGATCCTGTTTTTCCAGTCAGCTCCTTAGTATCTCGGCCTTGCCAAAAGGCAGGATAACAGTAATAGCCATGTCAAATCCTATTGGGGGTCGACACATCTTTCTTTAATGTGTGAAGACCTATTTGTGGATTTCTTTAGCATTGATTTTACATGTAATGCGTATGTTCTTAGTTTTAAGTGGTATGAACTTATCTTAGGGATGGATTTCTTATCTTACTATGGGGTTGTCTTAGATTGTGATTAGAGGATTTTATGGTTAAGGAGTTGTAAGAGGTGAGGTATAAATTTTATTTACACCCCAAAACTTAGTCGAGTTAAGCTATTTATATTTGTTGAGCCTTTAAAAAGATGAGCTCTCATCTGTGCTCGTAGTTTGAGAATTTTCTGATGTTTTTGGAGAAGTCTCGATCCTTCCACCTTCAAGGTAATTTGAATGTAGGATTTATTTAGAGAATGATGCTAGACCTACCGCATTGCCATTAGGGCACATGGCCCTTAAAGAAAGGCAAGAGTTAGATAAGTAGATTTTGGAGCTGTTGTAGAAGGTATTTATTCGCAAAAGTACTTCTGAATGTGAAACACACGTTGTCTTTGCCACTAAGGAAGACGGCTCTTTAAGTCTATGCAATGACTATGGAGAACTCAATAAGTTGACTAAGAAGAACATATATCCTTTACCTAGGAAAGATGATTTGTTTGACCTACTTATTGGAGCCAAAATCTTTTTCCAATTGGACTTACCCGTAGGATTCCATCAATTGAGGACAGCTTAGGATAGTAAGTAGAAGATCACATTGTGCACTCCAATGGACTGTATAAATGTGAATTAATGCCTTTCGGGTTACGAATGCTCCTACATACTTTATAAATTTGACGAGTAGAGTCATTAGGGAATAACCAAAGAAATTATGGTATTTGTGGATGATATTTAAGAAAAGCGAAGGTGAGTATGAAAATCATTTAATGGAGGTACTAGGGAATTTGAGAGGCACCAACTTAAAGCTAAATTCTCAAAGTGTTACTTTTGGAAGAAGGAGGTGGGATTTCTCGGTCATATTGTTTCCAAGAAGGGATTGTCTATGGCCCTATGCGAAGAAAGAAGTTATTCAAGACTAGAACATTTTAAAGAATACCATGGAAGTTAGGGGTTTTCTTGCATTGGTGGGTTAACATAGGAAATTCATCAAAGATTTTGCCAAGATAGTAACTCATTTAACCAAGAAAAACCTAGTTTTGGCATGGGATGAGAAATGCATGGAAGTATATGAGAAGCTGAAGGAGTTGTTAACTAGTGTACCAGTACTTACCATTTTCGATGGGTCGAAGCCTTTCACTATTTACACTGACGCATGTGGTATGATATTAGGAGTTGTTCTTATGCAAGAGGATAGAGTGATAGCCTATGAAAGTAGGCAGTTAAAGGACCATGGAAAGAGATACCCAACTCATGACTTGGAGTTAACATTTGTAGTATTTGCTTTGAAGATACGAAGGCATTATCTTTTGAGAGAGAGGCTTGAGTTGTTCACTGACCACAAATCCATTAAATACCTATTTTTCTATAAAAAATAAACCTTAGGTAGCGGTGGTGAATGAAGTTTCTAGCATCATATGACTTTGAGATGCAGTATACCCCGTGAAAAGGGAATGTTGTTGTCGGCGCCCTTAGTTGAAGGCATACTATTGTAGGTGCTATATATGAGTAAATGAAGTTAGAGTTCCTCTAGAATTTCTTCCACCGCTAACAAAACCTACTCTTGGCTATTTGGAAGCAATGGAATTTGGACTAGCATTGATGGACTGCATAAGGAAAGAGCAGAAGAAGATGCAACCATATTAGATATTTTGGGTAATCTAAGTAGTGGACAGATTTCCCTTATGTCGGTAGTTATGTGGTTGATGAAAGAGGATTTTCGAGAAGGTATGGACGCCTTTGTGTTTCTATGGTAGAGGATGTTTTGGAGGAAGTTCTAGCGGAGTGTTACCATTCTAGGATGACCATTCACTATGCTGGAGATAAAGTTTATAAGGATAATGAATTTTCTATTGCCCAAGAATGAAGAATAGCGTAGTGGAATTTTTTTTAGGTGTTTGATGTACCAAAAGATAAAGGAGGAACAAGGAAAACCCAAAGGATTATTGTTACCACTAGTGGTGCCAACTTGGAAGTGGGAACATATATATATATATATATATATATATGGATTTTATAGATGAGTTACCTAGTAGTCAAAGTGGCAATAAAGCCATTGGGGTAATAGTGGATAGAATCGCTAAAAGCGCCCACTTTACTACCGTTATAAGTAATAGGATTGCAGCATCTCTAGCACAATTTTATATCAAGGAAGCAGTATAACCACATGGAAATCCAATTAGCATTGTTAGTGATAGGGACACCTTAATCACTAGCGAATTTTGGAAGAGTTTACAATCAGCTTTAGGGAAGACATTGAATCTTAGCACCGCTTACTATGCACAAACCGATGGTCTGACTGGAAGGATGAATAGGATTTTGGAGGTTTTATTTAGAGCTAGCATCATGGATTTTCGAAGGACACTAGGAGCATCATTTACCCGTAGTAGAATTCGTGTGCAATAGTAGTTACCAAGCGATGATTGGCATGACACCCTACGAAGCTGTTAATAAAAGGCTATGCAAATCGCCTAATTTTTGGTGCAAAACCACTGACAAAATTCTACTTGGACTAGATTTGATTCATGAGACATGGAAAATGATAAAGACAATTAGGCAGTGAATAAAGGCCACATAGGGCCGTTAGAAGTCCTATGCTGACAAACAAAGGAAAGAATTGGAGTTTAAGGTAGGAGATATGGTACTTGTTAAGATTTCCACTCTTAGGAAGGTGATGAGCTTTGATACGATGGGAAAATTGGTGCCAAAGTTTGCTAGGCCGTTTTCAATCTCGGAAAGAATAGAAAACCTTACATATCGAGTGGAGCTGCCGGAAAAGTTAACAAGAGTCCATGCATGTTTCATGTTCGCATTTGAGGAGATGCCTTCACGACACCGCCAATGGAGTAGAGCCTGATTAGTTAGCAGATATTAAATTGGAGCCAATAGTACCCTATGCCACTACATACATAGTAGAGCACAGAAATAGGAAGCTCCATAGCAAAAAGTTAGTTCGATCTAAGTACAATATGAAGATAATTCGGCTGAAAGCACATGGAAAACTGGAGAGAAGATAAAGATTTCCCATCCTGAGCTTTTCTCAGATAAACTTTCTCTCTTCAAATTTGGATTTCTGGTTGCATCATGGTTGCTAGATTGGATGGTAAGAGATGGTTGCAACATTGTTTACTATTCTTTTTACATTCATATAGAATTTTATGTGTATTTAGGATGCTTGCATACATGCATATATGTTATAATCTTGCATTCACGCTAGGACTGAGCTCGCCTAATTATGTTGCACGCATAACCACAATGCTCTTTTGGTTAAGTAGATGGTTGTGTAGATAATTTTGTGGTATAACATGGATGTTGAGTGCGTGTTACGCTATATATCCATTACGAATTTCATGGACAAAATACTTTTTAAGTGGGAAGAATGTGACACCCTATAAAATTAATAAAAAATTAGTTAAATAATAGTAAGGCTAAAAATGAAAACTTTGTAAATGTTAATTTGGCCACGAAAGTTACACAATTGCATTCATGGTGATTTCTTTATCAACATTCATATATAAAGTTTAGTAATCAGAGCTCGAATGGAAAAGTTACTGATGTTTGAAGTTTTTGAATTCAAAGTAATTCAAACGAATTCAAAATTTGAATTTAAATAACATTGACGTAAAAAGAAAAAAATAGGGCAATAAATACTTTTAATGTTAAGTGGTTCTTAATGTTTGAAAAAACGTTAACACTAGTTTTAAAAAGGAATTAAATAAAAAAGAAATGGAAAGAAATAAATTCACGGTCATAAATATGGACCGATCGTCCACCTTCTTTGGACCGACTGGTCGGCCACTAGTGCCTGACCACCCATGGTTAACTAATCGATCAGTTGGAGGTTGGTAGCTAGGGTTAGTTTAAGCCAGGAATGGTCTGGACTTTATTATTTTAAACAGACTTAAATCTGAAAGTTCTAATGCCTTCTAACCACTATAAATTAGAGGCTAGCCCCTTTACTTTTATTCATAAATTATTTTGGAATACCGACGAAGCTCTGCCAGTTTTGTTATTCTCTACAATTCGGAATCACATAGGATTTCCAATTAAGGGATTTTAAGTATTTAAATATTCGATTTCTAATTCCCTAATCCCTTATTCTGAATCTTATTTATATACAATCTAATTATCGTATATTTCAAAGAGAAGGGATCTGAAGTAGCAACTAGGAAAAGGCATAATCAAATCTAAAAATGGCAGGAAAATTCTTTATGAGTGACAATGTTAGTTTTTCACCTTTAAGCATTTGTATCGGAGAAGTTTGGATTTGTTTTACGCCTTTGGGAATTTTGTTCACGAAAACCTTAAAACTAAAACCCTAAAATCCCTCCAAAAAGAAATGTCAATTCTTATGTTTATTGAAATCTTAATTATTTTATATAAAATTAGTATAATTTGTTTTGTTACTACAATTTAAACATTTTATATTCTATTCCACTTCAAACTCTTCTTTATTGGTATGTTAAAGGGCTCTGAAAAGAAAATAAGTTAGGAAATGTTGTGTAAGGTGCGAATTCTCTTATTTGTAGTTTGCACTACCTATTTTCATAAGTTAAGTATAATTCCTTTTTCACTTCAAGTTTGTCTATGAAAAAGTTAAGTAGAATATAACGGGTTTAAATTCTAAGTGTTATTCCATGAAATAGAGACGTCAATTCTATTATATTAATATAAAATAAGTTTTGAATTTGATTATATTTTATTAATACAATTTTATTATTGGGCTGAGGATGTTAGCTAATTTAGTTGTCATATAGATTTAGACTTTTATAAATTTGGAACTTTCTACTTTTTTACAATTAGTATAGGATGTGGGTATTTTATGCACGCTTGGGAATACATATATATGTGTGTGTGCGTATTATTTAACCTAATTATTGTGTAAATATATGTAATGTTAGAGCATAATTAATAACGTATTAATTATATAGAATAAATAGGTTAGTAAATTACACTAGACCTATAGGAAGGAAGTAAGGATAATTATGGATATTAATCCATAATTATAGACAGAATAAGAAGTTTTCCTTACATGGCCTTAATACAAAATGTAGTGAAGTGTGTACGGTAGTATGTTAGGAGAATGGAACTATGACTAAGTTATAGTAATGCAAGGTCAGTGAAAAGTACATAGAAATTTACCCAGCTAATCTGGCAACCAATAGTATGGCTTTAAGATTGATGTGAGAAATCGTCTATGATAAGTACCCACGGTGGTTGCGAGGTTAATCCCAATTCTTTAAGGTAAGTCTGCCTACTACTAGTGCCTATGAATAATTGGACTAATATGAGACGTCATAGTTTGGGTTATGAGACATCATGCAAAGGACCGGCTTCTAGGTCAAGGGATTAAGTGGCTGTTGTAGGGTCGGTCTTAGTAAATGGTCGAGATTATCATTTAGGTCCAGTAGTGGAAATCTTAAGAGGGGTCCGCTTTGAGTCGAGGTATTAAGTGGCTATTGTAAGGTCCAACTCTTCCCATAAAGAAGTATTAAATAGTCAGATGAGATCTCATGCGATGTCTGTTAGGGAGTACCAGAAAGAGGTCTGTAACGACCCGAAATTTTCAAACCCGAAAATTCCAGATAGTTATGTAAAAGAAGAAAGAGATAGAAGAAGAATATCAGAAACATCATCTCACATTCACAGCGGATAAAATATATTAATAAATAATAACAGTTTACAAAAGAATATTATATCCGTCGATTACATTTTAGTACATCAGAGTTACACATATATACAGACACTGAATATACACAATTATCATGTCACAGATATACGACAATATAATAAGCGGAAACACTCCATACGTTCTTGCCATCCAGCTCACCTCCTGAGCTCCAGAACGTCCTTACTTGAAAATCTGTAATACTCGGTCTGACCCGAGCATTACATCGAAGTAACACCCGAGTCAGGCTGGAAACCAGCGTGAGTAAACCCAACTAACATGGAATATCCAAGAAAACAACTTATATAAACCCGGGGTAACTCGAATAAATTTACAAATTCACAATTTGATATTGACATCACTTATTTCACACATAAGTTTTCTAAGTACCAAAATTTGGATTAAATAGTCCAATTCACCTAAATCATTTCATTTCGGCCTATTGATTTCACATAACAACCTATAGAAAATTCGAAGCGGTTCCGAATATTTTCCAATACCCGACTCTGGCCACTTCGAGTCTCATTCAAGACATCCAATACCATTCAATCATCCATAAGCAACTTGATCACTTCCAACTTTATTTAATTAATACAAATTGAATTACTAACCTCGACCACTTAGATTCCTTCACTTAACATTAATTAATTGTAAATCAATTTATTTATCATCCCTTAATTATCCATCTTAATTATCGTCCTGGATTAATTATTCTTCAATTACCTTCAAGTAATTATCTTACATTAACTTCACAATATTAATTATTTTTAACCAAAATCAATAAGTAATCTTAATTACTTCATAAATTAATTAACTATATTAATTACATTAATCCTTAATTATTTATATTAATTAATTTCTCATAAGTCACTTATTATTGATTAATTAATCTTAACTAATAAATCTTTAATTACATTATTACTTATATAAATTAATGATTTCTAATTACATTTTAATTTATCATAATCTAATTTAATCACATTAAATAATTAATCATTAATTAAACCGCAAATATTGATCGTTCCTGATTTATCTCAACCTGTAATTATCTAACTTTTTATTTACTTCATTAAATAAATTAATTACTCCTTAATTAACTATCTTAATTCATATCTTGATTAATTTCAAAAAGTAATTATATTTATTTAATTACATTAAGCAACTACTTATCAAATCATCCAATGATCATTCTAAATTAATTAAACTTAATTCATTATCCCAAATTATTAATTAATTTAATTAATTATCCATTTTACTTACCCTACCAATTTAGTGAATCACAATCATTAAACCCTTATTAACTTTAAAATGAAAACATTTTCTTATTTATGATTTAAGTTTAAAACAATTAAAAATCCCAAATACTTTGAGTCAAGCAACAATTAATTCAAGAACCAACCAAAACCAAAGTCACCAGATCATAGTGCACATCAAATCAATTCAATCATTCAACCAATTATTTAAATTTAACCATTTAAATTTAAATAAACATCCAAAGGAGTGAGATTAACTCACCTTTGATTTTCGTTTGCAATCCACTTCAATCCCGACTCGGTCTCTTCACGATTTATGGACCTTGTATAAACATTAGGTGATTATTAATACTTGAATTAACTGAACAATTAATTTCCCTTAAATACATTTAATTAACCCCAAAAATTTATTTAAACCATTTTTTTCTTTTAATAAATTAATTTTAAGTTCCAAAATTAAATTGAATAAGTTAATCTCCTAAATATTATTTAAAATAAACTTAGTAAATAAAAATGTGTAAATGTATATTTATTTTATATTACTTCCTTTAAAACTACATATATTTTAAAACTTAAATTATATCGATTCAAAAGTCTAATTTTATATAAAACTTTCAATTATTTAAAATTCCTATATATTTTTTCAAAATCCTTTCTATATAAAATCTTTCCTCTTTTGAATATATAAATTAGAAAAATTACATCTATCTTAATTTAATTATTATTTTTCTTCGATCTAAAATTAAATAAACTAATAGCACTTAGAATTTAAATCCCAAATTACCTATATATATATATATATATATAATTTTCTGTAATTAACTAATTCTAGATTTATTTAAAAACAAAATTTAGTTTAGTTTATACCATCTCTCGATGCCTCTCGCTTTCGGGGAAAGAACTCATGCATCCATGAATATCGAACCCTCCTTCCACGCGACCCACCAACCTTGCTCTACCTTCGCCATCGCTTGCCGCCCTACTGATACCATCCCCAATGCGACGAACCACACTGCCTCAGATTATGTGCCACCGTGAACTCGAGCTCGAGCTCGACTAGCTACCAGATGGATTGATGAAGATGCTAGCTCGAGCCCCTGTGCTTGCGTCGCTGTCACCAAAAAATGCCGCGACCTCGATCCCACCAAACTTTGGCCCCACAGCCACACCTCCGACCTACTGCACTGCAACACGGCATCCTGAAGCCTTATAAACCCTAGTCTCTCGCGCCATCTTCTCATCGTCGCCACTCCATCATGAGCGACTCGGCTTTGAACGAAGATGTGGGCCTCATTGGTTTTCGACCCACGCAAGTATTCGCGATCGAATCGAGCGATCGAATCTCGAACTCGATTCGATTCGTGGAAGAAACTGTTTCGCCATAGATTCCTTTTTTTATTTGAGTTCGATTTATGTTTTAAGATTAGAGAGGGAGACAGAGATAAGATATAGATTTGGGGATGGCTTCTTGAGTACGAGTGTTTATTTTAATTTTTTTATATTATAAAACTTCCTAAATGCCTCGTTAATTGTTACTAAAATGTCGAACTCCTCTTAAGGAATGCCGCTAGGCGATTATAAGGTTTTACACGCGTTCTGAACACGATGGAATGTGTTTCGGAGGCTAATTCGATCATATGCACGAGTTACGGAAGTAAACGATCAATTTTAAATTAAAACGATTAAAATAGTTTCTATGCGTTTTGAGATGGCAGTTTCAAACGACAACTCCGGTTGCTACGAAAATTGAAATTCGATAATAACTAACTATTACGATCCAACGAAACTGGTTTCGTCGAATTCCGAATTATGCCTCGGAAGGCTATTTTTAAATATCGATTTAAACGATATATTTTCAAAACTGAATATATCACCTTTAAATTAAATTCCAAACCATTCTATTTTCTTCAGTAACATCATTATAAATTTTACAAGCCTTCAAATTATTTTTAACATGCTTGAAACTGAAGATTCAATAATTCACCCAATTTCAGTTTATTAAATCTAATAACTTAATTGCTATTAATAATAATAATATTTGAATTCAAGTTAATTTTTTTTTAAATTTCTACAATCAATTAAATATTCCAATTTAAATTGTTAGAAATTCTGGGTCGTCACATTCCTCCCCCCTTAAAAGAATTTCGTCTCCGAAATTACTAGTTAAGAATTCAATATCATTACTATTTCCCAAAACTAAACAGTTTTTATCAACTTGCCATAACCTATCTTTTATTAAAGACCCACTATTACTTCAATCAACTTCCAAAACCTTCCATGGTTTCCCACAACATTATTTATTTCATTTATTCAAATCTAATTTAAAATTCACATTTAAATTATCACAACTTTCTCAAAAAAAATCTAACTCTCTAAATTTTCGAAATTTTTTACCAGCGTCTCCTTTGCACGGCTAGCTCAATATAACTACAAAATGCCTCTACAGGATCCCAAATTCCAAAAGAAAACAAAAAGCCAAGTGGCTAGATCAAAATCCCAATCAAATTTCACATAGAAATTTAAACACATACCGTTTTGCCGAGCAATTCTAATCTATCTACTGAAATCAAACCAATTTTCCTTTCCCTTTATAATACCTGCATATTTTTCTTAGCAATAATATCTAATCATAACTTTTCAAATCATTTTATGCATTTCCTTACATAAGTTTCATATCTACTTCTATTCTAGTTTTCCCATTTCCATATGAATTAAATTTATCTTCAACTCTGAATATTGAATTTTATCTTCCATTTATAACTGATTCATATCATTATTTAAATTAGTTTCATCCATTAATTTATTTCAATTTCCAATTTAAAAACGTTTTGTTGCTAACTATTTTTTTCCCAATTTTTTCCAAAAATTTTCTAACTCCCAAAATTTCGAAAATTTTTGGCAGAATTTCCTTTGTACGGAGGAGCTTTTGCAATTTTACAAGAGATATAAATATATATACATCGACCCACACGGTCGGAAAAACAAAAACAGTTCATATTTCCTATTTTTATTGCATAGGCGTACCTTTATTTAGCATTTTTAAGCAAGCGGCTTATTATTTTAGCAATTGGCGCAACCAAATCTAGCCAAACGGCCTTCAGGTACCTGTACTTACTCAATTTAAATATGTAAGTGCCATATATAGAAAATCTATTAGCATTTCACTTACTTTCAATAGCTAAACACTTGCATTTCATAAGCAACAAGTACCAAACGCTTTCCATAAGCAATTTATATGATTTAAAGCTTATCCAATTGCTTCCAACCAATTCATATGCCATTTCATTCAATTTTAATGGTTTACAACTTAATTTCTTACATTCAATTTATTTTTAATCCAATCAAGCTCATATTTAATTCAATTGATCCTAAGATCAATTTATTTAATCTCTATCAACTTATAGAGTTTTAATTACTTTTGTTTTACGTCAAACGACAACTATTTTTATGTAAATTCAACGATATTTTCCTAATAGAGTATCCATTTTAGTTTATAGCTACTTTAAATTAATTTCAACTCATTTTGTATTTAATTCCATTTCATTTCTAATCTATTCACCAACCATACATTTGCATTCCATTTCATCTCCGCATTGGTTTTATTTTAAAATTATTTCATTGAGTTTGACAACATTCGATGTTTATATTAATATCCATTTTCCAAACAAATTTAACCCAAACTTTTATTTAATAGTCTTCCATTCTTATTCGAAACCAAGCTTTTATTGACTTAAGTAATTTTACTTCAAATTAGTATGCCTCATAACTTAAGTTCATTCCGATAACCTAAGTCCAATTAAAACTTTGATTTAATTTTTATTCAATCGGACTTCATCCATTTATTATTTAATTCAATTTACCCATTTATTCACCCCATTCTATTTTTTTTAAATTCACCTACTTAATTCATTTTCGAATTTATTTTATTTATACAAAACCATTCTCAATTTATTTCTACTTACCTGGGTTTTCTTTGCAATTCAAACCATGTCTATTATAATTCAATTCCATTTTATTTTTACAACATTTCCACTTATTTAGATTCATTTTCAATCCAAATTGAATTCTATTTATCATCCGAATTTATTTCCAAACTTCATTATTAACTTACAAACCATTTTATTTAACCGAGTTAAAATTATATTAACATACTTTATCAAATAATTTATTTAGCCAATTAGCTTACTTCCAACTTTTATATCAATATTCGATTTTATTATAAAAAATCACTTTATTAAATCTTTCTGAGTTCAATTTTTTTTCATAATTCCAGTTTAGATTTCTTTCATTTTCCAAAATTCCAACATTTTTATTTTAATATTTCAGAAATGCTTTTAAATTCACGTAATACTATTAAAATAGCTCTTTATAAAAACATTTCTTATAACTCGATGTCTCAACCAGTCCGTCCTTGTTCTCACATAAATTCAGTCATACGTTGATCAGGCATAGGACTGCAAATCTATAAGTACTTAGCAGACCCATTTTCAACATCCAGTGAAAATACTTGGAAAAATAATTTTATTGAAAATATAGAAAACAGATTTTGAAATAGAGGAAATATCTTTGGTGAGAATGCTCTAGAAATCATCACCCCCATCCATGGTCGCAGTTACATACCAGGGTTACGTTGCCATCGCAGCAAAAGTCCATGTAACTGTAGACACTCTACACCCCTCGACTACGCCATGGAACCCACAACAGATCGCAGTTACATTCCACGGTTACGTTGCCATCGCTGCAAAAGTCCATGTAACTGTAGGCATCAACGCCCTCGATTTTCGCTGTCGAAATGAAACTTCTCCACTCCTACATAGGTCGCAGTCTTCCGATATAAAATTAAACACAGACTGTTGGCTCTCAGCGACACACACGACTTTAGCTATGTTACCATAGGTCGCAGTCTACCGGTATAAAATCAAACGTAGACTGTTGGCTCTCAGCGGCACACACGACTTTTGCTATGGTCTGCAGTAGATCGTAGTGACATCGAGTTACACTGTCGTCATAGCATAACCCAAATGCGTCTGTAGGCATCAGCGCCCCTCGACTTTCGCTACACACTACTCATAATGCTCAGGAACTAGTTTTGTCTGGACTCCTTACAGGATCAACTTTAGAACCCCCCCCTTAGGGCTCAAGGCAGTATCACCCGGTGGCACTTCTGAGAAGTTCATTTCATGGGAGCGCCTTTTTTCCCAGAGCCATTATCAAAACACTTTATACTATATCTAAATAGTATCTTTCAAATCATACACCTAGTATAATCTCATACAAAGCTCCTTTACACAAAATCGATTATCCAAAATTGATAATTCTCAAACTAGACTTTCCAAATTCCAATTTTGATTTTGCCCAAAAATCAAAGCCTTTCCAAATCAACAGGTTCCCAAAACCTTTTTCCAAAATCCTCATAAGATCATTTATATATATATATATATATATATATATATATATAATTTTTAAAACTTTGGATCATTTCAAACTTGTATAAAATTCCTTTTATACTTCAAACACTTTCAATATCCTTTCCTTCCGGCAATAGATTCAATAAGGAGAGACTTATCTTATATAACAAAGATATATAACTTTGTTTATTCAAAATCAAATATTCATATTTGATTATTCTTTTCGATATTAGTTTCATTCAAATCCACACGATGTACACATATCATCCATATGCCATACTAATCTGATTGCTCACTCGATCACACAATTCCAATTCTGAACTAGTATCGTCCACCCGACTTCCTAGTGCGAACTTAGATCTGGTTTCTTGATCAGAAACCGTCATTCTCCTTGCATAGCCATAACTATGATAGAGAATATCCAGAACCAATCAACCATCCATATCCAGGTTCTTCGTCGAAAATCGAGTGAAAAATCCCAACTCGGATCGATAAACTATCTCGAAATTCAGTGCTCGAATCTGGATCAAATCACTATGCGAATAGAATACTATACGTACATCCTACGTAATTATCTTCATTGATTATCAACTAAATCAATTTCTCTTTCTATTCACATTTTCTTTAATTTCTATCCATATATTTACAATTGCTTCAATTCCATTGGATTGTCCCTTATCTCAGTTGGGTATTTAATCAGTAACAATTTGAACTACGACCATTTTATATTTAGAAAATAGCTTGAAAATTTTAAAAATAGATAAGTAGCTGAAAATAATTATTAGTTTGCAAAATAGCTGTGAAATAGTTAACTAATTGTAAAATATTTGGAAAATAGTTAAATAGTTATAGAAATTTTAGATAATTGCAAAATAGTTGTAAAATAGTAATTAAATTGTAAAATAGTGGAAAAACAGTAATTAGTTTATAAACAGTTGAAAAATGGTTAATATTTCCAATAATTGTTGAATAAGTATAAAATAGTTTAGGGTTTAAAAAGAAAGGTTATATATGGTAAATAGATAGGAAAATAGATTTAAAACAATTTATGTTAAAACAATTTATATTAAAAATAGTTCAGAGTCAAAACTGTTCACTTTCCCATCAATTCCACTTAAATTTCCACTTCTATTTAAATTGACCCAATTCCAATTTTGAAGAACTTCAAGTTCCATTGAAATTTATTTAACCCCAATTCAAGTTGAACCAATCTTGATTTCTTTCCCAGTCCAAATCAAATTCCATTTGATTTTAATCCTACTCACTTTAATTACAATTCCAAATTATTCCAATCAATTTTGGACTATTATCAATTGAACCCACTTCAACTTCAAATCATTTCAATTCAACTCAAAATTTCCATTTGAATTTTTAAACTTATCCATCTTCAATCACAAATTCAATTAATTCAAATCAGATTCAATTTGAACTAATTCAATTTCAATCTCAATTTTAGACCATCTCGAATTATATAAATTCGAGTTAAATTCTTAAAGATTGGTTTAACCTTTTAAACCAAATTAACCTTTATTAAAAGTTTTTAAACAATTTAATTTATAAGCACAAATTCTAGAATTTCATTTTTAATCAATTTAATTTTAATTTGGTTGTATTTCTACTACCACTTAATTTAATTCTAATTCAAGATTTCAGTTTGGTTGTATTCTATATTACTTCTTAATTTAATTCCAATAATTTAACAACCAATCACCTAAAAATTTATTAGAAGGGAATATTGCTTTATATATCAAAATATATTTTTATATAAAATCATTTAAAAGATTTATATAAGAAAATAACAAGTACGCTCTCATATATATATATACTCAACTCATTCTAGAGTACTACGAACTCTATTTAATTAGTAATCCCCACTAGAGCCAAGGTTCTCGCTTAACCTTTCAACTCTGACCAACTGTAACGACCCGAAATTTTCGAATTTTCAAACCCGAAAATTCCAGATAGTTATGATAAAGAAGAAAGAGATAGAATAAGAAGAAGAAGAATATCTGAAACATCATCTCACATTCGCAGCGGATAAAATATAATAATAAGTAATAACATTTTACAAAAGAATATTATATCTGTCGATTACATTTTAATACATCAGAGTTATATATAAATACAGACACTGAATATACACAGTTATCATGTCACAGATATACAACAATATAATACGGCGGAAACACTCCATACGTTCTTGCCATCCATCTCGCCTCCTGAGCTCCAGAACGTCCTTACCTGAAAATCTATGATACTCGGTCTGACCCGAGCATTACATCGAAGTAACACCCGGGTCAGGCTGGAAGCCAGCATGAGTAAACCCAACTAACGTGGAATATCCAAGCAAACAACTTATATAAACTCGGGGTAACTCGAATAAATTTACAAATTCACAATTTGATGTTGACATCACTTATTTCACACATAAGTTTTCTAAGTACTAAAATTTGGATTAAATAGTCCAATTTACCTAAATCATTTCATTCCGGCCTATTGATTTCACATAACAATCTATAGAAAATTCAAAATGGTTTCGGATATTTTCCAATACTAGACTCTGGTCACTTCGAGTCTCATTCAAGACATCCAATACCATTCAATCATCTATAAGCAACTTGATCACTTCCAACTTTATTTAATTAATACAAATTGAATTACTAACCTCGACCACTTAGATTCCTTCATTTAACATTAATTAATTGTAAATCAATTTATTTATCATCCCTTAATTATTCATCTTAAGTAATCATCTTGGATTAATTATTCTTCAATTACTTTCAAGTAATTATCTTAAATTAACTTCACAATATTAATTATTCTTAACCAAAATAAATAAGTAATCTTAATTACATCATAAATTAATTAACTATATTAATTACATTAATCCTTCATTACTTATATTAATTAATTTCTCATAAGTCACTTATTGTTAATTAATTAATCTTAATTAATCAATCTTTAATTACATCATTAATTATATAAATTAATGATTTCTAATTACATTTTAATTTATCCTAATCTAATTTAATTACATTAAATAATTAATCATTAATTAAACGGTAAATATTAATCATCCCTGATTTATCTCAACCTGTAATTATCTACCTTTTTATTTACTTCATTAAACAAATTAATTACTCCTTAATTAACTATCTTAATTCATCTCTTGATTAATTTCACAAAGTAATTATATTTATTTAATTACATTAAGCAACTACTTATCAAACCACCCAATGATCATACTAAATTAATTAAACTTAATTAATTATCCCAAATCGTTAAATAATTTAATTAATTAATTAATTATCCATTTTAATTACCCTACCAATTTAATGTATCACAAATCGTTAAACCCTTATTAACTTTAAAATGAAAACATTTTCTTATTTATGATTTAAGTTTAAAATAATTTAAAATCCCAAATACTTCGAGTCAAGCAACAATTAACTCAAGAACCAACCAAAACCAAAGTCACCAGATCATCAGTGCACATCAAATCAATTCAATCATTCAATCAATTATTTAAATTTAACCATTTAATTTAAATAAACATCCGAAGGAGTGACATTAACTCACCTTTGATTTTCGTTTGCAATCCACTTCAATCTCGACTCGGTCTCTTCACGATTTATGGACCTTGTATAAATATTAGGTGATTATTAATACTTGAATTAACCGAACAATTAATTCCCCTTAAATAGATTTAATTAACCCAAAATTTTATTTAAACCAATTTTTTTCTTTTAATAAATAAATTTTAAGTTCCAAAAATAAATTGAATAAGTTAATCTCCCAAATATTATTTAAAATAAACTTAGTAAATAAAAATGTGTAAAAGTATATTTATTTTAGTTTACTTTCTTTAAAACAACATATATTTAAAACTTAAATAATATCGATTCAAAAGTCTAATTTTATATAAAACTTTCAATTATTTAAAATTCCTATATATTTCTTTCAAAATCCTTTCTATATAAAATATTTCCTGTATTTGAATATATAAATGGGAAAAATTACATTTATCTTAATGTAATTATTATTTTTCTTCGATCTAATATTAAATAAACTAATAATACTTAGAATTTATATCCCAAATTACCTATATATATAATTTTCTGTAATTAACTAATTCTAGATTTATTTTAAAAAAAAATTTAGGTTAGTTTATACCTTCTCTCGATGCCTCTCATTTTCAGGGAAAGAACTCGTGCATCCACGAACATCGAACTCTCCTTCCACGCGACCCACCAACCTTGCTCTACCTTCGCCATCGCCTGCCGCCCTACTGATACTATCCCCAATGCGACGAACCACACTGCCTCAGATTACGTGCCACCGTGAACTCGAGCTCGAGCTCGACTAGCTGCCAGATGGATTGACGAAGATGCTAGCTCGAGCCCCTGTGCTTGCGTCGCCATCACCAAAAATTGCCGCGACCTCGATCCTACCAAACTTCGGCCCCACAGCCACACCTCCGACCTACTGCACTGCAACACAGCTTCCTGAAGCCGTATAAACCCTAGTCTCTCGTGCCATCTTCTCATCGTCGCCACTCCATCACGAGCGACTCAGCTTCGAACGAAGACGTGGGCCTCACTGGTTTTCGACCCACACAAGTATTCGCGATCGAGTCGAGCGATCGAATCTCGAACTCGATTCGATTTGTGGAAGAAATTTTTCGCCATAGATTCCTTTTTTTTAATTTGAGTTCGATTTCTGTTTTAAGATTAGAGAGGTAGACGGAGAAAAGATATAGATTTAGGGATGGCTTCTTGAGTACGAGTGTTTATTTTAATTTTATTATATTATAAAACTTCCAAAATGCCTCGTTAATTGCTACTAAAATTTCAAACTCCTCTTAAGGAATGCCGCTAGGCGATTATAAGGTTTACCCGCATTCTGAACACGATGGAACGTGTTTAGGAGGCTAATTCGATCATATGCACGAGTTACGGAAGCAAACGATCAATTTTAAATTAAAACAATTAAAATAGTTTCTATGCGTTTTGAGCTGCCAGGGTCAAACGAAAACTCCGGTTGCTACGAAAATTGAAATCCGATAATAAGTAACTATTACGGATCCAATGGAACTGGTTTCATCGAATTCAGAGACTGTGCCTCGGAAGACTATTTTTAAATATCGATTTAAACGATATATTTTCAAAACTGAACATATCGCCTTTAAATTAAATTCCAACCATTCTATTTTCTTCAGTAACATCATTATAAATTTTACAAGCCTTCAAATTATTTTTAACAGGCTTGTAACTGAAGATTCAATAATTCACCCAATTTCAGTTTATTAAATCTAATAACTTAATTGCTATTAATAATAATATTTGAATTCAAGTTAAAATTTAACTTTTTAAATATTTACAATCAATTAAATATTCCAATTTAAATTGTTAGAAATTCTGGGTCGTCACAAGGTCCGTCTTAGGTTAGGTGCTAAATGATGGGGACCTGTCTAGGATATGGTATTAAATGGTCAGAGTCTGTCTAATTGTCATTAAAACGGTACCAAAGTGACTTGCGTGTTTTCTCTTATGTTGTTAAGACATTACCGACAGTAGTTATGTAGGACTGAAAAGGGCTTTTGGTCTATAGTTGAAGGTAAGTTATAGAGTTAAAATGGAAGAGTGTAAGTTGTAGAGTTGGACTGGGATAGTTTTCAGGCTTATAGATGGAGGTATCTTTTGTAGGCTATAGTACAAGATGTGTAGGAAATATAACTTATCTAAATAATGCTGTCCAAATACTATTATGCTAGGACATGGGATTTTTATTCACTAGACATTGTGTTCCAACTCCTTTCTCATTTCCACACACAAGTTCGAAAAGACAATGCTGATTAAGTGGATGAAGGCGAAAACGAGGTCTTATGGCAGTTATTTATTTATTTATTTATGTTTTTGTCATACTTTGAGGTATCCAGTTCAGATATGTTGTTATTTTGGGACATTGCATTTTGGATATTTGAGATGAGATGTTGTATTTCTGAGATTTGAAATTTGGTATGAAATAGGTACTTATTTCTGATATTATATTTTATCCTTTCCACTGTGGGATTCTGACAGTATAAATAGATTGCTCTGATATTGTTCCTTGTATAATTTTACCAACCAACAGCCAGGTTTGGAATGGGCCTACGATTCGATGGGCTTTTATTAGGTCGAATATTAGGCCCGTTTTGAGGTAAGTTGTTGCAAAGCCTCCTTTTCCTTGTACGAATTGTAATAAAAGAGGTTTTGTGGCTTTTTATTTTGTTCATTAAGACTTATCAAGTAGTTACATTTAAATCAAAATCAAACGCTCATCGATATCTTATATCGATTTGTTCGTATACAACTTTTATAGTCACATTCAAGCAAATGCTAATGACATTAAAAAACAATAATAATGACATCCAATACATCGAATAAATGAATAAATAATCAATATTTTTCAAAAATATTAATTAATTTACAACAACTTACAAATCAATTAAATCATGTGGTATTTTGGAGAATCTATCTATATGGTTGTGGACTAGCATGTTTAAATTCAATCAGTGATTAATATCGAACTATTTGAATAATAACTTTCACTCCTATGCAGTTAAAGCTCTATAGAATCTCCGTTATATCCCGTAGTGCTCTTCGACCAATACGCCATTTCAATTTAGCGCTAATAAATAGTAGATCCGCTTTAAGACCCACTATTTTCTAATAAACCCGCTAAATTAAGGCTTTAGCAGCCGCTTTAGCAACATTAATATATAAAGGTTGATTCGACTAGTTCTTTTTAAAATAAACCAATAAAAGTAAAGACCAAACTTTATGGCATAAGTGCTCAATAAAAATTAGAAATCTATTGTAGTCATCAAATCTAGTCTGCATAAATTATGACATTCATCGATTTTATTATACAAGATTAAAAAAATATTTATTTTTCCTACAAAAATGATATGCGAATGAGAATATGTTAACTTTAAATTTTTGGTTTTACATCTAACGAAGCATTTTGCACCTCCTTTATTTTCCATTTTATCCCTGCTGTAACTGTTTACACCTCCACAGCTATAAAAAGTTTAAGAGCTTTAACTGCACAGGACTTCACTCGTCGCCTTAGTTAGTGGAATGACATTATGATTGAATTTATCGCTTACACATCTTCTTGGTAAAATCCAATTTTACTTATTTAAGCATAACCCAATAGTGACAATTATTTACCAATTATCTACGTTAAAACTATATCATTTTGGACTTATGAAAGGTTATAGTTAAAATTCCAATATTGTCCATATTCAAATCTATAATCCAAATATAAAGTACTTGGTTTGATGATAATAATAATAACCGAACTACTCTGGCTAGACATTTAACTTTGAGTTGACTTCAGTTGACTATAATACTAACCCTATATAAACGAGGAGACGAATGCTCTCTTGAATAGTGTTTCACTTCTAATACTTCCACTCGACCCAACTATAGTCGTTCGATGGACATCGTGCCATGATTTAACTATTATCAAACCGAAGCTTTCTTATTGAAGATTAACTGTATTCTCAAGTCAAGAGAAATGTGCACTTTGATATTTTATGCATGACCTTAGTTATATCAAATGATAAAAAACTATCGGATGAACCATTTCATAGTTTTCCAATGCTATCAGTACGTCACCTCTTGATGCCCCAAGCAATCATAAATAATATGGTGTCCAATTTTGGAGAGCATTATGTACTCTAGTCTCAATGGATGCATCGATATTCAGTTTCGACACAACTTGAATAAAAATATTTAAAATGGTATGTTCATTTGAATTGTGATAAGTTCCTCATGGTTACAACAATGTAACTACTAGCACAAAATATATGATTTATGGATTTATTATTAAATACACTTTTAATTAAATTATTTAATTAATATTACATATTATATCAAGTGTATAATAGAAAGAAAACACATTTTATTTCGAAATAAATTGGTTATCGGAGTGAGATTTATGTAGCAAATTACAAAATAGCCTTTAGGGCATACCCCTAACTCTATAAGAGATAATGGTCCATTTTCGTTTAGATTACTTTATGTTAGTGTTAAAATTTGCCGTCAACTCCTAGTTCTTTGACTACACCAATATCCAGTCATAGGTCTCAGATAATATCTAATGTAGATAATGTAATATAAAAAACTAAAAACGAAAGCAAGTAAAAGGAGACAAGATTTATAGTTGTTCGGTAAACTCCGGCCAATCTCCACTCCAGAATAATCCTTTTTATTATACTGTAGTTTGTTTATAGTTACAATCTGAAATTCTAGAATAAAATTGACAAAGTGTAGCCTAGATTGAAGATAAAGAGAAGTAGAAAGAAGATATAAAAGATCCCTTTTCTGATGTCGTGCCTACTGTATTATAGGGAAAACATGCACAGTTCGGACTAAATCTTTGGCAGAAGGTTCGGGAGCCCAAGACTATGCCACCCAAAAATTTCCAGACCCATCTGTCTCACAATAGGGTCCAGTACCGATCCTTATTAGTGTGTCCAAATGGGCTACGTTCCACATGAGGTGTTCCCCATGACATTAGCTACTTGTTTCCCAAATTTTGTGCAATTTCGACGTACGGTTTGGGACATATCGTATTTTCCATGAAGTAGCATTGCTTGAGTTCTGATTTCTGCCAACCCCACCAAAGGGAGTTACGTCGATCCTCCTAACTTCCTCCAATTGGACTAAGATCCCTAGGGGATGTTTCACATGTTGTAGTAAGCTTGTACTCCAAGTTTCATGTTGATAGCATGTGTAGATTTTGAGTTATCGACCGATCATCGCTGTAAAATTGAGTTTAGCTGATCCCCTTTATATCGATCTCTCCTATATCGAACCCTTTTATAATGATCCCTCTTTATAGGTGAAGTAATTTGCCAATAACTTGAGCATAAAGACTCTAAATGACTTGAAATTTGAAATGTAGCCTCATGGGTCCTTCCTTGTCATTCTGCATCGATCTCAACCAGTTCGAGACAAAAACTAGGGATCGGTACAGATCCCCTAGGGTAGTGTTATTTCCATACTTAGCCATTTTTTGAGTGTCATCTATCCGAGTCCATCCGACTGTCATGCTTAGCTTTAAATATAACCAACCTCCAATCCAAATAATTACCTCTTTGGACGTCTTGTCTTGAGGATCACAAATCCAATGTGTTTTCATTTCCCCCAAAACATATCTTGTGATAGAAAGATGTGTTTTGAGTAGTTGTGAATCCAAAATCCAAAGTCCAGAATCCATAATCTACCAATATCTAATCCAAAATCCAATCCACTTCCAGGCCGAGCCATATCCATCCATATCCAATAATTGAGTCCACATCCAAATCCGTATCCAATAGCTAAATCCGTGACCTCTCCGTGTCCTTGTCGAGCATAGTCCATACTCGACGGCTTGAGTAAGTCGATCCATCACATTCGAGCGAAGCGACCTACTCAAGGCCAGGCGTAGTCCATACCAGACAACCTGAGTAGGTCGATCCATTATGCTCGGATGAAGCAACCTACTTCTTGCCAGGTATAGTCCATACCTGACAATCTTTATCTTTCTAGATCCTTTCCGAGCATAATCCATACTCAACGACCTGAGTAGGTCGATCCATTGTGTTCAGGCGAAGCAACCTACCCCTTGCCAATCATAATCCATATCCAATGACCTGTTGGGTTTTATTCTCTGGCCTCGTTACCCAGACTTAATCCATGACGCACGAGTCTATTTTATCGTGTTCGACCGACAAATTGACCCGTACCTTGCAATTATTATCCTATCTCTCTGGGCAGGACCACAACTACGACCTGTATTATCTTTTACGTTGATCTAAATTTAAGCATTCATAAGTCCATTTTTCAAAATATAAAATAAAAGTATGTACAACCAAACCAGAGCTCAAATAAAAACTAGAAAAACAAGAGTTTGAAGCAAACAAGAAGAAAAAACAAATTTCACAAACCCGAGAGCACAATGGTTTATCATCGTCTAAGAGCATGCCTAGGGACCATTCTCAATCCCGTATATGTGTAAACGACTTAGTCGTCCTACCGTGGAGTTTGCTACTTATTCCATGTCATCCCGATCATTTGATGACAAGTTGATGATAATGCTTTCTTCCAGTGCCATTTTCTTTCGAGTTGGATAGTGATTGCCCCTATTCCATCGCCGCAGCCTGAGTCCTTACATATTGTTGTAACTGACTATTCCTCACATGTTCCTCAATGATATCCTTCAAATGCCTACAGTCATTTGTATTGTGTCCATCCAAATCATGGAATACACAGTGCTTTCCTGATGTCCATTCGCCTTCGGAGGGTTCCTTCCATTCCTGCCTTCGGTATATCTGTTCTAGGGTTTTATTAAATTTCGAGTAAGAAGAGAATTTGAGTTATCCACTCTACCACTTCAATCCATTGAATCTGTTGTCCATGTTCTGTTTACCTTTATCCTTTCCTGATCTCTCACCGGGTAGTTCTCTATCCCATACCATATTAACTTTTGTTGCCTCTCTATCGGCTTTAGCATCTTCTTGGCGTAGAAACCTTTCTACTTCATGGTAGAATTCCTCGAGATCCAACACGAATCTCGAATTAGTGTTATCTTAAAATCTGAATTATCTGCAACTCCTGACACTGCCGCCCTCAAAACCATCGATGGATCTGGTTGATCCAATGAAACAACTACTGCATTGAACCTGGTTAAGAAATTCTTGAGTGATTCTCCTGTCCACTGCTTTATTGATATCAATGTCATCACATTCTTTAGTCTCGAAATGTGAACCCAAAAATGCTTCAAAAATATTTCGACCGATTCTGTCCATGTGCTAATAGAACCGCTATCCAACTGTCTGAACCATAGTGCTGCTACATCTGTTATGTACAAGGGGAAGCATCACACCAAGACTTCTTCTGATGCCCTCAGTATTTCCACATGCCATATATACCTCATCATATTCATAGTCGAATCGGATTTTCCATCATAAAGTTCCAACGTTGGTAGTTTGAGTTCTGGTGGATTCCTAGCATTCCTGATATTAGGAGCGAATGGAACTCTATTTATATCCTCCAAATCCTCGTTCACCAATCCTTCATGCATAGCTCGCTTGATCATCTCTGCAAATCTATCATTGTCTTCCAATGTTAGTCCCCTATCATTATGTCCAAGCTACCTCCCCAGTCAACGAGAGAATTCTGAAACATATTCCTCCGGACGAGTATTCAAATTCCGATTTGCACCAAGCTTCATGGGATTGATCATAGGTCCTCTAGCATTACGATCAACCAGTCCTAGGGGCATTCCTCTTAGCCTTTGGGGATCAGTTCCAATCCCTCTAAATGGCCAGGGAATGCCCCCATATGCTATGTTCCATTTCTTTGTCCAATGGCTCCATTTCATGTTCTCGATTTGATATCCAGCGATTCCTACTGCTTCAACTCCTTAATCTAATTTGTCATTAGCTCATGCTGCTCTATTCCCTTAATTCTGTGCTCCATCTTCTCCAATCATCTCCTTATAGAGTAAGATGTGCATGAATCAAATCAAAATTTCGGCAGAATGTTTGGGAGATCAAGACGAGACCGCATAAAAATTTCCAGGCCCATCGTGGCTCACAAGAGGGATCAGTATCGATCCCTATTAGTGTGTCCAAATGGGCCGCGAATCCTATAAAGGGTGGTTCATGATGTTAGGTATTTTCTCTCCAAATTTCATGCAATTCCAACGTACGACTTGTGAGATATCGCATTTTCCGTGAAGTTTTGTTGCTTGAATTCTGATTTTTGTTGATCACTCCAAAGGGAATTATGTCGATCCCCCTATCTCCTTAAATTGGAATGATATCCCTATGGGGTGTTCCATATGTTGTAATAAACTTGTGCTCCAAGTTTCATGTTGATAGTGTGTAGATTTTGAGCTATTGACCGATCATCGCTGTAAAATTGAGTTTAGCCGATCTCTCCTATACCGACCCCTCCTATACCAGTACCTTTTATACTTGTTCTTTTCTTACCGATCACTCCTATACCAGTCCCTCCTATATCTATCCCTTTTATACTGATCCTTTTTATAGTTGAAGTAATTTGCAAATAACCAGCGCATACAGACTCCAAATGACTTGAAATTTGACATGTAGCCTCATGAGGCCTTCCTTGTCATTCCATATCAATCTCAACCGGTTCGAGGATAAAATTAGGGATAGGTACCGATCCCTTAAGGGAGTGTTAGTTACATACTTAGCCATTTTTTGAGTGTCAACCATACGAATCCATTCGACCATCATCCATAGCTTTAAATATAACCGACCTCCAATCCAGTAATGACCTCTTCGGACGTCCGGTCTTGATGATTACAAAATCCATTGGGTTAAATCTGGCCTTACAACAAGGCGGTTTATAACTTTATAATTTGGTTTGTGCTTCACTCATTTTTTTGTAGTGGCACTGAGTATTTATACAACGGAGTATATATAGGAATGGGAGAAAACACAGACCATTGAATGCAATCAGAGTGCACAATATCGCTACAATGCGATATGGAACAAGCCATTAAATGGGATCAAAGTGCACAACATGGCTATATTATGATATGGGATAAGCTATTGAATGAAATTAGAGTACGCATCATGACATACTGTGAGATAATACAAGCCATTGAACGGAGTCAAAGTGCACTGTATGGCTACAGTGTGAGATGAGATATACAATTGAATGAAATCAAAGTGCACAACATGGCCACAGCGCAAGATGGGGAACACTATTGAATTGAATCAAAGTGCACAACATAACTATAGTGTGAGATGAGATAAGCTATTAAATAAAATTAAAATGTGAAGCATGACTATAGTGTGAGATGGGATAAGCCAATAAATGAAATTAGAGTGCACAACATGGCTATGGTATGAGATGGTACAAGTCATTGAATGGAATCAAAGTGCAAAGCATAGCTACAATGTGGGATGGGATAAGTCAATGAATGAAATCATGGTGCATTGCATGGCTATAGTGTGAGATGGTATGAGTCACTGGGAAAGGCTGCACAATATGGATGCACTATGAGGTGCACAGCAAGTCACGTGGATCAAGACTTATAACAAACACAACTGCGTTTCTTTCAACAACATGGGTGGTTGAAGTGTGTATGGTTTAAATTAGCTGTTGCAAGTCACGTTGATCATGAAATTACTATTTCGAATGAAAGGTTGATATAGGAAGTTCATAGGATTCCAAATGATAAATCAAACAAGGACTCTCCACGATTATTTAGTGCTAAAGCATATTTAAAAGCAAATCGTAGTCACATGGAAGATAAGGTTGATGAAGATTTATGGATCACTATTAATGAAGAATATAATAACCATCTATATTGTAGGTTGAAAAGATGAAATTTGGATACTAGGAGTACTTATGTTACATATACTAGAACATGTCGAAAATACCGGAAAAATATAACCAAAGTGGAAAATGAAGACGTGTATGAGATATTTCGATCAACATTTGACTTTATGTACTTTATGGATTATCAAGCAAACTTTATTGGTCATGCTGCATGTGAATGGTGGGTTATTTATATTAGACAGTTTGAGTGGTTTCATTATTTTATGTATTTTTGTGCATTATGTTTGTTCTATGTATTTTATAGATTATTTTTGTTTCATGTATTTCTATGCATTTCTCCATGTGTTATCAAGTTTTGTACAATTTGCATGTTTTTATGATACGTTCTCAAATTCAAACAAATTTGTAAATAACAAACATACGCAAACCCAACCACTACAACAAAAATACCATATTACAACGTCCTTTTTACAACGGGCGTTGGCTTCCCGTTATAATAGAAGGCTATTACAACGGCCCCATTCAGGCCCGTTGTAATGAATGCCCTATACAATGCCCTTTTTACAATGGGCATTGACTGTCCGTTGTAATAGAATGCTATTACAATGGTCCTTTCACACCCGTTGTAATAGATATTAATTTTACAACGGTCAAAACATGCCCGTTGTAATAGAGTACAATTTTACAACGTTCTCCAAATGGCCGGCCCCCTTTTTCTTTTATATCTTCGGCCCGTTTATATTTATTTGCTCCGTTCCTTTCTTTTGTGAAAATGGTCGTTCCTCGTTCATTCGTTCCTCAATCCAGATTTAGGGTTTTTTGAAATTCGAGAAGTGGATGTTCTCGTGAGTATTTTGATTTATGAATATCTTGATTTCAGACTAAATGTTTTCAAAAATCATAGGCTTTTGATTTTTCATGTGTATTTTGTCTATAATCTGTACACTCACAATAGTGGATTTGGATCTGAATGGAATAGAACCACTGTAGGGACATCAATACTTAGCCATTGGCAAACATTTATGTGGAGCAGAAACAGGTTTATTCTTTTCTAATATAATTTCTATTATCTCTTGTGTTTTCAGTTCACACTATTTCTAAATCACAGTTTGTATAATTTGGATGCATAATTAGCCATAAATTGCTGCCATTCCAAAAATTAAGATGACTAGAATGGTTGAATCAAAAATATATAGCTATTGTTGATACTTTGTGTCTTGTTTTTTACGAATATGTCGGTTTAATTTGTCTGTATATTCAAGACCTGTCGACATTATACGGTTGTATGAAATTTGAACTTCTATGCTAGATGCATTTGAGATTTACCCAAACTGTAACTAGGTTTTTGTAACTAGATTTCACCGCCACATTATTGTACATGCACTTGAACATTCCAAATATTGCAACTGTAGTTATTGCAGGCAAAAATTAGTTTGGGCTCTCAATATACTTCAGTGGTCATGACAAAGAGAATGTGATTTAGCAGTCTCGTAATTCGAATAACCAGGTTTAGGCAAATCTCTCTGCTAAATTCATTTTAATTAGTTTGGGCAAACCTCATAGTTGTTTTGATTCGCAAACATGTCAACATTTGTTACTCATCAGATTTAACAGTCACTCTTGTAGTTGCTACTCATCAGATTTAGCAGTCACTCTTATAGTATTACTACACGGTAAGATATATGATCAATCGTTGGCTATTTCAGTACTCGTTTGATTTAGCTGACACCGACATATTATTTTTGCTACATAACTCTAAACCGACATTATAATATTACTGCACAACTCTAAAATAGAGTTTGTACATGACTTTAAAACTTCGCACATGTTCTCAACTGTTACAAACGCAGTCCTGTTGATGAAGAAAGAGTTTATGAGGTGCAGAATATTATTAAGGATGTTATAGATGCTGATATTGTTGTTTGTTACGGAGTATTATGAAGGATCCACATATATCTGTAGATGGTTTCACATATAAAGGCTAAGAAATTGAAGATTGGTTTACGGCAGGAAATAACACATCGTCTGTGAACTGTAGTCAAACCTTTTACTTTTATGCTTGTTATCGTTGTTGTTATTTTCCTACCCATATTGCAAGATCTATTTATTTGTTTTTGTTGAATGTTTTAGTAGATGTATGATGCAAGACTAGTTTGTAATGTTGAAATAAGGCAAATATGCTATTTTTAATAATTATGAATGATTTTGATTGTTATTAGAACAATGTTAGTTTGAACTGCAAAATGATATTAAATCTATAGGTGTGTGCCGTTTAAATACTTTTTTTTTTCTATTTTGCATTTTTCTAACAACTAGCATAAATAGTTGTAGATAGCTTATTAAATCAACTATTATTACTTGTAAATGGTCCACTACAATAGGCAAAAACGATTATAAAAGACTTTATTACAACTGGCACCTACAACTGTCAAATCCAGTTGTAAAAAGTTCTGACTCTATTACAACTTCGCGTATTAAAACCGACGTCTGTTAGTTGTAATATGTCTATTATAACAGGCATTGCCGGTTGAAAAATGATTATTTTATTGTAGCATCAAAAGGGGGGGCTGTAGAAAATAGTTATCCATGATTTTTGTTTGATGCTTATATATAATGAAAAAAGGATTTCAATAGTACAATAAAGCGATTTATTATAAGTTCTCCTATGACAGTTTTAATACAAAATTTTATACTCTTATATGCGATATTTTAATGCAATATACTCTCTCATACACAACATTTTCAATACAGTATTTTACACACTCTTTTCCTCGCTCATTGGTATATTTATATCTTCTTGTTCCAGCCTCCATCCGTACAGCAGTTTGTTTTATCAGACAAATAACAGTAAAAAAGTAACAATGGAACAAATTGAAACTACAAAAAGAAAATATATTTAAACTTGATGTTGCCTCAGTTTATTGGTTCTTATTTTCTTTTCGTTTTCCAAATAGGCACCAAGAATATCAAACATGGGCCAGTGCAACAGGCATACACAAAGACTGGTACTACATGTTCGTGTAAAAGCTTAGCGGGATAGAAATTCAAAATCAAAAAAATGTGTGCACGAGCAACTTAAAGGTTGTGCAAGTATCAAAAGATGTACAAAAGTGCACTAGTCAAGGTCAGGTGCAACAAATAACCAAACTAGACAATAAGCACAAGTGCACTAGTCAATTGCTGCTGCTTCATCACTGGGAGTGGTCATATCAGAAAGAGCAGCGATGCAGCCCATGCCTTGAGTGAGTTTTTTTTCCCTCCTTCAGAATACTTTTATATGTATATTATTTCTATGCTTAGTTCAATTGTATAATAATTCAACAATGATTTTTGCAGACCTCCTGACTTTTACCATTTGGCGGTACAATAAGGGCAAATCTGCCAACTGCATTTTCAATTCATATATGTTTGCAGCTGTTGGAGTAGACCGAGGATATAGCCATTCCAGCTAGAGAAATAGCTTTGGTATCTGTTTCTGTGAATTTATAAATCGGGGAATGTTAATTTGTGCATACAGAATATATGTTAACAACAACAATTGTTTCATAATGAATCAGTTATCGTCTATTTGTCTAAAATATCAATGTTGTTATGACTTACTTTTTACAGTACTTATGTATACATGATTTTTATCTGTTTAGTGAAGAAAACTAAATAATATTTCAAGCAACAATCTTTATTTACCTACAGCCTCATAAACTTACTGTTGGATCTTATCTTTGCCATGTTGGAAGAAAGTATGAGTTTTGGTCAGATTTTGATTATTGAAAGTTGGTGGCTGCTGAGTGTGTGATATGAAGCAGGGAGATGCGTGAAAATGAAGGTTGTATCTTGCAGTTGATATGATGCAGCAGTACTTGATGCTGTGGGAGGTGCAGTTGTAGGTGATACAGTTGAGGCAATAGCAGCGTAGATGGTGAATATGCATAGGCAATATGGTTTCTTGTCGCAGCTATGATAGCTGGGATGTTTGCGATAACAGTAATGAGGTTTTTCGAGTGTTTTCTGGTTGCGGTTTGCTCTGTGGTGTGAGTTGAAGGGTTGTTTGGTGATGATGTGGTAAAAGTGAAGTTGTATGACAAGTAGGGATGTAGGTCATGGAATGTAGACAGTGAGTTGTTGGTCGGGTTGCAGGTTAAAGGAAGGTATGGCAGTGAGGCAGCTAAAAGATGGCACTGCAGTAAGATTTTTTTTTAGAGTGATTTTAATTGGGTGAAAGTGACTGGTAGATCTGTGATAATGTGGTAATGAAGGCAAGATAGAGGAATGGTAAATGTTTATTGTAGTAGAGGGTTTGGTGCAGATGATAAGTGGTTAGAGGAGGTTGCTGTGATAGGAAAGTTTGGGCAATTCGTTGCCAGAGCAGAGGTCGGGTGAAGTGGTTCAGTGCAACATTGTTGTGGGATGAAGTGGTAGGGGGATGCTGCAGTTTGAAGTTTGGTGGTGGTGAAGTTTTGAAATGTGGATATGGTGAATGTTGGCAATGCAGTAAACTTATGACAACTGAAATTCTCAACGTTTGTTATGAAACTAGTCGTCATGTGTATATTAAAACTATGTCAATGTAAACTTACCTAACTTTTTGGAATGTGTTGGAATTTTATGACTCTAGCTTTTAGTCTTTTCGTATGTGATTTTGGTTGTTTTACGATAATATTTATTACTAGTTAAATTATTCATTGTTGGTATGGATGTATGCTGCTGTATTTTTTTTAATTTGCATTTATTTTGCAACGGTCAGAAACCGTTGCAATATTATGTATTACAACGGGCATAAAAAGGTGTATTACAATGGACATTGCCTGTTGTAAAAAAGTATATTACAACGGGCATAAAAAGGTGTATTACAACGGACATTGCCTGTTGTAAAAAGGTATATTTCAACGGGCATTGCCCGTTGTAAAATATGGTCGGCCTATTACAACGAGGTCTAATACAACGGGCTCTTGCATGTTGCGCAAACCATATTACAACGGGCGTTGCCCGTTGTAAAATAGCTATTTTGTTGTAGTGAACGTGACACACCTTAGTCAATTTCATACATAAACCTAAACAAACATACAATATAAACATACCTAAACATACAAAATACGACCATAATTAATTAAAGCCACTCCTATGCTAGCGCCGATGAGCATATCAAAGTCCGATGATCAAATCACTAGCTCACTGCAAGAAAATGAAATGTATAAGTAGTTTTATACCATCGAAGAGCACTAGCAGCACATAATTGAACATCGCCTTTGATAATATTATGAATGCATAAAATGTTATATTACATAACAAGTTAATCTAAACCAAAAATGAAATATATTGGGAGAATATTTTTAAATTAACGATTAAATTATAAGTTCATGCAAAAATGTTACAACTCAAGTAATATTTGCTAAATGCCTGTGAAAATATTTTAAGGTATTATCTAACGAACCCAATGAATGAATATTCCATGAATTATTTAGTAAAATGCTGTATACTGACATACACTTCTCCTTATCTTATTATCTGAATATCAGGAAGAACTTTCTCCGCACTCAAATTTGGATTCTCAAGGCCGTGCAGCTCAGAAACTCTAGAAGAAGCTTGCCCCACTACCCTACCATTCCTACCTGTACGACCACCTCGGTGGCCTCTCCGACCGCTTCGATCTCTACGATCGCCTCCGCCCACCTCGTCGGCTTCAAATAACACTTCTATGTCGCGCTCGTATCCAAATGGAATAATTACATTCTCTTCTCCACGGCCACCACCACTATTATTTTTTCCATGCACAGACTTTTTTGCAAATTCTCCTGACGATCTAGACATTTCAAGACGTGTAGATCACAGAAACAAGGTTTACCGTGTGTGCTTTTGCTTTGATTCAGGGGTTTGGAGTGGAAATTTTGGTAAAAATGGGATATGGTTTTGATTTCTCAGGTGAAAACTGGAATGAGCAGACAAAGAAGGAAAAGTGCTGGTGACATTTGGGGAATTAAAATGACGGATCTTTCACCTTTTTAATTAAAATGGAAAAAAATTCGCCATTTTTTCCCTTCATTTTTTTTCCACAATTGATATGGTGGTTGATTTGTATCTTATCTGGATGCGAGCTAGTTCGTTCAATACAAAAGTAGGAGAGAGGTATGAATTGAACAATTTAATTGTTGGTAACGTGGTCTGATGACATTCAAACTAAGGACAATTTTTTAAAGGAGACCCAGTATAAAAACTATTGCAAGAATAAGCTCTCATCAAAACTAACTGCAGACATAGACTTATTTCATATAGCTGCGCATTTATGTAATGCGCAAACTATATTTAAAAAATAATAATTTACGTATGTTTTGAATGCGCAAGCTATATTTTTGAAATGAAAAAAAAAATTGACTGTTTATTTCAGTTCTGAAATTGTATTTGCGTATTCTATAAACGCACAAATATAAATTATAAACTTACGCATTTGTGAAATGCGCAAGCTTATTCTTTTAAAATAAGATTGTGCATTCTCTAAATGCGCAAGTTAAAAATAAAAATAAAAAAAATTATATAAAGCAAATCTATTTTTACATTTATTTTTGAATGGAGTCTGATGTTCGAATGAGTTTTTTTTGTTGGGTCCTTTGTCCTCAAACTAATTGTAGTTTTCCAGCACTTGAGTGACTAATAAGATCAAAGACCATTAATGGATGTAAGAGTAGATATTCCCAAACCACCGTAAAACTCCTTTCGTTTACTACTTTCAATTTTCTTGCTTACTAGTTACTACCTCAGCCAACTTTTGGCGTTACTATCCCATGTTTATTTCTAAACATCGAGTTTCTGTTTTCTACCTCGAAACTCGCTTTTGAGCATTGAGGTGTCAATATAAAAAAATAATGGTAACACTTTGGTGTGAATTGGCTTTAATCCAATCACCTTACATCATCATCTTATTTGTTTAATCATATATCTGTGTTGTTGTTTGGATTGATGTTCTTGGATGATTAATTTAGAGTATTACTGGCATAGTAGATAAATGTAGATTAGATTATTCTCCATTCATTGAAACAAAATGTTAGCAAAAGAGTTTTATAACGTACATTTAGATTCTCTGAAATGAAATGTTCGGTTTAATTTATTTTGAAACCGAAAATATAAAAAATTCCATATCTATGACTATAAAAATCCATATTTTTCTAAAACTAAAAAACTGAAAACAACCTAAGTGGAATATGGACTCATCGGTTCAAATTTTGATAGATGGACAAAGCTTAAGTGTGTGGAACTCAAAATGAACATTTTGAGTTAGTCTGCGGGACAATGACAAAACATAGTAGGCCTAACAGTGCATTGAGTTTTGGGTTGCTAATATCATTTATTTGTCTTTTGTCATACGAGGACAAAAACAATGAGGATTTGGGAATTGAAAATATTGTTGTCATATGGTCAAATTTGTAGGAGAGATGTATATATATAGAACGGAAACCCTAATAAACATCTTATTTGAAAATGACACATGCTACAATGCACTCTTCTCTATAAATTCATTGCTCCCATTTCTTGTTTTACTGTTAAGCCTTGTATTGTTTTAATATATCTCAATTCACTAATATCAACCATCGTTCCATGTGAGGTTAGGCACTAGTGTATATCAAGATCTAGTCATTAGCATTTTTCTTGTTGGGTACCACTGAATATTGCTGACCATGCATCCTTGAAGCAGAGTGAGATTATTTGTCTTCAAGGAAAGTAAACTAATGTTATAATAAATAAATAAATAAATAAAAGGAAAAAAAAAAACCACTAATGTTGTATGTGTATGTTCAAAAGGATTTAGAATGTCATATTCATACACAAATGTGAACCAGGCATAGGTATGAAATCAACTAGGAAAAAGAGAAGCTGGCAATTGTCATAAGATGAAAGCACCAATCTGGGTAATATTGGACAGCAGAAGCAGCAGGAACAATAGGGTCTTTATGCAGAGAGATGATTTGCTAGAGCATTACCTTACAATACAAACAACACTAAACAAACGTATAGGAAAATAATTTACGTCAAAAATAATAATAACACAACAACAATAACAATGATGATAATAATAATCCGGCAGTTTAAAGGAAACGGCATTGGAACAAAGCAAAGCATGTTCAGTAGAGTTGACGTTGGATGATGCCAACAATGCGTATTGAGCTGAAGTATTATATTCATCATCTTTTTGGAGTTCGAACGGATATTACAAATGTAGCTAAGAAGAATGTATTTTAACAGTAAATGTTGTTTCTAACCTAAACTAAAGTAATTTTCCGTTAACCCGTTCTTTAGCAAAGCGGATTTCAATTGGACTTAGAAGATTTAAACGAGTACGAAACAACTTAAAACTTCGTAGACACGCAAATATGGACAAAGAAAACAGCCCGGGATAAGTTGAACTAATAATGTGCTAAGGAGATGAGTCGGCACCCGCGTCACGACTCTGACTCGGGGTCGAGTAATCGTGCCTCATCACCAACGTCTCCAACTTTGCAGTGTTGCTAATATGAATAAAAAAAATAGTTGAGGAAAATTGGACTAAAAATGTGCTAAAGAGATGAGTCGGTTCTGGGTCATGGCTATGACTCGGAGCCGAGTCATCATGCCTCATCACCAACGTCTCCAATTTTGCATACATGACTCTCTAGCTCTAATATGCAAACCCAAGAAATTTCATAAAATTCCAAACTACCTATCTCAAGAATTGAAAGAGTTAGCTCAAGTAAACTGCCGAACAAGCCAAGCCATGAAGGAACGATCATCAAAATAAGTCATCAACCTATGAAAATACAAGGGGTGCCTCAAAATGAAGTAAGAAACACGATCCAAGAAAGTTGGGCAAGTTTCACTTTAAGGGGATACCCCACCACCGAGTCATGGGATGATTTGACCCCGAGTTATCACCATAACTCGTGAGGTCCTCAACATTTTAATACATCTCCAGGCCGACATTTGAAACTCTCCGGTAGCTGGCTTCTAACCCAATATGACCGCAACCCTCTATAAATACCAACCTACCTACAATCAGAAAGGGGATCTAGATTCTCTAACTGCGGAGACTCTTCTGCTTCTTCATCTCTAACCTCTCGCTTATTAGAGTCACTTAGGAAACAACTATTTGTTGTTCTAGGGCTTAGATTAAATAATCCTTAGAACCAATGACTCTCAAATACTCTTGAAACATCATTGTTAATCGGAGATCCTCTAGATGATGGTCAGATCAGAGATGGTTGTAATCCTAAGAAAGAACAACTAATAAAATAGATTGAAATAGACGTACGCCAGAGATTACGCCAAACCACTATAAAATCTTCTGTGTGTTCTTGTCTACATTCTGCCTTTTCATTTACTTTTATCTAAATTGGTGCTTTCATGTGATATTTGGGTGTTGATCCATTTTTGGGTTAATATTTTGATGCTTTCATTGAGAGCAAAGCTGGATATGAAAACTTGAAATTCGAATTTGAGATTTAGACAAAATTAAGAGGCCTAATGTTAGATCTAAAACTAAAGCAAGTCAACCAGAGTCCGGAGGAAGCGAGGAGGTGTCTCATATTCTCGTCAATCTATGACTAGAGAAGAGATGGAGAGAATGATGAAGGTGATGCAGGATGGAGTGATAACTAAACAACAGAAAATTCTTGAAGGATTCTTTCAAAGGATGGGACCATATGTATGGAATAACTAGAGTTGCTGGAATTCAGAATCAAGGACAAGGAGCTAATGCAGGAGTATCTAAGGTTGAAGCAGAGAAAATTGGAAGAATGCCCCCACCAAATGGACAGCTCGGTACCGACGCAAATCAACTCGGTACAAAACTAAACATACGCGAAGGCAACGCTGGTTTGAGCTTGACATGCTGGAATGCCAGGAACAAATGATGCCGGACCTAGAAATGCGAATTAGAATGCGAATGCACAACAACCGAAGGAATATATGCTAGAGCTACCATGTAGGAATGGAGGATAGAATGAAATCATGGAGCAGGACAGAATGTCAATGTTTAGCCAATGGAATATGTACTAGAGCATGTGCCAAAATTTCCCTACAGGGGAAGGGGAAAAATATCGTTTTTGGACGAAGACCTTCATTGGATGGTGAAAACTAAATTACTGAATTGCTAAGAAGATAGCTAAAGGTGGACCCCAGATCAGGGTCTGGAGGATGTGAATAGGAAACATTCACTTTTAATATCCGTAACGCAAGGATCCTCCCGATTTCAAGCTTTCGACTTGGAAATGTATGATGGAAAGACAGATCCGACAATTCATCTGATGAGATATATCCAACATATGAAGGTGTTGGGTGCTTTAGAGAAGGTAATTGGACGGTGCTTCCCATTATACTTAACGGACTTGGAGGAAATGTTGTTCAGATAGTTGGAGAATGGGTTCATAAGCACATCGACCGACCTATTGAGTGGATTCTTGAGAAAGTTTAGAGTTCATGTCTCATGACCAAAGAATGCACCGACACTGGCCTGGAGAAACCTTGTTAGGCTATTTGAAAAGATTCAGTGCAATAATAGCTGTAGTGGACAAGCAGGATCCATCATTAACCCTAATGGCGGAAGTACCTGGAGTCGCGAGTAAGACTAACTTCAAAGGTGCACTAGAAAAGGATCCACCTATGGATCTTACGGAATTCTACTATGAAGCCGAAAGATATTTGCGTCAAGAAGACACTGAAGCGGAGGATGAAGCTGAGGATGCAGAAATTAATATTGTGAATGACAAGGGACTATCTCGAGTAAGAATTGGAAAAGACAAAGGGAAAAAAGAATTGATAATGACTTTGGAGAACCAAAACGACAAAGAAGTTAGCCGAAATTCTCTTCTTACACTTATTTGATTGAGATCTCCAAGAGGATATACCCATACACTATGCGGAAAATCCCTTATCGAAAGCCTGCAAGAAGGCAACCAATCGATCGGGAGAAAAAAATCTAGAAAGTTCTGCATCTTCCATAAGATGGATGAACATGAAACGAACGAGTGCTAACACCTTCGTGATCAGATAGAAGAACTGGTTCAGAGCATCCAGCTGCAACGGTACATGAGGAATCGAACTACGACGGAGCAGCTGGAGCAGCCATCATCTATGGCGAATGCATCATGGAACAACCAGGGATTCGGTTCGAGATACGAAATTCTATTGTCGAGATGAATCAGAGTCGAACCTGATTCCTGCATTTTGCTTTTTCTTCTGTATTAAGCAATAAAGACAAATATAACCTCAGGCTGCTTATACATATATGAGATCCTGAGTTTTCCCTAGGCACGCCCTGAGTCGGATGCCTAAGATGACTACTTAGGACAATAATAACCTCAGACCGCTTACATGTGTATGAGACCTATATTGGTCTCTAGGCACGCTCTGAGTCAGATGTTTGGGATGAAAACTTAGAACTTCTGCTTATTTTGTTTCATTTGAATATTTGAATATTGAAAAAATCCACATTAAATGTAATCATTGATATTGATCGCTTTATGTCCCGTCCGGAGAGACAGGACCGAAGTGCAAGGTTTAAGCTCCCTTGCCGGAAAGCGAGTGGCTAGGCTTGTATAAAAAGTAAGTCCTCTAGCTGGAGAGTGAGCGGATGAGCTTGCTTAGTCATTGGGTTCCTTACCGGAGAAAAAGTGGACTCAGCAAGGATTCGAAGAGATATAAATCCTCAATTGCGTGATAAACGATCCGGAGAGGTCAAACCTTAATAGAATGCCAAACGACCAAAGAGATCGTTCCCCTAAACTAAACACCAAACAAACCGGAGAGAGCCTTCCTCGTAAACTAAACATCAAACCATCCCAAGAAATCCCACATTAAATTGAATATAAACAGTCTAGAGAGATCGAACTTTAGAACGGATGCAGATTTGATAAAAGGATTTGAACACCTTGTAATTAGAGTAAAACAAATAAATCTCGGATGAACACGAGACGATTTTGATATATGATGTAATAACTCCTAATGAATCGAAATGATGATGTTATATAAACGACACTTAAGCAGAGTCTAGAGTCTTAGGCTGTAACAGGTTTGGAATGACCCTTGATTGATAATAGGTTCCGAAGATGATTGATCAAAATTGATGCAGTTGGAAAGCACAACTATCAATGTCTGATGTCTGGAACTTTTTCGTGAGAAAAGCCCACCTAACATTCGAAAGGCATACTTTGGGGGGGGGGCAAGTGTTAACCCAATTTTTAGCAGAGAAGATTTCAATTGGACTTAGAAGATTCAAACGAGGATGAAGTGACTTGAAAATTTGTAGGTATGCTAATATGGAAAAAGGAAATAGCTTAGGAAAAATTGGACTAGAAATGTGCTAAGGAGATGAGTCAGACCCTGGGTCATGGCTATGACTCGAGGTCGAGTCATCGTGCCTCATCACCAACATCTCCAACTTTATAGTGTTACTCATTTGAACAAAGGAAATAACTCAGGAAAATTTGGACTAGAAATATGCTAAGGAGATGGGTCGGCCCCTAGGTCATGGCTATGACTCGTGACCGAGTCATGATGCCTCATCACCAACATCTCCAATTTTGCACACGTGATTCTCTAGCTTTAATATGCAAATTCAAGCAATTTCATAGAATTCCAGACTACTTACCTTAAAAATTAAGAGTTAGCTCCATTAAACTTCAGAACAAGCCAAGTCTTGGAGGAACAATCATCAAAACAAGTCATCAACCTACGAAAATACAATATGCACCCAAAAAAAAGTAAGAATTCTAGAGAGTTGGGGAAGTTTTCACTAAAGAGGATAACTCACCCTCGAGTCATGGGGATGACTTGACCCTGAGTTAACTCGTGCGGTCCTCAACTTTTTTACACATCTCTAGGCCGATATCTAGACCTCTCCAATAGCGAGCTTCTGACCCAATATGACTGCAACCCCTATAAATACCAACCTATCTGCAACTAGAAAGGGGATCTAAATTCTCTAAATGCGAAGACTCTTCTACTTCTTCACCTCTAACCTCTCCTCCATTAGAGTCACCTAGGAAACAACTATTTGCTGTTCCAAGACTTAGATCAAAAGTTCCTTAGAACCAGTGAGTATCATATACTCTTGAAACATCATTGTAGATCTGAGATCTACTAGATCATGGTCAAATCAAAGATAATTAGTTGTAATGTAGAGAGTAAATACCTAATAAAATAGATTGTAGGGAACATAGGCCGGAGATTATGCCGAATCACTATAAAAACTTCTATGCTTTCTTGTCTACTATTTGCTTTTTCTTTTACTTTTATCTAAGCTGGTGCTTTCATATGATATCTGGGTGTTTGATCCTTTTTTATGTTATTTTCACTTCTGTACATGATTTGTTGCTTAAACTTAAAAGGAACTACCTCAATTACAATCCATATAGCTCAATGGTAGGATTGAGCCACTTTGATGTCTTATATATATGATCTTCTTAAAGCTGGTAAATCATATTTTAGGCTTTCTCTCTTTAATGTCCACAAAGAGGTTCATAACCAATGATTTATTTTATTTTCCTAAAGTTTATAGAATTATGTCTCTTGTAGGCACCAATTAGCGATATGTTGTTACATTATGCCTTTTTACAACGATATAATTCAATCTACAAAGTATTGTTAAATGACATTTTTATGATCTTATATTTCCAAGGTATTATTATTTACGCCCACTAAATACCTACTAATGCCACTTTAGCATTAATAAAATTTAATCATCAATCTACTTCAGAAACCCATGTTAACCTTAGAAGATGATCTGATATAAACAATAATGGTTTTGCATAATCAAATAGCATATAAACAATGAAATTTATTACTCGAACATAACTATTTTCAATCACATCAATCATTAATGATAAAAGAAAATGAGTTGAACAACGTAAGTAAAATTTCTTTTATCCATTTCAGATTAGAAGTTGATTAGTTAATATATTTTATTCTATTTAACATAATTATTTTCAATCCTATCAATCATTGATGACAAACGAAAATCGATTTGAACATCGCAAGTAGATTCTTTTTTATCAATTTGAAATTAAAAGTTAATTAGTTAAGATATTTAATTCTATTTTTGCATGTAAATCAATACTTTAGTAAACCCATTAATTTTTTAGGGAATAGATTATCATAAATAATTATATTTGACCATAGCGTATTGTTTCCTATTACAATTAGTTTCGTCATTTTTTTTTTGTTTTTTGCTTGTACAACAACAGAAGCAATAATGATAGGATATTTTTGATTGAAGTAGTAATGAATGTTCTCTAATATGTTATAATGTAACACTTACTTTAAGCTACAAATTATTCTTGACTATGTTAATCTTAGTTAGGCTTACACAGTTTACAAAAAATAGAAATTATACTTATAATTAAAGTCGATAACAACATAGTTGTAAAAAAATAATTGGATTTATATGCATCGACAAAGCAATAAATCAAAAAATGCTCGGTTATGGAAAAATTAGTGGAGAAATTTTTATTTTGTTATTTGAAGAAAGATGGAGAGAAGAATTTGAATTATGCTTTTGAAAAAAAGGTTAAAGAAAGGTGGGTATAAGTGGATGAATGAAGTAATTAATTGGATGAAAGGATAAATAGGCGAGAGAAATGTTTAGATGGGCGTAAATAGTATTACCCTATTTCTAATGCAATTACATAGATTGTATGTTATACCTTGAACCAAAAATAATGTTGATGATGATAATAATATGATGTCTACAACTAATCTAGGGCGATCTGTAGAATCACGTAAAACACCCTCAAAACATCAACATTCATTGCATATTTTCTCACTTAAAAAATGGAGAAAAATGACTATATTATATATCTCTTTCTACTCTTATTTTCCAAAAAATGTTTCATTGTGTGTGATGCAGGTCCATTATATAGGTAGAAAGTGGCCCAAATGTCCAACCAAAAGTCCTAGCATTTGTCTGTTACTAGCCATAATTTAAGAAGCAAAACTAGGCCATAAATGGCTTGCATCCACATAACTTGTCAATCATCCATGATTTTGAAGAAAATTAAAGTCGTCCATCGACGGTTTTGAAGAGAATTAAAGCTCATTCATTGACGGTTTTGAAGAAAATTAATGCTTATTTAGGATCACATTCGTTCAAAAAGGTAAATAAAAAGTCAATTTTGTTTCCCCCTTAATTTTTGCAAAATTTGACTGGAGAATTATTTATTTATTTTTGCTAAAGTCTCCCACTCAGTCCAAATTACCAATATGTAATTCTCTCAAAAGAAACATAGCTTAGGGCAAAATATGTGGAAACCTTAAATGCAATAATAAAACAATCCAATAATGCGAGTCATGGCGGTTCCATGCTAATTAAGGAGCAAGGGTCCTTCTAAGCACCATATCATAAAAGTTTCATTATATTATAACCACAAAACATCATGTATTTCTTTAATGGCTCAAAAAATTTCTTTTAAAAGAAAGAACCTAAAAAGTTTCCCTTATGATGGACTATTTCGATCATATATATGTCATGGTAATATGCGTACATACTATTAAGGACAGAAATTTGATAAAAATCAGAAACATTTTTATCAATTCAAAACTATATTATCATATGATTAAGCTTATAGCAATCAAATCAAATCAACTAAAAGACTCATATCTTATGCTTCCGGCATAAAGGTCTTCGAAAATAATTCTTTTGTAAGTGCATCGGCTATGTTATCACTCATACCATTGTGCTCATTGATACTATTTATTTCTGAACTTCTTTTACTTGTAGACATTTCATCTCAATATGCCTAGTGGCTTTAGTATACCCACTGTTCTTCGAAAAGAATATACCTCTAATATTATCACCATAAATATTCAACTACTTGGAAACTTACCCCATAACTCTAAGCTTAGAAAGAAAATTTTACAATGTAGTCCGTGATTTGCATCTTCAAAGAAAGATATTGTAACAACCTGTTTTCTGTACAATTTAAGTGGAGAACCAACCACAAATGACCCACTCAAAATGAACGGAAAGGCGGATAGTTATGGAAAGAAAAAAGGGAGAAGAAAGAAAGAAAACTAACAACAAAGAATCTCATAACAGAATGAATAATCTATAATATACAATAAATCTTTACAAAAAGAAGAAATGTAATATACATACATTAATCAGAGTACACTAACATATTTCAGCCTGGATAGTTATAATAGCCTACCTTACAATTGCTGATAAATACAACAAACAAACAAAACAGTGGAACATAAAGAAATATATAGATATGTTTTGGACCTCCAACTTGCCTTCTGAGCTCCAATGCATCCAAAGGAATCTGTAAATATGCTCGGTCTAATATGAGCATTAAAATAAATTAACACCCGAGTCAGTTCGCAAGGTCACGCCGCACATAAACACGGATGGGATTTTACCTTACGATAACTAAAGCATTTTCTATAGAAAATCCATTGATATTATAATAGTGTCTAGAGGTCAAAGTTATATATGAAAATAGCTGAAATGCTTCCATCTCACGTTTCAACAAAGTGGGGCACAGCTAAGTCCGTAAAGCTTGTATTGGAGAATGGATTCCATACTATGACACAGTAAGGAACTAGCTTCCGATGGTACATCTCTAGATAAAATACACTGGGGTGTGACACTCATATTTTTAGTAACATTATTTAGGATATTTAATTAGTTGAATTAAATAAAATAATATGTCCATTAATGGATTGATATTTGTGATTAAATTAAGGGGTAGCGGCGCCATATTAATGAATAGATAAATGAAGTAAAATGGACTTAAGTGTTAGGAAATAAGGAAGGGCAAAGAAAGAAAAAGGGGTTTCCTAATACCCTAAACCCTTAGAGAAATGAACGCACCTTTATTTCATTTTATCACAAATGAAAACATCAAAACCAAGGTCGACCATCATTAGCAAAGGAGAAGAAGAGAACGCTAAAGTTTTCAAGAGGAAAATCAAATCAACTTAATCAAGATCAAATCTCATTCCTTTAATCATAAAGCTAAGGTGAATAATCACTACATCTTATTTTCTTATGGTTTTCTATTATAAGGATATTCCGAACTGTTTTTTCATGATTATGCCATGTTTTGAATTATTAAATTATTATAGATGCTTGTTGATGATTTATGCATGTTCATATAGATTTTTATGATATTTTTTGATGTGAATTTCCTAGTAAATAACATCTAAATGCCTTGCAAATTTAAATATAGATCAAAAATAATATTTTATTGGTGGGTTTCAATTTTCATAATTTTCTGAACTAATGTGGATTTTATATTAATTTTCTAGTGAAGAAAATGATTTATTGGGTTATAAATTATTTACAATTAAATAATTAATTATTTGGATCTGAAATTTATATATGTTAGAAAAAATATTAAATTGGATCTACTGGAACTTTTATATAATTTTCGTAAGTTTTTTGATGAATATATAAAACTATTTAAGGTATGGGACATAAATGCTTTATATATTTAATTAAGGAGAAGGGGTATTTTGTAAAATAAAATTATTGTTTATTTCTGAAAACGTTGGCAACACTTTTTAAAAAAATATTTAGCAACCAACGAAAATTTGACAAATATATCAGGTTAGTCGAAAAGTTTCTCTTTTAAGTTAAAAACAAAATTTGCATGATTTTAGCTTGTTCCGCCACTTTCGGCACTAGGGTTCCGACTAGGACGTTTCGCCATCATGCTCTCCAAACCGTTACGCATGCTATCAAGTTACTTGGTATGCAACGTATTGGATAAAGGCAGAAGGTACATTGTTGAAAATACAGGGTTCTGATGAGGTTGAAGCACGCCATGATTTAAAAAGAAGTAGCGCCTGTTTTGCTTTCGAAAGGATAGCTTTTGACTCGGTTGGCTCTCGATTGAGTCAAGTGTTTTTAAAGAAAAGGTTTCGAATGGGTTGTGCTCTTTATTTTAAGTAATTCTTTCAAATAGCTACCGCCTCTCTACCTTTCAAAGTCAATTATTTCAAAAGGTACACTTAGCTTTTAAAATTAACCACTTCTCCAATGCTTTCGAAGGTATGGTTTCGACACCATCACTTCTTTACTTAGGGATAGCTTTCGGAAGGTAGGCTTTCGACTTGAATGATTTTGTTGACCCTTTTGTTCTATTTGAAGTATAATCCAATGGTTTCGAAAGAGATGATTTAAATGGTTTTGAAAGGCGTTTTTTTCCACATGTTTTAAATTGAACCCAAGTGCTTTTGAAAGGTTTTAGTTTCTAAATATTTGATGCTTTCGAAAGGTTTTAAAAATGGTTTCGAAAGGGTGGCTCCCCAAGAGTTTTGAACAGTCGAAAGGTAATTTTTTCCGATGGTTTCGAAAGGGTTGAAATGAAAGGTTTTTCTATGGATTTCCAAAGGCAATATTTTGAAGTGTTTGATGATATGATGTCTAAGGTTTTAAAGCTTTTGAAAGGAAGGTCTTCAAAGTTTTTGAAAGAATTTTGAGAATGGTTTCGAAAGGGAGGATTTTGCCTTTCGGCCTAAGATAAATGAAGGGTTTTACTTGGTTTTGAATGAGATGCTTTCGATGGGTTTTTAAAGGGGTACTTTTAATAGAATCGAAAGGGGTAATTTCAAGTTTTTAAATGTTTTTATCAACAATTGTTTTTAGTAAAGAGTGTGTGTGTGCGTGTATAACATTGTAAGGTAATTTTGAGTAGAGTATAAATATATTTTTCTTGTATGAGTTTGATTTAATGGTTTTAAATCATTTTGAAAAGGTTTTCAAGGAAAATTATGGGAAGGAATCTCTATGTAAAATGATTCAGATATTAGAATACCAAATGGGACTGGTATAGGGTCGTGCACTATACATTAGCTATTGTCCCTAGCAAATTTAGTCCAAAATTCCAGTGTATAGGGCTTTGTCACCGATAAGACTTAAATTATGGTTGCACACAGAAGGGAATATATGTTCGTATACATATAGTTTATTGGTGAGTCCACAAAACCATTAGGATTAGGTGGCCCTGGGAGATGTTAAGTTAGGGATAGACCATGCAGAAGAGAATATTTAACAGATAGTTAAGGACAGACCATCTATAAATGGAGTGTCTAATAGATGTTAGATAAATTTTGCTTATATTGTCTGGTAGGTCCGAGTCAACCAAAGGTTAATAGTCAGCCAAACAAAGCTGAAGTGTTTGAACAGATAGTTCTTTTATTACCCGGTATGTATGTTTATATAATGATGCTTTATAGTATTTAACAAGTTTTGGTTGCATGAAATGATTTGCAAAAATATGTTTTAAAAGGATGTTAGTGAGGGTAAACCCTTTCCGCTAAGCGGCATGGTCTCACTTAACATTAATAATCGAGATGTATAGTATTATTCACACCAGGCTCGAAGTTTATGTTTTTCCCCCTAAACTCTTGGGTGCTCAAAAATTGATTTGAGTTGGCTGATGGTTGAGGCTTTTTAATTTTTTAGCAAGATGGTGAATAAAGCTATTGATGGTGAGTAGGAAGCTAATGGATAGTTATTTAGGAGTTGCAGTTCTTGTTTGTTAATTATTTCCACTGTGTATTAAGTTAGTTATGACTCTGATCATCAATGGGGTATCTTCATATGTCGCTCTTGGCATATTTTGTAGTAAGTATATTTGATCATTGCATGGGAAACGTTCTGGGGTTGTGTAATTTAAATATGGAACATGTGTTTCAAAACGTAATGGAAAAATGCTGTTTTGAAATCAGTGATTTGTTCCATATTCAAGTGCTTCTGATATTATAGATACCATTAACATAGCCGTATTTAGTCATCAGAAGTTAATACTATAGATGAATACAACATTTGTAGAGCTTAGCTTTTGGCCTCTAGATAGGGGATGTTACACGAGGTCTGACAAGACATCTTGTACTCTCGCCACACAGGACTGGCCTACCACTTGACTAGTAGTATCGAATATATTCACTCCTTTCGTTGATGGGCCCCGAAGCATACATGAGTAGATAGTAATCGACCTAGATTTGGAGTGACCATACTATGATGGGAGCAATCCACTTGGCCCTGCTACATGCTTGATTTTTGTTATTTCTCGCTTGATGAGGCTCGAGGCTACGTTTTTCCTTTTATATAGCACTTCCCACTTGGAATGCTAACACTTGCCTCCAGGCAACGATACAATGCCAGCATTCATCCATACAAGTTCGTTCTAGGACTGAACGAAACACTTAAGAGCTCTATCTTCAATTTCCATCATCTTCAATATGTCTTCACTTTGAAACGCTTAAGTCGAATCGAAGTGGTTTTCGGATAACATATCTGATCTCGGTCTCTTCAAAACGACATTCGATAGTTTTTGATACACTCAACCATGGTTCTTTAGGGAAGAAATAGTCAAAGATAAGAGCGGAGATCACCCACTAACCATTAGTGGTCGGATTTCCTTATCATTTGTCCTAGGAGAACAAAATATGACTTATACACGCAGTATAGTATCATCGGAAATGACTGTGCCATATAGCTCAAGTGTTTCTCCTAGATATTTCCAATGTTATGTTTTGGGTCCAAATTCCATAGCTGGTTATTTAACTATCCAATTAACAAACATTCAAATCAAGGATTTATTTCTTAATGGAAAACTAACATTGGTTAAGTACATAAGCAACCACTAGCTTCCTTAAAAAATCTTGTCATTTATTAAATTCATCTTGTAAATACTTGTATCAATATACTTTTACAAATCATTTACGTTAAAACACTATTATATAATAATAATTTTTAACAATAAACGTTATAAATAAATAATAATTATTACCTTCAAAAAATTTTAAAATTAATATTTAATTATTTCAAAAAATTATTAAATAAACAATAATAATAAATCTTTATCATGACTATAAACAATAATAATTACTTCCAATATATTTTTAATCATCATTATTTTTAATTTCATACGATATTAATTATTTGAATAATTAACTTTTCAAAATAGTAAAATTGTGATAAATATCTTTAATACAACACTAAATATACATCAATTACTTTAAAAAATATTAAAAATAAATAACTCTAAAACAATGTTAGATATAATCAATAACATTTTAAAACTATGTTACATATAAATAAATAACTTAGAAAAAGATAAATAGGTTGGGATAAACTAGAAATTAAATCCTTTAAAACAAAATATTTCTGAAACCTAATTTTAGATAAAATCATTTCTTGTGTCAATAACCCATTTTCAACTCAAATGCCAATTTATAGTTTTTTTAGAACTTTAAGTTGAGGCCAATAGTAAACAAATGCTTAACCAATATCAATATTGATTTCCTATCACTACAGGGTTTTCATTTTCTCATATAACAATGTCATAACCAATAGGGTTAACAATCAGGTTTTGATATTTCATAACCATTCAGCAAAAATATTATTGAAAACATTTCTACAAATGGTGAGGAATCCCATTGGATTCCTCAACACATATATGTAAATAAAATCAACTGTGGTGAGGAATTCTATTGGATCCCTCCAATCCGTCGCCCACATCACAAGCAGTATATAATTATGTAATATGGATCATCCGCTACTAGGCCGGTATATATAAAGGGTCATCTGCTCCAAGGGTAGGAATAAATCCTAACCAACCATTAAAAACAGTAAATCATTCAAGCATCCAATCAATAATTTTTATAAACTATATAACATTACTGGTTAACCAAAAAGGTGAGTTTAACTCACCAAAATTTCTATTTTCTCCGAGATGCTTCGGTTTGGAATTAAAATCGAATGACATCCGATTATAGCCTAAATCAACTATTTCCAAATTCATCCAAACAAGTTTCATTGCTAGGCTTACATCATCACGAGCATAACACAAAAATCTGCACCACGATTGGACCTCTTATGAGAGAGTTATTCCAATTTTAAGTTATCGATATATAAAGTACAATATAAATAACTAATCATAAAATTGCTTTTTTAATTACACTTTTAAATCCTTCTTCTCCCTCCACTAAACCACACCTTCTACATGCACAGAAATATCCAATCGTGCACTACCTCAATCGACCAATTCTCCTACAATTCTTGATGAAATCACCTCAAACTAATTCCAATGAACTCCACGTTCGATGGGCTTCGCGACCATTACTTTATACCCCGGCTCAAAGCCCGTTAGAAAAACATAACCCTAGCCATTCGAGCACAGTTGCTTGATGTCATAGATTCATCTTTAGCGCCGCATCCTACAAAAACTTAGCTGTAGATGCCACACTCCACCAGAAACTCGAATCCATGCTTCGATTCACCTAATACCTCCTTAATCTCCATTAAATCCAAAGCTCTAGCCCAAAAATGCCACGCTATTTCACTAATAACAACCAAAACCACACATGAACATCGCCTAACACATATAGAAATGAAGCGAATCTCCTCAGGAGATTAAAGATCTAAGCTTTCAAATTGTTTTCTTTTATTTGAATTGTTTTGGATTTAAAGAATTAGCCACTTTTAATTTTTTTGGCCTTACTTTGTTAACTAGAAATGGAATGTATAAAAGAGAAGAAGACATAGGGTATGGGCTATGTACGTGGGTGGGTATGGCCTGGTATGGGTAAAGTATGGGCTAAAAGTAGGTATATATACTATTTTATTCACTAAAATACCTAGTTTTAGGTACCCAAAAATTTTAAACTCCAATCGAGATGTGCAACTTGGCATTTTATATGTAAAGCCCCCTTTCTGAACTCAATAGAACTAAGTCTCGGGACTTAATTCGATCATATACAAAAAAATAGTATTTTAAGTCGAATTATATTATATAAATTTCTGAAATTAATTTATATGCTTTTTGAACTCGTATGACCACACAATACGTCCAATCGCCATGAAATTCAACGATATATAATAATTCATTATTACAGATCCAATAAAACTAGTTTTGTCTAAATCTGAAGCAGTGCCCCCTAAAGCTATTTTTACACGTTACTTAAACGAATAATTATAAAAACCAAATTAATCACTTTTAATCTTAAATGTAAAGTTTATTATCTTCATTCTTATTTAAATAGAATTTAAATCAGCTTTCGACATCAATTTTATTCATACTAAATTCGAGATTTAATTATTTACATAATTTTATCATCAAATAAATCGCCATATTTGAAATTTTAGTTATTCAACTTATAAAATTACTTTTCAAAATTTTAAAATTAATTAAATATTCCAAATTCAAATGACTGAAATTCTAGGTCATTACATTTTCTCCCCTTAAAAGAATTTCATCTCCAAAATATCCAAGGTAAGAAAAATGCTCCCAACCCATTAACTTTTTAAAACCAATTAGTTGAAATAGATTACCAAATCCTTTTAGCCTTTGACTTTCCAAAATTAATTCATTGAATCTTTGTTATCACCTTTCTAAGTCTTTAAATTCATTCATAGATTCCAACTAATATCATTCCATGTTATAACATAAACATCAAAATTTTAAGTTATCAAAAATTTCATGAGAAAAAATTCAAAAATTTATAACTCTCTAAATTTATAGAAAATTTCATCAGTGTCTCCTTTGCGCAGTTTGATCGAAAAATCTACGAATCATCACTATGGACCTAAACCAACCAAAAAAATAAAAGCCAAGCTACTCACTCATAATATCATCAATCAATCAAAATAGAAACATGTACCTTTTAGTCAGGCAACCAAATTTTACTTATGAAATCAAAGACATCAAACTAGCTCTTGCTTTTATATACATGCGTCTTATTTACATGTAATATCCAACCATATAATTTATAACTATATTATTTTGCATTTTCCAGTAACAAACATTAATTATGATAAAGCCTGTAAGATGTACATATATCATCCATATACAATATCAAATCTAATCACTTGCTATATCATACAATTTCACTTCTGAACTAATATCGTTCACACGACCACTCTAGTGTTGACTCTAATCCGATTCCTTGATTAGAAACTGTCGTCCTCCTTTCATAGCCATATATTATGATAGAGAATCGTAGAATCGATCAAAAATCCATATCAAGTGCTTGCCGTCTAGAATCAGGTGAAAAATTCTAATCGGACCGAGGTAAATCATCTCAAAATCATGTACTTGAATCTGGATCAAACAGTTATGCAAATAAAATAATATTCATATAAATTACATACTTATTCCAGTTGGTTTCTCATTATATTCCCATTGTATTATAAGATTTTTTTTTATTTACATCCACTCATTTATAATCATTATTCACATTAGTTTATTTACATTCATCTTTCTTTTTTCCTAGTATATTTCTTTCAATACTAATATCACTTAAGAACCATTCCACCAAATTTTAACATAAGATTATTATAAACATTTTATACAACACTTCTTGTGGTTATTTTCTCTTCATAACTTAAATCCATATTTAATTCTACCAAACGACATTCCAAAACCATATTCAATTTATTTACACTTAAGTTGAATTTCATTTTATAATTCAAGTTCATATCCATTTCATTAATTAATTCAATTTTCTTTTAATTCATTTCATTAATTCACCTCATTATTCAATTTCATCACACAACATTCTAAGTTATTTTCAATTCAATAATTTATTTAAGTATTTCATTTTATTAATTCATTTCAAACCACAATCAATTTCATTTCAAAAATCATTTCATTTAACTTCACTTAAGATAAATTTCATCTCATAGTTTAATTTCAAGTTTTCTTCTCTTAACATTTGTTTTCAACAAATTTAACATTTTGTGCTAACTTACTATTTCTCAAAATCTATAAATTATAAAACTTATTTTCTCTTGTTTTCACAAAACATTTAGACGAAAAATTACAAAATTTAAACACCCTGTTCTTATTTCAAATTATTTTGAAATAATACTATAAATACTAAATATCTCTTTTTGTATACCAAATCATATTTTTAAATTTTTAAAACAAAAAATGGTTTTGTCAAAAACAAAACTCCAACGTTAGCAATTTCTCTTTTGGAAACCTGAAAATGAACATCGATGATGTTGTAGTCATCGTCGAAATTATTTTCCAGCAACCGAAGTGAGTTCAATGCTTTCTATCTATTTTAAATTGCATTCTAAAATATTTCTAGTCAAAACATTTTCAAAAAATATCATTATTATTTCTTCAAAACTCTAAAAACAATTTACAAAATCATGGATTTATAAATTCCCAAATTCTCAGCTTTAAATCCTTTTTGTTTACAAATCATATTTACAAATCATACTTATATAATCTTACTTCTTATATAATATCATTTCACAAATGTTGATTGTTTTAGATTATAATAATAACAACTTTTATTAGAATAAAAAACAACAAATGATAATAATCAAATATCATCATTCACCACGACCTGTAATGATCCTAATTTTGAATAACATTATTTAGAACATTTAATTAGCTAAATGAAATGAAGTAATGAAGATAGTTAAGGGATTGAGATTTTTTAACTAAGAAGGAGCCGTGCCTTAATGAATGTGTTAGTAAAAGAGAATTAAAAACAAATAAGTAGGAGGAATATGGTAAGGATAAAATGGGAATAGCCTTTTTTCATACACCCTAAACCCTTCTATCTTTCATTCCTTACTCATTTTAACTTTCACAAACAAAACTAAAGCCCTACTGAACTCAGATGGCCACCATTAAGGGGATTCTAGTACAAGAAAAGATAGGATTCAAGTAGAAAGCTTAAAAAAATCAATCTAGGGGAAAATCTCAACCTTCTAACACAAACCCAAGGTGAATAATTGGTTTCATCTCTTTTTTTGATGAATATTTTAGGTTTAAAGGGTAAACCTGTTTTCTTTTGCAAGCATATTGCATTGACCTGGTATTTCGAACCATTCAAATCGACAATCATCCATTCATGTTAGACTTGCATTGCTCAAAATAACAGAATGTTAATTTATATTTGGCAAAATTTAGTATATAAAGTAAATAAATCAATCACAGAATCACAAAGTAATATAATAATAAGCAGCGGAATAGATAAATAGTAATTCATGAAGTTACTGTAAACATCAGTCTACAACTAGATACAACAAAAGTATCAAAAACAAAGTAATCCCATATGCTGTAATACTCGGTCTAACTCAAGCATAAAGTAAAACACCAAATACTCGAGTCAGTATCAACATTCCTATATCAATAAATTCAACTCAAGTGAAATGTCAAATGAAATATCAAATAACTTAAAAGATGTTTGGATTCCTATCCTTTAAGGATCCGTTAAATAATTTAAATATATAGTACAATAACTACATAGATGATTTTTATAGTAAAGTAAACTATTAAAATAGCGTTAAGGCAATACCCATATCCCCCTTAACTCATTTTATATAATGTCGTAGTCTATACAGTAATGTAAACTCCACCAAACTGATGGTCTATTAGGAGCACTCCATATGTAACGACCCGTAATTCACTACTTCAAAAATGAGAGATATTGTTTGTTTTAAATTTAAAAAGGTTTAAAACTTAAATAATAAGTTAAATATAATAAATAATAATAGTGAAATTATTTATTCTTATAGTTGATAATTTAAAAAGTATAAATTTGGATTTCAGAACAAATCAACAAAAGTTAAGTTTTGTTAAAAGTAAGTAAATGCTTAAATAAATAGATTTAAAGATTTATTTAAAAAGATAAATTTTATTGAAAACATTTAATAAAGATGATAAAAGTATATTAAAATATTTAAAAGTATGTTAATAATCGTTTTACAAAAATAATCAAATTTTGTCGCATTTTGTTAGTTTTACCTACACTGTAAAATTAGAGATTTTGATGTTATTTAAATATTATTTTAAAATATAAGGAGACATGTTTTAATTTATTTAAAGAAGTAAGAAGTTCATTTTTAAATTTGGTTTACATAAGTGAATAGGTTAACTAAAGCGTCAAAATGTGACCGTAAAATATTTTGTCGAAAATCAACATTTTGTCGATTAAAAGTTGGCGCAACGTCGTCACACCTTTATTTTCTTATATACAAACATACATTCAAATAACATAAGTATTATTTAATTCACCAATCAAGTTTATTTTTACTAAACTTACTTAGAAAATTTTAGAATATAATCAACAAAAAGTAAGCATAAAAAGACAAAAAAATATGAAAGTCAAAAAGCAAAATATAAAATCAAAGGAACATAATTGTTACTTTCTTTACTTAATATCTAAGTGAAAATGACATAAAGTAATGATTTAAAATGTGATGTTAAGTGTTGAAAAAAAATAAACTTATTTAAGAAGTAAGTAAGGTTATTTTGGTAATTTGGTAAAGGGGTATTTTGATAACTTACCACTTCAATTCTTTTTTTATAAATACCACCACCTTTTCACTTTTTTTTCACACTATGTCTACCTTCTTCTTCCTCCTCCTTGAAGCTCTCTTTAGTGGCTTCTTCTTCTCTTCCATTTCCTTACTAACTTTTTTAGAACCATATCAAATCAACTTCAAACACCATCAAACTTTGCCAAAGGCCTTAGGATACAATTAAAACATGGTTTAGCATGTAAGAGTGAAAAAATGATGGAGGAATAGGTAGAATAGGATGTGGTCGAACCTATGTAAGAAAAGGGAGCAAATCGTGAAGCTTCGGAGCAAGAAAAAGAGAAGGAAGAGCAGCCGATTTCATTCCAAGGAGCTAGGAGCAAATTCAAGGTGTTGTGAAAATTCTGTCATATTTTTGGGAGTTTGGAAGAAGAGGTCGATAGCATAAAGAAAAAGAAATGGAGTAAAAGTTGAATAGTTGAAGTTTAAGTGATGTGAAGTGTAGCTGCAAATGAATGTTGGCAGGAAGTTAATCTTTTGGTTAAAGGTGAGTACTCATATTTACTAATTGATCCACAAATTAATTCAAGTATAATGATTTAAAAGTTTAGTATATGTTGGATGATTTAATGGATGATAACTTGGTTGATATTATAGTTGATTGTGTGTTTGTGATATGGATGATAACTCTATTTGATAAATGATAAGAGAAATGGTTAGCAAGCATAGTTAATTAAATGAGAATTAAATCCATATATGTGTATGGAAATTATTTAGCCCCTTAATGATTTTAAATGATCTAAAAAGGTTAGAAATAATATTATGATGATATAATATCATAAAGTGAAATGAAATGGAATATGAGTTTGAAATATTAAAATATTGTTTAAAATGAGCATAAAATGATTTAGAAATGTTTTATAAACATTTGAAAGTGTTTCCAAAAAGTTTGAAAAGAAATTGAAAAACAAGTCAAAACTATGCGCGCCGCGTAACGGTAGTTCCGATTTCACGCCATATAAGCTAAATGTGGGTACAAAGTGAAATATAGCTCGGAATTCTTCGAGATAAGAATTTTCTGATTTATTATATCCATAGTTTCCAAACGAAGAAAGAAATTCCAGATTTCATCAAGTATATTTTGAAATATGTCCAAAACAATTTTCTAAAAACACCGTGGTTTTGCAGTTCGAAATCCAAAAGGGATTTCTTTATAAATGATATTTTTAAATGATTAAAAATATGTGATAAATATAATAAAATGGTTTAAAAGATATTTGGAATGTAAAATATGAATTTTCAAATATTAAAAATTTGTTTAAATCAAATAAGCTTATATAGCACTTTCCGCAGCACTTTTATGCTGCGAATTCTATAACCTTTTAAATATGAGTTTTAAACTTAACAGTTCTATCCTAAATCTTTTGTGAATGATTTTAAACGAATAATTAAGTAATTTAAAGATGATTTGGAAAATTTAGTAAGAGTTTGATTAAGTGGTTAAGATGAATTATTTATACCACTTAAACAAAAAGTGAAGAAGATTGAATATAATAACAAACTGAGTATGCGGAACGACTAGTATATTTATCCCGCCTGTGAGATCTGGGAAGATAAAAACAAGGTATTTAACTAAGGTTAGAGATGGAGCAACCAGTGCCCTGAACTTACCTGGCCTATGTTTTCTCTTTTTAGGTGAGGGGTGGGATAGATCGAAAGGAAAGTCTGGATGCTCTAAAAAGATCATATTTAAGTTTTTCTAAAATAAAAGAAAAGAAACAAATTCTTAGAATGTTAATTACCACTTTATATGTTTTTATTCGATGAATGGTACGAAGGAAATAGGATTGGATTTGGGTGATTCCTATCCGAAGAACTGAGATCGGATTTTGGTGATTCCTATCTGAAAATCACTTCAAACTAATTTTTCAAACCCCATATAGACATAACATCTTTTTATCGAAAATTAGCAGGAAGGAACTGAGATCGGATTTGGCTGATTCCTATCCGAGAAACCCTTCGAATTTTCGAAATAAAATGTTTTGAAGACAAAGATCATTGATGACAAAGATCTTCATGATGTAGGATTACTTGCCATTACTTCCTGGAGGTGAAATTTACCATATCTAAAATGGCAGTAATGCTCTGTTATGAAAATCCTCGATTTTCAAGAATATGATTTGAAGTTAAGAAATAAATCTTTGACTAAGATTTAATGAATGATTTGGAATGGTTTTCCTAAGTAAAAGAGAAAATGATTTGGAATTATTCCTGGATTAAAGAAAGGTTTAAATAAATCAAATGATTTGATAAATGAGGCTTAATGATTCCATATACTCTTGATAAGAAAATGGAATAAATTGAAAAGAATATATCTAAGAAAGATATTTGATTAGATAAAAGATGAAGTAATTGATTGATGATTGATATCCACTTATGAACTTAACATCTTTTAAAGCGATGATTGGCTTTGAAGGAACCGGAGTTGGATTTGGGTGATTCCTATCCGAAAACAACTTCGAACCAATGTATACATTCGAAAGTGAAGACATGTTGAAGATGATGATTATTGAAGACCGTGGATCTTCATAGCATAAGGACTACTTGTTGAACATGCTCTAGGTCGCTCCCATTATTGAGTTATTTATAGTAGTGGTCTCCCCGTTGTGGAGATTTTTCAGATTGCAAGGACTACTCGCTACTAGTGGTAAGTAGGAGAGTGCCTTCGGTTTCGTTCAGCTCCTAGAACGAACTTATATAGACGAATGTCCGACATTGCCTTTCTAAGACACAACGTTTGACATTTACAAATGTACATCTTCTTGGTGGCGGAGAATGCAACTTCTCTTAGCTTAACACCCTTCTTTGAGACATACGAGCTCAGAGGTTGTATGCTTGTGGGAGTCAAATTGTGATCAAACGAATGGCAGTGTGGTAGTCAAAGTGGAAACTGTTATGATCAAAGCGTGGTTTTGTATGAAAAGCGTGGCTTTGAAGAAATTGAGCGTAGCCTCATGAGCCTCACATCCCGGTTATGATGGGACACTATGCGGTTTAGCAGATGCAAATTCGGAATAAGAGAGTGTGTATGGTGGTGTCAAATACGTTGGGCCCTTTGGGAGATACATCCCTCAAGGCATTTACTGCTCCATTTGGATAAAGTGGTTAGCTTGAGAAAAGCAGGAAACTACCTGTTATCAGTAGTAGTGTACGAAGTATAGATCTAAGTGATTATTTTGAGAAAAGCGATTAAGGCACCGTAAGAACTATGTTTGTTATGCGTGGATCTGAGAAAGACCACTAGTTTTCAATCATGTAGGAAATCCAATCCCAATATAAGATTTACGGTTTTAATTATATTCTAAAAATAACCGTAATGACTTGAAAACATTTCAACTACCCCTTTTGGTATCATATATTCCGTTCGGTATATTCCGTTGACCTGGTCTGGATATATTAGCTTAGACTTAGTTCAGATATTGATACCTTATTTGAATAAGTTTATTTGAAAAGTGTTTTCAAAAGAATGTCATTAAAAATAATGTCAAGTATATTTTGGTATAAAATTGTTTTGGTTATCATAAGGTAAAAACCCTTTTAGTGAAATGCCCCTTTTTAATACTTGGATCAGTTCCGAGTAGTTTCAGGTTGAGTTGAAGATGGTTGGAGTTTCCAGAAAAGAGCTGGAGATCTTCAACATCGTATGGACGTATTCTATTATCCGCTATATCTATTGTATTTGTTTGTTGTTTGTCAGCATTTGTAAGGGCAGGTGTCATAACTGTCCAGGCTGAATCTAGGTTAGACTCTGATATTCTATTTAAAATTTTCCGCTGTAAAGATTATTATTAAAATAATATATGTTATTCCATTCGTGTGGGATTCTGTTCTATCTTTATTTTCTTTCTACCCTTAATGATCCGCTTATTCGTGCAATTTGATTTTGACACGTGTGGTTTATTGTCGATTCAAAGGGTATGGAAAAACTGGCCATTACACCATAGGTACGGCATATACCAAACCCGCAGAAGGCGCGATAAGGCATGCGAGGTAATGCTTAGGTTAGGATTCTACCGTTTTGCGGATCCGGATTGGTGGTAACGCATAGCAGCTACAACCATCCACCTCGATACATACTCCCAAATCAAAGGTGCTCCCAATCAAATCACAAAGTAATAGAATGGTATCGAAGAAATGTGTCCGATAGGAGGAATGACCTCACTTGGCCCGGCGTGGCTCCTGTTTTGGCCACATCAAGCTGACTCACTAGAGCCAGGGCTGGTTTATACATCATATAGAATCGTTTCCAAACAATCCTACTTCTTTCTGGAATCTCCACCATGTGCACAGTTGTTAAAGTGGTTTTCGGTATTGGAGGAGAGTATGACAATATCCGACCCCGGTCTCTTTAACAACCAAACTCTTATTTCACATTGTGCTCGTTTTATAGTTTCAAACAGTTCATACTTCACATTAAAATAATCATATCCATTTCAAATTCATATCACTTTCAAAATCATATTTGTTTTCAAAATCATTATATCAAAATATTAGTAGTTAAATCCATAAAATCTAAGTCATAACAGTTCCAACTTACATAATTTAAACGTTGAAAATAGTTATATATATATATATGTTGAAATAGTTATAAATTAAAAATAGTTTATATCTAAAAATAGATTATAAATTAAAATAGTTTATATATATTAAAAATACTTTATATAATAAAAATAGTTTCCTCCAATTTCACAAATCAATTCAAATCAACTTAAATTCCAAAAATTCAATTTAAATCAATCCCAGTTCAAAAAATTTCCAATTTAAAAGATTAAAGATTCAATTCAAATTCTCACTAAACCATTTCAATTTATATCGATTTCAAATCCAGGTTGAATTGCTAATTTAAACCACTTCCAATTCAATATACTTCAATATTCATTCATTTACAATAACTCAATTTTATACATTTAATTTATATTTCAAAATTCGACTTTATTCTTGTTTAAATTTTCAAAATATTCACTTTATCATCTTTAATAGCATTTAAATAAAATCCAATATTACAATTTAACTTAATATCAAGAATTAAATATCTAACTCTAATTATATTTAATTCTAAAATTATTCACTTAATCACTTTTAATAACATTTGAATAAAATCTCCAATTACACATTTAAATCAAACTAAATATTCAATTTCAATTTATTCAAATTTGTGAGTATTCATTTAATCACCTTAATCAAATAAAGTTATAAAATTGTACTCTTAAAATCTCAAAATCAATAAGTTCAAATCATTCTTATTTATATCCAATTCTTAAAAAATATATTTCAAATCAATTTTAATTTATTTTTCCAACTATACTTTATTTAATTATTATAAAATCTTTTTTAAAATATTAATATAATTTTATATAAATACTAAAACTTATGATATATATATTAATTAGATTAAATTTTATTAAAGTAAATCTAATTATTAAATTTTATTTTATATTTAATCTTATTTATATATGTTTAAAAATAATAAAATTATAAGTAAAATCTTTAAATTTATATTTTTAAAACTAACTTACAAATTTAAAAAATTTCAAATATATAATTTAAAATAATTAAATTTTACAGATATATAAAAATAAAATATATATTTTATATTTTAAAAATCAATATCTATTAAAATCCACATATTTCCTTTCAAAACCATGGAAATCATTTGACTAATGGTGTCCGTATATAATTCTCTATCCTATGGTCAAGTGATACAGATATTTATCATTTCAGTCTGCTATAATTTAATATTTACGGGTATATATCATTTCAACCTGCAATCCCAAAATTCAAAATCAATGAAAATCATTTGGGTTTATCATTTCAATCCATAACGATTTTCCCCTAATCTATAATATTGTTCGGGTATGTATCATTTCAACCTATAGGGAATTCTAATTTAATAGAGAACTTACGGAGTGAGAAAAAATATGATAATAATATAACATATCAACAATAGGCCATATATCATCAGTTTCAAGTTGAAATATAATATACACAACAGGTTATGATATCATGTCATAGGAAAACAATAGCAGATATGGCACATCATATTTAAAAATTAATATTTTTATAGCATATTTCAATCGTCATTTCATGTGAATTAAATTTACTAAATATAAGAATGTTAATCGTGAGTTATTGCTCACCTTTCATGACTATGGAAGGCAACGACGACGAAAATGATAAGATGGACACATACATGAAATTGGGAACGACAAGTCAAAAATCTACGACAAGCACAAACAAATTTGAGAGACAGGATTCAAGAAAAATTGAAATATATAAAAGTGAACTTGAATATATATAATTTTAGATTGAAGCAAAAAGAAAATATATTGAAGGAACAACATCATACACACACATGTGATATATTGATGGTCTGAGTGTACATTTATACACTAGCATACTCTCTACCGAAAATATATATATATGCAACAACACATCTATAAAATCTTTGGAACACTAACATATATATGATTTTTTCAATGTGCAACATATATATATAAACAGATTTCATATAAATTTCTTTTACAACTAAGAAGCGAAGAAAAATGGAAGCAAGTGGTACGGTGTAAGTGGAAGGAGGCTGCTCGTGTAGGCTTGGTTGGAGAGGTTAGCAGGGTGGTTGTAGGGTGAAATAATGGAGGGTAACGACGAGCATGCGGTTGTCAAGAGGAGTGGAAAGGCGAGTGGTGATGGAAAAATTGGCTAGGGCAGTGGTGAGCATGGGTATGTAGGGAGCAGTGGGATCAAGCTTTGCAACGAGAGGTGGTTCAAGGAAGTTTGGGTTGTAGGAGGGTTGTCAAGGCAGAGTTGCAGTAGAGAGGTTGTCACATGGCTGCAGTCAGTGGAGGGTGGTCAAGCGGTGGAACAAAGCAGCATTTCAGTGACTAGGCTGTTGCTGGCATGGTGTCAAGATCGGTTGTGGGTTGGAGCACTGGCGATAATGGAATGGGCCAAGGATGGTTGATGGCGGCACAAGGCTAAGCATGTGTGTTGGCATGGTGGAGGGAACATGGCCGTGTGGGTTGTTGTTCGCGTGGTTTGGATAGTGGAAGGAAGAAGCGGCTACGGGTGGCGAAGGTGGGTGGATGCGGTTGGTTGAGGCGGGTTTGTGGTTGATTGGCTGACAAGGTGGCCATTGATGGTTAGGGATGAAGGGCAGGTCAAATTGGGAAGAGAAGCGGAGAATGGAAAGGAAAGAGATCAGGTTCTAGCAATAGAAGTAGCAACTTTTTGATTATGTACAACTAATATATGTAAACTTTGTTTTCATTTTTTTTCTTTTTCTCTAATCAAGACGGATCTGAGAAGAAAAAAAGAACAGAAAAAAAGAAACAAGGAGGCATTGGTCTCAGCGAAGAAAATGAGCAGGTGAGCATTCAATTATGTAAGCCACTGTTATAAATTCTACACATATTTTATATTAAATATCAAACAAACGACGAGATTGAACCGGAGATAAAAGGTGAAATAGAAAATATATTAATTATAGAAGGAATAATAAAAGTCAAGGTTAAATTTTCTGGGAATATTAAAGGTAGTGGCTATTTGTTCCTTATAGGGAACTAATGAATGGACACAGGAAGGAAAAAGACTCAAAACGGGTGCCGATAAGGCTAACCGTTTCATCGATTTCGCAGCGTACCGTACACCGAAATGTACAAATAAATATACTACGAAGATCAGCATGATGAGACGAATATATTAGTACACAGATATCAGCGATATGATCAAGTTATAAAAACTTTATTTTGCGCTGCTGAAAATGCTGCTAAAATGCCGAAATAAGATAAATGGAGCTGACGCGGACCAAATTTGACGAAATGAAATACGACGACTCACTTAGATAATGATTTACATTTTTATTATACAAAAATATTCAGATTTTGAAAATATTTTATTCTCTATTAAAGTTGAAATTCCACGATAAAACAAACTTCCATATTTCCGGGTGAACTTCTGACATTTGCCACATTCAAATAGATTTATTTCAAATATCAAATTTCGATCACCAAAATTTATTATTTATTTTCAAGAAAACTTAGTTAATTGCGTTATTAAAATCATAATACAGGTCGTTACATATATGCAATGTTATAGTGATTTATATGGTTTAATATAGATTTTGTAAGATGTTTGGATTAGAAAATTTATTAAATGACATCCAAATGGTTTACATTTTTGATATATGGTTAATAACATTATTTTAGAAGTGGATTTCAAGTTTCATAATTTTATAAATAATTGTGGATTTATTAGTATTTTCTATGAGAGGAAATGGTTAATGTTGGATTTAAATTATTTAACACAATTAAACATTGTTTTTGGGTTTGAAATTTATGTATGTTAGAAAGCATATTTAAACTGAATTACCGTGATTTTTGGGGATTTTTCCCAAGTGTTTTACTATGGTTATCAAATTATTTAAGTTAGAGGACTTAAATATTTTTAATGGTTTGCTAAGGGGAACGGTTTATTTGTTAAAATAATTTCAATTATTAATTATTGAATTTGGCAGCCTTTTTAGAAAAGAAATTTGATAAAGAATTGGCAACCAATCATATTTTGTCAAATTAAGTAATTTAGGTGAAAAGGAATTAATTTAAAAGGCATAAAACCTATTTTGTTTCGAATTACAACTTCACCACTTCCATTGCTTGCATTCGTCACTATGCCCAAATGGCCTTTCGCACCTATTTGAAACCAATACACATAGTATTAAACAATTGATATGTAATGTATTGAAGAAGGGCGGAAAGGATTGAGTCAAAGGCATGCTTTCGAAGGGGTTGAAACTAATTTTATTAGCTTACGAATAAATTAATTTTCTTTGTTTTAAAAAAAAAGACGCTTTCAAAAGAGTTGTCGCAGTTGAATCTATTCGAAACCTAGCTGCCGCTTTCATACCTTTTGGATTGGTTTGAAGCCCCTTTTCTTATAACCTTCAAACAATGTATTCGAAAGGGGAGCTTTCTCCCTTACAAATTTTGAATCCGCCTTCACGATGCTTTCGAAAGGTTCCTTTTAGCCTCTTTTATTAATGGTTTTGGAGGCAACGGTTTTGAAAGGATGGTTTCAAAGCTATCCTCTTCTCTAAATCTTTTACTTGGGGTTAATGCTTTTGAAAGTAATGTTTTCTCTTTTGTTCTCTTTAACCCTACAATTATATTAATTATTAAACCTAATGGTTTTGAACGGAATACTTTTAAATGGTTACAAAGCTATGTGTCCACAAACTCTTACTCGAATCCAATGCTTTTGAAAAGTATGTTTTGAGCATTTCGAAGTGAAAGATTCCAATGTTTTTGAAAGGTTTGTTTTAACTGTTGCAAAGTGCAAGTTTCCAATGCTTTCGAAGGGTATACTTTGAGTGTTTCGAAAGGAATATTTCTAAGAGTTTCGAAAGATACGCTTAATGGTTTCGAAAGAGCATGTCTAAGGTTTTAAGCAATAATTTCAAAAGGTTACTCAATGATTTCAAAATGGATTTTTTAGGTTTACAAACAATGGTTACGAAGGTGTGGTTTTTGCTATATAGTCTAAAGTTTTCTAAGTTAAAAATGGGCTTTAACTTAATTTAAAGGGATAGATAACCCTATGGATTTAGATTTTCATCAATATTGTTTTGCGTAAAGCATATATCATGGTGTAAGCATCCTGAGTAAGCAAAGGGTATAATTTCCTTATTTTAAAATGATACGATTTCGAGGGTAAATCATTTGTAAAGATTGCTTTTGAGATAATGAAATTTGAGTAGGGTGGTCAGCTAGACATTTGTTAAAAGAATGACTCGAATATTATAATACCAAATGGGACTGTTATGGGGTTGCGCCCTATACTTTAGCTAGTAGCCCCTAGCTAATATAAGTCTAAAATTCCAGTGTGTAGGGCTTTGTCACAGGTAAGACTAAAATGATGAAACACACAGAAAGGAATACACAGAGTAGACGTACGTTATTGATGAGCCCACAAAACCATTAGGATCAGATGACTCTTCGAGAAGTAAGTTAAGGATAGATCATCCAATATTGTATCTAACAGAAGTTAGAATATTTTTATGTTTGGTAGGATCGAGTCAACCAGTCGTTAATGGTCAACTTGATAAAACTATATTGTTTGGACAGATAGTCCATTGATTACCTGATTTATTTGCATATATGTTGTTGCTATTGTTATTATAATCAGTTTGATTTTAGGATTTTGATTTGCAAAAGATATGCTTTGAAAAGGATATTACTGAGGAGAAACCCGTTCCGTTAAATGGCGTAGTCTCACTTAATATCAGTAAACCGAGATGTAATAGAATTAATCACACCAGGGGTTTATGTCAGACTTGAAGTTTTTTTTCCCTTAAATTCTCGGGTGCAAAAATTTGATTTGAATAGATTGAGAGTTAAGGACTTTTTAGGTTTAGTAGGTTGGACGAATAAGCTTCCGAAGACATGCATGAGGCAAATATAGCTATGTAGGAGTTGTTTTGGATTATTTCTGCTGTGATGCATTTATAATTGATATTTCTATCTATCTAGTACTATAATCATCCAATGTGGCATCTTCATATGTCGTTCTAGGTGTAATTTGTAATAATTATACTTGATTGAAACCTGAGAATCAATTTGGGATTATGTAATTGAATATGAAATATTGATTTGAAATGTAATCAGAAAAGCTGTTTTGGAATCTACGATAATTTTATTTCATATTCATATGCTTATGATATAATGGATACCATTAACATTACCGCACTTCGTCACCAAAAATTAAACATTATAAATGACTACAACATCTATAGCACTTAGGTTTGGGCCTAGATATAGGGGATGTTGCAACTTGGTATCAAAGCATAGGTTTATGAAAACTCTAAAGAAATTTTAAACTTAAAATGATTTTTGAAAACATAATCCTAAAAAATTAGAGAAAAGATTGGGGTATGGGATAACGCTATGATAAGATACTTGTATTTGCTATATATAAGTATATGCTTTATCTCTATTCCCCTATCTCTCTTAGGCTATTCATCTATATCTTACAAAGACTAGAACGCAGATTTTAAGGAAGTAAGATATGGATGCTAGGAATAGAAGAGTTAACCTTGGTGGAGGAAGCACTACAATTAATGGAAATGCCAGATCAAACATTAGAAGGAATCCAGGTCGGGCACAAGCTGCTAATGTGGGAGCTGGAGCATGGCAAGTTGATATAGGAGCTATGTATCAGTTCTTCGACAACACGATGCAAGTTGGAGCTGCTGCAGGATTAGTCGGTGGAGATACTGGAGAAGGAAATCAGGAAGCTTCGGTGGTCAATAACTATGCAGTACTAATTTAAGACTATGCTAGGCTTGAAGGAAAGCTGTTTAGCGGCACTGAGGATGCAATTGAAGTGGAAAATTGGTTGCTCATTGGGAGAGGATTTTAGCTGATTTGGGACTCAACGATGAGCAGAAAAGAAGATGTCATCCAGACGGTTGCAAGGAGCAGCACTGTACTGGTGGAACAATGTTACTGTAGGAGTAACTAAAGAGGCTATGACTTGAGTAGAATTTAGAAGGAGGTTTGAGAAAAGATTCATGTCAGAAATCGCTAAGTCAATTCTGCTCAGGAAGTTTGCTAAGTTGGTGCAGGGAGACATGACAGTGCTAGAGTATGTTACTATATTTGAGGATCTATCGAGATACGGATATGCTATGGTTGTTATGGTTATCCAAAGGAATGAGAAGTTCATCCATGAATTGAGACTCGAGCTTGCTAAAGCAACTTTATCGCATATTAGGGATCCATGCGATGTAGTTGTCAAGATGGCTTTGAGGAATGAGGAGATGCTCGCTTTCTTTAATAGCAACAAAGAAGTGGAAACTAAAGGTGGGAAGAACCAAAAGAGAAAATTTTCCCATAAGAAGGGAATTCAAAAGAGTGGAGCTGCCGAGAAAGGAATGACAGAAGTTATTTGCTGGAAGTGTGATAAGAAAGGGAATTTCGCTAATGAAGGTCGCTCAGGAGATGGAAAGAAAGTGATCGGGAAGAAGAATATCAAATGCTTCAACTATGATCAGATTGGACATTATAAGAACCAGTGCAAGGAACCAGTCAAGGATGGAAAGGAAAAGTTTTTGCGCTAGAACCGCTGCCTCAAAACCAACAGCAAAGGAAAAAGGAAAAGCTGTGTCGGTTGTTACACTTTTGATTCATGGTGTATCAATTAGAGTTCTATTTGATACCGGTACGTCGCATTCTTTTATATCTCATTGTTTGGTGGATAAGCTTAACCTAGAAGCCTTGTACCTAGTTACATCCTTAAGGTTCGCGAATCCAATAGGAGGGTATGCGATTCTTGGAATGAGATGTGACCACTTAGAGTTTGAATTATTAGGTCATGTATTTGCTTGCAGTTTTCATGTATTTGATTTCATAGGGTTCGAAATTATTTTGGGTATGGATTGGTTAAGTAAGTACGATGCGAGGATATTTTGCCATGATAGGAAAATATCACTTAGACACCCTTTGTAGTGATTGGATTATATAGTCCGTAGAAAACCCTAGTTTTGAGGTTAATGCTTTATTGGGTGTTATGGAGGCAGTAGACGAGCTAAATTGCGTTTTCGTTGTTAGCGAATTCATAGATATCTTTGAGCCTATGATAGGACTACTACCGAAACCAGCCATTGAGTTTCGAATAGGTTTAGTACCAATAGCAGAACTTGTGAGTAGACCGCCAAGTAGAATGACACCTACCAAGATGAAAGAGTTAAAGTTATATTGGTGGACCTATATGGTAAGAATTTTATCAGGTAAGCAGTATGCGTTGGATAGCAGCCGTAGTGTTTGCAAGGAAGCCGGACGGATCGTTAAATTGTGTATCGATTATCATAAGATGAATGAGAGGACGATAGAGAACCGACATCCATTACTTTGGATTGATGATTTGTTCGACCAATTAAGTGAAGCCAAAGTATTTTCCATGTTGGATTTAGCAATAGGGTTCCATCAGCTTAGAGTAGCAAAAGATAGTATTCCTTTGGCGACGTTTAAGACCAGATATGGATCGTACGAATGGTTAGTGATGTGATTTGGACTAAATAATGCGCCAGCATTCTCCATGGACTTGATGAACAAAATCTTCCGAGAACATCTGGACATTTGTGTTAGTATTCACAGACGACATTTTGATACACTCTATGGACGAAAGAGAGCATGAAGTTCATCTTAGAGTGGTACTTGAGATGCTGACCCAGCATCGACTAAAAGCAAAATTTTCAAAGTGTCATCTATGGAATAAAGAAGTAAAGTTTCTTAGTCATGTAATCTTTGAGAACGGGTTGTCAATAGATCCGGCTAAGATCAAGGCAGTAAATAGTTGGAAGCGACCCGAGACGGTGATTGAGATAAAGAGTTTTCTTAGATTGGCTGGTTATTATCAGATATCCGTTAAGGGTTTTTCATGGATAGCGGCACCAATGACTAAGCTTACTCAGAAAGATGTGAAGTTTGTTTGGACTGATAAGTGTGAGGAGGAATTCCAGAAATTGAATTTTTTAACTAATGTACCTATGTTAGTTGTTGCAAAGGGGAATCAGGACATAGTGGTGTACGTAGATGCATGTGTGATAGTACTAGGAGCTGTGTTAATGCAGAGGAGTAAAGTGATTGGTTATGCTTCTCGATGTCTCAAACTGCATGAAGTTAGATATCCAACTCAGGATTTGGAATAGGTACAGTAATTTTCACATTGAAGGCGTGGAGACATACATTTTGGGAGAAAGATTCGAGTTGTATACAAATCATAAGTCACTAAGATATTTATTCTCTCAAAAGGAGTTGAATATGAGGCTGTAGAGATGGTTAGAGTTCATAACTGCGTATGACTTTGGTATTGAGTACACACCAGGAAAATGAAATAAGTTGCAAATACACTTAACAGAAAACATCAGAATGCAGTATTGGCAATGCTAGCTGTGTGGAAAGATTTAGAAGCATTGACTACATGTGGAGTACGATGAAGATCTAAGAGTAGTTTTAGTAAAGAAACTGCTATATTGTCGTGTTTTGAAGTTCGACCCGTGATGATCGAAAGGATTAATTCTAAATAAGGAGAGGACCCATTATTAGCTAAAATTATCAGAAAGTTAAGGAATGAAATGAAGAATTATGACTTAAAAGATTTCAGTATAGACTAGAATAGGCAGTTGAGGAAGAAAGGAAGACTATGTGTTCCAAATGTTGGAAACAATAGGAAGGAAATTCTTAGAGAATGTCATCGTTCAAAGTTCACTATTCATCCAGGAGGAACTAAGATGTATCAGGATATGGAAAGGAGTTTCTTCTAGGAAGATATGAGGAGAGATGTAAGCTTATGGGTGGGGCGGTGTTCAAACTGTCGATAGATATAAGCCAAACATCATAACCTAAGTGGTGTACTTAAGCCTTTAGATGTTCCAGTTTGGAAATGGGATTGTATCTCGATGAATTTCATAGATGTGTTGCTAAGGTCGAACGAAGGAAAAGAGAGTATATAGGTTATAGTGAACAGTTTCACTATGAGTGCACACTTTATACCCTTTAAGTAGTTAAGTGATTTATGAGGAATATAGTTAGACTTCATGAAGTTCTTAGTAGTATAGTAAGTGATAGAGATTCCTTATTAACTAGTGGATTCTTGAAGAGTCTACATAAGACTTTAGGTACCAAGCTTAAGATGAGTAGCGCTTACCATCTGCAGACAGATGGGCAAACAGAGAGAGTTGACAAAGTCTTAGAGGATTTGTTATGAGTTTGTGTGCTAGATTTCGGATATTCATGGGAAAACCACCTACACTTAGTTGAGTTGTCATATAACAGTTGCTATCGGATTAGTATATGGATGGCAACGTTTGAAGTTTTATATGGAAGACCATGAAAGTCTCCCATTTGTTGGTTAGAGACCGAGGATAAGTTAGTTCTTGGTCTAGATTTAGTTAGAGAAGATGCAGAAAAGATTGAGTTAATTCGGGTTGAATAAAGGAAGCTCGGTTTAGGCAGAAGAGTTATGCCAATAAGAGACGGAAAGACTTAGTGTTATCAGCTGGAGATCATGTTTTCATTGAAGTATCACCAATGAAAGGAGTGATTAGATTTGGAAAATCAAGAAAATTGGCACCAAGATTCATCGAACCATTTCTTATTATAGAAAGAATCGAGAAACTCACGTATATAGTAGAGTTACCAAATTGTTTGGCAGAAGTCCATAATGTCTTCCGTAATTTCTCATCTATAGAAATGTAATCGACATCCAAAAACTACTATTACACCGATTGTATTATGGGATTCAGTAGTGGAACGAACATGACTGTAATAAGAAAACCAATTTGTATAGTTGCAAGAGATGAGAAGATACTAAGGAACAAGACAGTCAGATTAGTCAAAGTCTGGTGGAGTAACAACGTGAGGGACCGTACTTAGGAAACTGAGAGCAGGATTAGAGATACTTATCCCGATTTGTTTGAAGGTATGTTTTACCTTTATGTTTGATTGTTGTGAGTACCTTATCGTAAATTCAAAGATGAAATTTCTTGAAGGAGGGGAGTCTATATTGACCTAATTTTGACTAACATCATTTAGAACATTTAATTAGATAAATTAAATAAAGTAATGAAGATAGTTAAGGGATTGAGATTTTTAACTAAGAAGGAGCCATGCCTTAACGAATGTATTAGTAAAAGAGAATTAAAAACAAGTAAGTATGAGGAATATGCCAAGGGTAAAATGGGAATAGCCTTTGTTCCTATACCCTAAACCCTTTTATCCTTCATTCCTTACTCATTTAACTTTCACAAACAAAACTAAAACCCTATTGAACTCGGTCGACCACCATTTAGGGGATTCAAGGAGAAGAAAAGCTAGGATTCAAGTAGAAAGCTTAACCAAATCAATCTAAGGGCAAATCTCAACCTTCTTAACACAAAGCCAAGGTGAATAACTAGTTTACATCCCTATTTTTGACGAATGGTTTTGGTTTAAAGGGTAAACCTGTTTTCTTTTGCATGTATATATCATGTTATAGTGATTTAATGATTATATGCTTTAGTTGATGAATATATGGTTTAATATGGATTTTATTATAAACTGGATTAGAAAAACTATTAAATGACATCCAAGTGGTTTACGCTATTGATATATGTTCAGAAACATTATTATAGAAGTGGATTTCATGTATCATAATTTATAAGTGATTGTGGACTTATTATGTATTTTCCATGAGATAAAATAGTTAACCTTGGGTTTAAATTATTTAAGGCAATTAAATACAATCTTTGGGTCTGAAATTTATATTGTTAGAAAGCACATTTAAGTTGAATTACAATGATTTTTAGGAATTTTAACTAAATGTTTTACTATGGTTATTAAATTATTTAAGTTAGAGAACGTAAATGTTTTAAATATTTTGTTAAGGGGAAGGGCTTATTTGTTAAAATAATTTCAATTATTAATTATTGAATTCATCAGTCTTTTTAAGAAAAGAAATTTGGTAAAAAAAAAATTAGCATCCAATTTTATTTTGATAAATTAGGCAAAATTGGTGAAAAGTAATTACTTTGAAAGGCATAAAAGCAGTTTTGTTTCGAATTACAACTTCGCCACTTTCATTTTTTGCTTTCGTCACTATGCCCAGAAGGCCTTTTGCACCCATTCGAAACCAATGCACATTATATCAAGCAATTGATACATAATGTACTGGGGAAAGGCAGAAGGAACTAAGTCAAAGGCATGCTTTCGAAGAGTTTGAAGCCAATTTTATTAGCTTTCGAATCAATCAACTTGCCTTTGTTTTTTAAAAAAGTAGTTTTTGAAAGAGTTGCCACTTTTGAATCTATTCAAAACCTAACTGTCGCATTTATACCTTTCGGATTGGTTTGCAGTCGCTTTTCTTATAACCTTTAAACAATGTATTCGAAAGGGGAGCATTTGCCTTTATAAATTTTGAAGCTGCCTTCACAATGCTTTCGAAAGGGTCCTTTTAGCCGCTTTTATTAATGGTTTTGGAGGCAAAGGTTTCGAAAGGATGGTTTTGAAGCTATCCCATGCTCCAATTCTTTTACTCGGGGTTAACACTTTCGAAAGTAATGCTTTCACTTCTGTTCTGCCTGACCCCATAGTTTTACTAAGTATTAAACCTAATAGTTTCCAGAGGAATACTTTTAAATGGTTTTGATGCTATGTGTCCACAAACTCTTACTTGAACCCAATGCTTTCGAAAGGTATGTTTTAAGTGTTTCGAAGGGAAAGATTCCAATGCTTTCGAAAGGTATGTTTAAGTTATTATAAAGGGAAAGTTTCCAATGCTTTCAAAAGGTATGCTTTGAATGTTTCGAAAGGAATATTTCTATGAGTTTCGAAATATATGTTTAATGATTTTGAAAGAGGATGTCTAAGGTTTTAAGCAATGATTTCAAATAGGTTAATTTCAATGATTTCGAAAGGGATTGTTTAAGTTTATAAAAAATGGTTTCGAAGGTGTTGTTTTGGCTTTATAGCCTAAAGTTTTCTAAGTTAAAAAGGGATTTAACTTATTTTAAAGGGATAGACGAGCCTATGGATTTAGATTTTCATCAACACTATTTTGTGTAAACATATATCATGACATAATTATTTCGAGTAAGCAAAGTGTATAGTTTCCTTGTTTTGAAAAGATATGATTTCACAAGTAAATTATTTATAAAGATTAATCTCGACGAAATGAAATTTGAATAGGGTGGTTAGCCCAGATATTTGTTAAAAGAATGACTCAGATATTAGAATACCAGATGGGACTGGTATGGGGTTGTGCCTAATACTTTAGCTTGTAGCCCCTAGCTAATATAAATCCAAAATTATAGTGTGTAGGGCTTTATCACAGGTAAGACTAAAATTATGATACACACAGAATGGAATACATAGAGTAGAGGTAGGGTATTGGTGAGCCCGCGAAATCATTAGGATCAGTTGACCTAAGGAGAAGTAAGTTAAGGAAAGATCATCCAATACAGTATCTAATAGATGTTAGAATATTTAATATATCTGGTAGGCATGAGTCAGCCAGTGGTTAATAGTCAGTCTGATAAAACAATATTGTTCGGATAGACATTCCATTGATTACCTGATTTATACGCATATATTTTGTTGTTATTGCTGTTCTAATCAGTTTGATTGGAGGATTTTGATTTGCAAAAGATATGCTTTAAAAGGGATATTAGTGATGGGAAGCCCATTCCGCTAAGCAGCGTGGTCTCACTTGATATCAGTAAATCGAGATGGAATAGAATTATTCACACTAGACTTTATGTCTAGCTTAAAGTTTATGTTTTCCGCTTAAACTATCGGGTGTTCAAAATTTGGTTTGAGTAGATTGAGAGTAAAGGACCTTCATTTTTAGTAGGTTTGACGAATAAGCTTCCGAAGACGTGCAAGAGGCGAAGCTAGCTATATAGGAGTTATTTAGTATTGTTTCCACTAATATGTATTTATGGCCGATATGTCCATCTATCTAGTTCTTTGATCATCCAATTGGGCAACTTCATATGTTGCTCTTTGCATGATTTTTAATAATTATACCAGATCGAAGTCTAGGAATCATTTTGGGATTATGTAATTGAATATGAAATATTGATTTGAAATGTAATTAGAAAAGCTGTTTTGGAATCTGTGATGATTTTATTTCATATTCATGTGCTTCTGATATTATAGATACCATTAACATTACCGTATTTCGTCATCGAAAGTAGAACACTATAGATGACTGCAACATCTATAGCACGTAGCTTTGGGCCTCGAGATAGGGGATGTTACACAACCAGACACACCATATATACTATAATAATTTCTGAAAAATTATTCCTTTATATAAAAATATAATCATGGTAAAAAAATTCATTTACCCAAGTTTAAAAGAATACTATGTCGAATTGCTTTGTTCAAGTGTTTAGAGATCCCTATCAATAACGTTAATTACTCGTATTGACCAGAACCCATAAGCCACTCAATAAATCAGCCAACACACTATAAAACATTTTTATATCACTAACAAATACGAACTCATATACACACACAAATACGCACACTTAAACTCATTCCAGCGTGCTACTGACCCTATCTCTAATAAGTAATCCCCACCAAAGCCAAGATTCTTGTTTAATCTTGTGCTCTGATACCACAATGTAATGACCCATTTTTCCATTCTGTTTAAGAGGACAATCAACCACACATGACCCACTCAAAATGAATGGAAAGGCTGATAGCTAGGGAAAGAAAGAGGGTAGAAGAAGGATGGAAGAAGAGAGAAAGAAAACTAACAATACAGAATCTCGCTACGGAACGAATACTCTAAAATATACGAAAAATCTTTACACAATGAAGAAATGTAATATACATATACCAATCGCAGTAAACTAACATATTTCAGCTCGGACGGTTATAATGGCATGTCCTTACAATTGCTGATAAATATAACCAACAGAGTGACAGACAACACAGCAGAACACAGAGAAATACGTAGATACGTCTTGGACCTCCAACTTTCCTCTTAAGCTCCAATGCATCCAAAGTAATTTGTAAATATGTTCAGTCTTACCCGAGCATTATAATAAAATAACACCTGAGTCAGTCTGGAAAACCGACGTAAGAAGACACATCCAACTGGGTTTTCAAGTTATAGAAACTTTTGAAGTCAAAAGTATCATGTAAGGCCACACCATACATAAACACATATGGGTTTTTACCCTGCGATAAATAAAAAAATTCGATCAAAATCCATTGATATTATAATAGTGTCTATATGTCAAAGTAAAATATTAATATAGCTGAAATGATTGCATCTCACGTTTCAGCATAGTTGGGGACAACTAAGTCCCTAAAATTCGTGTTAGAGAATGGCTTCCATATTATGACACGGTAAGTAACTACCTTTTGATGGTATATCTCTTGATAAAATGCACCAGGGTCTGATATGACATCTTGCACCCCTTCCACACAGGACTAGCATACCACTTGACTAGTAGTACCGAATATGATAACCCCTTTTGTTAATGGGCCCCGAAGCATACTGCATACATGAGTAGATAGTAATCGATCTGTATTTGGAATGACCATACCCTTATGGGAGCGACCCACTTGGATCTGGTGCTGCCCGATTTTTGTCATTTCCTAGTTGATGAGGCTTGAGGATATGTTTTACCTTTTATATAGCACTTCCCCCTTTGAATGCAGCACTGCTCTCCAGGCAACTATACAATGCCTGCATTCATCCATACAAGTTCGTTCTGGGACTGAACCAAAAACACTCCAGGCAAGTATAAAATCCCTCTTATAATTCTTTTTTTAGAAAAATGCGTGATCCTCTAAAATAGAGGAGAGCACACATGTAAATATGTATATACCACAGAAGACAATGTGCTGCCAACATGCCTGGCAGGTAGCTAATCATAGTACAAATACATGAAAAATAACTCAGGTACCCCTAGAATGAGATCCGGCAAGGCCACCCCCCATTACACCCCAATATCGAGCTCCGGCAAGGCCACCGCCTAGTATTGAGGTGTTAGAAGTACCTAAAGAACTATGAAGCATCTCAGCACCAAAGATACTAGAAGCCAACTCCATCTAAGAAGGAAATGCCATGCCGCAGACTCTGAAGAAATGGAAATGTGAATGATCTGGACTGGAAAGCGCCACTCTATAGATTCGATAGAACTAGAGAGAGCTCCTTGTTGAAAAGTGAATCAACCACAAAGTAGAACCCCATAATGTAGTTGTAGAAGAAGTGAGAAGAACACCTTACCGTAAACAGCAATCATGTGAACCTGTAAAAGAATCTAACACCATTCCTGGCCAAAACCTGCATCTGTAAAAGGAACTAGAAAAATGTAAGAATAATACACATATATGGATACAAATGAAATTTATACACATACATACATACATACATACATACATACATACATATATATATATATTAATAAAATAGAAGTAAAAAACAAAAGCTAAGATAATAGGACTGAATATAATAAAAATTGGAAAAGTAGACCAAAAAGAATCCATGATCGAAAGGAGTTAAAGATCTATAAACTAAAACAAAAACAAACTAAAATAAAAACTAAAGAACATCAAAATTTGTCCTTATGGTCCTTTGATCAAAAGGATATTGAGATACATGGTGAAATCATTGTTTAAGTTAGAAAAAATGTCAATACTACAATTATTAATGTCGAAAATATTTTTTTATGCTTAAATAATTCAATATTATTACTAACCTTATTAAGATATTCTTCGAAATGACTATATTTAGTTAATTTATATTTTGGATTTAAGATCCAATTAAAACAGAATGAAAAAATGAAATCAATTTGTTAAAATGACTATTATTATTATGAAAATTCTCTGATTTTCTCAAACCAAATATACCAACAAATTATAGTGAATAAAGTGTCTAGTAAAAATCTATTTTCCATTTTAAACTTATACCTAAAATTATTCCAATAGTGATCACAACTAGAAATTTTAGGTGAAAGACTAAAGTTAAAGATTTTGAGAGTATTATTTAGAATGAAGTATTATCTATGTAATTATAGTATACATGTTCAATATCCTCAAAATGTATATTATAAAAATAACATTTATTATTAATTTGCATATTTTTTCTTTTTAAAATTCTATAGTATTTAATTTTTCATGCATGATTAAGCACATATGAATTTAGATTTAGGAGGTGCATTTTTTTCCAAATAAATTTAAAAGAGTTATTAAGTACACTCAAGAAGTTTAGAAATTTATAAAAAGAATTAGAATTATATTTCTTACCTCTATCCCACTACCAACTAATAGTATCATTTTCATTACTGATATTATAAAGACTCAATCTAGCATAAAGTAAAGAAGACTGCCTAAGAGTAGTACCTACTAAAATTCTGTTAAAACTAAAATTCCAAAGGGGGTCATTTTTGAGAGAAAAAACATCCAAAATTAAAGCATTCTTAGAAGTATTATTCTGAACGAACTATTGTATTAGTACTTAAGTTAAAAATCTCTTGAAATTTTAAAATTGATTTCCAAAAGTTAGACAATTTACTTATAACTGTAGGAGTAATTTTGTAACAACCCACAATTTCAGTAATTTGAAATTGGTATATTTAATTAATTTTAAATATTCACAAGTAAATTTTGTAAGCTGAATAACTTATATTTCAAATGTAAGGATTTAATTGGATAATTAAATTGTTAATCTAATATTTAAAATTGCTGAAATAATTGAAATTTGGATTTAATGTGAACGAAAATGAATTATAAAGTTGAATTGAATTCTATTTAAATTACAATGATGTTAGTAAACTTTTGAAATTGACTTAAAAGTAAATTTATAGAAATTGAATATTTTAATATTTAATTAACGTGTAAAAATAGTCATTTTTGACACAGTCTCAGATTTCGATGAAACAAATTTATTAAATCCGTAACGTTATATTATTGTAGGAGTCCATTTTTAATGTCAATTGGGTTTATGGTTTAGTCGTGGCAAGCTGAAACGCGTAGAAATTTCTTTAAGTAAATTTTAAATTTAATAATTCGATTCGAAAGCCTATCTTCCAAATACGATTGAATTAGCTCTCGATATATATTCCATTGTGTTCGAAATAGGGGTAAAACATTATAAACGCCAAGCAGCAACCTTCGTTTGGAGTTCAATAAATTTTCAGGTGAATAGTTATTTATATTGCCTATAAATAGATGTCCGACATTCACAACTGCCAAACCCTAATCCTAAAAGGAAATAGCCAGCCGCCATTTTCACTCTAGCCAAATCGAACGGCAATAATTCTTCATGACAATCTAGACCATATCGACCAAAACCTTCTCCACGAAAAACGTAGCTCTCCTCACCACGAACGCATACTTATAATCCAAACGACGATCGAATCACTATGGTAGCCGCAATTTTCGGGAGTTTGAGGCTGCAGTTAGGTTCGGTTGGGCTTATTGTCGTGCGCGCGTTTGGGTGGGGTTCTGGGCGAGCGATGGAGGAAGCGGCAGTAGGGGATGGCGTCGGTGACGGTTCAATGGGAGGGCGTGATTGATTGAATGATTTCGATATAAATTTAAAAAATGTACGAACTACACGCAGCCTGGGGGAAGACGGCCTGTTGAGGGATGAAGGAAATAAAAAAGTGGGTTAAGCTAATTATTTGGAAATTAAATTAATTATATTTTTTATATTCAAATGTTTTAAATTGCATAACTTCTTCATACGAGGTCCGTTTTTGACGAAACAAGTTGCGTTGGGTCTGTATTGATAGCAATACATTTTAGATCTAGTTTGGAGTTGATTGGAGCTAGTGAGAATTTTGGGCAAAATTAAACACTTTTTTAATTTTATTTGGAATAAAACACTACAACTGCTATTGGAACCAAAGTGAGTACAACTCACTCTTCCTGACTCATTGATATTTTTATATAAGTGAGAATAATTTTATTTTATCCTCATTGATGATTGTTTAGATGGTATATGATATATTATCTATATATTGATTGGTATTTTGATATGTTCCTGCTTATTGGAGCAGATGAGACCCTATACGTTCCTGTGTATGAGCGGATGACCCTTTGTACGCGCGTCTGACTCGAAGCGGACATTGTACATATTTTCTAATATGTATATTTGTTGAAGGTGACAGGTTGGAGGGATCCAACTAGATTCCTTACCAGTATTGGTTTATTTACAGATGTTGTGATATATGCTGTTATTGTGTGATATATGATGTTCTGGATGTTGTGATTGATGTATTTAGTGCTGTTGCAGCATTGGGCCTATTTTTGGTAAATTGACATGTTAAAGTGATGATTTTCAAACTGAAAAAGATTTTTAAAGTGATTTTGAAAATAGACGTTCTTTTAAAATTTTGAATTGTTAAGTAAATAAATTTATTCTGAATAAATAAATGTTATAATTTTGATGTTATTAAAATTATGATTTTTTGTGAAATATATCAAAATTGCCTTTTTGGAAATATGGAATTAACTATTTTGTAAAATAGTTTAAATTGAGATTTTGGATTTATTATAAATGGTTTATACATAAGATTTATAAAAATTGTATTTTATAAATAAAAGTAATTGAATTATAACCAGTGTCTTATGGATATTTGAAATGGAATTGTGATCAGATTTGTATATGGATTTGGAACTAAAATTTTGAAATGGATTTATAGCGGATTTCTTAAATAAAAAAAATTTAAATAAATAATGAATTTGTAAATAACGAGAATTATAAGTAATTAACTTATAATTCGAATTTTGGCATATAAATGAGATTTAAATGGAATTGGTTAATAAAGGGATTTTACAAGTTGAAGTTTTTATAATATAGAAATGTGAATTTATAAATATTCTTTTATAAATTCGAAATCAATTGAATTGGATAAGTTAATTATGAAAGTTGATTAAAGGAATTTCATCCACAATTTTGGACAGTGGATAATCCTTTAAATTAAATGTGCAATAGTGATGAATTTGGTTAGGAATTATATTCATGATTTTAGACAGTGAATTAACCTTTAAATTAAATGTGTAGAAGTAATGAATTTGGTTAAGGGAATTATATTCACGATTTTGGACAATGAATAATCTTTTAAATTAAATGAATGTTTTGAAAGGTGATATTTTTAAATTGAGTCAAATGATTTGGAGATATGTTAAAATGTGTTAAGTATCGAATGTATATATTTCAACACTCATTGTTGAAACAGACGTTTTCAAGAAGTAAGGAAGTGATGGACTATAACACTGTTATTGTGAATGATTTTCGAAAGGAGATGTTTTGAATAGTATATGCGATTTATATATCTATCTTATTTTCAAACCCCTATACTAATGCCTTTGGGCTATTGTAACAATGTGTTACTCAAATTCGTATTGACCCAAATAAGTATGTTTAAGAGAATGTTTTCCTTCAAAAAATAAAATATGTAATTAATCGTGATTTAATTATATGTGGTATTTTCTAAGTGTTGAAAATAGATTTATTTGTGAATTACTTTTATTATTAAATAAGTATATGGTAATGTTTTCCAATATTTGAATATTGAAATGGGTTTGGAAATATATCTTTTTAAAGATAATTTAAAGTGAATATTTGGCAAGTGATTTAATTAATAAAAGATTAATTAAAAGGACCTAGTGATTGCTTATGGTGCTAGATATTTGTTTGTTTGCTTTGATAGTTAAATAACCGATTATCAATTTTGGCCATTTTAGTTCCTAGACTTGATGTGGGAACTATTTAGTCGTACACTTAGTACATAGCTATCTGTATAGGCTTGATTATTGTTTGTGTGTGGATGTTGATTCGTGTAGTGCGGAGTATCTCCAATATGTCGAGCTTCCTTTTTGGCTGAAGGATAGCAAGTTGAAAGTTGAAGACGTGATAAGTCTATGGGACTTAGTTTCTGTGTGAGGTTGAGAAACACTTTGCGTTGCTGGTGCGAAGAGACCGGGATCAGATTTATCTGAAAACCACTTCAGACAAACAATTATGCGACGATTGTGCAGGTTGATTGTGATGATATTGATATTCAGGATTTTCATAGTGGAGGACTGCTAGTTGATCGTTCAGGGTTAAAATCCCAATATACATCCAGTAGCAGCAGTCTCTTTGTTATGAAATATCCAATGCAAGGACTATTCACTACTAATCTTAGTGATTTCTCAACAGGATGTGGTAGGAAATTACCTTCGATTTATCTTATTTCTAGACAACTTGTATGGATGTTTGTCTGATATTGCATTTCCAAAGATTACATACATTGGTTTTTACAATCGTACATCAATGGTGGCGGAGAAGGCAACTTCTCTTAGCTTAACACCCTCCTTGAGACGTATGAGCTTAAGGGTTGTATTTTTGTTAAAGGCAATTAGTAGTCAACGGAAATGGCAATGTGGCATTCAAAGTGATGTGATATGTGATATATGAAAGGTAATCGTTACCTCAGGCCTCATCAACAGGAAATGACCAAAACAGGGTTAGATGCGGTAGGGCTAAGTGGGTCGCTTCCAATTAGGATATGATCATCCTCTTCTAGATATAATTCATTCCGCTATGAAATTCAGGATGTAAATATTGTGGTTTGTATGCTATGGGGACCCTCGGAAAAGGTCGACAATGACTGAAGGATGGCATATTCGGTACTACCTAGTTATAGAGGTAAGGCGGTCTTGTGTTGGTAGAGGAACTTTGTGATGGTTTCTTAGGACATTCATCCAAAGGTGTAGCCATCGGAAGGTAATCCCTTTACTTGGTCATTTGTATGGAAATCCAAACAACACTACGTGCCTGCCATTTTGATTGTATTACCCATTTTGCGCTATATGCTGGAATTTAATCAATGTAACAATTTCGGCTATGATTAATATTATTTGTGCAATAGACACTATTATAATATAAGATGATTTGATATGAGATGTTTTAGTTATCGTAAGGTAAAAACATATCCGTGTTTATGTATGGACATGTCTTATGAGATAACTTTTTTTGAAAGGAAAGTTTGATAATTTAATAAATTCATTTGAGTGTGTTTCTCACGCTGGTTTACCAGACTGATCCAGGCGTTCTTCCTTTTCAATGCTCGAGTCAGACCGAGTATTTTACAGGTTCAGATTTGGTGCTTTTGGAGCTTCAGCAGGCGAGCTGGAGATCTTTATATTCATATACACGTACATGTTTATTATCTGCTGCTTAGTTCTTGTATATTATCGGCAATTGTTAGGACATGTTATTAAAACTGTCCATGCTGATGATTGGTGATTGGTTGTTGTACTCTGATTGATGTATGTATATACAGTTTCTGTTATGTAAAGATCATTTATATGATATTACATGTTTTCCACTACAAGGTGAGATTCTGTATTGTTCCGTTTGGTTCTATCTTCCCTCTTTCTTCTCTTCTTCTCTTTTCTTTTCTTTCTCATGACTTTCCATCAGTCTGTGCTTTTTGGATCGAACATGTGTGGTTTATTGTCGATTCAAAGGGTACAGATTTGCGGAATTTGATGTAAATTTTTACTACCATTATAGTAATATTTAGAAATGATTTCTTTCCAATTAGGATTATCGTTAATATCCTTAAATTTCCATAACCATTTCCCTAATAAAGATAAATTCATATTACGCAAACTAATGACTCCAGAACCACCTTCCTTTTTGGATTTACAAACAGTTTCCCAATTAGCTGAACGTTTAGTACAGTTTTTAGAGTTTTCCCCACTCTATAAAAAGTCCCTTCTTATTTTATCAATTTTTTTAATCATCCGTTCTCAAAAAAGATGCATAGACAGCCAATAGATCAGGAGAGCTGATAAAACAGAGTTTTTAAGAACTAATCTACTCGCTCTCGATAAAAATCTCTCGTTCGAATTAGAAATCATATTTTTAGTTTTATCTATGATAGTAACTAATCGTCATGTTTAAGTTTAGTTGGCTAATCAAAAAACCAAGAAAATCAAATGGAAAATTCATAGTTTTAAAATTAAGCATATTAGCAACTAAATTTTCAACCTTTTCAAAATCATTTAAAACTAAAATCGAACTTTTATCAAAATTTATCTTTAAACCTAATAGAAGTTCGAAACTACATAAAATAAATTAAGAGTAATAACATGCCTACACAAACGAGACGAGAATAGTAAGGTATCATCCGCAAATTGAAGGACATATATACTATTACACAATATTTTGTTACCAACATTCTCCAAAGATCCATTATCAATTGCTTTTTTAATTATCTTAGCAAAAACATCTACGGCTAAGTTGAACAAAAGTGGTATAAGGGATCACCTTGCCTTAAACCTCTCTTAGATTGAATTTTATTACCTAAAATACCATTAACCATAATACTAGAGTTACTAGTTCTAAAGTAATCCATGATCCAGCTATTCCATCTATGATTGAAACCTCTAGCGTGAAACTTATCAATCAATACCATTAACGTTATTATAACGCCGTGGTCATTTCAAAATAGTTCATACTTCAAAATCAAATCATTTCATTTCAGAACTATATCCCTTTCAAAATAGTTTATACTTCGAAACCAAAACTAATTTTATTTCAAAAATATATCCAAATCAATACGAAATCATTTTCATTTCAAACATATATCCACTTTTCAAAAATCATAATACTTTCAAAGTCATAACTCTTTCTAAACAAAAATACTTGAAATCATTACACTTTGGAAATCATGACATTTCAAAATCATACATTTGAAATCATGGAACATTCCTTTAATTCTTTACATTTTGCAAATTTATTCAATTAAACCCAAATTTCAAATTTCTAATTTAATTCAATTCAAACCATCAGTTTCAAATCAATTCAGTTTCTCAACAAACCATTTCAAATTTTATCAATTTCAAATATAGTTTTGATCCATAAAATAAACTATTCAATCCTTAGTACATTTCAAAGTTTTAATTTCCCACATTTCAAAACTAAATTATATAATTTCATATGTCTCAAATTTAACTTCATTATTACCTAGTTTTGAAATATTCATTTCATAAATCCAATATTTGTTTAAATAAACTCAAATTACACGTAAACCAAATATCTTTTCATACTAATATAACTTCAAATATTCATTTATCAAATATCATTCCAAATTCACATTCTTTAACAAAATAAAGATCAAATCATTTCCAAACCATTTCAATCATCAAAATATTGTATCTTTTCAAAACATTTCAAAACAATTTCAATCGTCGAAATATCATATCTTTTCAAAGCCTCATTATCAAATCATTATTTGAATTCTAATTCAAATATTCAAATTTAAATATCTTTTTTAGTCAAATAAGTCATTTATTTATTATTCCACATATCCTTACAAAACACTTTTCAAAATTCAATTTAAAACCATTATTTAAATTTAAATTCAATTTAGATTCCTTAAAATTCAAATTTAAATATAAAATATACATTCAAACTCCTAAAATTTCACAAAATCAATTCCAAAAGTTAAATCATTTAACCCTTTAAAATATAACTCAAATAGTGTTAAAATCTATAATATTTCAAAACATTGTCAATTTATAGCAGCGACAGCATTTAGAAAGTGCTATCGTAGCTTATAGTTTCCAAAAATAGTTTAATTCAGGAACAACGACATTTATAAATTTCCGTAAAAGATATTTAGTTATTTAAAACATAGTTAAGTTCAAAACAACAGCGCTTAAAAATGTTGTCATAAGACCACAGCATTTTTGAGAAATGCTGTTAATAAAATTCCAGATTTTATTATAAATTCAAAACATTAACACTTCAAATTTTTGTTATTTTAAACTTATAAATCATATTTCTAGACTTCAAAATTTCACATTTAAATAATTTTAACATATGATTTATCACAACAAATTTTTTTAATTAAATATCCGGTTTAAAACTCACTTTCATTTGTTAAGTCAAAATTCACTGTTTATTAACTTATAAATTAAATAAAACTTAACATTTTACTTCAAATATCATTTAAACACTTTAAATTAAATTTTCATTGTTTACTTACATTTTAAAGTATAATTTAAAGTCAAAATCACATTTACTTCAAATTTACATCCTTAAATTCAAAAATTCAAAAATTAATATTTGGCCTTCTCAAAACCAATAAATATATATTTTTAAATCAAAATTTCATACTATAAAAATACATACCTATATAAAAATCATTTAAAAATATACCACGGGGTCTGTATATAATTTTATAACCTAGGTCAAGTGATACAGACATGTATCATTTCAATCCGCAATTTACAAAGAAAACCCGGGTTCTATCATTTCAAATCCGCAATCCCAAGTCAAATAAAATACAATAAAAATCACTTGAGCATATCATTTCAGCTCATAATGATTTTTCCCTATTCTAATGTCCGTTCGGGTATGTATCATTTCAACCTATAGTGATTATATTCTAATAGAGAACTTGCAATGTGATCATATACATAAACAATATAAACAATGTCAATGTCACAATATACTGTCATATATCAGATGTCGGGTGATAATTAACAAAGTAAACATGGTAACAACATGGCATAGCATATCATATAATCATCATTAACTTGCATAAAAAAAATTTGTTTACTAATCACTTGTCATCAATTCACTATTTCATAAGTAGAAATGTCAGAGTGAGAAAGACTCGCATTTTCAAGCTGGAGTTAGCAAATCAAACTACACGAATAAATCCAAAAGGCACGATATGGCACGACATAGCACAAATAAATCCAGAAAGCACGATATGGCATGACACAGCACGACTACGATTCAAATGAGAGAGAGAGCCAGGATGATTATCTTGTATTCAACAAGAAACAAGACAAAACAATATATATATATATATATATATATTCAACGCAAAATAACATTGAAACAAATTAGAAAAATAAAAGCAACAAAGACATGAATGATTAGACCTTGCTTTTACCACTCCAACGCTCGGCCATAAGGGACACTTATGCTCGGCCATGATGTGATATAGCTTAGGTATGGCATCAAAACACACGGCTAGAGTGTGAGGAAGATGGTATAAGTTGCCATATGTTGAATACATAGGGTCAAGGCCAAATAGAGTGCAGTTTTGGGCACAACAAGGCTCTGCCTTGGGTCAAGTAGGTCTCGGCCATACTTTTCAGTTTTGGTCAGATGTCATGTGGCAGCCAGAGGTGATGTAGATCAGGTGGTGGTGGCTATAGTGGTGGCCAAAGTGATGAATGAAGGGATGGTGAAGTTATGCTCGACTATGCATGCTTTGGAGTGGAGTTTGTGCAAATTTTTAGGTGGTGGCTTCAAGTGGAAGGTCGTGGAATGTCTTGGTTAGAGGGAGGGGAGTGTTTGCTGCTGTAGATGGAGGGTGTGATGGTCTGTGGAGATGGTGGAAAGTGGGGCCGAGCAGAGCTAGAAGAAGTAAGGCACAAAATCATTGAAAAGAAGAAGGAAAATGGAGAGAAAGAAAAGCCATTAGAATTTTTCTTTCTTTCTTTTTTTCTCTTTGTCATGAGTTTTGAGTATGAGGAGAAAAGTTTTTCACGTGAATATGAGAGAAAAAATGCATGGCAATAGCAAAAAGATATGGACGGCAACAATGAAAAGGCAATAGGAATTGGAAAGGCAAGGTAATGAAAAGACAAGGAATATGAAAAGCTTTTGTCTCTTTGATTTCCAATTTCTTTTAAACAAAATAAACTAAATAAATTTCAGTAAATAAAAATAAAAAACTGAACAAAATAAAGTGAAAAAGAAAATAAATAAATAATTTAGGGAAAAATAGAAAATAATTAAGTAAATAGCTAATATATTGAAACTAGAATTTAAAAATATAAACAATATACAATAAGCATTTGAAAATTATAACTATACATTTAAAAATGTTTTAAAAATAAAATATATAAATAACATGTCATGTTACACATATAAGTGCATGATATGACAAACAAAAATATTATTTATATAAATTAAAATAAACAATTTTGTTAAATAAAACAGTTTACATACAATAGTGCAAAAAGCATAACTTTCACAATATAAATCGGATTTCAACGAAACGAAAAGCAGTATTTTGAAATTTAATTTATTTTCAAAATAAATGATAAAATTCAAAAATTCAAATATTTAAATTTTAAATTTAAAAGTCAAAGTTTGACTATATTGACCAAAATTCACATTTTTGGAAAATATTCTATTTATTCATGTTTGGAATTCTAATTCACATCAAAATCAAAATTTATATTTAAAATAACAAAAATTATTCATTTTAATAAATAAAACAAAGTTTTAAATCAATAATTTCAATTAAAATAATTAAAATATACTATTAAAATAATCACAAAATGCAGGGTTGTTACACTCTCCCCCACTCAAAACTTTTCGTCCTCGAAAAGGAATGAGGTACGGGAAAGCATAGAAAAAAGTGAATGAAATAGGATTAAGATAAGACGACAAGAAGATTAAAATTATACCTGATAACTGTTGTTATAGGTGGGTTTAACAAGGTGGAAATGATCTTTCCAAGATCCTCCAGAATCAAGAACACAAGAATGAAAATGATCTTCGAGAATCAGATCCACTCTTTCCGTTTGACCGACGGTTTGTGGATGGTAAGCAGTGCTCAAATTCAAAATGAGTACCAAAGATTGTCAAAGATTATAGAAAGATTTCTAAACAAACTGGTATAAGCAATAACCTCCCATTCTGTAGCAAGATAAGGGAAATAAGGACAACCAAAAGATGGTTTGAAAAACAAAATAAGATAATAAATTTGAAACCATGAAAATTTCTACTTAAATTAAAAATTAATTTTACATAAGTTAAATAAATCTTAACTATCTCTAATTTCATTTTCTTATCATCCAATTATCTTAAATAAACAATCTCTAAATCATGGATTTGAAAAAAAATCATTTATTATACTCATAATGTACTCAATAAAATAATTCTTCTTTATTCCTAATTAAAATTATATTTATTCCTCTAAAAATATTTTATCACCTATATTAAATATATTTACACATATTATAACTGCTTTAATTTATTCTTAGTTCCTTTTACATCATTTTATATTATAAATTGTTCCATTACCCTTTTTATCTATTTACCCCAGTTAATATTTTTATAACTAAAATTTAAGTGTATAACATTTATTATAACCACTCAAATTTTATTTATAAAATCCTTTTATATTGTATATTATCCAATTACATATTCAACTTCTGTATAATTTAGGTAAGTTATACCGAAATGAAATTGGATATTATACAAATAAAACTTTCTAATTTAATCATTTCAAGCTTGAATATTTATCCAAATCTTGAAATTATACTTGAAATTATCCTTCAAGGTAAAATTTAGAAATTAAATTTTCGATAAATTCCAAACTATTTAGAGATAAATAAATGCACATATACTATATATATATATATTCAAATTTAAATCATATATCAGCATATGTTATAAATCCAGTCTTATTTTAGAAATTCAAATCAATTAAATTTCCCAAAACAAAACTGTGGCAAGACTACAGAATGGTCTCTTCACTTCGAAACTCGAAAATGAATATCGATGATGCTGCAGTCATCCCCGAGGTTATTTTCCATCGACAAAGAGAAGAGCACTAATTTAAACTTTAAAATTCTTTGGAAACAAATTTCTATTCAAAATATTTTAAATAATATATCCTTTTAAAACTTTAAACACAAGGTTTGAAATCTATCGGAAATTAAATTCTCAAATTCTTGTTTTAAATTCATTTTAAATTTCTAAATAAATTTATAACCATGTTTTAGAGTTCAATTATTTATATATGAAACAAGAGATAATGATATATAAAATCAATTATTATATCTTAACAACCAGTTTAGTAAAAATCCAGATAAAGATCTATAATATAGTTACAAAATTTATTTCATTACTAAATTTGAAAAAAAAAACATATTGTGTATGTTTGCTCTATTCAAGTGTTTTAGAAATCTTATCGATAGCGTTGATCAAAAGAATCGATCAGAAACCCAAATCAACATCAACAGCTCAAACAACACAATATATAAGACATTTTAAATATTAGTTTACAAATACACTTCACGAATGATTTGAAGATAAGTTGGAAATAAAGATGAGAAGATTAAAGAACAGAATAGGAAGATGGATAAGCTTATATAAATCGCGGGCAACCTTAACCGGGTCAACCATGACTTAAAGAAGAAGATCGATGTGGATTTCTGAGGTAAATCAACATTCGATCTCAAGAGATACTAGCATCTAAACCGAGGATATAAAATCGTTGGTGAATCGATGTTGTTGTAAAGGAGTCTCACCCCTTTACAAATCAATTTGAGATTGGCGAGACCGCCGACTCATTATAAAGATCATTCGAAGTGGAGTTATGGGATACTCCAGAATCAAAAGAAGACGAATAGTGAGGGACACGAATGGATTTTGGAACTGCAGGGAATGTTCCAAAATTCAAAGGAATCGAGTCAAAAAGGAAGAGATTCAAACTCGAATGAAAGCGATTCTATAAATACATTTACCATATATGCTGAATTTTGCCTAGAGCTACCAAAGCACAGATACCAAATGTAATGACCCGATATTTTCAACCATTCGCATCCGCACATGTCGGGCTTGAATTGCTCAAAATACAACGTTGTAAATAAAATTTGGAAAATCTCAGAATATACAATAATAAATAGTCACAGATCACGGACACAGAGTAAATAATAATGCAGCGGAAGTAAAAAAAATAGTAGTTCATGAAGCTACTATATAAATATAAGATACATCAGAGTTCAACAAGATACAACAGAAGAGTAACAAGATATATCAGGAACAAATTAAAATACATTACTGAAATCACTGGATAATGAAAGCAAAATAGATGGATGGATCTTCAAGCGAAGCTCCAACTCCGAAGGTGAGTCTCGAATGCTGAATCACTCGGTCTGACTCGAGCATAAAGCAAAATACAAAACACTCAAGTCAAGACATAAATACTTATGAACTGTAAATCAACTCAAGTGAACAGTAATAAAATGCATCAGTAACTTAAAGGATGCTTGGGATCGCCCATCCTTTAAGGATCCGTTAAACTATTTACTATGTAGTAATACTGCGCTATTATGAAAATGTCTACGATAAAATAAACTTACTTTAAAATAGCGTTAAGGGGTTACCCATATAGCCCTTAACACAAAATAACGCCAATAGTCTGTACAGTATGAGACGATCTGCCTTTCTCTCCACAGAAAGACGCATCATTATTAAGAAAGAAAGGGATAGAAAAGAGAAAAGATAGAGAAGAAGGAGCGAAACAACATCAGAATCTCAACAGCGGAACGAATAAATTATATTAATCACATAGATATTACATAGTATCATATACATCAGAGTTACATAGCTTATACAACACATACGAGACAGTTATAAACTCCTGTCTAGTTATGCAACTCAAGTACAACTCAGATAATAACACAGAGATCAACATAGCGGAACCACCTATATATATCTATAAACGCTGAAGCCTCCTGCTCCATATCTCCTCCAGAATTCGTCAAATCTAACCTGGATCCCTTGGCTACTCGTAAAAATTTGAGCACCCAAGAGTTTAAGAAAATAGAAGATAGATTCCGGGTCAGACATGGGTCTGGTATGAGTAAACAGTTAAAGTTTCTTAACTTTAAAAACCTTTGAAAACAAAAGGTATCACGTAAGACTCCCCACACATAAATATGGATAAGTTTTTACCTTACGCTAGCCAAAACATTTGATAGGAAATCCAGTGATATTATAATAGGGTCTAGGGTTTTCAAATAAATAAGAAGTAGCCGAAATTGTTACATTTATTAAATTCCAGCATACATAGATTTACAATAAAATCCGAGGGCACTTATTGGAGTTTGGGTTTCCGTACAACGGTAGGGCTACTGGGGTATTGCCCGTCACAGTACGGGGCCTAGATCACCGTACCGAGGATTACTCCCAATCCCCTACAACACAAAGCCAAAACCATCCCTTACTGGACAGTCCCGAATAAGATAAGCCCGCGGTGGTAGCTAGCAACCGCCCACATAGCCGAATATAAAAGGGACTCTGGAGAGGGGTAAATCTCATCGTACTTGGGCATGATCCACTTAGCCTTGCTGCACCTCCCTTTTTTTAGCCATTCCCGATTGATGAGGCTTGAGTCCACGATAACCTTTATGGAACACATCTATTTTAGAATGCTCATCGTCCACCTTACGATGTGCTGAAAGCATTCAATCCATACAATTTCATTCCGGGTTCGAACGAAACCGAAGGCTTTACTCGTTACACTCATTTTGGAATCACCCTCAGAGTTAACGACAATAACTCTTGCACTCTGAATCTTCATCTTCACTTGAGATTCACGACCTATCGTAGTTTGGATCGATGTGGTTTTCGAAAATCCAAATCTGGAAACCCGATCCCGGTCTCACCGAAATCCAAAACGCCATCTTTTAGGTCCAAGTTGTTTTAAAGTTAAAACAATTCTATTCAAATCATTATCTATATTCACATAGATAGATAATTCACATATACACGGATAGATAATTCATATCATCATTCAACCAAATAATCTCATATCACATATCACACATATCTCATCAGAGATATCAAACAATCAAGGCATTCAATATCAATTAGCCATCCATAAGCAATGATTTATTAATCACACATCTATAATTAATTGAAAATGAATTAAATAAATAAAACTTTTTGAAATAAAACCAATTAGATTCTAAATAAAATCATATAAAATTATTTAATCCATTTTTAAATGCTAATTTAAAAGCTTTTGTATTTATTTACTTTTAAATAAATACTTTTCCAAATTATATAAATGAATTTCTTTTAAAGAAAATAATATAAAACCATCTTATTTTAAATAAAACCTTTATCAATATATTTTAAATCCAAACCATATTATTGTTTCTATTTTAGGATATATATATTCCTTTAGATTAAATTTTTAAATCCAAATTCAAATACAAATTTAATTTTAAATCCAATTTAAAATCAATTCAAATAAATATAGATATTAATTTTAAATAAACACATTATTAGTTGTAAATAATTATCCTATTAAAAATCAATTTAAATACACACACACACACAAATATATATATATACACACACACACAGACAAACACATTTAAACAACACTTATTAAATTAGAAAATAATAATCTGTTAACAGGTTTAACACTCAAGGATCGGTTAAACTATTTACTATGTAGTAATACTGCGCTATTATAATAATGTCTATAGTAAAATCAACTTACTTTAAAATAGCGTTAAGGGGTTACCCATATAGCCCTTAACACAAAATAATGCCAAAGTCTATGCAATATGAGATGACCCGTCTTTCTCTCCACAGAAAGACGCATTATTATTAAGAAAGAAAGGGATAGAAAAGAGAAAAGATAGAGAAGAAGGAGAGAAACAACATCAGAATCTCAACAGCGGAATGAATAAATTATATTAATCACATAGATATTGCATAGTATCATATACATCTGAGTTACATAGCTTATACAACACATACTAGACAGTTATAAACATCTGTCTAGTTATACAACTCAAGTACAACTCAGATAATAACACAGAGATCAACACAGCGGAACCACCTATATATATCTACAAACTCTGAAGCGTCCTGCTCCATATCTCCTCCAGAATTCGTCAAAGCTAACCTGGATCCCTTGGCTACTCGTAAAAATTTGAGTAGCCAAGAGTTTAAGAAAATTGAAGATAAACATAGGGTCAGACATGGGTCTGGTATGAGTAAACAGTTAAAGTTGCTTAACTTTAAAAACCTTTGGAAACAAAAAGTATCACGTAAGACTCCCCACACATAACATGGGTAAGTTTTTGCCTTACGCTAGCCAAAACATTTGATAGGAAATCCAGTGATATTATAATAGGGTCTAGGGTTTTCAAATAAATAAGAAGTAGCCGAAATTGTTACATTTATTAGATTCCAGCATACATAGATTTACAATCAAATCCGAGGGCACTTATTAGAGTTTGGGTTTCCATACAATGGCAAGGCTACTGGGGTATCGCCCGTCACAGTACGGGGCCTAGATCACCATACCGAGGATTACTCCCAATCCCCTACAACACAAAGCCAGAACCATCCCTTACTGGACAGTCCCGAATATGATAATCCCGTTGTGGTAGCTAGTAACCGCCCACACAGCCGAATATAAAAGGGACTCTGGATAGGGGTAAATCCCATCCTTCTTGGGCATGACCCACTTAGCCTTGCTGCACCTCCTCTGTTTTAGCCATTCCCGGTTGATGAGGCTTGAGGCCACGATTACCTTTATGGAACACATCTATATTAGAATGCTCATCGTCCACCTGACGATGTGCTGAAAGCATTCAATCCATACAATTTCGTTCCGGGTTCGAACGAAACCGAAGGCATTATCTCGTTACACTCATTTTGGAATCACCCTCGGAGTTAACGACAATAACCCCTGCACTCTGAATCTTCATCTTCACTTGAGATTCATGACCTATCGTTAGTTTGGATCGATGTGGTTTTCGGAAATCCAAATCTGGAAACCCGATCCCGGTCTCATCGAAATCCAAAACGTCATCTTTTAGGTCCAAGTTGTTTTAAAGTTACAACAATTCAATTCAAATCATTATCTATAATCACATAGATAGATAATTCACATATACACAAATAGATAATTCATATCATCATTCAACCAAATCATCTCATATCACATATCACACAAATCTCATCAAAGATATCAAACAATCAAGGCATTCAATATCAATTAGCCATCCATAAGCAATGATTTATTAATCACACATCTATAATTAATTTAAAATGAATTAAATAAATAAAACTTTTTAAAATAAAACCAATTAGATTCTAAATAAAATCGTATAAAATTATTTAATCCATTTTTAAATGCTAATTTAAAAGCTTTTGTATTTATTTACTTTTAAATAAATACTTTTCCAAATTATATAAATGAATTTCTTTTAAAGAAAATAATATAAAACCATCTTATTTTAAATAAAACCTTTATCAATATATTTAAATCCAAACCATATTATTATTCTATTTTAGGATATACATATATTCCTTTAGATTCAATTTTTAAATCCAAATTCAAATTCAAATTTAATTTAAAATCCAACTTAAAATCAATTCAAATAAATATAGATATTAATTTTAAATAAACACATTATTAATTGTAAATAATTATCCCATTAAAAATCAATTTAAATACACACACACAAATATATATATACACACACACACAGACAAACACATTTAAACAACACTTATTAAATTAGAAGATAATAATCTGTTAACAGGTTTAACACTCAAGGATCGGTTAAACTATTTACTATGTAGTAATACCGCACTATTATAATAATGTCTATAATAAAATAAACTTACTTTAAAATAGCGTTAAGGGGTTACCCATATAGTCCTTAACACAAAATATTGCCAATAGTCTATACAGTATGAGACGACCCGCCTTTCTCTCTAGAGAAAGACGCATCATTATTAAGAAAGAAAGGGATAGAAGAGAGAAAAGATAGAGAACAAGGAAAGAAACAACATCAAAATCTCAACAGCGGAACGAATAAATTATATTAATCACATAGATATTACATTGTATCATATACATCAGAGTTACACAGCTTATACAACATATACTAGACAGTTATAAACACCTGTCTAGTTATACAACTCAAGTACAACTTAGATAATAACATGGAGATCAACACAGCGGAACCACCTATATATATCTACAAACGCTGAAGCCTCCTGCTCCATATCTCCTCCAGAATTCGTCAAAGCTAACCTGGATCCCTTGGCTACTCGTAAAAATTTGAGTATTCAAGAGTTTAAGAAAATAGAAGATAAACTTCGGGTCAGACATGGGTCTGGTGTGAGTAAACGATTAAAGTTGCTTAACTTTAAAAACCTTTGGAAACAAAAGGTATCACGTAAGACTCCCCACACATAAACATGGGTAAGTTTTTACCTTATGCTAACCAAAACATTTGATAGGAAATCCAGTGATATTATAATAGGGTCTAGGGTTTTCAAATAAATAAGAAATAGCTAAAAAAATTACATTTATTAAATTTCAGCGTACGCAGATTTACAATCAAATTTGAGGGCACTTATTGGAGTTTGGGTTTTCATACAATGCCAGGGCAACTGGGTACCGCCCGTCACAGTACGGGGCCTAGATCATCGTACGAAGATTACTCCCAATCCCCTGCAACACAAAGCCGGAACCATCCCTTACTGGACAGTCCCGAATAAGATAACCCTGAGGTTGTAGCTAGCAACGGCCCACAAAGCCGAATATAAAGAGACTCTAGACAGGGGTAAATCTCATCCTACTTGGGCATGACCCACTTAGCCTTGCTGCACCTCCCCTGTTTTAGTCATTCCCGGTTGACGAGGCTTGAGGCTACGATTACCTTTATGGAACACATCTATCTTAGAATGCTCATCGTCTACCTGACGATGTGCTGAAAGCATTCAATCCATACAAGTTCATTCTGGGTTCGAACGAAACCGAAGGCATTATATCATTACACTCATTTTGGAATCACCCTCAGAGTTAACGACAATAACCCTTGCACTCCGAATCTTCATTTTCACTTGAGATTCACGACCTATCGTTAGTTTGGATCGATGTGGTTTTCGGATATCCAAATCTGAAAACCCGATCCCGGTCTCATCGAAATCCAAAAAAGGCCATCTTTTAAGTCCAAGTTGTTTTAATGTTAAAACAATTCAATTCAAATCATTATCTATTTTCACACAGATAGATAATTCACATATACACGGATAGATAATTCATATCATCATTCAACCAAATCATCTCATATCACATATCACACATATCTCATCAGAGATATCAAACAATCATGGCTTTTAATATCAATCAGCCATCCATAAGCAACGGCTTATATATCACACATATATAATTAATTTAAAATGAATTAAATTAATTACTTAACCTCTAATTAATTTAAAATAAATTAAATTAATTACTTTCATCGCTATTAATCTTTCTTACTTAATCATTAATTAAAACAATTAATTAATCATCATCTTAACTAATCACCCTTGATTAATTATCCTTTAATTACATTAAGTAATTAACCCTTAATTACTTACACAAATTAATTATCTACCAACCATTAAAGTAATTAACATTAATTACTTCATTAACTATAATTAATTACATTGATCCTTAACTAATTACAATTAATTAATTACCCTATAATCACTTATTATTGATTAATTAATCTTAATTAATTAATCCTTAATTACTCTCATTAATTATATTAATTAATGATCCTTAATTAATCACTTTGATTAGTCAACTTTAATTAATCATAAACAGTAATTACCATTCTGCAATTACTTACCTTAATTAATTAACTCCTTAATTAATTATATCAATCCTTTAATTAATTACACTAAGTAATTAACCCTTATTTACTTCTACTAAGTAATTATCCTTTAATTACTTCGCATTAAGTAATTCCCTTTAATTAATTACATCCCAGTAAATATATATTAATTACATCACCAAGTAATTACACTATTAAATCTCATTAAGTATTCATACTTAATCAGTCATCAAGATTATGTATAATTAATCAACCAATTAATTAATCACATTCTTTTAATTAATTACAATTGGGTAATTCATTTCTTGATTACCCCTTTTAAATAAACTAATTAATCTTTAATTGCAGATTAATTAATCCATAATTATTAATTAATAAACCTTAATTATCAATTAATAAACATAATAACCTATTTATTAATCCTTAATTACTTAATTAATCAATCTTTAATTAATTAATTAATCAATCTTTAATTAATTAATTAATCAATCCTTAATTACAATTAATTAACCCTAAATAACAGTTAATTAATCCTTAATTAACTTTAATTATAGATTAATAATTTCTTAATTGTTAATTAATAAAGCCTAATTATTAATTAATAAAACTTAATTACAAATTAAGTACTTTTTAATTACCAATTAATTAACCTTAATTACTTAATTAATTAATCTTTAATCATTAATTAATAATCTCTAATTATCTAATTAATAATTTTTAGTTATAAATTAATTAACCTCTAATTAATTAACTTATAACCCTTAATTATTAATTTTAAATAAATTAATTAATCAATTAATTACCCTTAATTAATTCCTAATCATTTTTAATTAAATTAATTACTCATATCTAATTTCCTTAATTAATTTAATTACTATCAAGATATTAATGCTTTAATTATTTTTAAGATAAAACATTATCTTACTAATGATGTAACTAAAACATTTGTCTTAATAATTAACCTTTCTTAATTAAATCGTTAATTCGGTTTTAATGTATTTAACTTGGTAAATTAAGGTTAACAAAACATAAAAACTTTTAAATGTTTTAAACATTAACAAATAATAGTTTTAAAACTATTTCAATTTAAATTCAAAATATTGTCTATAAAATTCATTTCTACTTATGTTTTAAAATAACTTTAACAAAATTTAAGTTAAACAAATTTTCAGACTTCTTAATAAAATGTTAAAGAAAACATTTATTTTTTTATAAAGAATAGAATTTTAAAAACAAGATTCATTTCAAAAACTTACAACTTTCTTTATTTAAATTTAAAACTTGTTTCATAAAAACCTTTTAAAACTTTTTAAAATTTCCTTTAATTATCTGTTTCAGATTTAACCCGAGTATCACTCGAGCCACATCAAGTTCCATTTCCTTTTCTTAAAATTTCAAAATCTTAGTTTAAATTTAAATTTTAAAAACTTTGTAACAACTAATCTGTTAACAGGTTTAACACTCCAGCTACTTCGAGTTCCTACTCGAGACACCAACTCAAAAGCACGGTGCTTCCTTCGAGTCACAACCCAACCCAAAAGCACTGACTCAAAAAACCTTCCCTGTGCACATGCACCAGCACCAGAGCCTTCTCCGACCTCTAACAAACCCTCCTACACGCCGACCATCATCACTGCTACCTTTCCCGATTGCCAGAACACAGACAAAAGCCCCTGATCAAAATCAAGCATTCCAGGTGAAAACTGGAATCAGAACGTCACCAGCAAATCTGCCACGCAACCACGCTACCGACCACCAGAGGTCGAGAGACTCTGTCCACACACTACCGACCATCCACGCCTCCATTTCCCCATGTTTCACGACACTCGATCAACCAGAGGAGAAGCACTGATCCCATTTTCACAGTTCGACCAAATTAGATTTACTACCTAGATCACCTCACCGCTGATGCCATAACGATCAGAAACCCTTCCTGCCATTTTTCCCGAGCACTCCTACAACCCGACCTCCTCCGATTGAAGCCACGACCACCATAGATGCTCCGATCACCAGAACTTGCCCAAAAACCTAATTCCAGATTATTCCAAAATTCACATCCATTACTTTATTTCAAATTGTGATTTGAATTTTAAAAATCATATTTTCCTAAGCCAATTCAAGTTATGTTCTTGAATCAGAGGATTTCAACCATTAGTTTTTAACATGTTTGTAATTTAATTTCTTATTTTACTGTAAAGCTTGATTTCCTGACACTATATATATAAACATGTTTAAACTGTCTTTAGGTCTTAGTTCATGTTTAAACAATCTTAATTTGATTGAAAACTACGGCCTAACAGAGATCAGAGGAGAAGATTTTGAATTCAGATCAAAAATTTAAAAACCTGAACTAAGAACAGAGGTATTAAATAAACGACAGACATGCACAGTTCAAAGCGTAAACAAACATACTGCACATTTATGTCTACACAGAGGCATACTTATATACATACATATAAAACAGACATCATCACAGAACTCACATGCAACAGATAATTAGCTACTTAAGTTTTTAATTTAAAATGTTTACTCACCTTTTGATTAAAATGCAGAGAGTTTGATTTTCTGGAAAACTTTGAATGCTTGAAGCTTGAAAAGCTTTGGATTTGCAGATATGATCTTTAAGACTTTTATTACCGATTTCTTACTTGAACATAGATTTGCTGTAGGTTTCATGCTTGTTGATTTGAAATTGTTACAGGCTTTTTGAAAAATGCTTTCAGGTTGCATTTTGAACTTTGCTTGAAAATTTTATCACAGGCTTGAGTTTGAAAATGGGTTGTAGACTTTAGATTTGAAAAAGGATTACAGGGTTGGAGTTTGATTTGTTTTAGAGGAGATGGTTACAGACATATTTTGGTTTGGAAATGAATTACAGAGTTTTGAATGAAGGTAACAGGCTTGATGACAGGGTTTTGCATTTGAGATGAGGAGTATTTCAGGTTTGGATTGAGGAATATCTTATAGGGTTTTGATAATCTAGGTTTGAAGATTGATTTATAGATTTGATCTGATTTTTCTTTACAGGTTGATTTTCTCTTCGTTTTTAGAAAAATGAAGATAGAAAAATGGAAATGAAGAGGAAGATAGATATTTATATAAGTTAATTTAGATTTTATTAAAATTTAAAAGAAATTTAAAATAAAGGTGACACTTATCTCTAACTTTAATTAATATGCTAACACATGTTACTTAAGAGGTTTATAACTTTAACACTTGTAATAACTTATTTATATATTATTTATAAATGATTTTAAAAGCTTTTAAATATGATTTCCTCATTAATAAATAACTTTATAAATTAATAAATGTTTTTCTAATTTTAAATAAATAAAACTTTTTAAAATAAAACCAATTAGATTCTAAATAAAATCATATAAAATTATTTAATCCATTTTTAAATGCTATTTTAAAAGCTTTTGTATTTATTCACTTTTAAATAAATACTTTTCCAAATTATATAAATGAATCTATTTTAAAGAAAATAATATAAAACCATCTTATCTTAAATAAAACCTTTATCCATATATTTTAAATCCAAACCATATTATTATTTCTATTTTAGGATATATATATATATATTCCTTTAAATTCAATTTTTAAATCCAAATTAAAATTCAAATTTAATTTAAAATCCAATTTAAAATCAATTCAAATAAATATAGATATTAATTTTAAACAAACACATTATTAATTGTAAGTAATTATCCTACTAAAAATCAATTTAAACACACACACACACACAGATATATATATATATATATATATATATATATATATATATATATATATACACAAACACATTTAAACAACACTTATTAAATTAGAAAATAATAAGTCTATTTAAAATCTATTTATAAAATAACACAATTTAAATTTGCAACTAATTATTCCATTTAAAAATCTATTTATATCTATATTTAAAAACAACACATTATTAAATTGTTTGAAAATAACATTTATAACAATTTTAAATAATTAATTAAGGAGATTATCACATTTTAAATTCCTTGAAATTCAGGGATATCACACAGTACCATCGTACCTCCAGATCGGGAGGCTACCATAAATACTACATAGGCACGACATAAATAGAAACTCGTAGTAAGGCTCGCTATGGTAGGTGACACGGCACACGAGTCAATGCCAGGGTAGATATACCAATTACGCACACGGGATGGCAGTAACGTAGCAGCCACTACGCCCACCTTGGAACACACTCCCAATCAAAATCGGAGGTTGATCATCAAATCAACCACAAGTAAGAGTATAGTATCGAAGAAGTGTGTCCGACCAAAGGAGCTACCCCTTTTGGCCAAGATCGCTCCTGTTTTAGCCACCTTAAGCCAACTCATGGGAGTCGGTTCCATGTAATATACCTCAAGAACGTCGCCACCATCCTACTTTATTCTAGAATCTCCACCGCGTACATGGTTATTAAAGTGGTTTTCGGAGTTGGCAGAGAGTATGACAACTTCCGATCCCGGTCTCTTTAATAGCCAAACGTTATTATAACATCGTGCTCATTTCAAAATAGTTCATCCTTCAAAATCAAATCATTTCGTTTCAAAACTATATCCCTTTCAAAATAGTTTATACTTCGAAACTAAAACTATTTTTATTACAAAACTATAATCAAATCAATAGGACATCATTTCCATTTCAAATGTATTTCCACTTTTCAAAAATCATCATACTTTCAAAGTCATAACTCCATCGAAACCAAAATACTTGAAATCATTACACTTTGGAAATCATGACATTTCGAAATCATACATCTGAAATCATGAAACATTCTTTTAATTCTTTACATTTTGCAAATTTATTCAATTAAACCCAAATTTCAAATTTCCAATTTAATTCAATTCAAACCATCAGTTTCGATTCAATTCAGTTTTCCAACAAACCATTTCAAATTTTATCAATTTCAAATATAGTTTTGATCCATAAAATAGACTATGTAATCCTTAGTACATTTCAAAGCTAAATTATATAATTCATATATCTCAAATTTAACTTCATTATTACTTAGTTTCGAAATATTCATTTCAGAAATCCAATACTTATTTAAATAAACTCAAATTACATGTAAACCAAATATCTTTCCATACTAATAACTTCAAATATTCATTTATCAAATATCATTCCAAATTCACATTCTTTATCAAAATAAAGATCAAATTATTTCCAAACCATTTCAATCATCAAAATATCGTATCTTTTCAAAACATTTCCAAACCATTTCAATCGTCAAAATATCATATCTTTTCAAAACCTCATTATCAAATCATTATTCGAATTCGAATTCAAATATTCAAATTTAAATATCATTTTTAGTCAAATAAGTCACTCATTTATTATTCTACATATCATTACAAAAAACATTTCAAAATTCCGTTCAAAACCATTATTTAAATTTAAATTCAATTTAAATTCCTTAAAATTCAAATTTAAATATAAAATATACATTCAAACTCCTAAAATTTCACAAAATCAATTCCAAAAGTTAAATCATTTAACACTTTAAAATATAACTCAAATAGTGTTAAAATCTATAATATTTCAAAACATTGTCAATTTATAGGAACGAAAACATTTAGAAAGTGCTATCGTAGCTTATAGTTTCCAAAAATAGTTTAATTCAGGAACAACGACATAAAATGCCATAATAGATATTTAGTTATTTGAAACATAGTTAAGTTCAAAACAAAAGCACTTGAAAATGCTATCATAAGACCACAATATTTTTGAGAAGTGTTGTTAATAAAATTCCAGATTTTATTATAAATTCAAAACATTGTCACTCCAAATTTTTGTTATTTTAAACTTATGAATCATATTTCTAGACTTCAAAATTTCACATTTAAATAATTTTAACATATGATCTATCACAACAATTGTTTTTAATTAAATATCCAGTTTTAAACTCACTTTCATTCGTTAAGTCAAAATTCACTGTTTATTAACTTATAAATTAAATAAAACTTAACATTTTACTTCAAATATCATTTCAACATTTTAAATTAAATTTCCATTGTTTACTTACATTTTAAAGTATAATTTAAGGTCAAAAATCACATTTACTTCAAATTTACATCCTTAAATTCACAAATTCAAAAATTAATATTTAGCCTTCTCAAAACCAATAAATATATATTTTTAAATCAAAATTTCATACTTTAAAAATACGTATCTGTATAAAAATCATTTAAAAATATACCATGGGGTCTGCATATAATTTTCTAACCTAGGTCAAGTGATACAGATATGTATCATTTCAATCCGCAATTTACAAAGAAAACCAGGGTTCTATCATTTCAAACCCGCAATCCTAAGTCAAATAAAACACAATAAAAATCAATTAAGCCTATCATTTCAGCTCATAATGAATTTTCCCTATTCTAATGTCTGTTTGCATATGTATCATTTCAACCCATAGTGATTCTATTCTAACAGGGAACTTGCAGTGTGATCATATACATAAACAATATAAACAATGTCAATGTCACAATATACTATCATATATCAGATGTCAAGTGATAATTAACAAAGTAAACATGGTAATAACATGTCATAGCATATCATATAATCATCATTAACTTGCTTAACATTTTTTTTATTTACTAATTACTTGTCATCAATTCACTATTTCACAAGTAGAAATGTGAGAGTGAGAAAGACTCATCTTTTCAAGATGGAGTTAGCAAATCAAACTACACGAATAAATCTAGAAAGCACGATATGGCACAACACAGCACGAATAAATCCATAAAGCACGATATAGCACGACACAGCACGACTATGATTCAAATGAGAGAGATAGCCAGGATGATTATCTTGTATTCAACAATAAAACAAGACAATACAATATATATATATATATATATATATATATATATATTCAACACAAAATAACATTGAAACAAATTGGAAAAATAAAAGCAACAAAGTTAAAAATGATTAGACCTTGCTTTTACCACTCCAATGCTCGGTCATAAGGGATACTTATGCTTGGCCATGATTTTATACAGCTCAGGTATAGCATCAAAACACACGGCTAGAGAGTGATGAAGATGGTATAAGTTGCAATATATTGAATACATAGGGTCAAGGCCAAATAGAGTGGAGTTTTGGGCGCAACAAGGCTCGGCCTTGGGTCAAGTGGTTCTCGGCCATACTTGTACAGGTCTGGTCAGATGTCATGTGGCAGCCAGAGGTGATGTAGATTAGGTGGTGGTGGCTATGGTGGTGGCCAAATTGATGAATGAAGGGAAGGTGAAGTTACGCTCGGCTATGCCTATCAAGAGGATTAGCTGCCAAAGGTATTTATCTAGCAGTCGATCCTTTAGATTCAATGTCAACTATGTTACAACCTCGGATCATTGGCGAGGAACGTTATGAAACTGCTCAAAGAGTTAACGAAACTTTACATCGTTACAAAGAACTTCAGGACATTATAGCTATCCTGGGGTTGGACGAATTATCCGAAGAAGATCGTTTAACTATAGCAAGAGAACGAAAAATTGAACGCTGCTTATCACAACCCTTCTTCATGGCAGAAGTCTTTACTGGTTCTCCTGGGAAATATGTTGGTCTCGCCGAAACAATTAGGGGGTTTCGATTGATCCTTTCTAGGGAATTAGACAGTGTTCCCGAGCAGGAGTTTGTGCAAATTTTTAGGTGATGGCTTCAAGTGGAAGGTCATGGCCTGTCTTGGTCAGAGCGAGGGGAGTGTTTGCTGTTGTAGATGGAGGGGGTGATGGTCGGTGGAGATGGTGGAGAGTTGGGCCGAGCAGAGCAAGAAGAAGCAATGCGCAAAATCATTGAAAAGAAGAAGGAAAATAGAGAGAAAGAAAAGCCATTATAATTTTTTTTCTTTCTTTCTCTTTGCCGTGAGTTTTAAGGACGAGGAGAAAAGTTTTTCACGTGAATATGAGAATCACGTGAATATGAGAAGAGAAATGCATGGCAATAGCAAAAAGATCTAGACGGCTGCAATGAAAAGGAAATAGGAATAGAAAAAGCAAGGTAATGAAAAGACAAGGAATATGAAAAGCTTTTGTCTCTTTGATTTCCAATTTCTTTTAAACAAAATAAACTAAACAAATTTCAGTAAATAAAATTAAAAAAAACTGAAGAAAATAAAGTGAAAAAAAAAATGATTTAAGGAAAAATAGAAAATAATTAAGAAAATAGCTAATATATTGAAACTAGAATTTAAAAATATAAACAATATACAATAAGCATTTGAAAATTATAACTATACTTTTAAAATGTTTTAAAAATAAAATATATATATAACATGTCATGTCACACATATAAGAAAATGATATGACAAACAAAAATATTATTTATATAAATTAAAATAAACAATTTTGTTAAATAAAACAGTTTACATACAATAGTGTAAAAAGCATAACTTTCATAATATAAATCGGATTTCAACGAAACGAAAAGCAGTATTCTTGAAATTTAATTTATTTTTGTAATAAAAGATAAAATTCAAATATTTAAATTTTAAATTTGAAAGTTAAAGTTTGACTATATTGACCAAAATTCACATTTTTGGAAAATATTCTATTTATTCATGTTTAGAATTCTAATTCACATCAAAATCAAAATTTATATTTAAAATAGAAAAAATTATTCATTTTAATAAATAAAATAAAGTTTTTAAATCAGGAATTTCAATTAAAATATACAATTAAAATAATCATAAAATACAGGGTTGTTACATTCTTCTTCGGTAAAAGGATTATCCAACTTAGAAAAATTAATGCTAGAATCAGAAGGATAAAGATCATTCCATCTAGCATTAATTCTATGTATATTTTTATTATTGAAAATATCTCTATAATAGTTTGTGAAAGCATTATTAAGATCTCTTTGATCGACAAATTCTTCATTAGTGACAAAAATAGAATTAATTGTATTACTATGCTTTTACCATTTGTCATATTATGAAAATTTTTGGTATTATTATGACCTTCATTAGTCCATTGAATTCTAGATCTCTGTTTCCACATAACCTCCTCTTTTTATAAAATAGAATTAAGCTCTTCTTTTAGATTAGCAAGGACGTTGCGCTCACCTAGATTTAGTTGTCTAGTTTCTTCTATCTGGTTAATCTTAAGAATTTTGGAAAGAATGTTTTCTTTTTTAATTTTAATACTACCAAAAACATTCTTACTCCAATTTTTAATAAAGTTTCTAAGACCCCTAAGCTTTACGAATTATTTTGCAGAATTATCCATATTTCTAATATTGTAAAAGCTCGTAGAAATCCATTATTTTTAATTAAATTCGAAAAATTGGATTCTAATAACCACATTTTGTCGAATTTAAAAGATTTGATGATAACTCTATGATGATCACACGTTATAATTATAGGACAATGATCAGAATAAATGTAAGGTAAATCAGAAACTCTACAGATAGGAAATTTATCCTCAATTTCATCACTAACGAAAAACCTGTCAAGAAGAGCCATAGTTGGTGCCTCCCTAGTATTACACATGTAAAAGATATATTAGAAAGAGGAATTTCAATCAAATTAGAATTAATAATAAATTGGTCGAATTCCTCCATAGCAGAGAAATCACCTTCCTGTAGTGAACGCTTACCTAGAAAAAGCGTAACATTAAAATCATCTTCGAAAATCCGAGAACCGAGGGCAAAAGATCTTAATTATAGACATTCATTCCAAAGTGATGATCATTTTTCGAGTTTGGTCCATAAACATTTGAAATATTTAAAATAGAATAATCACTAAAGTTAATGATAATAATATGTGGTGAGCGTTGTTTAGAGATACATTGTAGCAATTTAAATAATTTATCCTGCCACCCAATAAAAAAAACCCCAGAAGTGCCAAGATATGGCAAATAAGCCCATTTCCTAAAATGATATCCACCTAATCTTCTACAAAAACGTATATCAGGACATTCGATTTTAGTTGCTTGTAATAGTTCAATGTCAGTAGAATAGTATTTAAAAAAGCTCTTATTTTATCACACCTATATATATCGTGCAAAACTCTGATATTCCAACTAATAATCCTCGTATACCCATAGATCTAGCCCTATCAAATTCCGACTTCTAATATACGCTTAATCTATCTCAACATCAGAAAAACAAAAGCTCTATCTCAAGCTAAATGACCAAATCAAAAGAAGACAAACTACTTAAAGCATACGAAGAATACATACTACCTAAATCAGATATCATACCTGAGCCTGAATTCGTAGCACGACACGTGGCACTCGAATCAGGTAACTCACCTTTAGATTGAGACTAACAACCATGGATCCTAGCACTGCGTCGTATAGATCCACCTACTGCCACACACTTCCTATACCTAGGTCTCCTCGATGATGAAGAACAAGATGAAGATTTTTTGCCGATATCACTAGCATAACTATTAGCTAATAGACAAGACTGCCGCATCATAGAATTATCCAAACTAATTTTCACGTTGCTAACTGTTATCCCGCCTTTTGGCAAGGCCAAGATACCAAGGAACTGACTGGAGAATAAGGATCATACATCCTCAGCATCGGGCTGCTACTGGATAGCCACGAATATTGATGAATTTTATTCGAGTCCGGATCGAGCTGCAATTGATAAGATACATTAAGCAAAGCCGTGAAAACCAACGTTTCGAATTTCAAGTCAATCCGAGTTCGTATGCTCATGTTATCACCAACGAAAAGTGGAGGAAATAGCCCTAGGTTCGAATCCATAAGCCAAGCCCTAGGTTCGAATCCATAGGTAGAGATGTCGTTCGAATCCATCGGCCAAGCCCCTATTTGAATCCATCAGTTCGACTCCATATGGTTTGGAACCATCAAAAAGCATTCTTTCGAATCGGTTCAGATAAGTCACTTCGAATCCATGATGCTGCCTCTCTTCGTATCCTTCAGGTTGAAGTCTTTCGAATCCTTCAGGACGAAGTGCTTCGAATCCACCCTATGACCTTGCTTCGGATCCATCTTGCAGTAGTGACTTCGAATCGATCGGATATGGTATAACATGATCGATACGAACGAGCACACGATCGAATCCATGAACAAATAAATATCTTCGAATCCACTAAGTTGAGGCGGCGAAAAATGTGGAGTCGACCCAGTTGATTCGGAGTGAAGAGTGGGTTGACCCTGGAAATGCGCACCACGTCATCACTTGAGCGCGTGATGCCATCGATTCGACCCTAATCGATTCGAAGGGGATCGATTCGAGCGAGACGCTTCAACCGAAAATGCATCTTGAATCGATCATAACTCGAGATCTACAAGTCCAAATGCTATGAAATTTTCACAGGAGCTTGCATACATGTTGATGAATGTCCACACCAAATTTCACCTCGATTGGACACTTTTTTGATCGACTCGAACTAGAGTTCGAATCGATCCTAAAGTGGGCCCGGATTTCCTGAGGCCAGGCGCATGGGCCCCCCTCACGTGCCAGAAGCGGTCTCCCTGGATTTTAGGCGAAATATCCGCCTCCTACACCTATAAATAGAGCCCCTGGTCATTCAGAAAGGGGATCGGAGAATTTCTAGAGATAAAGCACGCCCGGACGTTGCCAGAATCACTCCATATCGTTTTCACTATTGCTGATTTTGAATTTAAGTCTATTATCTGCTGTACTTCGCTCTAGAACACTTGTAATCTTCAAGTATTAAGCAATAAAGTGATAAAACTTCATAGTGGACGTAGGCAAAACGCCGAACCACTCTAAATTATTGTCTTCCGTGCAATTTACTTTTTTGTGACTTGAAGTTTTTGTTAGATAATCCTCATTTTCAATTTAATTTCTTCATTTATTATCTCTTCAAAAACTTCCGAAGGGTGTCGCCCAATTTTGGTGCAAACACTTTGGTGCTTTCACTGAGAAAACCCAGGTTTTCTCCTGCTCATTGGATCTGTCATCGATACCGGATTGCATAAATCTAAGAGAGAGATCCAGACTTCAATTTCAGACTCCTTCCATACTATTCAGATTTACCAAAATCTAGGAAAGGATTCTACACCTCAAGATGGTTAGCACGAGAACCACCTCTACTGCCGCCAACAAGCATTAACTGTTGAGTCGACAACAGCTGGCTGATCGATTACGTGTCAATGTTGAGTTGACTAATCAACTAAACCGCCAAAGGCGTAGAAGATCCAAAAGGGACCACGCCCCTCATTCCTCCACTGAAAGTTCTGCCTCGTCTGATTACAGCGGCAGATCTACCCGTCCCAGGCTAGACGGAAGCCATGCGCATACTGCTGGTCACCAACAAGCATTAACTGTTGGGCAGATAAGAGTTGGCCCTTCTGCCAGTTTTCATACAGGGCCCTCCTCACGAGGAGGCACTATTCCACAACATACTACGGATAACCAAGCCACTACCACTGCAGGTGACATAGGAATTAATACCCGAAATCACTCCAATCAGAACTACCACCACAGGAACATGTTCCAGGACCATATGTCCCAGAAGACATCGAGCCAAAGAGGCGAGATACGGATCGTCGACAGCGCCCGATCCTACCTCGCACTGTGGAACCCGACCACACTTTGGCTCGCCACCCTCCGAATATAGCAACACCTGACCTCTCAGCTATGGTACGCCAAATGATCCGCGAAAGTCAGGGCTTAACAAATGACGATTGGGGAATCTCCCGAACTCATACTCCGTTCACCGATGACATATTATATGCTGAACCTCCTCGGCGATTCAGGATGCCGACTCTCCCCATGTATGAAGGAAGTTCCGACCCTAACAAACATATTCTGAAATACGAATGGTCGATGACTGCTGCAAGAGCCGATGATGCAGTAAATGTCGTAGTTTTCCCATTTCTTTAGTGGGAATTGCGACGATGTGGTTTACAAGATTACCACCACGATCTATCTCTTCATTTGACCAATTGGCTACTAAATTTGTTGAACAGTTCCGTATGCACATTGCCAGGCCTAAAGACATAAACGCTTTATCTAGTGTCACTCAAGCTCCAGGAGAGACACTTAGACGATATTTGGAAAGATTCAATGCCGCTTGTGCAAAGATCACTAACCCCAATGATAATTCAATATTGATGGATTTGACTAAGGGGATTGACCTCGACTCTGAATTTGGAAATTGGCTAGCTAGGAAACCTCCCGCATCGTTGGATCGTTTCTACTCCAAAGCCGCCCAATTCTTAAGGCGTGAGGATGCGAAACAATCTAGGAAGAAGGACGATGCGAGACCCAGCAATGAAGGAATTCAAAGCAATCTGGAAGTTAAATAGTCAGGGGAGAGCTCTGGAAAAGTACAATCGAATATTCAAAACAAGCAAACCCAGCCGAGGAACGACGATAATAGAAATAAGAAGCAAGATCAGAATCGTGGCCCATGGCGTAGGGCACTAATGTTTGAAAGCTATACACCGCTGAATACGTCACTAGAGAACGTATATCTACAGACTTGTAACGCAATGCAGTATAAGAAGCCAACTTCGAAGCCGTCGTCGGAGAGACAGATTCAAACAGGAAAGTTCTGTAGATTCCACGAAAGTTACGGACACAATACCAATGATTGCAGGCATTTGCAAGATCTTATTGAAAAATTGATCAGGGAAAGGAAGTTAGATCAATTTGTGCAGGCACCGCAGGCTGGTGGTGTGGGCCCGTCAAACCAAAATCGTGCACAAAACCAAGAGAGATGAGAGGAGCCCGTTCGTACAGGCGGGATATTGGTCATAAATATAGTTAGTGGTGGTCCTCATCCAGCGGATCGAAGCTGGAGGGAAATGGAATCATACGCCAATTCGATCAGGCATGTGAATTTCGAGAGTTGCAGTACACTTGATGAAGGGGCTCTGGCCAAACAACAGAGGACGATGGCAGATGACATCGTATTTAGAAGCCGAGATGCTGATAAGGTCGAAGCCCCAACTATAGACCCACTAGTCATATCTGCCCAGGTTGGTCCTGCTTGGATGAAGAGGATCCTGGTGGACAGTGGGAGTTCGGCAAATATCTTGTTTAAGAGAGCATATGATCAAATGAAGATGGAAGCCAAAGATTTAAATCCTTGTCAATCTAGAATCCATGGCTTCGATGGAAGTGCTAATATATCTACTGGAGTGGTGGAGTTGCCAGTGGAGTTGGGAGTTGGAGAACGCCGAAGAGTCCGAATGTTACAGTTTGTCGTCTTAGATATCCACTCTCCGTACAATGCTTTTTTAGGCCGACCGGCCGTTGCCGAATTTAGGGCGGCAATAGCCCCGTGGTGTTTAACTTTGAAATTCCCCACTGATCGTGGGATTGGGGTCATTCAGGGAGATCAGGCTGTTGGGAGAGCCTGCTATGTTGTCGAACTGCGAGAAACGCAGCGAAAGGAGAAAGGAAAGGGCGTGGAGGAATCTCTCTACGTCCGTTTCACCGACGATTGACAGTTAGTGCCTGGGCCTCGGCCCAGGCACCACGACCAATTCCAGAAGGATCTTGACCCCAGAGATACTAAAGATAATAATGAGTCTAAAGAAAGTCAAGCTTCCCCAACCGAGCCGACGATTGATGTTCCAATTGATGATGATGATGATTCAAAAATGTTAAAAATTGGGTCTCAGCTAAACCCACAAGCACAACAGGAATTGGTCGAATTTCTCCAAGAAAATCTAGACGTATTCGCTTGGACACACTCTGATATGTGTGGAATTTCGCTGGACATCGCGAGCCACACCTTAAATATTGACCCACGGTAATATCCCGGTCAAACAAAAGAGACGCGGTATGGATCCAGAGAGATCTGCCGCCCTCAAAGAAGAAGTGATAAGCTAAAGGCGAATGGGCTTATCCGGGATGCTTTGTACCCGGAGTGGGTATCCAACCCTGTATTGGTCCGAAAACCGAATGGGAAATGGAGAACGTGCATTGGTTACTCTGACTTAAACAAGGCTTGCCCAAAGGACAGCTTTCCACTCCCCCGAATCGATCAACTTGTCGATTCAACTGCCGGACACAAATCACTACCTTTCATGGACGCTTATTCTGGTTACAATCAGATACCCATACATGTGCCCGTCCAAGAACATACGAGCTTTGTAACTGACCTGGGACTATACTGCTACAAGGTCATGCCTTTTAGGTTAAAGAATGCTGGAGCGACTTACCAACGCTTAGTCAACCGAATGTTTGCCGACCAGATCGGAAAAACTATGGAAGTTATGTAGATGACAGTTGGTAAAATCGTGATACTCCACTGATCACGTCAAAGACTTAGAGTCAATGTTCAATGTCCTCCGGAGATACGGGATGAAGCTTAATCCACTAAAATGTCATTTTGGAGTCGCATCCGAAAAATTCCTTGGGTTCATCGTCAACTCCCGAGGAATAGAGGCCAACCTCGAAAAGATTTGGGCGATCAGGAATCTTCAAACTCCAAGGTCCATAAAACAGGTTCAGAGCCTTAATGGAAAGGTTGCAGCACTGAGCAGGTTCATCTCGAAATCAACTGACAAATGCATACCCTTCTTCGACCTGATCCGAAAAGGGAAACGAAACTTCGAATGGACTACAGAATGTGAGGGAGCATTTCAATCATTAATTCATCATCTTTCCACACCGTCGATTCTTTTAAAACCTATTGATCATGAACAGTTATACCTCTATCTGGCAGTATCTGAAAACGCCATCAGCGTTGCGTTAGTTAGAGTAGAAGACCGAGTGCAGAGACCGGTCTACTATGTTAGTAAACGATTAACCGGACCCGAGAGAAATTATCCAAGGTTAGAAAAATTGGCATAGTGCCTAGTCATCGCCTCAAGGAAGCTCCGTCCATATTTTCGGGCTCATCCCATCACCGTGTACACCGATCAGCCGTTACGACAAGTCCTCACACGACCTGAGACGTCTGGCAGGTTACTAAAATGGAACATTGAACTAAGTCAATTCGACATCACATATACTCCGAGAAGAGCCATACACGGTCAAGTCCTAGCAGATTTCATTGCCGAATTCACTATTCCTGAAGACTTACCTGAAACTAGTAAGTCCCCCGAATACATATGGAAGCTATATACTAATGGTGCATCCAACGATCGGTGCTCGGGCGTAGGGATAATGCTTGAAACCCCCGAGGGCCGATCCATATGCTACGCTTTGAAGTTTGATTTCCGTGCAATCAACAATGAAGCCGAATATGAAGCTTTGCTTACTGGGTTGAAGTTAGCCCGTGACCTAAGAATTATCGCTGTGGAAATTTATTGTGATTCCCAGTTGGTAGTATGCCAAGTTCGGGGTGAATACCAGGCCAAAGATCGAAGAATAGCCGCTTATCTGGCCCGAGTTCGAGAAATGCTTGATCAGTTCGATTATTATACCATTTTCTACGTACCCCGAGAGCACAATCAGAAAGCCGATTCGTTGGCAAAGTTGGCAAGTACAGGCGAAGCTCAACACTTGGGACTCGCTCCTGTCGAGACTTTATCCTCTCCAAGCATTGATCGAGCAGAGAATGAATTCACATTTGAAGCTACTTCCAGCAGGGAATCATGGATGACCCCCTACCAAGACTATTTGAGCGTGGCATATTACCCGAATGACGAAGTGAGAAAAGACAAATTCTTCGAAAAGCTTCACTATTTGTCATTCAGAATGGAGTATGTATCGAAGGGGATATTCTATTCCTCTTCTCTGGTGTATCGCACACAACGAAGTCAAACGAGTATTACACGATGTGCACAAAGGAGAATGTGGCGATCACACTGGGGGGGAAGCACTTGCCAAGAAAATACTCCGATATGGGTATTATTGGCCTACCGTAAATCGTGATGCTATGGACTATGCCAAAAAGTGTGATAAATGCCAAAAACACACTCGAATTCCCAGAGCTCTACCTACTGAGATAACCCAAATGGTCAGTCCATGGCCATTTGCAATATGGGGAGTTGATATAATTGGTGTACTGCCTTTAGCTAAAGGTGGCACGAAGTACGCCATCATGGCAATTGATTACTTCATCAAATGGGCTGAAGCTGAACCTCTTGCAACAATTACGACAAAGAAAGTAATCAACTTCGTGGTACGCAACATCATCTGCCGGTTTGGTCTCCCGCATACTATTATCACCGATAATGGAGCCCAATTCGACAGTGTTGAATTCAAGAACTTCTGTCAACGATTTCACATCCACAAGAAATTCTCTGCAGTAGCACACCCTCAAACAAATGATCAAGTTGAAGCCGTCAATAAGGTTATCAAGTCTATTTTGAAGAAACGACTGGAAAAAGCCGGGGGAAAGTGGGTTGATGAACTGCCTATGGCTCTATGGGCTTCCGAACGACTCACAAGACTACAACCGGATACACTCTATTTTCTCTATCCTATGGCTCTGAAGTCGTTATTCCAGTCGAATTGGAAGTTCACTCTCATCGTGTGACATATTATGATCCGAAAACAAATGCCATATTACTTGCTGAATCTCTGGATCTACTTGATGAGAAGCGTGAAGAAGCTGATTTGAGGGCAGCCGCATATCGGGGTCGAGTCGCTCGAATATACAATGCCAAGTCCGACCCAGAACCTTTGAACCTGGCGATCTCGTACTCAAGAGAATTTATCCGATCCCTTCGCATATGAAGCCAAATTGGGAAGGGTCGTATGTGATTTCACAAAAGCTCGGAGATGGCACGTTCAAGTTGTCAACCATTGACGGTCTTACTTTACCGAGAGCTTGGAATAGCGAAAGTCTCCGTCGCTACTACACATGACAGTCTTTATTTATCTATTTTTAGTCAATTTCTTCCTTAGCATTTTATTTTTGCATTTCGAAGTTTGAACTTGTAATAAGGCAACTGATTTTGCCATATTTCTTTCATTTCAGCAATAAAATGCCATCTCTTCGAGCCAAAAGTTGTGATTCACTGATATCACGATGCACGGAGAGCTAAGTTCCATCACGCGGTGGGATTTATTCAAATAGGGAGTGACTGTGATACGAGCGGTCACTCACTAAGTGAAACCCGAGCTCGGGGACAGAACACTACACCAGCATTTACAAGGATTGATACACGACAATCCTTTTACCGACTCCAACTTCCCAGAGTGCGAATTGGAGTATAAACATTCAATAATTCATTCCCAGAGCGCGAACGGACTCCAAATTCTCAGAGTGCGAATTGTAGTATAAACGTTCAATAAATCGTTCCCAGAGCGCGAACGGACTCCAACTTCCCAGAGTGCGAATTGTAGTATAAACGTTCAATAAATCGTTCCCAGAGCGCAAACGGACTCCAACTTCCCAGAGTGCGAATTGGAGTATAAACATTCAATAACTCGTTCCCCGAGCGCGAACGGACTCCAACTTCCCAGAGTGCGAATTGGAGTATAAACATTCAATAATTCGTTCCCAGAGCGCGAATGGACTCCAACTTCCCAGAGTGCGAATTGGAGTATAAACATTCAATAAGTCGTTCCCAGAGCGCGAACGGACTCCAACTTCCCAGAATGCGAATTGGAGTATAAACATTCAATAAGTCGTTCACAGAGCGCGAACGGACTCCAAATTCCCAAAGTGTGAATTGGAGTATAAACATTCAATAACTCGTTCCCAAAGCGCGAATGGACTCCAACTTCCCAGAGTGCGAATTGGAGTATAAACATTCAATAATTCGTTCCCAGAGCGCGAACGGACTCCAACTTCCCAGAGTGCGAATTGGAGTATAAACATTCAATAATTCGTTCCCAGAGCGCGAACGGACTCCAACTTCCCAGAGTGCGAATTGGAGTATAAACATTCAATAACTCCAACTTCCCAGAGCGTGAATGGAGTATAAACATGAATTACAGGTTCTCGGAGCGCAAACCCAAACATACATGCTGTCTTTGAATTCCCAAAGTGCAAATTGGAGCACAAATACTACGTCAAAGTTCCCGGAATGCGAAACGAAATATCAATACTAGCTCTAAGTTCTTGGAGCGTGAAGCGGAGTATAAACATCAATTCCAGGTTCCCGAAGCGCAAACCGTGTTACAAGCATCGATAACTCTCAAATTCCCGGGGTGCGAATCGGACTATCGATCTAAAATTATCCTAAGTCCCTAGAGCGTGGACATGTGCTTAAGATTCGCAATAAGTGCGATCAACCACCAAAATGCAAATGTTGTTCCCCGAAACTTGGGGGCAAAAAAGCTTAAGTGTTAATCGCAAACTGAAGAAGTACAATGCCCGGAGTTCAACTCATTCATCAAATCATGACACGAAATTATGTTTTCATACTTGGCAGATAAAAAACAAACACTGCAAAACACTTAACTAAAAGAAAAGAGCAACTTCCCATTCCATCAACTAACAAAAACTGGTTTGATTACATGGCAAGTCAAAAGGTTTCAATTAAGTGGAGGCCGAATCCACACATATACACGGCTCTAAAAGAACAAAAGAAGAGGTAAAAGAATTGCTATTCACAACTACATGATAAAACAAGAAGCTCACTCCTTCTTCTTCCGAGGCTTCTTCTTTGGAGTCGAGCCGCTGAACCCACTACCCGGCTTCCTACGGGATTCCTTGCCCTTCTTTGGAACATCCTCCAGATCTGGCATGATATCTACGTCTTCCTCAGAGATGGAGGGGACAGAGATCCTTTTGGAAGGACGAACTGAAGGCATGGGAGCTGTGACAGGTGTCTGTTCGGCAATGCTTGAGACGGCCACCGTGCCATCAGGAGAGATCGCCATTAAAGAAGATAAGCTTGAGGGGGCAGTTTCGCTTCTAGAACCACCGACCGTTATCATCGTGGCCGTTTTAGCGCTTATCTCAGCTAAAATCTCTTCTTCTCGAGACAACTGAGCTGCGCTGGATACGCTGGTGGTCGTCACGACAGAACTAAAAACTGGAGCATCTCCACTCATCGCGAATGAAGGATCAGGAATAGGGTCAAGAGATTGACCAAGTAGCTCTTCAATCATTTGAGCATCGAATGACATCGAGCTCCCCTCTCTAATATCACCGGCCATGGCAGCAGTTGAAATCGCCTCGGTGACAATAACTCCATGCGTAGGATATAGGACAGGAGGAACTGGGGACACGAATGCGGCACTCTCAGTCACTGAACAAAGGAGAGCAAAAGTAATCAGTCCAGTAAATTCTCTCAAAAAATCGATACTTTAAGACATGAGGGAAATAATCAAAGTACCTTCCTTACCTTGCCTTGGAGCTTGAACAGGATCAGAGACGGCAGTCTTACCAGAAGATAACCCCAGTTGGTCTGGATTGTAAGCAGGAATAACTTGTGGGTCAATTGCGGCGATAACTTCGGATGAAGTCGGGATAGGGACTTCGATATTCTCATTATGATGCGCGATACCCGAACCTTCTCCGATCTCCGTTCGATGGATGCCAAGTTTTTCTTTCTCGATAGAAATTATCGCCTCATGAAGAGTTCTCCTCTCTTCCTCGCTAAGTAGACGTGACTCGAGCTCAAACTCATCTAATACTCCATCCGGGCAAGACATCCTCTTGTTCTCCACTAATTTCTTCCACGCACTGTAGAGAAGCATAGAGTAATCTCCTAGCCAAGCGAGATTTCTGTGCTCTAACATGTTGGCATTATACGTATCTAAGAGTTCGTCAAATTCGACCTCCATCTTGAACCTCTCTGCCTGGACTTTCTCCTCTTCTTCCGTTTCAACCTCCTTAACCCTTGTGACTGCTGCATCGCGCTCAGCCCGAAGAGACACAGCTTGCTCACACGCTTCTTGTGCGGCCGTATTAGCATCGTCTTTTTCCTTGTTTATATCAGCAAACTTAGCCTTTAATTCCTCTAGTTCTTTAACTGCCGCATCTCGCTCGGCCTCAACATTTTTGTATCGATGGCCCAAGTCTTCTACTAAAGTGCAATGTGCCTGTTGCATCTTTGCCATCTCAACTAATGTCTCATCAACCTTTTTTAGCGATTCAACTTCGGCCTTGTGGGAGGATTCCGCCTCAGATTGAAGTATATCGACAATACGGTTCTTCTGAGCCAAGTCGGCTTCCAGTTTCACAATAATTTTGGCCCGATCAAAGACTACTTTTGAAGCTTTAACAGCCGCCTTATACCATTCTTTGTACTGAGCATAGAAATCATGGGTATAGCTAAGTGCTGTGGTCACGGCGTCTTCGGGAATTCTTTTAAGATTAGAAGGAAAAATACAAGCGTCGAAGCAAATTTTCGGGAAGTCCTTCTTCAATTGAGCAGGTCCGATAGCCCCTTCACCGGATGGTTCAATGGGGGCCTCCTCCGCAGCCGTGGTCATAACAACCTCAGTTCTAGAGCGATGTGACTCAAGCCTCGAAGCCTGTGAAGACGGCTGCTGTCGCAGAGGTTCGGATACCTGAATATGGCTTCGGGGTGGCGGAGGAGAATGAGAAGGGGAGCGGTATCTCCGGTCTCTGTCCGAACGCTCCTGACTAGAGTAACTACGTCGATGATCCCTTGCATAATATTCCTGTCCATGATGCCTCCGTTCACGATCGCGATCGGAGTCTCCACGTCGAGATTCATAATAAGACGAAGGGTGATGCACTCTTCGAAGTTTGTCTAGTGTAGATTGACGGCCAGACATAGCACCTGAAAAAGAGAAGCAATTCAGTTTAATATCAGGCGAAAACAATACGATTTGTGCGAAAGTCGTGTAGTGTTATGAAAATGTATGCAAATGTGCAAAACCCCAGACCAATCAGAAGTGTCGACTGCACTAACAAGTAAAGGCTCGCTTATTTCTAACGCTTCCCGGAGTTCATCCAACCCGGACGCATGGTGGAGAGATACGTATTCCGGGATGGGAATGTCATCCAGTCCTATAAAAGCGTTTCCTGATTGACAAGGAGCAGCGTCGGAGGTAGTAGTTCCGGGGATCAAACGAGATACGACTACAGACTTCCGTCTCTTAAGTTTAGGGACAACAGCCTTGCCTTTCCGCTTCTCTTCTATTCGGGAAAGATTAGCCGCTAACTCTGTATCAGTGGGCGTCCTCTCGTCATCGCTCATTTCTCTTATTACTATGCCGGTTTTTCTTTTCACCGTTTTCTTCTTTGTCTTCGAAGCCGATTTCTCCAACCCCTCGATAACAATGCTCTGGTTCATCTCAATTAAACCCAGCGTCCTTAAGTTATCGTCAGTTAACACCGAGTCGATGTGCCGCAAATCACTCGGGACCTCTTGTAAACTTCGGACAACGCCTTTGTAATATCCACCGTCAGGCCTTGAGATGATAGCTGTAAGAAGAACACCTGATATTAGTACAAGTATTGATGACGACTGTTTAAAGAAGGCTTGTGCAATTTGTGACACTTACGTCTAGACAGCCATCGCCTAGCGAACCCTGGGGGGCATCGAACAAAAAACCATTCATTTTTATAATAATTGAGTCTGGTCCTGGCTCCTGTCACGATCTGGCAGTTTCTAACTGCTTCCAAAAAGGTGAAAGATGGGCTATCGCCCCTGCTCTTGAAGTTAAATATGTGTCTAATCTCGGTTGGCCTTGGTGGACGAAAGAGATGATCCATAAATAGGACAAAAACACTGTTTAGCAATGCGTGTCCATTGTGATGAAGTTGTGAGGGGGCGATTCCATTGAACGATAACATCTCCCTGATATATTGGTTAAATGGAGGGAGAGTTCCAACCGCACAGGCGTGACGATAGAAAGCAGTATACCCCTCAGGCGGGTTGTGAGGTCTGTCATCAACGCCCGGTAGAAAAACGTTGTCCGGGGAAAAGTTATGTTTCAAGCAGATCCGACCCAGTAAGGCTTCAGAAATACTGGACGAAACCGAGTCGATAGGATCATCCATAAATATGGCTTCCGGCACTTTGTCCGGCGTCGGACCAACTACTTCGGGAGGAATGTCAGGGATTTCAAGTATTTATGGAGGAGGCGAACTCTGTACTTCTTGTTGTTGGGAGCTCGAAGATTCCATAACTAACTAATTCATCAAAAAGCAACATTAAGCACATGAAAAACCCGTTCATTCCCTGTGTAAAGTGTGTGCGGTGCAGTGCAGTGTTGTGCATTACTTAGAAAGATTCTATAGAGTTAGAGAAAATTTGCAAACAGCAGGATGTGTGAACGACAAAACTCTGAAAATCAAGACCGGAAATGACCGTCATCGCTGACCGTCACAACCTCGTCATCCAGATGTTACCGATCAATTCAAGCATAAGTCCGTTATGTTTTGATTAGGCCACAGTTCCATCGACGAGCTTCAAAAGGCAGTCGAGTATAGTCCTACAGTCAAGTTCAATTATGCAAGGCAAAAGCTCGTCGGAATCAAGTGTGCTAAAATTCATTAAGTTCGTCAAATTTGACCTCGAGATCGGTCGTGGTTCAGGAGTTGGAGCAAGTCAGAAGTATTGCATTCTTTGGATTGAGGACGTTCGAATCGATTACCTCGGATCAATACAGGTCGACTCGATGTCCTTCGAATCGATAAGGGTCGACTCGATGCGCTTCGAATTGATATGGCCCTTGGAACGATGTCCACAGTATATATTGAAGTAGCGCTTTGAGTCCATAAGGAGAGCATTCATATCGACCCAGTAGAACGACTTCGTATCGGTCGAGCTCGATACCTTCGAATCGATCGTGAAGTTATGAGTTTGAATCCATCGATTCGAACCATTTCACCCCATAAGCAATCGATACGAATTCGTGCAATCAAGATCTACTCGATCTACCCCATCCTGAATCAATACGAAGCAAAAAAGTAATCAGGATCTCTTTCTACTCCAAGAAACATCAACACTTTGTCACGCTCCATTCCTCGGTTCGATCAATTCCGCTTAGATCTCACAATCCTTCGAAATTGATCTCAGAAGAATTCAAGAATGATGGCAATTCCAGTTTCATCATTTTTAGCTCGGTTTTGATCCATTAGTTACCTAATTTGTTATGATTATGAGTGAAGGATTGAAGGTTTCGATCGATTCGAAGAAGCGTCTCTCTCGAGTCTGGGGAATCGACACGAAGGAAAAGGAAGAGCAACAGTAAAAGTAAAAAGTGAAAATGAGCCAAGCCTCGCGTATTTATAAGGATCCTAGAGAGGAAACAAGACGATTCGCCTCCCGGTCAATCTCACCGATCACTACCGGTCAAATATCGAGCGATTCGAACGGTCACGTTCGAACCCATCACGCTTCGAATCCATCAAGGCGGTGTTGATACGAAGCTTCGTCGATACGAAGCTTCATCGATACGAAGCAATTAACAAAATCTGAATTGAAGTCGCCACATCCCATCGATTCAAAGTACCAACTTCATGGCCATCGACTCGCAGCGGTTCGAAGACTATTGATTCGAACAATCACTTCGAATCCATCGGAAGCCATCGATGAGAATGAACGCATCGCTTCGATATGAAAAAATTACTTGTCTACCTTTTACATCGATTCAAGAGAGGATCGATACAAGAGGATAATCATAGACAATCATCAAAACAATGTTTTAACTCGAATCTCAAATCGGTTCAGGAGAGGATCGATACGGAATTCGATAACAAACTGAACTGGCAACGACTTGCGAACACGCAACGTTAACTAAAGTCAAGATGACACATATGCACATATGCCTGACTAATACTTGATCTTTGACATTCACAGGGATCAAGTGCTCATCTCGTCGTGGATCCGACAGCAAACAGCTAATCACAATCATACAACGGTCAATTACAGCAATACAGAATACAGCTTTCAACGAAACATGTGATGGTTATCAAGTGAGAAATTGCAGCTTTTCAAAGCACGTCATGTTTACACAAGACGTACTTTGGGGGGCAAATGTTATTCCGCCTTTTGGAAAGGCCGAGATACCAAGGAACTGACTGGAGAATAAGGATCATACATCCTCAGCATCGGGCTGCTACGGGATAGCCACGAATATTGATGAATTTTATTCGAGTCCGGATCGGGCTGCAATTGATAAGATACATTAAGAAAAGCCGTGAAAACCAACATTTCGAATTTCATGTCAATCCGAGTTCGTATGCTCATGTTATCACCAACGAAAAGTGGAGGAAATAGCCCAAGGTTCGAATCCATAAGCCAAGCCCTAGGTTCGAATCCATAGGTAGAGATGTCGTTTGAATCCATCGGGCAAGCCCCTATTCGAATCCATCAGTTCGACTCCATATGGTTCGGAACCATCAAAAAGCATTCTTTCGAATCGGTTCAGATGAGTCACTTCGAATCCATGATGCTACCTCTCTTCGTATCCTTCAGGTTGAAGTCTTTCGAATCCATCAGGACGAAGTGCTTCGAATCCACCCTATGACCTTGCTTCGGATCCATCTTGCAATAGTGACTTCGAATCGATTGGATATGGTATAATATGATCGATACGAACGAGAACACGTTCGAATCCATGAACAAATGAATATCTTCGAATCCACTAAGTCGAGGTGGCGAAAAATGTGGAGTCGACCCAGTTGATTCGGAGTGAAGAGTGGGTTGACCCTAGAAATGCACACCACGTCATCACTTGAGCGCGTGATGCCATCGATTCGACCCTAGTCGATTCGAAGGGGATCGATTCGAACGAGACGCTTCAACCGAAAATGCATCTTGAATCGATCATAACTCGAGATCTACAAGTCCAAATACTATGAAATTTTCATAGGAGCTTGCATACATGTCGAAGAATGTCCACACCAAATTTCACCACGATTGGACACTTTTTTGATCGACTCGAACTAGAGTTCGAATCGATCCTAAAGTGGGCCCGGATTTCCAGACGCCAGGCGCGTGGGCCCTCCTCACGTGCCAGAAGCGGTCTCCCCGGATTTTAGACGAAATATCCGCCTCCTACACCTATAAATAGAGCCCCTGGTCATTCAGAAAGGGGATCGGAGAATTTCTAGAGATAAAGCATGCCCGGACGCTGCCAGAATCACTCCATATCGTTTTCACTGTTGCTGATTTCGAATTTAAGTCTATTATCTGCTGTACTTCGCTCTAGAACACTTGTAATCTTCAAGTATTAAGCAATAAAGTGATAAAACTTCATAGTGGACGTAGGCAAAACGCCGAACCTCTCTAAGTTATTGTCTTCCGTGCAATTTACTTTTCTGTGACTTGAAGTTTTTGTTAGATAATCCTCATTTTCAATTTAATTTCTTCATTTATTATCTCTTCAAAAACTTCCGAAGGGTGTTGCCCAATTTTGATGCGAACACTAACATCAACAATTCTCACTGATCCACACAAATCCAGATGTTTGTTATCAATTGCGCACTTATTTACATTATCCTTTATCTCTAAAATCCTTACCGTATGAACCGAACACAAATTATAATCTATGCCCCCATATAATCCATTAGCACACTTCTCTCTTAACAGTCAATAACCTCCTTCTCCTAGCAAACCTTCCCATCATAATCCACAAGCAAAACTAAAGATGGATTATCAATATCTCTTCACCAGTATCTCCAACCAGTTCAAAATGATTATCAATATAAGGTACTCTACATAAAGAAAGATTATCGTCAGTGGAGTGTAAATTATATGCACCCTGCACACTAACACCACCAATAATATCAGCAGCTTCAATAAATGATATAACTGATCTCCCCTCAACTTCAACATTAGTGAGAAATTCAGAAGAATCAACACCATTAGAACCAGTTTACCACAAACTCACATTAATCCGTGGATAATCTAAGAAATTAAGAGAAGAATTCAATTTGTCTATAAAAATTCCATCTCCAGCACTTTGATTCTCATCATATATCATCAAACAATTAGCCGTTCGAACAGTGGAATCCACATTATCAGCCAACTTGACTCTCTGAGCAATAATATCATCATCAATAATTCTTCTAACACCTTCCCAGTCAATAAGAGCAACTTTTGATTGTTTGCCATCATCAAAACTAACATTTTTCCTTGCATCATAATTCACATTACTTCCTACAACTCTCTCCAATTGTTTTATAGCAATATCTTCGAATGATTGATATGACAACCGCTCTCAACACCAAATATTCAGAATTTAGATCAAAATCTTTCAAAGAAGCAAGACAATCAAATTTTTTGGTAGTAGATAATTCAAAATTACCCGCCTCTCAGAATTTCTTTTTGGCTCGTTTACTTTTAGACTGATTGAATCTTTTGCTTAAATCACTAGCCTCTATATCAGCTTTAGTTTCATCCAAGGAGAAGAAAACATAATTCACCAATACATTAGTATTGGACGAAAAAGAATCCATAAAACACTGAGTAACAGTAGGGTCTAATAGAATAGGAATAAACCCAATAGAATCTACTCTCTTGGCAGTGATAAGAAGCTCTGTGTAAACACTATAAGAACGACGATTTTTCTCATTCAAAATGACATCTCTACATATCTATATTATTGGAAGAAAAATCCGACTTTCCAAAACATTCCTCTTAATCCCAAAATTTGTCTCTGTATCCCTTACCAATTTTGACCGAGTTTTTAGCATCAAAATGAACAAACATCTCATCTAATAAGTTAATTCCTTCGATCCTCTTTAGCCAAAGATGATCTAGTAGAATCCCTTTTAACAACATACTTTTTAAAATGAATTGAAATCCATGGTCGACTATAGAAGGATAAGAAACAGAGGGATCTAGTTTCGTCGAAAAGACTCTCTTCTTGTAGCCAAACTTTCCACATCCAAAGCACCTGACTGGATCACGGCAATCCTTCGCCAAATTCTTACTATTCCCACAACGATAACATAAGATCTTATCTCTTTTTGTATCAATTCTGATCCTTGAATTTTGAATTTCGATGAAACAAATTCTGCTGAGATGGCTTATGGTTCTTAAAAACTTGAGCATACGAGCAATGTAGGGCATCGCGATAGAGAAAAGGGGAAGATGAGAGAGTTATTCAAATTTTGAGTTATCAATATTTAAAGTACAATATAAATAACTAATCACAAAATTTCTTTTTTAATTACACTTTTAAATCCTTCTTCTCCCTTCACTAAACCACACCTTATCACGCATAGAGATACCTAATTGTGCACCACCTCAATCGACCAATTCTCCTCCAATTCTTGACGAAATCACCTTAAACCAATTCCGACGAACTCCACGTTCGACGGGCTCCACAACCATTGCCTTAAATCCTCGCTCGAAGCCTCCTAGAAAAACACAACCTCAGCAATTCGAGCACTATCGCTCGACGTCGTAGATCCCCCTTTAGTGCTACATCCTCCAGAAACTTGGTCGGGGATGCCACACTCCACTAGAAACTCGAATCCATGCTTCGATTCACTTAACACCTCCTTAATTGCCATTAAATCCAAAACCCTAGCCTAAAACTACAACACGACTTCGCTAATAACAACTAAAACCACACATGAACATCGCCCAACGTATATAGAAATGAAGTGAATCTCCTTACAAGATTAAATATCTAAGCTTTCAAATTGTTTTCTTTTTATTTGAATTTTTTGGATTTAAAGAATTAGCCATTTTTAATTTTCTTGCCTTGCTTTGTTCACTGGAAATGGAATGTATAAAAGAGAAGAAGACGTGGGGTATGGGATTTTTACTAGGTAAGTATGGCCTTGTATGGGTAAAGTATGGGCTAAAAGTAGGTATATATACTATTTTATTCCCTAAAATACCTAGCTTTAGGTACTCGAACTTTTCGAACTCCAATCGAGATGTGCTGCCTGGCGTTCTATATGTAATATCCTTATTCTAAATCAATGGAATAGTCTCAGAATCTAATTCAATCATATACAAATGATAGCTTTTTAAATAAAATTATATTATATAAATTCCTAAAATTAATTTATATGTGCTTCAAAGTCATATAACCACACGATATGTCCAATCGCCACAAAATTCGACGGTACATAATAATTCATTATTACGGGTCCAATGAAACTGATTCTACCAAAATCCGAGACAGTGCTTCGGAAGGCTATTTTACCACATTAATTAAAAAAATTATTATAAAATCAAATTGATCACTTTTAATTCTAAATTAGAAGTTTACTATCTTCATTCTTATTTAAACAGAATTTAAATTAGCTTTGGAAATCAATTTTATTCATATCACATTTAGGATTTAATTATTTAAACCATTTCAAATATTAAATTCAACAATTTTATTATTAAGCAAATCTCTATATTTGAAATTCAAGTTATTTAACATATAAAATTACTTTTCAGTATTTTAAAATCAATTAAATATTACGAAACCGACTGAAATTCTAAGTCATTACAACTATGAATTCAGCTTTCATTGTTGACTGTGCAATTATAGTCATGGCTCACTAGTAAGGAGGAAGATATAATCTGAAGTGCCCTTGCTACTATTAAGACATCCTCCAAAATCTGAGTCTGAATATCCACTCACTTGAAGGTGATTAGATCTCCTAAATGTGAGCAATATTCTTTGTTTTCTCATAGGCACCTAAGAACTTTTTTGCATCTTTCCAATAATCCTCCCTTGGATTACTTTAATATCTGCCAGATATCCTAATAGCAAAAACCCAATGTCTGGTCTAAACCTGTGTGTACAACAATCTCCCTACTAACGAAGATTAAGATTTAATTTTCATGTATACCATTTCCAATTCTTTTCTTGGGAATTGATCCAAAGAGAATGTAACTCCCTTTTGAAATGAAACGAAAAATGGATTATAATCTTCCATTTGAAATCTTATAAAAAATTTAATGATGTAATATTTTTTATGCAAACATAAAATCCTTGTGATTTGTATCACATTATTTCTATCCCAATCATAAAGGATGCCTCATCCATACCTATTATCTTAAATTTTTCAAAAGAGATCCTTTGGTGTCATGCGATAACCAAAGGTCACTACTGGCAATGAGTAAGTCATCCACATACAGTACTATGAAAATGTAATTACACCTGTTGATCTTAAGATATATACACCGATCAACAATGTTTTACTTAAATCAAAATTTTGAAATAATATCATGAAAACTGCTATACCATCCGAGAAACTTTTTTAAGCCATATTGTGACTTCTTTAACGCAGATTCCATGTTTTCAATTCATTTCTTGACAAAACCTTTTAGTTTGTCATATAGAGCTTTTCCTCTAAACTTCAATTTAGAAGAGCCATCTTTACCGTCTTTACATCCATTTAGTGCAACTCTAGGTCATATTGAGCCATCAGTGCTAAAATGATCCTTAATGAGTCTTTGTTAGAAACTGGAAAGAAAGACTCATTACGTTGCATTCAATCAAAACCTTTTACAACATATCTGGCCTTATGTCATTTGATTTAACCATGCAACTTGAGTTTGGTGTTATTGGTCCAGTTACATCCAGCTTGCTTTTGCTTTTCTAGCAATTCAACCTACTTCCAAATATTATTGTCGTACATGGATTTTATTTCTTTATTCTTCGCACTAATCCATATATTAGAATCAGTACTTTTAATTGTCTTTTCATAAGAAACTGGACCATTAACATAACTTATGTTAAATTCAGCCACCAGTAAGTAAGTCACTTAATCTTTTCCACATGTCTGTTGTAACAACTTTTAAATTTGACACGTTAATATTAAATTAATTAAAAATGTATTTTTAACAAAAGAGAAATTTAGGTATTGTATTCATAACCCTCCGTAGTTATTTTCGAGCAAATTAATTTGAACTATGAGTTTGAAATATTAGGAGTTATCATTTAGAAGATATTGATTTTATAAGTCTAAAAGATTTGCACCACGAATGAATGATTTTCAGTGTTTTAGTTTTGAGAATAAAACCATGTTTAGTGCAATTGGTTATGAAAGTCAACTACATCCAGAGAGTTAGTTTAGGATATGTATGTGTGTGGGTGTGTGTATACATGTATGTATGTAGTTAGTCCGATGTAAGAAAACATAAATTGGTAAATACGCAATAATTGAAATTGTATTAAATCCATAAAATATGTATGTCCATAAATATACATATATTTAATGCGACAAATTTATTCCATATATCATATTCGTTGAATACACACACACACACATATATATTTGTGTGTGTGTATAAATATATAACTAGATTTACCTTAATTTCTTATATTTTATGTAATTAATTGTGTAGATTAGCAATTAATTGCACACCAATTGACATACAGGTAAATTTATCCTTTTTATCTATGGTATGTTTTAATATTCTCTATGCTTCATCCCATCCTATAAATAAAGAAGGTTGAGGAGAAAGAAAATAAACTTTTTGGAAGCAGCCATTAAGAAATTTTATAAAACCTTCATCACTTTCATAATTCAAGAAGTATAACATATATTTCAAAAGAGAATGGTAATTGAATTAAAGAAATAGGGGTTAGGATTTATTAAATAATGCACACACCTTGATTTTGGTAGTGATTCGGTTTATGACAAAAGGAGAAAATGTTACTCTTCATTGATTTGAAATAGATCCGGGGTTATATTCATTTGAGATGAGTGTGTGTATATATATATCATTTATTAGATACTTTGATTCATATTTATATAATCGAGATTTTTTATTTAAAAGTGAAATTTTGAACATGTATGATGATTTACAATTTATATATAGATGACCAATGGACATGAGATCTATATAGTCATATTAAAAATTTAGTTGGATTTATACTATATCATTTATTATTTGCCGATTCTAGCATGTGCTATTTTTTAGCGAATGGTTATTTATTTTAGCGAATGGTACTTAGAACATGTCACTGGGACAACATAACACAAATATCGTGTCAATATTTGTTTGAATCACGCTATGCATAACACAAATTTAGTCAAATAGTAATAAAATGGTTGTAAAAGTTAGAAAGACGATTTGAGTAAATATTAATATTTTGAAATCATGTAATAATATTATTGTTTTAAATGTAATAGGATATGATTATTATCTTTGATAAAGAAAATCATTTTGAGATATATGAAGTAATATTTTGAAAATGGAGGATTTTTGAAGTATATTATCTTTTTTGAGAAATTATTGTTATTTAAAGATAAAATGAATAATTGTGTTTTTATAATAAACAATAACAAAACAATTTTACACTTAATAGAAAATAATGAGTATAAATACCTTATTTTGATTATAGTAAAAAATTAGATTAATTATTAGTTGAAAATTATCACGTACATTTCTTGTGGAGAGATAGAATGGCATTAGGATGAGCTATGTGATATTTTCCCATTACTACTACTTGGATGTTATGTAGTTAATTATGGTTTTACTGGTCGATGATGTAAATGTTGTATTACTTATGGTAGTTGGTACTTGGTACTCATTTTATGAATATAATGTTTGTACTACTAATAAGTGGTAGTTAATACACATTCGATGGGTTTGATTTTTTTTGCTACTAATAATGAGTAGTCAGTACACAATAAATGATTTTGGTATTATGTTACTAATTTGGAGTGGTTACTACACCCTTGTTTGATTTATACTTGCATTGACTGACGTATTACCAATTGTGGATAATTAGCATCTATGCTAGTATATTTGTTATGGTTTGTTTGTTTGAGATATGGGGTTAACATTGAATGTTATCAAACTTTTTAATGTCTAGTGACTATATTGCTATTATTGTTATTACCTAATATTATTGATTGTGATGGCTTAGTAGAAATGGTGTATTCTTCTTGCATTGGTTGCATGGTCGTTATTGTTTTGCAATGTTATTTGCTAACAAGTATTTGATGCAGGAGAAGAGCAGGGAACAGAATTACATGGGGTTGAACCCAAATGTTATTGTAGACATTCTTTTTCTACCCAATAGCCACTAGAGCTCTTAGGTTGGGTAGAGATGTATAGAAATTTGCACGGTCGAAACATAGTTGAACAGTATTTTTCCTTTCGGACCGTGTAGGTGGTAGGAAGGAAAAGGAAATGAGTCTGGTTGCAAACCTCGCTTACAATTTTTTACTTAAATTATTTCCCTATATTATTATTGTATTATTATATAAATTCAATAATAATTGATGCATGAAGGGATAAATATGGTATATTTATTATATTGGTACTTGTTTGCTTCATTGAGATATTTGTGTTCATTGTTGAGATATATGTATGTTTTTATTTAAATTTCATTTTGAGTTTTCCTTTTTATGCATAGATTTAGATTTTTACCGATATAACCAACGATCCACTATTTTTGTATTAGAGATTGGGGTCCATGCGTCTTTGAATGATTCTTATCACTAGTTTTAGTTATTAGAAATAATGGGATGTTTCATATGGTATCGGAGCTAGTTGAAGCATTATAGAGGGCTATCACATAGTGAGTGTGGCGAAGCTTTGTCTCTTACCCCTACACGTCCCAATGTGGGTTGGCTTAGGAAGTCAAGAGAATGATCTTAAAATCAATAGCCGAGGTTACCATTTATGTCCACCACCAAGTTAGGGTGAAAATTACATGTGGTATCGAAGCTTAAGTTTAGCGATTCCATGAGCCTTATGCAGAGTTAAACAATTTAGAGTCGATTAATTCACATTATAGGTTGTAAAATATTTAAACTTATTTCGGAGCATACATATAAATATTTAAATATAAAGGAAAGATGAAATATTACTCGTCTTATTTTCTATAACCTTGATATAGGAGAAAATTATTTTAGCAAAAGTATCTTGGCATAGATTTCAACCTACCATTTTAATACTTCTAAATACAATATTAATCCTTATGGGTTTGAGATATGCATTTATTTGCCAAAATATAAGTTGATATATTCATTTATACATCAATAATATTTCCACTTTTGAAAACATTTAAATGGAAGATAATGATATTTTCAGGTAGTTGTTATTATCTATGTAAAATATATGATATGAAAGAAGATGATAAATTTAGTATGATTCATATCAATTTGTTTGTTATATAACTATTTTACGAACTTTAAATATTATCTATTGGAAATGCCTACAAATTTAGTTAGTTATTTAGATGCTTATCATCACATGCATGTTTTTGTAACGACGCCTAATTTGAATTTTGAGGACAAAAATTATAAATGGAGTTTGTAGCATCCATATATTACCATGGATTATACATTGTGCAATTTATAGTGACATGAAGAGATTATTATAAGATTTTGCACGGCCAGTAGTACCTAATATTGAATTTATAATCAAATGGAAATAATTATATAGGTAATGTGTGTGCATCGCATAAATATGTTCATATCGAATAGTGACATCCAAAGAAATATATGTAAAATTAATTCGATAAAAATTGTAAATTAACAAAATAAAATGCATATGTATATAACAAGCACCATTGCCCCAATGGTTAAGTGATTCGGCTTTGGTGCTAGAGGTCACAAGTTCGAAACTTGCATAGCGTGATTCAAATATTTTTTGACATGTTTGTATTTTGTTGTCCCAGTGACATGTATCTAACTACAATTTCAAAAAAAATGCATATGTATATGTATATAGGAATGTATTATGTATTCATGATAATGGGTGTATGTCGTATGCATAAACATATACATAAAGTTTGCACATACGCATAAACATATACCTACAATAAACATGTACATGTGCATATACAAGTACATTTACATACGCATGCATATATGACTCTTAGAAGGGAAAAATGGCTGCCTAAAAGCATTAGGTGTCTCTTAGAGAAGGTAAGGGGTTACATAGGTCAAGGTAGGGTCATTTTGTTAAATTATGTGATAGCTCCATGTTACACTATAAATACATCACTCTTTCTCACTTCCATCATCACTAAGAAATAGTCAAAAATTAATAAAAATCAATGGAAGCGAAGAGATTTGAATTACAGGCTGGAAAATACCTCATGATGGTGTGTAATATTATCTAACTTTAAAATTTCGTATTAGTTATAACTTACAAGATGAGAAATGACACGAGGAAGATGGAATTTGAAGTTCGTACACCCTTTTATTAATTGTGGCATTACTATTAATATTCTTAACTTTTTCAGTGATCTTTGCTTATTGGAAAGGTTACTCAAATATTTACAAATTTTTCTTTTTAGATACTTTTACAAATCAGAATTTTTACTATCTTGAAATCTTATTGCAGAGTCGTATATATTTTTTGGCCTCTCAATAGAAGTACTACCTAAAACATTTTATGTATTTTGAACATATCTTTTGATTCTCTAAACAGATTTGGGTAACATTTTTATTCTCTGGAAAATTAAGTATAAGATATAAAACTTTTGTTTTAAGCACTCTTGCAAAACCAAAGCCTTCTATCTTGAAATTTTGTTGCAAAGTCGGATATATTATTGGCTAGTTTGATATACGTTGTATGCAAAACCATTTCTGTATTCGAACGTAATTGAGCTATTGAATGGATTTGGGTAAATCTTAGCTTATAGAATTCTAAGTATAACTTATCCAACTTTTATTTTGTAGGCTTATGCAAAATCAAATATTTCCTATGTTGAAACTTTATTGCAAAGTCGAATATGTTTTCTGCTAGGTCAATATGTGTACTATAGAAAACCCTTTTTGTAGTTTGAGCATGTCATTGGATGGTCAAAATACATTTGGTTAAATTTTAGTTTACTGGAAAGATAACTAAACGATATAAAGTTTCCGCCTAATGTACTTTTTCAAATTCAAAAATTTATTGTCTTGAAATCGAGTCGCAATATCGAATATGTTTTCAGCTAGATCGATATGTGTACCATGCGAAACTCTTTCTGTATTTTCAACACATCTTTTAAACCCTTGAACGGATTTGTGAAAATATAATATTTTAAATAAATTTAATTAAAATATGCACGTCTTTCATTTTATATACTTTTCCATAATTGAATGATTTATATCTTGAAGCTTGGTTGTAAACTCGTATACGTTTTCAGATGGCTAGATACAAATACAATCAAGAATCCTTGTAATATTTCAAACATAACTTGTAGTCTGCAAAATCGATTTGAATGTACTATTGTTTTCTAAAGGGACTACTTAAGGATCTATAATTTTTGTTTTATACACTTTTCCAGATTTGGTCACTACTGCCAAAAATTATAGTTGCAAAGTTAGGAATTTTTTCGAAAGGCTTTCAAAACTCCATCTAGATCTTTTACCATATTTAATTCACAAGTTTTATCCTTTTAACCATTTTCAAAAATTTTATACTTTATGGAAAGGTAATCCAAATATTTACAACTTTTGTTTACAACATGTTTCTCAATTAAATAGTTTAATGTCTTCAAAAAAGAGATCAATGTTGCAAATGCTCTCGGGGTTATTTTAAGGTTTCAAAATTTAACTTTTTGATTCAAGAACAATAATTTTTGACTCATATTATATTTCTTAAGTCTATAACATATTCTGGAATGGTGATTTTATGTACCAAAACTTCCATTTGAAATTCTCTTGCTAATTTTGTGATTTATAGCTCTAAATGTTTGCTTGAATATGAGTTACTCTCACTTTTATGATCTGACCTTTACAAAAGCATTAAACACATCTTTTAAAGAAATCTCTAAAGCAAAGAAAACGTCTCACATGAATAATTTTTCTACATAATGTCTTGATTAAATTATAAAAATCATAACCTCAATTTTATTGAATTCGGTTATCATGGTAAGATAACATAGGTTGTAGTAAACGTAAACATAAATAAATCTTGGGCATTATGTCATTTCGGTGTGACTTGAACTTGTATATGTGATGGTTGATTTTACAATAAGGTATGCCACTATTTTATGTAAGTTTGTAGATGTATAATTATATTAAAGGCGTCTTGGTGATATAAATATATTTATCCTAAAATTATTATTTTACTTAAGATTTTGGGGAACTATATGAATCTAGTCTAAAAGATCTTGTTCAATATGGCATAACATATTGTGGATCTTCATTGGATGCTTTGTATTATCACTTTAATGATGTTATGTACTATATAAAATCAATCTGATTAATTATTTCATATGCTGTTTAAGAAGGAAATATTAATTAGTACCATGAAAGAGTTAATAATTAGAGTGTGAACGACAATGAAGAATGAATAGCAAATTCATTATATGAATGACTTATAATAGAGTATGAATACTAATGAAGAATGAGTAGCACTTTTTCGAACGAATACTCATTATTTGCTAAGAAAATGGTAAATACCCCCAATTGGAATGGAAAAGATTACAAGTTAAGAAATTCAAGAGTAGAAAGAGAACACACCAAAATTCTAAAGTGGATCGATTAGAATCTTAAGCTTACGTCCACTATTAACTATATTTTAGATTATTTTCATACATACATCCAAGTTTACAATGATTTCAGAATAAGAAATTAGTGGATTTTGAAAATGGTAGCCATTAAGTGCGAAAATCCAAGAAGAAATCAAAATTTCTAAATCAAAGGGATGGCCTTTAATAGGTGAATTCCTCTACCATAGTCGACAGAATAAATTTGACAAGTAAATATCCATATCTATGATTGTCGCTGTAAAGACGAAGTCAAAATCAAAATACCACTATAGCATAACCATTCAGTACCGATCAATTTTGATAGGCGTTGATTGATTTTCTAGTTCACTTATTTTTTTCTTCATATTTGCTTAGGTATTCAAGCTTTAGATCTTCATGACAATGTTGCCCTTCAAGAACCATTCGATACTATACAATTTTGGTCCTTCAAACTTGTAATTTTCCTAAAAATTGCATAAGTAACCGTTCATAAGCTACAGTTGGTCCCCCTTTGACTTCAAACTAATCGGTATCGGTCGCCCTTGTAATAACCTATTATCGAGAAGCAATAAATTGATAATTTAATAGTGAATCAAATGTGATTTGAATTAATTAATATGGAATTATAGGAATAATTTGGAAATTTGATGTAAAATATTTCACTAATAAAGTTTGAATTATGGAATTAGATAAAATGAATTAACCAAAAATATGGACAATAATTTTATAGAATAGTTAATAATACAATTAGAATGGAATTTAATGAAACGATTTTGATATGTATTTGGGCATATACATACATACATACATACATATATATATATATATATAGACACACATGTATATATATATATTTGAAAATAGGTTAATGGTATTATATTGGGCTATACGTCCCAAAAGCATTTACAACCAGAAAATACAAAGTTAAATTTAAGACAATTCAACCGACAGAACGACACTAACATGACTTAACACAGACTTTCCTAATATATATATATATATATATATTATGTTTGTATGTATATATTAGTTCATGAACTAGAAAAGAAAAGATAGAACCAAAAGCATTAGATAATAAACAAAGCACATCCTCCTTTAGCCTAAGACTCAAATCCTGTTTCATGATTTGTTTATGTCCAGACTTTTCTTTTTCTGGAGGTTTCACCTTAATCTATAAATAAAAACCTACACGTTTATTTACTTTGCTTTAAAAAAAATAAAAACCCAACCATACTCCACTACTGTAAAATCAAAATAAATCCCACAATTTCCTATAACCCAGATCAAAGCTTCTTGACATCTCTACAACAAGTTATCAAGTTGAATTCAAGTTTTCTCATTAATTTTTAAAAGGGTAAAAACATAGAGTAAAGGATAGAAGTGAAGTTAGGAGTGACATGATAAGAGGTTAACAAAGCTTTTGGCATTCTTCAATCCAAGATGAGTATTTTACTCACATATCTATGTCAGTAATGGTGCTATGTTATATGAATTTGGATACGGTGGTTGTGCATCTATGGCCCTTTACTATAACATAGCTTTCCCCCTCCTTTGATTTTGTTTTGATTGATATTGGATAAATTGATGATGTTAAGAATGGTTGTATGGTTGTATGGATGGAGTTTGAGTGTATGAAGTGAATGGTAGAAGGAGTTAGTGGTATATGAGAAGTAGATGTCCTGAAACGAATTGATTTAGGCATTGGAAAACACGACACAAGAGGCTCGACCGGTCAACCTCCAAAACACCAACTGGCCAGTATATTTTAATATATATATATATATATATATATATATATATGTAATAAAATAAAAACAAAAAAAACAAAAAAATGTAAACAACGTATAATACCCCATCATAGAAGGAGTTAATGGTGTATGAGAAGTAGATTTCCTTAAACGAATTGATTCAGGCATTGGAAAACACGACATAAGGGGCTCGACCGGTTAACCTCCAAAACACCAACCGACCAGTGTATTTTAATATATATATATATATATAATGTAATAAAAATTAAATTAAAATAAAATAAAATGTAAACAATATATAATACCCTATCTTTATATTTTATACTTGTTCACAAATATCATATAAGTTGTTTAATAATCAAATAAAGTAGTATTATACAAATGAAATATTAAGAGAATTTAGTAAATTCTTATTCCTTAAATTATTAAAATGTTTTATGATATTTATTAGTGATTTTAAACGTATATTACTGTCTTGTAATAGTAGCCTATGATGATTGTATATTTGGAAATTTATATTTATTATTTAATTTAACAATACACCTTTTGTTATAAAAATACTATTCATAGATTCAAAATAATATATATAATTATGAATATACATATATAAATCATTTTATTATTATGTATGTGCTGCCAACTCTGTGTAGCAAGAAATTTGAATAAACAGATTGGTAATACCATTTGGCATGGGACTTTTGGTAATAATTTTCCATTTATTCATCGGACTTGTTGCCTAGAAATATATAGTGTGGATTGAGAGTATTTTATGAGCATTGAATAAACATTCAAATAATGCACAGTGGTAAGGCACACCATAGTGTTATTTGTTTGGTCATTTATTGTAAGTGTATGTCACTCAAACAAGGATTTATTATATATGATGGGGCTTATTGTGGTGAGCAATATTACATACTTGTGTAAAGCCATGTGTCAACCAATATATAGAGCCATGTGTCGGCATATATATAAAGCTATGTGTTAGCCATTGAGTATAGATACTATGTGTCTATTTATCTTTGCCCAACTTCCTTTATGTTTTGGGAGTGAACCAGAGTAGGACAGTATCCACCCTAGCGGCCTGATTGCGGGTCATGCCCTTATTCCATGATTCCTTATATTATAGTTATGTGCTATCGCTATGTGCGTTTTCCTTTGTGTCATTAGGCCAGCAGTTTGTTACCATAAGGACATGTGTCGGGTCAGACCAAGTTGTGCCCTCGCGTAGACGAGCACTAGGTTTATCTAGGCACAATACCGAAGGAACGTAACTAAAGAGTGTATGAGCCGTGTTAAATGGACATACGTATGGCTCTTGGAGCAAGCCGATGTGTTATCAGTCTTTCATTTTGTTCCGGTGTGTATGGTGGATTGACATATACTATTTATATTACTATAATGATGAGTATGAGTATGCTAGAGATCACGAATCTAAAGTGTAGTCGGTCCCCGCATTAGGCATACTCACCCTTTGGTATTATATTTTCGATTATAATAGGAAGGTAGCCATTATAGTATGAAACTATGGTTCGATGTTAGGTATATGTGTAATAATTGTTTTACTCATATATCACCTTGGATTATATTACTGTCATTGTATCACACTTAAATTAGATTCAGACTTAGTCTGACCCATGTGTTATTATACTCAAATCAGTCCGAGATGTTCATGAACATGTACTATGTATATAGCTAGACTCACTTGGGCATTTTGGGGAGGCTAGTAGTAATTATAGGATGATACATTCCTTATACATTTTTGTAGCCACATTGATGTATTTAGTAGTTATCTCAGATGATGTATTGTATATTGGGCTAGAGATTATCATTTTGTAGCCCTCGGGACTATGTATTGTGTTGTATATTATATTTTATCCATCGTGTTCTGACTTTGTACACTCTATTATGATCTATGATTATGTATTGTTCTGACTTGGAGGCACATTGTTTATTACTTTGTACCGAGACCGTGTATATTTATGGTGGGTATTATATGATTATATACAGGTGTTAGTCGAAGGGAATATTCACATGTGTACCCCTCATTCTTCGTATTATCCGAGAGTATTACCGGTGATACTCTTGGGTAGTGTGTGTATATATATAGGTAGGGTGTACAACTCTAGACCATTCGGTACCGATCTTTTTTACATCTCCCATACTTAGCAATATTTCGCAGGGTTCCTTCATTCTTCAATCATAACATCTCCTAAGTTTCTTGGTCTAGTTCTTCGTCGTCTCGAAGCCCAGAACTACAGAGTTGTCACTTGGTTCAAATACCGAATGACATTTTCCTCCTCTAAGTATGTTTTGTGATAACAAAGCATCTTTGATTCAAGACTAATGATCAGATCTAACCTACAATGATGCTTTCATTATCTTAAGTGTTATCAAGAAACATTGCATCTACTGCAAGAACATTGGTACATTGCATGAATCGCATTTACAGACATAAAAGTTGAAGTCTTCTATTAGAATCCTTCAATCATCTTTGAGAATTTTTTGAAAATTAATCAACTCTCCGGTTAGGTAGATTTTTTTCTCTTTTATTTGAAATGAATATTCATACTATTCGGTACCGATTGATTGTGGCCGACATGTAATGGTTTTCTAAGTGTTTTATAAAATCAACAGTTATAAATTTTCTACGGTTCGCTTTCATTTCTATTGCTCTCTTATTTTTTTCCCTCGTGGTTTTCTCTCTTGTGGCTACCTCAAGTTCTTTCTGCCACCATTACTTTAAGCTCCACTAACGCTATTCAAATCTTGACCATACCAGTCGCCGTTGATCCTTAATAAAACCAACCTCTTACTAATTCGAACAATCATCGCCACCTCATTTCTAGATCTAGATTAACCTTCAAACCCGAACCTTAGGTTGACACCAACTTTCTATTTGAACATCGTTGCCATATCCAGCATCTCGCATCAATGTCCCTGGCCCACTTGTTGTTTCAGATCTAAGATCGTGTTCATCACCATCGTCCCCACCGACCTCTTAAAATTCCAAGTCCTACTCTTGAATATAAAATGGCAAAGGAAATGGTGAGGGGGAAGAACAATTCTTGGTTGAGATTGTTCAGCTTCGATCGTTATGCTTCAAGAAATCATTTTCTTTAATGCATTTCAACATCCACCAGTTTCAAGGGTTTTTCTAGGACATTTTTCTAATCGAAACTCGAAATCAATGTCGCATTCCTTAAATTCTCAAAGGAAAAGACCCATGCCACTTCAGACAATGGTTTATTGTCATAGAATCTACGACAATGGGTAAAATCCAACACACAGTTCCACTATGTGCCAGAGCTCGTTTGCTAGCACGAGAAGGCTACTACACCAAGTGCTTTCGTACACCGTGCTAGGACACAAGATACACACTACATAGATTGACACACTGCACAGACCCGGTTGATGTATACAATTCAACTAGGAAACACACATCGGCATTTGTTAGTTCCTCTATATTGGCTAGACATGTTTTAATCATAGTAAAACACTGAAATAAATCATACCCGACCATGCTCGATTTTCAAGCTTCTAGCATATGATGGCCGACCTTAAACAATCTCTACATCTTTATGCCCTTGATGGCTCTTTTATCGCTCAATCCGCACCTCCAAAAGCAGGCTTGTATTCTTCTCTGGCTACCTCTTCAACTCCGATTAGAGTTAGTTATTCCATCACTCAACAACAACAACTTCAAATCGCTCCTTATGTAGGATCTCAAGGCCCCTCCACTCCCAATGCTGGCCAACCTTCCATAACGATTCTTGATAACCCATCAAGTTCTTACAAGGTTTACAACCAGAGCCTATATTGGATTTACAAAAGTCACATAATTTCAAAAGATGAGAAGCTTCTTCCCTTGCTTAATCAGAGACCTCATGACCCCATGGAGGTTTACACCATTTGCAACTTATATATATATATATATATATATATATATATATCAGAGGTCCTTCCTCCTTTAAACAATATCTTAAAATGCATTTTACAGATGTTGAGACTCACTCAGTCTCCATTCCATCCCAATTGTTTCTCGATTTGAATAACATATCTTTTCAACGTACCAAGGTAGATCGCCAAATTTTGAAGAGATCTACTCATATTCTATTTAAAGAAGAGATCCGACCATCCTTCACTATTGTTTCTCGAGTCTTTCAACTATTGCAAAGTCATGGAGGGGCTTCATAATATAAACCTACTTCAAGGATGAATAGTTCTTCATTTGATGCCTCGGTGGCTTCTACCAAAATAGCTCTCTAGATGCAAGTTCTTTATCTAGCTTCTTCATCTTATTTAAGCTTATTTCTCCTGGGTATCTAACTTTCCTTTATACATATGATTGGCTTTCCTCAAAGGATTGTCACTCCAAACTATATAGACACAATACAACTTCTCAATGGAATCGACGAGCACAAACGCGCATTTCATTTCTGCTTATAAATGCCTAGACGTGCCCAACTCTGTTGCTAAATAGTTACAAGAGAATCCAGCCTAAACCAACCCTACCCGATGCCGCCCAAGCTATAAACGGTCCTTCAACTCCCTAAGGGTTCTTCCTAATAGCCGAGGAAATCTCCAGTCACTCCTAAAGGGGACATCTCCTAAAGGTACTCCAGTCACTCCTCAGGTCAGGCCTAAACCATTCATTATCAAGACTTCATTCATAGCACCTAAGCCACAATATGATCATATAGGGAAGCCAACACCATCAGATACGGCTAATGCCATCTTCGACCCACTAAGTGATATTAGGAGCTTCCCAAACTACGCCTGGAGATCCGAACTTTAACAATCTTCTTACACCCAATACTTCTGACTTCAAGTTCACTCCAGTTGGAATTTCCTTGCCTTTCGAGAGGGAGTGTAACGTCCCTACCACTATACCCATAGCATTACAGAATATTACAATTAATATCATATATGATAACATGGAGCATACTGTTGGTTAAGGGCGATCGAATGTGAATATATCTTTATACTAATGCTGACACATCTTTATTATTTTTTGAGGATCGGAACTAAAATTTTGACGTGTATAGTATTAATAAAAAGTAATAAACACATCGATTAAAAATATTCAGAACAGTATATAATATAGATAAATCAGAATCAGAGTCACAGATTGCAGTGGAATAATATACATCATATACATGATAAAATGTGAGTCTACCAAATATCAGTACTTGATGCACATAATATATACATCACATCCAAAATACTGTATCACGTACACAGTGACTACTAAATAATATACATGACATATCCTCCTAAATGTCAACAAATGCGACGATAAAGTAAACTAAAACAGTCAAAGTAGTCTACTCCAGTGCTGGCACAAAACCCAAAGGTCAACGAATCTCTATACCTATAGAGTTTTGACCTGACTCGAGTATTTTAAAATAATTGAGTCAGACTATATCTAATAAAGATATGAGATACCGATATTGTAAATATATGCTTAACAATAAAATAAGTCAAAATGAAAATATTCCTAGAACCAAAATCCATAATTTGGCATATTAATCCAAATCACCGTTTCATGAATCCATATCAAGTCTCAAAAATGGACTATCATCTAAAATATGGTGGTAACAATTCAAAATTATCCAGGGCTAAAAGATATTAAATATCCATCCTAAAATCTCTGAAGAAACAATCATCACTAATGAAATAATAATGGTAGTCAACTATGAATTTAATACAGCGACCGGAGTCTAGGGTATCAAAATAAATCTCGCCATATAATGTATAAGTCTAAGTATCAAAATAGACTACTATGCGAATTTACCTATTGTATCAAAATAGGTAAACATCATCAAACTGTATACCCAAAATAAATTGATAGTTATTAGCCATTCGGTGTATAGGATAATCATGCATGTACACTTGTCCACGAAATAAAAGGGCAGCCGTATCGCACCATAACAAACCTAACATTCCCAAAATAGGTCTGCGTATCCAAATATAAAATGGCATCGACTCTCAGGTCAATGAAAATTGAGTCATCTTCTCCCGGGGATCTAACGGACTGAAATCAAAACACCCTAAGATAGTACAACTCTAAACGTTAATTACTATCACTCAAGTAATCATAAGAATTTAGCTAACTGTCCCATACTAGATAGTGAATTCAGATATTTACTAAAAGCTACTAATTTCCACTCGAACTTTATTTAACAAATTATAATAATAAGCGAAAGAAATGTACGAAAAGTCCCATACCATTCCGACAATTCAATCATTTATTAATATTCGTTGTTTCACAGAAAAAAGGGAATCCAATAGAATTGGAGATCATCCAATTGTCCAAAAAAATTCTAATGGAATTAATAAGCAAAATTTAAACAAAAAAATTTGTAAAAATTCACTTTTGTTTATAAACTTTGAAATAGTAAGAAAATCCCCTTCATAAATATATATGAATTACTATTAATCTTTTTAAAGTTCTTAAATTATTATTAAATCCATCTTTTATTACTTATAATAAAAAATATAATCTAATATTATAAGAGAAGATAATTCTTATTTATTATTATAAGAAAAATTATTTCTTTTCGAACAAATCTCTGAGATATACATATATAGATATATAAAAATATATCATTGCCTTTCCAAATAAATTTACACATATAAATCAATTCTATTCTTTGATTTATAAAATATCATACTTATGAGACATTCACATTTCACAAATCTTAAAACACCACAAATTAAATTAGTAAGTTACAGAGTTTAAACTAATTCCCATAAGCTTATTAAAATCCATCAGAATCAATCAACCGAAGATAAGATTAAATAATCAACAACATGGAACAAAAATTATTCTAGAAATACACCTAGCAATTGACTATGTTTTCTACTAGTCAACTGATGGAGCTTGCCAGTTGACTTCTGGTAATATGCACAGAGCAGTCTACTCTAGGTCAAACTAAAAATCGTCGATTCCAGTCAGATGATCGACCTTGATTGATTCTGCCAAGTTGCACAACATAGTAGAGACCATGTCAAGTCGTACTAATACCCTGAATTCAAGAATTTCCTATTTATGTGCAATACATGTGTGTTCGTGCTTAAAACCAAAATTGGCAAATTCACTATTTTTGGAAAATTTATTTATACAATTAACTTCATCTATGTAGCCATCAACTAAAGGTTTTAATCCAATTCTGATGCATAAACACATACAGATATAGATTGTGTGAGATAAAAATCTCACCTTTGGTCAATATGAAGAAGTAAACTGAATTTGATGAAGCTAAAGGAACTAATCTTTTCTCTAAAACTCCTACTCCAACTATCCTTCATTAATTACTCCAAAAATCAAAACAACCCCTTTAATTTTTGAATTTCAAAGATTAACCAACTATTCAAAATCCTAAATAGATTACATGAGAAGGTAGAATAAAGATCGAGGAGTTAATACCTTGTCTCCTTAGAATTTGTAGAATTTTCTTTGATTTCCTAGAATAGATTCTAGGGCCGAATGGTTTTCCTCTTTTAAGCTTTGCTTTCATGAAGATAAGAAAAATGGAAATAATGATTTATAGGAGTTAGTTTAAGATTTTTACTATGGGATTAGTTTTAAAAATGTATGGATTATTTACTTAGGCCAAGGAGTTAGGATTTTAGTTTAGGCTAATGGGATAAAGGCATTTAGGCCCAAACAAATTAAATTCAAGTTTTTTATTTCATTTTTCCTAAATACTCTTTACAAAATCTTTAAATAAATCCTAATCAAATTAAAATTAAAATTCTCATTTGAAATTTTATTTCTTATTTTTTAATTCGACTTCCGCTGACGTTATAATATTACTGTCTAAATTTAAATTAACTTTTCTTTTTTAAATTAATAAATTCAAATCAATTATTTAGATTTAAATTTAACTTCTCTATTAAATCTTTAAATCCATAATTGAAAATTAAAAATTAACTATTAATTAAATAATTATTAGCGGGGCTGTTACAGGAAAACTGCCATGTCTCTTCACCTCAACAAGAACACTCTGTTAATCACTTAGGATACACAAACATATCTCACAATACTCAAGAACATAAGAACAATTCACTCTACGTTTCCTATCAATCCAATTTGCCAACTTTGATTCAAATATTTCCTCCTTGACGGGTACCATGGGGAAAAAACTCATATTGATAGAGTTACTCAAGGAATCTGCTATTATCTCTCACAATCTAATGGGACTGTCGCCCTTATTGAGACTCTTGTCAAGAGTCTGAGGATGAAAGGGTAAGGAGAACATGGAAAGAGGGGTGCGATGTAGAAGTGAAACTTCAACATATTGACGAACAAATGAGTTTGCGTGATCACCGTGTGTTCAGGTACGATTCTGCTTCCCCTCATTGAGAATGCTCTCCTACTTAATCCTCTCGAGAACTCATACCTCCTCATTCAGACCTTCCCCATCTTCTTAAGTTATGGTAACCTCCATCATTTAGCACCCCAAGGCTCTTGTTCTTCCTTCCTATCAAATAAAACTGACTGGCTCTTCAACTTCTCATCAAACTCATAGAGCTAGAAAAGATATATCTATCAGCCAAGTTATTCCACTACCTCCCCCTCAAGGCTCGTCTCTTGTGCCCAAGATGAAGATGCAAGCTGCATTTCCTAACCTATCCTTGGGGGAGGTCAAATTCAATTGTAATATTTTGGACATCCCAAAAACTTCCTATTGGAGAGCATATCAAGATGTAATGAGACAATGGAGCAATATGTACATTGGAGAAGGATAACTAAAGCTTATCTAATGTCAATCGAGCCAACTAGTTGATTATAAAGTGTTTGGACATGGAGAGGCCAGGTCACGCAAGGATGTGCAGAGATTACATGAAGGAATTGGCCATGCTAGAAAAGGAGATAGAAACAAAAGAGAATGCCACCAAAGAGGTCTAGAAGAAACTGATGGAAAAGGTTGCCGCATATAAAGCTAAATGTGCTATTCTTAATGAGTAATTTAACTATGCACATATTATGAGTATGGTCTAAAGAAAGAAGTCAAACTAATAGAAACTCAAAAGAAAACTCTTAAGGCCGAGATTGACAAAATCAAGAGAGATCTTAATGAAGAAAAGTAATTGAGAAACCTTCCTCAAGATCTCGCTCAGACCTACTTAGAAGAAGCTGTCGGCTTAAGAATCAAATTACTTATAACCGTTTTACATGCCTCTCTTGCCCAAACGAAGGAAAGGTTTGATAAGAGATCAGAAGAAATCCAATCCACTCTCCATGGATTCTTATCGACGTCTTTGTGATGAAAATCCTCAAACGGCTGGGGAATGCTACCCACTAACTCTTGTCGAGGACTGGGGAAAGATACTGAAATAAGTAAAAGAATCCCGCCAAGATGTGGATGAAGAGAAATTGAAAAATAAGCTACTTGACAAAGAATACCCAGCGGTTCAACAAAAAGGCTAAGCGATCATGGCCCTTGAAGCATCAACACCAACATAGGTGCCAATCAAGACTCCCACCTGTCCAAGCTTTTCGGATCGCACATGCGACAATGCTCTTATATAAAAGGAATGTCGAGAAGATCTTGTCACTTCCTCTTTTGCTCCTTGTGAGGCTGTTGTAACTGATACACTTGCATCCTCCACTCTTGATTCCACCACTATTGCTACTCCAATTGGTTACGACTTTGAAAATCCAGTCCTCAAGAAACCATTAATTCCGCCTACTCTTCCTCCATAGCCTAAAGTATCAATGGAAGGGGAAATCATACAATCTCCCTCATCGAAGCCCTTGCCATCTAAATGTATATCTCTAATATCCCTATTCTTCGAGAAGCTTCAGTTAGGGCATCTCTAATTTTTTCCTCTTGTTTCTCGCCTTACACGTTAACTTCCCCAATATCATTATGGCCACATAAGATCATCACTCCAAGCCTCGATGCTACTCTGAAATCATCAATCATAGTTTCCACTTGTCTTACACTACCAACTTCTTCTGGTGGATCCAGTCCCAGTCCCAATATATAGAAAATAAAGGCCTTAGTGGAGGAAATCTGAAATAAAGTTAACATTTCCATTGACAATGACGTAAAGATCGTTATTGAGAAGGGGCCTAAGACACTTCCAATGGTGGATAAAAAAGCTGCTGATGTTTTCAAACCTAAGAATGCCAAGCTCAAACCTAGCACAAAGAAAGTCCCTCCTTCAATATACATGTTTTTTCTAAGCCCGAGCATCAAACTCCATCGACCCTTTGGTCCTACATTACCAATCTACATGGAAGTTTCCATTATTGGCCTTAGTCCTCAAAAGAGTCCCACTTTCTCATCCATATACGATTAGGATGAAGATGAAGTCAATAAACTAATGCCTACGTCCATTGCTTAGGGAAACCACAAACCGGCTGGCGTGGATTGTAGGAAGGGTTGCGAAAACAGAAAAATCATAAGAAGTAGGTAATCTCATTGCTTCATAGTGGCTACTTTTGGAATTTTTTTTGCCTTCCTATGTGTACGGACCATCGTTGAGTGGGAGCTGCCCTTGCAATTTTGTAATGCAGAAAGATAGTGTAAATAAATATTTGTTTTATATTCAACTCTTTTCGTATTTACTTTATCACATCTCATTTCGTTCATATGTACTTGCCTATGTGTATAAATATATAATTATCTATAATGAAATTACTTAATATTATGCATGCATGAGGCTATGATCTAAGCAACGCCTTTACGTATTATATCTCTGTACCTACGAACAAGTTTTTTGCAATTGGCTGGTGTCATTCCATTACTTGACTTCGTTTATCATCGGTCAAACATTTCTTATCTAACTAAACAAAGATGAGTTCCAGCAAACAATCACGCTTATTACCGGTTAAACATATCTTATTCGACTGTAACAAAGTTGTGTTAGATCGATGTGAGTGAGATTATATGTTTTATCTTCCCATGTCAGCACAAGCACTGTTATAACTCAGTAGCATGCCTGTAAGGAAAAATTCAATTGCACACAGATTCCTATCTTCAGGAGTCGATACCCTTGATGCCTATCTTAGACATTGGTCAAAGCTATCATTTTTAATGCTGAATTATATGATCATACCCTGGTCCGATTATGCTCTAATGATCTAATCATGCATAAAAGGAGTTTGTCGGTACCCGAACACTCGGTTTTCAAAGACATGTCTGATCATGGTACAACTCTTACAACACAAAGTTGAACTTTAAGAATATAGTTCCATTGATTTGAAAAGTATACTTTATTTATATATAAAAATAGAAATTACCACCTTATTACATCAAATCTTGTGAATATGATAGCTTATACATAAAATGAAATCAAACGAAATAACGTCGTAGGTGCTCAGTATTCCATGTCGATAGAATTAGGATCTGATTGAAGGTCATTAGTTTGGAAGTGTCATCTCCAAGCTTTTGTGCAATCACATAGGTACCTTCCTAATTCTGACCTAGTGCCCCCTTACCTACAAATACTTTTTTCAAAATAGGACCACTTATCTCGAAGGTATGGTTCCTTACCTTGGTGTTAAACTGCTTTGTTACTCTTCACTGGTGAGCTGCGTCCCTTAGATCAGTCTCTTCCCACTTTCCTTTAACCAATTTGAGAGACTTAAGCAAGAATTTCTTATTCCCCTTGGTATAGTAGTGCAATCTTCTTTAAGAAGGGACTTCACCTTCGATCTGTGTTATGGCCTTAGTTCTATGGACTAAAACAAATAGAGTATGACAAATTACGGACTTTCGAATTATTCGATAAGCCCATAGCACCAATGTAACTCATCTAACTAGTTTCTGTTAGATCTTTTTAATCTCTTCTTTTTATGAATTTTGTTGATCTTATTCATTGCATCTACTTGTCCATTTGCATGCAGACGCATTACCAGCACAAATTTCTTCTCAATTCGATATCAAGCATAGAATTCTAGGAATTTGTCACTTTCAAGTTGAGTCCCATTATCAGTAATTATCTTTTATGGAACTAAAATTTACACAAAATATTCTTCACCACAAAGTAGATCACTTTCACTGAAGTGGTCTTTGTAAGCGGTTCTACTTTATCCCATTTTGTGACATAATCCGCAACCACTATTCTGTTACTTTGCTTCGCCTCTTGGCATTGGTAGCACTCCAATGATGTCTATTCCCCAAACTACAAATGACCGTGGGCTGACCATCTATGTAAGCTCATGGGATAGGGCTTTTGAAATCTTCGCATATCTCTAACATTGTTGCAACATCCTCCATTATGGAAACTAAAGATGAAATCCAAATGTGATGCAGTCAGCCTGGAATTATCTTTCAACAATAGAATGAGTTTAGTATGCGTGTATGTATGTGTATAATGTCAAAGTAAATAGAAAAACAAAATAAAATTTCATCATAGGTAATTGTTTGTATATATTTAAAGTCCCAATTTATGCTGGTGCAGGTGTAAAATGTAAATCAATACACGGTAGTATCAAAGGTCCGACATATGAAGATGTCGAACCCTTGTAGTCCCTTGGACCAAACATATATTTACATTACATAGCAGAATATAAACTATTTTAAAGAAAATAATAGTAAGGCCTCCTGCCCATCTTCGTCTTCAAAATAGTCTTGGTAATTACTTTCGATTGAATTTTGTAACTGGAAAACGTATAAACTCAACCTACTCATATGAGTACCCATGAGTTTGTATGGGGAAAATAATAAACACATGGGTCAGACATAATTTGGGTATGAATAATATCATTTCTCATCTAAGTTCCTCTTCTTATGGTTACATGCCACTAAAGCACGGACGATTTTCCCCCACACGATCCCACTTACACATCAACATAAGATTACCTTAAGTCTCAAGTCACTACAAAACATATGTTAACATAAAGATATAGAACATGTCTCAACAAGCTACACCCAAAACTATTTTTTGGTTTGGCATATTATAGTTTCTATATTGGAAGGTATAACCTTCCCAGTCTCGATAACCCATTAGTTAGTCTTATACTGCAAGGTACGACCACAAACGGTCTCGTTTTAGTCTTTAACCTGGCTTATCCTGCAAGATACATCCATAAGAAGTCTTGGTTCTATATGTTTTATATTGCGTAGTATAACCCGAAGCAGTCTCGGTTTCTTTAGTTTATACTTCAAAGTACAACCCTAAGTAGTCATGTTTTCTTTAGTTTATACTGCAAAGTACAACCGTAACCAGTCTCGGTTCCTTAACATTTTATACTACAAGGTACAACCCCAAGCTTTCTTTATACTGCAAAGTATAACCCTAAGCGGTTCCTTTATCTTTTCCTCAAGCTAGAACCCCATATGAGAGTTACAAAAAATCTCAAAAAAGTTTATATCCTACTTGGATGTCCCACATCCTTTTGGAAGTCGAATGTCAAACCCATCACATAGTTTGTCATTCAAGTGAGTATCCGCAGTCGACATCAATAGCCCTATTGAACCCACATTCTTTGTAGGTTCTTACTTATTTAATTTTTAGTTACCTTTAACTTTTCAAACTTCACCTAATTATTCATATATTAGGTTTCGGCTTTAGGTATTTATTAGTCATCGTTACTCTCCTTGTCCTCCTTCTGTTATCTTAGAACTTGGAAATAATTTCATAATGCATTACACTTTTGAAAAATCTACACTCTACCTTCAGCCATCTTCAGTCTTAGATTCTAATATTAGATTTCCTATAAAATCTAATAGGTCCTGATATTGACTCTGTCCAAAAGTTAATATGTCTCTATTATCAAATTATTACCCTAAGATCTAGTCCTAGAAAAAAGAGGGTTTATGCACTCTCACTGGGAATACCTTCGTCTATTATCTACACCTAGAACCTTCGGCCATTTCTTTGACACAATCTTACTTAGTTCATTTACTTAGAACTTGTCTTGGTATTGCTTTGTCCATTTTAGTTTTAAGAAGTTATATCCCCGGTCTAGCCTCCTCCTTCGGTTCGCGTCATAAAATCAACATTGCTAACTTCCTACATCTTCACGTTAGCACATTGCTTTCCATGTTTAGAAGACTTATTCGTCTTTCCACTAAGACTCTACTTTCAGTTAGTGGCAGTGTCCATTATTATTTTTTCTAGTACTTTTGTGGGATCTTGGCCCTTTATTACACAATCATATAAGTTAGTTTTGATAGCTTATTATCTAGTTTCAATAGACTTATTATCTTGTTTTGGCATTTCTATTTAGCTTTCAAAAGCGATTATCCTTTCTTTGAAAAATACTTACGAATTTTCAAATTTTCACACAAAATTTTTTAAGCATGTTTTATCAGATTTCCATATTTAAGCCATTTTCCTTAATTTTTAATGCTTTTATTTCTTCAAAAAATCATAATTAACTATTTTAAGGTTGGAAATTTCTCCAAATCAATACCCTTCCCAAAAAGCATGTTTTATCCATCATATTAAACTCATGGCACTTCAAAATTGTTAGAGTAGGGAATCATAGCCATAATTTCCAAGTAAAGCTATTTCAACCTAAAACATCAACTAAATCAAGATCTGTCATTTAAGATAAATAGCATATGAATTTTATCATAAATAAGTAATACCATAATCAATTTAGATGGAAACGTCCTAAAAAGAAATGATATTACTCAACTAAATTCCTTGTTTTGCTTTGATCTTTGTAAGATTTAGGATTTTTTTTAGTTTTATCTCTTTTCTTCTTCCTTTTCTCTTACTAACGGTGGGCGGCTATATATTTATTTTGTCTTAGTTTGAGGAGAACAAGTGAAAAATGAGTTGGAGGGTATATTTTTTAACATTTATATACTAAGGGTATTGGACTTTCTTACACTATTTTATTAATTTATTTCCCTCTTTATAGTATCCTCTCTTTTCAAATAATAACTTAATTTCTCATATATTGCCGCTTTTGATTATTTCCCATTTACCCTTAACTATCAATTAATAATTTCCAATTATATACAAATTTAATTATATGCAATTGTTCTTAATATTAGACCTCCTTTATTTAAATGTTTAAGTTTTCCCTTTATTTACATGACCAAATATAATCGTATCTCATTTAATTGGATGCCTTAAATTTTAATTTAATAATTTATTCTTCTAATTTAGTCCTATGCATATAACAAATAAATAATGTCCCATATATATTTACATTGTTTAATTCATTTGTTTGATTCATTGACTAAATCAATTAACCTTTATTCTTATAATTAACTTCCTTAATTAATTATCCATTAATTTTTAGGTTGTTGCTGGCCTCCCTATTATAGGAATTTCACCCTAAAATCCAATTAAGTTATGATAGTGATTCATCCTTCCCATTTCTACTCTAGTATTGACACACAAGTTCTTAACTATTTGACAAATAAAATGTAATTGTACATCTACTATTGTACAACTAAATCAACCATAAATAACATCATAGATATATGGTCTATAACATACATAACGAACATATATGCTTGGTCTAAAAAAACAACTTGGGATAAGTCCTTTGTGTTAATACCATAGATATCGATTTTGATGACAACAACCATATAAATATAGGTATTAAAGATTTTCCAATTTGTATAGTGCATTTTACAAGATATTATCCAGGTTTATGCAAGAACGTGACAATAAATTTTGTAGACTGATCAGTAAAAGTCTAAAGATCAAGATTCAAAGATGATAAGATATTTGAAGACTCATGAGTTTAGAGACAAAGACATTAAGAGTTCAAGATTATAGTTTATAATTAATAAATAATCGATTAATTTGTTAAAGTCCTTGAATATCAACTTTCTATTTTTCGAATACTCTCTTATCAAATTATTTATTTTATCTATATATTCATTTATTTTCAGAATATATTTCTAAAAATACTTTATTAGAGTTTTATGTAGTAAAGTATTTAGAATCTACGCTTAAATGATTTTACAAGAGCTCATAATTTTGTAACGCATTCAATGTGCTTCTGTTTTTTAAAACATACATAATTATGTCGACATAAGCTATATAGGTTTGTCGACATATGTACTATTGAAGAGGTATCTTTTGAACTCTGAATAGTTGTGATTTTTGGTTACATCTATTTACGAATAGACATATCCCTTTAAACTCTATATAAAAGGGATTGGAAAATGAATTTTATTAACTACATCTCTACTTTCTTCTTACTCAAAATCATCATTATATATTTTACAAAATCCACTTTCTATACTCTTCAAATTTAGTCAAATTCAATCTCTATTTTGCTACATTCAATTTGTATAATTTACTCACTGATTTGGAAGTATTCTCTCATTAATTCAAGGATCAAAGTGCTACCAAAGGGGTATAGGTTATTTTGTATCCAAAGTACAACTGTTTGCATTTGGAATTAACAACTCTATACTATTATTCTTTGGTGTGCTGGTGGCCCGTTCAAATCAAGTGGGTGATCTTGTTGCTTAATTAAATAAAGAGAGTCTACCCTCATCTTTGAAAGTGAGGAGGATGTATCTCTTTCCTTCAAATCGAGACTATATTTTGGTTCGCTTGTTACCTGTTTAAATTAGGCATGTGAAAGGAAGTCTACACATGAGGGTACTAGTAATGCAAAAGAAACAAAGATTTCCATGCTAACCAACCAATTTCAATATTTTAAATGAAACCAAGTGAGTTAATTTCTAATATGTGTTCAATATTATAGGTTATAGTTCATTCATTCAAATCATTAGGTAAAAATTCATCAAATAAGGATCAAGTTAGAAAAATTCTTGTTTCACTCTCTTCTGAATAGGATCAAAAGACATTAGCAATAAAGGAATTGTAACGACTTAACTATTATAAGTCATTAAATTTAATGTAATTATTGGATAAATATGGGTAGAAATAAAAATTTAATGATTTATTAATATTGGTTTGTTGAATAAATAATTTGTTTAAATTCAGTATTGGAGATTATTTGAATAATTGAATTATGGATTTAATATGATTGAAAATGGCATCGAAAATTAAATTTTTTATATGAATGAAGATGGTTAACATTTAGATCGGATATAAATGTATGTAATTAAATTTTGGAAATTGCTCGTTTTAACTAACAAGTAAAAATATCTATTTTGGCCATTGTCTCGAATTTCGATGAAACCAGTTTCATCAGATCCATTATAGTGAGTTGTTGTAGGATTTAAAGTTTCATACGGATCGGACTTGTCGTTTGGCCATACAAGCTTAAAACACGCAGAAATCAATTTAAAGGAATTTGATAAAATAATATGACTTTGAAAAGCTACCTTCCTCACATGATCAAATTAGGCCTTGAAACTAGTTCCATTGAGTTCGGTATAGGGGTAAAACATTATAAACGCTAGGCAGCACACTTCGTTCGGAGCTTGAGAAATTTCGAACGACTTAGGCTAGATATTTCTAATTTAAATAATAATATATAAAAATCAAGAAATACTATTCAAAGCCATGTTGATATTAACTTCACCGTATATCTCTCCTCTTCCCTTTTTCTTCAAATCTCAGCTTTCAAAAAAAAAATTGAACAGTCGTTTGAAATAAAAAAATAACCCTCAATCAAATCACGAATTTACTGAAGGGGATCGAGCGGTCGCGAGACTTTTTTGGAGCAAGGCTTCACGTGGAGGCGATGATGAGAGAGTTGCGACCTGGATTCGCACGCGCTGGCGATGGAGATAGGCGTGATGAGGAGAGGGCTGTTGCTCAATGGCGAGGTAGAGCAAGCTAGGGTTCTCATCCGAACGACAGTGGGGTCATTTCCTTCGAGTTCGTATAAGGTTTAAGGTCGTCTTCTCGGGTGTAGTGCACACGTAGTGGGTGCGATCTCCATAGAAGGAAACAGGATTCATGATGTTGGCCGAGGTAGAGGGACAAGCGTGCAGTGAGATATGGTAATGTGCTAATTATTTACTTAAGTGATAATTAGTTGAGTAACTATGTTTTAGTTTTAATCGTATATTAATAAAAATCGAATTTGTTTGCATACGAGGTCCGATTTAGGTGAGGAAAAAAAATTAGCCAGGACCGCATCGAAGGCGTCTTTGACTTGGAGTGGAAACAAAATTTATTTGAAGTTGAAATTATTTTCAGTCAAATAGAAAGTTGACTGTTTATACGCTCACGTTTGATTAATATATTTTTATGTTAGTAAAATTTATATCGCAATGTGATATAAATTTCCTGATGGTTGTATGATAAATTTTAATGACATCTAAATTAATTAATAGGATTTGAATTAATAGTTAAACTGAAATAGAATTTAGCTGTAAGTAAAATCCCAGATTATCGATAATTGGTTGATTTTTGTGATTATTGATCGTTTGCACTATTGATTATGGTGGATGAAAAATGGTTGATATTTAAATGATTAGATGTTTAATTATTTTAATATATCATGTTATCGCTACATATATTATTTATTGTATATAAAACTGTAAATTGAATTATTTCAAATAAATTTAGGAATAGGTTGAAATGATATATACATATGGTATTTATTTTGGATTGAAATGATATATATCCATCCACGGAATTAAATTGAAACAATTGATTCACTTGGCCATAGGATAGAGAATTATATACGGACAACGGATTGGTTAAATTAAATGATTTTTAAATTTTAATTTGAAATTATTTAAATGATTTGGTTTTAATGACAAAATTGAATTTATGGAAATCGAATTATTTTTGAATTGGAATTTGGAATGTTTAAAATTTAAATTTGAAATAGGAATGTTTTAAATAATCAAAGTTGAGATTTTAAAGTTATAATCGAAATATGATATGAATTTCAGAAGAAAAAAAAAATTTAAAAGATTGGACTTTATTTTGAACTTTGAAAATTTCTAAGTAAAAGGTGATATAAAATGATATTTTGAGATTGACCTTGGAATTTAATTATATTTGAAAATTAGGATTTTAAATTGAATATTGAAGGAAAAATTGATTTAAATTTTTTGAATCGATATTTTGGAAATCGAACTCATAATTGATATAAATAGAAACGGTTTAAATTTGGAATTGAAGTTAAAATTGATTTGAGATTGAAATTAAATTAATTTCGATTTGGCATTGAAATTAATTTGAAACTAGAATTTAAAATTAATTTGGAATTGAAATTGAAATTAATTTGGAATCGAAGTAAAATTCGACTTGAAATTGGAATTGAATCGATTAAATCAAAATGGAAAATTGAACTGATTCGAATAGGAAAATTTGAAAAATGAATCGGTTTGACTTTGAAACTATATTAAAATGAATTATTTTAGTATAAACGGTTTAAAATATATATTCTTTAAATATTCAAATTAATTTGATTTTCCAAACTATTTTACTATATAAACCATTTCTATTACTCAAACTATTTTCTATTAAACTATTTTAACTATTTAAGCTATTTTAAAACTATTTTCTAAAAATTCAAACTGATCAAAAGGGTGGAATGTTTATATTTAAATCTTAGATTTAAATACGAAATGGGTTAAAATGAAGCTGTAACCTAAACCGAAGTTCGAAATAATTTCAGAGGCGAAATCGAGATATTGGAGTGAAATGATATTTTCAAGTAGAAATGACATATCAAACTGAATATATTTTTTGTTGTAAATATGATATTTCGAAATGAGATTGATTATGAAGCGAGTATGATATTTTGATATCAAGTACGAATTGTTTCGAAATATAAAAGTATCAATCGGTATGTAAAACGACGCTTGGTTGTTAAAGAGACCGTGGCCTCTTATTGGCCTACTCTCTGTCAATATTTGAACCACTTTAACAACTGTGTACGCGGTGGATGATATTCAGAATGTAGTGGTTGAATTAGCAACGTTTAGTGGAATGAAGTAAGAGAACGATGATGGATAGCTTTGACACTCGTGTCATAATTAAAATGTCTAAACCAGGAGTCTATGTCTAGCCAATGAGGTTAGCTACCTCCAGCATGTTGATCTTTTGTATTTTACTGTCATGATTTGAACTTGATGGGTACACCTTCTGTTTGGATAGATAGTTGCGGTGGGCCACAGATGGGTTACGACCAGCCAGAAAGGGTAAACTAGTAGAATCCTACCTTGGACATTGCCTCACGTGCCTTGTCATATTTTACCCTCATGCGAGCCCATTACGACTTTGGTTTAGAACTGCGAAAATGTGTTAAGGGGGATAATGTAAATCCTTAACACTATTTTGATATTTATTTTACTGAAAGTCATTATCTATAATAGCGTACGCTGTTATATATAGATACTTTAACGGATCCTTAGGAGATGAAAAATCCTGTAACATCTCTTAAGGTATTGCACTCATATTCTTGATATTAATTTGACTTACACAAGGGTATTTTAGTCCTAACTCGAGTGTTTAGTTTTTTCAATACGCTCGGGTTAACCCTAAGGTTTTTTCAGCACAATGAAGATCAATTTCCAGAGGACGGAGGCGAAGATTGGTATATTATTACTATTATTATTTTCTGCATCATGTTATTATGCTGCATTGATTATTTATCCCTGATGTATATATGTAACTCTGATAGATGTTGTATAGATTATAATCAAATGTACAATATAGACAGCTTCATGAACTATTATTTAATTATTATATTTAGTCATTCCGATATGATATTTTGTGTTGTTTTCTTCTTCTTTCTTATTTTTCTTAATTATCCCTATTTGATTATCTATGTTCCAGATTGTTTAAGTCGGACATGTGTGGATTATTGTCAATTTAAACCTTCCGAAATGTGGGTCGTTGTAGAAAGTAATTGATATATACTGAAAATTGAGGAGTGAATTGGTAATCTAATGTCCTATGAAGCACAGTTGTAGGGTAGAAGGGAAAACTAGGCGGCTGAAAAGAAATCAATTGCATTCAATGCAATAACTGATGACCAAGATTCAGATGATGATGATAACGACGAGGAGATTTCTCTTATGACTTAAAATTTTATAAAATTTTGGAAATACAGAAAGATGAACAACTTTCATAAGACTGAAAACAAAAATTTTGCAAATGGAAATGTTTTAAGTGTTACTATTGTGTGAATCTGGCTATCTACAAAGAGATTTCCTACTGTTAAAGAAAATGAAGAATTCATCAAACATTAATATATTTAAAAAGAGAAAAAGGGCTTACAACGCAAATTTAATGATTCCGATACCACATCCCATGACAACGAACCAATTATGGAAAATACCAACTGTTCTTAACGATGATGGAAGATTAATCAAAGAAGACAAAGGAAACATCAAAATCAGTACTTTTTACATTTCATATTTTATTTTTATTTTTTTTAAATTACATAATATAAGAATAAATATATAATAATATTAAGTGTGTGTGTATATATAAATACATGGATATAATATGATAAGTATATATATAAATATCTTTGAAGTTTTGTACTTTGAAATTTTGGCCTATATGTCAACATATATCACATGACTATGTCGACGTATCAGACAGAATTTAGAGACTCTTTTCAAAATATAAACTTTAGAAATTCCCACTTGTTTTCATTAATTTAAAATTTTGTAAAGCCACCTTTTCACCTGTCACATGACAGTTTAACATCTACTTATTCACTCCTTATCTAATCTTCACACACTTTGTTTCAAAAGTAAAAATTTATTCTTCATTCTCTTTCCTAAAAAACAATTCTATAATATCTTCCTTAAATCAACCCTATTTAGCCAAAGCCACTAAGCTTACCGAAAGAATCAAAAATCGAATTTTCAATGATTAAGAGTCCGCTGAAACCTATATTGAGTATGCTACTTATGGAAAAGTATTTTGGGGATGGTTTGCAAATTTTAATGAATTTTACACTTATGGTTTACAAAATCTTGCTTTAGAAGATGGTACCTTTGGTTTAACTGATTTATCTCAAAATATTTTCAATTAATATCTTGATTTGATTAAAAAAATTATGCTAATTTGAAAGGAAAGTTTTTTCAAGAAGAAGGTTAAATTTGGAGCAGTGTCAAAGAATCTACAATTGTTTTAGATTGTGAAATTCTTGATCAAATTTTTAGTTATATACGTAGTGGAAATACCCCCACACTTTTGATTTGATTATAGTAATAGAGAAGCTATGCATGATTTATTTTCTAATCATGAAGAGTATGGGTTTAAAGGAACGAATCTTAGGCCTAAAGCAAGACAAATGAGTCTTTTATTGCAATAGTATTACACCAAGGACGGGGAATTACAAAAACCTCACCCAAAAGTTTTCAAAGCTCCTTTTCCTATTTTTCGAAAATATGATATAAATTGGGCTCAAGCTATTTTGGATGACTTTGTTCGAAAGAAAATTTCTAGGCTTAAAAACACACTTTATCGTGGTGTGTACCTCGCTAGAATTTTCAACCATTTTGTTATTGATCTATGAGGTGAAAACATTTTGCCTCATAAAGTTTTTGACAAATCAAGACTCTTATGTACATCCTTTTCGAGTTTGAACACTATGAGTCTCTTACCGAAAAGAGAGAGATTGGTAAGAGATGAAGAACAAGAAATTCTCCAAGAAGAAGAAAGTAAAGATATGGAAATCGATGAGGAGGAAGAACCATAAGAAAAAAAGGAGGAAATGGGAACTTCCCTAGAAAGCTTTGACAAACCATCCCACTATTCCAACAAAAAAATTCTTGAAAACTAAGAGAAGATTCTTAATCATCAAAAGAAGTTCAAACATTCCTTTAGTAAGAAGTTCACTGGCCTCTGGAACAAAGTGGACTAGAAAGCTTGGTGGAAATTCTTCATCTTCATCAATATCAGTCTAGATATATTTAGCAATCGTGTTTTCTAGCTTTTACTAATGTTATTTTCATATATTTTTCATTATGTTTATCTCCTTAGTTTACAAATGAAATTTTCTAATAGACTTTATTTCAGCTATCAATAATGTTTTTTGCTCTCTGGAATCATAAACTAAAATAATAGAAAATGTAAACAAAAATTAAAACAAAATAAGAAACATGCAAATTACTGCATATATGTCGATATAGCTCACCTATGTATGTCGACATACACTAGCGGTTTTCCATAATTTTGAATTTCAAAAGGTTAGTTGTTTTTGAAGGGATCGGTTACTGATCTGACTTTTCACTTCTATAAAATGAATTTTCTTTCAGAAAAACTCAGTAAACAATTCATCTTCTTATCTTACTTTTTCCCACATGTTTCTTTCCATAAAAATGAATCCAAACATAAATTTTTCCAAACAAAATCTACGTGAAAATCTATAAGTAACTCTGTAGTCTTTCAAAAATGCTCTGTGCTTCATTCTTCGCAATCAACGACACTCAGAGTTGAGTCAAACGCAATGATCAAAGAAAAGGAAAATAATTTGATTCTCTTTGATGTTTTATTTCTAGGATTTCCAAATATTTTCAAAGTAACTTCCCAAAATGCTCTAACTCTGAAGTGAAAGTGGATAATGAAGATTGGAAAGTTATCAACACCAGTCCAATCTTTGCGTCCGAAGGATGGGTCGAAATTCACAAGAAAATCTAGGTTTTAAATATATAATTGTATTTATAATTTGTAAATGAATAATACATTTCAATTTGTATAATTAACTCTGGTTATGTTTGTATTTTTATGTAATTAATTGAATAAATATTTATAAATGTAAATTTTGTGATGTATGGTTAAAACATATGTAGTTATAATTACATACAATAATGTTTTAAAATTAGTATTGATTTTGATATCATCTACAATATTATCACATTTAATAGTATTTAATATATGTCACATTTAGGGGGATTTTTTTTCTTTAACCATTTTTGTTGAAGAGAATGAGGTAGAAAAGTATAAAATATAATATATGCATATACTTAGGGGGTTATAAAAAATAGGGGGAGTTAATCAATTTTGGGGGAGTTACATCATATTTTATAATAAATATATTTACATGGTTGTCATTATTAAAAAAGAAGAGATTATTAATACCATAGATGTTGATTTTGATGATAACAACCATATAAATATAGGTACAAATGATTTTCCAAGTTGTATAGAATATTATGTAGGATATTATATAGGTTTATACAAGTACAATACAATTGAGTTTGAAGAACGATTAGTAAAAAGATTAGAGATCAAGATCCAAAGACGGTCAAGATATTTGAAAACTCATGAGTTTAGAGACAAGGATATGAAGCGTTCGAAACTATAGTTTATAGTTAATAGACAATAAATTAATTTGTTAAAGCCCTTGAATATCAACTTTTCTTTCTTGGAATATTCCTGATCTAATTATTTATGTCTATCTAAATATATTTTTATTTTCAAAATATATTTATACAAATATTTAATAAGATTTTTATAGATTAAATTATTTAGAAACTATGATTAAATGATTTTACAAGAGCTCAGAATTTCGCAACACATTTAAAGTGTTCTTATTTTTTCAAAACATATGTAAGTATTTCGACATAGACTATATAGATATGTCGACATATGTACCAATGAAGTGGTCTCTTTTGAATTTTGAATAGTTGTGATTTTTGGTGACATCTCTTTGTGAATAGACACATCCCTTCAACCTACTACATAAAGGAGAGTAGAAAACAAATTTTATTAACCACTTTCTCTACTTTCTTCTTTCTTCTTTCTTCAAATTCCCATTATACATTTCACAAAATCCACTTTCTATACTCTTCAGATTCAGTCAAATTCTGTCTCTACTTTACTACATTCAATCTCTACAATCTACTCATTGATTTGAAAGTATTATCACATAAATTCGAAGATCAAAGTGCTACCAAAGGGCTATAGGATATCTTACATCCAAAGTATAACTATTTATATTTGGAATCAACAACTCTCTACTATTATTTGTTTGGATGTGCTTGCTGCCCGTTTAAAACAAGTGGGTGTGCTTGTTGCCCGTTTTAATCAAGTGGGTGATCTTGTTGCCCGATTAAATCGAGATAGTCTACCTTGAGTTTGGAACATCAAGAGGGTGTATCTTGTTGCCTTGAAATCGAGATTATATTCTGGTTGGCTTGTTATCTACTTAAAATAGATATTGGAAATGAAATCTATGCATACACTATATAGGAATGGATGTAGGATTGGTTAATCTGAACCAATACAAAACTTCTGGTGTCATCTTTCCTACTTTTATTTTACTGTTACTGCATATATATATATATATATATATATATATATGTATGTATATGTATATGTATATATGATTTCCTGTTAATATATCTGTGTTTAATATCTATGTTTGAATTTAAATCCTGAAATAATTTAGAAAAAATCCATATAACACTATTCACCCACCTTTAGTGTTAAGCTGGCCTTAAGATCCATTTACATTACCATAATTTATAATATACCATTTCCCACACCACTGGCCTTATGTTTTGTTTCTTAAGTACAATCCTCTTGGTCCCCACTTATCTGGACTCATACTAGCTTTACTTCCTTACTGCAAAGCTTCTTTCTATCTCAGTCTATAATCCGAATTAGTCTTTTAACATATATCATGTTTGGTTCCATAACCAAGTCATCCGTAGCTCTAAAATTTGCTACCGCAGGATCTCAAATGCACTTCCTCAAATATGAAACATGAAACACATTATGGACCCCTGCCAAAGTAGTCAGAAACTCAACCCTATAGGCTACCCTTTCGATTCTTTCTAGTATCTGAAATGAGCCAATATATATAGGCACTAACTTTCCTACCTTTTTGAATCTCATAGGGCTTCTATTGGTGAAACCTTAACGTATACATGATCTCTCCTATCAAACTCCATATGCCTCCAGCTCCTATCGGTATAGATCTTCTGTCTTGATTGGGCTTCTTTCATCCTTTTCCAAATTACCTTAACCTTTTTCAAAGCTTCTCCTGCGCTATCTGATACCAACATGACCTTATCTCTTATTGTACACCGACATACGGGTGATGTACATGGTCTTCCATGCAACTCCTCAAAAGGTTTCATACCCATATTGATTGGTAACTATTGTTATACGAAAATATCACCAAGAGCATATGATCTTCCTGAAATCCACCGAAGTTTAACATACAAGCCCGTGATAAATCCTCTAGTATCTGATTAACTCACTTGATTTATCCATCTGTTTGTGGATAGTATACCATACTCATGCATACTCCAAACCCAAAACACATGTAAGTTCCACTAAGACTCACTGGCAAACAACGGGTCTCAGACACTGACTATAGTACTTGGTACGCCATATAGTCTTACTATAGTCTTCAAATAAATCCCGGGCAACCTTTATGCCGTACTTACAGGACTTGCTAGGATAAATGTAATGACCCGAAATTTTCGATCCCGAAAATTCCAGATAGTTAGGAAAAAAGAAGAAAGAGATAGAAGAAGAAGAAGAAAAAAACACCACAAAGATTCTCACATTCGCAGCGGATGAAAATATAATTTCAAATAATAACGGTTTACAAAAGAGTTCTATATCTATCAAATACATTTATAATACATCATATTTACACACACACACACACACACACACACACACACACACACACATATATATACAGACACTGGATATACACAATCATCATGTCTCAGATGTACAACAATATAATATAGCAGAAACCCTCCATACGTTCTTGACATCCAGCTCGCCTCCTGAGCTCCAGAACGTCCTTACCTGAAAATCTGTAATACTCGGTCTGACCCGAGCATTACATCAAAGTAACACCCGGGTCAAGCTGGAAACCAGCGTGAGTAAACCCATCTAACATGGAATACAAAGCATACAACTTATATAAAACCCGGGGTAACTCGTATCAATTTATAAATTCACAATTTGTTCTAGGCATTGCTTATTTCACACGTCAATTTTCTAAGTACCAAAATTTAGATTAAATAGTCTAATTCACTTAAATCATTTCATTCCAGCCTACTGATTTCACATATCAATCTATAAAAATTCGAAGTGGTTTCGGGTATTTTCTAATACCTGACCCCGGTCTCTTCGAGTCTCATGTCATCCTAACCCAAGTTATCCAAATGAAATACACTTCAAACTTTTAATACAGGATGTCCCTATACACAACAATTCATCATTGATAGATAACCACAATATCCTGTCCGCCCAAACATATGTTACCCCAAAATATTTCATATCAGAGATATTAACTCATTCAAGGCATCCAATACCATTCAATCATCCATAAGCAAAGCTTAATCACTTCCAAATTAATTTAATTAATTCTAATTGAATTACTAACCTCAATCACTTAGATTCCTTCACTTAACACTAATTAATTTCAAATAATTAATTAATCATCCCTTAGTTATCCATCTTAATTATTCACCCTGAATTAATTATCCTTCAATTAAATTCAAGTAATTATCTTTAATTAATTTCACAAATTAATTATTCTTAACCAAAAACAGTAATTAATCTTTAGTTACTTCACAAATTAATTAACTATAGTTAATTACATTAATCCTTAATTACTTATATTAATTAATTTCTCATAAATCACTTATTACTGATTAATTAATCTTAATTAATCAACCTTTAATTACATCATTAATTATATAAATTTATGATTTCTAATTACATCTCAATTTATCCTAATCTAAATTAATCACAATAAGTAAACAATCATTAGTTAAACCACAAATATTAATCACTCTTGATTAATCTCAACCAGTAATTAACTATCTTTTTATTTACTTCATTAAATAAATTAATTACTTAGATTATAAAAGAAGTTTAAAGGAATTTAAAACCAAATTCATTTTTAAATTCAAATCAATTTTAAAATGCACTTTAATATTCAAGTTGTTAAAACAATTTAAATTTAAAAACTTTATTTGTTTAAAAACTGAGATTCACTAACTTGAATTCCATATTTATCTTTGATTTAAAACTTGTTTTAAATCTCAACTTTACAATTTAACTTCAGTTTTTAAGAATCACTTTTATTTCTTTCCAATTCATTCTTATTTTTATTCTATAATTATTTCACTTCCAAAATTTTACTCTTATATTTCTTCCAAAAAAAATCCAATTCCAAATATTTTGATGACCCAGTGTACCGAAATATATTCAAGCAAACCATAGTATTCAATATTCCAATTATCAATATAATTCATCACAGAATATCAAATATTCATAACACAGAATATTAAACAATCTAAATAATTTTGAGGGATCCAGTTGGATCCCTCCAAACTGTTTCCGCTACATCCATAGACGTTAGCACAATACCAATTACACTTCGAGGTGGAATATCGCGGTATATGGGATTTATATAATACCGTCCGATATTATGTGGCGCATAGGGTCCCATCCGTTATATAATGCGAGAAATCAATCACTCCAATATATACTGTATACTACTATATATAATATAGCACATCAAAACAATTCAATCATTCAACCAATTATTTAAATTTAATCATTTAAATTTAAATAGCAAATCCAGAGGAGTAAGATTAACTCACATTTTATTTTGCTATTTGCAACCCATTTCCATCTCGACTATTTTTTCTTCTTCCGATTTTGGACCTTGTATAAACAATTACATAGATTTATTAATATTTGGGTTAATCGATCAATTAATTCCTAATACTTTGGTTTTAACTATTAATTTGGTTATAAATAAATTTTCTTTTAAATAAAATATTTGAACTAATTGAAAAATCACTTACCATTAAATAACTTAATTAGCTAATGCTTTAGGTCTAAACTAATTTCTCTTTAATAAAATATTTAACTAAAAATTAACTTTCAATACTAAATTAAAGATATCACCTTGTATATATTTTTATAACCCAATATATTGTGTTTTTATTTTCCCTTATTTCACACTGCATATAAAACAATCTATACGGGTTTAAAAATCCAGTTTTTACAGGAACGTTAAACATTTTAAATGTTCATGCATATACATTCAATTTAAATAGACTGTCGTTTTTTTTTTTCAAATTCAAAATAAAGAAGGAGAGGCCATACCAAATCGCTAAACTTCACCGAACACAGGCATCGCGACCTTCTCCCTGAGCTCGGCCACCTGAATTCTTCTCGAACTACTCGCCCTTCCTTTATTGCTTCAACATGCCCCTCGCCTATGTCGACCTCGAACCACCACAGCACGTAATCGCCATCCTGCATCTATCCACTACAGCATGAAGTTTCCACCCCGTCCATGACGTGCCCTAGCGCGACATTCCCAGGCGATCTCCTCCAGTTGCTCGCCTGCGCCTCAATGTCGATCTTAAAAACTCGCCAAACCCTCACGATTCTGAATCGAAATAGATACTAGGGTTATTTAGATTTACGAACGAATTTTGTATTCGTTCCACCATTCTTTTTAAGCTTTCGATTTTGATTTTTTGTGTTGAAGGTAAAGAAGCTCGGGTTTCTATTTTTAGCAGAAGGAGGGTTGAGCGATTTAAACGAGAATGGGGATTGCAGATCTGCGCGTTTCAGATGCAAGGGTGGCTCGAGTACGATTATAGGGTGGTTGGTTTGACTTTTCAATTTTTTTTAATATTATTAAATTTCCAAAATATCTCGTTAAGTATAACTCGAAATCTCGAACTCCGAATCAGACATGCCGCTAGGCGTTTATAACGTTTTACCCGTATTCCAAACACAATGGAACGTGTTTCGGAGCCTAATTCAGTCATATGTGGAAGATAGCTTTTTGAATCGAGTTTAAATATTAAATTATCAATTTTAATTTCAACACGTTTCTCACCCTTACGGACAAACGGTAACTCCAAACGCTACGAAAGTTGAAATCTGATAATCACTAACTATTATGGATCCAATGGAACTAGTTTCGTCGAATTCCGAAATGTGCCTCGGAAGGCTATTTTTAAACGCCAATTTAAACGATATATTATTAAAACTGAACAAATCACCTTTAAATTAAAGTTCAACCATTCTATTATCTTCAATATCATCATTATAAATTTTATAAGCCTTCAAATTATTTTTAACAGGCTTAAAACTGAAGATTCTATAATTTACCCAAATTTAAATTATTAAATTCAATAAATTCAATCGCCTGATTCAAACTGATATTTGAAATCCAAGTTAAATTATCTTACAAACATTTAAAACTAATTAAATATTCCAATTTCAAATGCCTAAAAATTTTGGGTCGTCACATTCCTTCCCCACTTAAAAGAATTTCGTCCCCGAAATTGCTAGAATGGTCCAATGCCCATTTACTTTTTCCCAAAACCAAACAATTCTCAAAACAAACTTTTTATTAAAGGCACACTAACTCTTGTTCAAGCTTTCCAGACTTATCCTTAAGTACCAATAATATTATTTACTTAACAATTTAAATTTAAATTTAAATCCAAATTTAAATTATCAAAACTTTCTCAAAAAATTTCTAACTCTCTAAATTTTTGAAATTTTTTGCCAGCGACTCCTTTGCGTGGCTAACTCGGTACAACTACAAAATGCCTCTACGGGCTCCCAAATTCCAAAAGAAAACAAATGACCAAGTGGCTAGATCAAAACCCAATCATACAGAAATTTAAACACATACCTTTTTTGTCGAGCAATTCAAATCTATCTTCTGGAATCAAAACCAATTTTCCTTTTTCTTTTATAATTCCTGTATATCCTACTAAGCAATAATGTTCAATTACAACATTCAAAAATTGCTTTACACATTTCTTTACAAAAGATTTCATATCTATTTTGATTTACGTTCACTTATTCACAATCATCCCATATTCACTTTTCTAATCCTTTAGTTCCAACTAAACAATTAGTTACACTCTCCATTTTCAAAATTCCTTATTTCAATTCCAATCCGAAATCATTTTATTGCTAACAAAAAAATTTCAAAAATTTCAAAAAATTTCTAACTCCCAAAATTTTCGAAATTTTTTGGCAGAGTCTCCTTTGTACGGAGGAGCTTTTGCAATTTGACAAGAGATATAAATATATATACATAGATCCACACGGTCGGAAAAACAAAAATAGTTTCCTCTTTTTATTGTGTAGGTGTACCTTTATTTAGCATTTTTAAGCAAATGGCTCATTTAATTTGCAATTTGCGCAATCAAATCCAGCCAAATGGCCTTCCTGAACCTATACTTACTCAATTTAAATATGTAAAACCTCAAAGCTAAAGCTCACTTCATTTGCACAATAAATTTTCCTTTTCAATTTAACTTGGTTCTATTTCAATCAAATCTCATTTCAATCTACAAATTTATTTGATTAGTTATTATAAATTTAATTTCCAAATTCAATTCATTCTTGACTCATTTAATTAATTACAAGGCCATTTTCAATTTATTTCTACCTTCTTGAACTTAATTTGCAATTCAAACCATTTTTGTTTCAATCCAATTTCCTTTTATTCGACAATATTTCAATTGTATTCAATTCATTAACAGTTCAAGTCAAATTTAATTTATAACTCAAGTTTTCATTTCCAAACTCCATTAATAACTCCCAATTCAACTTTTATTTAACCAATTTAAATTTATTAACATACTCACTTAACTGATTTATTTAGCCAACTAGATTACTCCATTATTTTAAAATTTTAGAAATACTGTTAAATTCACATAATACTATTAAAATAGATTTTTATAAAAAATACTTCTTATAACTCGATGTCTCAACCAGTCCATCCTTGTTCTCATAGAAATTCGGTCATACGTTCATCAGGCGTAGGACTGAAAATCTATACGTACTTGGTAAACCCGTTTTCAACACCCAGTGAAAATACATGGAAAATAATTTTATTGAAAATATAGAAAATAGTTTTTGAAAATAGAGGAAATATCTTTGGTGAGAATGCTCTGGAAATCATCACCCCTACCCATGGTCGCAGTTACATCTTGGGTTACGTTGCCATCGCAGCAAAAGTCCATGTAACTGTAGGCACTCCACGTCCCTCGATTACGCGATGGAACCCACAACAGATCGCAGTTACATTTCAGGGTTACGTTGCCATCACAGCACAAGTCCATGTAACTGTAGGGCATCAGCGCCCTCAATTTTAGCTGTCAAAAATGAAGCTTCTCCACTCCCACATAGGTCGCAGTCTACCGATGTAAAATCAAACGCAGACTGTTGACTCTCAGCAGCACACACGACTTTCGCTATGTTACCATAGGTCGTAGTCTATCGATATAAAATCAAACGTAGACAGTTGGCTCTCAGTGGCACACACGGCTTTCGCTTAGATCGCAGTGACATCGAGTTACACTGTCGTCACAGCATAACCCAAATGCCTCTGTAGGCATCAACGCCCTCGACTTTCGCTACACACTACCATGGTTTTAAATCTCCTATATCTCGCCCAAGATCTCGCTCGAGATCTCATTTTCACACTTAAACGAGACGAGACATCAAATCTCCTCCATATCTCCCTCGACACTCATCTCGTCCGAGATATTCAAATCTCACGCGATATATGGATAAAAATCTCAATCTAAGATCTCACCCGAAGTTATACATTTTTCCCACTTTCCATAGTAATTTTTATTTTCATATTGATTCAAAAGAAACTACTCAATCCAATTATAATTTACCAACTTCTTGAACATATTCTTTACTTTTTATCTTAATGAGTCATAGCGAAAGGTTTCACTTCTTTATTACGTTCAAATAAAAGGATATTATTCAATCATTACCAAATCAATTAAGCTAATCAAGCTACTACTCTTCTAAAAATATTTCTTTTTCCATGTAAATCAAGTATGTTACCATTTTATTCTTACTAAAAAAGTTATGATCGTTAAATAAATTTTTGACGCGTCAATTTTAAACACATAATTACATTCGAGATATTCCCAAGATGAATTATAAGACCCGAGATGTCAATCCGAGATGTACACCCGATACATACTCATATCGTCCGAGATCTCTCCCGATACGAGATAACTAATGTAAAAATTCTGAGACGAAACGTGACCGAAATCCGATATTTAAAACCTTGCACACTACTCATGATCCTTAGGAACTAGTTTTGTTCGGACTCCACACAGGATCACTTTAGAACCCCCATTAGGGTTCAAGGCAGTACCACCCTGTGGCACTCCTAAGAAGTTCATTTTAAGGGAGCGCCTTTCTCCCCAGAACCTTTATCAAAACACTTTATACTATACACATATAGTATCTTCCAAATCATACACCTAGTATGAATCTCATATAAATCTCCTTTTCTCAAAATCGGTTATGCTCAAACTAGGCTTTCCAAATTCCAATATTGATTTTACCCAAAAATCAAAAGCCTTTCCAAATCCAAAAATTCCCAAAACCTTTTTCCAAAATCCTCATAGGATCCTTTATATATATATAATATATATATATATATATATATATATAATTTTAAAAAAAAACTTTGGATCATTTCAAACTTGTATAAAACTCCTTTTATACTTCAAACACTTTCAAAACCCTTTCCTTCCGGCAATAGATTCAACAAGGGGAGAATTATCTTATATAACAAAGATATATAACTTTTTTATTCGAAATCAAATATTCAAATTTGATTACTCTATAAAGTCACTTACCATTTTACTTACTCCCATAAAGTAAATTTTTTCCATAGAAATATCCAATTTCCACTTTACTTCATCATATGTTTCACAAAATATATCTTTAATTTCAAAAATCATTTCACATTTCTTATCCACAAATTTCCAATATTAATTTTATTCAAATCCGTATGATGTACACATATCATTCGTACGCTATACCAATCTGATCGCCCACTCGATCATACATTTCACTTCCGAACTAGTATCGCCCACCCTACTTCCTAGTGCGGACACAGATCTAGTTTCTTGATCATAAACCGTCATTCTCCTTGCATAGCCTAGCTATGATAGAGAATATCCAGAATCATCAACTCAGAGTAGCAGAGGATAGTATAACTTTAACGGTGTTTAGGACCAGATATGGGTTGTACGAATGGCAAGTTAAGTCATACGGACTGACTACTGCGTTGGTATTCTTTGTTCATCTTCTTGGTAGAGAATTCCAGTAAGAGTGTTTGTGCTTTATTTAGTACCATAGAGGTTGGAGAAGAGCTTTGTCAGGTTCGTGTGGCCAGAGAGTTTGCAGAAGTGTTTGAGCTAGTCATTGGGTAACCCCCTAAATGAACAGTTGAGTTTCGGATAAACCTTATACTGGGAGCTAAACCTGTCAGTAAACCACCTAGCATAATGACACTAACAGAGATGAAGGAATTTAAATTGTTGCTAGTGGATCTTGAGGGAAGGAATTTTATTAGACAAAGCAGTTCGCCTTCGGAGCAGCTGTGGTGTTTGTGAAGAAACCAGATGGGTCATTAAGGATGTGCATTGACTATCATAAGTTGAATGAAAGGACGATCAAGAATAAGTACCCTCTGCTGAGGATAGATGATCTATTTGATCAGTTGACTGGAGCCAGAGTATTTCCTAATTGGACTTGGCGATGGGGTTCCATCAATTGAGAGTGGTGGAGCATAGCATTCCTTTGATGGAATTTCGATCTAGGTATGGTTCGTATGAGTGGTTAGTAATGCCATTCGGATTGATGAATGTGCCTGCTTTCGTTTGTCATTTGATGAACCGGATTTTCGGAGAGCACTTGTATAGGTTTGTATTGGTGTTCATCGATGACATTTTGTGTGCTTTAAAGATGAAAGAGAGCATGAGATTCATCATAGAGTAGTGTTGGAGATGCTGATGCAGAATCAGCTAAAGGCGAAGTTTTCCAAGTGTCATTTTTGGAAGAGAGAAGTTAAGTTTCTTGATCACGTAGTTTCAGAAGAAGGACTGTCAGTTGATCCAATTAAGATCGAGAGGGTCAATAATCGGAAGAGACCAGACATGGCAATCGAGATCAGGAGTTTTATTGGACTTGCTGGTTATTACCGGAGATTCATCTAGAATTTCTCACGGATAGCAGCACCTTTGACTGAGTTGACTGGGAAGAAAGTGAAGTTTGTTTGGTCCGACAAATGTGAGAAAGCATTCCTTAAGTTAAAACATTTGTTAACCGATTATCTAGTGTTACTAGTTCCGGATGGTAAGCAAGGGTTGGTAGTATACACCGATGCATGTGGTACTAGATTACAAGCAGTGTTAATGCAGAGGGCCAAAGTTATTGCTTACGCATCTAGGCAGCTTAGACCGCATGAAGTTTGATATTTTACTCATGACTTGGAGTTTGTTGCAGTGATCTTTGTCTTGAAGATTTGGAGGCATTATCTGTTGTGAGAGAAAATTGAGTTGTATACCGATCTTAAGTCATTAAAGTATTTATTCTCTCAGAAGGAGTTGAATATAAGGCAGCAGAGGTGGTTGGAGTTTTTAGCTGCTTATGATTTCGGTATAGAGTATACTCCGGGAAAAGTAAATAAGGTAGCAAATGCTCTCAGTAGAAAACAAGACAATGTGGTGTTAGCAATGTTGGTAGAATGGAAGGATCTGGAAGCATTAGCCAGTTGTGGGGTGCAGTTGAGATCTACAGCTAATTCTAGTCAGGGTACTGCCATGTTGTCTTGTTTAGAAGTGTGACCCGTGCTGATGGAAAAGATAGCTTTTAAGAAGAGAGAAGACCCAGTTTTAGCTGAGAGGATTAGAAAGATTGAGGTCGGATTAAAGATTGATGACCTAAAGGATTTTAATCTTGAACAAAGAGAATGGTTGAGAAAGAAGGGACGGTTATGTGTTCCAGATGTAGAGAACTTAAGGAAAGAAGTTCTAGAAGAGTGTCATCGATCGAAATTTATGATTCATCTTGGAGGAACCAAGATGTATCAGGACATGAAGAGGAGCTTTTATTGGGAAGGCATGAATACGGATATCGGTTTATGGGTTGGGCAGTGTATTAATTATCAACAAGTGAAAGTCGGACATCAAAAGCCAAGTGGGTTACTTCAGCCTTTAAATGTTCTAGTTTGGAATTAGGATTCGATATCGATGGATTTTATAGATGGGCTACCAAGGACAAATAGAGGAAATGAAAGCATATGGATTATAGTGGAGAGGTTGACCAAGAGTGCCCATAGCATTCATGCAAAGTCAACTAGGATGGCACATGTTTTAACAAAGTTGTTCATGAAGAAAATTGTCAGACTTCATGGGATTCCTAGTAGCATAGTCCGCGACAGAGATGCATTGTTCACTAGCGAATTTTGGAGGAGTCTACAAGACGTGTTAGGTACCAATCTCAATATGAGTACAGCTTATCACCCATAGATGGAGAGTAGACAGAGAGATTCAAAAAGGTACTCAAAGATTTGTTAAGGGCTTGTGTATTGGACTTTGTTGGATCTTGGTAAGGTCACCTAAATCTGATTTAGTTTTCCTATAATAAAAGTTATCAGACTAGTATAGGAATGGCATCTTTTGAAACTTTGTATGAAAGGCCATGCAAATCGCCGGCATTTTGGTTAGAGACTGGAGACAGATTGGCCTTAGGTTCAGATTTGGTCAGATAGGCATCAGAAAAGACTGAGTTAATTCGAGGATGGATGAAGGAAGCTCAATCCAATAGAAGAGTTAGGAAGATAAAAGGCGTAAGGACATAGAGTTCTCAGTAGGAGACAAGGTGTTCATTGAGATATCACTAGTGAAGGGTGTGGTACGATTTGGAAAGTCGGGAAAGTTGATACCGAGGTACGTTGGTCCATTTTAGATTGTAGAAAAGGTTGGAAAGCTCGCTTACAGAGTAGAGTTACCGAGCAGTTTGGCAGTTGTCCATTCGGATTGATGAATGTGCCTGCTTTCGTTTGTCATTTGATGAACCGGGTTTTCAGAGAGCACTTGTATAGGTTTGTATTGGTGTTCATCGATGACATTTTGTGTACTTTAAAGATGAAAGAGAGCATGAGATTCATCTTAGAGTAGTGTTGGAGATGCTGATGCAGAATCAGCTGAAGGTGAAGTTTTCCAAGTGTCATTTTTGGAAGAGAGAAGTTAAGTTTCTTGATCACGTAGTTTCAGAAGAAGGACTGTCAGTTGATCAAGTTAAGTCGAGGCGGTCAATATTCGGAAGAGCCAAACACGGCAATCGAGATCAGGAGTTTTATTGGACTTGCTGGTTATTACCGGAGATTCATCTAGAATTTCTCGCGGATAGCAGCACCTTTGACTGAGTTGACTGTGAAGGAAGTGAAGTTTGTTTGGTTTGACAAATGTGACAAAGCATTCCTTAAGTTAAAACATTTGTTAACCGATTATCTAGTGTTACTAGTTCCGGATGGTAAGCAAGGGTTGGTAGTATACACCGATGCATGTAGTACTAGATTACAAGCAGTGTTAATGCAGAGGGCCAAAGTTATTGTTTACGCATCTAGGCAGCTTAGACCGCATGAAGTTTGATGTTCTACTCATGACTTGGAGTTTGTTGCAGTGATCTTTGCCTTGAAGATTTGAAGGCATTATCTGTTGTGAGAGAAAATTGAGTTGTATACCGATCTTAAGTCATTAAAGTATTTATTCTCTCAGAAGGAGTTGAATATAAGGCAGCAGAGGTGGTTGGAGTTTTTAGCTGCTTATGATTTCGGTATAGAGTATACTCCGGGAAAAGGAAATAAGGTAGCAAATGCTCTCAGTAGAAAACAAGACAATGTGGTGTTAGCAATGTTGGTAGAATGGAAGGATCTGGAAGCTTTAGCCAGTTGTGGGGTGTAGTTGAGATCTACAGCTAATTCTAGTCAGGGTACTGCCATGTTGTCTTGTTTAGAAGTGCGACCCACGCTGATGGAAAAGATAGCTTTTAAGAAGAGAGAAGACCCAGTTTTAGCTGAGAGGTTTAGAAAGCTTGAGGTCGGATTAAAGATTGATGACCTAAAGGATTTTAATCTTGAACAAAGAGGATGGTTGAGAAAGAAGGGACGGTTATGTGTTCCAGATGTAGAGAACTTAAGGAAAGAAGTTCTAGAAGAGTGTCATCGATTGAAATTTATGATTCATCTTGGAGGAACCAAGATGTATCAGGACATAAAGAGGAGCTTTTATTGGGAAGGCATGAAGAGGGATATTGGTTTGTGGGTTGGGCAGTGTATTAATTATCAACAAGTGAAAGCGGACATCAAAAGCCAAGTGGGTTACTTCAGCCTTTAGATGTTCCAGTTTGGAATTGGGATTCGATATCGATGGATTTTATAAATGGGCTACCAAGGACAAATAGAGGAAATGAAAGCATATGGATTATAGTGGAGAGGTTGACCAAGAGTGCCCATAGCATTCATGCAAAGTCAACTAGGATGGCACATGTTTTAACAAAGTTGTTCATGAAGAAAATTGTCAGACTTCATGGGATTCCTAGTAGCATAGTCCGCGACAGAGATGCATTGTTCACTAGCGAATTTTGGAGGAGTCTGCAAGACGTGTTAGGTACCAATCTCAAGATGAGTACAGCTTATCATCCACAGATGGAGAGTAGACAGAGAGATTCAAAAAGGTACTCGAGGATTTGTTAAGGGCTTGTGTATTGGACTTTGTTGGATCTTGGTAAGGTTACCTAAATTTGATTTAGTATTCCTATAATAATAGTTATCAGACTAGTATAGGAATGGCATCTTTTGAAACTTTGTATGAAAGGCCATGCAAATCGCCAGCATTTTGTTTAGAGACTGTAGACAGATTGGTCTTAGGTTCAGATTTGGTCAGATAGGCATCATAAAAGACTGAGTTAATTCGAGGATGGATGAAGGAAGCTCAATCCAGTAGAAAAGTTAGGCAGATAAAAGGCGTAAGGACATAGAGTTCTCAGTAGGAGACAAGGTGTTCATTGAGATATCACTAGTGAAGGGTGTGGTACGATTTGGAAAGTCGGGAAAGTTGATACCGAGGTACGTTGGTCCATTTCAGATTGTAGAAAAGGTTGGAAAGCTCGCTTACAGAGTAGAGTTACCGAGCAGTTTGGCAGTTGTCCATAATGTGTGCCACATGTCTCATCTTCGTAAGTATGTGCACGATCCAAAGGCTATTATTCCACAGACAGAGTTAAAGGACTTAGTAGTAGAGCCAGATTTTTTAGACAACCAGTTCGGGTTATAGCTAGAGATGAGAAGAAATTGAGTACCAAGACAGTCAAGTTGGTGAAGGTTCAGTGAAGCGACAACGAGAAAGACCATACCTGGAAGATGGAGGACAGGATTTGAGAGGCTTATCCTGATCTGCTTTGATGGTATGTCTATATTAGACCTATATATATTAGTTTCTAGTCAGATAGGCTAGTATGATTGTTAGGAGATGTTACAGATGATTGCTATGTTTGTTAGTGAGTCCTTATTGAATTTTGAGGTTTGAAATTCTTTAAGGAGGGGAGCCTGTAAAATCCCTAATTTTATTGACAATATTCAGTAGATTTAATTAGAATAAATTGAATATAATAATGTAGATAAGAGATTGAGGTTGATTAATAAACAAGGTGGCCATGCTTATTAAAACTAATGAACTTATATAAATGGTTTAGAAACTAAACATAAGAGCATTAGGGTAAATAGTCGCCCACGTTTCCCACCCTTATATTATCTTCCTTAGACCTACACGCTGATTTTATCTCAAATAAAATATTAAATGTAAGAAGAAAGCAAGGCCGGCCATTAGAAAGAGGAGAAGGGAAAATCAACCAAAAGCTAGGATTCAAGTTAGAAGGAATCAATCTCAATCATACTTCAATTTTTTTATCCAATCTAAGGTGAATAATAATTTCTACATCTCTATTTTGATTTTTAGATCATATGGTTTCGGATTTACGGTTAAATCTATTTTATGATATATTGAATGATGATATGCTTGTTTATAATTTATATGTGTTTAAACGAGGTTGTTTAATAAGGAATATACATAGTTTTAGGGTAAAAACGAGATGAAATGATTTTTAAATACCATGGAAAATTTTATGTTATAGAAAACATGACTTTGGAGATAGGTTTCAATTTTCATAATTTTCTGAGTTTACATGAATATTATATAAGTTTCCTAGTGAATAAAATGGTTTATTGGGTTATAAAATTAATTACGGCCAAAATAAAGATTATTTAGATTTGAAATTCTTATATGTTGGAAAACATATTAAAATAGATTTTGTTCTAGATTTTTCCTAAGCGTTTTGATAAATATATAAAAAAATTGAGGTCTTGGACTTAAATGTTTTATATTTTTAATAAAGGAGAAGGGGAATTTTATAAAATAGAATCATTATTTATTTCTAAAAATTAGTGGCAACATTTTTTGAATAGAAATTATTAACTAATGAGAGTTTGACAAACAAAGGCAAGTTAGTTGAAAAGTTAGCCTTTTTAAGTTGAAAACAAAGAAATTATACTTTATGCATGTTTCAGCCTTTTACAGCAGAAAACCTTCCGACCCAGACCTTTCGATAGGGTCGAGAGGTTCATAGCTTTTGACAAGGTCAAACCAATGCATGTGGTATCAAGTTACTTGGTATGTAATGAATTGGAGAAGGTCGAAGGGTTCATAGTCGAAAGGTTGATGGCTAAGGAGGTTGGGGCATGTTTATTTTATAAACTAAAAGCTTTCACTTGCTTTGCTTTCGAATTAGAGCTTTCGAATTAGAGCTTTCGACTTGGTTTCTTTCGACCAGGTCAAATGTTTAAAAAGGAAGGTTTTAAACCTTTCGACAAAGTCAAAAGGTTATTGCTGCATTTTTTTGGAACCTTTTCAACATAGTCGAAAGGTTACTACCACTTATCATTGTTTTGTTTTGTTTTGAACCTTTCGACATAGTCGAAAGGTTATAGCCGTTTTTTCCAACCTCTCAAATTCGTAGCTTTTGACAAAGATGAAAGGTTTACTTGTTTTAAAAACTAGCCGCTTCTCCCATTGCTTTCGAAAGGTGTCAAAGCCTTCGACTTAGATGATTTTCTTTTGTTTTATAATGTGAAATATAACCCAAGCTTTCGAAGGAGTTGCTTTAAAAAGGCGTAGGTCCATGGTTTTAAATGAAATGTTTAAAAGCTTTCGAAGCAGATCTTCCGACAATATCGAAAGGTTGCTTCTATTATAGTAAAAAGTTTTAAAAGAGGACTTTCGCATATTTAACATGGACCTTGTAAGTCTTCGAAAGGTTATATTTTAAGATTTGAATGCTTTCAAATGGTTTGACATGCTGAAGGGTTTCAATGTTTTCAAAAGGTTTGGACTTGAAAGGTTGTTTTGAAGCCTTTCGACAAGGTCGAAAGGTTGATTTTACAAGATTTGAAACCCTATACTCTACTTTTTAAAGGAAAACCCATGGCTTATATAAAGGAGTTTTGTAAAGGTTTTAAGTTGAAAATTTTGAAAAAATATTACCTTGATTAAATTGTAAGTTAAAGGTGTTAACAATATTTTATGATATGTATTTCACAGACCTTAAACCATCAGGAGAGGTATTGTAAATTAATGTTTTACTTCTTCAAATATGAGTATATTCACATGATAACCCATTACTGTATTTTGAGGAAAAAGGGGTAGAAGAACCAATAGATTAACTCAAATAGTGAATATGAACTACTTAAACTCCAAAATGAGTAGAATTGCATCCAGGGAGTCTGGGTGACCCAAAATATAGGATGCCTAAACTTTGTAGTTATTGGTGCATACAAAGAGGTTCATAGTAAATCCATGAAAACTATGATAAGGTATTTATTGGTGCATACTAAGAGGTTCATAGTAAACCCATGAAAATTATGATAAGGCAGATATTGGTGCATACCAAAAGGTTCATAGTTAACCCTTGAAAACTATGCATAAGGACAGTTGGCAGGGGCTAACTAGTTTGTAGTAAACCCATGAAAACTATATCCAGATTAAGAATTGACATCAGCCAATAGGTTCCTAGTGTACCCATGAAAACTAGGATAAGAATGTGGTTATTGGAAGTATCAATAGGTTCCTAGTCAGCCCATGAAAAATAGGATGTGCAGTGAGTTACTGGATAAGTCCATAGGTTCTTGGTCAACCCATGAAAACAAGGATAGGGTGATTTGTTATTGGAATGAGTTATAGGTTTAGGAGGACCCATGAATTAATTAAGTTAACTGGCAGGAGCCTATAGGTTCTTAGTGATCCCATGAAAACTATGAATACGAAAGAGTGTTTGTTAGTTATAACAACGTTATTCATAAAACCATGAAAACTAAAAAGGTTAATAGTAACCCTAGAAGCTATAATAATGATAAGGTGTCGGATTAAACTGATGCATAACATCATAATGTTTCGAAATGTATGTTTTAACAATTATGGATGCAGGAGCTCAGAATTTGGTATTATAATGATTTTAGGATACTAGTGAGGAAAATACCCTTTTCGCTAAGCGGCGTGGTCTCACTAGATATATAAAAGGATTGAGATGTTAGATTATTATTCATACCAGGCTTTATGTCTGACTCGAAGTTTTTGTTTTCCCTTTAAACTCTCGGATACTCAATTAATTTTGAGTTGTTTAAGATTTAGGGTTCTCAAGTTTTCTTCTCTGATGAATAAAGCTTTCAAAAGCATGCAAGAGGAAAATAGTTATTTATATTTTTTCTTTCCGCTGTGCATTTTGTTTGTAAATGCAGATTTATTAGCCTTATTACATTCTCTGATCAACCCAAGGGGCATCTTCATATGTCGCTCTTGACGTATTTGTAATAATTATATTTTGCTGAACGTGGTTAACATAATTTGGGGATTATGTAATGAATAAGAAATGTTTTGATTTGAACATGGAAATGTGTTTTTAAATTGTGAAATATTTTACATATTTTTGAGATCTATGTATCAAAGTAACTAGCACCGCCGTATTTGATCGCCGAAGATTAATAACTATGGAAGAATGCAACATCCGTATCCATTAGTTTTGCGCCTCCAAGTAGAAGGATGTTACATGTCATTTCTGGAAGAAAGAAGTGAAGTTTCTTGGCCATGTAATCTCAGAGAAAGGGTTATCTGTAGATCCAACTAAGATTGAAGCAGTGAATAATTGGATAAGACCCGAGTCAGTGACTAAGATAAAGAGTTTCTTTGGGTGACTGTTTATTATCAGAGGTTCATTAAGGAATTTTCACGGATAGCAGCACCAATAACCAAGCTAACGAGAAAGGAAGTTTGTGTGGACCGATAAGTGTGAGGAAGCGTTCCAGAGTTTGAAACACTTATTGACCCATGTACCTATGTTAGTTGTTCCGAAAGGGAATCAGGACTTGGTTTATACAGATGCGTGTGGAACAGGATTATGAGCTGTGCTGATGCAAAGAGGTAAAGTGATGGCTTATGCTTCTAGACATCTTAGACCGCATAAGGTTTGATATCTGACGCACGATTTGGGATGGCTGTAGTTATTTTTTCATTTAAGGTATGGAGACATTACCTTTGGGAGAAAGGTTCGAGCTATATATAGATCATAAGTCATTGAAGTACTAACTGTTCTCTCCGAAGGAGCTGAATATGAGACAGTAGAGGTGGTTACAGTTTATTGTCGCTCATGATTTTGGGATTGAGTACACATCGGGGAAAGGTAACAAGGTTGCAATGCACTTAGCAGGAAACATCATAATGCAGTTTTAGAAATGATTGTTGAGTGTAAAGATTTAGAAGCATTGGTAGATTGCAAAGTGCAGTGGAGATCTAAGGCTGGGTCTAGCGAAGAAACTGTAGTGTTATCTTGATTGGAAGTTCGATTGGTGATGATTGAAAAGATTGCTTCTAAACAGGAAGAGGATCTTGTATAAGCTGAACAAATCAAGAAGTTGAGAAATGAAACCGAGAGCGATGACTTAAAGGACTTCATTCTTGACCAGAATGGGTGGTTGAGAAAGAAAGGAAGATCATGTGTTTCGAATGTGGGAAACATAAGGAAAGAAGTCTTGGAGGAATGACATCGTTCGAAGTTCTCTATCCATCAAGGAGGAACTAAGATGTATCAGTATTTGAAGAGAAGTTTCTTCTGGGAAGGTATGAAACGGGATACTGGCTTATGGTTAAAGTAGTGCTTGAATTGCCAATAGGCAAAGCCTAAACACCAGAAGCCAAGTGGATTAGTTTAGGCATTGGATATTCCTGTATGCAAGTGGGTTCTATTTCTGTGGATTTTATTAATGGGTTTCCTAGGTCAAACGAAGAAAATGAAAGTACATGGGTCATAGTGCATAGACTAACTAAGAGTGCCCATTTCATTCCAGTTAAGTCAACTAGAACGATGTCGTTTTTGAGGAAGTTATTCACGAGGAATATGGTTAGACTGTACGGAATTCCTAATAGTATTGTTAGTGATAGAGATTCCTTGTTCACTAGTGAGTTCTGAAAGATTCTACAGGAGGTTTTGAGAACCAAGCTCAAGATGAGTACCGCCTACGATCCGCAGATTGATGGGCAAGCGGAAAGAGTTAACAAAATCTTATAGGATTTGTTACGAGCTTTTGTACTAGATTTTGGGGATCATGGGAGGACAGTCTACATTTAGTCGAGTTTTCGCATAACAACAGTTATTAGACTAGAATTGGGATGGCACCGTTTTGAAGTTTTGTATGGAAGACCATGCAAATCTCCCGTTTTTTGGCTGTAGATCGGGGATAGGTTGGTTCTTGGTCTAGATTTAGCTAGAGAGGCTGCAGAAAATATTGAGGTTATTCGGGCTAGAATGAAGGAGGCTCAATTTAGGTAAAAGAGTTATGCAGATTAGAGACAAAAAGATTTAGAGTTCTCGGTTGGAGATCAAGTTTTCATCAAGATATCACCAATGAAGGACGTGATCAGATTTGGAAAGTTAGCATCGAAATTTGTTGACCCTTTCTTATTGTTGAAAGGATTGGGAAACTCGTTTACAGAGTTGAGTTACCGAGCAATTTGGCAGGAGTCCATAATGTTTTTCATGTTTCTCATCTTAGAAAGTGTGTTCGAGACCTGGAGACTATTATTGCTCCAGCTGTGTTAGAAGATCTAGTAGTAGAGCTGGACGACTATAATGAGAAAGCCGATTCGTATAATCGTAAGAGATGAGAAGAGGCTCAGGACAAAGACAGTCAGACTAGTGAAAGTCAACGGTGTAAGTTTCATAGCCAAATTCTGATGTCTATATAAATTATATTTTTTGGAAATATTATTTATTAATTAGTTTCTTTTAATTAATTATCGTCAAGATTACAAGGTTTCAAATTCTCTCCTTTAAAATAATTTCATCCTTGAAATTCCTTAAGAACAAAATCGTGTAACATAGAGCCCAACCATTCTAAGATTTTTTTTTGGCAAATTCAGTCGACTTTATAGTGGGTCGTGCCTTTGTATATAAATGTAGAAAAGGTACTCTGCACATGCATAGAAACAACTATATATGGTTTTACAGTGGCCATTCCACTTAGAGTACATAACAGGTGAGAAGCAATGGTGCTTCTGCAGCTATAAAAGTGACCTAAGAAAATATCGGTTACTCCTTCCAAGAGGTTGAAGAATCACTTCCAACAGGGCCTAACACATGCAAAAAATATGCAAAAAGAGAGACACAATATCCAAAACAAAACCCAGGTGACCCCTACAGTATATATGTCTTCTATCCCAACTATTATCAAGGAGAAGAGATCTATTCCGCTTACTATGTGCTCCATCCACCAAGAGAATAAATCCACCACCATCTATAGAGTAATGTAAACGCATAGATTCACCATTTTCATCACTAACAAAAGTATGGAAATCGTGTCTAGTTGGGTCATGTCTCATGTCGGATTGAACATGGATCCAGGCCATCTCAGCAGGGTTCCACACAATACCAAAAGCCAGGGCAGGCAGAGAAATTTCAAGATCATAGTTATTAGGAGGAACAGAGGAATCCAAGCCAGCGTCGGAGAGAGAGGAACAATAAGAGGCACAGAAGGCTCAACAAAAGGGACGGAAGGTGCCATAGGAGGAGGGACGATGCGCTCTTTCGGGATCCATTTCATGTTCGGAGGCCTAGGAAGAGGGGTCCGAACCGAGAAAGGACCAACAGAAGACATACGAGAGCTTGCTGATGATATATGACCACAGGACTGACAGGTCGTACATATGTCTGACTTTCAACCATAACGAACTATGATCTCTGCTACCTGATCCTCAGTCACTCTAACTTTGATAGTATCTGGTAAAGGCTTATCTGGGGAAATCTCAATCAAAGCTTGTGCATAGACTAGTTTATCCATAGCCACGGTGTTAGCATCAAAACATTTTACTTTACCTACCGCACTAGCAAGCTAGTTTAGACCTAACATTGGTTGCAGAAGGGAGGGAATATGAGAGAAATATGTCCAAATAGGAATAGATAGAACCTGCTCTCTGGCACAGTCAATAGACGGACTCTATGGAGTGACTATAAAAGGCTAGCCTCTGATAAACATAGGGTCTTTACTAAGAATTCAAAGTCGCTCCTCGGGCCTTGATAACTTGAAGAAAAACCTAGAGTTGTCCATGTGGACTAGGAGGTTACTTTTTGGTTGCCAAGCTTTGTAGCAATGATGCTTAACCCCTAGATAAGGTGGGTTATTGTCCAAAAAGAAACCAACAAGATAGTCCAACCAATAATCAATGCCAGCTTGTATTACCTCCAGAGAGGGAATCATAACCTTGTCATTCTTAACCATTTCAAAAGAACGGGGCACACAATCACCTGCATTTGTTGGCAAAGTAAAGAATAAGGAGGACCATTTTAATCATGTATTCATCTCATTAGATTGGTGTGTTATTGAAGGTGGTATATTTTCATGTGAAGTAGCAGTAGCTACGCGCATATTAGCAGTAACATCAAGGGGCTGATGCTATTGATTAGCAGGAGATGTATTTGTACAGTTTCGGGCAACTACTAGATCATTGATCCCCACATCATTTATTTCAATCCTCGGTCTATCAAAACTTTTGCTAGTAGTATCAGGTGTTCTATTAGTTAAACCAACATCATTCTAAGTTAATCATTCCCACATCATTCTAAGTTATTCATCCAATTAGTGTGTAATCGGTTTGTGTAACCAGTAGTGTACAAGTGCATAGTGTATCATAACATATATGATATGTATGCAGAATAATTCTAAATCTCCTATATGAATGCATCTATTGAAACAATTTTGAAATTATGATGCAAGCAACCTATATATACTGGCATTTTTACATGTATGCAAATCTTAAAAATCCAGTTTTCTAAATCTATACTCTAATTTTTAAAAATAGGTTTAGATAGAGAATTACATATTTTCATCATTCTCTTTTGTATCCATTTTCACAGTACTTTGAACTCCTCTTTTTCCCTAATCATTTTCTAACTTTTTCAAGTATAGTCCATATAAGGAAATTTACTTTTAAATTTCTAAAAATGATTATTTAAAACAAATTTTGTTCACCTATTGACAAGGTATGGAAAAAACAGATTTCATAGCAAAAACAGCTTTTTCCCCTATCACTAACTACCTTTTAGTTTACTGTCACTTTTGCTGCATAGTAAAATTCATACTTGTTAATCCTCAACTTTTTTCCTATGCTTAGCATGTGGCATTTCAAAATCATAAATTTTCCTCTTTTCTGTTCAAAATCTTTTAAATTAAATATCTGTAATAGTTGGAAAAACTTCGAAGATTCATTTTTTTTCCATAGCTTTTCATAAAAGCATTTTATTTTTAAAACTAAAGGATTTTGAACAAAAATTCGCAAAAGTATATATTTTTACTTTCAAAACAATTTATGTCACATTCCACGCAATCAGGATTTAGCCAATAGTTTAACTTCCATAATGGCCTCTATTCTATTCTATTACACGGTAAATGTCAATTTCAAAAACTTTTTTTAAATTATTTAGAAATAACAACTACTACAAAAGTTCATCCGTAAATTTTACGTTTTAAGGCACAAGGACACTGACCTGTGACTTTGCAACAAACTTTCCTTATTCTTTGCCTGCTAAAGTTTATCTTTCCAAAACTTTAAGGCTTTTGGGACTTAACATTACTTACTTTAAATAGGTAATAAATTCCTTAATTTATTTTACAAACTTCCAGTCTGACTTTGCATTAGTTAAGTGTCTACATGGGATTTCCTTATTATTATGCTTTCCAATATATAGCAATTAATCCAGAAGATCAACAAAGAAATAAAAGGAACTTTTCTGATAAAATATCGTACGTGTTTTTATACAAACAGAGACAACTAATGCTTACAACTCAACTAATCTATAAGGCAGAATTGATGGAAACTTCCCTTCAACATCAATTAACAATAATGAAGTTGTGGCCCTATCACTTCTCACTTAAATCAATGGACTTTTCTAACATGGCATTCTACCATTCCCCATATATCTTAATCCACCTTCTTGGCTTCTAGTAAATAAAGTCCACTCATTGATTTTAACCACTACCAATGGCTAAACTATGCACTTCCACATTGTAATGGGATAAAAAACACAAACTATGTACATTTAGAAATACTCATTGGAATATTGGCTTGGCGCAATAACTTTTCCATCAGCTATTTCGCCTTTCTTAACCTTGAACATACCAATGTCCTCTATGTGTACTTAGTCTCATTACCCTTTATTACTACCTTCTTTTAATCTAATTCTCTCATTTGTATTCTCAAATTTTCATATTTACTTTCTCTACGTTGATCTTCCATGCAAGCACACTCTAGAACACATAAAAGTGTGCTTTAATATCATTCATCATTCCTTTACGTGTTCTTCTTATAGCTTTCACACATACCTAATAAAACATTCATAGGTTCTCGCCAATATTCTTTACACTCTGCGGGGATTCCTTATCGCTTCTGTATAAGCAGTCATCACTAACTTCTTCATAACCTTATCTTTTACCTCGTCTTACCTAGGCTATCATCCCTATCTATTCCATATAAAATTTTGGTTTAATTTTCGCCACTTATTTTTACAAACTTAAACTTCAAACTTTGAAGTACTTAATCCCAAAAAATTATCTTTAAAAGTACAAACTTGAAAACTTTGTATCAAATTTAAAAATAACTTATAACTTTTAAAACTATAATTAAGTTTTTAAAAGTTCTTTTCCTTTTTCAATCAACTTCTTCTTTTAAAGCCCTTTTTCAACACTAAGGATTTTCACTTCTTAAAAATGGGATTTTTAGCTCAAACCATTCATTAAGCTTTGTTTTTAAAAACTCAATTCTTATACCAAACCATTTCAAAAAAAATACTATTTAAAGTGTTTTCAAAACATCATTTACAATTGTAAACAAGAAAAACTAGAGTGGACAAGTGCACTTCCATCCTATTTTTTTACAGTTACTCACTCTATCTCCACTTCCAATCCTTGGCAGAGTCTTTAATATCATGCGAGGGAGGCTTTTGAAATGGTATGTGAAATAAATACGTAAAACAATGAAAAATATCCATTTTACTTTATTTTGCCTTTAATTTTTTATGTCACTCCTACTTAGATTACATTATTTTTAATATAATCTCCTAACGTTATTTTTAATTACTAACATCATTTTGCATAAATTTCTTTTATCTTTTCTATTTATATTTCATAATGTTACTACTATTTAACAGTCTTCTACTTAAACTGCTCTTATTTAAATTGCTTCTCTCTCAATTTACAGACTTCTTAGTTGAACTATTGCAGTGCGTTTGTCTACTACTTTATTTTTGGGTACTAATATTCTTTCCTTTTTCCGTTTAACCCATTTTAAATTTGCACTGCTTCTTATTGTCCACCCTTAAAAAATTTACAACTTAAAAAATTTCTTCTATCGTGGAAAAACCAGTAAGCTACATATGCTCAACTATTTTTTTCAGAAAAAAAATAACTTTTTTTTATCAAATTCATTTACTGAAATTTTCAATTTAACTAATTTTAATTTCTACTAAATTTTTTCTTTTTAATAGAACTTTTATTTAAACAAATATGGGTACTCTATAGTTTCCTTCAGAAATTTAATTTTTTACTTACTCTTCAAAATTAGGACTTCTCTAATTTCAAATGAATCCTTTGAAAATCATTTCAAATACTGTTTCTTTTTCAAACTTTTAAATAAGTCCCTTAAAAATCACCTCCATTATATTATTTATATATTTTCTGAAATCCTTTTATATTAAATTTGTATGGGGCTGGACATTGAGTGGTTTTGCTAGTCCCTTCTTTTGGACATTTCTTCTTTTCTACTTACTTTCTAACTTATCTTCTATTTCCAAATATCAAAATTTGACTATTTTCTTGGGGTGATTACTGCACAACTTCTTTCGACAACTTCTTTCTGATATCTAAAATACATAGATTTTTACTACTTCTTTATCTGGACCTAATGTACATCATCAATCGGCAATCTTGTAGGGATCTACAACCATTAGGTTATCGGGGGCCCAACTATGGAGTTATGTACCCTACAGCTTCAAGGACCTACCATATGATGGACTCATGCTCTTCTTAAGTTAACGTCTTTCCATACGACCTATTTAACGTAGGGTTCTCGGGGTAGGTGCATATCTTCAACTTCATCCATTATTTTGGCTCATAATTGACTTATCCATCTTTTAAGAATATGGTCGCAACTACTGTACTGTCGAAATTTATAGGATTTGGCGTATAAATATTTATAATTTTGGGTAAAATACAAATATGTTTACTTAATGTTTCAAAAAAAGTTTCAAGATCGACTAACCTAAGCTTTGATACCAAATGTAACAACTGAACCCCAATGGGTCCTAATTTTCGCTAGATAGAAAATTAAGCCACCAAAGAACAGATCATTGGTTTGGCATGCTGCAAATAAATAACGACATATTAGAGTACTACCTATATAAACTCACAGCGTAATAGTTAAGTATAATAACATTTATAGTTGCTGACTAAGGTTAACACCCTGAGGTTGTGTCCTTGTTAGTGTCGAGCATGCACAAGGAAACATGTCCTACCACTGTTCCCGCTTTGCATCATACCTGTCCCTCTAAAGTTAACATGTGGGTTGTGATGTGGAGGGGGTCAAAATAACATTCTAGTGATTGATAAATTATACACCTTATATATAACACAAGTTTATGCCAATTTCCTTCCATCCCATGTTGTGTCATTTTATTTTACTTAGTCATCTCGACTCCATGTACGCGTACGATATTTCCTATTTACCCAAAGTAAACCATAACTGCATACATATGTGTGTCTATACATAAGTACCATAGTCTCCATTTGGACCAAGATATTATCCCCACTAGTATCCATAATCCAGCACCTCATCAAGATCCATCATCAACGCAATACGACGTCCTCGTCGTCATGCATACCATGGAACTCCCATAGTGCCTAATAACAGCATCATAATAGTTTTGTCATATTCTATCTTGCCTTAGGGATTTACTTACTTTGCTCCTTTCTATTATGGACTCGGCTCCTCGGACTATCCCACTCATTTGAAAGACCTCACTTAAGAGTTATCTAGCCTTGCTTCCTGACAAATAAAATAGCCAACAACTGTGGCAGTGCATGACCTAAATGTGACCTATAATAGTAGGGGTATAGCAATTTAGGTGTAATCCTTGTCCTTCTGTAGATTGTTCAAGACCGATGACATTCTCGACTTATGTACAGCTCATACTCTCTAATATGGTACCAAACACACAGACTAGCATCGAACGTTTCTCACTGCCCCGTTTAGATTGCCTAAAGCAATCAAGGAAATACCCATACTAAAATCTTAAAGCAGACCCTACTGGGTATTCTTTCACCTGTACGCGAGCGCATATAATTCAACAGGTCCTACAATTGGATAAGTCACATTTTAGAATAATGTATACTTAATCGTTGGTAACCCCTTATGGTGGGCATACTTTTGTTGTATAACACTACTAACTTCACATTCAGCCCATTTTAATGACTATGCCCTTCTTATCTACTTAAGTTATTAACTAACTTTAATAATTCACACCCATCATAAACGCATGCTTGAAGCCATATACATATACATACATGATTGATTATTACGCCTGTAATGTTCAAATGGTTCATAAATTTTCTTCACTTTTTCCTGCATTTACTTCTTACCATTTTTGCATCAATTTAACGTCATTTACCACTCTTATTAAAAGATATAACTATCTTTTCATCTTTACTTTCCTTTCTCATTATTGAATTTTTATTTTTATTCTTCTTTAATTTCTATCACCTCCATTGTTTAGTGGACTTTCCATACCCGTATATTTTATATACTTCCTACCTTTATTCATTTTATTACTTGCCTACCTTGTTATCATTTATTATTTGGTTTCCAATCTTGTCTCTATTGCACACGCACGCACAAATATATATATGTATATATATATATATATATATATATCTTACAATTTAACTGTTATTATTATCAAAACTTCAATTCTATAATTCACACTTAGGGATTTATGTGTTTTAATGTATTGGAATTACATCCCCCTTAAAAGGAAAGGTTATAATTGTAAATCTCTATATCTTATCCAAAAAGGGAATTTGTGTTACATTTGAAATTACAAGGAATTATATTTTGTAATTATTAAAATAAACGATATAAAATATCCCTATTTTATATATCTCTTTCTTTGAGGCATATTCTTCATTATTTCTATGATATACCTTTTTATTTATGAATCTGAACTTGCTCATTTATAGAAACTTACAGTGCAACACCCTACATTCCAATGAACTAAATTACTGCTTAAATCCCCATAGTTTATTGTGATAATTCTAATTTATATTTACTTGCATGAGACATTTAAATAAATCTAGAACTACAACATAATTTATAAATTTCAAGGACATTGCTACCCAATACTTTCCAGATTCACATACATGCAATATTAAAATTAAATCATCAATCCTAGAGTATGTATGCTGGATCTATAATGTAACTACACGTATATAATTTTTAGCATAAAACTCCAAGTTTACATGTAGGCATACGTGAATAGATTTATAACGATATAAATCCAATATTATAAAAAAGTATATAATTTTCCACTCATCTTTTTAGCATTTCAAATCTTCATATCTAATCCCTGTTATTTAATTTGACTCCTTTTATCTCCCTATTTGAATACATATACAGCAAGTGTACATATCTATCAGAAATCTAGATCAAAGAAAAGATTTGAATTTAATTTAGATTTAAGATCCATATTTATAATTTACCATAGCTTTGACAATTTGATTTGTCTGCACTCTTCTTCTCAATCATCCTTTGCTGTTCTCCACTTAAGCATATGTATATAACTATAACTATTTTTAGAACTAAGAATTTTATTGGAGAAGAGAAAATGCCCGAGCTCCGTCATCACACTAAAAAATATGAGAAGAAGTAAGGGGTTAGGTCCGTATTTATAGGGGTACAAATTAATACCAACTGTTGGATTAAATTATTTTTAATCTGTGCCATCCGACAATATCAAATTCTCAACCAACACATACCACCGGTCGACCGCCCCGGTTTACCGTTCATATATGGGGCTGTAGGTCTACCAAATTGTTACCCGGTTTATAATATTTCTTTTTGAGTTTATATATTTTCTTTGATTTGATCAACGTTAGTATTTCTTAATGTTTAAGTATTTGTTAGCTTTAATAATTGGCGATAATTAATTTTATTTACTTCCATAACTACATATATATTTATTTGCGATCCAGAATGTTCAACTGTTAATAACTTTTTTGTTTGAGCTCCGATCATAAAACTTTATGTATGAAAATTGATTAGAAAATCGCCATGAACCCAACGATTAAAATTTCTTAGCAAAATTCTAATATCTGTAAAAGAATTAATTTTCGATGTTAGTATTTATTAATTAATTTCTTTTAATTAATTATCGTCAAAATTATGGGGTGTTACACGGATCATTTTGAGGTAATATATATAAAAAATAACAAAGAGCAACCGATAATGTTCTACACTTTATGAAACTCACAACGAAAGGAATAAAATAAAATAGTAATCAATAATACAATCCTAGATATATAAAACAATACTATATCAAATAAATCCAAATACAACATTTCTCTACCGGTAACGGACATACTATAACACCGGGAATAATTGAAATGCAATAGTTGATATTTAATAAATGCATGTGTCCATTGTACCATCACCACCAAGTCACCATCGATCCTCTCCATCGACTTATCAGAGTATAGCTAAAGAGAAGAAAACGGTAGAGGGAGCCAGACACGTGTCTGGTGATTGAAACGCATCATATAAGCGTTTAATACTAATAAGCAAATAAACAAAAATTATGCTCGAATACCATACCTTAACTTATGTCACCTGCATCCAATAAATAAGATAAACACATTATAATACTATAGTGACATCATATGTAAGGTCTTAGAATAATCTATCCCAAGTCTAGTCATATGCATATTATTGAGCTCAAGGTCTCAAATCATATGTCGAAACAACTACGATACTGGCTCAAACTCATAACTCGTTATCGCCTAAATGTATGCACAATATTTATCCTGAAGTTCCAACTTATCTTCCACTAACTACGACACTGTTGGGTTCAAAGTCCCAACTTGCCATTGCCTAACGTAAGTGTAACGTTGCGATTTTTCGACGCTCGAAAACCGACATCAATACGTACACTGTATCAACTGCCGAGCAATCGAATGCCGGAAAACCGAAATGTTATGGTTAAAGAAGAAGAAAAAGATAGAAGAATAGAATAGAAAGAAACAACGGAACAATATCAGAATCTCACAATCGCAGCGGAACAACATATAATAGATAAATGAATAATCTTTAAACAAAGAACTATATCAGTTATTACATTACATCATATTACATTACATTACATCATCAGAGTGTACAACAACAAACAACAACAAATAGCGGAAAAGAAATACTATATACTAGTGAATACGCCATGCCATCTAGCTTGTCTCCAACAACTCCTGAATTCCAGAATATCCTGTAATCTGACTCTAGATTGCCCGTGTGGAAATTGGTGGGCACCTAGAGTTTAGGAAGGAAAACAATAAATTCTGAGTCAGTCATGTGACTGGTGTGAGAACTCAAAACAGTTTATCTCTTAAAAACAAAACATAGGAATATTTTTAAAGTCAATTCGAAATGCTTTTAAAAAAATGAAACTACCATAAGATCTCCCGGCACACACACAATGCAAATGCAGACTTGGGGGAGATTTCTCCTTATGATAGTCAAAAATGTTTACTATACAAAATCAAATCATTTTTGATATTATTATTAGTGCATAGTGTAGAAAACATTTCGAAAGTAAAGATATAAATCTTAGCCAGCATAGGTACCATTATATCATGCCTACTATAGCTACCATATTAGATGGCAGGTTCTACAACTAAAACCGTACAAGGTTCGTATTGTTTCTTTGGATTTCCAACAAACAGTCAGGCCAAGGAACTTCCCATTGCCACATGGGTACGCCTCTGGAAAGACAACCCGAGAACCTAACCGGATCTCTGCCAACACAAGGCCGGGTTACCTCTGCAAAAATAGGTAACTATTGACTCGCGTATGCCATCCCCCGGTTGTAACAACCTTTATCTGAGGATCCTCAACAAACATCAATCACAAAGTCATATAAATTTGCAATATTCACATAAGTTAAGTATCTGGGCTCCATACCATGATACCACTTCTATCCAGAAGGCAATGACATACACTAAGGGGAGCTACTCCCTAGAACCTTGCCGCATCCTTCCTGTTTTGACCATTTCTGGGGTGTGAGTTCCGATGAAGTCTCGTCCACAAAGCCATGCTTTATACAAAAGCTATGCTTTGATCATCAAATGCACAACAGCACTTCGTATGCCACATTACCAATTGGGGAATGTATCACTAGTAACCATCAACTACATAACCTCTAAGGGTGTTAAGCTAAGAGAATAAATTCTCCGCCACCAACGGAAATATATTTGATAGAAACCAGCTTTACATCTCAAATTGTAACGTCGGACACACATCCATACAAGTCCGTTCCGGGATTGAACGGAACCGAAGGCACTTACAAAGAAGTCCTTGCAATCCGGATATTCACTAATCACGATCAGACTTCCCATCACAAAGGGTAATAAATTTCTATATCGGGGATCAGCTGATGTAGAAACATTCGACGGTAATCCTTCCATTTTCACAAATATCTGGTCTTCAACATCGGTCATCAAATGCAATCCATAACGACGTATCACATATTCAGAATGGGTTATACGACCCCAAGGTCCTTTCCCGGCTAACCCGAATAGTGAGCGCTTATTTTGAAAATAAGTGTGGCATTCAAATTCAAGCAAATCACAACAAATACCTATTTAAAGGTAAATATTGATAGTCGGTTATTTAACTATCAATAGGCGTGCATAACATCACCAGATTCCAAATAATTTCCCAAATTATTTATTTTCCAAAATATCTTTACTAGATATATAATTCCACACTTCAACCATTTGAAAACAAATTTCAAATCAATTTCCTTAAACGGAAACACTTTTATTTCAAAATAGGTCATTTAAACCAATTAAAACAAATACTTACTGATTTACTTTATATTTACGTTCCAAATCCGTAAATTTATTTCCACACTTAATCAATGTTAATTTTTAAACAAATTTCCTTTTCTTTTATAAATTCCATAGTGAATTTACAATTCTCAAAATATCTATGAATATACGATTTCCAAATCGATTTCTAATATTCATTTCAATTTATCTTTAAACGATAAAATCTCAAAATATTCACTTCATATTGGAAAACATTTCCATATTTATTTAATAATAAGTAATTTACAAATCCATTTATTTTCAATACTTGGAAAATATTCGATATACTTAATCGAAATTGAGTATATATTTCATTCTTCAAGGAAAACGTGCTTTCAAATGCATTTATTTGGTCAAAACGAATGTTGCATAAGACATCGTTACGACAACCCAAAATCACTAGTATAGGGATTCGAAATTAAGATAGATATATAATCCCAATACTATATAAAGCATTTCCTTTCGGAAATCATTTACTATAACAACAGTGTTATAGTCCACTATTTCCTTCTATTTCGAAAACGTCTATTTCAACAATAAATGTTGAAATCAATGGTTTCGGTGGTTAATCCATTTAAAAACATCTTTAAAACAATTAACTTCATTTTATAATATCCCTTCCCAAAAACATATCCATTTTATTTAATAATATATTCACAGTCCAAAATCGTGAATATACTTTATTTACCCAATTCAATGTTTCAACACTTCTATTAAAATATTATTCACTATCCAAAATCGTGGATAAAATCCCCAACCAAACTCGTATTTTTACAATATTTAACTTAAAGGATAATTCGCTGCCCACAATCACGAATATATCTCCTTTAATAAACTTCTATGTTTGATTTATCAAATTCAATTGATTTCGAATTTACAAACAATGTTTATAAATCCCATTTCTATTTATAAAACTTCGATTTATAAATCTCCTTTATTATCCAATTCAATTTATATAACTCAATTATATACCAGAAGTCCATATTATAAGTTAAGAACTTATAATCCATTTATTTAAAAAATCATTCTTTTAAAACTTCACAAATTATAAATCTTATTACTTATAAGATTTTATTTAAAACCTTATTTTCAACGTTAACAGAACTCCTTTTAGAATTCTGTTATTTCGATTTATAAAATATATATTCTATAAATCTCATCTATAAACCATTTATCGTTATTCAAAAATCTTAATTAAAATGTCAAATCTGATTTATAAGTTAATTACTCATAAATCTTTTATTTTACAACATCCATTTATTTTATAACTTCACAATTTATAAGTCTATAAATTTTGTTCACTTATGAAATCCATTTTTTTCATTTTAACACTTATAAAAACTCGTTTTATAATTCCAGTATTCTTAATTTATAAAATATCAATTTTGTAAATCTTTTATATAAATCGTTTATAATAATTCAAAAATCTCAATTTAAATAAACCAATCCTTTTAATAATTTACAAAACGTTATTTAAAACTTATATAACTTCAAAATCATACTTAAGCGCTATTTTCCAAAAATATAACTTTTATAACAATGAAATTAAAATGTTCATTTATTTTAACAATTCAAAATTTAATAAAAAGTATACTTTCAAAAATCACTTTAAAATTCTTTTTAAAATCAAAAATCGTTATTTTAAAACTTCAAAAATGGATCCGATGATACAACAGCACCAAATAGTCAATCACGACAACAAAGACATCATATATCAGTGTATGATAATCAACAAATATCACAATATTTGTAATCAAATAATATTGGTGAGGAATCCAGTTGGATCCCTCCAACCTGTTTCCCTGCATCCACAGATGTTAGCACAATATCAATTCTGTTCCAGTACGGAATATCGTGGTACATAGGATTTATAAATATTATCCGCTATTATACGGCGCAATAGGGTCTCATTCGCTATATAATGTGGGAAAATCAACTCCAAGTACATATATAATACCAATTCCAATCAAGATGGAATTATCGCGGTATATGTTTTTAATAAATAACCTCCGCTTACTAACGGCGTATGATGTCTATTTTAACAATTAATAGATAACAATCATCATTCAAACATACAATCAAGAAATTTTAAATATAACTATTTAAAATTTAAATCGAAACAGATTCGATTGAGTGAGAAGTTCTCACCTTGGTTACAATACAGTTTCCGCGTTTTATTTCGACTAAAATTAAAAGAGCGTTTAATTTTACCCGAAATTATCACTAGCTCCAAACGACTCCAATCCGCTCCATAGTGTAGTGCTCGACAAAACGATTGCAACACAATTCGTTTCGTCCAAAACGGGCCTCGTATGACAAAGATACAACATATTAAAGTTTGAATGATTTTTTATATATAAATAATATACAATTTTATTATTCAATTTCAAACCCTGGCTAATCTGGGTCGCACGTTCCTGTGTCCTGAATCAAAGCTGTCCCCTCCTTCTTCTATCTCCCAGCAAACGAACGTGAGAACCCATATTGGCCGCCCTTGTTCCCTCAATTTTCGAGGCCACCACGAGCACTTCCACTTCGATCGGCGACTTCGACGCGAATGCTCATCACCAACTTCATCAACACCCTAGTTGCGGCAGAGCTCGGCCCCTCCAGGCTCCTAAAAATTCATGCCCAACCGAAGACAAACGCGGCCCTCAATCTCTTCCAAACGACGACGGCATTCAAGATCCACCGTTGGATATCTAGCTCTCGACGAGCTCTTTAACTTTGCAGTTAGACAATTCTCGAGTTTGTGTGTGGATTTGAAGAAATCAGAGGGAGAAGGAAAGAAAATTTCAGCCATTGAATTATTGGAGCCGGCGGCCTGAAGAATAAAACCCTAGGGTTTGTTTTTCTTTTGCAAAAATGAAAATAAATGGGCTTTTATAGAAAATTCAACGAACGCTATTCATCCTGGATTTTCCGAACTCCAAATCTAGCGCAGTGACCAGCATTCCTAGGGTTTAACCCGCGTTTCGAACATAATGGAATAGGTTTTGGAAGCTAATTCGATCATCTGTGCGAGTTATGGCAATAAACGATCAATTTTGAATTAAACCGATAAAACGAATTTCTATGCGTTTTGGCTTGCCTCGGACGAACAATAAATCCGATTTACTTGAAATTTGAAATCCTACAATAATATCATATTACGGATCCGATGAAACTGGTTTCGTCGAAATCCGAGGCTGTTTGAAAAATGGCTGTTTTAACTCGTCAAGTAAATATTAAAATATTCAATTTTCACAAATTAACTTTAAATTCAATTTTAAAAGTTCTATAACATCATCCTAACTCCAATATGATATAATAAAATTTTACAAATCAATTTCAATCATTTTTAACCCAATTTCCAATTATTTCTATAATTTCAATATTAAATTATCGATTTAGTTATCCAATTAATCCAGATATTCGAAATAAAATTTATTCGACTTATAAATTTTACTTATTAATATTTAAAAATCAATTAAATATACGAATTTTAATTAATAGAAATCCTGGGTCGTTACAAACTTCCCCCCTTAAAAGAATTTTGTCCTCGAAATTAACAAGTAAGAAAAAGTTACAGAATCCATTAACATTCCAAAACAAACCATTCAAATTGGATTTTTCAAATCTCTTAAGTGTTTAACTTTTCCAAAATTCATAGTTAAACTTCTTTCAAAATCTTCACTAAGTTTCCAAATCCAAACTTTGTTTTCAAAAATTTCCCAATTTTCTCAAAAATATTCTAACGCCTTAAATTTTCGAAAAAATTCGCCAGAGTCTCCTTTGCACAGCTCGATCCGGAAAAAAAATGACAGTATATATATCACAAATATACATCTCATCAAGTGATGAGGCATCCCGCAGGGGAAAAAGTGTAAAAGTATGGTATGTAATCCGAGATATGTACCTTATATATTATTAGCGAGCGTATACGGCTAATATAGCGCGAAAGCGAGCTCCAAATGCGAAGCAAGCACAATCCGCACCTACTAAACACTCAACAAACCATGAGAAACATGCATATATGAAAGTAATATCAATATACAACATATAGTAACATAACAACTACATGTGCCAACACAGCAATGCATTCAATCAACAATGCAACCGTCAAACAACTATCCAACCAATAAACATCCAACAAATCCATAACCAAATCAATACTCATTCATATTCTTATTAATATTTAATGAATTAGTTTTCAATTTAATCACATTTGATTCGTTGACATTGGATTTTATAAATATCCATTCATTCATTTTTCAATTAGTTCATATTCACTAATTTACATTCACATTAGTTTACTTCCAAATTGAATCAAATTCAGTTCATATTCATTTACTTCCAATTTGGATTCAATTACTTTAGCTTTCAAATTTTGCTAATTCAATTTCATTAACACTTAATGAATTTATATTCAATCAACTAACATCCATATGATAATCAATGTATATTCAACATAACCAAATTATTCAATTTACATTCAATTTGGTCCCACACTTTTAATTCCAATTGGTTGATATTAAATTGATTTTCATTCAATTTATTCAATTTCTCAACTTCATTAGCTTCTAATGGATTAACACTTACATTCATTATTCCATATCAATTTATTTTACATTCAATTGATTAACATTCAATCCATTTATCAATTCAATTGCTAATTCCTTTAACAATATAAGGTTGAATTTCATTTATATAACTCAAGTTCATATTCATCACTTCACTTGATTAATTTACTTCGATACCAAAATCAACTTTATTCAACATCACTTAAGTTATATTATCTTTCAAATACATTTGTTTAACATAACTTAAGTTTCCACTTATAAATCCAATTCAGATTCCAATTCTGAAGAAAATTTTATTTAACCTTTAGCAAAGTCAAATTTATTATGTCATATCACTATCAAATTCAGATTTTGTTTTGCTTAACCAAATTGTTTAACCATTTTTAACAATTTGTTTCACTTTCATCTTTTCATTTCATAAGTTATACAACTTATATTCAACAATTACCACTTGGATCTTATTGATTTACTTATACTTACTTTAATTTAACTCCATCCTTTAAGTTAAATTTGCTCTATCAAAATTCAAATTGTATAAGTTATCAACACATTTATCATTCCTATAATATTTTAAATAGGATTCCGAAGTCTTTTCAATCTTTCAAAACCATTTTTGAAATCAATTCAAATTACCTTTTGAATTTCCAAAACCAAATCCAAATTTTCCAAACAACTTTCATTTAAAATAATTTGGCAGCAATCCCTCTTTTGGAAACCCGAAAATGAACACCGATGATGTTGCAATCATCATTGGAATTATTTTCCAGCGACCGAAAAGAGTGTAGAGCTTTAATTTCTCCAAAATAATTTTCCCAAAATATCAAATCCTTTCAAAACACTTCTTTGGAATTTTATTTTCAGATTATAAATCACATTTACAAACCTTTTACTTATATAATTTCATTATTTTCTCTTTACTTATATAAGATCATTTCACAATTGTAAATCACATTAATTATAGTTCCATACTTATAATTCTTCACTTATACAATTATTCTTTTACAATATGTTTCATTTAACTTATTCATACATCTTTCAATTAATATATATATCTTACATTCGCAACAACCAAACAATCAATTTATATACACTTTAATAATTCTGAAAAATTATTCCTTTATATATAAAATATAATCAAGGTAAAATTATTTCATTTACTCAATGTAAAATGATAATATGTCGACATGCTTCGTTTAAGAGTTTAGAAACACCTATCGATTACGATTGTATACCCCGCACCGACCAGAATTCATAAACAGCTCAACGGATAAGCAAACACAATATAAAACAATTTCATATTCACTAACAAATACGCACTCGTATCTATTATTACACTCACACTCATTCTAGAGTGCTACCGACTCTATCTCTAATGAGTAACACCCAACAGAGCCATGGTTGTCGCTTAACCATATGCTCTGATACCAAATGTAACATTGTGATTTTTCGACGCTCGAAAATCGACATCAATACGTACACTGTATCAACTGCCGAGCAATCGAATGCCGGAAAATCGAAATGTTATGGTTAAAGAAGAAGAAAAAGATAGAAGAAGAGAATAGAAAGAAACAACAGAACAATATCAGAATCTCACAATCGCAGCGGAACAACATATAATAGATAAATGAATAATATTTAAACAAAGAACTATATCAGTTATTACATTACATCATATTATATTACATTACATTACATCATCAGAGTGTATAACAACAAACAACAACAAACAGCGGAAAAGAAATACTGTATACTAGTGAATACGCCATTCCATCCAGCTTGTCTCCAACAACTCCTGAATTCCAGAATATCCTAATAACCTGACTCTAAACTGCCCGTGTGGAAATTGGTGGGCACCCAGAGTTTAGGAATGAAAAGAATAAACTCTGAGTCAATCATGTGATTGGTGTGAGAACTCAAAACAGTTTATATTTTAAAAACAAAACACAGGAATATTTTTAAATTCAATTCGAAATGCTTTTAAAAAAATGAAACTACCATAAGGCTTCCCGGCACACACACAATGCAAACGCAGACTTGGGGGAGATTTCTCCTTATTATAGTCAAAGATGCTTACTACGCAAAATCAAATCATTTTTGATATTATTATTAGTGCATAGTGTAAAAAACATTTCGAAAGTAAAGATATAAATCTTAGCTAGCATAGGTACCATTATATTATTCTTACTATAGCTATCGTATTAGATGGCAGGTTCTACAACTAAAACCGTACAAGGTTCGTATTGTTTCTTTGGATTTCCAACAAATGGTCAGGCCAAGGAACTTCCCATTGCCACATGGGTACACCTCTGGAAAGACGACCCGAGAACCTAACCGGATCTCTGCCAACATAAGGCCGGGTTACCTCTGCAAAAATAGGTAACTACTGACGCGCGTATGTCATCCCCCGGTTGTAACAACCTTTATCTGAGTATCCTCAACCAACATCAATCACAAAGTCATATAAATTTGCAATATTCACATAAGTTAAGTATCTGGGCTCCATACCATGATACCACTTCTATCCAGAAGGCAACGACATACACTAAGGGGCACTACTCCCTAGAACCTTGCCGCATCCTTCCAGTTTTGACCATTTCCGGGGTGTGAGGTCCGACGAAGTCTCGTCCACAAAGCCACGCTTTATACAAAAGCTATGCTTTGATCATCAAATGCTCAACAGCACTTCGTATGCCACAATACCAATTTGGGAATGTATCACTAGTAACCATCAACTACATAACCTCTAAGGGTGTTAAGCTAAGAGAATAAATTCTCCGCCACCAACAGAAATATATTTGATAGAAACCAGCTTTACATCTCAAATTGCAACATCAGACACACATCCATACAAGTCCGTTCCGGAATCGAACGAAACCGAAGGCACTTACAAAGAAGTCTTTGCAATCCGAATATTCACTAATCACGATCGGACTTCCAATCACAAAGGGTAATAAATTTATATATCGGGGATCAGCCGATGCAGAAACATTCGACGGTAATCCTTCCATTTTCACAAATATCCAGTCTTCAACACCGGTCATCAAATGCAATCCATAACGACGTATCACATATTCGGAATGCGTTATACGACCCCAAGGTCCTTTCCCGGCTAATCCGAATAGTGAGCGCTTATTTTGAAAATAAGTGTGGCATTCAAATTCAAGCAAATCACAACAAATACCTATTTAAAGATAAATATTGATAGTCGGTTATTTAACTATCAATAGCGTGCACAACATCACCAGATTCCAAATAATTTCCCAAATTATTTATTTTCCAAAATATCTTTACTAGATATATAATTTCCACACTTGAACCATTTGAAAACAAATTTCAAATCAATTTCCTTAAACGGAAACACTTTTATTTCAAAATGGGTCATTTAAACCAATTAAACAAATCCTTACCGATTTACTTTATATTTACGTTCCAAATCCGTAAATTTATTTCCACACTTCAAAAATAAATCAACGTTTATTTTTAAACAAATTTTCCTTTCTTTTATAAATTCCATAGTGAATTTACAATTCCCAAAATATCTATGAATATACGATTTCCAAATCGATTTCTAATATTCATTTTATCTTTAAAAGATGAAATCTCAAAATATTCACTTCATATTGGAAAACATTTCCATACTTATTTAATAATAAGTAATTTACAAATCCATTTATTTTCAACACTTGGAAAATATTCAATATACTTAATCGAAATTGAGTATATATTTCATTCTTTAAGGAAAACGTGCTTTCAAACACATTTATTTGGGTCAAAACGAATGTTGCAAAAAACATCGTTACGACAACCCAAAATCACTAGTATAGGGATTCGAAATTAAGATAGATATATAAATCCAAATACTATATAAAACATTTCCTTTCGGAAATCATTTACTATAATAATAGTGTTATAGTCCACTATTTCCTTCTATTTCGAAAACGTCTATTTCAACAATAAATGTTGAAATCTATGGTTTCGGTAGTTAATCCATTTAAAAACATCTTTAAAACAATTAACTTCATTTTATAATATCCCTTCCCAAAAACATATCCATTTTATTTAATAATATATTCACTGTCTAAAATCGTGAATATGGTTTATTTACCCAATTCATTGTTTCAACACTTCTATTAAAATATTATTCACTATCCAAAATCGTGGATAAAATCCCTAACCAAACTCATATTTTTACAACATTTAACTTAAGGGATAATTCGCTGCCCACAATCACGAATATATCTCCTTTAATAAACTTCTATGTTTGATTTATCAAATTCAATTGATTTCGAATTTACAAACAATGTTTATAAATCCCATTTCTATTTATAAAACTTCGATTTATAAATCTCCTTTATTGTCCAGTTCAATTTATATAACTCAATTATATACCAGAAGTCCATATTATAAGTTAAGAACTTATAACCTATTTATTTACAAAATCGTTCTTTTAAAACTTCACAAATTATAAATCTTATTACTTATAAGATTTTATTTATAACCTTATTTTCAACATTAACAGAACTCCTTTTAGAATTCTGTTATTTTGATTTATAAAATATATATTCTATAAATCTCATCTATAAACCATTTATCCTTATTCAAAAATATCAATTAAAATGTCAAATCCGATTTATAAGTTAATTACTCATAAATCTTTTATTTTACAACATCCATTCATTTTATAACTTCACAATTTATAAGTCTATAAATTTCGTTCACTTATGAAATCCATTTTTTTCATTTTAACACTTATAAAAACTCATTTTATAATTCCAGTATTCTTAATTTAAAAAATATCAATTTTGTAAATCTTTTATATAAATCGTTTATAATAATTCAAAAATCTCATTTTAAATAAACCAATCCTTTTAATAATTTACAAAACGTTATTTAAAACTTATATAACTCCAAAATCATACTTAAGCACTATTTTCCAAAAATATAACTTTTATAGCAATGAAATTAAAATGTTTATTTATTTTAACAATTCAAAATTTAATAAAACGTATACTTTCAAAAATCACTTTAAAATTATTTTTAAAATAAAAAATCATTATTTTAAAACTTCAAAAATGGATCTGATGATGCAACAGCACCAAATAGTCAATCACGACAACAAAGACATCATATATCAGTATATGATAATTAACAAATATCACAATATCTGTAATCAAATAATATTGGTGAGGAATCCAGTTGGATCCCTCCAACCTGTTTCCCTGCATCCACAGATGTTAGCACAATACCAATTCCGTTCCAGTACGGAATATTGCGGTACATAGGATTTATAAATATTATCCGCTATTATACGGCGCAATAGGGTCTCATCCGCTATATAATGCGGGAAAATCAACTCCAAGTACATATATAATACCAATTCCAATCAAGATGGAATTATCGCGTATACGTTTTTAATAAATAACCTCCGCTTACTAACGGCGTATAATGTCTATTTTAACAATCAATAGATAACAATCATCATTCAAACATACAATCAAGAAATTTTAAATATAACTATTTAAAATTTAAATCGAAACAGATTCGATTGAGCGAGAAGTTCTCACCTTGGTTTCAATACAGTTTCCGCGTTTTATTTCGAATAAAATTAAACGAGCGTTTAATTTTACTCGAAATTTCCATTAGCTCCAAACGACTCCATCCAGCTCCATAGTGTAGTGCTCGACAAAACGATTGCAACGCAATTCGTTTCGTCCAAAACGGACCTCGTATGACAAAGATACAACATTTTAAAGTTTGAATGATTTTTTATATATAAATAATATACAATTTTATTATTCAATTTCAAACCCTAGCTAATCTAGGCCGCACGTTCCTGTGTCCTGAATCAAAGCCGTCCCCTCCTTCTTCTATCTCCCAGCAAACTAACGCGAGAACCCATATTGGCCGCCCTTATTCCCTCAATTTTCGAGGCCACCACAAGCGCTTCCACTTCGATCGGCGACTTCCACGCGAATGCACATTACCAACTTCATCAACACCCTAGTTGCGGCAGAGCTCGACCCCTCCAAGCTCCTCAAAATTTGTGCGCAACCGAAGACAAGCGCGGCCCTCTATCTCTTCCAAATGGCGACGGCGTTCAAGATCCACCGTGTAACAACCATGGATTGGAGATTACCTGTCAATATTAAATTATAGTGATAATTATAATTTAATATTATGATTAAAATTAAATTGGAAATTTTAGATTGTTTATTTGGAATAAACAATGAAATTGGAATCAAATTGTGAAAATAAAGTTTAGAACTTTATTTCATTTTGTTTGGGTTAATAATAAGTGGGAAATGATTTTTATTTTTGAAAAGAAATGCAATAATTATGTAATTATTGCCAATTCTTCTATTTAAGATTTTTAAGAGAAGTAATTGTTTTTTTTTTAAGGTGGTTTAATTTAATAAAAAGATGGAAAGTGGTTTTTAAATTTTGGTTATAAATAAGGTTTGGAAATGGTTTGAAATGTTTTTCTAAGTGAGAAAAGTATTTTTGTTGAATTTTAGAAGTTAAAAACGTGAAATTTTGTATTTAATTATGAAAATAGTGCATTTTTGTAAAATAAAGTATTTTGATAATAAAAATGTCATAAAAATAAAATTTTATCTATTTATAGGGTGGAAAATGTTTTGTTCTATTAGTGTGTTTGTTTACATATTTTTCTTATGTAAAAATTTGGAAGGAAAATGTATTTTGGTTTTGTAAATAGGGTAAATATGAACATTTTTGATTAAGTATTAATTAATCTTAGGCCATTTTATTTTTCTCTTCATTTTGGGTCCAAATGGCCCATTAGTGCTTTCTAGATAAGTAAGAAAGAAGAAAACAAGATTCGGTACATTCATTTTCTTACCTCACTTCTTCTTCCTCATCTATAAACTAAGAACAGTAAATAAAAACTCTCAAATTTCTTAATTTCAAGCCTTCAAACTTCAAATTAACTCAACAAATTAAAATCTTTCTCAAGCTAGAAAGATAATCAACAGGTGACAAACTCCAAATCTTTTAATTTCATCAAATTTCTAAATTTCAGAGATGGGTTTTTTTTAATTTGTGTTTATTTCCCTTTGCATGTATTTTTCTTAGTTTCTATAGGTTATTGAAGGCCAAAGCTCCTTTCTTTGCAAGCAAAATCATTTAATTTGTTGCAAACAAACCCTAAGGTGAGTAATCTCACTCACGCTAGCTATAAACAATCTTTCTTATTCGTATTTGATGTAAAATTGGATGTTTGGAGCTATAAAAATCAAGTTTTAATCTTATTTTGTGCTCAATCCAAAAACTGAATTTTGTCCATCTTTGAAGCTGAAACTAAGTTAGACATAACTTTCTCATTTTTAATCGGATTTTGATAATTCTAGATGTTCTGGAAAGAACAAATCATATACTACAACTTTCAGTTGTTGAATTTTCTGTAATTTTGAGTGCTTCTATGTCAAAATTGAACTTTTCTACTGTAATCCTGAGAGCAAACCCAATATTAGCTCTGTGCTTAAGGCTGAAACTTAATTGGCCATAACTTCTTCATTTCTCAACCGATTTCGATAAATTTAGATGCTACGGAAATTTTAGACTTTTTCCTAAAACTTTTATGTTTTGAGTTTTCCAAAATTTTGATGTTATCTTGGCCAAAAATGTGATTGTTTGTCGTTGTCCAAAGATAAAATGACAGAAGTTGTGAAATTCAAATCTCAGAATTGTTTTACCTATGACTTCTACATTTCTTATCGGAATTCAGTAATTTTTAATGTTCTGCAAAGCTTAGGATGTCTTCTAGAACTTTTGTTTTTTGTGTTCTCTCAAATTATGTGCTTAAAAGAGGCAAACTGAACAAATAATATACAGGCCTGGGCAAAACACCCATGTTTATTCCTGTGTATCTTGAATTGTTACGCCAGCTTTTGGTGCTTTCTCTTATGTTTTACGAACACGGTTTTGATGCTATTGTCAGTGAAAATATTGAGAGCTTTATATCACATATGCTCTGCTATTGAATCATGTATTTTCTTAGATTGTTCGAGCAAGTCTTTGATGATGAATTTTAATATAGATCTTGAGTGTTGTATTACCTTATTCAAGGGATAAACCATGCGTCTTGTAATTATTTTTCGGTTGCTTCTACTATATAGAACCATGGATTTTCACGAATCCGTCATTGGGATTTTGATGGATTTTAATGATTCATTATGCAATGTTTTCATTGTGATTCTGAGCGCATGTGCACGTATTTTCAAACTATTTTCCAACAGTGTTCATATTCTAGCTATTGTTCTAAGAAATATATTTTACAAAGTGATTTCATATAAAAAAATGATACAATTAATATTTCTAAATTATAAAGAGATTTTCAAAGTTGATTTCTTAAATATTTTCTGAAATTTATTTCAAAACCCGATTTAGCAAAAATATATTTTCTATTTAAAGATACACGTTTTTGCACTTTTCGAACGTATGAGAAAGAGAATTAAACGATTTAGCAAAACATGTGGTATGGGACACATGAGTTTGCTTTTTCGATTAATTCCGGACTTATATGATCGAAACCTCTTGAGTATTGTATCTTGAGTTAGTATTTAAGATTTTCAATTCCTATTATAGGAATTATCCAAGTAGCCAATATTTGGCGAGTTGAGATGTTCGAGATCTCCTATTATAGGAGTAAAAATCGATGAGAACCACTTAAAGATGTTGTTTTATTTGCCGATGATATGAGGTAAGTCTATTTATGAAGTATTCATGAAGTTAAGACGTTTATGATGATTTATGAAGTTAAGATGGTTGTGATGATTTTTACTTGTCAATGAAATGAGACAAGTCACGATGGAACCATTACTCGTCGATGAGAAGAGATGAGTATGGTATTATATTAACTCGCCGATGAGATGAGGCAGAGTGAGTTTTATGATGGTTCTGATGTCTTCTAATGTGGAACCAACTAACGATTAGTAAAACACTAGGGGAGAACGTATAGTATGGGATATACGTTCTCACCTTTTGGGTTCCTATTCGAATAGTTGGGACACATTCAAGATGTTACTAGTACTAGACTGAGTACGATTGGAGTCACCAAGATGTTCATGATGTTATTACCCAACTCCAATCACCACGATGTTTTTACTCGGATTTGTGACTGGGTGTCATCAAGATGTTCCGACTAGTCAATCACGATGTTATGATGTTATGTGACCCTAAGTCATCACGATGTATGGTACCAAATTACTAGTACTAGTCAATATGTAAAGCACGTGCTGTTTTCCATGAAGTTTAGATGTTTCGTTTTCACTTTTTTGATGATGATGCTTTATTATAGCCTTATGTAAGAAAAGGGCTTATTTATATACATGGTTTTATGGTGATTTCGAATACGATGTTTTGAACTCTTTCCGGGTTCTATTAAGATGGATTTGAGGCATTTTATATTTATATCAATGAAATGAGGTATAAATTATGGAAGTTCTTTTAGTGGATTGGAGATGTATTTATACCGATGAGATGAGGTATAAATGATTATGAGATTTTTTTTTTAATAATAAGTTTTAGTGATGGATTTGAGACGTATCTATATTATACCGACGAGATGAGGTATGAATAAGTACGATGCTTCTTTTATAATTAGGTTTTATATTTCCATGAATGACCCTTGGGATGTGCCAATGAGATGAGGTACACCCATATGCATTTTATTCTATGTATGAAGGATATGTACCTTTGGTGTATTGTTATTTTGACGACCGCTTCTAAGAAGATAGTTGAATCATTTGAAGTCATTATCCATATTCCTTTATACTGTCCATGATATGAGGCGAAAGCGATGTTTATTGAGTCTTATCTTTAAAACTTCGCTCGTCGATGTTCCATTTGCTTAAGTGTCAATTATGCCAATTAAGTATGACTTTATCATCATTATCTCTTCTACTTGCTATGAAGAGATGTTCTTTCTTATGATATTGAAACACTGTTTAAGGCATGGCATCCTTTAAGAAAAAGGATACCATAGCTTTCACCTACTTATCCTTATCGATTATTCTGTTTAACTGATAATTTTAGCTAGCCTGGCCCGTGCGTTTTCACTCGGGTCAGACCGAGTTGTTTCAGGTATCATCTATTGGGCTTAGCTTGAAGTTGATGTTGGATATCAGCTCTTCTTTCTTTTGAGTAGTTTCTGTTCTTTCGCATACTCTGATGTAATTATATTTGATTCGATGTATATAGTGTGGTCAAGTACCACCTTTATTGTATTCATATTGTGTTGTACTAAACACGTATCAGCGTATATGTATATATATAATATCGATTACTGTTCTGTGATGTGCTTTTCATTTAATTATTGTATTTTGTTCTGATAGATCCATTAGCCACTTATAGTTTTGAATTAAGCATTTACTGGGTATGTCGATCCACTTGAGAGAAAAAAATTACATTACATTTATCGACGTATTCAGTAGATGTTTAAGACAAAATTATAGATGGTCGCCCTTAACCAGCCCTATTCTCCGTTTTAGTAGATGCAATTACTTGTTAATTCTCTTTACTAAGGTGGGTCTCGGGGTGGGGCGTCACACACCGTCGGAAATCTAGCTCTCGACGAGCTCTTTAACTTTGCAGTTGGACAATTCTCGAGTTTGTGTGTGGATTTGAAGAAATCAGAGGGAGAAGGAAAGAAAATTTCGTCCATTGAATTATTGGAGTCGGCGGCTGAAGAATAAAACCCTAGGGTTTGTTTTTCTTTTGGAAAAATGAAAATAAATGGGCTTTTATAGAAAATTCAACGAACACTATTCATCCCGGATTTTCCGAACTCCAAATCTAGCGCAGTGACCGCCATTCCTAAGGTTTAACCCGCGTTCCGGACATAATGGAATAGGTTTCGGAAGCTATTCGATCATCTATGCGAGTTATGGCAATAAACGATCAATTTTAAATTAAACCGATAAAACGAATTTCTATGCGTTTTGGCTTGCCCCGGGCGAACGATAAATCCGATTTACTTGAAATTTGAAATCTTACAATAATATCATATTACAGATCCGACGAAACTCGTTTCGTCGAAATTCGAGACTGTTTGAAAAATGGCTGTTTTAACTCGTCAATTAAAAATTAAAATATTCAATTTTCATAAATTAACTTTAAATTCAATTTTAAAAGTTCTATAACATCATCCTAACTCCAATATGATATAATAAAATTTTACAAATCAATTTCAATCATTTTTAACCCAATTTCGAATTATTTCTGTAATTTCAATATTAAATTATCGATTTAATTTTCCAATTAATCCAGATATTCGAAATAAAATTTATTCGACTTATAAATTTTTACTTATTAATATTTAAAAATCAATTAAATATACGAATTTTAATTAATAGAAATTTTGGGTCGTTACAGTAAGTACACTATTAAGCTCAAAGTCTCAACTTGCGTACCACCAATTACGACACTATTAGGCTTAAAGTCCCAAGTCGCCATCATTAGATGTCACTGGCCCCACCTATGATGCTTGCCATATACCATACTATTGAACTTAAAGTTCTAACTCCTATGGCCCATATGTTACACTGTCGCGGATACTGAACTTGAATACTGAAATCAAGTCAAAACAAGACATTCGAGTAACATTCTACGACACTATTAGGATCAAACCCAAAACTTATCGTCGCCCCACCTTTTATGAAGCTACTGGATAAAGCCCCAACTCATCATCGCCAATTGCCACTAGTACAACCTAGAACCAATTTCCTCTGGCATGTAGTAAAATGCCCTAATGGAACATCCATATTGAATCTACTTAAATTAAGCATTTTTCTAAAGTACCTCAAAACAAAGAAAATAAATGTACCAATACACTCCTTGTCTCGACACAATCTTGATACCACAAACCATGTGTGAAACGGAGGTCATATGCGAGAGTTATAAGCATTTAAAATTCGAGAGCCTTTTCGTAATTTATTAAATAATTGTCTAAATAATATTTATTTATTTCGTTGGACGAACACCACGAATGGATTTGTGTCATCGAGAAAACACAACTTTTATGTATAATATGTCTAATTTGGATTACTTTTGTGTTTTACATATTTACATTAGGGAGAAATCAATTTTGTCTATATATAATAAAAAATAATTTTTTTATTATCTAGCCATGATTACATCCAAATCATGTGTATATAAAGAATCATTATTTTTAGTTTCATTGTCTATAATTTTATTCAAAACCATAAGGGATGAGTTACTATACTTATCATATACACACAAATAGGAAGAGTCCCATACATGGAAACTCTCGGATGAAGAACTCAACGTCATCTCTACTATTGCGTGCCTTTTGCACCTAGTAACCTCACAAATTTGGCAATATTCCTTTACAAAATTGTTGTACTCATCTCTCGGTCATTTCAATGGGTAAATCGTTAAAATCTATTAAGAAACTAGAGATATACACCAATTTGAAGTTTGACGGAGAATAATGAAAATGGTGCAAGAGATTTCATCATTGTTTTTCTTTGTTTGGATTTGTTGTTCCATTAATCTTATAAATTCCATCTCTAAAATGACATGAGATCATTGTACTCTTTGTATCGTTTGATTTTTCATTGGTTTCATCGAAATGCGTTGAATGGCGCAGTAGTTATGAATTTTCAAAATTTGGTGGAGAAGAGGGAAGAGGAAGAAGAAATGAAACAGTTTAAAAAAAATAAGATTTTTGTTTTTAATTTGCTTAGGATTTAATCGAGATTAGTAATAATGTTTAGGCTCAAATATGATTAGGGAATAATATTAACATTTCTATTTGTAGGTTGAAATAATACACGTTTAGTCTAAAATTTCAAAATTAATATATTATGAAAATGTCACTAGGTTTGGCTTCTTTTAATTTTTAGCTCATTAAACCAAATTCAACAAGTTGTATATGTTTTCTAACTATAAGTAACATTTTGGATACAATGAAATATGTCCCAAGGCCTAATTCTGGCTCTCGTAAAAATTTGCTAATTTGTCCTTTATGTAAAATTATAATTTTACCCTTTAATTTAATTATTTTTTTCATAAATTATGGTGTGTTACACTAAAGCTGCATGAACTCTTTCATTTTTAGTCTGGATGACTCAATTCTACGATCCTTTTAGCATACTATACTTTAGAGCCATGTCCATCCAACCAATCCATCCCTAAAACAACTCGAAAATCGATGAAGTCGAACACGTAAGGATCACACAAAAACTTTCACTCGCCTAAATAAATCTCTAAGTTAATGCACCTAAATCCAAGAGTGGCATATCTTCCTATCAGATTTACTACATGAATGGATGTGGCTAAGTAAGTAACTTTTAATCCAAGTCTATTACCAAGTCATTAGTTATAAATGAATGTGTCGATCCGATATCAAATAGTGCTCAAACTAAAATATAAAAAAACAAATTCATGCCTTCTAAGATCTTTCCCATGCCTTTCTCTTCGATAGTTGGTCCTTCCTTTGGTCCCTCCAAAGAAAATACTCTAAACAGTAACTGTAGACAGTCCTTCTTTTGATTCCCTACCTTCACTTAGTTGAAACACTTCATCTTTCATTGGATCTTGTTGTTGGAAATTTAGATGCATAATGCCCCTTCTACCAATAATTAAATGAGAAATTTTGGCCATAGTAGTCTCTGCATTCCGACCTTTCTACAAAGTTTCATTGCTTTCAGTGTAAGGAGTGACCTACTTTTGCACTACGTTGGGCTTTGTCTCAACTGTTATCTTCTCTTGATACATCACATCTTTCCTTTGGGTAATATCCATAATGAATTCAAAAGGAGATGGAAAACACATCATCGCCTTATGATCTAGACCTCACTTTAAATCCCGAATGAACTTCTCATTTTTCTTCAATGCGTTATTAATTATCTCTGGACAATACTTAGCCAAGGAGTAAAACTTTTGAATATAACTTCCACCAAAAGGTCTCCTTGCTTCAAGAAAATAAACTCTCACATCAACACACTAGGTTAAGATTCTGATATTAACTAAGTTTCTAACCTCCCCTTAAAATAATTCGAAGTGATATCCTCCTCGAGGGTCTCGACAATCATTGTTCCCACCAATCTAATGCATTTTCATGCAATTGCCTCGAAGCTAACCTTCTCCTCTACACATCATTCAATCCTAGATCTCTGAAGATATGCACACAAACTCTTAGCCAATTCATCACTTCAACCATGGGTTTCGTCCCCATAAAATTCTTTCCTTCCATGTTTTGGTAGTCTTGGTTGAACTTATAAAAATCCTCTCTTATTATGGGTCATGGGTCAATGACCTCCAACATATTCTCTTGCATTATTTACACCATATATTGCTGAAACAAGGCATTTACATCCATACCCGTAGAGTTAATCAGTTAAGCGGTTTTATTTCCAACCACTCATGGTTTTCCTTCATTTCTACGATTAGTTTAGGTGCTTTGTTTCCCTTCTTGTGCTTGCTCTCCTGCCATAACTCATCCACTTCTCATTGCCATCTTATTTTTTTATAAAGTAAGCCATCATTAGAAATGGAAAGAAAGAGTGATACAAATAAAAGGACAGATATATTCATCTATATGTCTATATAGAAATATACAAGTACATTAATATAATAGCATATACATCTCTAAGATGTTCATTTTTACAACTAAGTATTTAACTAATTCTAGATCCATACTTAACCTGAGATCTACTAAATTATAACATCCCTCGTTATAAAACCGAAAGATGGAATCCCAATGTGATGTAGTCACCTTCGAATTATCTTTCGACGATGGAATGAGTTCGATGTGTCTGTATATTTATATAATAGTCTAAGTAAACTGAGCAACCAAATATAATTTCATCACAGATAATTGTCTTTACATTTTCATATCTCAAATCGTGTCCACATAGGGGTAGATATAAATCATTACATAGTAATAGAACTATGAAGATGTCTAACCAAAGTAGTCCCTTAGATTTAACAATAGTTTACATTACAAAGCGAAATATAATCTACTTCAAAGAAAATAGTAAGGCCACCAGCCCATCCTCATCTTTAAAATTGTCTCACTGATTTCTTTTGGCATAAATCTGTAATATGAAAATCTATAAACTCGGCTTACTCAAATGAGTACCCATGAGTTTATAGGGAAAAAGTAATAAATACATGTGTCAAACATAAGTCTTGTACGAATAATATTATTTCTCATATAAGTTCCCTCGCTTGTAGGACCACATGACTAAAGCATAGAATCGGTGTTCCCTCATAATAGCCTTGGTTATAAAATCAATATAAGACTATCATATTTCCTAAGTCATAGCAAACATATGTTACAATAAACGTACAAAACATGTCTTAGCAGACTACCCTTAAAACTATCTTTTTGGTTTCGCATATTACAACGTCTATAACGAAAGCTACAACCCCTCCTGGTTTTATCAACCCATTAATTTGTCTTATACTGTAAGGTAAAAATCCTAAGAAATCTTGTTTATTCTTTAACTTTGTTTATACTGCAGGGTACATCCCCAAGCGGTCTTAGTTCTTTAACTTTTACATTGCAAAGTACGACCCTAAGCAGTCTCGCTTTCTTTAGTCTATACTACAAAGTAGAACCTTAAGCTATCATGGTTTATTTAGTTTATATTGCAAAGTACAACCCTAAGCAGTCTTGATTTTTAAATATTTTATACTGCAAGGTACAAACCCCAACAACCTTATTATCTTCTTCTTTATACCGCAAAGTACAACCCTAAGTGGTTTCTCAATCTTTTTCTTAAGCTTGAACCTATAGGAGAGCGACAACCACTCTTGCAAATGCACATAACCCGTCAAGACATCCCACGCCCCTTCGGAAGTCGAATGTCAAACCTTACCACATAGGTGGTCATTCAAGTGAGTGTCCCAACTCGACATTAATAGTCCTTCCCAACTTACATTCCTTTTAGGTTCGTCCGTACTTACATTTTAGTTATCTTCAACTTTCCAAACTTTGCCTAATTATTTATTTATTAGGTTTTAGCTTCAGCTATTTATTAAGCTTCGTTAGGCTTCTAGCCCTCCTTCGGTTATCTTAAGCCTCAAAACTACTTCTGCAGTACATAACGCATTAGAAAACTCTACACTCTAGCTTTGACCATCTTAAGCCTTACATTTTGATATTAGCTTTCCTATAAAAGCTAATTGGTCTCAGTGTAGAGTCTCCCTAAAAGTCAACATGTCTCGGCTAATTGGCCTCGGTGTAGAGTCTCCCTAAAAGTCAACATGTTTAGGCTATTGAATCACTATCTTAAGGACTCATTTACGAAATCCTGGTTCATACAGTCATTTTAGGAATACCAATGTCTAGCACTCATACCCAAAACCATCAATGGTTTACTTCGGTAATAATCATACTTAGTCCATTTACTTAGAACTTCTCTTAGTATTACTTAGTTCATTTTACATTTTGAATGTTATACCCCCAGCATAATGTAATAATCCATAAATTTGACACTACAAGATATTAAATTAATTAAAAATGGATTTATAATAAAAGGTGGATTATGTTTTGTGTTTATAATCTTTGCGAAGGTCTTTCCAAGTTAATCGGTTTGATATACACTTTTGATGTGTTTGGAGTTACGTTTACGAAATAGAAGCATCATAGTGCTTAAATGGAATATGTATAAGTTTCATGCCAAACCTGATAAATAACCCATAGCCCAACCTAACGACTATATAAGTGATACTATGGAACCCTAGGTGTCACATCTATAATCATTTTTCTTCTATAATCTAGAAATGACCCTAATTTCTCTCTAATGGTGATTAGCAAATTAGTTAAAAATGATTAAAAATTAAAACTATCTAAACCCTATCAAATTATATGTAGATTCGATGCTCTTGATGAATGGAGTTGACATACAGTGTCCGTTCATTAGAAAAGTGCTCGAATTGATCATAAATAGTAGTCAAAGTTCAAAATCCAAATACCTTAGGCTTCGATTCAGGGGATTTTGATTCAGGCAATGATTAGAGAATTGGAAGCATAGCGTTAAAGAGATTGATGATGAGAGTCAATTGCAGGCAATGGCATAACATACCATGGTCAGAGGCACCATGAATTGGTGAATTTGGGTTTTGAAACCCTAATGGGGGTGGGTTTTCTAGCAATGCCTGTAACAACACTAGATTTTTGTATATTATTTAAATTGGACTTTCTTTTATTTTTAAATTAATTTAAAAAAATTTTATTTCAAACATTTCATTTTTAAATATAAATATTGATTATTAAGTATTTATAGTTCAAACTAGTATAATTTGAATATTTTACTGTAAAGTGAATTTCTGGTCAAACTGTTCAAACTTTGACTTTTAAACTTCAAATTTAAATTATTTTAAATATTAAATTTTATTATTAAAATAGATGAAATAACTTGAACACTGCTTTTCATTTCGTTGAAAACGGAGTTAAACTGCAAAAGTTATGCACATTTCAATTTTGAGTATAATTTGTTAATTTAACAATTTGTCTATTTTTAATTATATAAATTATATTTCTATTTTCATATTTTATTCTAATATTTTTAATATGTTATTTTATTTATATTTGTTCCTTTTAATATTTTTAAAATGATAATATAATTTTTCTAAAGTTTATTTGAATTTATTTCAATTTATTAAGCCTAGTTTTAATTTTTCTGCTATTTTCTTCATTTCAATTTTGTTAATTTAGAATTTATTTATTTATTTTTGTGAATTCATTCTTATTTTGTGTTCTTATCTTTATTTATAAATATTTTTCAAGTACACAAAATTTTTCCAAAGTTCATTGCATTTATTTTTCATATTTTCAAGACTAGTTGCAATTTTTGCTGTTTTATTTAATTAAATTATATATAATTAATATTTATTTATTTATTTTTGGTTACTTACTAAATTTTCGTTTTTTTATCTGAATTTAAATATATATTTCAGTTACTTAAAATTAAAAAGAAAATGGTTGGATATATGAAAAGTTTTAAACCTTTTATATTCCACAGTCTTTTTACATTCCGCCTCTTCATTTTCCAACCTACATCTCATTAATTTTTGGCCTTGCTTTTCATTTCTTTTCTCAGCTGCATTTCCTTATTTTTCACATATTCTACCTTTCTCAAACCCACAAAAAAATTACACGGCCATGGCTTCAAGTGTTAGGGTAAATTTCTTCCTTCTTTTCTTTGTTTTTTTCTAATTTTCTACCTTGATTTTGCATTTGTTCTTCACTTTGTAGATCAGTTCCTCCTTCCTCCTGCCCTTGGCTGACCTCCACCACCTCCCATGCCATTCACCAACCTCTCCAGATCACCTCCTCCCCAGGTCGACCATCACCTAGGCTTGAACATCCACCAAAAGTTCACAAAACCATTCACATGCATGCAAACCGAGCTACCAATGTTTCAATCACCTACCCCAACCTTCAACCACCATTAGCCGCCACTTCCTCCACCACCACCACCTCTGACCTGACCTCCACCCTCTGGCACATCACCCACCACCACCTGGACCCACTGGTCGTGCCCCATAGCTTCTGGCCGAGCCAAACTTTAGCAAAGAAATGATGTATGTTACCTTGTTCTTGCCTCGTTGTTGAAGTTTATGCACCTAGACTTATGCACCATCTCCAAACCCACCTAGGCCGACCTGTTTGGACCCAAACCCAGCCCTTAGTCCCTGCCTTAGCTGAGCTTATTCCATCACTAACTGAAACATGTGAAGTTGAGAACAAGTGCAAACCATTCGATATGGTTTTGGGTATTGATTCCTTGAATTATTTGGTGATAATTTGTGTAGAAAACTTATATCTATCCTATTGTTTTGTTTAAATGTTTGAACAAGGTAATTTGCTTTAGCTCTTCACTATCAAGTTGTCTCTGTGCTATCGTGCCTTCGTAATGTCAGTATTGTTGCTTTGGTGGCGATCTCCAGCTTTGAACAGGTGAGTAAATCTTATCAGACTAATATGTACTTATATAGTGATAAACGGACATCATTTGAATCTGTAACTTATATCATCTTGTTATAACTGCTATATTATTATCACATGATGTCCACACCTGTTATTACACATGTTATATCATATGTTACTTTTATTTCATGCTATTTCAGTTATTTATATCAGTTATCACCATTGCAAGTTCCCTGTAGACTAGAATCACTATGGGTTGAAATGATACATATCCGAACGGACTTTAGAATAAGGGAAAATCGTTATCGGCTGAAATGATAGGCCTGAGCGGTTTTCAAAATCATTCATTTTACTTGGGACTGCGGGTTTGAAATGATAGAACCCGGGTTTTCTTTGTAAACTGCGGATTGAAATAATATACATCTGTATCACTTGACCTAGGCTAGAAAACTATATACAGACCCGTGGGTTATAAATTATTTTCTGAAATGTTTTAAAATTATTTTTAAAAGTAAAAGTATAATATTTTGAATTAAAATGAATAAAATGATTTTTTTATAAAAATAAATCTGATTTTTTGAATAAATGAAAATGTGAATAAATGAATGTTTCAAATCAAAATTTTGAAATATAACTTATTGTGGGAAATTTTGAACTTTTGTTAAAAATGACATTTTTATTAAGTAAAAAAATAAAAATAAGTTATAATTTGGTAATTTAAAACTTAATGGTTAAGTAATAAAATTAATTAAAGAAATGGGATTTAATACTTTAATTTAAATAAGAAATTATGTTAAAATTTGATTTTTGGATGAAATTTAACTTTATAAAAATCATAAAAATAAGAGTATTGAAATGATGATTTTAAAATGTGAAATTTTATGATTTTATAAGTTAAATGGTTTAAATAAAAATCAACTGTTGGTGAAATTTGTATTGAAGCCTTGAAGTTGATTTAACAGCATTTTTGAAATGTAATGTAAGGGCATTACAGCATTTTGTAAATGTTGTAGTTGTTTTAAATGAACTAAAAAGTTAAATTGAAATAAAGGCTACTATAGCACTTTGTAAATGTTATAGTGGTTAAACTTAACATTTAAGTTTATTTGAAATTTAAAGGAAATCTATTACAGCACTTAAACACTGTCTTTTGTCAAATGAACTGTTTTAAACTATAACTTTACGTAGCATTTTTTAGTGCTACGGAAACTATATTTTTGTTGTTTTAATAACTTTTATGAAAAAAATAATATTTGGAAAATGATAAAATTTTGGAAATTAAATGTTAAATTTCTAAAGATAATGAAGAGACATTTATATGGCTTTAAATGGAAGGATTTAAGTTTTGGAAATTTAATATTTAATTAATAAATATAAGGAATCGACTTTAAATGATTTAAATGGAGAGATTTAATTTTTGATATAAAATCTTTTGAAACGTAAGTTTGAAATGGTAATTAATTCCTAAATAAAATGAAGGGATTTAAAAGTTATTTAAATGAATAAAAATGAATGATGTTTTGAATAATATTTTGACATTTTGATATTTTGAAAGGATATTTGATTTCTGATTTATTTGATAAATGAATATTTGAAGTATATATTATTTGAGTTTATTTAAATGATATTGGATTTATGAAAGGTGGAATATTCAAACCTTGAAATATACTAAAGATTGAATATTGTATTTTATGGATTAAACCTATATTTGAATTTGATAAGATTTGAAATGGTTTGTTAGTAAACTGAATTTGAATTGAAAATGATGGTTTGAAGTTAATTAAATTGAAATTTAAATTTGGGTTTAATTTGATAAATTTGTAAATATATAGAATTAAAGGATGATTGCAAATGTATGATTTCAAAATGTTCTGATTTTTAAAGTGTAATGATTTCAATGTTTTGGTTTCGAAAGAGTTATAAGTTTGAAAGTATAAACTATTTTGAAAAGTGAATATATGTTTGGAATGGAAATGATATTGTTTTTGAAATAAATATTGTTTTGAAATAAAAATGATTTTGGGTTTTCGAAGTATAAACTATCTTTGAAATGATATCTTGATATTAAAATGATTTGTAGTGAAGTTTTGAAAGGATATGATATTTCTATATATTGAAATGATTTGAAAAGGAAGTTTTGAAAGGATATGCTATTTTGATATATTGAAATGGTTTGGAAATGATTTAATATTTATTTTGATAAAGATTTGGATTTGAAATGATATTTTATTTCGAAGTATAAAATATTATATTTTAAAATTATAACCATGGGTTATAATAACGATTGGTTGTTAAAGAGACCGGGATCGGATATATGGCATACTCTCTGTCGATAACGAAAACCACTTTAACAACTGTGTACGTGGTGGAGATTCCAGAATGAAGTAGGATGGTGGAGACGTTCTTGAGGTATATTACGTGGACCCAACTCCCGTGAGTTGGCATAAGGTGGCTAAAACAGGAGCGATCTCGGGCCAAGTGAGGTCATTCCTCCGATCGGACACATTCCTTCGATACTATACTCTTACCGGTGATTGATTAGATGGCCATCCTCCGATTTTGATTGGGAGTGTGTTCCGAGGTGGGGGTATGTGGCTGCTGCGTTACCATCAGCCCGTGTGCATGATTGGTATATCTACCCTGGCATTGCCTTGTGTGCCGTGTCACCTACCATATCGAGCCTTTACTACGAGTTTGATTTTCTCCCATAGCCCATGGAGTATTTAGGGTAGTCTCTTGGAGATATGCTGATACTGGATGGACTACTAGGACTATTATGTGTGAAGGGTGATATGGGTAGCCCGGAACGCTATTTAAAAGTAAGTTTATTTTACTGTAGACATTAGTATAATAGCAAAATATTACTACATAGTAAATATTTTAACAGATCCTTAGAGGATGGGCGGTCCCAGACATCCTTTAAGTTACTTGTACCTTATTACAGTTCACTTGAGTTGGTTTCATTATATATGTATATATTGTCCTGACTCGAGTGTTTGTATTTTTATTTACGCTCGGGTCAACCTGAGTTAATCACAGATTTGGATTCCACTTTCTGGAGATTGGAATCGCTGGAGATTATCTGCTTATCTAGTTTTATCTATTCCAGTTCTGTTGTCTATTCAGCTTGTACTCGGTTATCATCTTGAGGCTTCTGTTGTACTTTATTTCTTCTGTTGTATTTTATTTAATTGTGATATATTTATATAGTAGATTTATGAACTACTATTTCTTTTACTTCCACTGCATTATTAAATACTCTGTGTCTGTGATCTGTGATTATTATTTACTGTATGTTCTGAGATTTGCCAAATTTTATTTACAACGCGGTATTTTGAGCAATTCAAGTCCGACATGTGTGGATGCGAATGGTTGAAAATACCCGGTTGTTACAATGCCAAAGGCAATCGGAGGTGGAGGCAGTGGTATTGAAGGGAAGAGCTTGGCATGGGGATCTCGTTCCAGGTGGTCGGCAATGCCATAATTACTTGTGGCATCGACGGTGGCCGGCCAAAATCAAAGGGTACGGTTTCAATTTGGGTATGTATGGGGAGGAGTGATATGGTGGGGGATGGTATAATTTATTTTTTATTTTGTAAATAATGTCTTATGTCTTCTGATCTCAGTATCTCTCATGTACAAACTTTGACTCACGTGTGGTTCCTTTTATTAGACTCACGGTGGAATTTCTGTTAAGATAGCACCAGGTTTGCTAAATTTAGAGACTATTGTAAAAGGTGCGTTGGTATGGTTTATTTATTTAATTAATATAATTTGTAAATATTAAATGAATTTCCACCAATGAAAAAAATCTAATTGCTGATATGTTTTGTTATCATTAGTGATTGTTTGGATATTATGGATATTTTGGATATGTTCTTCCTTGGGTGGACTATTTATTGTCAATCTTTGTATTATTAGATTTTAACTATGATCAATTGTGTATTTAAAATATGAATGCAATTCATAAAAATAGAATAGGTGAAACTGCATAGTTAGGGGGAAAATTAGACAAATAAATAATAAGTAAGATTATATACTAATTTTGGACGATGTTTGTACACAAAAACAGTTTAATGAATTAAAAAGAGATTGCCTAAAAGAAACTTAAAAGGGTTGTATTTATGAATTTCTGGGGAAATTCATAAATAATAACAGAAAAGTAAATTTTAAACTAAAATAGAAAGTTTATCATTATTATTTAATAATACGATTAATGGTATTTCGAATTATCACCCATGTTGTTTTATAATGATGAAATCACATTTGAATGTGTGCGTGATATTTTTCCATTATCACAAAGTGTGTGTAGTTAACTATAGTTCTATTCTATTGATGTTTGTATTATTAAATAGTGGTTTAGCACACATTTTATTGGTTTATAATTATATTTATGGTGTATTACTAATAGTTGATAATTAGTATATATGAGTATATATGTTGTAATTAGCTTGTTTGATGTTTAGGGTTGACATTGTGTGTTATCAAACATTTATGATTTATAATGGCTAAGTATGCTATTATTGTTGTTATCCCATATTGGTGATGATTGATCGAAATGGTTTTGTTGGAGTAGTTTTTCCTGATTGCATTGGTTGTAATGGTTGGAGTTGTTGCATTAGTTGCATTGATTGTGATGATTGCATAGATGTTATGGTTGTTATATGCTAACGCCAATTTGGATATAGGAGAAGAGTAGAAAATAGAACTACGTGCCCAAAAGGTGTACATAAGTAGTCTTTTTCTATGAAGTGGCTATTGAGCCAGTGGCCATAATGTATAGGGTTAGGCATAGTCTAGACATAGTTAAAACTGTTCCTTCTTATTTTATATTTACTTGTACTTATGTGAAGTTGCAGTTTGGAGCAGAAGGGGAAATGGAAGCGTGCATTGTTAGCCAATATCACAAATAGTTGATTTGGTATATTTTTCTATACCATGGTTATGTCATTTATGAGTTAATGATTATTGACGTAATGAAATTTAAATTGATGGGATAATTTGGTAAAATAACTGTATTGTTGAGTTAATGTTCATTTATATTGAAGTTTCTTTCCACTATGAGGTTTCTCTTTTCCTTTCATATTTACTGCAAAATTAAATTATAAAACAAATGATCCACTGTTTTTTAACATTAGAAATTAGATGCTATTGTGTTTTGTGACATTTGTAGTGATTTTAGATATTGAAAATAATGGAGCATTTCATGGTATTAGAGCTTTGGTTTAGTAACTCCTCAAGCCTTGGGTAGAATTGACCATTTAAGGTAGGTTATTTTACACTTTTGGTTGGGTTAGAAATATAGAATGAGAGAGTGTTCTTATTGATGGTTGCACGTTTTGTTTGTATGGATTGTGCACGCAACAACCATTACCTCATACTAAGATGTTAGTTATTTATAGTAACCTTTGAATGGGAAATAACTATTGTGGGAATGGGATAGGATGAGAACTTATAGAAGGGCTATATACTAGTTATAACCCAAGTGACACACATGCGACATGAAGACCTAACCGTAAAATGTTGCCCTATTTTTATGGAATTTCGACTTGAAAGGTTATATTAAAGTATACATTTTGGATGTTGAAAGGTATTTAATTTAAAAAGTAAAATTGTATGTTTTAGAATTAAAGTGATTTATTAAAGTTGTTTTTCTTAAAAGACGAAAATAAATATTTGACTTGATAAAAAAATTAAGGATGTTTTGCGAAATAAGCTATTTTAGCAAAAAGATATTGGAACATGAAAAAACTACTTTTGAGAAGATATTTTATTGGATAGAATATCTGCAAATGTTTTGTTAGAAAATGTTTTGAAAAATACCTTTTAGAGTAAAGAGTGAGAGAAACATTTTTATTTAAGGAAAGTGTTTTGTTTAAAAGAATATCCTTTAAATCTGAAAAGCTTTTGTGAGGAGGCAAATTTTGGTTGTAATTATTTTTATGTAAAGAACACTTTTTGATAAATAGTGTCTGAAGGGGCATTTAAAAAAAGGATTTTTATTAGGAGAGTATCAAATTTTTAAAAGAATGTTTTATTAAGAACATGTATGAAAATATTTTACTAGGAAGGAAATAGTTTGATTCAAAATGAATTTTGAAAAGAAAAGAAGTTAAAAATTTTGGTTTGAATAAAACTATGAGAGTTTCTTCTATTTGGGAAAACTCTATTTGAAGATTGTAGAACTAAACTGGGTGGCATGGGATTTGGGCGATTGATGATTTGAGTTTTAAGTTAGTCCAAAACCCATTACGATGACATAAAATATATGCCTATTTTGTGTGGCTCACCCTAACGTGTTGTAGGGATGTCTAACTATTTTATTTTGGAGAAAGAGCAGGATGTCGGATTATGATGACCCATTTCGGTGTATGAGGTTGAGATACTTTTCTTTTGTAGTACTTGTTCATTTTGGTTGAATTGATTGTGTTGTTCCATTTCTTATGGCATTATTTGTATTAATTTGACAGCATTGGTTTTATGGTCTGAGGCATGATTGTTTTAATTAAATCATTCCATTGTATTATGGTATTAATGCTTACTAGTTTGATAATGGTTGTTCATTAGTTATGTTATGCATTTTTGAGTTAATTCTTTTTCTTGCATAATAATTTTTGATCGATTGTTTGTTTTACTTCGATTTGCTTAATTTTTGATTGTTCGTTGTTTGTCTTGGTATGATTGGGTACATTATATGTTAGGATACATTGCCAGTTACTGCTAATAATCTTATAATGAGGTAGATACCCCATGTTAACTTTCCTAGGATTTGCATTCGAAAAAATAATAAGGTGATATGGGATATATTTAAATCGGTGATGGTGGATAATGTGAGATTTTCTCTAGTTGGCTTCGATCCGTGCATAGGGAAAATGGTGGTTTGCTTTGGATCAAGGGAATCCTAAGAGACGAATTAAGGGTTCTAAAATTTAAAAGAATGATGACGCGAGGCATTTGATTGGGTACTTCAGGTGGGAAGTGAATGTAGGGGACTAAAGTAGTCTAAGGAAGCACATTCAACAAGATGAAGTGATATAAAGGGGCATGAGATGTTTCGTATCGAGTCGGGTGATGTATGGATCATTGATAACTCTGGAGATGGTGGATGTTTCGAGGAGCAAAGGTATGTGAGGTTGCTCACTTGTGTTCCTTGGACCGTGAGACGGTCTGGCCTACCCTGAGAGGAAAACACCTGTGAAATATATATCTGAACGAACACCGAAATCAATTGTGACACAAGATGTCATCAACCAGTGAGGTCGTAGAGTGAGTTATGTGAAGGACGTGATGAAGAGGGACTTTAAGAAAGTCGTAATAGAGTGTAACTCTGGTGATGTTTGCAATGAAGTGAGACTTCGGTGATGATCATTGTGAAGTGAAACTTCGATGATGATCATGGTAGAGCATGGCTTCGGTGAGGATCACAGTGAAGTGAGACTTCAATAATGATGAGTGGCAAGGTGAGACCATGGTAATGGATAATATGACTTGAATACTTAATGATGTTCTACTTCGCCTTAGTGGTGGTGAGAAATGTTCGGTACAAGACCTTGACAGTGGTCTAGTTTGCCTTAGTGATGATTTCTTAACTGTATGTAGGAGAGCGAGAAATTGAGGATCGATGCAAGTACAACATTATTTTAAGGAGGAAGCCATAAATGGGCATAAATATTACTTGGAAGATGTAGGCATAAGATGGTACATCGGTTGTTACAAGGATGAGACTATGAGGAAATTCGTCGATGGTATGGAAGATATACATATTATAGTGGAAGGATAGTCAATATAAGGATTAGCACACATGTATTATCTATTGGTATGATGGTATGATGATTAAGATCTTTTGTGTGTATGCTTTAATTTAATGAGCTATGTTGATTATCGATTTATGTATATTCTAGTTATGCATGCATATTTGGACCAATCAAAATTTTGTTGTATATTTCCACTATAGACGGTTGTGTTTGAATTGTTGAGATGATTTTTTGGCTTGTGTATGGAGTTAATATACGGTTGGGATTATTTCACCCTTTATTGATGGAGTGTTATTGTTATATACTACAGTATGGATGCATGATTGAGGAATTATATTTGTTACTATAGTACATGTGTTGAATTCATTATTGTGAATAAATTATCGAGTGTCAAGATTGATTGTATCATGCAGATGTGTCAAGATTGATTGTATCGTGCAGATATCATATACTGCAATTAAAAATGGTTGATTGTAATTAATATATTCCCCATATTTAGTGATTAAACCCATGATGAGGCTTTATTGATTTGGGTGATGGTTGTATCTGGGAAATAGCTTGGGAGCAATTCTTTTAAGAAGGGAGAATGCTATGAACCAAAACTTTTAAACTGCGAGATATTAACTTAATTAAAAGAGGATTTTTAATAAAAAGGTGAATTGGGTAATTTTTATAACTGTTGCGAAGGTCCGTCCAAGATGATCGGTTTGACATATATTGTTGATGCTTTTGGAGTTATGGTTTGCGAAATAGAGGCGTTGTAGTGTTTAAACGGCGTACGTACCTGTTTTGGGCCAAACCGGTGAAACAATCCATAACCCAGCCTAACGACTATATAAGTGAGGCAATGGAATCGAGCTGTCACATCTATCTTGAGTTTTCTTTTGCAATCCCGAAATCACCATAATTCTTCTATAATGATGATTAGCAAATTAATTAAAAGTGATTAAAAGTATAAAGTGTCAAACCCTATTGAATTACATATTGATTCGAAGCTCTAGATGAATGGAGTTGATGTGAGATGTCCATTCGTTGAAAAAGTGCTTGAGTTGACCATAAATTATGGTCAAATTTAAAATCGCGAAACCCTAGGCATCGATTTAAGGGTTTTTTATTTAAGTAATGATTGGTGAAATTGGAAGTAAGATGCTGAAGAGATTGATGAGGAGAGTCAAACGTGGGTGGTGCCATATCTACCTTGGTAATTGGCACCGCGAATTGGCAAATTAGGGTTTTGAAATCCTAATGATGGTGTGTTTTCTGGTGACGCTAGAAGCAATGGGAGGTTGACTCTGTGGTATTGGAAGGAAGAGCTCGGTATGGGGTTCTCGTTCTAAGTGGTCGGCGATCCTATAGTTGCCTGTGATGGTGGAAGAGGGCCATCTAAATTGGTGAGTTTGGATTCAATTTGGGTGCGTATGGGGAGGAGAGATACGGTGGGGGATGATACATTTTATTTTATTTTATTTAAATAACATCTTATATCTTCTACACTCAATATTTCTCATATACAAACTTCGATTCATGTAGATTTTTTCCACTAGACTTATAGTGGAATTTCGGTTGATATGGAATTTAATTTGCTGAATTTGGAGACTTCTAGAAAAAAACATGTTGGTGTGGTTTGTTATTTAATTAATTAAAATTTTAAATATTAAATGAATATTCATCAATGAAAATTATAATTATCAATATGTGTATGGTATACGGGAGATTGTTTGGGTATTATGGATATTTTGAATATGTTATGCATTGGGTTGATTTTCTATTGTTGATTGGTATATTATCGTATTTTAAAATTGTAATAAACCATGGATTTAAAATATGAATGTAATTAATAAACATAAAATAGGTGAAATTGTGTGGTAAGGGGAAATTTGATAAATAAATACTAAATAATATTATTTATGTATTTTGGATAATATTTGTAAATAATAACATTTTAATGAATTAAAAGTAGTTTAATAGAAGAAATTTAGTAAGTTTATTATTTATGAATTTCTAGGGATGAATTTCTAGGGAAATTCATAAATGATAACGAAAAAATATATTTTAAAATAAATTTATAAAGTATATTACTATTATTATTTAATAATGTGATTAATGGTTGATTTAAATTATCACCTATGTTGTTTTATAACGATGAACTCACATCTGGATGTGTGTGCGCGGCATTTTTCCATTATTACTACGTGTTTGAAGTTAACTATGATTTATTGTATTAGGGTTTATGCTACTAATATAGTGGTTTACTACACATTTGATTGGTTTATACTTATATTGATGGTGTATTACAAATAGTTAATAATTATTATATGTGAGTATATACGTTATGATTATTTTATTTGATGTTTGGGTTGACATCCTGTGTTGTCAAATGTTTATAATTTTTAATGGATAAGTGTGCTATTTTTGTTGTTACCCCAAAATTTATGATGATTGGTTGAAATTGTTTAGTGCTTGTTGTGTTTCTTGCTTGCATTGTTTGTAGTGATTGTGATAGTTGCATAGATGTTATGGTTGTTATGTGCTAACGACTGTTTGATGCAGGAGAAGAGTAAAAAACTGAATTACGCGGACTTGATCCCCCAAAAGTGGTATACGGGTAGTCTCCTTTTATGCAATGGCTATCGAGCCTATGGCCTTGGTCTATAGGGTTAGCCGCATTCCAAACATAGATGAAACAATTTCCCCTTATTATATATATTTATATATATGTGAAGTTGTAGGTAGGAGCAAAAGAAGAAATGAAAGTGTGGCTTGTTCGATTATATCACGGGCAGCTGATTTGATATATTTTTCTATACCATGGTTATATCATTTGTGAGTTAATGGTAATTGATGTGATGAAATGAAAATTGATGAGATAACCTTGGAAATAACAGTATTGTTGGGTTAATGTTCATTTATATTGATGTTTGATTTCGCTATGAATTTCTCTTTTTCTTTCATAGCATTGCAAAATTAAATTATAAAACAAATGATCGACTATTTTTTAACATCAGAAATTAGTAGGAACCATATTTTATGGCATTTGTAGTTGATTTAAGTTGTTGAAAATAGTGGGGCATTTCAAACACCTTCGGTCGAGTCTCTTCCTTGGGTCTGCATCATAAAGCGTGCATTACTAACTGCCAACATTTCCATATCTATGCAATGCTTTCCACATGTCGCTGCCTTATCGTCCTTCCTCTACTTTTAGTTATTGGCAGTGTCCTTTATTTATTTTTCAAGTACTTTTGTAGGATTTTGTCCCCTTGTTATTAATCACATAACTTTCATACATTAACTGGTTCCATTAAGTATACTATCTAGTTTCGGCATTCAAATTAAGCATCTAGAAATGATTATCTTGCTTAGAAAAATATTTATAAATTTCTAGAAATTTACAGAGAATTATTTTGGCATATTTTCTCATGTTTACATATTTAAGCCATTTTTCCTTAATTTTTCAATACACCAATTTCCTTTAAAAATTCATTGCTAAATATTTTAATGTTGGAAAATTCACCAAATCAAAACCCATCTCTAAAAATATGTTTTATCCATTATATTGAATTTTCATGATATTTCAAAATCATTAGAGTAAAGAATCGTAGCAAAACTTTCCAAGTGAACTATTTAAACACAGAAAACATTCATTAAATCAAGATCTATTATTTAAGACACACATTACATGAATTCTATCATAAATAAACAGACCAATAATCAATTTAGATGAAAATATATTAAAAAGAAATGAAATTACTGGCCTAAATTCCTTGTTTTGATTTGATATTTGAAGGATTTAGGTTTTCCTTAGCTTTATTACTTTTCTTCTTCTTATCTTAATAATAGTGGCCGACTCTTTTATTTTAATTTGACGAGAATGAATGAAAATGGGTTGGAGGATACGTTTTATGGTATTTACATAATAAGGGTTTTGGGCTTTCTTACCCACATTTTATTAATTTATTTCCTTCTTTACAATATCCTTTCTTTTCAGATGTTAGTTAGATTTCCTCATACATAGTCGCAGTTGAGTATTTCCTATTTACGCATAACTATAAATTAATAATTTCCAATGTATACGACCAAATTTGATTATATGCAATTGCGATTAATATGAGATCTCCTTTATTAAAATCCTTATGTTTTCCCTTATTATACACAGGAAAATAAAATCATATCTCATTTGTTTAGATGTCCTAAATCTCCATTTAATAATTTAATTCTTCTAATTTAGTCCTGTATATATAACAAGTAATTAAATGTCCCATATATATTTACATTGTTTAGTTTATTCATTTTTCTTATCTGATTCTTTAATTAAATCGAATAATCTTTATTCTTGTAATAATTTGCTTAATTAATTATCCATTAATTTATAAGTCATTGCACATGTTACATTTCCTAGAGTAGTTAAATACACTCAATTGGCGATCGGCTAGAAATACCTATAGCGAAGAATCTTCTTAATCAAAGTTTGTCCCCTGGTGTGATTACCACATCTTCTTTGGTGTAAATCAATAAGTATTTTCTTAGCTTCATCTTTGGCGTCACACCTTATCAAGGGGGTAGAGAATCCTCTCTTGTATAATAGTTCTTCTTGCATAATGAACCAAGGAACTTTACGTAGGAGCTTTCGTCATTTGTTCCTTCTTTTCGGGACAGTCCCTTTTAGCAAATAATCATTGATTAGAATCATCCATGACACCTCTTATGAGATCTCAAAACATCAATTGACATCCATCTCGTCAATGCATGGAGTTGTCAAAACCACTTCCAACATAATTCCCAACAGTTGTTCATCCTTGAAATTTGCCATTTTTACTAATGAATCGGCAGTTGCATTTTCCTCACGGGGGATGTTCGTTTCGTATAGTTCTCAATATTGTCATGCATTTCCAATTCCTTTAAAGGGTAAGGGGAGAGTTTTGCATCCTTAGGCTGAAACTCCTTGTTAATCTGGAAAACCATTAATTGAGAGTCATTGAAGACTTGCACTATCTTGACTCTCAACTCTTTAGCCATCATGAGTCCTGCAATCAATGCTTCATATTCAACCTTATTGTTAGTCATTTAGAACTCTAGATTGAAATCATAATAGATCAGTAACAACCCATAATTCAAAACCTAAAAATAAATATCGATGATTCTGCGGTCATCACCAGAACTATTTCAAATGACAAAACATAATCAGTATTTTTCACAACATTAAGTAAATAGTTCAGCTAAATACTCTCATTACATAAAATTTTCTTATACAAGTGTCATTACATTTCCACGAACCCAATTCGTGCCCACGTAGCGGTAAATATAATAAAATATAAGTAATTGTGTCATGCTAAACATATAAAAATGTGAACATGAATACTTAATAAGCTATACAATCTAGTTTACAACAGTGGAAATTTAGGAGAACTTATTTTAGAAAATAAGCCTAATGCTTCATCTACAAAGATTTTATTCATCCTTTACAAAAGAAACCATTCGAAGTCACACACTAAACCTACTCAAATGAGTAACCATGAGTTTATGAGAAATAAAAAATATGGACATAAAACCTAGTATGAGTAAAACTTTACACCAAAAATTTCAATCATATAATCATATAGTGATACCACGCCGCTAAATCACAAAAAGGGTTTTTCCCTCACCAGTAAACATAAACATATCAGAAGGAGTTAACATCTCCACACAAAAGCAAATATAGTCATGGTTACATTTATAATTCCCTTTATTAGTAACGTATCCCGACTAAATTCATTACTCAAGGCGTTCAGCTTGCCTCTTCGAGCCAACTCTACTATTTAGGAATAATGTCGTGAAAAGACCTTTGGTTGCCACCTACGGCCTTACACCACCTAATTTGTTCTCATGTTGGAAATAGTCTCCCAAATTCCACTTATAGACCAAATTTCTCATCGTTTATCATGAATAGATATTCAGATGCCACTTATGGCCTTACACCAAAGTTCTCATCATTTACTCTGAGCAAACATTAGGATGTCGCTTATGGCTTCACACCCGAAGTTCTCGTCATTAAAGGTTATTATTTATTTTGTACTTGGCCTTTCTCTGAATAGTTTCCTCTTTCCATGTAATAAGTCTTCATATTCTAACTTATTATCCTTTAGGGTCATTTCATCCTATGAAATTCCCAACCATTACTTTTCAAGATAGTTTATGACGTGCTATTGAAAGCACAGTTATGTTACTTATAAGATCTTAGTATCACTGGCTATTGCACGTTAAAACTGAAAAGCTAACTCTTGTTGACATAGTACTATTGCATGTTGACATTATGCAGCTATCACATGCTATAGTTTAAAGTTATCGAAGGTTGAGCCTCTGATAGAAGCTACTGCATGCCATGCTTTAAAGCTATCGAATGCGAAGCCTATAAAGGTATCAAAAGTTTAATTTGAAGCTGTTGAGGGTTAAGACTTTAAAGTTATTGAATGTTTGACAATAGATCTAACAAAATATCTTGTTTTTAAGCTACATGTTGCAGCCAAATATTTCCAAGAATGGATAAGGTGTGAAATCAAAGAATGGCACTATGGAGCTACAGCACTTTGAAAGCAATCGCACTTTGAGACTATCGCACCTTTAAAGTTATCGCATATTGAGAAATGAAGGCTATCGAACATTGAGAATAAGCCATCACATATTGGAAAGTAGAACTATCTCAAGTTGACAAGTAACGAGCCATCGCAAGTTGATAACATTGATGCTATTCTCAAGTTGATATGGACATGGTCATCGCAAGTTGACACCATCGTAAATAGAGCCATCGCATGTTGAGGATAAAGAAGCTATCATAAGTTAAGAATATAGAAGCTATCATAAATTAAGAATATATAAGCTATCTTAAGTTAAGAATAAAGTGAAGACATCGTAAGTCAATATAGAAGTTGTCGCAAGTCAAGGATAGGGAGAAGTTACCGTAAGTTAGGAATAAAGAGAAGCTATTTGCATGTTGAATAAGAAGCTATCGTATATTGAAAATTAAAGCTATTATCAATGTAAAAGAGCTATTAAAGATATAGAAGAAAATGCTATCACATCTAAGGAAAATATTAAAGAAATGGAGAAGTGGAGGATGCTATAATAAGATATGCTCACTAAAGTTCAATATCAAACAAACCACTTCAAAGATGGGTAAAAAAAAAAAAGATATAGCGGTATTCAACACTAACGAGTAGCAATAAATCATGTGAAGAGGTAAAGCGTTAATAAAGGAAATTCAATGTAGTGAAGCTTCAAAGCACTCCTATACAACCATGACACCTTTGTTGATATCATGGTCAAGGTAGCAATCCACATTAACTACTACAATCCTGAGATAATGACATGTGGCACCATCAAGACCATTCATCTTGCCAAGTCATCAATTTATATCAACCTAAATCGACTAATACAGGCAAGTCATGTCACTCTCCAACTACTATAAATAGAGACCTACTCCACATGTAACGACCCGGATTTTTTAATGTCTAATTTGCAATATTTAAATTGGATTTAAATATTTAATTAGAATTTCAATTTGATTTTAATATGAATAGTTTGGTTTTAAATGATAGAAATGATTCAAAATTTAAATATAACGACCTGTTGAATTAATTAGTTATTAAAATAGTCATTGAATATCGGGTAAAATATTAAATCGGGGGTAGTAAGCTTGTTTAAAATATTTTAAAGGGCTTACAGAATTTATATTGATAATACTATAAATAATAGATGAGTTAAAATTTGAATTTAGCAGTGGTTTGTTCGATTTTAAAATTTTATCGTTTAAATTGATATTTAAAAATAGCCATCCGAGGCACAGTCTTGGAATTGGACGAAACCAGTTCCATTGGATCCGTAATATTGAATTATTGCCGGATTTCAATTTTCGTAATTTTCGGAGCTACCGTGTGACCGTAAGAGATAGGAACGTCCAGACAATAACAAAATCGTATTAAATTTAAATATCCTACATCATCTCACCTGTCAAAATCTTTTCCCATCAGCCACCCTATATCTTCTTTTGTCGACCTATTCCACTCTGTCTTCCAAAGCAAGCCATTTCTATCCCTTTTTAACGCAAGATTCCCTTTTTCTTTCATCCTCAAATCGAATTAATGAAGCTCAGCAAAAAAAAGAATGGTCGCTTATCACCTTTTCAGTTCGCAAACCACCAGAACCCGCTACCTCCTTCCACTTCTTTCCCCTCTTCATTTTGCTTCAATCGAACTCTGATTCGTATAAAAAAAACGGGGGGATCGACGATTCGAATCTCGTTCGACTCATTGGAAGGCTCGCGTAGGGGCGAAGCGACATGGAGTTCGACATCAAGGCATAGGGGTTTGCATGCGTAGTGGTGGCTGCGACTCATCGTCGCTGGAGTTGGGGGTCGCGCGCGCTCCTTCGTGGAGGAACATTTGCGATTGGTTAGGGCGCAAGTTGATTCCAACGGGTTTCGCGATGCTCGAAGTGAAGGTGGAGGGTCGATTCGGGGATGCTCAATGGCGCGCGCTAAGGATGGCATCGGCGGAGCTCGCGTACGCAGGAAGGCAACGCGATTTGGTCGCGATGTACCATTGAGTGGAACATCGACGTTGGGGAGTCGGAGTTGTCGTGGGTTTGTCTTCTTGAGGCAGTGAGGTAACTGCATATACTCAAATTTTTTTTATCGATATACATAAATAATTTTTACAGACGGAAAAAGGAAAACAATTACAGTAAAGTATAAAACATTCCTGTTTAATTTAATGCATATATAGGATATTTCAAAAATAAAATAATAATAAAATTTAAAGTTACTTTTAAGCAGTTTTAAATCCTAAGTTATATCTAGTTTAATTTAAATAAGTAAAGACAGTATATATATGTATGTCTATATAAGAAGTTGAAAATATAAGATATTATATGGATTGGATTTGATAAAATCTATATAGTATATTTTATAAATATATAACAAAAGGAAATGAAATATACATATTTTCATCTTAACTAGTTTATTTTAAAATAATTTAATTAAGGTGATTAATTTGTTCAAGTAACTTAATTAATTTAAATTACAGAAAGGTTTTGTTAAAGGAAAATAATTAGTTTAACTTACAAAGATAGTTAAGTAAATTTATTAAATGAAAACTAAATTGTCCGATTTTTTCAAAGTAAATTATTAGATTTAATAAATTTATGTAAACGATAAGTAAATTGTTCGATCTGTTCAAATATTAATAAAATCATACAATTGTTTATATAAGGTCAAAAAGTTGGGAAATCGGGTCGAGATTGGAAAGGATTGCAACTTAAAGCAAAGGTGAGATTTTCTCACTCATTTGGATGCCATAAATAAATTTAAATGTTAAATTTCAATCATTGGATGTGTTTGATTGATTTATAATAATTTATTCACTGGATTATATTATAAACCCATATACTGCGATATTCCACCTTGAAGTGGAATTGATATTTTATTTTGTGCTAACATCTATGGATGCAGGGAAAACAGGTTGGAGGGATCCAACAGGATTCCTCAAAATGTTTATTGAACTCATATATATGTTGTTATATACTAAGATGATGAATTGATATGGATTTGTTTGTGAATTGAATTATTAAGTATTAAATAACACGGAAATTAAATTTGGAATTTTCTTAAATACTAAATAACTTAAATTAAAGGAAGTTAAAATTGAACTTGAATAGAATAATTATTAAGAATTTGAGTTTACTTCTATTTGAAATTTTAAGGAAGACAAAAGTATGTTTATACCTTAATTGGTTAAAGAAGAGTTTTGGGAAATCAAGCTTATATATTAAAAGATTGAAGAAATATTGTAATCGTTAAATAAAATTGAAATATGATGAAATCTTAATAAGAAATGAGAAGAGTTTTACTAAGAAACAAATATGAATTTTATTGATGAATAAATTATAAAGATAAGATTTTTAAATAATATAAGCAAAGGGAAAACTCAGTGGAGTTTATAAATTTATAAACGGAGATAATAAATGGGAAAGGAAGATATCAGTGGATATGAAAAGAAATAAGTTATGATCTTATATTGAGAATGAAATTGTTTTGAATGGAAATACAAGAATATTTCCGAAAGGTGAATCTGGACAAGGGCATTTATTGATATTGGGTTTTCCAAAATTATAAATTTATGTAAAAAGGGAATATTTTTAAATTACTATGCTATATAAATTTTTATAAGCTATTATTCGAATGTAAAGTATTTTCGAATTAGTTACTTTGAAGGCTTGGCAAATATTTATTAATAAATTCTATTTTTCTAAAACCAGTTTTGAATTTTATCATTAACTGGATATGAACTTTAATATTACTTTCGAACCATAATTTGTATAAAACCATACTTCTTATTTTATAAATCTATATGTTTTCAAAATGTTTTTAAAATCCAATTAAAATCCTCTTGTGATGGTAAGCAAATTAATTTAAATGGGATAAGATTTAGGAGAAATCTTATTAAGTGGAGAAAGTGAATTTGTGAAATTATAAGGAAAGTGTAAATTGATTTTTAAGAAAGAAATGAGAAAATAGGAACATTTTCAAAGGATAAATCAAAATGTGAGTGAGCATAAGAACTCATTTAAATGATTTCGTGAAATAAAAGGGCTTTGAAATTTATTTCAATGGGTTAAATGGAAATAATATCTGAATGATATTTGAGATAAATAATTTGTGGAAATTATTTGATGGTTGCTTGTGTATGATTATTTGATAGTTAAATAACCGACTATCAATATTGGACAATGCGTTGATCGTTTCGAAGAGTCCGGGATCGAGATTAATTTCTCGAAAACCACTTCGATCCGGTTTGAACGATAACGAATGAAGACCGTGAAGATGTGAAGACGGTGTTTCGGTTTGTCCAGACCCAAGGCAACTTGTATGAATTGAATGCTTTCAGAACATCGTCAGGTCGACGATGAGCATTCTAAGTGGGACTCGTTCTTGAAAAGGTAACGCTTAGCCTCAAGCCTCATCAACCGGGAAAGGCTAAAACAGGGGAGGTGCAGCAAGGCTTTGTGGGTAGCCCCCACTGGAGAGTAAGATTTCCCCTGTCTAGATGTCCCTTTTATTTCGGCTTAGTGGGTGGTTGGTCGCGCCAACCACGGGGTGGTCTTACTTGGGACTGTCCAGTAAGGGATGGTTCTGGTCTTGTGTTGCAGGGGAGTTAGGGTGGCTCCTCGGTACTCTGATCTAGACCAGGTACTGTGACGGGCGGTACCCCAGTAGCCCTGCCATTGTTTGGAATCCAATCTCCAATAAGCGCATGTACGGTTTTGATTGTGCCCAACTATTGCTGAAACATGAGATGTAAGCATTTCAGCTAGATTCTATTTTACTTTCTATAGACGCTATTATAATATCAGACGAATTTAATAAAAATGTTTTAGCTATCGTAAGGTAAAAATCCGACATGTTTATTTGTGGCGTGGTCTTACGAGATGCTTTTGTTTTCAAAGGACTTTTGGAAATATAATAATCCAATTGAGTGTGATTTTCTCATGCTGGTATTCCAGACTGACTCGGGTGTTGTTTTAATGATGCTCGGGTCAGACCGAGTTAAACAGGATCAGGTTAAAAGCTAAAGAGTTCAGGAGGCGAGCTGATGACAGAGCGTACTTCGGTATTTGACTATTAATTCCATTGTGTATGGACAATTACTAGTTGTCTCTGTATGGATGTTTGATGCATTCTGATGATGGTATGTATGTATATATATGTATAACAGTACAGATTTCTTGTATTTAAGACTGTATTCTATATATTATATTTTGTTCCGCTGCGATGTGAGATTCTGATGTTGTTTTCTTTTCTTCTTCTTCTTCTACCTCTTTCTTCTTTTACCCGAAGACTTGTACTTTTATGCCACTTTGGACTGAACTGTTGTGGAATTTTGTTAGTTCAAAGGGGTACGGATTTACCGGCCTTTACACTTGGTATCAGAGCTGAAAGGTTTAGTGAGAACCTTGGCTCTGGTGGGAATTACTCATTAGAGATAGAGTCATTAGTACTCTAGAATGAGCTTGAGTGTATTAATAGATATGAGAGCGTATTTGTTAGTGAATATAAAATGATTTTATATTGTGTTGATTGATTTATTGAGTGGTATATGAACCTTCGTCAGCACAGTCTGCACAACTATGCCGAAGGGGTTTCTAAACACTTGAATAGAACAATTCGACACAATTTTGTTTTTAAAAGTGGGTGAATGAAATAATTTTACCCAAAAATATATTTTGATATAAAAGAAGTAATTTTCTGCAAATTATTATACATAATTAAGTGTTTGGATGATAGTCTACAGACAGATAAGATTATAAAGATTTAAAATGGCTTATATAACCAAGGAAAATATGAGATTGGATTTTTGAGTTAAAATTAAAAATGAAGTCAAAAATGAGGATTTAACTTGGATTAAAATTTAAAACTTGAACTTTAATTAATGATTTGGAAGGGATAAATTAGTAGAATTTAAATGAAGTTGAAATGAGAAATAAAACTTAAAGTGGATTGAAATTAATTTAAGTTATGTGAATGGAAGTAAATTGAATTAAACTGAAAATAAAATTCAGTTGTATTTGAATTAAATTGAAATTTGAATTAAAATGGGATTAAGTGATGAAACCCGAGTTATAAATAGAAATTCTATTGAAATGGTAAGTAAAATTAAATATGAATCACATGGGATTTGATCGAGAGGAGTATCAAATAAATTGGAAATGAATTTAAGTAAGAAGTTGCAATAAATAAATTGACTTAAGATTTAAATTTTATGGGAAGGTGATTTCGAAGGAAGTGAAAGTTCATTGAATAAAATAGATTGGTAAAGTACCTTAAACTTTGGATGTGATTGGATGGTAAATAGCAAATTTAATTGGATTGAGAACTTTGATTGAACTGGAATTATCTTAAGCTAAGTTAATGCTTGAATTTGAATGAAGGTGAATTAAATTGAGATGTAGATGATATTGTAATAAAACTCTCACTTGGGTAAAATTCATAATAATGAAATGAGGTTGAATTTAATGTAAGCTGAGTTAAGTGAAATTTGAATTTGAATAAATAAGACTTCGATGGCTTATAAAAGAATTAAGAAGCGTGGAAATAAAAAATATATACTTGGCTAAGTAAAAATGTGTAAACCCGAATTAAAATTAAAATGGGAATGTGGTTAACTGTAAATGAATGGAAGTGTGAAGATAAATAAGAAGTGGGACTTATAAAATTAAGGTGGAATAAATAAGTCAAATAGAATTGTTTGAATTTCGAAAATGAATAGAAATCCGAACCTGAATTACAAAATAGAATTGAACCAAAGAAATTTAAATGAAGAGATTTTTGAAGCTAAAAAAAATCAAGTATTGAATTATAAATATAAGATTCAACTTGGACTGGTTAGTAAGTAAAATGAAATTGGACTAAAAATGAATTGGCTTGAAGTGCAAATAAAATTCAAATGATAAATAAAGTGGAGATGGTCTTGAAATTAATTAATTAAGTTCGAGAATGAATCGAACATGGAAATTGAAATTTTTAAATGAATTAAATAAATAAATTAATTAAGCTAAGTGGTAAATGAAAGAGATTTGAATTAAATAGTATTAAATTAAGTTGGAAGAGAATTTATAGGCAAATGAAATGAAACTTAAGTTATGAATTTGGAATGGTTTAGGGTGAATTAACTTAAGTATAAAATTGAATGAATCATGGCTTACATGAAATTGGGAAATGATTGTTAAATTTTAAGCAGTGAGGTTGTTGAGCTTAATAAAAATGGGTTGAATAAAACCCAATGTAAAAAAAATTAAGTAAATACAAATATATGGATTCTAAATAAATTGAAACGAAATGGGTTTAAATATAAATTGAATTGGAATTAATTTTAAAATAGTTATAAAACTAAAGAAATTGTTTGTTTGAATGAACATTGTCGAATTTGCATAGGAATAATTGTTGTTTGTCATGCACAAGACTAAATCAGTTCTATGGATTAATAGAAGTAAATAAACTTGATTTTTGAATCAATTGCAATGAATACAAAATAGTTTGGATTAAAAATGAATAGAATGTAAGGGAATGATGTTGAGAATCATTCCGAATTGGATAGAATGATATAAATTGAGTAAAAGCAACTGAATTAATATGGAAACCCTATTACTTGTTTATAGAGCATGTTTGTATATATATTGTTTAAAAAAAAATAGTCCTGTTGATTCTAAATTAATAGAAGTGGAGTAAACTTGATTTGAAAGCAATTAAATTGAAAATAGGCTTGTTTGGACTTGAAAAGGGATTGAAGCTAAGTAAATGAGTCGTAACTGACTTAAAGTTGGATGCTAATGGTATATAAATTGGTTAAGAAGCCAATTGAATTAGTTGGAAACTATACAAATTGCTTGTGGAAGTATTTATAGTGCATTGTTTATGTTATTGGTTGTTGTTGTTGTTTAAATGGGTAAAACATTATAAATTTCATAAATATGTTACTTATATGTTTAAATTGAGTAAGTACAAGTACCAAAAGACTGTATAGCGGGATTTTGGGCACGCAAATGCTTAAATAAATACGCCGCTTGCTTAAAATGCTAAATAAGGTACGCCTACGCGATACAAACTAGGAAATATGAACTGTTTTTTATTTTTCGACCGTGTGGGTCGATGTATATATATCTATATCTATTGTCAAATTGCAAAAGCTCCTCCGTACAAAGGGGACTGTCAAAAAATTTCGGAAATTTTGGGAGTTAGAAAATTTTTGAAATTTTTGTCAACGGCAAACGTTTTCAAATTGGAAATTGAAATAAATTAGTGAAGGAAACTAATTTATAGTAATGACATGAATTTGTTATAAATGAAAAATAAAATTTAAATATTCAGAGTTAAAGATAAATTGAATTCATATGGAAATGGAAGAATCAATTTGAATAAGAATAGATATAAATTAAAGTGGTAAGATGAAAATAAATATAAGAAACACATAAAATGCTTATACTAACTTAAGTAACGAATTATGCATTCTCAACCGGGAGTTGATATTTCAAATATAATCTAAAATAATATTTGAATGAATAGATATAGATATTTGTATGAAAGTCGATAAAATGTTTTGAATATTGTGATTGGACATATTGCTGTGTAAGATATGCAGGTAATATAAAGGTAAAGAGAATTGATATTGATTTCAGAAGATAAATTTGAAATGCTCGACAAAAAGGTATGTATTTAAATTTCTATATGAAAATTGATTGGGATTTTGATCAAGCCGCTTGGCTTTTTGTTTTCTTTAGGGTTTTTGGGAGGCCGTAGAGCCATATTGTAGTTGTACCGAGCTAGTCGTGCAAAGGAGACGTTGGCAAAAAAATTCGGGAATTTAGGGAGGTAGAAATTTTTTGAGAAATTTTGATAATTCAAAATTTGGTTTTAGATTGAAACTTAATGGTTAAACAAATAGTATAGTTTGAAACTAGGGGAAAGTTTGGAAAGTTAATAAGAAGGGTAATGCATCTTTTATTAAAAAGATAGTTTGGTAGGATGTTGAATGGCTGGTTTTGGAGAAATAGTAATGGGTATTGGACCATTCTTCCTAACTAGTAATTTCGGGGATGAAATTCTTTTAAGGGGGAAGGTATGTAACGACCCGGATTTTTGAATGTCTAATTTGCAATATTTAAATTGGATTTAAATATTTAATGGAACTTTAATTTGATTTTAATATGAACAGATTGGTTTTATATGATAGAAATGATTCAGAATTTAAATATAACGACTTGTTGAATTAATTAATTATTAAAATAGTCATTGAATATCGGGTAAAATATTAAATCGGGGGTAGTAAGCTTGTTTAAATATTTTAAAGGGCTTATAGAATTTATATTGGTAATACTGTAAATAATAGATGAGTTAAAAATTGAATTTAGCAGTGGTTTGTTTGATTTTAAAATTTTATCGTTTAAATTGACATTTAAAAATAGCCATCTGAGGCACAGTCTCGGAATTGGATGAAACCAGTTCCATTGGATCCGTAATATTGAATTATTACCGGATTTCAATTTTCGTAATTTTCGGAGCTACCGTGTGGCCGTAAGAGATTGGAATGTCCAGACAATAATAAATCATTTTAAATTTAAATATCCTAAATCATCTCACCTGTCAAAATATTTTCCCATCAGCCACCCTATATCTTCTTTTGCAGACCTATTCCACTCTGTCTTCCAAAGCAAGCCATTTCTATCCATTTTTAATGCAAGATTCCCTTTTTCTTTCATCCTCAAATCGAATTAATGAAGCTCAGAAAAAAAAAGAATGGCCGCTTATCACCTTTTCAGTTCGCAAACCACCAGAACCCGCTACCTCCTTCCACTTCTTTCCCCTCTTCATTTTGCTTCAATCGAACTCTGATTCATATAAAAAAAAAGGGATCGGCGATTCGAATCTCATTCGTCTCGCTGGAAGGCTCGCGTAGGGGCGAAGCGACATGGAGTTCGACATCGAGGCATAGGGGTTTGCATGCGTAGTGGTGGCCGCGACTCATCGTCGCTGGAGTTGGGGATCGCGCGCGCTTCTTCGTGGAGGAACGTTTGCGATTGGTTCTAGGGCGCGAGTTGATTCCAACGGGTTTCGCGATGCTCGAAGTGAAGGTGGAGGGTCGATTCGGGGAAGCTCGGTGGCGCGCGCTAGGGATGGCATCGGCGAAGCTCGCGTACGCAGGTAGGCAACGCGATTTGGTCGCGATGTACCGTTGAGGGGAACGTCGACGTTGGGGAGCCGGAGTTGTCGTGGGTTTGTCTTGTTGAAGCAGTGAGGTAACTGCATATACTCAATTTATTTTTTATCGGTATACATAAATAATTTTTACAGACGAAAAAAGGAAAACAATTACAGTAAAGTATAAAACATTCCTATTTAATTTAATACATATATTGAATATTTCAAAAATAAAATAATAATAAAATTTAAAGTTACTTTTAAGCAGTTTTAAATCCTAAGTTATTTCTAGTTTAATTTAAATAAGTAAAGACGGTATATATATGTATATCTATATAAAAGTTGAAAATGTAAGATATTATATGGATTGGATTTGGTAAAATCTATATAGTATATTTTATAAATATATAACAAAAGGAAATGAAATATACATATTTTCACCTTATCCAGTTAATTTTAAAATGGTTTAATTAAGGTGATTAATTTGTTCAAGTAACTTAATTAATTTAAATTATAGAAAGGTTTTGTTAAAGGAAAATAATTAGTTTAACTTACAGAGATAGTTAAGTAAATTTATTAAATGAAAACTAAATTGTCGGATTTTTTCAAAGTAAATTATTAGATTTAATAAATTTATGTAAATGATAAATAAATTGTTCGATCTGTTCAAATATTAATAAAATCATACAATTGTTTATATAAGGTCAAAAAGTCGGAAAATCGGGTCGAGATTGGAAAGGATTGCAACTTAAAGCAAAGGTGAGATTTTCTCACTCATTTGGATGCCATAAATAAATTTAAATGTTAAATTTAAATCATTGGATGTGTTTGGTTTATTTATAATAATTTATTCACTGGATTATATTATAAACTCATATACTGCGATATTCCACCTTGAAGTGGAATTGATATTTTATTTTGTGCTAACATCTGTGGATGCAGGGAAAACAGGTTGTAGGGATCCAACAGGATTCCTCAAAATATTTATTGATCTCATATATATGTTGTTATATACCAGGATGATGAATTGAATTATTAAGTATTAAATAACACGGAAATTAAATTTGGAATTTTCTTAAATACTAAATAATTTAAATTAAAGGAAGTTAAAACTGAACTTGAATAGAATAATTATTAAGAATTTGAGTTTACTTCTATTTGAAATTTTAAGGAAGACAAAAGTATATATATACCTTAATTGGTTAAAGAAGAGTTTTGGGAAATCAAGCTTATATATTAAAAGATTGAAGAAATATTGTAATCGTTAAATAAAATTGAAATATGATGAAATCTTAATAAGAAATGAGAAGAGTTTTGCTAAGAAACAAATATGAATTTTATTGATGAATAAATTATAAAGATAAGATTTTTAAATAATATAAGCAAAGGGAAAACTCAGTGGAGTTTATAAATTTATAAACGGAGATTATAAATGGGAAAGGAAGATATCAGTGGATATGAAAAGAAATAAGTTATGATCTTATATTGAGAATGAAATTGTTTTGAATGGAAATATAAGAATATTTCCGAAAGGTGAATATGGACAAGGGGCATTTATAGATATTGGGTTTTCCAAATTATAAATTTATGTAAAAAGGGAATATTTTTAAATTACTATACTATGTAAAATTTTATAAGCTATTATTCGAATGTAAAATATTTTCGAATTAGTTACTTTGAAGGCTTGGCACATATTTATTAATAAACTCTATTTTTCTAAAACCAGCTTTGAATTTTATCATTAACTGGATATGAACTTTAATATTACTTTCGAACAATAATTTGTATAAAACCATACTTCTTATTTTATAAATCTATATGTTTTCGAAATGTTTTTAAAATCTAATTAAAATCCTCCTGTGATGGTAAGAAAATTAATTTAAATGGGATAAGATTTAGGAGAAATCTTATTAAGTGGAGAAAGTGAATTTGTGAAATTATAAGGAAAGTGTAAATTGATTTTTGAGAAAGAAATGAGAAAATAGGAATATTTTCAAAGGATAAATCAAAATGTGAGTGAGCATAAGAAATCATTTAAATGATTTCGTGAAATAAAAGGGCTTTGAAATTTATTTCAATGCGTTAAATGGAAATAATATCTGAATGATATTTGAGATAAATAATTTGTGGAAATTATTTGATGGTTGCTTGTGTATGATTATTTGATAGTTAAATAACCGACTATCAATATTGGACAATGCGTTGATCGTTTCGAAGAGTCCAGGATCGAGATTAATTTCTCGAAAACCACTTCGATCCGGTTTGAACAATAACGAATGAAGACCGTGAAGATGTGAAGACGGTGTTTCGGTTTGTCCAGACCCAGGGCAACTTGTATGGATTGAATGCTTTCAGAACATCGTCAGGTGGACGATGAGCATTTTAAGTGGGACTCGTTCTTGAAAAGGTAACGCTTAGCCTCAAGACTCATCAACTGGGAATGGCTAAAACAGGGGAGGTGCAGCAAGGCTTCGTGGGTAGCCCCCACTGGAGAGTAAGGTTTCCCTTGTCTAGATGTCCCTTTTATTTCGGCTTAGTGGGTGGTTGGTCGCGCCAACCACGGGGTGATCTTACTTGGGACTGTCCAGTAAGGGATGGTTCCAGTCTTGTGTTGCAGGGGAGTTAGGGTGGCTCCTCGGTACTCTGATCTAGACCAGGTACTGTGACGGGCGGTACCCCGGTAGCCCTGCCATTTTAATGGAATCCAATCTCCAATAAGCGCCTGTACGGTTTTGATTGTGCCCAACTATTGCTGAAACGTGAGATGCAAGCATTTCAGCTAGATTCTATTTTACTTTCTATAGACACTATTATAATATCAGACGAATTTAATAAAAATGTTTTAGCTATCATAAGGTAAAAACCCGACATGTTTATTTGTGGCGTGGTCTTACGAGATGCTTTTGTTTTCAAAGGACTTTTGGAAATATAATAATCCAATTGAGTGTGATTTTCTCACGCTGGTATTCTAGACTGACTCAGGTTTTGTTTTATATGATGCTCGGGTCAGACCGAGTTAAACAGGATCAGGTTAAAAGCTAAAGAGTTTAGGAGACGAGCTGATGACAGAGCGTACTTCCGTATTTGACTATTAATTCCGCTGTGTATGGGCAATTACTAGTTGTCTCTGTATGGATGTTTGATGTACTCTGATGATGGTATGTATGTATGTATATATATGTATAACAGTACAGATTTCTTGTATTTAAGAATGTATTCTGTATGTTATATTTTGTTCCGCTGCGATGTGAGGTTCTGATGTTGTTTTCTTTTCTTCTTCTTCTTCTACCTCTTTCTTCTTTTACCCGAAGACTCGTACTTTTGTGCCACTTTGGACTGAACTGTTGTGGAATTTTGTTAGTCCAAAGAGGTACGGATTTGCGGGCCTTTACACCACTTGAGAATGCTTCTCTCTTCTTTATCTCTCTTAGCACATATCATTTTTGGGACTTGACATTTCAAAGTTATCTTATATACTTGAGAACTCCTTTAATGGCCAATGAAGAAGTAAATGAGTTGAACTTTTGAATTTAAGGACCTTTAGAAATAGGAAATTGCATATTGACTCTTTTCTTGATATTTTGGACTATAACAAAAAAGTTGACTTGTACATTTTATACATTGGCAATTGGACAATGAATATAGAATATATATACTGCCATTTCATGTCATTTTCATAGAAGGAAGATGATTTGAAATTTGGACATGTTAGATATTTTGGACATTTATTATTCTAATTAGATGCATATTTAGAAGTTTGCTTGAATTGTATACCTCACAAAGTATTTTGATCATTGAATAGAAAATTGTTTTAACACTACAAAAGGTCAAAACTTGGGCTATTGTAACGACCCGTAATTTCGCTACTTCAAAAATGAGAGATTTCGTTTGTTTTAAATTTAAAAAGGTCTAAAACTTAAATAAACAAGTTATATATAATAGATAATAATAGAGAAATTATTTTTTCTTATAGTTTATAATTTAAAATGTATAAATTTGGATTTTAGAAGAAATCAACAAAAGTTAAGTTTTGTTAAAACTAAATAAATGCTTAACTAAATAGGTTTAAATGTTTATTTAAACAGATAAATATCATTTAAAAAAATGTAATAAAGATAGTAAAGGTATATTAAAATATTTAAAAGTATGTCAATAATTGTTTAACAAAAATAACCAAATTTTATCGCAATTTGTCAGTTTTACATACACTATAAAATTAGAGATTTTGATATTATTTAAATATGATTTTAAAATATAAAGAGACATGTATTAATTTATTTAAAGAATTAAAAATTTCATTTTTGAATTTGGTTTACATAAATAAATAGTTCGAATAAAAAGTCAAAATGTGACCGTAAAACATTTTATCGAAAAACGACGTTTTGTCGATTAAAAGTTGTCGCAACGTCGTCGCACCTTTATTTTATTATATAGAAACATATATTCAAATAGTATAAGTATTAATTAATTCACTAATCAAGTTTATTTTTACTAAACAAGGTTAGAAACTCATAGAAAACAATTAAGAAAAAGTAAGCATAAAAAGACAAAAAATGTCATTTCAAAGCATAAAGTAAAACATCAAATCAAAAAACATAATTATTACTTACTTTACTTAATATCTAAGTGAAAATGATATAAAGTAATGATTTGAAATGTGATGTTAAGTGTTGAAAAAAATTAAGATTACTTTATAAGTAAGTAAGGGTATTTTGGTGTTTTTATAAAATATTATTTTAATCTAAAACTTTTCTATAAATAAGACCACCATTCTTTCACTTTCTTTCACACCATTTTCTACCTTCTTCTTCTTCCTTGAAGTTTTCTTTAATGGCTTCTTCTTCTCTTCCAAATCTTTACTAACTTTTTCAAAACCATATCAAATCAACTCCAAACTCCACCACACTTTGCCAAAGACCTTAAAATACCATTTAAACATGCTTAGCACCTAAAAAGTTAAGAAATGATGGAGGAAGGTGAGGATATAAGTATGGCCGAACCCATAAAGAGAAGGAAGCAAGTTGGAAAGCTCCGGAGCAAGAAAAAGAGAAGGAACTGCGGTCGACTTCATTCCAAGAAGCTAGAAGCAAATTCAATGTGCCACGGAAGCTCTGCCGAATTTTTCGAAGTTTATTGGTTGAAGTTTAAGTGAAGTGTTGTTGCATACGAATGTTGGTAGTGCACAGCCCGCAGACCCGTACCCCTAGAGTCGACACTATTCTTACTCAATCAACTCAAGATGTACGGAAATACAAACCATTTGGGTTAAAGAAAAAGAGGTTGAAGAAGAAAATAGAAAACAATATCAGAATCTAACCATCGCAGCGGAATAAAATATAGTAGATAATAAATGATCTTTACACAATAACAAATACATCTGTTTATACATTACATCATCAGAGTACAGCATCAGAGTTCAATACAAACAACAACACAACTCAGGACGGTTATAATATCCCATCCTTCCCAAAACTGAATACACAGCGGATTATTTCATACAAATACGGAAGTATGTGTCGCCATCCAGCTCCACAGCATCATTTCCTGTAATATATAATACTTGGTCTGACCCGAGCATTATAGTTAAATAACACCCGAGTCAGTCTGGAAAACCAGCATGAGAAAACCACACTCAATTGGATTATTAAAGTTTCACAACCCTTTGAAAACAAAAGCATCTCGTAAGACCACGTCACAAATAAACATGTCGGGTTTTTACCTTACGATAGCCAAAACACTTTTTATTAAAATCCTCTGATATTATAATAGGGTCTATTTACAAATACTTATGAAAATAGCCGAAATTGTTACATTAATTGAATTCCAGCATACTAGCCACAATCGTGGGTAACACAAACAAAACCGTAAAAGTCACGTGGGGAGAATGGATTTCCAACTAATGACTAGGCACTGCCTGTCACGGTACGTGGCCTAGATCACCTTACCGAGGATTACTCCCAATCCCCTACAACACAAGACCGGACTACCCCTTACTGGATAATCCCGAGTAAGATCACCCCGCGGTTGGGATCAACAACCGCTCACTAAGCCGAATAAAAGGGACATCTAGACAGGGATGACCTCACCCTAATGGGTGCTACCCACTTAGCCTTGCTGCATGACCCCTGATTTTTAGTCATTCCCAGTTGATGAGGCTCGAGGCTAAGCGTTACCTTTTTGGAACGTTTCACTTAGAATACCCATCGTCCACCTGACGATGTTCTAAAAGCATTCATCCATACAAGTCCGTCCCGGGTTCGAACGGAACCGAAGGCACTACTCCTACTACATCCATTTTATAATCATCCTCAGGATTAGTAGCGACTAGCCCTTGCACTTCACTGCTCCACCTTCGAATCCAAACACTTGTTTTCCACACGAAAATGTACAAACCGGATCGAAGTGGTTTTCGAGAAATTAATCTCGAACCCTGTCTCTTCGAAACGATCAACGCATTGGCCAATATTGATAGTCGGTTATTTAACTATCAATTAACATTCACAAACATCCATCAACCATAAATAATTTTCCAAATTATTTGTTATCCTTAAAATATCTTCGCAAGATATATTTCCATTTACAACCCTTTGGAAACAGTTTCAAACCATCTTCATTTTACGGAATAAATTCCCCAAATATTTCTATTTCCACTGAAATCACCAAGTACAAACACTGTAGATTTTACAATAATTTAAAAACACTTTATTATAAAATATGCTTTAAAATATTTAAATTAAAAACTACTGTAATACTTTATTAAAAATATACTTTAAGAATATTTAAAATAAAGCTACTTTATAAAATATAAACTAAATTTCTCTTTTTAAAACAAAATACCAAGTCAACTTTAAATAATTACTACTAAGATAAATTTGAAAAATACTTACTTTAAAATTTAAACAATTAAAAATAATAAATTTTCTAAAACATGCTTTCAAAACAACTTTAAAACTTTTAACTTATACTTAAAATTTTGCTTCGAAAACGTACTTGGCTATCCAGGGAAATCACTTCTCTTTCACATCCTTTAAAAATAAATTACTATTTATTTTTTAACAAATTTACCCATTCCTTTAATAAATTCCCACCATGAAATTCATACCTCCAAATATCCACTGATATCCGTTCCACTTTATAAACCCAATTTATAAATTTCGTGGTCACATTCTCCTTTAAATTTCCAATTTCAAACACTAAAGTCAATTTCCAAATAGATTTCCAATTTACTCCATTTTGATATAAATTCCTTTACTTACTCATTTATTTCAAAACCCATTAACTTCGAATTATTTTTAATTCTTACCTATGATTTAAAATCTCTTAACTGAAAATACCAATTTCATATTTCCCAAATTCCTTCTTTATCCTTTTCACTAAATTTAAAACCGAATTCTTTAAAATAAATTCTTCATTACTTTATATAATAACACTTGAGTTTAAGAAAACCACTTATTCCCATTTATTCAAAAATCTCATTTCTCCATACTTGGAATTTTATTTATTAGAATTCAAAAACCAACTTTTATTCTTTCCCATTCATTCTTTAATTTATCCAAATTTCTATAATTATTTACTTAAAATTCTCTCTTTTATTTTCTTTCAAAATCCAAATCTGTACATTTTTTTGATAACTCAGAATATCCGAATATATTCAATCAAACCATAGCACCCAACATTTGAATTACCAATATAATTTATCACAGATTATCACATAAACCATATCACAGAATATTAAACAATCAAGATAAATTTGAGGAATCCAGTTGGATCCCTCCAACCAGTTTCCCTACATCCACAGATGTTAGCACAATATAAAATACCAATTCCACTTCGAGGTGGAATATCGCGGTATATGGGTTTAACATAATATCATCCGCTTTTATGCGGCGCATAGAGTCTCATCCGTTATATAATGCGGGAATCCATTACTCTAATATATACTATATACTACTTGTAACGACCAGCAAAATCCGTACCCTTTGAGTCAACGCTATTCTACATCAATCAACTCAAGATGAATAGAAATGCGAATCATTTTGCTTAAAGAAGAAGAGGTAGAAGAAGAGAAAACAGAAAACAGCATCTGAATCTAGCCATCGCAGCGGAATAAAATATAATATTCAATGATCTTTACACAAAAGAAAACTATATCCGTTTATACATACATCATCAGAGTACATCATCAGAGTTCAAAAACATCAATAACATACAAGTGGAAAATAATCATAACTGGACAATAATCATAACCTGTCCATACAATCTGAATACACAGCGGATTATTTAAACAAATACGGAAGTATGTATCGCCATCCAGCTCCACGGCATCATTTCCTGTCATCTATAATACTCGGTCTTACCCGAGCATTACAGTTAAATAACACCCGAGTCAGTCTGGAAAACCAGCGTGAGAAAACCACACTCAACTTGATTATTAAAGTTTCAAAATCCTTTGAAAATCAAAAGCATCTCGTAAGACCACGCCACAAATAAACATGTCGGGTTTTTACCTTACGATGGCTAAAACATTTTTATTAAAATCCTCTGATATTATAATAGGGTCTATATACAAATACTTAATAAAATAGCCGAAATTGTTACATTCATTAAATTCCAGTTACTAGCTACAGAGTGGGTAATACAAACAAAACTCGTACAAGGCGCGTAGGGAGAATGGATTTCCAATTAATGACTAGGCACTGAGGTACCACCTGTCACGGTACGTGGTCTAGATCACAGTACCGAGAACCACTCCCGAACCCTTGCAACACAAGACCCGGACTATCTCTTACAGGATAATCCCAAGTAAGATCACCCCGGGGTTGGGATCAGCAACCGCACAACTAAGCCGAAATAAAAAGGGACATCTAGACAGGGATGACCTTACCCGGAAATGGGTGCTGCCCACCAAGCCTTGCTGCATAACCCCTGATTTTTAGTCATTCTCGGTTGATGAGGCTTGAGGCTAAGCGTTACCTTTTAGAACATATCCATTAGAATGCTCATCACCCACGTGACGATGTTCTGAAAGCATTCATCTATACAAGTCCGTCCCGGGTTCGAACGGAACCGAAGGCACTACACCTACTACATCCATTTTGAAAATATCCTCAGGATCAGTAGCGACTAGCCCTTGCACTTCACTGCTCCATCTTCGAATCCAAACTCGTTTTCCATGAAAACGTACAAACTGGATCGAAGTGGTTTTCGACAAATAAATCCCGATCCCGGCCTCTTCGAAACGATCAGCGTATTGGCCAATATTAATAGTTGGTCATTTAACTATCAATTAATATTCCCAAACATCAATCAAACAAAAAATAATTTCTCAAATTATTCATTTATTTATCTCAAAATATCTTCGCAAGATATATTCCATTTTCAACCCCTTTGAAAACAGTTTCAAAACTATCTTCCTTTTACAATAAATTTTCCAATTATTTTCTATTTCCACTGAAATCACCAAGCACAAAAATTTAGATTTTTTTTAAAATAATTTAAAAACACTTTATTGTAAAATATGCTTTAACATTTAAATTAAGAAAACTACTTTAATACTAAATTAAAGATAATACTCTAGGAATATTTAAAATAAGGTTGCTTAATAAAATATAAACGAGATTTTCTCCTTTGAAACAAAATACTAAGCCACCTTTAAATAATTACTATGATAATAGATTTCAAAAATACTTACTTTAGAATTTAAACATTTAGAAATAATAAATTTCCTAAAACATGCTTTTTTTAAAACAACATTAAAACTTTTATCTTATATTTAAAAATTTACTTTGAAAACGTACTTGTCTATCTAGGGAAATATACTTCTCTTCACATTCTTCGAAAATAAATCACTATTTATTTTAAACAAAATTTTCCCATTCCCTTAATAAATTCCCATCGTGAATTTATTCTTCCAAACATCTACTGATATATTGCTTTACCTTTATAAACCAAGTTTATAAGTTTTATATACTCAACTTCCTTTAAAATTTCAATTCCAAAACACTTAGAACAATTTCCAAGTTAATTCCCGATTTACTTCATTTTGAAATAAATGTCTTCGCTTACTCAATTTATTCCAAAAATTCCTTTGTTATCCTTTTAAATAAATTTAAACCTTGACTTTTAAAATAATTATTTATTCCTTTAGATGATATCACTTAAGTTTACAATTCATTAATTTATGTTTATTCAAAATCCCCCTTTCTTCCATACTCGAAATTATTTATTAGCATTTTAATATCACTTCCATTTCTGTTCAATTCATTCTTAATTTATTCAAATTCGCTATAATAATTTTACTTAAAACTCCACTCTTTTATTGTCTTCTCAAAAATTCAATTTATATATTTTGATAACTCAGTGTACCCAAATATATTCAAGCAACCCTTAGCATTCAATATTCCAATATAATTCATCAAATATCAAATAATCACAACAGAGAATGTTAAATAATTTAAATAAATGTTGAGGAATCCAGTTGGATCCCTCCAACCTGTTTCCCTACATTCACAGATGTTAGCACAATAAAATACCAATTCCACTTCGAGGTGGAATATCGCGGTATATGGGATTAATATAATATCATCCTCTAATTATGCGGCGCATAGGGTCTCATCCGCTATATAATGCGGGAAATCAATCATTCCAAGGTGTATTATATACTATAATATAGCACATCAAATCAATTCAACCATTCAACCAATTATTTAAATTTAATCATTTAAATTTAAATTAAACTAGATGAGTGAGATTAACTCACCTTTGCTTTTTATTTTGCAATCTGATCCAGTCTTGACTTGATTTCACGATTTCTGACCTTGAAAAAGTATTATTCAATTATCATTTGAATTAATCGAAATAAATTGTCCTTTATTTAGTTTAACCAGAAATCTAATTACAACTAATTTTCCTACGGTAAATAATTTTTAGTAACAAATATAATTAAATAGGTTAATTAAACAAGTTAATCATCGTAATACATTGTCATGATTTTAAACTACCTTTAATATCTTCATTTTGTATTTAAATCTTTTGGGTTAATACAATTCCAAACTTAACTTTACTATGGAAATTTTTGATAACAAATTTAAATTAAAAGTTTTAAATTACCTATCCTTAAATTAAAATATTTGAAAAAGATTAAGTTTCCTTAAGACATATCCTTTCTGAATTAACAGCAAGTTAAAACATGCATATATAAAATTTCCTTTCCCAATTCCTGTTAAACATAAAACAATATATATATATATATATATATATATATATATATCTTCATTTACGATTCCTTTCCAACCCAGTCAAAATCTGTTTTGAAGCTTATACATATTTTCTGTAATATCCGTAGATGTGTTATCAGGTTAAAGTCGAAACAAATACCTTACAAGGAAAACGATTCCAGGCAACCCCACCTTCGCCATCGACGCCGAACGTGCCTCCCAAATCGAACACGCACGATCGAGAACCCAGCATCAGAAGTCCTCCCCGTTCGCCCCTGTTTCGCATGCCATCATTAGCCTACTGCCATGAATGAACACTTCGCCGCCCTCTAACTCGCAAGCAACGCCGATTGGCACCATCGTCGATGAGCTCGCATCAAATCGTGAGCCTCCACGATAGATTGAAGAGAACTCACGGCTTCTCTCTGCGACGCCGCTATCTCTCGCCTGACCTTCGATCGAGGCTCCCTCCCCTCCATCGTTCCCAAACCCTCGGCCTTAAAGCTATTAAAACGAAATCGATCTTTGATTTCTTGGGATTACTCTCTTTTATTATAAAAAGATCTTCAATCGGCTTTAGTTCGGCCATTTTTATTTTCTTGCTTTTCTTATTGAACGAACTAATATAATTCTAAAAGGAAGAAGGGGATTTCATTTGTGAAGAAAGGAGGGAGTGCTTTAATTAAAGGAGAAGGGAAGGCAGATTATGTTTCGAAAAAGGGAGACAAACGTGAAAATTTTCCCAGGCTACCGTGCCCTGAAGAACGTAAAAGCTGAAGTGGAGAAAAGTTTTGATGTGGATATATTTTCGGCTGATGGAAATGCAGATTTTTAATTTTGAAATGTGTATATATATATATATATATAAGTGTGTATATTTAAATTTAAATCGTCCCGAATTACGTAGCTTAAAATCCCGACCTCCTACCGAGGTGTGTCGCTAGGCTTTTTAATATTATACCCCTATTTCGAACGTACTGGAAAGGGTTTCGAGTCCTAATTCGATCGTATGGAGAAGATAGCTTTTTAGACCCGGTTATTATATTGAACTTTCGATACAAATTTCAACGCATTTATATATCGTACGCTCACCCAACAACTCCAAACACTACGAAAATTGAAATCCGATAATAATAAAATATTATGGATCAAATGGAACTAGTTTCATCGAATTCCGAGAGTGCGTCTCGGAAGGCTATTTTTAAACATCGGTATGAACGATATAGTTAATAAATTTCACAAAACACTTCCAAATTCAATTTTAACACTTTTACTATCTTCAGTACTATCAATATAAATTTTACAAGCCTTTAAATTATTTTCAACGGGCTTAAAATTCCAGATTCAACATTTTGCTCAACTTCAAATTATTTAATTCAATATTTAATTATCAGATAGATAGTGATATTTGAATTCAAGTTAAAAATTAACTTTTAAATATTTAAAATCAATTAAATATTCCAATTTCAAACTTCCAAAAATTTCGGGTCGTCACATTGCTCCCCCATTAAAAGAAATTCGTCCCCGAAATTACAAGTTAGGTAGAATGGTCCGATACCCGTTTACCTTTTTCACAAAACCAAATAGTTTTTATCAACTTTCCAAAACAATCTTTTTATTAAGAACATCCTATCACAATTCCTAACTTTCCAAACTTTTTTCATTAGGTTCCCACCGATATCATATACCCAACCATTCAAATTTCAATTTAAAACCCAATTTAAATTTTCAAAATTTCTCAAAAAATTTCTAGCTCCCTAAATTACCGAAAAGTTTTGCCAGCGTCTCCTTTGCGCGGCTAGCTCGGTACAACTATAAAATGCCTCTACGGGCCCGCAGATTTCAAAAGAAAACAAAAGCCAAGTAGCTAGATCAAAAACCCAATCAAATTTCATACAGAAATTTAAACACATACCTTTTTGTCGAGCAATTTAAATTTATCTTCTGAAATCAAAACCAATTTTATATTCACTAACACATACGCGCTCATATCTATTAATACGCTCAAGCTCATTCTAGAGAACTATGGACTCTATTCCATGAGTGATTCCCACCAGAGCCAAGGTTATCACCAAACCATGCTCTGATACCAACTGTAACGACCAGCAAAATCCGTACCCTTTGAGTCAATGCTATTCTACATCAATCAACTCAAGATGAACAGAAATGCGAACCATTTTGCTTAAAGAAGAAGACGTAGAAGAAGAGAAAACAGAAAACAGTATCAGAATCTAACCATCGCAGCGGAATAAAATATAATAGATATTCAATGATCTTTACACAAAAGAAAACTATATCTATTTATACTTACATCATCAGAGTACATCATCAGAGTTCAACAACATCAATAACATACAACTGGACAATAATCATAATTAGACAATAATCATAACCAGTCCATACAATCTGAATACACAACGGAATATTTAAACAAATACAGAAGTACGTATCGCCATCCAGCTCCACAGCATCATTTCCTGTCATCTATAATACTCGGTCTGACCCGACCAGTACAGTTAAATAACACTCAAGTCAGTTTGGAAAACCAGCGTGAGAAAACCACACTCAACTTGATTATTAAAGTTTCAAAATCCTTTGAAAATCAAAAGCATCTCGTAAGATCACGCCACAAATAAACATGTTGGGTTTTTAACTTACGATAGCTAAAATATTTTTATTAAAATCCTCTGATATTATAATAGGGTCTATATACAAATACTTAATAAAATAGCCGAAATTGTTACATTCATTAAATTCTAGCTACTAGCCATAGAGTGGGTAATACAAACAAAATTCGTACAAGGCGTGTAGGGAGAAGGGATTTTCAACTAATGACTAGGCACTGGGATGCCACCTGTCACGGTACGTGGTCTAGATCACAGTACCGAGGATCACTCCCGACCCCCCGCAACACAAGACCCGGACTATCCCTTACTGGATAATCCCGAGTAAGATCACCCCATAGTTGGGATCAGCAACCGCATCACCAAGCCGAAATAAAAAGGGACATCTAGACAAGGATGACCTTACCCGAAAATGGGTTCTGCCACCAAGCCTTGCTGCATAACCCCTGATTTTCAGTCATTCCCGGTTGATGAGGCTTGAGGCTAAGCGTTACCTTTTAGAACATATCCATTAGAATGCTCATCGCCCACCTGACGATGTTCTGAAAGCATTCATCTATACAAGTCCGTCCCAGGTTCGAACGGAACCGAAGGCACTACACCTACTACATCCATTTTGAAAATATCCTCAGGATCAGTAGTGACTAGCCCTTGCACTTCACTGCTCCATCTTCGAATCCAAACTCGTTTTCCATGAAAACGTACAAACCGGATCAAAGTGGTTTTCGAGAAATAAATCTGATCCCGGTCTCTTCGAAATAATCAGCGCATTGGCCAATATTGATAGTTGGTTATGTAACTATCAATTAATATTCCCAAACATCCATCAAACAATAAATAATTTCCCAAATTATTTATTTATTTATCTTAAAATATCTTCGCAAGATATATTCCATTTTCAACCCCTTTGAAAACAGTTTCAAAACTATCTTCCTTTTACAGAATAAATTTTCCAATTATTTTATATTTCCACTGAAATCACCAAGCACAAAACTTTAGTTACTTTCCTAATTAATCTCTAATTATAAATTAATCTAAATCATTAATTTATAATTTAAATAATTGAGTCATTTTTTAATTATCTTATTCATTTAATCATTTTTAATACCTTAATTATCTCTAAGGTAATCCATTTCTTTATTAATGACTTCATTAATATTAAAGTGTATTTAAAACATTGCACTTCTAAATTTAGATTCAAAATTCATTTTGAATTTAAGGTTCAAAATGATAATATATTTCAATATTAACCAAATTTTAAATGTCAACTTATAAACTTATAAAAGGAAAGTTCTAACTAAATTACTTAAAAATTTATTTAAAAATTTAAGCTTTAAAAATACATTATATTTCAATTTGCAAGTTCAAGTTAAACAAATTGTTTAACTTTTCAAAGAAATTTATCAAAAATCCAATTTAATGATTATTTGAAAACAAATTACTTTAAAAGTTATTTGATTTAAACTTGATTAAAACATTCAGGTTTAAAAACTAATTTAAAACTCAAATTTGAATTCAACAAACTTGAATCCATATCTAAACATTTGATTAAACTTGGCTTTAAACTAAATTAAAAACTTTGGTTTAAACTTACTTTTATAATCTTGATTTTTAAATTCTAGATTTAAAATCCCAAATTCATTTTAAAAACTTTAAGATTCAAAGTTTCATTTGAATCTAAACTTCATACCAGATTTAAACTTTGTTTACATCTAGCTTACAAATTTAAATTCATTTAAATTTGTTTTAAATTTAAATTTGCAGACAGGTTTACAAAAACCAGTACAAACCAAACTCACCCGAGGCAACTCATGTTTGCTTCGAGTTAAAACCTAATTTACTTCAAGTAAACTACTCGAATAACTTGAGTAAATCCCGAGTTCAAAAACCTCTACACCAAAACAATAGATCATCAGGAAATTTAAATGGCACGGTGCACATGCACCGTGGCTCTGGCCCTCTCCAACCACCATCCTGACCTCAACATATCGACGACCATTACCTGACATCATCACGGCCATCCAAATCCATCACGGTTGCTCGAATCAAAATCGAGGTCTCAATTCAAAACCTAGAACTAAACAACGCAACACTGACCAAACCTGGCAATGCCACGTGGTCACAATACCGACCACTAGAAACACGAGCCACCGGCCACGACTCCATCACCAACCCAGCTATCACCTTCCAAGGCCACGTGCAACTCGATGCACGAACGAGGCCACTTCGACCAAATTTTCTCGACTATAGCCAAACTAGGTTTAGAGATTAAATCCCCTCGCCGCCGTCACCACAGTGAACTGGGACACTTCTGATGATTTTTCCCACCATCACCGTTGGCTCCTCCACCTCCACGCGAAGCCCCGGCTTCCAGACATCGCCCATTGCCAGAATTCGACAAAATTCCACTTTCAGTTCAACTTCAAACTTCTCTATGCACACTTACTTAAAAATCATCATTTAGGATTAAAAACTTATTTTTCGATATGGATTCAAGTTATATAATTGAATCAATGTTTTGTGACATTCGAAATTACCAAAAATTAAAGTTTGCTCTGTATAATCAAGTTTTCTTTATCTACATATTTATATTTTACTTGAAACTATTTTTTTTTAAATCATAACTGATACTTAAACAAGCATATTTTCTTTTAAAACCAAGGCCTAACAGAGATCAAGTGGTTTGATATTTGAATTTTCTTTGATCTAGCCTTATGCTCTGAAGCAAGAAACAGGGATGGTTTCAACATGAACAAGCATTTACACTTCCAAATATTTATACCCAGAGGAGATATATATATATATATATACATATACATATATATGCATAATAAAGCAATTCCAAATCTCAGACTAATAAGCAACAATAAATATACTTAGTTTTCTTTTTTTTAAGTTGTTTACTCACAATTGATTTGAGAAGATGAACAGAGCCTTGTATTCTTGAAACTGGCTTGAATTGTTAGCTGAAGTCTCCTTCTTTTAATCTCTGGTTGTAGTTGATTGTTGTTCAAATTGAAGTTAGTTTAAGTTATGAGATGATATTACTTCAGTTTTGCTTAGTTTTGTAGATGGACGATCTGATGATGAGAGGCTTGATATATAAGAAAGAAAGCTTACAAGGTTATTATTCTTGTTTGTACAACAGGGTAACAATATTTTAGTTTGTACAAATTACCAGAGATATTATTTTTCTTGTTTTGACTAGCCGATTTTTATTTCCCACTTTGGTGGCTGATAGATAATATTATTTCGGCTGAGATGATATTTGTGTGCTAAGATACTTTTGTATTAATTGTGGTTGTCTTCTCTTCCAAGCTTACATTGATACTTATGTTTCCTTTTGTCTTACTTTCTCAAGTTAATTCATATATATATATATATATATATATATATATATATATATATATATATATATATATCTTTATTTTCTCAAGTCTACATACTTATATTCATATATTGTTCATACTTGAATAAATAAATGTATTAGTGTCTTCTTTTGCAAGTGTACATATTAATATTTTCTTTCTTTCCTTTTGCTTTGTCTTCTTATTATAATATAAATAAATTTCTATTTTTAATATGTTGTTAAAATTTTAACTAATGTGTTTACTTTGTATTTCATAATTTATCGTATATAAATTTGTTTCTATTTCCAATTTAAATATTTATTTTTAACTTTAATACTCATTGCCTAATTTTAAATTTACATTCCAATTTCAAATTCTATTTTCAATTTATTTTATATAGATATTTAACTTCTAAAGGAATCATTTTTAAAACTTAATTATACTTCAATAAAATAATCACACCTATTTTTATTTAAATTTGGAGAAACTCAAATCAATTTACAGACTAATTTCACAATTTTTATTCAAAAATTAAATTAATTAGCAATTTAAACTTAGTTCAAACCTAGGATCGTTACAACCCGTAATTTCACTACTTCAAAAATGAGAGATTTCGTTTGTTTTAAATTTAAAAAGGTCTAAACCTAAATAAACAAGTTATATATAATAGATAATAATAGTGAAATTATTTTTTCTTATATATTATAATTTAAAATGTATAAATTTGGATTTTAGAACATATCAACAAAAGTTAAGTTTTGTTAAAAATAAATAAATGATTAAATAAATTGGTTAAATGTTTACTTAAAAGGATAAATATCATTGAAAACATCTAATAGAGATAACTAAAGTATATTAAAATATTTAAAAGTACGTTAATATTCGTTTAACAAAAATAACCAAATTTTATCGTATTTTTTCAATTTTACATACACTGTAAAATTAGAGATTTTGATATTATTTAAATATGATTTTAAAATAAAGAGACATGTTTTAATTTATTTAAAGAATTAAAAAGTTCATTTTTAAATTTGGTTTACATAAATAAAAAATTTAACTACAACGTCAAAATGCGACCGTAAAATATTTTATCGAAAAACGACGTTTTGTCGATTAAAATTTGTCGCAGCGTCATCGCACCTTTTTTACTAAACAAGGTTAGAAACTTCTAGAAAATAATTAAGAAAAAGTAAGCATAAAAAGACAAAAAATGTCATTTCAAAGTAAATAGTAAATCATTAAATCAAAGAAAAATAATTATTACTTATTTTACTTAATATCTAAGTGAAAATAACATAAAGTAATGTTTGAAATGTGATGTTAAGTGTTGAAAAAAAATAAGATTACTTTATAAGTAAATAAGGGTATTTTGGTCATTTTATAAAATATTATTTTAATCCAAAACTTTTCTATAAATAATACCACCATTCTTCCACTTTCTTTCACACCATTTTCTTCTTCTTTCTTGAAGCTTTCTTTAATGGCTTCTTCTTCTCTTTCAAATCCTTACTAACTTTTTTCAAACCATATCAAATGAACTCCAAACACCACCAAACTTTGCCAAAGACCTTAAAATACCATTTAAATATGGTTTAGCACCTAAAAAATGAAGAAATGATGGAGGAAGACGAGGATATAGGTATGGCCGAACCTATAAAGAGAAGGAAGCAAGTTGAAAAGCTCCGGAGCAAGAAAAAGAGAAGGAAGTGCAGTCGATTTCATTCCAATGAGCTAGAAGCCAACTCAAGGTGCCGTGGAAGCTCTGTCAAATTTTCCGAAGTTGATTAGTTGAAGTTTAAGTGAAGTGTTGTTGCATATGAATTTTGATAGGAAGTTAAAACAATTTGGTTAAAGGTGAGTAATCTTATTAATTCATAAATTCATAAATTATTTCAAGTATAATGATTTAAAAGTTTAAATATGTTGTATGATTAAATGTTTAATAACTTGGTTGATATTATGACTGATTATATGTTTGTGATATGGATGATAACTTGGTTTGATAAATAATAAGAAAAATGATTAATAATTAAGCAAATTAATTAAATGAGAATTAAATCCATGCAAATATGTGTGTGGAAGTTATTTAGCCTCTTAATGATTTTGAATAAGTTAAAATAATTTAAATATGGTTTAAAACAAAGTTGAAGTGTTTCGGACAAGATTCGAATCAATTCACAAAATTGGTCAAAATCGAGTTCGTCGCATAGCTGCAGTTCGTAAATTTTGATCCGTAACTTCAAATTAATGTAGAGAATGAATTGTAGTTCGGATTTTTTTGAAATAAAAATTCTTTGGTTCATAATGATAATAGTTTTCCAACAAAGAAAGAAAATCAAGATTTCATTAAGTAGATTTTGAAATATGTCCAAAACAATTTTCAAAAAACATCGCAGTTTTGCAATTCAGAATCCAAAACGGGATTTCCTTATAAATTATATTTTTAAATGATTAAAAATATGAAATAAATTTAATAAATCTATTGAAATGGTTTAAAATATATTCGAAATGGAAAATATGAATTTTCAAATATTTAAAAGCTGTTTAAATCAAATAGGTTTATATAGCACTTTCCGCAGCACTTTTCTGCTGTGAATTCTATAACTTTTGGAGTATGAGTTTAAATGTAACGACGTTTCCCAAAATCAATTGTGAATGTTTTAAAAAGGATAATTAAGCATTTTGAAAGATAATTTGAAATATTTATAAGAAATTCCAAAATAAAGTTGAAAATCTGAGTATGCGGAAACGGCTAGTACATTTGTCCTGCCTGTGAGATCTGAAAAGATAAAAAACAAGGTGTTTAACTAAGGTTAGGGATGGAGAAACCAGTGCCCTGAACTTACCTGGCCTATGTTTTCTCTTTTTAGGTGAGGGGTGGAATAGATCGAAAGGAAAGCCCGCATGCTCTAAAAGATCATATTTAAGTTTTTCCAAAATAAAAGAAAAGAAACAAATTCTTTGAATGTTAATTAACCACTTAACTTCTTTTTATCGATGATTAGTACGAAAAAACCGAGATCAGATTTGGGTGATTTCTATCCAAAAACCACTTCAAACTAATTTTTGAAATAAAACATAGTGAAGACAAAGATCGTTAAAAGACAAAGATATTCATAATGTAGGATTACTCACCATTAGTCCCTGAAGGTAAAACTTACCATTAGTCCCTAGAGGTGAAACTTTTCATTAGTCCCTGAAGGTGAAACTTGTCATTAGTCCGTAGAGGTGAAATTTACCATATCAAAGATGGCAGTAGTGTGCTATTATGAAATTCTTCGATTTGCAAGAATATGATTTGAAGTTAAGAAAGAAAATCTTTGATTTAGATTTAATAAATGATTTGGGAATATTTTCTCTAAGTTAAATTTATAATTTGAATCTAAGAAATCTTTGATTAAGATTTAATGAATGATTTGGAAAGGTTTTCCTCAGTAAAGACAAAATGATTTGGAATTATTCTAGGATTTAAGAAAGGTTTAAATAAACCAAATGATTTGATAAATGAGGCTTAATGATTCCATATACATTTGAAAAGAAAATGGAATACATTGAGAGAAAAAATATCTAAGAAAGTTATTTGATTTAAATGAAAGATGAAGTAATTGATTGTCGATTGATATCCACATATGAACTTAATATCTTTTATCGATAATTGGCTTCGAAGGAACCAGAGTCGGATTTGGATGATTCCTATCCGAAAACCACTTCGAACCAATGTATACGTTCGAAAATGAAGACATGTTGAAGATGATGATTATTGAAGACCGTGGATCTTCATAGCGTGAGGACTGCTTGTTGAACATGCTCTGTGTAGCTCCCACTATATAGTTATTTATAGTAGTGGTCTTCTCGTGATGGAGATTTTTCGGATTGCAAGGGCTTATCACCTAGTAATGGCCGAGGAAAGTGCCTTTCGGTTTCGTTCTGTCCCGGAATGAACTTGTATGGATGTTTGTCTGACATTGTATTCTAAATCACATTTGAGTGGTTTCTATAGACGTATATCAGTTGGTGGCGGAGAAGGCAACTTCTCTTAGCTTAATACCATTTCCCGAGACATACGAGCTCAAGAAGTTATACTTTTCTAGAAATCAGTCATGTGACGTGGAATGATAATGTGGCATTCAAAATGGAACCTGTTATGATCAAAGCATGATTTTGTGTGAAAAGCGTGGCTTTGAAGAAATTGAGCGTAGCCTCGCGAGCCTCATACCCCTGTTATGATGGGATTCTATGTGGTCAGATGTATGCTCGCATTTCGGATAGTAGTGATTTGGGTTATCAGATGTTCTGAGCCCCAGGTACCAGATATGTCTGGGCCTCATGGCAGGAATGCGCGAAGTCCGAGTCCTTGGATGTTACTCGCAGATTGCATCCACTTTTAGCCATTTATGTTGTTGTATAATGGCGTCTGAGTCATGGACGCAAGCCATGGATACAGATTGATCTTTTCCACTAGTTCCCTATCATGTTGGAAATCCAATCCCAATATGAGATTTACAGTTTTGATTGTATTCTCAAAATGGCTGTAATGACTTGCAAACATTTCAGCTACCCATTTTGGTATCATATATTCCGTTGGGATATTCCGTTGACCTAGTCCAGGATATTACCTTAGACTTAGTCCAGGTATTGATACCTTATTTGAATAAGTTTATTTGTAAATGTTTTCAAAAGAATGTCATTAAAAATATTATCAAGTGTATTTTTGTACGAAGTGTTTTGGTTATCATAAGGTAAACACCCGTCGGTGTTTATGTGTGGGCGTGGTCTTATGAGATACCCTTCTTTTCAAAGGTTTTGATAACATCGTCATGATCTATACATTTTAAATTTCGAGTATCTCACGCTGGTTTATCAAGCCTGATCCGGGTATTTTTAATACTCGGGTCAGATCCGAGTAGTTTCAGGTTTAGTCGAAGACGGTTGGAGTTTCCAAAGGAGAGCTGGAGATATTTATCTGCTTATGGATGTATTCTATTATCCACTGTGGTTTGTTTGTATTTGTTTTATTGTTTGTCAGCATTTGTAAGGGCTGATGTTATAACTGCCCTGGCTGAATCTAGGTTAGACTCTGATATTGTATTTTAAAATTTTCCGCTGTAAAGATTATTATTGAAATAATATACGTTAGTACATCGTGTGAGATTCTGTTCTGTCTTTATTTTCTTTCTACCCTTAATGATCCACTTATTCGTGCAATTTGAGTTGGACATATGCGGTTTATTGTCGATTCAAACTGTACGTAAAAAAGGCTGTTACAGCTATTGTATGTCTAAGTAGAGCTACCATAGGTCATGATGGTAAATCCGTAATTAAGTGAAAATTGTATTTTTGCCTTAATAAAGTAATAACATTCAACCTTACCAACACATATGTCATTTCTTTAATAGTTATTTTCATGTTGTAACTATATTCTCTGACCAACCTAAAAATTAGCTCCGTTAATCAATCGTCCTTATTTATTTTTCATTAATCAAGGTAACATATTTTTACTACTTAATTCATAACGGTTTGAAAATTAATGGAAAAATTCCCGAAATTCTCTGGAATTTCAAAACATCTTGTTCTGCCTCTAGGAAATTTTTTTGAAGCAAAATTTTTAATTTCGATGTTTTTATATATTAATTTTTCCCGAAATTAGCCATTTTCAATTTACAAATTTCATAATTAATTATAGCTATATTAAAAAATTGTGAAATCTATAAAGTCCACCTCTATTTTAATATTAAACACGTCATATTAAGATGTCATGACGTTTAGAGAAGACTAAATTCTATACCATAAAAGATGACAAAATTTTATCCATTAAATCATAAATAAATCATTTCTAATTATTAAAGCACATTTAACATTGTTTAAAGCAACCAACACATGTCAAATCTGAATCAAAATGAGTGTAGAAGTAAATAAGAGAAAGCTTTGCTTAGCAAAAATTATATATCTTAATTAAGCTCCTCTCTTTCTTCTTTGAGGTGAAAGCTTTAATCTTTTACCTTTGATTTTCTCTCCTTTTTCCTAACAATTGTGCCTCCTTAGGTTGATAGGGTTTTGTTTGTTTTGTTTTGAAAATGAAGTGAATGTGAAATAGAGTGGAGGTTAAGAGCTTATATAATAATGATTTTGGCTTAGGTTAAATTCTTTATTACCTAATCTTATTCATTACAATCCATAAATGCAGATATTCTCCATTCAAATATTCAAACTCGTTACCTTATACATGTATGGTAGAGTTTATTTATTAATATTATTCATTAATTTCCCTAAATTCACATACGCTTCATTGAAATATTTAAATTCATTATACATGTATGGTTGAGTAAATTACCAAACCTTATTCATTAATTTTCCTAAATGCAAATGTCCTCCATTCAAATATTCAAATTACCTTATACATGTATGGTCGAGTTTATTAATTTACCTTAATACAAATATTTAATTTCATTACCTTACACATATATGGGCGAGTTGTATTACACTAATTACTCTTATTCCATTAAATTACCTATAATTAAGATATCCCATATTTATTCAATAAATCTACTTTATTAAAATTTTAAATTTAATTCTCTTAATTATTTCATAACAAATTATATTATTAGGAATTTTCCCTATATTATGGCTCTCCAAAATTCGAGGTGTTATAAAACCCTTCGACCCTCCAAGGTTATCAAAACTATTCTCGCCTTGGAATTAGGGTCATTGGATGCCCCATCAACATACAGTTTCCATTTAGATGTCTTGGATGGTGAATTTAGCAGTGATATCTGTCAATTCTTATCCTCTTATTGCCTTCCTAGGATGATAAGTAATATTGTACTAACTCATCTTGATATTCTACTTTATCAACCATCCAAAGCCTTAGGATGATGTAACACTTGGCTAGATGGTTAATCGGTCAACACTTTTATTGGATGAGCCTGAAATACGATCTCAACTTCCTCGATGTAATCAAAAAAACAATGTGCCTATTTCTCTTGCTTTGAATGGTTCTTTTCTACACCAATGAACCGTTAACTAATGTAATAATTTAACCTTTGGATCTTGCATTCCTCGTGTACTAAGGTTGCACTCAATGCGTTAGCCAACACTGCTAGGTAAACGTACAGATCCTACTCTACCAAACGTTTAGATAATATCGATGGTTTCTTGAGATATTCCAACATATTCTAATAGGAAGCTTCACATTTTCTCATCCATTGGAAGTTCCCTCTTCTTCTTTAAAGAAATCAAAGAATGCTGTAAAATATCGGTCTCAATCAACACAATATAGTGACTTTTCCATTCAAGATCTACATTTCCCTTCTTGTCTTTGGGGAAGTAACTAGCTTCAATGCTTCAATATATTCCAGTTTAGCTTCAATGCGCCTTGAGTTTACAATGAAACCCAAAAACTTACATGATGCACCTCCAAAAGAACACCTCAATGGATTCAGCTTCATTTCATACTTCTGAAGCATATCGAACATCTCTAAAGATTATCCATGTGATCCACCAATCGTCATGACTTCACAAGCATATCTTCCATATAGACTTCCATCATTCATTTGATTTGTTCTTTAAAATTCAATTGATCAAGCATTGGTAAGTATCTCCAACGTTGTTCAGACTGAACGGAATCACTTTATAACAATATAGCCCAAATCTATAATAAAAGCTATAAGTTCATGGTATGGGATGCACATCACAATCTAGTTGTAGCTGGAATACGCATCCGTAAAGGATAGCAGCACATTTCCAGCTATCTCATCCACCAGCTAGTCTATTCATGGTAGAGGGAAGCGGTCCTTTGGCGCGCCTTATTCAAGTTGGAATAATCAATGCATGTTTTCCATTTCCCGATTGCCTTCTTGACTAATACTAGATTTGATACCCACTCCGAGTATACTGCATCATGGATAAAGCCATTTTCCATTAGCTTATCCACTTCTTTATTTAACGTAGAGAATCGCTTGGTTCCATCCTGCATTGTTTCTACTTTAGTAGAAGGTAAGGTGGGTTTACATTCGATGCATGACATGCAACTTCAAGCGATGTCACGAACATATGGGAATGTGTCCAATCTATTTTCCCGAAGAAACCTTTCAACTCCCTTTTCATCTTCAAACCGAGTTGAGATCTGACTTTGAGGACCTTTGAAGGATTGTCATTTTCTATCGGGGCCTTAATCAACGGTTCCACTGGTGCAACCTGGCCTCTTTTAGCACCTTCCATGGGGCCATAGATCTATATATTTACTATTGGACCTAAACCAAGGCTTAGCGGTAATTGTTACGCATCATAAAACATGAGGTAGAGAGGCTTCTCCGCATCCTTCCATTCACCACATTATCCAGTCTCTCTGAGCTTGGCAATGTAGCACTCTCGGCTTATGCTCTAGTCCCCTTGAATTGTTCTTAATCCATTCACTATCGGAAACTTCATCATTAAGAACTACAGAGTGAGCACAAATTTAAAACTAGCAAGGGGAAAACAACAAGGGAAAACATTATAGGTGGATAATCCATCTACCACCATAAAGTTCCACAATAACACCACTTTGCGATATCCATCTTCCAATTCAATAGACAAATTGATGCACTCGATAAATCGTTGGCCTTTGCATGAATCCTTGGATGCGATATTTACATGGATGCAGACCATTTTTGTTAGGTCGCATCTTTATCAAAACTCTGTTTAAATGAGCTCCCACTATTAATAAGGACTAGATGCACTGTAGCTAGCTTATCGTGGCCGTAAGTACCTATCAGGTCAACCATAAGTGCTTTGACCCTATTATCATCTCTGATATTTTGCTAGAGCACCCTCTTCTATGGCTCAACACATCTCTTGAGGTGCATGCCTCAAGGAGCTAAAATAGTGCTCCATCTCGTTCCAACTCCATTATGTAGGACATAGACCACCCAAAATGACATTAATCACAATACTCCTAACTAGTTGCCTAGGCCCCTCACTACTAGATCCCAATACATTGCCCTAAGGTTGACTATTTCCTTGCCCACCCTACTATGAGTTCCAAACATATTGTTGTAGTTTTTTTTTACCTGATCAAATCTTCAGTCAGATCTTGGAGATGTCCGCACTTATTCGTATCATGTCCATAAGTTTGATGGAGGAAATAATACTATTTGAGTGCCTCTCCTCTTTAGTTGCCTCTCTCAGAGGCGGCTTCTTGTATTTCTCAGTACCGTGTGTAGCAAGGTAGATGTTCTCGATCGAATCCGTCTATTTTGAACAATTTTCATTGCAAACGAACCTTGAATGCTTATTTCCATCTTGCTTTTTACCGCCCGTATTCTCGTTTTTCCGCTTGTTATTATTGTTTCCAACATTTACCACAACATTTCCAGTACTATCTTTACCTTGCTTGATAGCTATGTTGCTTGGTCCATCTTACCACCAACTATCAATCCTGCTTCTAGATTTGACTCTTCCAAGTGCAGATACTGGGATGCTTTCTGGTAAAACTTCAAAGTAGGTGGCTCCTTCCTCTATAGCCATCTACCAAAGTCATTTTGTGGGCAAAATTCATTCATAAGTGCCATCGGTTCTATTTCCTCTTTGGGATTATTATTTTTCGTTAAAATGGCATTAAATCTCTCCAAAAAACTTTTTGGGATCTCTTTGGACTTTTGATGTGCAATAGACAATGACATGTTATCCTTTAACTAAACAGTATGCACCAAACTATTCCATGAATCGTCTTGCTAACTGATCATACAATGATATAGATCTAGGCTCAAGCCGACAAAACCATTTCATTGCCAGTCCCTCTAGAAAAATGAGAAAACATCTACATCTTACAACATCTATTGCATGAGCACTATCCATGTGTCATTCAAACTTCTATAACTGTTTTCTAGGATCAGTCATGCCATTGTAGCTTAACATAATGGGCACCAAAAACTTCTTTAGATATCTCTCCTAAAGAATGTTTTTGGTTAATCGAGTTTAACTTACTGATGAACCATATTCATCGTCCCTTCTTTGTTGACTCTGGTTCATCAATCTTTTTATCAGGTTGGCAACGTACTCTTCACTGTCTTGGCCTACCAAATGGTGATCATCATGAAAGTCCATGAGTATTTGACCTAGCAAATGGTCTCCGTTTATCCAATGATGTCTAGGTCACTCTTGCTCTGAAGAAACCGCTCTTTTAGGCCCATGTTTGATGCCTTGTCGAACTTCGTCCGCTCTTAGCTAGCTCACAAAAATTAGCTCCAGCATTACTAGCTTGGGGACCAATAGCTCTCCCATCATAAATGCCAACCATTTACAACCCATTTCCAGTATCTGATAAATTTAGCCTCTCAGTAGATCGACGGGTGCTAGTCATATTGACCATTCGGCACCGAATGGTTTTGATGTTAGCTGGGTGCTTCCATCTTTTACAACTTTTTTCGGTATTAGCCTAGCCCTCTTTCTACATTGACCCTCTGTTTTGTTCTGATAAAAAGATGCATCTTCATCGAAATTAGAAGACGAGTCCCTTTTGATACCTAAATTGTTGCAGGGGTTAAGTTAATGCTGTTAGCTGCTCCTACAGAATTCTCATTATATCCATTTGAACTTGTTACTACTGCATCTTCAAGTTCATATCCATCATCATCTGTTCCATCTCGGCCTCTGTTACAACTTCCTGCTGAGGTGAAGACTTTGATTGGACTCTTGATTGATTAGTTTCTTCCTCATTATGCTTGGAAGCTTTATTACCCCTTCAATTATAGCTCCAAATCTAGTAGGTTTATCATTTATTGGAGCCATAATCTTCTAGACCTAACTTGTAGATTCTTCCAAATCCAAAATAAAAGTAGTCCAATGCTTGAGAAAATCATTTCTTAATGGAAGCATCAAAATATATTTGCTAATAAAATGGGCAAACACCCCCAATTTGAATGGAAAAGCTGTAAAATAAGATATTCAAGAATAGAAAGAATAGAAAGAGAATATACGAAATTTTTAAAGTGGTTCGACTAGAACCTTAAGCCTTTATCTACTATCAATTATATTTTAGATTGCTTTTTAATTACAACCAAGTTTATAACTATTTTGTAGTAAGAAATTAGTTGACTATCAAAAGTCCATTTTCTAAGTGAAAGGGATGGCCTTTTAGGCGAATTCCTCCACCATAGTTTTAACAACCTTGCTTTTCGCATGCACTATAAAACGAAAAACTGAATCATTAAAACAAACATAATACAATAGTATACAAAGGGTAAACTGACTAATTGTATCTTTTAAAACTTAGAGCGGAATGGATCAAAATACAATATAGATAAAGTAAAAAAATTCCCATTTATATACATCATAAGTTACACATAGTCTTTATACATACACATAATGTTACACCATGTATACAATATGTACAAAACAATGGATAATTTATGTAATCATCTCTGTAGTCTCCGTCTTCAAACATCTCACCGTCACGATTACTTCATCCGCCTATATTGTATGAAGAGAGAGGCCCAGACACACGTTCGATGAGTAAGATTATTACCAAGTATATACTACTAATATGATTTCATAAACATCAAATAATAACTAAAACTAACTTTAAATCAATCTATTTCACCTGCATCTACGGAGTTAGCACATCATAATAAACATAGTATGGAGCGCTATCATATACTTAACAATATTAAACATATGGTGAAATTAATTAAACACAGACTAACTCGTTTACACATAAGAGAGAAAATGAGTGAGGGTTACTTAAAAATATACTACCTAACAATACACATGAAGTTGATTACACAGAGACCAACCCTAGTATATAGCTAAATATTTAAACGGATGTAAGTTAGTTAAACATAGACCAATTTGCATATACAAAAAGGTATAGGTAAATATAGCCTAACCCGATAACCCACGATTCGATTGTCAATGTCATACTATATGCAAATCAACCACATATTTTATGGAACTTAAACATTTCTAGACATCGCAAAGAAACCACACATGGTTTACTATCTTTTTCATATAGGCTTGGATGAACGCTTTAGCCTGGTCCAGGTTCTACCTGGCATTTCAGATGTGCATCGATGGATCAGTGTACTATACACTGGTGGACAAGTTTACCTTTCAAATATCAGAAACCAAATTTTACGAAAACTATTTATTCTTCCCAATTTTGAATTATAATCATCGTTTGCTGTTTTGTTTCTTTTCTACTTTGCTTATACATTATTTACTACTAACCTAACCATCCATATTCAAAATATATAGTATACATATATATACATACGTATACATATACATATACATATATATATATATATATATATCACAAAATCAAACATTAATCTTCAATCACTACACATTTTAACATTAAATTCATATAATACGTTATCTAAACCTAACTAGAAAACAAATCAATGTAAATAAACTTATTTAATTTTGAAATAACATCTACAATCAATTTCAAACTGCAATTTATCATTTACCCTAATTAGCAATCACATAATATAGACTAGCCCAATAATGATTCCCACTCAACGAATTATGTTGTCAAGCCATAGAACTTGTCTAATTAGCCTCCAAAACTTCGTTGTCCAGAATTGATGTCTTTTGAAACTCCTTAATTTCATGAACTATGGATATCCTTTTGTAGTACTCTTCACGCTCATCGATTTGATATATACTTATATAGCATTTCGTTTAGACTGTGCAGTTAAAGTGCTCGGCAGATTCGAAGCGGTGGAGGTGCAAAAAGTCATAGCGGGGATACAGCGAAGATATAGCGGGATATAGCGGATGGCTCTAAAATAGCATATAAAACTCGTACTTAATTTTTTTACAAATATATAAATGGTAATTAAATAAAAAATTATCATTCAATTGAATTATGATTAATACATAAATAATTTTAAACAAAAACCATGTGCGAATATACTTTAAATAAACGTAAAACTGTTATATAACATAATTGAATTTAGTAGAATATTAGAGTATTTTCATTTTTGCAAATATATTAAAAATTAAATCAAATAAATTAGTTTCATAATTTTTATAATGTATAAATGCAATTTTTTAATTCATTTTATTAAAGAAGATATAGCGGAAATAGCAAAATATAGCGGGAATAACGGGATATAGCGGAAATAGCGGGGATTAAAGCGAAAAGGCTATATTTTGGGGCTATATGGAAAAATCGTAGCGGTAGAAATCCGCTATGAGATATAGCGGGGTTATAGCGGGATAATAGCGGGGCATTAACTACATAGCGTTTAGATTTGAGAGACAAGAGAGATGGCGAGGTGAGACGGAGGAAGAAAAAAGAGGGACCGAAATGTACTTGAATGAGAACTAAATGATTTAAATTTTCACAGCTAACTATTAAAATTTATGAACCGTTGTTTCAGCTTAATGGGCTTAGGCCCGTTTAAACAATTCAAAAGCCGCAACTTAAAACCCGCATAACTCCTTCATACGGACTCCAATCCAGATAAACCATTATATCATTCTGACTAGAAAATTGAGCTCTATGCAATATTACAAGTCTCGTTGCCTAATTCCAATGTTTTTAAAGTTACCCGTTTGCACTACTATTGAAATATATGCTTAAATCTCATGAGGTATTACATTCTCCCTCCTTAAAAAGTATTTTGACTTCGAAATTCCAAACACAACTCTTCATCATGTACCAATGTACCTATGCTATATAAACATATATAGCTAAACATAGGATAATATCGTATATAAGCACCCTGCATTAACTTTCCCAAAGCAGGGCACTCCCTCTTCATATGGCTTATTTGATTGCAGTTATAACATTTTATCTTTAAAACTCAAATCCTACGATCCTTCAACTCGTGTAGTCTCATATTATACCTTTCACACTTCTTACCTTGTTTACCACCCTATCTACTTGGACTTCCAAAATATTACATTTACCTTAAGCAACATTCTTCATCATTTGTCCTTTAGAAGCCTCCACTATAGTATTATTCAATAACGTTGCCTCAATTAAACTATAGAATGTCGCTCCTATAGGAATTTGACTAAGCGCTAGTTCCCTAAGTGGAAAACTCAACCTATTCGCAAAATTTGTTGCCTTCTAGGGTGTTATGTCTACCGATTCAAATCCAAACCTTGTCATTTCATTAAAACTATTTATATATCCCTTTATAGTGGAATTTCCTTGTTTGATATTAAAGAACTTCTCAAGCATCACTTTCTTTTCAGCTTCAGACAAAATTTTTGCCTCAAATCTTTTCCTAAAGTCAATTCAGGAGATTTCATTTTCATTAACTTTTTCTATAACCATGTCCCACGAGCTCATTGCTTCTCCTTGTAGATGCTAAGAAGCAAGTTGTTTTTTACCTCATTACTCAGAATCAACATACTAATGATCCTATCACATGTATGCAACCAAGCTTGTGTCTCTACAAAAGCTTCTATACCCTTATATGGTTCACCGCCTATATTTAGAAAATCCTTACATGGTTTCGGAAAATTTGGCACTAGTATAACAGCACTTCCACCTCGTACCCCAGTTACAGGCGCCCCTTCGTTAACGGTAGCCTGATTTCTAGGTCGAAGATAATTGGGTAACCAAAGTGGAATGTTCATGCCCTGTACTTCAGGATCTTCATTTCTAGTGCTAGTTTCAATCAAGTTACTCATCTCTGTTATCTCTAAAATAGGATTTAATATTAGATCCTTGCAGTGTAGTAAAAAGGGATAGTAAACATAAACCAGAAATTAAACATCATACAACCATTTACTTTAATTAATTAATATATATATATATATATGCTTGTGTTATATAAAACATACAAGTACCTTTCCACTATATGTCCAAACTGACAGCTTTGATACCAAATGCCATAACTCGGCTTTCCATGACCATAAAAATGTGCGACATAAAATGAAAAGCCGAATCGTTTGAACAAACATAATATAATAGTATGTAGAGATTAGAACTAACAAATTATATCTTTCAAAACCCACAACGGAATGGATTAAAATACAATATAGATAAAATAAACAAATTATATCTATATACATCATAAGTTACATATAGTCTTTATATATACATATATTGTCACACTATATGCATAATATATACAAAACAACGAATAACATATGCAAATATCTCCATAGTCTCCATCTTCAAACATCTTACCATCACGTTACTTCATTCACCTATAGTGTATGAGGAGGAGGGATCAGACACATGTCGTATGAGTTAAAATATTACCAAGTATATATTGCTAATATGATTTCATAAACATCATATGAGAACTAATACTTTACCTCAATATACCTTACCTGCATCTACAGAGTTAGTCCATCATAATAAACATGGTGTGGGGATCACTACCATATACTTAACAATGTGTGATAGGGTTAGTTAAATGTGGACTAACTCGTCTATACACTGGGGGGAGGAGAGTTAGTTAAACATATATTAACCCAATGATACACAAAAAAGTTAGTTAAACAGAGACTAATCTCGAGATATAGTTAAACATAGGCTACTTCCATAAACATAGCCATAAACATAAGTTAGGTAAACATAGACTAAGTTAGGTAAATATAGACTGACTTAGGTATGCACAAAGGTATCTGTAAACATAGCCTAAACTGAATATGCACAATTCAATTATCAACGTTATATTATACGCAAATCGACCACATACTTTTTTGGATGTTAAATGCTTCTAGACATCGTAGAGAAACCACATATCATTTAATATCTATTTCATATAGGCTTGGCTTAAGTAAAAATGCTTCAGCCTGGTCAAGGTTCAACCTTGCATTTTAGATGTGCATCTGTGGACTGGTGTATTATACACCATTGTACCTTTCAAATGTTAGAAAATAGATTTCTAAAGTTTTTTCTTCTTCCCAATTTTGAATTATAATCATCATTTATTGTTTTATTTCTTTTCTACTTTGCTTAAACATTATTTACTACTATGCTAACCTTCCATATTCCATTTATCATCTATATATCTTAAAATCGAACACTAATCTTCAATTGATAAACCATTTAACATTAAATTCATATAATACACCATTCGATCCTAATTTAACCCTAAACGAATGTAAATAATCTTATTTAATTCCAAAAAAATATCTACATTAAATTTCAAACACCAATTTATCCAAATCTTATATCACTTACCCAAATTAGCAATCATATAAAATAAACTACTTTTATATGAGTAGTATAACCCGGTAATGGTTCTCACTCATCGAATTACGTTGCCAAGTCCTAGAATTCATCTAATTGGCCTCCAAACCATTCCCATCCAGAATTTTTGTCTTCTAAAACTCTTCGATTTCATGAACTATGGATATCTTCTTGTAGTCCTCTTTGTGCTTGTTGATTTAGTGTATGTCTACGATTTTGTTAGATTTGAGAGAGGAAGAGAGATGGCAAAGAGAGGAGGAAGAACAAATAGGAACTGAAATGTATGTGAATGAGAAACTGAATGAATTCAAATCTTCTCAACCCGTTATAAAAATTTCTAAACCATTTCTTCTGCCTAGCGGGTTTGGGTCCGTTGAAACAATTCAAAACCCGCAACTTAAAACCCATGTAACCACTTTCATACAGACTCTGATCTAGACAAACATATATATTGTTTGACCAAAAAAATAAGCTCTACGCAATGGTACAAGTCCCATTGCCTAATTCCAATGTTGTAAGATTACCAATTTTCCCTTATTGTTAAAATATATGCCTAAATCTCACGGGATATTACAATAGTCGACAGAACGAGTTTGGTCGAGTAAATATTCAGATTTGAGATTATCACCGTGAAGAATAAGTCAAAATCAAAATATCACCATCGTCTTTAGAATGATGGATCTCTCCGTACTATGTCCACCAGCTCCTTAACAAAAGGAATATACAACCTACCATCACTTCACAGCATCCTCTCAAACCAATGGAATAACGATCCAAATGACTTGAATGTTCTCCTCTGCTCGGCTTCTTAAAAATATCCAAAATAACTCCTTGTCTAACCTCTAACACAAACCAATACGGTCTATAAGGTTTGATGGGACATCTATAGTTGCCAATAGTCCTAGTGTAAAGTTTGATGAAGGTCTAAAATCAAATGTAGAAATGAACTACAAGTGCTTCCATTCCAAAAACATGGGGATTAGCATCACATGCTTGATACTCAAGGCATTGGCTACAAAAGTGCCCTTGCCTGGAGTATATGAAATACAATGCCAAGAACTTCATCCACCTCTGGTGCCTCAAATTCAAATCTTTTTGGGTGAATAGATACTTTAGAGTCTTAATCTATGAATAACTTAACCTGCACCCCCTAAAGATAATGCTTCCAAGATTTGAGGACAAAAACAATAGCGGTTATTTCAAGATCATGGATTAGATGGTTCTCACACGTACTTTAAACTATCGGCTAGAGTAACAAATAAATCTACCCTCCTACATCAAAATAATGCCCAGTCCTGTACCACGAGCATCAATATATACCGCAAACGCTTTGGAACCATCAAGGAGTACTAAAATATGTGCACTAGTCAATAACTGCTTTAGTTTGGTGAACGTATGTTCATACTCCGAGTTTCATGAGAAAACTAATTCTTCCTGATAAGGCATGTCAACGGTGCAGAAATTTTAGTGAAGTCCTTGATGAACTTCCTATAATAGGTAACTAAACTAAGAAAACTTCTTGCCTCCATAGCACTTTTTGGTACATGCCAATTCTATACTATAGTAACGCAGTAGCTTTACTAGGATCTATTGCTAGTCAATGCTCGGAAACAACAAGTTCTAAAAGCGAACCTCCTTGTGCCAAAAGTGCATTTGGAAATTTTCACCTTTAATATATGTCTATGGAGAGTATTGAGCACTTTTCCTAAATGCAACTTGTGCTCTTCATTACTTTTTGAATAGACAAGTATGCCATTAATGAATACCATCATGAACTTATATGTCGATGCATTAAGCCCAAATGGCATGATTCACCACTCATAAAGTCTGTCAGGTATGCGTAAAGCAGTTTTCAAAATACTATTCCCAATCACACACAATTGATGAAATTCGATAGCATGGTTAAGCTGAGAGAATACCTTTGCTCCGACTAACTGATTAAAGAGACCATCTATACATGGTTGTGGATAACAATTCTTCTTTGTTAGCTTATTTAGCTCATGGTAATCAATGCAAAGCCTTAAGAAACCATCTGCTTTGGTAGAAAAAACAACGGGTGTTCCCCATTCCAAAATGCTTCTTTAAATAAAACCTTTCTCTAATAATTCATTCACTTGCTTGTTAAGCTCGTGCCTTTCTCTAGTAGTCAAATGCCTAAGGGATAAGACAACGGGTCTAGCATTCTTTTTTAGATAAAATCAAAATTTGATCTTTTGATGAGGAGAAAGACCAAAAACATCAGTAAATACATTTGGAAGTCATGAACTATCGATATGGAGCGATGGATCTATGGGATATAGGTAACTCAACATAAATGAACTTTTGGGATCACAGTAAGCTTCAAGGTTGCACCCACTACAAGTTTCCAGCCGAACCACCTTCTTATCACAATCTAGTGCTGCTCATACATGGTTATCCAGTCTATCCCTAGAATAAAACCAAACCCAGAAAATCCCAAAATGAAAGCATCGCAATCAAATTCGACACCTAAAATATATAATTTCAGACCTTAACAAATCATGGATAAATGAATCGACCCTTCAACTGGGTTTGACACTATAGTAGAGTTTGTAACTAAACTAGTCTATAAGTTTAATTCATCTACCATTTACTTGAAATAAATTAATGTGATACCCTGATGTTAGATAAAGTGTGAATAGGTAAATCATAGAGAGTTAACATACCTTCTATAATGACCATCTTTCCCTTTTCCACGGTTGGGGTTGTGCTCAAGTTAGAAACAACATCAGGTGCATAAGCTAGAACCACTTACGTAGAAGTCTTAGGTGCGGTAGGACACTCTCTTCTAATATGCCTAAACTAATTGCAGTTGTAGCAATTGATCTTAGTAGTATTTGTCTAGAAATCCTTTGTAAGAGGCCCCTCGCCTTGGCACTTCTTACGCTTAAACCTTAGTTTCTTTATTCTTGCCCGAGCTTAAATTCCCCCTTTGCTTTGATCTTGTTGAACTAGCTTCACTTAGCCTTCTTAGGTGCTTCTTTCCCAATTAAATTCAGCAATGTCGTCTCAACCAAGATCTCAAAAGTAGCTCTAGTGGGTACATGACTCAAAGCAATATCCTCAAAGTTGGACTACATCTCTTAACAAAATTTATTGCTTTTTTCACTAGTGTATTGATAACGTCTAGGCCATACTTTACTAGTTGATTGAACTTATTGACATATTCCTTAACATCATGGTCGCCTTACTTCAAATTAATGAACTTCTATAGCTACACTTCCCATTTGGCTTTCGATATAAACTTAGTCTCAAAGCGCCTCTTAAAATCAGTTCAAGTAATCCTACCTCATCTTTTTTAGCAACAATAATCTCCCACCAGTTCAAGGCCTCTCCTTATAAGCGCTATGAAGCTAATTGTCTCTTCATTCCATCATCCACACCCATAAAAATCAGTCCAAGCCATGCCCACCTCTCAACAAGTGATTCAATCCCAAAATAATTCTCTCCACCTAGACTTTGGAAATCCTAACATAGCTTGGGCAAATCTAAGGTAGGAGAAGGAGGTAGGGTTGCACCTTATGCTTGCACTGTAGGTCCTCTATTGGCGTTAAGTTCGGTTTTGGCCACTTGCTTGCAAATACCAATAGAACCATATTGGGGCGTTCATGCCAAGAGCATCAGCTACTTCACCGGAACTATTTCCACTTTGATTGCTCATCTAACTTAACTGTAATCATGAAATATTAGCAACTTTCCTTGGATAGTGCTAAGCATTACTGGAATTTAAGGGGAGTGTTGGTATTATACTTATACATATAATAATTCTAAAAATATACAAGTGCATTCTCACAATACACGCCTAATCCCTATGGAATCCTAGACATAAGCTCTGATACCAACTGTAACAACCCACACCTCCGTATACATTGATCTCGAAACCCAAAAGTGGCTTTTGAACTCAGGTTGTGCTAAGAAGTACGAATTGCTATGTTTTTAGAGTAACATGTTATAGAGACAAATATAACTTTTAAACATTTTTCACTTACAGGTCATGCCAAGAAGTATCAATCACTAGTTTTTTAGAGTCATCATTCACCGTTGACGAGCAAGTTAAAAATTACGACCGAAAGCGGTACATTAATAACAAGAGCATCTAGTTGTGATATAATCGCACGCCTCATTGAACACCACGTTATTCATGCCATGAAGTATGAACCCAAGTGGGCCTCCAAGTGTGAAACCAATACCTCTTGTTGCACAACTCCATGCAGCTACATGAATTCCTGCAAGTTGGGAATGAGAAGAAGTTTACCTGATCCATCCTACTTGGCCTGTACTAGGTCCAGGTTCAACCTGGACTTGCTGCAATCAAACAACTGGATTTTATCCCGTAAGTCTAATTTCCTCTTCAAAAATTTGTAATAGGTGTTCAGAAGTCTGACCATCTATTCAGACATTTGGCTTTGATTGCAGATGCCTGAATAATGATTCAGACATATGAATCTAGTCGAGTTTGAACTAATTCCTTTTTGTTTCTTGTTTTCTAAAATTCAGACTTTTGGTTTGGAATTCAGGCGTCTAAATCCGTATTTTTAGGTTCGGTAACTTATTCGTTTATTTATTTTTTTCGCCTTCTTCACGGATTCAAGTATACATATTAGATTAATTTTTAATAATGCTTGGCTGTAGTTTTCATTTTGTTTATATATAAAATCCAAGAAGTTTTTTTCCATCGATTATATATAGTATTTTAACTTATTTACCTATATTTACTTTAATCGATTTTCTATTGTATTCAAAGTTGATAGAATCAAACAAGGTAAACCCAAAAAAAGGTATTCATCAACTTTTCATTTATCTAATTAATCCAAACTTATCATATAAATCGGATCTATAGAATTGGAGGCAATTTCAATCAAATTTATCCTTTTTCTTATTTTCATCGATTCAAAGTTATTACTTCGTGTTATTTCGGCATATGTAATTGTTTTTACAAATCCAAATTCAAAACTACTAATTAAATTGAAATATCCATTTAGTGATCCAAAATTCATACTTTTAATTTAGATAGATGTACAAAAGAAATTCAATTGCTTGTTTCACAACATAAACATGTCGTAATAGTTCCACTCACCTTTTTAAAGTTTTCTCTTCTCTTTAATACTTGTGAGTCCTCTTTTCTAATCTTTGTGAATCCTCTTTCCTAGACCTCCAAATCTTAGTTTGCCCGTCCTTATCTTCCTCTTTCTTTTTCAAATTAATTCGCTCTCTTTCTCTTTCGACTGGTTTGTTTTATTTTATTGTTATTTAGAAATTTAGAGAAGATAATAGAACAGGGTTTAGATTTAAGAAGTTTTGAGAAGGAAGAAGAAGAAGAAAAAAAGAGTTTCTTAGCGGTGGATAGGATTTTGAGTGAAGAGAGGTGAGAGTTAGATCTTTATTTGTAGTTGAAAATTCTAGTTTCTGATAATCTTTGGGAAAAATGGACGAGAGCATGATATTTTAAAGACAACTTTTGAACCATCAAAATAGACAACAATGCCTCAGACTTGAAAAAATATTCTCAAGACTTAGGGATGAGTTGAAAAATCTAATTGAAAGAAAAATTGCAAATGGTGAACAAACTGATCCTTGAAAGGACCCATGGCTTAACAGAAAAGTTTTATTGAAAGAATAGGGTAGGATGGTTTCCTTGCTAATGGTACCCCATCGTACAAAGTGGCTAGCATCATTAATGGTTCAAGATGGGACTCTGATAGACATCTTTTTACAAGAAATTTCAAGCAGGAAATTCAAGGGACTCCTATTTTTTATGACAGTACCGTCTTAGAGAAGTAACAACAAGGGGCAATTTAACTTAAAGATGCCTGGGAGGATACTAGGGCCAAATTTCCTAATGTTCAATGGCATAAATTTGTATGGAGCGGAACAAACAACCCTAAGATGGCTCACACCCTATATAAAGCCTTGCAAAATAGACTCCCTACTAAAGACCGAATGCACGGCTGGGGGATAGTGGAAGATACGACATGCAACTTATATAATAATACAGCTATTGAATCTCATGAGTAAGAGAGTTTGGGCCATTCAAAACCTCGTATGTTTACAAACAGATGAAGTTATAACTAAAAGGAGGAAGTAGATTACCTGACGACGAGGAGTCACATGTCATATTTGATGAAGGAATTTGTCAAAACAAGCCTCACATCCACCGTATGGCATCTTCGACGAGAACGAAATGATAGGGCATTTAATAGCAGAAGGAAGGAAGTGTCAGCTTTATCCAACCAGATTAATCGAGACATAAGTGTCATATTCGTAGAACTCAAGGAGAAAGCTTTCAAGCCTAACGGAACAAGAATCACAAGCGTCCGTGGGTGCAGCGCAGTGGAAAGGAGGCATGGGTTCTGGTAAAAAGACCCAAGTTCGATTCCTATCATGCGCTTCCCTAAAATATATAAATTTACTTGGGGTATGGGGGCTTGGATCAGCAGATGACTTTACTGTACGCTCCTTAGGAGTTTACCGACCTGCCGGGTTCTCCTGGGTTTTAAAAAAAACAAGAATCACAAGCACTGGAGAGGATGAATATGGCAACGAACTGGAAGCCGCCATAATTCACCCTTTTGCACAACCCTACACTTGGAATGTTTGAGTTAAAGTGACTATTTGTATTTATCTGCTTTGTCTTTCGATTGTAAAGCTTGGGTCACATAGCCCATTGAGTTTGCAATAGAATGTTAACCAAGTTTATATATATATATATATATATATATATATATAGTGGAAATTAGGTTAGAGGGCTTCTCATTCTAGGGTAATATGTTTTAAAGACATCACTTATGAATAATTAGTTTTAAGGACATTTTATAGGAAAATGATAAATTCATTTATCTTTTTAAGTTATGCAGGAAAATGGTAAATTCATTTATCATTGTTTTTATATAACTGAAAATGATAACTTCGTTTATCTTTTTCCTATAAATTGTTCTTAAAACTAATTTTTCAAAAGTGTCATCCTTAAATCTTACTACCCTGCACAAAGAAGCCATTTGAGTGAAAAATTATATATATATATATATATATATATATATATATATATATATATTATGAAAATTTACTTGAACACAATTGGTGACACAAAGGATCTCTACCATTAAATTATCCTCTGAATTCTACATTCCATATAAAGACAAAAAGATCCGATGGTCCAAACCTTTTGTATTCCCATCTGTGTCCAAATAGCTGACCCATATATATGTATGTGTGTTTGTATTGATCAAGATCATAAGATTTTTTTTTCAAACTCAAGTTAGTTTATTAAAATATATAAATGATATTTAATTCTAAACTTCAATGCGTATATATTAAATTTTGATTTATGAATAATATTCAAATGATATTGTATTTTTTGTATAAAAATGTGTGTAAATGTTATAAATTTTAATTATTTTGGATTTAAAATAAAGAATCATTTAAAAAATATTTTTTGCTTTGTTATATATAACATATTATTTTGGATTTATAGTAAATGAAAAATCGGTTTTGATTAGGTCTTAAGTGGTAAATTATAATTACTTAAAAAGTTCTCCTTGGAAAAGTTATTTATAGTAAGGTTCAATTATAATACATAAATATGAATAACTATGCTACTAATAAAGAAAATTCGTTGAATTAATTTACTCGGCGTCTTTTTGAAATTCCGAAAATGCCCTTGCTTTCCGTTTACAATAATATAAACAGCCCGTGTACGAAGCACGGACCAATTCTAGTATTCATAAAGAAAATTTTGTTTTCCTTGGAAAAATTATATACAAAATGTAATAAAAAATTATTGTTGGAAGCTAGCATGGTTGGTTGGAAAAGTCATCTTTCACCGACGAGATAAAAAGTTAGATTTACACTGACTACATTATCCGTATAATTTGAACGAAGCATGTGTCGACGAAACGATTCATATTTTCTAGAGTTACAGGTAATAACTTGTCCTCTAGATCATCACAAGTAAAAAGTAAAAAAAGGAAAAGAAAAAAAAAGCATATTATTGTCATCTCATTTGTTACATCTAACTTAGGATGCATCAAACACCTAAAAATTTAATACTATAGTTCCAGTCAATCAACATGTAAGAGAGAATAGATGTGCACAAAGTTAGAAAATGTCCAAACATTGATAATAACATCATTAACCCAAATATAGTATACTGAAACCATATATTTTAATTGAGCATTCCATTACATCAAATACAAAAATGGTGACCAATTGAGCCATACACAAACCCTAATTTGCCGACCTTAATTTCTGTAATGGTAATGCTTTGGCCCTCACCCCCAGATAATATAATAAACCAACATAAACAATAAAATTAACATATTCCAGAAATACCCCTCACATATAACTAGGAAGCACATACATTCTAATACCAACTTACATATATTAATCTAACACTCTTATTATAATAATTAACATCATATAACTAGTAATAATACTTTAAGATAATGGAGATCTATGAGGAGCTCCTTTCCTCCTATTACCAAGTGATATCACAATCTGAGGAAAATAGCTACTGCTTTTCTTCTTCCTTTTCACAACCTCTACATCGTTTGAAATCCCAGAATTGCCCCTGCTTCCATTGCTCGAACATCCCTCATACTGCATAGGATCTTCCAGAATTGAATTAGGTGTGATTGTACCTTCATCGTCCATTAGATCATGACCGTCCATAGGAAGGTTTTCAAAGTGGGAGAATGTGAAATCAGCGTCGTCAAACCGATATAAAATGCTTGATATGTCCTCCCCTTCGGACACCACATGATCAACCTACAAATTTCATATTATAAACAAGAAAGATAATATTTTGCATTGTTTATCTATTCATATTAATGTAATAGTTAATCTTGAGCATGCATAGTTCACACTCCTCGAGTTTGAATTTGTTTCATAAGGAAACTACCAAGTTAATCAAAATTACACGAACTAACTGGTAATTATGAGCATGTACAAACTAATAAACACAAGTGATATGTCACAGTAAATATACATGAAAAAGCATGTGCAGAAGGTCAAAATGGGAAATGTACCTTGCAAGAAAGAGAGCAGAAATGGAATGGCTCTTGAAGAAGCCTGTCACAAGTAAGGCAAATATTTCCAGAGCCTTTAAAAGGCCTTGTCATTGGCCTTTGCTTTAGGAACACCACTTTTGCACTATTTATAGTATAGGCCTACATCATCAAACACGGTACTGTTTAATTTCAGCATCATCATATAATTAGAATTAATAGTATACTAGCAAATTAATCCATTCATGGTTTTCCTTGGTTACTTTCAAGCTTAAAAATTATGTCCGATTTGATTGCACTTTCTACTGTACTGACTTTATTGATGCAGTTGAAACATACAAGTTTGACGCTGTTTAATGAAATAGTATTGCTAAGTTTTGAAGCAAGAATTGACAATAAAGCTAATAGGGTTAGAATTGGTAACAAAATAACAAACTTAATTTATACAAATTTCAAAGTATACCTGAACAAATGAACAGTCTATGAGTTTCTGAAGATCATTTAGCCTAACCACGTCATTGTACACATACCTCCGTACCTGTTAGTTCAGGTATAACAATTAAGTTATTGTTACGTTTCAGATATAATAATTTAGCTACATTGTTCCTATCATAAACATATGTAACATTACACATTTCTCCCATACTTCCTTCAAATTTCAGTCATAGATCAGAAAAATAATTATTATAAATACTGAAATTCTCATGCTATAGACATAAATATACATTACATTTTTTGTATTAAATACCCAACATCTACTGCAGTAATAAACTAAAATTATGTCTGATGTGAAAGAATTTTGACTAGAGTGAAAATTATCAATTGAAGAGCTGTCAAATATCCTTTTACTCCTAAACGTAAAGTACAATGAAGAAATAATGACTATAAAACCAAGGATACAACAGTAAATAGCTATAGGGAGCAATCTAAAAAGAAATTGGAACTTTGCGTGTAAAAAAGGACAGTGAAAACGGCACGCCGACTTCATTTATATGAATTTAACAGTCTGTAATTTTCCAGAAATTTTACAGAGATAATTAATTTCCGTTTTGAATAACTACAAAGACAGGATGTAAAGTTGCAATAAATACAGTTAACGTTTTGGTGGTCAAATTTTGCTGAGAAAATCTTCTGAATTGTATTTGGTTCTTTTCTTAGGATGAATAGTTTCTATATATAGCAAAATAGGACATGAATTTATGAAGCATCTATAAAATAAGAGAGGAAAAAAGTAACATAAGTTCCCATTAATTGAACCAAATTTCTTAAATAAGCTACGAATTATAGGGTTGGAAATAATTGAACAACAAGCCCAAAAAAACTCTTAAATGAATGTAAATTGATAATTGAAAAGATATTACAGTAACTAAATCAGTATTAAAATTGACATTAACAGCCTGAAAAGTCTGATTATAACTGAATTTGTTTCGAACACATGATAAAATTTTAAACTTTCACTAATAATAATAACATAATAAATTTGATTAAATAATTAAATTTTAGTACCATATTTAAATAGTGAAGATTTAACAACCACAGAAATCATGGCAAACAAACAAAAATTAACAAGTGATTCTGTTTACATATATTTGAATAATTACATATTAGTTTTCAAGTTAGAACAATTATACCATTATTTCAAACTAGATAACATTAGGACTGTTAATTTTTCAAAATAAAAATAAATAAACAGGACAATTTTGATGTTGTTAAACCATGTCATAAACCATTAACATAGTAACTATATCTCAAAAATAAACATCAAATTGCTTTAGAACAAAAGAGACAATTCAACAAATTCAAATAAGCATAATAAATATTTATGTAAAAAACAATATTCTGCAATAATTCAGCAAAAAATCAAAAGGAAACATGAGAATTATAAGAAAAGAAAATTGATTAAAAATAAAAAGATGACCAGAACCTGAAGAAGAGGATGAGAAGGGTGGCTGGGTACACAGTGGGTGCAAATGCTAGTGCAACAATCAAGGCAGAATATGTTTTTCTCGTTCTTCTTCTTCCTTGAGTGGGACACACATCCAACAAAGAAGCTCTCCTCTAGTATTAGACCTTCTAGCCATCCAGGCACCATCATTATTTTTGTTTTCTTGAAATATATATGATTAGAATTTACAAATATAGTTATTATGAAGCAATAATATTGTTGCTATCTATTTTAAAACACACACATATGTTGCTATCTGTCTATCTTAAAATATAACTAACACCTGCTTGTATAGTGGTATTTATAACAGGAAGGTGGCAGAACAGTACAATAAAAGAACAGTTTAAGGGTCCAAACTATGATACGTCGAAGTTTCGAGGGGGTGTTTGTAAAATCATTAGGTTGGTTTTTGCAATTTCAACATTGTTGTGTTTTGTTCTCTTATGGCAGGCAAAAGAGAGGAGTGGAGGGAAGAGGCAGCTGCAAACCTCTACTATTTCTTACTTTGTCCTTTCCATGCAACTATGTTTATCTTGAAGTAAATAATTAGTTTGATAATTACCCATACTAATAAGAAAGAGCTAGATGCATTCTAAAATCTAAATATATAGTTCAACTGTACTCTACTCTACATATGCAATATTGTCACGTACTGAGTGAAACTATAACATCTAAAGTGAAAAGATGAAATCCCTAATAACTAGGATGGTCAATGTTACGGGTTTCGGTCCGAGTCCGATTCAAACCCGTCCTATTAATACAGCTACGGGTTTTGCTTTTTACTACTCAGACCCGATCCAGATACTATTAGAGTCGATTACGGTTTTATCAAAACCCTGTCCGATTACAGGCCAATCTGACTATTAGTTTTCCGTTGCATCAAAACACGAGTACGTATGTTATTTAATTATCATTTTGTTTATTTACATGTAGATGTTTTTGCATAGTTTGTTGTGAACTTGACTACATCACTGTCCATATTATTCGTTAACATTGTTCGTATATAAGTTTTACTAAAGTTGCAATTTTAAAATATAGTTTTAACATAAATATTTCGAGTTAGGTATACGGGTATTACCTACTATGCTTAAAAAGCCAGACGGACGGGTTAGATATTGGATTGAGATACAATGTGGATTCGGGTCGGGCATAGGTTTTAATTATTATAATTGGATCCAGATCCGAATTTTATGATACCCGGACCGAACACAGCCGATTCACGGACTACTAATAACATTGTGGTACGTATTGCATGTTATAAAAAAGCAATAAATCTTTGTATATCCCTGATAACAGGGTACGAATTATTATTTTGTATAGACAAAATAAAAAAGCTCCATATGGAATTAAGAGGTCTCCAAATTGTATATCTAGAGATCTTATGATCAAATCCTATATATACTAATTAACCAAGGCTTTTTAAATTAACTAATGTTAAAATAAAAATGTGTTCTTCAATTACAAATTAATATATAATTATTACAATAAAACAACAGCAAATTGTGTAAATTTAAAAACGTTTTATGCAATAAAAGTTTCAAATTACATAACAATAAGTTGAAATTCTAACATGTGTTTAGTGCGTATACCTTAACTTATGGTCTAAAACCGTGCCATAAAATAAAGGGCGTGATTTTGAGCTAGGCATTCTGTTATGTATAAAATAATAAATATAATAGTTGATTTGTATTATAGGGTTGTTTGTCTTATGCCTGCAAAATTTGTTTATTTTCTCTGTTTTCCTGTGTATGGTGCTGTTTTTATATATAGCTTTAATGCACTTTGACATCATTTGGAGTTTAGCTAGTTTTTGAAATTATGGGTCTTAATTTTGAATTTTGTCATTACTTTTGGTAGCATAAAAGTGCTCCACGTAAATGACATAAATGTGTATATTGTTTGATGAATTTGGTAAATTTTCTCTCACAGTATTTATAGACAAGGTATAGTAAAGAAATGGTATTGTATAATTAGACTTATATCATATATCTGCCAATTCACATTCATTCTCTTTTGCACACATTTGGCTATTACTATTCCCATGCTCTAATTCGGTATATGATCCAAATTGCTCTTTATAGTTTTGAGTTCTTTTGGATCATTTATTGCAGTATAAGAAATACATTATCATCACTCTTCTTCAACTGATAGGACATTTCACAGTTGCTTTTAAATTTGTACAGTTAGTTCCAGCCGTGATTACAATAGTCACGACCAAGAACAATGATTATCGTATTTACATCTACGATTTAAAGATAGAATAAACCTAAAATATATCATCTAGTTATATTACACGGATACAAACACAAGCTAAAGTTGAACATAAGGACTACAGAGTAACAAAAAGAAAAGGAAAAAATAATTACCATTAGCTATTGTATGTTGGGCCTATAGCCCATACATAATATGTTTATGCATCATTTGAGCCTGTTTAAGATATGGACTTCAAAAGAAATAACCTGTTTATATTTTATCATTATATAAGGTTCTTTTAGTCATGTATAAAAATCTAATATCAGTGCTACGAGTTTAAGAATTATTATGATAATAATAAATACATATTAATTATAGAGGCAATTATACAGCAAAACATTCAAGAATGCCACATGTAAATTTGATAGCTTACTTTATATCTGAAATTTAAAATAAGTTTATGTGCAAGAAAAGAAGTGCATTTTATGCATATAAACCACTAAGAAATCTATACAACTTCTATAGATACAAGAAAAAATGTAAAATAACTTAACAAAAATACGAAAGCCCTTTTGATATTACATCTTAACAAAAGACTCCTTTTATAATTGCAATACAGGAAGCAACTACCAGAAGAAAAACGAAATCGAGTAAACAATAACAATGTGCTTTAAAAGAAATGGGAGTAAAATACCTTTTAAAAATCAGTTTACTATGTTATGAGCAAGCTGGTATGGAAATAGAAACTAAAACTACCCATAAGATTACTTTATCCATAAAGAAGTTTTAAACAAATATGATGGATACAAAAATCTCCATGTTTTCACAATTATTTTTATTTCAAATCAAACTGAAATAAAATAACTCAACTAAATTAACTTTCGGCTATCACTGAACTCAAAACACTTTACATGTGAAAGATGCAAGAGCCTGTTGTTTCTTTTCTCAACTGAAACTAGTGGAAACATCAAATGGATATGACACGTGGTCATTCTTCAACAATCAAATCCTTACATGACACATCATCATTTGAATATGGGAAGAATATGGGGAGTATTTTTCAGTTCTTTTGGTAATAATCAAATAATAAGCAAACATATGAGAATGGTTTTAAATAGATATAAATCATAGCTACAATCATTGTCATCCCTTCCAATTATAGCTTGGCTTAATCCCCATTGGAAAATGGAAGTATTAGGTGGAACAAATCATTTGGGCTAAAAAAGATTTATTATTTGTAGGAAAGATATAATTACAATGCAAGCGTATAAATATGAAAGACAAATTGTCTCAAAGATAGGCGTACCTTTTCTCATCTCTTGGCTGACAAAACTCTTTAGCTATCTCACCTCCAAGTTAAGGAACTTAATGTGAATGATAACTGGATCAGTGCTACATGGACAATCATATGTATACACATTGTTATGAAAAATCATAAAATCTGATGATTTAAATCCGTTTCAGATCGAACCTCTCCTTTTACGATTTGATTCATATTCGGATTCAAAATTAGTTAAACCACAATATAAAAATATAATTCAATACATGCTAATACATATTTAATGTACTTATTTGAATTCATAATTCCAATTTTAATGTTTTCAAAACAAAATAAATCTGAAACAACGGAAAACTGATTTTTATGTTCAGATACAGAAGTTCAAACAACAAAATCAATTACAAAGCGGGTACACACATTAAAATACGAATTTTTTAAATCTAAAATAAGAATGTAATGCAGTCGAATATGAAGAAGCATTATTATATCAATATGAAGCAGTATTGTAAGCAAGCAGGCCGAATAAGAAGCCCAGGCCCAAAAGTTTTATTTCTTTCAAATTACAGTTGTATCATGTATAAATACAACACAAGACGTAAACTGAATTATTGTATTGTCACTATTTTCTTCTTTAATAAAATTTTACAAACTCTTTCTTGGTATCAGAGCAACACTGCTTAACGGCAATTTTTCAAAAAAAAAAAGAGAGAAACCCATCAAAATTCATCATCATCATTTGAGTTTCTGATTCCTATCTGAAGCGCAGTACCTTGCCAGCACTGTATCTGGCTGCATCAATACATTCAGATCGAACCTTAATGAAAAACAGCAAGAAATCAATCTACTCAAATCAAGAATCTCATCAAACAGATCACAACATCAAAAGAAAGTGCCATCCAACAGAGATCATCAGATTATCATCATCTGATCAACAGAGATCATCATATTATCATCATCTGATCTTGTGGTTGCAACATACCTGGTCCAATTCCTCTGCTTTTCTCTGTAATTGAGATCTTGATCAAGATATAAATTGTTTCTTTTCAATTCTTCATTTCTATCTATCCAATCCATCCATTTCTGCACTTTCTTGATATTAGCTTTCATCATGAATAATGAATCCAACACTGCATCATCAGAGGACACAAATAATCCTCAGCAAAATTCAACAGCAGCTGAAAATCTCATCAAGACCATCATTAGCCCACAGAGTCAACTTGTAACTGTCCATCTAGCCGAAGATAACTATCTACAATGGAGGCTTCAGGTTGATACTTCAATTCAAGGCTATGGACTTGAAGGTTACATTCTTGGCACCATTCCGATCCCACCAAAATTCATCACTGTACAGGAAAACAAAGTTGTTAGCAATGAAGAATACACAAAGTATCATAGGCAAGACAGACTGATCTGTTCTTGGTTAATGTCATCAATAAACACCAAGTTATTGTCTCATGTAACAAGATGCAAGATTGCAAATGAATTATGGACAACAGTTGAAAAGATGTTTAATACACAGTCTGTAGCCAAGGTTATGTATCACAAAAGACAACTTCAAAACATCAAGAAGGACAACCATACTATGAGAGTATCTATCAAAGATCAAAAACATATGTGATCTTCTTGAAGCTACAGATCATAAAGTTTCTGATTCAGATTAAATTCTTACCATACTCAATGGTTTAAGTGATGAGTATGAATCAGTGGTTGTTGTGATAGCTTCTCAAAAGGTTCTGCCATCTATAGATGATGTACACTTAATGTTGTTAGCACATGAAGTAAGAATTGACAATAAAAGACCACAAGAATCAGATCTCTCTATTAATTACACAGCTAATCAAAAAAATAAAGGTCAAAACAGCAATAAAAATGAACAGGGAAATCAAAGAGGTGGCTACACTAATAGATCAGAGGAAGAGGAAGATGGCATAACAATAACAATAGGCCAAAATGTCAAATTTGTGAAAAGATAGGACACACAGCAGTGAAATGCTATTTCAGATACTCAAATCAGAACAGCAACATTCAGAGAAGCAGTAGTCACAATGTCAATATGGCACAAACCAGTGACAGTCAAAATAATAACAGCAATAAGAATCAAAGTTCAAATGACAATGCCAGAGCTGAACACATTCAAGATGAATCATGGTACCCAGATTCTGGTGCTACAAATCACATCACTAACAATCTTGACAATCTAAACCTTGGATGCAAAGAATACAGAGGTAATCAGACAATTTGCATGGGGGATGGTAAGTGTGTCAAAATTTCTCATACTGGTAACACTTATATTGGAGGTAAAAGACAGTTATTTCTGCATAATTTACTAAGAGTCCCAAATATCAAAAAAAATCTTATAAGTGTATCTCAGTTTGCTCTTGATAATAATGTGTACTTTGAATTCTATCTTAAGTACTGCTTAGTCAGAGACATACTGACTAAGGATGTTCTGTTGCAGGGTGAAACTGAAAAAGAACTTTACAAATTTACATCCACCAACTGCAGCAGTGTTACAAAGGAACTTAATCACTTTAATTTGAGTCCAAAGGAAAACAGTAGGGATACATTTGATCTATGGCATTATAAACTTGGTCATCCAAGTAGTAAAGTTGTAAAGCAAATTCTTGTTGAAAATAAAATAAAGTTTGATGATACATCTCTACCCTATATATGTACTTATTGTCAAATGGGCAAAAGTCATAAGTTATCTTTCAATCATTCATGAACTCAATACAATAAACCACTAGAATTAGTTGCCACTGATTTGTAGGGTCCTGCACCCATATGCTCAGATTTTGGATTTAAGTACTATATATTATTTGTAGATGCATATTCAAGACACACTTGGATATACTTCTTAAAAACAAAATCTGAGGCATACAATGCAGTCACATGCTTTATAACTATGGCTGAAAAACAATAATTCACAAGTTAAAATCATTCAATCAGATGGTGGAATTGAGTACAAACCTCTTAGCAGTTATTTTCAAAAAAGAGGAATTATACACAGAACCACATGTCCTTACGCATCTGAGCAAAATGGTCTAGTGGAAAGAAAACACAGACACATTGTTGAATCTGGTCTTACCCTATTGGCTCATGCTTCAATGCCACTAAAATTTTGGCCTGAAGCATTCAATACAGCTGTTTATTTGATAAACAGAATGCCAACAAAGGTTCTTAATGGAATCAGTCCATTAGAGAAATTATATGGGTATAAACCAGATTATTTTAGTCCAAGAACCTTTGGATGTCTCTGTTTCCCTTACACAAGACCATACAATACAAAAAAGCTGAACTTTAGATCCAAACCATGTACCTTTCTGGGATACTCCACAAACCAGAAAGGATACAAATGTCTTGATGACAGTGGAAAAGTTCTTGTGAATAGACATGTAACGACCCAGGATTTTTATTAATTAAAATTTGAATATTTAATTAATTTTAAATATTAATATGTGAAATTTATAAGTCGAATAAATTTTATTTCGAATAATTGGATTTAATTGGATAAATTAAATCGATAATTTAATATGTGAAAATACAGAAATAATTGAAAATTAGGTTAGATATGATTGAAAATGATTTGTAAAATTTTATTTTATCATATTGAAGTTAGAATGATATTATAGAACTTTTAAAATTAAATTAAGAGTTTATTTGTGAAAATTGAATATTTTAATATTTAATTATCGACTGGAAAATAGTCAATTTTTGAACAGTCTCCGAATTGGACGAAACTAGTTCCATTGGATCCGTAATAGTTTGTTATTATCGGTTTTCAATTTTCGTAGCAATCGGAGTTTTCGTTTGATCGTGGCAGCTCGAAACGCATCGAAATTGTTTTAATATTTATTTGGCGAGTTAAAATAGCCATTTTTCAAACAGTCTTGGATTTCGACGAAAATAGTTTCATCGGATCCGTAAGGTGATATTATTGTAAGATTTCAAATTTCATGTCAATCGGATTTACCGTTTGTCCGGTGCAAGCTAAAACGCTTAGAAAATCGTTTAATCGGTTTAATTTAAAATTGAATGTTTATTGCCATAACTCGCACAGATGACCGAATTAGCTCCCGAAACACGTTCCATTGTGTTCGGAACACGGGATAAACCCTAGAAACGCTGGTCACCGCGCGTAAATCGGAGTTTGGAAAACCCGGATGAATAGTGTTCAAAAAAATTTCCTATAAACAGACCTTAAATTCACAAAAATAAGAAAAATTACAAAACCCTAGTTTATACGTTCGTGGCCGCCGCTTGTTTACGTTCTATGGCCAGAAATTCACGCACTTCCTCCCCATTTTTCTTTCAATCCGTCAATCGTTTCAACAAACCCCCAACTACAATCTTGTAGAGAGCAACGAGATCTCCAGATCCAACGATTGTGATTGGATTTTGTGCGATAGATCGTCGGCAAATTGGCTGCAAAGGCCGCACGTTCGGCACGTTTTTCAAGGGCAAATACACGACCGAGCTTGAAGATTTTGGGGCCGGTGGTGGCTCTGGGGGAGGCGCACGTGGTGGGGGTGTCTGATCGATGTGGAAGGGCTCGGGAAAGTCGCGTGATTTATGGTTTTGTGGATGAATGGGTTCGGCTTCAATATACTGGGAACGCATGTGTGAAAGAGAAAGGAGAAGGGGGAGGGGAGCGCACGGTCCTGATGAGGGGAGGTTTGGATCTAAGGGCTGTGATGAATCCTAGGTTTAAAAATAAAAATTAATGTTGTAATTATTATAAAAAATCCGTGTATCTTCAAAAATTCATATCTTTTTCATACGATGTCGAAAACGCGCGAAACCAGTTGCGTTGGAATCGTATGGACGAGCACTACGCTATGGAATTGGATTGGAGTCGTTTGGAGTTAGTTAAAATTTCGGGTAAAATTAAACGCGCGTTTAATTTTATTCGAAATAAATCGCTAAAACAAAATTGAAATCAAGGTGAGAACTTCTCACTCAATCGAATCGATTTCGATTTTTATTTTAAATAGTTATATTTAAAATTCTTGAATGCATGTTTGAATGATGATTGTTATCTATTGATTGTTAAAATAGACATTATGCGCCGTTAGTAAGCGGATGTTATTTATTAAAAACATATACCGTGAATATTTCATAAACAGTGAAATTAGTATTATATATGATAGCAATATATATATATTGGCATATGTATATATTGCAGTTGTTGATTTCCCGCATTGTATAGCGGATGAGACCCTATTGCGCCGCCTATTAAGCGGATAATATTTATAAATCCTATATACCGCAATAATTCCATACTGGAGCGGAATTGGTATTGTACTAATGTTTTTGGATGCAGGGAAACAGGTTGGAGTGATCCAACTAGATTCTTCAACTGTATTGATTTATTTACAGATATTTTGATATTTGTTGATTATCATATCGATATATGATATTTGGATGTCGTGATTGACTATTTGGTGTTGTTGCATCATAGGATCCATTTTTGAAGTTTTAAAATAATGATTTTTGGTTTTTAAAGGAATTTTTTTAAAGTGATTTTTGAAAGTATACGTTTTATTAAAATTTTGACTTGATTTATTTTAAATAAATTAACGTTATAAGTTTAATGTTATAAAAGTTATAATTTTTGTAAAATATAACCAAATTAAGATTTTTGAAATAAATAGTGATTAATTTATAAAATGGTTTAATTGGGAATTTTGAATTATTATAAACGGTTTATATAAAAGATTTATAAAAATGATATTTATAAATTAAAAATACTGGAATTATAAAACAAGTTTTTATAAGTAATAAAGTAAAATAAAAAACATGGATTTCATAAGTGAATTGAGATTTATAAATTTATGAAATATGGATATATAAAATGGATAGATTTGGTAAAATATAAGATTTATAAGTAATCAACTTATAAATCGGATTTTGGCATTTAAAATGAGATATAAAAAAGATTTTTATAAATAGAAGTTTATAAAAATATAAATGGAGTTTATAAACTTTGTTTATAAATCCGAAATCAACTGAATTTGATAAGTTGGATATAGGAATATATGAAAGGAATTATATTCACGATTTTGGACAGTGAATGTATTATTAAATGAAATGGATATGTTTTTGGGGAAGGAACATTATGAAATGAAGTTGATGATTTTAAAGACGTTTTAAAATGCATTAAGTATCGAATACATAGATTTCAACATTCATTGTTGAAATAGACGTTTTCGAGAAATAGAAGGAAATGGTGGACTATAACACTGTTGTTATAGTAAATGGTTTCCGAAAGGAAATGTTTTGTATAGTATTGGGATTTATATATCTATTTAAACTTTGAATCCCTATACTAGTGATTTTGGGTCGTCGTAACGATGTTTTACGTAACATTCGTTTTGGCCCAAACAAATGTGTTTAAGAGAATGATTTCTTAAAGAATGAAATATATACTTAATTTTCGATTTAAGTATATTGAATATTTTCCAAGTATTGAAATTGAATGGATTTGTGAATTACTTATGAATAAATAAGTGTGGGAATGTTTTTCCAATGTGAAATGAAATGTTTTGAGAATTTATCTTTTTGAAGGTAAATTGAAAATGAATACTTGAAATCGTATATTCATAAATATTTTGGAATGAAAATTCACTATGGAATTTATAAATAAAAAGGGGAATTTGTTTAAAAATAAATGTTGATTTATTATTGTAATTATGGGAATTAATTTACGGATTCGGAACGTAAATATAAAATAAATCGTTAAGGATTTATTCAATTGGTTTAAATGAACCATGTTGAAATGAAAGAAATTTGCGTAAGGAAAATGATTGAAATTTGTTTTCAAAGGTGATAAAGGTGAAAAGTGATTTGAAAATTGTTTTCAAATGGTTGAAGTGTGGAAAACATATATCTAGTAAAGATATTTTGAAAAGTAAATAATTTGGGAAATTATTTGGATTTGGTGATGTTGAACACGCCTATTGATAGTTAAATAATCCGACTATCAATATTTACCTTTAAATAGGTATTTGTTGTGATTGTTTGAATTTGAATGCCACGCTTATTTTTGAATAAGCGCTCACTATTCGGGTTAGCCGGGAAAGAACCTTGGGGTCGTATAACCCATTCCGAGTATGTGATACGTCGTTATGGATTGCATTTGATGACCGATGTTGAAGACCGGATGTTTGTGAAAACGGAAGGATTACCGTCGAGTTACTCTACATCGGCTGATCTCCGATATAGAGGTTTTATCACCCTTAGTGACGGAAAGTCCGGTCGTGATTGGTGAATATCCGGATTGCAAGGACTTCTTTGTAAGTGCCTTCGGTTCTGTTCAAGCCTGGAACAGACTTGTATAGATTGTATGTCTGACATTACAAATTGAGATATAAAGCTGATTTCTTTCAAATATATTTCTGTTGGTGGCGGAGAATTTATTCTCTTAGCTTAACACCCTTCTCTGAGACATACGAGCTCAGAGGTTATATAGTTGAATGTTATTAGTGATATACTCCCAATTTGGTAGTGTGGCATGCTGAGTGTTGCTGTAAAATGATCATTGTTTGATCATTTGTGATAGGATCATTTATTTGATCATTTATCTTGGTGATCATTTCTATGATCATTTGTTGACCCAAAGCACGGCTTTTGTATAAAGTGTGGCTTTGTGGACGAGACTTCGTCGAACCTCACACCCCGGAAATGGTCAAAACAGGAAGGATGCAACAAGGTTATTAGGGGGTAGCGTCCCTTTAGTGTATGTCATTCCTTCTGGATAGAGGTGGTATCATGGTATGAAGCCCAGATATTTAACCTATGTTGTTGCTGCATATTTTGTGGTTGTTGGAAATCGAGGATCCTTGGATAGATCGGTTACGATCGGGGGATGACATATTTGTGTCAGTAGTTACCCAGTTAGGGGTAACCCGGCCTTGTGTTGGCAGAGATCCGGTTTGGTTCTCGGGGACGTCCTTCCAGAGGCGTTCTCATGTGGCAATGGGAAGTTCCTTGGCCTGACCATTCGCTGGAAATCCAAAGAAACAATACGATCTTGTACGGTATTAGTTGTAGAACCTATCGTTCACTTATGGTGGCGCCCCACTGTTTGGATGGTAGCTATAGTAGGCATACGATAATGGTCGTATGTTGGCTAAGATTTATATTCTACTTTCGAAATTGTTTTCTACACTATGCACTAGTAATAATATCAAATGTTCTTTTAATGCGTATCAAGCATCTTTGACTATCATAAGGAGAAATCTCCTCCGATTCTGCGTTTGCATTGTGTGTGTGTGCGGGAGGCCTTATGGTAGTCTCATTTTTAAAAGCAATGCGAATTGACTTTAAAATATTCCTCTATTTTGATTTTAAAGATAAACTGTTTTGAGTTCTCACACCAGTCACATGACTGACTCGAAGTTTATTGTTTTCCTTCCTAAACTCTGGGTGCCCACCAATTTCCACACGGGCAGTCAAGAGTTAGGTTTATCAGGATATTCTGGAATTTAGGAGTTGCTGGAAGCAAGCTGGATGGCATGGCATATTACTAGTATATAGTATTTCTTTTCCGCTGTTGATGTTGTTTGTTGTTGTACACTCTGATGATGTAATGAAATGTAATGTAATGTGATAACTGATATAGTTCTTTGTTTAAAGATTATTCATTTAATTATTATATGTTGTTCCGCTGCGAATTGTGAGATTTTGATGTTGTTCTGCTGTTTTCTTCTGTTTCTCTCTATTTTCTATCTTCTTATCTCTTCTTCTGTCTTTTTCTTTTTTTTAAACATTGAGAATTCGTATTTCTGTTCATCTTGAGTTAATCTATGGAGATTAGTGTATATTCAAGGAGTACGGATTTGCGGGTCTTCACAAGACATGTCGTGTTTAATGAGCATGTGTTTCCTTTTAGTAACTCCGAATGAAACCAACAAGCAAAGTATACAACCAAAAGCATCCATACCTGGCTTACCAGTTTATACTGAGATTGAGCATCATACAAGGACAAAGGAGGCTACCGAGAATCAAAATACACAATCCAGAGAATATGTTCAACAAAACTTGGATTGGACTGACAATCTCAGTCATGTCAGTCCTTCACCTGCAGAAACAACAGAAGACAGAGAACAGAATCAAGAAGACAATCATGAAGAAAGCACTCTAAGGCCACCAAACAATTCTGAAATTGAGGACATACCTCACAATGATGCTCGAATAAAATCCACTCATCCAATGGTTACAAGGGCCAAGAGTGGCATCTTCAAGCCAAAAATCTACACAGCAAACCTGAGAGAACATGAACCAGTAACATACACCCAAGCTGTCAAAGACAAAAATTGGAGAGATGCAATGAATGAAGAATGCAATGCTCTTATCAAGAACAGAACATGGGACCTTGTATGTCCACCAGACAATAAAAACATTGTTGGATGCAAGTGGACATACAAAATCAAGAGAAATCCAGATGGAACCATAAACAAATACAAGGCAAGACTAGTTGCAAAGGGCTACACTCAACATTATGGGTTTGACTTCAATGAAACATTTTCTCTAGTTGTAAAACCATCCACAATTAGACTGATACTCACAATTGCACTACACAAGAAATGGGATATAAGACAATTGGATGTCAACAATGCATTCCTCAATGGTATTCTACAAGAGAAAATTTATATGGAACAGCCACAGGAATTCACCAGAAATGAAAACTATGTGTGCAAATTGAATAAAGTCATTTATTGTCTTAAACAGGCTCCAAGAGTCTGGTTTGATAGACTGAAAATGTCATTAACAAAACAAGGATATCAGTCTACCAAATCAGATAACTCACTCTTCATCAAAGTTAACGATGTATCAACGGTATATATACTAATATATGTTGATGACTTAGTTATTACAGGTAATGACAGAGAGGAGATCAAGCACATCATCACTTATTTAGATGAGCAATTTTCTGTAAAAGACCTTGGAAACATCAACTACTTCTTGGGCATAGAAGTCAAAAGAAAAGCAAATTCAGAAATAATCTTATGCCAAAAGAAGTATATTCAGGAAATACTAGACAGAGCAAAAATGAGTGATGCAAAGGCACAACCAACTCCCATGATAAGCAGTCAACATTATTCTAAAAACAGAGGAGAAGCCATACCTAATATTAAACAGTATAGAAGTGTTGTAGGGGCATTACAATATGCAACTATAACACGACCTGATATTGCTTACAGTGTTAACAAGGTGTCTCAATTTTTACATAATCCACTTGATGAGCACTGAAAATGTGACGCCCCACCACTATACCCACGCTGGCCAAGGACACTACAGGGTAATGCCGTCAACTAACACGGAGAATAAGGCTGGTTAGGAGCGACCATCTATAGCCTTGCTCTAACTATCTATTGAATACATCGACAATAATCACACCAAACAGATCGACATATCCAATGAATACTTAAAACAAAACCATAGGTGGTTGAAGGATATATCAGAACAGAATATAACAACTCAAATGTAATATACATCACAGAAAAGAATATCATCATATACACATATACAAATACATACCAGAGTATACAAACTAATACACGTCAAGTGGTATAGCAAACCACAATATACAGACGAATCAAAAGAATACACATCAGAGTTACAACAAAAAGGACTACACAAAAAGCTTTAACAAAATGGAACAAGCTGAATAGTCCATGCGGAAGAAAAATAGGCTAAGTCCAAAAGCACCTAACCTGAAACATCTCGGTCTGACCCGAGTATAAAATACACGGGTCAGTCTAGCTAAACAAATCAGTTAGATAAACTGAACAACAATAAATCTGCAAGGTTACAAGATATAACAAATATCTCAAAAGGAGATAACACAATCATCTAACAAAAGATGAATCATATGATTACAAAACAAGCTTCATAGCATTGGCAACATAGATAAACATAGGATACAAATATCCCAAATCAAGCCATAAAGGCAAATAACAAATACCAATGAAGGTAACACAAGTTCCACAAGGTAATCGCTACATATCATGTGGCTCAAAAAGACCAACACCGAAGGGCGATACCAATGGAATATACATATCAATGAAACATCAGAAAATTTGCTCGACCTCAGTACTGTACAAACAAGGATCCATGAGCCCTAATACTCCAAACCCAATATCACTCATGCGGCTCATAACGACCAACATAGGAAGCGGTGCTAAAGGGCACCCCAATATCACCCATGCGGCTCATAACGACCAACATCGGAAGCGATACTAAAGGGCAACAAACCTGAAGGCACAAACCCAAAGGCACAAACCCGAAGGCAACATATCTGAAGGCATCATACCCGAAGGCAACAAACCATAGTGGTGAAGGTCGAAGACCCAGTACTGGACACCACTAACTGGCGGAATGTGTCATAACTCTCCAAAAAGGAATCTGAAAAGTGGTAATGTGAGTCCCATAACCACTCGTTCGCACTAAACGGTTTACTATCCGTTAGTTAATTTCACACTCAAAGCAGTACAAAGTTCACCTCATCTCATTGATAAACTAGACCAAAAGGTCAAAACAATCAATCGAATAGGTCGGGAATTAATCGGATAGACAAACGCATGGATTCATGGTCCGTGTTTTACCTAACCATTTAATCTCCCTTCCACTCCGCTCGAAGCGCGAAATTGTGTATGTGCATTTTAAATGGAATTTAAGAATTGGAGAAGGAAACTTTTAATACAATTTAGAGGGATTATATATGAAAACCCATGAATGAAGTCAAAAATAAGTTATCAAAGCCAAAGATGCAATGACAACCGCTAAAAACCAACTTGAATCGATAAAATTTGGAAAACCAATCAAAATGACCAAAAATAGGCAAAACAGCAAAATAGGAGCAGGTCGGTCGACTGGACTACAGGGCTCGGTCGGCTGGCCAGAAGCAGAAAAATTGCTCGGAGTAGCAGGTCGGTCGACCGGCTACAGGGCTCGGTCGGCCGAACTGCAAATTTCTGCAGTTCCTGCCCTTTCTCATCGAAGTGCAAACACTTCCAAAACGCAACCGGTCGAGCAATGGGCCTAAGGAGCTTTAGCCAATAAATACTCTAGCTCCATTAGCTCTCCGATTCGCCACCAAAAACATGCTCAAACATCAAAATTAGGATCTTTAAAAAATTGAACCAAAACACTAAAAATTTGGATATTAACCAATTCAATCCAAACCAAAAGCAAGTGCATATGAACAAATGCTAGAAATTCATACCCAACATCAATGAAATCAAGAGAGGTAGATGTAAGTTCAAAACTCACCCTCTTACACCCAAACAAAGATATATATATATATATATATATATATATATATATATATATATATATATAAGCATAGATGTGAGGTAAAAATCTCATCTTTTATCCCAAAACAAAGAAGAAGAAGCTCAAACACAAGAAGGAGATTAGCCACTCTTCACTCTAACTCCACAAGCTTCAATCTAAGAATAAAACACATATTTCCCAAAGTTAGGTTTAGGAAACATTCTGAAATTGAAGAGGAGAAGAGTTGGAGAAGATGAAGAGGAGGCTTACCAATAGCTTCACTTTGATTTTGGAGCAAGATTTCAAGTTGCAAGAGAAAACTAGGGCTTGGAATTTCTAATTCCCATGCTCTTCCTCCATTTTCAGTTTTTAGCTTAAGTTTTTATGAAATGAATTAAGTGTGGAGAGGAGAGAGACTGAGTTAGGGTTAATTAGATAGTTAGTGGGCTGAACCCAACCCAAACCCAACTAGAAAAAGTTGCAAAATTCAACTTACTCCAAACATATCAAAGCTTATACTCAAAAAGGTCGCAAACGCCATTTTGGACTCAATGGAAATGGTTTCGAGTCCTAATTCGGCCGTTTGCAGAAAGTAACATTTCGGACCAAAAATCCGACTAACGACGCTATATTCAAATAAAATATTTAAATATAAAATCGTTAAATATGCGGGTTGTTACAGAAAAACTATAAAGAGGATTCTCAGATACTTAAAGGGAATAATAAATCATGGCCTATCTCTGAAAGCATGCAACAACTTGAATATAGTAGGGTATGCTGAAGCTGCCTAGGCATCAGACCCAGATGATCGAAAATCAGTCACAGGCTACTGCATATATATTGGAAATAACCTTATATCATGGTGTTCGAAGAAACAAGCAACTATATCAAGGTCAAGCACCGAAGCCGAATACAGAAGTGTAGCAAGCGCTACAGCAGAAATTATTTGGCTATAGTCTATACTGGATGAGCTAAAGCAGAAATCAGATAACATACCAATTCTATGGTGTAACAACTAAAGCACAGTATACACGTCGGCCAATCCAATACTTCATTCTCGAACCAAGCATATAGATAGACCTATACTTCGTTCGAGAACTTGTTCAGAAAGGAAAACATCAAATAAGACACATACCTGCCACTTACCAACGTGCAGATGTTCTCACTAAGGCGCTATCGGCAAAGAACTTCAACAAGTTCAGATCTGACCTGAAGGTTGAAGATGACAAAGAACAAACATCTACAACCACCTCAGTTTCCAACAACAACTCAAAGGTCCCTGAGAACTCAAGCATAGTGAAAAAGGAAGAAACTTCCTCTGGTTTCCACCTGCCGAAGCAAGGGTACCAGATCTCAGCTTCTAATTCGAGAAGAAAGAGTGAGGATCTAGCTTCTCCAGTGGAGATTCATCATCTCATGTCTAGATCTGATGAAAAGAAGATAACTTTTTAAAGCAATCATGAGAATTTTTCGATCGCCTCTTTGCAAACCCTAACCCTAGGGTCGTTTTTGAAGGAGGGAAATAAGAATGTAATGCAGTCGAATATGAAGAAGCAGTGTTATATCAATATGAAGCAGTATTGTAAGCAAGCGGGCCGAATAAGAAGCCCAGACCCAAAAGTTTTATTTCTTTCAGATTACAGTTGTATCGTGTATAAATACAACACAAGATGTAAACTGAATTATTGTATTGTCACTATTTTCTTCTTCAATAAAATTTTACAAACTCTTTCTATGTACGATTTACGATTTAAATCCCGTTTCGATTTAAAATTTGAATTTTAGGATTTACTACTTAAATCCTACTTTGAAAACCTTGTGTACTCACACCTATTATTGTTAACTGAAAATTCAGAAACTTAATAAATGTGATTATGTCTAAAAGGCTATAACAAGTGTCTTATATAGTAGCCTGCAACTTCATTGGACAAAATTTGGAATGTATATTTAAGCAATCAAATGAGCATTTACTTCAAATGATAATACTAGCTACTACGTACAGTGTATTCATTAGATGGTTACTGCTTATATTAAGAATTGTGTGTCAATATTAAAATGGGAGATGCCAAAGACAAAATATTAAGTAATATTTCAAAGAAGTTGCAGAGCTAATATTCAGAAAAGTATATCAAACCAATAGAATTCAAGATACCAAGAAAAGTTGCTCTCCTGACAAAAGAAATATGTTTAATAAGATCAAGTGAAAGTAAAGTTTAAATATTTTTATTGAAACTCTAAAGTTGGGCTAGCTGGAAAAGAAGTACATTTTATGCATATTAATTATGTGGCGGGCTAGCATTTAGTTCGCTGTTTTATTTATGCACGCACATAAAAATCTGGCCTTAGTTTGCAATGGTACCATTTTATAGATCTCAATGAAACTACAGACTGCAAACGCTGCAATGAATCAAGGTAAAAACTAATATAGCAGTGTTCACAACAAGAAAAGTAGGGGTATGCTTGAATATTAAGTTATCAAGTGCAAAATAAATCAAAATTATTTAAACAAAACCAAATTAAGTGAAATATACAGCATAACTTAATCCGAGAAAAGCACACAAGTGTAGAATGCATTGAATACCTGAAGGGGAAAATAATCTCAAATGCAATCCTTATACATAAGGTTTAATCAAGTTCCTAAAATGCACTTTCACAAGGCTCCAAAAGTATATTTAAACATCAAAGTTTAACAATTAAGTACCACGATTCTTTGTGGACAAGTAAAATAAGGTAATATTTAATCCAATCTGGTAATCATTTAAGGCAGAACAATCGAGTTATAACTGATAACAGCAGTCAACATAACGTACTCATGTATCATGTATGACCTCTACATGCAATTTAGTATAGACTTTCTACGATCAGTAAAATTAGCTTGTTCTTATCTCTTTTCATGCAATAATGCTAAGTTAAAAATTGATCTAACAAGAAAACATCCTTCAAATATAGATGCAAAATACATCAAATCGCAGAGGGACAGTACTTGTGAATTCAAAGTTCTCCAAAAATATAATGACTACATCACGTAAAAAAACAAAATGATCACATGCATCTCTTCGCACCACACGTCTCAAATGGTTGAAGACAGCTAAGAAGTTCATAACTTGACCAATTGAAATGACAATCTGCATCATTTTCACCATTCAAATTGTACAGAATATATATGGTACATTCAACTAACTCATACTGATAGACACTCTCTTCAGAGTGCTTGATGCCTTTAACTTGGCCCATCATATAATTGTGTAGTAACTACTGGACATGATTGTATAACAAACTTTACAGAGATGTTTATAGAAATGACAATGCAGATGTCATCTCTGGTTGACTGGGGTGTGGGAGAATGTGGCAAAGAAATTGTATAGCCTCAAAAATAATATTTCAACAGTGAACACTTGGAATAGCATAAAAATGAAGCATCCTACATATTGGTGTAACCAACGTAGTGTAGGTAGTAAGTTGGTTACAGTCTGCATATATATATATAGTTCTCTCTCCCTTCAAAATGACAATGAGCCTTTTGAGAACTAAAAACTCACATTTTGATTAAATCATCATAGGTTGAAGGTGTTTAAGTTGATTTGTGTTGTGCGGACAAACACGTAAATTTAATTTTGTATGTAGCTCTTTCTAAGGTGGAATTGAGATCGTAACACAAACACAGGTGAATGAGTGGGAAGTACGTAGCATTTGACAAGTTACCGTACTGGTAGGTCACATATGGTTACATGTGTAATCTTTATGTAGGATAGTCACACATTAGTCTAATGAAAACCGATACTCCTAAATACATCATCCCATGCCTTAATTAGCGACCCACCGATATCAAGAGGCCACTGTCTAAATGCGTCGTTTGTGTGTGTGGATGCTAAGGCTTCGTTTTGAAGTTTTGTAATACCGATTATGAGAAATTTTGAGAGTATCGGTTTGACCGTCATGATCATTTTGGTTGGTTTATACGAAATGTTGTTATAGTCGGGCATAAATACTTGAGAGTTTAATATACACTGATTGTAAGAATTTTTTGCAAAAATAATGTTACATACTCATCCTTTTATTTATTCTCTAATTTGAGTTTGAATGCAAAGATTAATTTTTCAATATGATTACTAAACCATACATGTACCCTTTTATTTATTCTCTAAACTATACATGTATTCTTAAGGATATGCAATCATCAACATTGGCGATATAAAAAATGTCATGTATGCTAAATGGGAGAACTGAAATTTACACAACTGTATTTAGATTTTACTAATTTTAGGAATATAGAACCCCGTAATCACAACGTAATGCTTATAAGAGGCGTAAAGGGTTGTACAGGTGTGTATTTAACGATAATAACCACTATTTTTTATGCAGTGTTACCAAAACTAGAGCTCCCTCGTTGCAAAGCAGGTTTGGATGTCCAACCCAGCCCATTTACAAAGTACCGTAACACAAAAACATGAACTCAAAAACATGAACTTTATATTAGGGTGCTACTGAATAGACTCACTAATACACTCTTTGATGTCATTTAAGGAGATACTGTAAGAATTCAAAAAAAACAACTTCAAACACCTACCGTAGTTGTTAACGGAAAAAAAAAAAAAAAAAATTCTAAAGAGAATCTTAATTCAAATTTATTTATCAACTTGAATAATTGCTTTTGCAGGTCGTCCTTGCCTTATTTCCAACCTTTATAGCTTGGAAAGAGATTTTAAATGGAAATCTTATAACATCCTAGTATATTAAGGTTCGAAAATTATCAAATTAACTATAATTTTCTAAACGAATTTCGAATTGATAGAATTTTGTTGAAAAAATGAATGAAGTCAATGAGATTTAAGTCCACAATTGAGGTTATATTAAAAAAAATAAAAAATGAAAGAATGAATACTTGCTTTCTTAAAAGAAACGGTAAGAAAATGAGAGTTGTGGTGTATACGAGTGACAAAAGGTATAAATATTGATTGATGACAAAAGAGGTGGACGAAAGAACGTGAATAAGTGGGAGTATATAGTCTCACTCTTATAATATGTTTTTTGCTTGTTTCATCATGGAACAATGTATATTTTGAAATACTGTAAAGATATTGAATGGCATAAAAAAGTTTGATTATTTGAAACTAACAGTACCTCAAAATAAATATATTCCAAGAGGTCATGTTTAGAATTTGAAAAACAATTAGTAGAAAAACATAATTTGGCTACACCATGACAACCACCTTCCCCATAGATCCATGGTATTTAAACGAAGCCAAACTATCCTAGTGTTTTATAATGCAAACTCTTCGATGAAAGATGTTGCTATATTTTATTTTGACGCAAAAGAGCGTCTATCCTTGCATAAATATTTGGGAATATCTAACTTGTTACCAAGCTGCTGGGATAACAATAAATAACACAATGTCAACCAAATCAAGCTCGCATAATTCACCCCATGATTTTATACTTATGAAATGGCTCATATGAATTATTTTATAAGAACTAAATCCAACAACATTCAAACTTAATCTGCATAAATATATCAACATACCAGAACAATCAACCAGGTGGTCAATAATTATAGAAATAATCTGTGACATGTTAAGCCAGCAAACAAGATTGGCATGCAGTAAATATTTGTTTTATGTTCCTATCTACAAGATTTCGACTTGAGGGTTTCCCCAGGGTGGCCGGTATGCCTAGGACAAATGTTTTAAATGAGTTTCTTTGTGGATGGATTTGATGTGTGTGAGTGATCTTACGGACATTTAAGGGGAGTAACACAATGAACAGGGCTTATCTTATGTAAGGATTAGGAAGGATCAGTTTAGCGACTAAAATGTATTTGTTTGTCGTGATATAACACCAAGCTTGCAACTAATGTACATTATACCCAAAAAGTTCATGAAATAGGCAACCATAGTTTTAGTTGCAAGATACAAATTCTACGTCAGAAATATGGGGTTCATTTTCGTACTCAGTGCTATGTAGGTCATACGTATTAACAAAACAGTAGAGACGTCTTTATGTCATTTGAGCAGTAAAATTGAATATGTAGCTAAATTCAAATGTTGTTTAATCTATTCCGCAAAAAGGTAAAATGGAAATATAGCAGCAGCATGGTCAAAATTCAGGGTCAATGAAGCCTCTACATCAAATAGTCATTCATTGTCCTTCAGATGTCATTTTGAGTGCACAGACCTCCTCAATCATCGTACATCCATAGCAAAAGAAATATAGCCAAGACAATTCAATAGACAAAATAAATTAGTAAACTTCAGAAAATAACATATTCTTTCAGCAACTTGCGGCTAGTATACTGCAGTACAGGTGTACTTAGAAATTTGAATGTTTCTTAAGTTATAACTTCAAAGCTATTGAATTTTGTAATGATGCATATATATAATTGCATTGATACACCTAAAACTTGTTATTAGCGCATAGTTCTAATCATTTCCATGTTTTGCACAATAATAAGGTTTTAAACTTTAATTTCATGGAATGTAGAAATATTTCTGGGAACAAAATAATGAACTCTAAGACGTGAAAGTTTAAATTTGACAAATATTAACATACCAACATCCAAACCAAAAAATAACTCAACAGAGATGTGTTCTGCACTTAAACAGAACCAAATTTAAATAAATTTAATATTCAGGAAGGAATTAAAATACATTCAAATTAACTGAAACAACACAATCATATAATCCATGTTTGGAGTATGAAGTTCCAGCAAATATAAAAATACTTATTGATGCAACAAAATAATTGTACTAAATGGTTGACTTTTTGTACTAATCACGTAATAAGCCATTGGTAAGCGATGGGCATTCGCAAAGTTAAAAAACAAAACCTTTAGACATATTTATCGCTAATTGTTCAACAAATGTGAGCTGGAATATAACACATACAATGAATTATTTCTATTTGGGTTATTTATAACTGACACAACCTTATGGCGGTTGCCAAAGGCAAAGGCGTAGCTCAACTATGTTTTTCTTTTTTTCAAATCGGGTACTTAGATATTACTATATTACTACAAGTTTCAAGCATACTACATGCCAATATATGTTTGTATCACGGTATACAAGTTTTGAACCTGTGACATATCGCACAAAAGTCGAAGCACCTAATAACTGGGACATTGGTGCCGGTCAACTATGCATTTAGGATGCACATTTCTTTTTCTTCCTAGTGTTGCAACAATTGGAGCTTCAGCATGATAAAGAAAAGAAAAGGAAAAAAAAGCCTAGACTGTTCCAAATTTTCTTTTAGAGCATAAAGACAAACGGTTTTTGAAATCCATTTTAGAGTTTAAACAATGTTCAAAAAACCCCGTTTAACATTAAAATTGTAATTTACATGCAAAGGGTTTATGAATCCTGTTTTTAGTCTTAAACAGATCCCAAAATCCGGTTTTGCGCTTCTTTCTTCTTCTTCTTCTTCTTCTTCTTTTTTTTTTTTCTTTTTTTAAAACAAAAGAGAAAAATGAAAATAAAACCCAGCTCATTGCTGAATGAGCGAATTGGTTCTACGTTTTTGCTTGTTCTTGTCCTCTCTTCAAACTACTACTCTCCTGGAAATGCTCTAATGCATATCAAGGGAATATTTCGCAAAATCCAATGGATGCTGTTAAAAAATACTAGTCCATTGGTAAAGGGCTATGAACATAAATATAAAAAAAGCATAAAAAATCTACTGAGCAAGAATGATCAAAAAAAAATTTTTGCACGATAAGAAATATGCATAGTTCGAAGTGTTGGGATTGAGTTAGTTTAAACCAAAATTTAAACTGGTACAAATAAAGTTTGATTTTATAATCAAAATTGAAAAAAAATATCGGTATTTTTATTGATAATTCATGACTCCAATAAAATATCAACGAATATATGAGAGTTCTGTAGCTTTTGAAAGAAGAATGCATGAAATTCCTGAATGCGTGTTTAGAATTTCATTTCTACTACTTTATCCTTTTTTCATTCATTTATTTTCAGTTTAACAAATATAATCTAACCATCACACATGATACACAAATATAAAAAATGCAACATTAAAATCCTTCTAAAACCAAGAGAACTGTATGTATAAACATCCTTCAAAAAGAAATTAATCAAAATAAACTGAAGGTTAATTTTGAAAAATAACACTTAAATAAAGATGTATGGTTTGAAATGACTTCAAGGTTTTTGTATTGAACAAATCATAAAACAGTAAAAATAAAAAAGTATGAAAAAAAATAAGCCAACGATATTAAAGGTCATGAATTCGATCTTCCAGATTGACAGTTGTTGGTAATAATGAACATGTTCAAAAGAAAAGTGTAAAATAAACAAAGAACTACAAAACTTTGTGATATATTTCTTTCTTAAAATATATAAGAAAGCATAAAATAAATAATGAACTATCAAATTTTGTAATAAATTACTACTTAAAATATATAAGAAGCGAAATGACGAAATAATTTATGAACAGAACCATATTCAGCAAGAAAGTGATTGCTTTTTGTACAACAGTTCTTTGGCATGTGTAAAAACTAAAAATATACTACAAAATGGTACAGCTAAAAAAATAGATAGATTGAATCAAAATCAATTTTTTTAGGACAAATTTTCAAAAGAGACTAGTTTTTAAAAGTATTGGCATAAATAGGCTATCCTGAAAACTATTTGCAATTGTAGGCTAGTTTGGACCAGCTCAGCAATGAGCTGGTCATTTTTTTTCAAAAATAATACGGGAAAATGCGCCCCTTATAATTTGCACTGGCGCATCTGCCAAATGCGCCGGTATAAATCTCAGGTACTAACCTAGACAGCAACCTTCACCAAACAATCTAATCCAAATACACAAAATCCAAATGCATAATCTTAAATAATAGCAAACGTTTATCTACATAAAAACCAACAAATAAAACTATCATTAAATAAATTCAAGCATAACATAATTAAAATTCGATTACATTCGAATTAAAGTACAAATTATAGTTCGATTACAAAAGCAAACTAATAGTAGACTAAAAATAGGAATACTCATGGTTGAGTTGGATAGTCTTGAGTATGTGAGGGTTGAGAAGGTCCAGCATCTCAAATTCCATATGTTCATTGTTATCATCTTCTTCTTCCACCAAAAATGCTTCGTTATTTTCATTTTCTTTCTCATGATCAATTTCAAACTCTAGAGCTTCGTTATTAACTTCCATATTATCCATCTATGACATATCATTATCCATTGAAGCAATTTGTATGTTATCTATATGCGATGAACTACGGCCTCCATCATCATTGTTAACCTTTCTAACATTTGAAGGAACCAATTGTAAAAATTGATCGTTTGTCAATCTAGAGCTTGAACCACCCGGATGCACCATAAAACCGTAAAAAAAGAGTATGAGATCACAACACTATAAATTTCAACTACTCAAATGTAAATATTTTAACAAATTACTTATTTTGTACACACAAGCAGGAAATACTGAACTTGGATTGCTCTGATAAGAATAACTCGGAATAGTATCAAGATTTTGAGCAGAATGTTGGTACAAATTAGTAGTAATTATCTCTTCAAAATGTCGCAACTCCTCTTTTATTACAAATAATTCAATCACTTTCATATTAACGGAAAACATAGCATCAGCATCTTCATCATCATTTACGTCGATAGCAGAAGATCTAGAATCCGTTATCCACTTGTGCTTACTAGTTTTACGTCATACTCTTGTGAATCAATTTTTATAACCATATACACTGTTTCTTTTAGTTCATGATAGGAGCAAAAAAATTTAACATTTGAACCATTTTGTTTATCACCAAAATATATCGGTGTATTGTTTTCTTTCATAGTCAATTTTCCATCAAAGTAGCAAATAATTGGGATGAAATCCGACATTCTTCTAAAAAAGAAAACATAATTAATTTTACAACAATCAATTGCTAAACAAATAATAATGACATAATAAAGCATAAAAATGAGAGAGTGGATATGTAAAAAAATATGAAAATACCTAAAAATTGAGCTAGAGTTTGTGTTTAACCTAAATTTATACCTTCAAATTGGTGCCAAATAGCTTATAGAAGTAATCTGACTAATGATCCTTATATATTTTGAGATTTTGATGAATTTTTTAGGTGAATGGAAGAAATGTACGAAATTGGATTTTCTAGCTCTAATATGTTGTGAAAGAAATGAGTATCTGCTGCTTTCAATTTGTGTTAGGTTGAAAAATTTACGCTGGCGCATTTGGCAGATGCGCTAGTGTAAATTATAAGGGGATCATTTCGCAAATACGTCCCGTATTATTTTTTAAAAAATGGTCTGCTCATCGCTGAGCTGGTCAAAACTAACGTACAATTGCAAATAGTTTCCAAAGCAGCCTATTTATGCCAATACCTTTAAAAATCGATCTCTTTTGAAAATTTGTCCTTCTTTTAATGACATATTCATTATATTGCAAAACAATGAAACACCAAGAATATACAGGCTGAACCCTGAAGTGACTTTACACTATAGCTAATCATTTAAAATGAATATACTGTTATCTGACTCGAGGTTTCATGTTTACTTCTTATTATCTCGGATACTCTTAAATGAGTAGACTATTTAGCAGGTTTAGGTACGATGTAGTAGTTGTGCAGAGGACGAACTGGATGTACCTTGTATTATATATATGGACCGCTATGCTTATTTCGCTGTTCAATATTGTGGAGCCTTGACAGTGCTTTTTTCGCTATTATTTAGAAACAGTTATTTGAGTTTATTCCTGTTTGTATAAACTATATTATTTGAAGTATAACTCTGTAAATCTATACTTTGATATTTGGATCACTTATTTATTATTGTCTCTTCTGTTTTATATCTATCACGTACACTATATTTTATTCCATGCGCTACGAGATATACGACAGGTTCTGTGATGTTTTATTTCATTTTCAATCCTTGATGATTGTCCTACATCGGTCAGATACATCAACAGCGCACTACTTAGCTATATTGGCTGCTGACGGTGTAGGGTGGTCGTCACAGTGGTGAAGACTTAGTGGCTAGAACCCACTGAAAGACTTGAGTTTGTAAGTAAGAACCACAATTTGACGTTCCATACTTGGGAACGTGATTTAAACATGTTCCAAATTTAAAAGAAACACATTTCAAATCATATGGAACATGTTTATAAGTATATGGAAACTTCTTGTTATAAAATAACAAAATTTCAAATGAGAGTATTTATTGAAAGCAGAAAATTAGATAGATGTAGTGAACTTACAGAGAAAAAAGATAATATTATTCATTAAATGAACAGAAAGATGATTATCACTTTCGACTGTTGAAACTTAAACACTCAACATTTTGTTATTATGAAAAATGACAATATTGGTCCACGTACTTAATTTCGGATAATATCGTTGATATATCGGTGATATATCATATACTGGCATTTAGTCGGTTTTTTTCTACAATATTTTTTTTGAGAATAAAAATGGTATTCTATTCAAGCAGAGCGCTCATTTTTTTCCTATAATATTGATATTCATATATAACGCTATAAATATTATTGACATATCGCTTTGATAGTTAATGTGATCTAGGGCATTATTTTTATTAATGAAAATAAAAAGAAAGAAATATGGTCTTTCTTACTCAAACAAATTTTACATATATGCTCCACAAAAAAACTAGTTGCAACATAGCCCCCTAATTTCAATCCTTTTCGTAGAAATAGGCCTACTTTATACCAATCTAGAAAATGAGGTTGAGCACTTCAAATGTGTGCTATAACAAATTTGTGAAAGACAAAAGATGAACTTGGGTACTTTTTAAATGGGTAGGTACAAATTCATAATCATAGCATGCACACTTTTGAAATGCACAAATTTGTTCTTGTGCAATTTTAAAGCACTCAAGTTTATTGTTTGATCAGGTGAAAACCAAACATTTTTCTACAATAAGCTCTGAGTAACATATTGTGGCAATTAGATTTTGGGATATGTGTGTGTGTATGTATGTATGTATGTATACATATACATACACACATACATACATGTTAAATTTTGGCAAAACTATATGGAGAAATTGGAGTGGTCGAAAGTAGCTTGGTGACGGAGAAAACGGTTGCAAATCGAAACTCGGAGGAGGAAGATATGACGATGAAAAAGGAGTGTTATAGCCAGCATCAAGCGACAGACGTCTGTCATAAAGTGATAGACGTCTGTGGCTTCAGGGTTTGAAATCCGAGAGTTTAGACAGACGTCTGTCACTTTATGACAGACGTCTGTGGTTTGAAGGATGTTTTTCCGAGACCTATGACAGACGTCTGTGACGACCTTCTGCTTATATTTTGACCCGGATATGGTGTGAAAATTTGTGATATTCGTAGAGGCAATTTTGAAATCTTGCCTAGGTTTTCTATTCTCCTATATAAGCTATCTTCTGGATTCAGAAGAAAAGGACGACGAAAAAGTGACCGCGAGGGTTTTAGCCTCCATTAGTTGGGGTTTTATCTATACCTAATTTTCTTCAATTCTTTTCTCCACAAATCAATCCTACTAGAACTTTGATCATGTAATCGATCTTTTGTGCTCTTCTCAATGGTATTAACAAAGACTCTCTCAAAGTGGACGTACACTAACAAGACGTCAGTGTAGTCACAATAAATTCGGTGTGTGATTTTTTTCTTCATTATTGCTTTTATATTATATCAAGGCTCGAAAACTCGGTTTTGTCCATTTGAATTTTTTTTAGTTTCGGATGATTTCGGAAGTTTCGGTTTTAGTTTCGGTTTCGGTCCTGCTTTCGATTTTCAATGGTTTGTTAATGAAAATGTAACCGTAAATAAAATATAAGATATAGTCTAACCTAATATTTTTATACTTAACTAAAAAAAATTAATTTAAAATTAGAATTATACTAAATTAAATTAAATAAATTAGTCCAGCCCAATTTATGTCATTATATTCGGTCCTAATTAAATAAAATTAAATGATGTTTACTTTCATTTCAAAGCCCAACCCAATATCTATTTTAATTTGCATCACTTCAGCCCTTAATTGCAAAACTGCACCTTCCTCTCTAGGGCTTTCAATTCAGTCCTTAATTCACAAAACCGCATCTTCCTTTCTAGGGCAAACTGTAAAATCGAACGAGGCAACCGTAAAATCAACGACGACAGTAAAATTGAATGAGATGCTCATCTTGAATTTGCATCTCGATCTCGAATCTCAACAACTCTAAACCGACGATGACAGTAAAATCGACGACGACAATTGTTGCTTTGTGCTATGAAATCGACGACGACAATACTCACTTGAATTTGCATCTCGAATCTCGATTCCGGGTAGGTAATTTACTGATATTTCTTCTTCATCGTCTTTTTTTAGCTGTTAGTTAGCGGGACGGGATTTTAACCTAATCCCGTCCCGCCATGGGCCGGAACCAAACCGAGGTGGCCGGAATCTCGGGATTCCGGCCGAAACCTTAAACCATGTATTATATTGTTTGTTTGATGATTGTGATTGATCTTAAATTGCATTGAGATTGGGATCGAGATATTGGTTGATTGTTATGCACTTCTTACCACGATCTCATTTTTCGTTGTGCCTTGGGATTTTGATTTAAGTGATCTCGAGTTAGAATTTCTCACAACATTTCGTACCGGAGCTTTGATGTTGGTAGGTGATTGTAAAAATGCCGAAATCAAATAATACCTCAGGTAGTTCCTCAATGGCTAATCCAAGTGGAATGACGCCTTATGTACGTACGCGGCTTCGGGTTCACAATTGGTTATAGACAAGTGGAATGGCGATAATGATTTTTAAAAGTGGCAGTGGAAGATGAACGCGGTTTTAAGATGGAATCCAGTGCATCGGCTAGTGTTTGACACACATTTGTTGCCGACAGAAATCTCAGATGTTGAGAAAGAGGAAATAGGAGAGTGGTTATTCACTACACTTCAAATTGCTATAGGGGAGAATGTTATCTCCGAAATTAGTGGTGAGACTATCACTAAGGGTATATGGGACAAGTTGGAGGAGTTGTATATGAAGAAATCATCAACTAATCGTTTGATCTTGTTGCGAACGTTCTTCATCTATAAGATGAAGGAAGGTACTTCGCTTAATGCGTACTTGAATACTTTGATGAATTGCTAATGAAGATGAAGGTGATAGATTTGAAGATTGAGGAAGAACAGAAGGCGGTGATATTGTTGTTTTTGTTGCGGACCATTGTACAGGTTTCTCAAATAGTTTGATCTATAGCCTGGATATTTTGACTCCAGATGATGTCAAAACGGGTCTATTTAGTGAGAAGTTGTGGATTAAATGAAGGAGTTAGGTGATGGAAGTAGTGGTGCTAGTAGTGGTCATGGTTTATTTGTGAAGAAGAAGAGATATACGAAGAAGGAGAACCGAGGGCATTCTAAATCAAAGAACCCCGGTTGGAGAAGAAAGTCGAAGGAAAGAAATGACAAGTGCTATATTTGTATGAAGTCCGGTCATTGGAAGAATGAGCGTCCGAACAAGGAAAAGACAAAGAAGGAAGTGGCATCTTCATCTGCAGCTGTGGAGAGTGGAGTTGGTGAGGGAGACGTAAATGTGTTGACGGCGGTAGCATCAAATGTTTCGGGTAGCGAATGGATGCTCGATTCGGGGGCGTCTTATCATATGACACTGTATAGGAATTGTTTTTCTTCTTATGTTAATAAAGAAGAAAATTCAATTGTTATAGGTAATGGTGTTATTTGTAAGTCGAAAGGCATTGGTTCCGTGCAAATTCGAATGTTTGATGTAGTGGTTAGTAATCTCACTAATATACGCTATGTTCCAGAATTTCAGAAGTCTCTTATCTCTTTGGGACAGCTAGATTCTTTAGGTTGTAATGATAGCTTACTGGTTTCAAAAGGTGCACTTGTGGTGATGAAAGATGCTAAGACTCGTGGTGTTTATTTGCTTCGAGGAGTGACAATAGAATGTGACATTTGTGTCGGAGTTGATAGTTCTCGTGACTTGGATGCGACTAGGTTGTGACATTTAAGGTTAGATCATGTCTCGGAGAGGAGTTTGGATATTCTTCAAAAGAGGGAGATGATCGATGGAGAGAGTTTCAACAAACTAAAATTTTGCGAGGAATGTGTCATGGGAAAGTAAGCTAAAGTTTCATTCTATAAAGGAAAACATGATTTGAGAAGGATTTTTGAGTATGTTCACATGGATGTTTGAGGACCGGCAACGGTAGCTTTTTTGGGGGGAGTTTGCTATTATATTTCTTTTATTGATGACTTTTCTCGAAAGGAATAGGTGTATGTAATGAAGGCCAAGTCGGAGCCATTTGCAAAGTTCAAAGCATGCAAAGTTCTTTGAGAATGAGAGTGAAAAGTCTTTGAAAGTTCTAAGGTCTGACAATAGCGGAAAGTATGTTTCCGGAGAATTCTTGAAGTCTTGCCAGCATCATAGTATTCGGGGCCATTTTACTACACCGAAAGATCTGCAATCGAATGGTATTGCGGAGAGAATGAACCGTTCTCTACTTGAGAAAGCTTGATGCTTAAGATTGACATCGAGTTTGTCTAAGGGATTTTGGGCCGAAGCTTTATCAACCGCGGTGCATATTATTAATTGAATTCCGTGCTCGGCTATTTGTAACAAAATTCCGAAGGATGTGTGGAAGGAAAAGATCATTGACTTGATTTATCTTCATGTGTTTGGTAGTCCGTTTATGTGCATGATCCGAAAAATGATAAGCTTGAGCCTAGAGCTTTGAAGGGGATTTTTCTTGGTTATACCAATGGAATAAAAGGCTATCGGGTTTGGAATCCGAAAACAAAGAATGTTATGAATTCTCGTCATGTTACTTTTGATGAGTTGGCTTTGTTCAAGAAGAATGAGAGCTCATCGGATGTTTCAAATTTGGTTCATGGTGAATCAAAAAAGAAGGAAGTTATTCTAACATTTTGTCTAACGAGTAGAGAAAGTAGAATAGTTGGAGATGCTTATGAGGATGAAGCGGTTGATGTGACATCACATAATCCACAAGGTGTCTCTAGTAGTGTTAGTGATGTACATGATTTTAGAGAATTCGATTCAAGGTGGAGCGGAAAGGAGTTTGGATGATAGTATTGCTAGTCGGGTGGGTCGTCGTGCTATAAAGTCACCCGATAGATATGGTGATTGGAACTATCTTAGCTTCTGTGACAAGTTGGAGTATGCTCTTCATGTAGTCCAAGATGAGCCGATGGACCTTGATGACGTCATGAATGTGAGAAATGCGGATTAAGGATCTTAAGGTTAGGATAAACACTAGAGGGGGTGAATTGTGTTTTAGAGAATTGTTAAATCTTTTGAGTTTTTTTAAATTTAAACACAAATGTATGCAATATTTAGACACGGATATGATCAAGAAATCAAACACAGATACAAATATAAAATAAAAGCAGTAAAGGAAAGAACACACCAGATTTTATACTGGTTCGGAGTTACACTACATCCAGTCCCGCACATAAGTACGGATTTCCTTTCAAAAAAACAATCTTTACAATTACACCCTCAATTTCAAGGCAACGAGGTACACCCTCCAGAATCACAATCCTCTGGGTAGAGTTACTTGATTTCCCGGGCAAGAAGTTCACCCAATTGATTTCCCAAGGCTACAATCACACCTTATCTCGCTTGATTGATTTCCAAGACTATAATCACACCTTTTCTCGCTAAGTTCATTAAAAAAAGCCTATAACTCTGAATAGCACTGAGGATCTTGTTGAGATAGTGATAGAGAATTAAACCAGAAATGATCTAGTTAGATTCAATATTGATTTCGGCAGAGTAATGGTAAGAATATGTATATAGAAATGTGGAAGAAGAAGAAGAGTACTGAAAAACCAGAAAATCTGTATTAAAATTCGTTGAAACCAACCCATATTTATAGAAGAACAACAGCCATATCCATTTGTAAAGAGTTATGACGAATAGACACTTCTTTTGAAATTTAAATTTTAAACTTAACTGACACTATGTCGACATGGGGTACTTGGGAATGTCGACATCCCAAAGGAATTTTTGATGTTTTGTTTTTCTTTGAAAATAACTTTTATCTTATTTTAAAACTATTTTAAACTTTTATAAATATACTTAAATACAGTTGTAATACATAAATAAATATATAGAATAATATTTTGCTATATATAAAATTTTACTATGATTTTATATTTAAATCTAAATATATAAATATTAAAAAATTAAATATACTTGTATTTTAAAAGATAGTTTAAAACCAAGGATAATTTGATTTTGAAATTCAAGATTATTTTGAGGCTAAAAGTATTTGAAATCAGGATAGATGTTTTTGATTCTTTTAAAAGGAAGGTTTTGAAATCATTTTGGAAACAAGATATAATTTTGAAAAATCATTTTGAATAAAAAGTTAGCGGATACAAAACAATGTTCCACTAGATTTTTCGTAGGTTCCATCCAACTTAGAGTTTCATCCCTTTAACAGGCTCGAAGTGAATTCCATTTCACGAATAAATTGAATTTTAAGATACCGGTGCTTTTCTAGGAGTTTTAACAAAATTTCTAATTAAAAAATAAATTACTTGAACTCTTGATAATCTTGATACTCATGAGTCTTCAATCTTGATGTCTTGAATCTCTATACTGTACAGTCTTCATTCTTGATACCTGCATGGTTAAATCATGCATATACATATATATCTAAACTTATACTGTTAGTATTTATATTTTATAATCTATTCTAAGGTTGTTGTCATCAAAACCATCATCTTATGGACTAACAATCTCCCCCTTTTTGATGATGACAACCTTTGTTTATAAAATATTACTTCTATCCTAATAACTCCCCCTTAATCTATGCCTAACTACCATATTTTATACTTCTTCCCCTTTGTCATCAACAAAAAAACTAACTCTAAACTATATAATACCAAACTATAGAACTCCCCCTAAATCTAATACTCTATGACATGTGATTATAATGATAGTGTTATCATAAATAATCAACACTTAGATCTAATAATAAACCTAGTCTTAAACTACTAACTATTCTAAGTATATAATAACCATATAGTTATATTTTTTAATAGGGAAGAACACATATAAGAATACAATTTATTTATTAATCATATAGTTATATTTACATTTTCGTGGGAAACGTAAAAAGGAACATACAATAATGGTAAACAAAAAGGAGAAACTAATATGTGTTTTTGAACATAGGAGATCTATGAATCGAACAGTTTGGATGGTGAAAACGGAAATTTCCAGTTGTTCAACAAGATTCCCATTTTTGTCAAAACACACTTCACCAACGCAAACGAACATGTCGTCATCTTCCGCAAGCGTTTCTTCCATGAGTTCTTCTTCTTCGTTGGCCTCTTGTTCTTGATCTCCTAAAGAGTCTTCATCAATCAATATTGGGTTAGCATGATTGTCCATTAGAAATTTTTGCAAATTCCTAAGGATTTTGCCCTGCCTCTCTTGTTCCTTGGCCATTCGAAGTTGCATTACTTGGATTTCAGTCATTAACTGAAGTGCATCCTTCAGAAAATCCTTCATTTTAGTCACATGAGCGAGAGTAGTACGTTAAAATGGACCAGAAGTAGGAGAGGGGAACGAAAAGGTTGATTTTATGTTTCATTTGGAAGAAGAGGCCATAGTTTAATTAATTTCAGAAGTTAGAATAGAGAGATATCAGAGAGAATGATCAAAAATTCGAAAATAAGAAGAATATATAACCAATTATTTGAATTTTGGTGGGAAAATTTTCAAAATTTTAAAAACGTTGTATGTCGACATAGGGTAGAGGGGTATGTCGACATGGTTCTTGAATTTTTGCCCATTTAATTTATTTTGAATTAATTTTCAATTATACTTGTTATTTATATTTTATATTTCAGTTATTGAACAAATACCTAATTCTCTTCTCAATTTAGTAAATATAAATTCATTTAAAGGTTTTTCTAAGATATCAGCAATTTGATTCTCAGAATTGATATAATGTAGAATGATTACTTCCTTACTTATATTATCTCTGAGAAAATGATGTCTGATATCAATATGTTTAGTTCCAGCATGTTGAGTAGTATTTTTGGATAAATTTACCGCACTAGTATTATCACAATAAATTGGTGATTTTGAAATATTTAAACCATAATCTTTTAAAGTTTGTTGCATATATATTACTTGAGAACAAGCCAAAGCAGCAGAAATATACTCTGCTTCAGTTGTTGATAAAGAAACTGTGTTTTTCTTTTTACTAAATCAGGAAACCAGAAAATGCCCCAAAAACTGACAAGTTCCACTTGTACTTTTTAGGTCTGATTTACAACCAGCATAACCAGCTTCACAGTAAGATATTAAATCAAAAGAATCATTTTTAGGGTAAAATAAGCCATAATCAGAGGTGTGTTTAACATATCTTATGATATGTTTTACGGCTTTTAAGTGAGTCTCTTTAGGTTGAGATTGATATCTTGCACAGAGACAAACACTATGCATGATATCAGGTCTACTAGTAGTGATCCAATCATTTCTCTATATAATTTTTGATCTACGTCTTTCGAGAGATATTCTTTACTAAAGTACTCATTGGTTGCCATGGGAGTGGGTTTTCCACTCGCGGTAGTCAAGCCAAATTTATTAATTAGGTCTTTAGCATATTTTCTTGACTAATAAAGATATCATTATCTAATTATTTTATTTGTAATCGTAAAAAGAAATTTAATTCATCCATATGACTCATCTCAAACTCTTTTGTCATTATTTCAGAAAATTCTTTATTCATTTCAAAAATTAGTTGATCCAAAACTGATATCATCTACGTAGACTTGTAATAGTTGAATATCATTTTTATTTCTTTTAATAAAAAACGTATTATTTACTTTACCAATTTCAAAATTTGATTGTAATAATTAAGATCTTAGTCTATCATACCAGGCTGTAGGAGCTTGTTTTAGACCATATAAAGCTTTCTTAAGTTTGTAAACATGATTTGGTAATTTTTCATTTTCAAAAAGTGGTGGTTGTTCAACATATACTTTCTCTTTTACAAATGCATTTAAAAAAGCACTTTTAACATCTATTTGATATAGTTTGAAATTATTATGATTTGCGAAAGCAAGTAGAATCCTAATGGCTTCTAATCTTGCTACGGGAGCAAAGGTTTCATCAAAATATATTCCTTCTTCTTGACAAAAACCTTGAGCGACTAATCGGGCTTTATTTCTAACTACCTCTCTTAGTTCATTCATTTTATTTTTATAAACCATTTAGTTCCAATTATAGTTTTATTTTCAGGTCTAGGAACAAGTTTCCAAACATCATTTCTAGTAAATTGATTTAGTTCTTCTTGCATAACCAAAATCTATGAATCATCAGTTGATGATTCTTTTGGATTTTTGGGTTCAATAGTTGATATAAAAGCTACATTACTCATTTGACTTAGTTGATTTCTAGTTTTAACAACAGATTGCATCTCTTCTAGTATATTTTCTATAGGATGATCTTTTAAAAGTTTAATCCTTTTATTATGATGATTAATTTCATTATTAGTTTCAGTTGACTCATGATTTTGAGTAATTAAATCATCTTTCATCATTTGTATCTTCAAAGTTTTTGAAATTTTCATCGAATGATACATGCATTGTTTCTTCGACGGTGTTAATTATTAAATTAAATACTCTGTATGCTTTACTTCTATTAGAATATCCGATAAAGATACCTTCGTCGGATTTAGAATCAAATTTATCTAAGTTATCTTTAGTATTTAAAATAAAACATTTACTTCCAAAAATTCTAAAATAAAATACTTTATGTTTCTTTGAGTGACGAAGTTCCTAAGAAGTCTTATTAGTTAAAGGTGTAATTAAAATTCTATTTAAAATATAACAGGCGGTAGCAACCGCTTCTGTCCAAAAATTCTTTGGTAATTTACTGTCTGAAAGCATAGTTCTTGCACACTCTTGAATCGTCTTATTTTTACGTTCTACTACTCCGTTTTGTTGTGGAGTTCTTGGAAATGAAAAATTGTGAGTTATTCCCTTTTTATTGCAGAATTTCTCAAACTTTTCATTTTCAAATTCACCACCTTGATTACAACAAATGGTTATAATTTTTAGAGAAAGTTGATTTTGAATCCTTTTTGTAAAGTTCTTAAAATATTCAAAAGTGTCACTTTTATTTTTCAAAAATATTGTCCATGTAAATCTAGAATAATCATCTACAATTACAAAAACATATTTATTATGATTTATTGACAGAATTTGAGATGGACCAAATAAATCATGGTGAAGTAATTCAAGAGGTTTTAAAGTTGAAATCATATCTTTTAATTTAAAGAAACTTTTTCTAAGTTTTCCTAATTGACATGCATCACTTAAAGTATCTACTTTAAAATTCATTTTAGGGAGACCACTTACTAGATCATGTTTTGATAGTCTAGATAAGAGATTGAAATTCAAATGCCCAAATCTCTTATGTCAAATCCAAGGGTCACTTTTATTTGCCAAAAGACATAAGTTATCATTTGAAACTTTCATACAAAGAATGTAGATATATTTTTTCCTAAATCCCTCAAATATTATAGTTGAATTGTTATCTTCAATGTGACATTTATCCTTTTCAAATTTAATTTTATATCCTTTATTGGAAAGTTGATTTATACTTAGCAGATTATGTTTCAGATTTTTAACTAGCAAAACATTAGCAATAATAGGAGTTTCAGAGTTACCGACTTTGCCAATGTCAATCACATATCCTTTTGAATTATCTCCAAAGTTAACCAATCCTTCGTCTTTGTATATTATATCATTTAACATATCTGGATTGTCAGTCATGTGTCTAGAACATCCACTATCGAGTATCCATTTGTCCTTTCTGATCTGTAAAATTTGTCCGTTATGTATTGATTCCTCAATAGCCATAAAGCATTATTACTACACATCAAACAATTTTGGTAGCCAACTTGAATTTGAAGCAGGCTCAAAAGACAATGATGATCTGAATATTTCTAAACTAGTATTAACAAACATAGCCATTTAAAAACTTTTTCAAAAATCAGATTATGAAACTTTGAAAATCTTGCTCTGGTAACAAATGTGAGAAATGCGGGTCAAGGATCTTAAGGCTAGGATAAACACTAGAGGGGGTGAATAGTGTTTTAGAGAATAGTTAAATCTTTTGAGTTTTTGTTAATTTAAACACAAATGTATGCAATATTCAGAAACAGATATGATCAAGGAATCAAACACAGGTGCAAATATAAAGTAAAAGCAGTAAAGGAAAGAACATACCGGATTTTATAATGGTTCAGAGTTACCCTACATCCAGTACCGCACACAAGTACGGATTTCCTTTCAAAAAACAATCTTTACAATTACACCCTCGATTTCAAGGCAACGAGGTACACCCTCCAGAATCACAATCCTTTCGGCAGAGATACTTGATTTCCTGGGCAACAAGGTCACCCAATTAATTTCCCAAGACTACAATCACACCTTATCTCGCTTGATTGATTTCCAAGGCTACAATCGCACCTTTTCTCGCTAAGTTAATTACAAAAAGCCTATAACTCTAAATAACACTGAGGATCTTGTTGAGATAGTGATAGAGAATCAAACCAGAAATGATCTAGTTAGATTCAATGTTGATTTCGGCAGAGTAATGGTAAGAATATGTATATAGAAATGTGGAAGAAGAAGAGTAGTGGAAAAAAAACTGTATTAAAATTCGTTGACACCAACCCCTATTTATAGAAGAACAACAACCATGTCCATTCATGAAGAGTTATGACGAATAGACACTTCTTTTGAAATTTAAATTTTAAACTTAACTGACACTATGTCGACATGGGATACTTGGGCATGTCGACATCCCAAAGGAATTTTTAATGTTTTGTTTTCTTTGAAAATAACTTTTATCTTATTTTAAAACTATTTTAACTTTTATAAATATACTTAAATATAGTTGGAATACATAAATAAATATATAGAACAATATTTTGCTATATATAAAATTTTACTATAATTTTGTATTTAAATCTAAATATATAAATGTTAAAAAAAATATACTTTTATTTTAAAAGATAGTTTAAAACCAAGGATAATTTGATTTTGAAATTCAAGATTATTTTGAGGCTAAAAGTATTTGAAATCAAGATAGATGTTTTTGATTCTTTTAAAAGGAAGGTTTTGAAATCATTTTGAAAACATGATATAATTTTGAAAAATCATTTTGAATAAAAAGTTAGCGGATACAAAACAATGTTCCACTAGATTTTTCGTAGGTTCCATCATACTTAGGGTTCCATCCCTTTAACAAGCTCGAAGTGGATCTCATTTCACGAATAAATTTGATTTTAAGATGATAGTGCTTTTCTAGGAGTTTTAACAAAATTTCTAATTAAAAATAAATTACTTGAACTCTCGGACTCTTGATAATCTTGATACTCATGAGTCTTCAATCTTGATGTCTTGAATCTCTATACTGTATAGTCTTCATTCTTGGTACCTGCATGGTTAAATCCTGCATATACATATATATCTAAACTCATACTATTAGTATTTATATTTTATAATCTATACTAAGGTTGTTGTCATCAAAACAATCATCTCACGGACTAACAATGAAGTCGAGTGATAGCTCGAAGTGGATTTGTGTCATGGAGGAAGAGATGCAATCGTTGTTGAAAAATCAAACTTGGAATTTGGTTCCACTTTCTAAAGAAAACCATGTTATTGGGTGCAAATGGATGTACAAGATGAAGGACGATGAGGGATACAATGCTAGGCTAGTGGCTAAAGAGTTTGCACAAAAGAAAGGAAAAGAGTATGATGAGATATTCGCACCGGTTATTCGCATACTTCAATCCGGATAATACTTACCATAGCTGTTATTCACAACTTGGAGTTAGAGCAACTTGATGTGAAAATTGCCTTCTTGGAAGGTGACTTGGATGAAAACATCTACATGGAGCAACTGGAAGGTTTTGTTGTGGATGGTAAGTCAAATTTGATTTGCAAATTAAAAAAATCACTAAATGGTTTAAAGCGATCACCTAGATAATGGTATAGGAGATTTGATTATTTTAGGCTTGAAAATGGTTTTGGTAGAAGCATCAAGAATGATTGTGTATATTTCAAGAAGTTGAAAAATGATTATTGGGTGCATTTACTCTTTTATGTGGATGACATGCTCATTGCTTCCAAGGATAAGAATGAAATCAACAAGTTAAAATTGAGTTTGAAATCGGAGATCGAAATAAAGAATCATGGAGAAGCGAAGAGGATATTGGCATGAAAATAGAAAGAGATCGAAAGCGTTTTGAGTTGAAATTAACTCAAAAGGAGTACATAGAGAAAGTGCTTTGCCGGTTTAGTATGGAGAATGCGAAGATGTCAAAACACATTTACCTTTGCATATGAAGTTTCCGAGTAAGGGATCACCTATCCTGAAGGAAGACAAGGCTTTTATGATAAATGTTCGTATGCTAGTGCGGTTGGAAGTCTAATATTTGCTATGGTGTGTACAGTGACCGATATTGCAAATGTCGTTGGAATGATTATCAGTATATGGCTAATCCAGGGAAATCGCATAGGGAAGCGGTGAAGCTTATATTGAGATACCTTAGAGACACATCATCTAATGGTCTTGTTTTTGGCGGTAATGATGGGATGAATTGCAAGTTGGTTATTGTGATTCGGACTATGCTGGTGATAGGGATCGAAGAAAATCAACTTCTGGATATGTCTTCACACTTGGTGGTACAGTCATAATTTGAAGATCGAGAGTGCAGACCGTAATTATTTTATCCACTGCGGAGGCGGAGTTGATAGCCACGATGGAGGCGGAAAAGGAGGCACTTTACTTGAGGCGATTATTGTGTGACTTGGGATTCGAGCATGATATTGTCGATGTTCGATGTTATAGCCAAAGTGTTATTCACTTGGCGGAGAATTTGGCGTTTAGCTCATGGACTAAGCATATTGAAATGAGAGAGTCAATTTTATTAGCCATGGATGAAGATAAGCAAGTTTATCTTCGCAAAGTGTACACAAAGGATAAAGCGGCGGATATGTTTACTAAGGCATTGCCGGTTGAGAACTTCGAGCATTGCTCGAACTTGATTCGCTTGTTTTAAGTGCTAGGTGTCACGGGGTGGCACGGTTGATGGAGGAGTTTGGTTATGGATGAGAAAGAGTATCCTGAGAGATTGTGGTTCTATCTTCTTGGCGAGTGCTAGTTTACACTCCTAAGCACTTTAGTCTTTGGAGATGGTTTAAGATTTGAATATTTTCAACACTTCGTTAACGGACGGGGGTTTTGCCTGAGCTCGTTGATGGAGTGCAATGAGCGGTGGCTTTGCTGAAGCTCATTGGAAAATCATTCATGTTTGGTTGAAGGTAGAAGTGGTGATAGTTGTTACTATCGTTTATTGATGATGGTATGGTACCATTGGAATTAGAGATGAATATAGTGTCGAGGTGGAGTGTTAAATTTTGGAGACACTATATGACGAAATTGAAGTGGTCGGAAGTAGCTTGGTATCGGAGAAAACGGTTCGCAAATCGGAGCTCGAAGGAGGAAGACATGGCGATGAAAGGGGAGTGTTGTGGCCAGCACCAAAGGACAGACGTTTATCATAAAGTGACAGACGTCTGTGACTTCGGGGTTTGGAACTCGAGAGTTTGGACAGACGTCTGCCACGTTGGTCACTTTATGACAGACGTATGTGGTTTCAGGGATGTTTTCCCGAGACCCATGACAGACATCTGTTTGTGACGACCTTCGATCTATATTTTGACCCGGGTTTGGTGTGAAGGTTTGTGATATTCGAAGAGAGAATTTTGAAATCTCGTCTAGATTTTATCGCATTGCTCCGTCAGGCTTTCGTCCATTACGGAAAATTCCCCACTGCTGTCTCCCGTAGGAGTCTGGGCCGTGTCTCAGTCCCACGAATCATTGCTATTTGACTCGGACCTGTTTCTTCTATATAAGCTATCTTCTGGATTCAAAAAAAATGCAACGAAAAAGTAACTGCAAGGATTTTAGCCTCCATTAATTAGAGTTTTATCTAAATCTAATTTTCTTCGATTCTCTTCACAAATCAATTCTATTAGAATTTTGATCATTGTAATCAATCTCTAGTATTCTTCTTACTGATACTAATAAAGACTCTCTCAGAGTGGATGTACACTAACAAGACATTAGTGAAACCACTATAAATCAGTCTACAATTTATTTCTTCATTATTACTTTTATATTATATTGCTTGTTTGGTGATTGTGATTGGTCTTGGATTGTATTGAAATTGAGATTGGGATATAGATTTGTTGTTTTTGCACTTCTTATCACGATCTCCTTTTCCGCCGTGAGGTTTTAATCTGAGTGATCTCGAGTTAGAATTTCCTACAATATACATACACACATACATACATATGTATCATATGTGTGTGTATGGTTTGTCTTTTTTATTCTTATTATTTGTCCTTATTATGTAGTATAGTAAATGACGGTGAATTAGTTAATGGACCTGCCATTAGTACTTTTATTTTATTGAAATCACATCCTCTTTCGTCATCCTTTTTCCTTTCTACTTATTAAATTTATGGTCCATTTGGTTTATTTAATGCTTTGGATTTTCAACATTAATTACAAAATATGAGAAGAATGGAGTGACTACGGAGTGAGTGTAAGGAAGATGGAGAGGATGACAGAGGAAATGGAGGGATGAGAGAATGATGAATTGTTTACTGTGTTTTCGTTATTTCCCAAAACAAGGAAAAAATTGTTTCTTATTTTGTATGTTAACTTCGTTTTTAAATTGATTGTTTTTTACAATATACATGCGTCTTGCGCATTTTTGTATGAACGAAATACAAAACTAAAAAGGTAAACCAGCTGCAGCCTTAGTTCTTTGAATTCCAAGTGTTTAATTTTTTTAAATATTTTTTCCTATTATAACATGCTTTCATTTTGGAAACAGCATCTTCGCAATGCAAAGGAAAGCTTGCGTACATTATCGATCTTCTCGAAGTCCGCTATCGTACGGAAGCCTCGTACGCTAGGTTCCTCAACATCCTTTCATTTTGTTTTCTGTTTTAATATCTTCCCCAAAGTCATGTTTTTCGTTCCCACTCATGCTCTAGACTTCTAAGTGTCAAGGTAGTGCAACTGCGCAAGGCTCTTAGCAATGACACTGATGTTACAATAAAGGGGAATATACAATATAATAACAGGTATATTATGTTAGATGAATTCTTGTAAAGTACAAGGTTTAATATTCTTGTTGATTTCAGCTAAATCTACACAGAAACTGAGACAAAACAACCAAGATATTGATGATGGTACCGAAATGTTGAATCTAGGTTTTCTGGCATGAATTTAATTGGTCATTTCTTCTAAACACACCAAATTAAACTACTGATCACTGATAAAATACGGGCATTATCACCAAAATTTTCTTTTTGCCCATTAACTATAGTGACAACTTTATTTTGAGTTATGGAAGCAATAACATCTATATTAGGATCACCTTCCACAAAATGTTTATGTAAGCTTCAGATTTATAAGTTAGAGGACCATTTAGCCAAGTTTACATATGCAGTCTACTTAATTTATAGCTATACACTCCTACTTCCTATTTATAGTACAGCCACAAAAACATATTACATTGTACTTGCATTCAGATTCATTCTAACCCAAATTTGTTGATACATCACTGTTAAGGAAGGAGTGCTACTTTTTGCATACGCTCGTATTTCCACATCATCTATTGTTATATTTCGATACCATAAAATCTTTTCTAAGTACAGGGTTTCATTTTGCAGTTTATGATAAGGTTCAATATACATCATAAAGCTGAGATGTTACAAAGTACCTTGCCACTGTAAATAACAGCGATCATCTCTTGGGGATCATAAAGATCAATAGGATGCGTTCACCAACACCACAAAAAATAAATAAAATAAAAAACAAAAAGTGGAAAGCGAGAATTAAGTCGACTTATTTAAGATAAGTCGAACGCAAATGATACGTCAACAGATTTATTATCTGCATTTCGACTCTTGAAAAGATAGCGGCTGGGCATGATTTATTAATTATGAAATAAGTCGGACGTAATTAATGTTATAAAATCTACCGAGAGCTAAACGGCAAAACACAACGCAAACATATTCTCAAAAGAAAATGTTAACATGTGCCATAAGGATACATGTCAAAATTATTAAATTACTAATATAAACTCCCCCTTCCGACTTTCACTTTTTTTAAATTATAGAAGGAAAATGTTAACATGTGCCCTATGGACACATGTTAAAGTTAAAAAATTATTAAAAGTAGGTATTTGAAATATATTTTGCTATTCTTTAGCTAATAATATCATTCTTCACATGTGCTTTTAAGGCACATGTTGACAAAACTCATCTTCAAAACTATCTCTTCTTAGGTATCTAATGGCCGTATCTTCTTCTCGTCCTCGAAGAAAGCTATACAAGAATGGTCCAATAGAGAAACTCTCAACTTCGACCAAACTTGCTTTCTACATCAGATTAGGGTCCACGAAAAGAATGGTCACACTACTAGAAAACATTCCAGTTTCCTACGCAAAATTTCCTACGTCTTTCCTACACCAAAAGGCGGGGTGTAGGAAAGACGTAGGAAATAGGTAGAAAGAGGTAAAGACGTAGGAAATACGTAAGAAAATTTCTTGCGCCTTTCCTACGCCAACTTCAATACGTAGAAAAATAATCGAGGCGTAGGAAGGGTGTACGAAATTTCCTACATCAAATTTATAACGTATAACAGACGTAGATAATCTCCTACGTCATTTTCACGTTTCTGTTAATTTTCTATAAATCCAGACTGGCGTAGGAAAGACGCAGCAAATCCCCTACATAATTTCTACGCCATCCCTGCAACTCATCAAAACAAAAATATCTTTTTTTTTTCTTTCACCGTATACGTATACCCATTATAAGAAAAATAACCCTAATCTTCATTGCCAATCTCTTCTTCACGGCTGCGTGAAAATGACGGCGATGCTAATCCCTAAAACACAAAATTGAATCAATAATCCCCAAAACGCAAAATTCCATACAACCCCTGCCCAAATTGCGCGATCTGACAAGCTTGAGACGAGGCGGTGCTGGAGGCAGCTCGATGAGGCGATGTCGAAGGTAGCTCGACGCTTGACCTGTGGAAAGTTGAATTTTATTATTATGAATCTTTTCTCAGTTGAAAATATATAAGCGAATCCAAATGCGAATCCCCTTAAGAGGAAGCTGAATTTGGAAACCGTCGTTGAAAATGGCGGGACGAGTTCGAGCTCGTCTGATTCCGGCGTTCAGGTAGAATTTTTGTGCATATTTACTATTTAGTTGGAGTAAAGATGTAAGTTTAAAAATAAAGGTAGATAAATTTGCATTTGTTAGCAAAAACTTGGTTTCAAAGTACTGTTGTTGATATAAAATCGAAGAAGTTACGGTAATTTCCCTTTTTAATTCGAAAAAGTCGACCAACCTAAAAGGGGAAAACGAAGCGAAAGAGGAAGAAGAGAAGGTGGTATTTCCGAAGGAGGGGTTTCAGAAGTACGTGAGAAAGATAATTCATATGGAAAGAGTTGGAAGGTTGATAATTCATATGCAATGCTTTTTTGCTTTCAACTTTTTACAAATTTGGTAATTAAATTACTTTGAAGAAAATTTCAACATAAAGCGATTTGAACCTAGTTTGCCTTTGACTACAACAGTTCTTTTAACAATGCTTTCTGTGTCTTTTTTTTTACTTGTTTTAAATTATATCAAAATAGTTCAAAGTTACTTTTCTGAAACAAGTAATTTGACACAACTTGTGCTAAAAGGTTGATAAATAACAAGCAATGCTTTTTTGCATATAATTTTTTTACATATTTGATAAGTTGCTTAGATCAAAACGGTTTTCAAGTTCTATATTGAAGAAAAGCTTTAAATTGGAAGATAATGGTGACTAAAATTTAGTTGTTTGATGTTGTGTAGGTGGACAAGAGCCACTGTTTCGATCTCTTAGTGATCCAACTGATGATAGAGGCTAGAAGCAGCTCTTGTGTTTTGGATTAAGTTCAAGGTTTTCTTTGTAACTTGAATGTTAGTAATGGTGCTAGTTTTTTTTTCCTTCTTTTCCTTCGGACTTGAGAGTACTGTTAGAGTAGAATAATAACATATATGATGTAGTGATGATTTCTCTCTTTGTTTCAGCTTTGGATGTACATACTATATTAGCATTCAGATGACTGCAAATTTATTTTAGCAAAAATAAAGGAGCAGAAGTATGTATATGTAAGTATGTAACAAGTATTGTTGTTGATGGTGGTTAATGGTTGGTTTGTGGGGACGACTGCTGCTATGGCTGATGACGGTAGCTGCTGTTCAACAGTGTAGATATGTAATGTTAGTCTTGGTGTTTGAATGGTTTTAGTGGTGAATGGTGAAGAGGGCTTCAAGCAGTGGTCTGGTACAAGGTTGGTCAGAAGTGTGTTGATTGGTGTATTGAATGGGAATGTATGTATCAGTGGCGATATGGCAGTTTATTGAAGGACGGTGAGTGTGACACCGGGGATGGAGTGTGTTGTTGGCAAGTCGGGTGGAGGAAGTGGAAGGCAAGTTAGGTGAATATGAATGACAGTTATGGTGGATGATGGTAGCCAGTCAGTGGTAATGATGTGGTGTGCTAATGATTGTCAGGTAGGAAGAGCCAGACAGTTGTATATGGTATGGTCGAGAGTAGTTTAGGCAAGGTGATGATCAGTGGAGTTTAAGGCAGATATGAGTGGAGAGGAGGAGTGATTGCACTGTGGTTATGTCAAGGTGGTCAATGGGTGGTAAGGAGAGGGAAATGCAGTAAAGTATGATTGATGGTTAAAGGCTATATTTCTGGTAATTGATGGTTGTTGTTGTGATGTTGTAAGAGGAAGAAAAATAAGTGTAACAGAAGTGAGTATTTGAGAGTAATATGCAAATGCAGGCATGTTGAAAGGAACCGTGGAGTAATATGTGCAGCAGTTTGACAATGATGGTGGGTGTTCTAAATGAATGGATTTCCAATCAGTTTCTCATAGTAATAACATAAGAATGAAATTCAGTCAGTAGCAAAGTGATTTATTCATTAACTTCTGATAGTTTGAAGCTCGATCTCAAATTTTTTACTCTGCTAGTGATTTGTTTGCAGGCTGGCTACAGGCATATTGACTGCGCTAGTATATATATATGGTAACGAGAAGGAGGTACTCCCATCTTTTAATCTTCGTATTTTTCTTCTTTTAATAGCGATAGTTAATTTGGAAAATACTTCTCTAACATGGACTATCATCAGGTTGGAGATGCGATGAAACATGTATTGGAAACATGTTTTGGTAATATATGATTTGATGGAGTGTTGAATGATTGTAGTGAGGGATGAGGGTATTTTTTATTCATAGTGGTAAGTGTTGAAATGTGTATATATGCAATAATTTGATTTTAGTTTCTATAATTTAATATGGTGAAATGAAACACAATAGTAATATATCAAAATTGCTTCAGAAAAAGCGTAGGAAAGACGTAGGTAAAGGGAATATCGATGCAGCAAAAAGTCATGTGCATGGTGTAGCAAAACCGTAGGAACAATGAGACGTAGGGAAGGCGTAGAAAAATCATGGCGTAGGGAAGACGTAAGAAACAACACAACGGATGGCGTAGGTAAAACGTAGGTATTTTATTAGCTACGCAAGTTTTACCCACGCCAAAATTGACGTAGGGGTTACGTAGTTATTGCATTTACCTACGCCCCGCCTACACCATTTTGGCGTAGGCAAACCGCAGTTTTCTTGTAGTGTCAGATCAAGAACATTGTCCGCAAATATTTGCTTGTCTACTACGGAACCGAGTACACTCTCATTGTTGTCACTTGCAAATGGACAACCACATCAGGCTGTGCAATTATTTTCAAAACCTGATGTTGATAGGAGCTGTGGGAATGCAGATAGGCGAGTCGTTCTATTTCTAAAGTTTACTTAAACATTCTACTACCAAAACTCTTGATAGAGGAAGCTGAGTGGACATGTGCCTAGCACATGACATTCTATTTTTGAAAGGCTTCAAAATTCATTCTCATATTGGTTGGGAGCAAGATGTCAATTTGAGATTTTAAATCGTAACGTTCGAAATTTGAATCGAATCGAAATTTAAATCGTACATCGTAGATTTAAAAGTTTGATATGTTGACATTTTAAGTTATACATGTTAGATAAAAAAATCATGTCAACTAATAATAAATTACTAGTTAATATTTTCAATTTTAATGATTTTATAGCAAATATATAACTTTAGACTATAATTTAGACCGACTTCACAAAATATTAAGCTGCTATAAAAAGAAACATGCTGGTTGTACATCACAAATTAAACTTGAAAAAGACAAAAGCTTATAAAAAATTAGTTTAACCTCACAAGTTACAATTACAAGATTGACTTTTAACATAATTTAATTGGCTATTTATGCGGTGAGAAATTGTAAGTAATGTACAGCTTACTGTATATAGCTTACTTTAAACGAAAGAAATCCCTAATTCATGAGAAAACTAATCACTGCACATAGCTTACTATGAAAAAAACATTACATCTCCACTCATTTCTTAATCAACCGAAGAAGAAAAACCCAAATTCGGAAGATAAAAAATACAGCAGAAAGATGAGCTGCAATAAGAACAAATAAAAAGAGAGATTCTTCTCTTACCTTCAGCGACATGCAATGCCCGATCAGTCCTCTTTTCCTTGTTCCTTTTCTTTTTTTTCTTCTTCATTCTTCATTGAGTTTTTTTCTTTCTTGGTTTTGTTTTTCTTGGTTTCAATGTTAATTTTACTTCCTTTCTTCTACCTTGCTTTCTCTTCGGCTTGGAATACGACCTTTCTAGAGTTGCGGTTGCTTTAAGTATCGACGGATGTCAAAAATTAGGATTTTCGATTGAATTGATTCAAGGATCTTTTCGATTTGATAAAAGATTCTACGATTTTAGGAATATATGATTTATTCTCCGCGCCAGATCCGGTGGAGTACGATTCGATCCAAATCGCGATTCAGATCGTATGATCTAATGATCTTTGATAACCATGATTGGGAGTTGTTCAATTATCTACTGGATGGACATCTGGTAGCGAAACGTGTCTATTCAGTGAACAAATTCAGTTCATCGTCCCTTCATTTCTTTTCTTTAGCGAAGTTGGGTGCCTGATTAGAACGAGCAGTAACGAGAGCACCGAGGAGTTCACGACTGGGGTGGATGGCACGGATATGCATCAATTCGATGACATATTTCTTACCTCAGAGGAGTTCAATTCCCCTCCATCTCGGTCTATTATACATCACAGGCCTAGTCGAAAGGCCATGCTGCTCATGCTCATGCTCCTCTTCCTACTACTTCTCATACTTGATCCTCCAACAAGTACAAGGAGATTGTGGAATATCTTCGTGGATTAGGCCAGATATCTTCATATGAGTTGGTTATTGCTAGCACCGTTTTGATGAATGCATGCATTGAAGCTGCATGTGGTTACGACAGTGAAGGAAGTCGACTGTCCAGAGACAGTTATGCAGGTTTTCTGCATCTTTATTGTGGAATATTATAGTATGTTGTATTTTATTCTGAATTTGCAATAGTTGTTTGAATTTTTATTTGAATTTTTTTTTTGAGTTTGAATTTGAATTTGATTGAATAGTAATTTTTAATTAAATATTAATATTAACAATTAATAATTAACAATTAATAATTAAAATAAATAATATAATTTTACTAATAATTTATGCAAAAAATAAACGATATACATTATAAATTATTCCATATCCAATCTCTAACCAAACTTTAATCAAATTTGTGTCTATGAACGCCACAATCTCTAACCTCTAATCACAAATGTCCGCGAACGCATCCATAGTAGCTTTGTGGATAAAGTGATCACTTTTAGAAATTGACTTAGATTTTCTACCAAATCGATAGCGGTTGTCAATAAACATTAGACAAACTTATAGATGCGTCGATTTTACGCTTGGACCATTGAACAAAGCTGGCAAGCTTTGCCAAAAATTTGTACACCTCTTTTGCATGGTCGTAAAATAATACTTTAAGACTTGTATAACACGAAAGAACAAGGCCGTTGCCGGTTCTAGTACCTATAAATCTCGACATTCTGCATGCATCCTTTACACACCTCGTTGAGCGTAGAGTCATCACTCATGAAGCCTTTAGATTTTATCCCCTGACGAATATGGACACCGTGCACGCACAATGTTTATAATATGAAGTTCTGGTTGAATATACCACAATGGCCAATCGAGCACACACATGAGATTGCAAATTCTATAGTAACAACTAATAGAAATATTTTGCATTGTTTCATGTTACCAATCACACACATGTGCGCGTGTGCATACTATGACTGTTATGTCTAAAATAGCAATTAACGAGAATTCCGTGTAGCATAGAGAACCACCCTTATACAATAATGAGCCATGCCTAACAGTCATCACAGTGACAAGCATCTTTAATTAAGCCATAATTTTTAGTCACTCTTTAGTCATATCGCATCAGATATTGGCTTCGTAGAACATGAAGTTGTAATTCCATGCCAAGATTTGACATTATGTGCGCAATTTGTGTGCACTCAAGCCTATGAACAGGCCTCGATGAGCGTGCCATTATTCGTGAAGCCTATGGATTTTTCACACATGGGAATTTGAACATCATGCACAAAACATTATCAAATCCTGGGTCTCGATTGAACATCTCACAGTCATCCATCAAGCATACACATGAGATGGACAATACTACCATGATAAAAGAAATCATTATTGTTACCTACCAACAATCACATGTTTACACTGCATACTCGTTATAAACATGCAATGTGGAATTATTTTTTTCAATAGTCATGCTCACTCCCATATACGGTGCGAGTTACACCCAATATTTTCTACCTTTATTTGTTCATAAATCAAAGGTATAATCATATATATGAGTAATCATGGAATTCGAAATTGATCTCAAATAAATTTATAAATGTTAAATGACAAAGACACCTTAGTGGCAATTTGTTAACTTCACTAGGAAACATCTGTTTGGAGGATAATTTTATGTAGATAGGTGCGTTCTAATCAAATATAAGTGTGCGGTTTTAACAAGGAAGGAATATGATCCAAAGTTCTTTAACATGGTGATCAAATTTTCTTCCATGGTAAGGCGTCTTTGACAAGTGCATTCAAGCAAACTTTTGCTGAAGAACTACACCAGGAGAATTTTCGGCGAGTCGCGAACAATATCGATTTCTCTAAGACGTTTTCGCGGCTCTGTCTAAAATGTGTAAGGCATTTGTTCTACCATGTCGTTGCTAGATAAAACGGTCAAATTCAATTTTCATTTGTATGGAGAGAAGTCGGCACATGCATCCTTTTTTGTCATTTAGATCGAGAATTTTTTTCAGTTGTATGGATCAAGAAGTATATTGTGTTGTGTTACGTCCATCTATCTATTAATTAAATAGACGACATATTTCCCGATGGAAAACTACAACATTTATGAAAAGGGTAAAAAATGCTAAAGATAAATCAATTTTAGAAAACTACTGTTCATTATGTCACACTTTTTTGTCCAAAATATTAAGCGCTACCCCATACCAACCCAGTCTGGTCTAGGCTGAGTCGGTCAGACGATGCGCATGCATGACTCCTTTTTTCAATTCAAACAAAAATATTTGATGCCAAAAATTCAATATAGTGCCCTAATACATACACACATATACATACACACATGTATGTATATACATATGCATGTGTGCGCGTGCGTGTATGTATGTATATGTATTGCTTTCTTTCTCTATTTCCCAAGTTATGGGATTATGGAGCCCTAATGCACTTTTCCATATTTTAATAATTCACACAACTTAACAGAAATTTTAATAATCTCCCACTTGAATTTTTAAAAATGTTTTCCCGAGCAATTTCCTTTAAAAGATTGTGAGTAAACAAAGATATTTTTTGACTCAAAACTTAACACATTGAGTAAGAATCAGATTATATTGGAGTGACAGGTACTTTTGAATTCCATTTCTAATATCAAACCACACACTTTTCTTGAATGCATTTAAATGCCAATGCGTTAAAGATCATGTATATCTGTTTACATAATAGTGAACGTTTAGAAATTTTTCTCCAAATAAATAAGAAACGACCGTATGTCAACATTCACAAAGATGAGTCTATCAAGAGCACTCTTATAGCTAGATTCTTCACTCCTGTAGCAACCACCCTTAAAAAATGATTCTGGACAAGTTATTTGGTTATTTGCTATAACTATAACAAATTAGGTCATATGACATGCAAGTGTCGAAACAAATATCCTGCCACACAGGCTTATCTAACCAAAGAACCTTTAATGGTCATGATTTTTGATATTAACCTTGATTTGAAGGGTGACGGGTACATGCTGATGGTTCTCTTCATGTCCGTTATGATTGTGCTTTGTTAAACATTTGCATTGTTTCAGAAGCATGTTCAATGGGTGTGAGGAAAATTTGCATGCTAGTTGCATAGGTGCAAGAAGATTCTACACATGTACTTAACTTATGCAACCGCGAATGTACTAAAATTCTTAGATGAACTAACAATTTCACTATGATTTTTCTTAATCCTAATTTTTATCCACGGATTTTGTTGACGAGGACTTTGAAAATTCCAAACCATAACCTAAAATTTTGAACCAAACTATTGGAGGTACTTTCAAACTTAAAAGTTGGATTAACTCTTGATTCTATGTAAATCTGGAAAGATAGACTTCTATATGTGATTATGCTGAAACTTAAAACTCGTATTCATGGGAGAAACTGAAAATTACAATTAAAGAAGGAGAAAACCAATAGTAAAATGATCAAAGCACACATCACAACAATGTCATACCATGCACCTACACAATCAAAATAAATATAACATTTTAACTTTAGCGGTATCATTTCATCCATATTATCCAAAAAGTTCTACGTTCCACCTAAAAGCATTTCTTCCATAAATTAACTACCTAGAAATCCTTAAATGATTAGTAAGTTTGTGAGAGTTACAAGATAAGGACCTTAGGACTATTTGATATACAACTGTCAACAACAATAAAGAAAAACTTATTATTGAATCCGGTAGGCCTTTCCATATTGGAGAATCGGTTTCAAAGTACACTCACTTTCAACTGTAGCTAGTGACGGCCTAATAGGGTGGGTTTCCCTAGCCAGGAAATTTTTTTGTTGCCCCAATCATTTAGCACAATAAAACTTAAATTAGTTTATAGATTTTTTTTTTTTTGTATAACTCTCATATTACCATAATATAATGAAATATACATATATAAGTATTTCACAATGTACTTTTTGTAAATTGAGAATGCTTGATTTGTCAAAAAACAAAAGTAAGAAAAAAAGAGATTTGATGATAGTTTTTCCTCACATGATGGATTTTTTCTTAAGAATGAGTTATATACTAATTTTTTACAAGAAAAAAAAACAATGGTCTATAAACACTATTTAATAATTATTAAAAAAACAAAAATGATTGGGAATTTACATTTTTTTTAGAAACTTCGTAATGTTGAAAACAAAATGTAACAATATAATGTTAAAGTGCCATCCTTCTATGCATGTGACGATATTTGTAGGACGTGATTCTCAATTTTCCATTAGGATACCAATTGGAAGGAAAAATGTAGAATACGTAGCCTTGTTATATATTCTAATTTTTTAAAGATAATTTTCATTTTTACATTTTTTTTCATTTTCTTTCAGATGTGTTGGTTACACGCACTTTTCATTTTTAGATTTTCATAACTCATGGATATATATTTTCGTTTTTAGATTTTCATAACTCATGGACATATATTTTCATAAGAAAATTTTGGATGATTTTTGTAATTAATTATTCTACAATAATACTTTCCATTCGGTATAATGTTAAACTAAAACATGTATTGCGGATATATACTTCCTTGTGATTAACTAAAGTATATGTAGCGAGTGTAATGCATATTTCATCAAAGTTTACAACGGGGCTTGATTCCATAATGTTCAAAAAGAATCATGTAATGTTAAATTGTTGTTCTATTGATGTAACAATTTATAGGGATCAAAATCAAATTCTGTATTAAAATATTTGGCAAAATATAAACTATAAAAAAATCACAATTCCACGAGCTGAATTCTTTACATCTTAATTACCACCACCTTAAGCAAACCCCTTGGACGAATATCTATTGTCTACTTTTAATGCTTATTAGCTATATAACAACATTAATAGACACACACATACATATACATATACACACACATATATATACACACATACACATACACACACACACATATATATGTGTGTATGTGTGTGTGTATATGTATATGTATATTTGTATGTATGTGTATATATTTTCTCGGTCCTGGTGAGTTGTCCCGGCCCATGGGTTTGGTGGGCTGTCCAGAAGACCAGCCCTGACTGTAGTAAAGAGATTAAAATGCATCACTCTGAATAATTAAAATGCAGTCAACTTTTAGTTATGTGTAGTAAACTGATGAGTGAAAAGCTCAAAAATGTTGTGAACGTATAACCGCAACACTACTTGTCTCCAATAATCAAATGATAAAACTGAAAAAAGAGAGGCTGTAGCAATGAATTACATGTAGGTACAATAATTACAACTGACAACCAAAACCTCCATTTCAAAATACAAAAACCGTAACACTCATTTGTCAAGCTACGCATCTTCCTATCTGCCTAGTATTTGTCACATTCCATGTCATCTCTATTTACATAACTTTTTGTTGTGTTTGACAATTATATATTCTTTGGATTTATTTATCAATTTGGGCCGTTTTTTAAACTTATTACGCAAATAAGAAAATTTGAAAACTAATTACAAATATAAGCCATTTTTGACCAATTCGGCACCACGCTGGCCAAAAGTGTATAGACGGCATAGTTGGTGCAATTTGAAATAGCACCAACTACGTTTTAATACAAAACATTATGGTGCAATTTGAAATGGAGCCAATGTGGCGCATTTTGAAAAGCCACATTTTACTTTATATCAAACAACGTCTATTTTTACTTTCTTTCGTCATTTCTACTTTACCCAACTCCAAACAAAAAAGCGTCTACTTGAAAATGAATAACACCTATTTGTCTGATAAGTTTCTAAAAGCGGTCCAAATCGAAAGAAAATCCTTGTTCTTTAGTAATGTTTCTTGGTTTAAACTTTAACTTAAACCCACGTGAAATATCCTATGTACGCACTGTTAAATTTTGGTGATACAAAATCACAAATAGAAGGAAACAAATATGCAAAAGGAAAAGTAATCACGTTTGTTCATTATGGAAATGCATAAATAATTGGATTGCATTTGAATGTGATGGCAAGGAAATATATGCATGCGCATGTTATGGAATAATATATATGCAAAAAGATATGCATATTATTTATTTCTTCGTAATCGCATTGCTTTAGAATTATTTTCTTCCATCTTTGGAACGAGTGAATTACTTGCTATGTTTGCGCGATTTGTTACTATTGTAATTTGCCTCCATTATCTCCTTACCATATTTTGGCAATTTGATTGATGATTCACATGAATTTATGTTGTCTATATATTGAGAGTAGACTTCATTATAAACCCATCCTGACATTCAGCCAGCGATCTCCAGATAGAGTGTCTCTTTTTTTGTTATCCCTAATTTAGGGTTTTGGTATGTAAACTCTTATCTTGTAATCTCTTGTAATTCTCTCAAGTGTAATAAAATCTCTCTCCTTTAGACTGGACGTACACTATCTAGATGATAGTGGAACCAGTATAAATATTTTGCATCCTTTTTCCCTTTTTATAGTTATTTGCTATTTATTTGGAGTATAGAATAATTGCTGCTAGATTAAGTGATGTTCAAATTGGCAAATCTAGATCCTGTTTATTGTCTTTCCGCATTTGTGGAATTTTTGCATAATAGATTGGTATCAGAGCCAGGCGATTTGTTCAAATTTGTGCATCAATGACTTCTAGAAAGAGCGGTAGATTCGGTGGTAATTATGCTATTACTCATTTGAACGGAGAAAGAGATTTTGTGCAATATAGAGTGGAGAGATTATGTTGAGAGAGAAGAGCGTTCCAGTCTTGGAAATTTGATGATAAGGAGTTTACTGTGTTGAAGGGATAGCTGGATTTGGGAACATGTATCTGCTTCATGGCTCGATGTTGATGTGAGAGTCTTATGTCAATTTCCATGGGAAATTTGTTGTTTGGCAGATAATGTATGTGGAAGGAGAGAGATCTGTCATGTATACAGAGATTTGAATTAGATTTGTTATGTCTATTAGCTTTTGTTTTTTGACTCTGTATTTGGATTGGTGATTGAGAGAATTTTTTGGCTTTAGGTGGCTTTGAGATTATTTTGGTATCTATCTTCTTTTGATTTTGGATATTTGCAACATTTTGTTGGTAGGCGGGGACATAGTCTGAGCTCGTTAGCAAGGTGTGATGGGGGGTGGCCTTGCCGGAACGCATTGGGTAAATATTCATTTTTGGTCTGCATCTCGTTAAGAGATTTTGGTTGAAGGTGGAGTTTGATTTGAAAAGTTTTACGTTGGAAAGAGAACTTGAGTCGATGTGGGGTGTTGAAGATATGTGACTTTGCATCAAGGTGGAGTATTAAATTTCGGTAATACAAAATCACAAATAGAAGGAAACAAATATGCAAAAGGAAAAGCAATCATGTTTGTTCATTATGCAAATGCATAAATAATTGGATTGCATTTGAATGAGATGACAAGGAAATATATGCATGCGCATGTTATGGAATAATATATATGCAAAAAGATATGCATATTTTTTTTTTTCGTAATCGTATTACTTTGGAATTATTTTCTTCCATCTTTGGAACGAGTGAATTACTTGTCATGTTTGCACGATTTGTTACCATTGTGATTTGCCTCCATTATCTCCTTACAATATTTTGGTAATTTGATTGATGATTCACATGAATTTATGTTGTCTATATATTGAGGGTAGACTTCATTGTAAACTCATCCTGTCATTCAGCCAGCGATCTCCAGATAGAGTGTCTCTTTTTTGTTATCTCTAATTTAGGGCTTTGATATGTAAACTTTTATCTTGTAATCTCTTGTAATTCTCTCAAGTGTAATAAAATCTCTCTCCTTTGGACTGGACGTACACTATCTAGATGATAGTGGAACCAGTATAAATATTGTGCATCCTTTTTCCCTTTTTATAGTTATTTGCTATTTATTTATTTTTTTGGAAAAAGGTACTTTATAAATGAAACAGAGAGCATATATGTCTTTGATATGCCTCATTAAAACCTTACAACCCCCCTAACCTATATGGGTACCTTGTAAGGAAAAAGAGTACATATCAATTCCATATATTAACAATACAACAGACCCATAACTGGACCAGTATGTCAAACAGATGGAGGAGAAACAAAATAGACAGACTCACTCTCAAAACCATCCGTACGAGCAGCTGGACCCAGAAACAAACAAAGCAAGAACAGTTCTATAATAATTACAAAACAAGAACAAAAAAAGAAAGCACGACAGTAAAGCAACACAAAAACCAATGTTGCCTTAACCAGAACAAAAGGAAACCTAATCCCCAAATACTTCGAAAAAATTTTCAAACGATAAGATGGAAGAAGAAACATCCAGCACCAAAGGTAGTGAGATCTCTATTGCCACAAGATCTCAAAACATTACACGCTGTAGAAGATTAGGGGGGCCAAAGCTGGGCAGAAGACCTCGGCAGCATGTTGAGATTGATCAAGATAAGTTGTTCTTCTGGATTTAATTCACCATATTGAATTTTATGCTCAATAAGGTGTTTGCTGTCAAGTAGGATGTGCTTGATTCTTAGCTCAAATGGTTGTTCGATTCCATTAAAGACACGACTATTACGTTCTCGCCAAATGTTCCAAACTATGTTGGTGAAAATGATACTAAAAATATTAGCATTGGGAGATTTCACTTGCTCTTGAGCTGAATTGAAAGCAGACAGAGTTGAATTAATATCGAAATTATATGAACTTGTAAGCTTAATCTTAGAAGTATAGAATAATCGCTGCTAGATTAAGTGACGTTCAAATTAGCAAATCCAGATCATGTTTATTGTTTTTCCGCATTTGTGGAATTTTTGCACAACATGCACTAGTTTGTGTGTTGGTGCACTAATATATAAAAAAATGGTTTGCACACGATATCGGATATTTATACGCTTTTTTCGGATATCGGATATTTATACGCTTTTTGGATATCAGATATTTATCCGTTTTTTGGATACGGATGCGGACGAATTTCGAATTTTTCGAATATCTATTGGCAGCCCTACAAGTTATAGTTTCTACCAGTTCATCCGTGTAAGGAGAAATTGACTATAACGACTCTTTCTTTTGCTATACTTCCTGCCTTTCTCTGTCTTAACTATTGACAATCAAACCCCTAATTTCGATCTTAGGATTACTTTTCTTCAAACCAGATCTCTAAATTTCCAGTTCCATTCAAACGAAAATATTAATGACTTGTGAACACGCGTTGTGTGTGTGTGTTGGTGCAATAGTAAGTATAACAATAACATCAGAAACAAACTGGTCCACATAAAAGAACTCTAACGGGAATATCAACAAACGGCATCAAAGCACGGTGCAACATGTGAACATAAATAAAATTAATCCAGTTACCCAGAGTAAAAGGATGCATATTATACCTGTTAAATGCGAAGGAAGCAGCATCATTTTTTACTTCGATGTCGTCCAATATGATCAGAGCAAGCAAATGCACAAAGAATCGTATGTGAAAAATCCAACGACAATAGGAGCAGCAAAATTGTAGTCAGTGTTGTGACCAGCGGTGGCGGGCGAAGACATTTAGCGCAGGTGACTTCGTGCAAAATGAATATCAAGAAGGCAAATAATTGTAACGGCTAAGTTTGTTTTTTTTTTTTAAGCAGCGCTGAATGAGTTTTCTGCCTAGGTGATCAAAGTATGATTACTCATTACCGTTTTGTTTCTGTAAAACGTCTATTCACTTACTGGGGAGAAAAGTAGTCGCCACTTATTCCTTTACATATTTATGAAATTGTGTCATTATCAGAACCTGGCTTCGCGAGATTTTTTTTCTGACACTACGATCAATAGACAACCCTTTCTTTTTACACTACAGCAACCGCCGGAGAGAGCTCCCTCAGTGGTTGGCCGTCGTCCATGGTGGCTGCTAGCACAATGCAGAGTGGGGATAGCAGAAATCTAATAATTTCTTCCGTATATATATCCAACCAGAAAAGAGGCTAAAGAACAAATTTTATAAATTTTTGTACTGTAAAGACATAAAGTTTTAATTTTGGTCCAAAGACTAGCTTTTCCTAAAAATTCACCGCAGCCAATTCTTTTTTGTTGAAGTCTTGCTTCTACTCACGTCAGTAACAAAAGACGATGACAAAGTATATGCATGCGGTGCAGAACGCAGGGCCGGTGGCGGGGATTGTGACCGAAGGTGGCGACAACGGTGACAACGACCGCTGGCTATGATGGTGGCGGTAAATTAGGGACGACGAACGGTGGTGTTGGCGAAAGCAACGGTGGTTGATGGCGGTGCTTTTTTTTTCTTTTTTTTTTAGTAATAACCGAAACTATTGTTAAATTTAGGATAAATTTTTAAAATCGATCGGTTTTCAAAACTATTTACATGAATAGGCTGGTATTAAAACTATTTGCAGATATATGCTACTTTTGGCCAGCTGGCCTTTTTTAAAAAAAACACTACGGGGCGCATTTCAGAAATGCGCCCCTACAAATTTGCACTGGCGCATCTGCGAAATGCGCAAGTGCAAATTTTTCTATACAAAACAGAACAGAGACCAGAAGCCAGCATTTTTTTTTCTACCCAAAACAAAACATATTCCACATACAAAATTAAATTCCGTACCTTTCTTTCATTTAGCTCAAAAATTCATCAAAATCTACTCAAAATCTCAAAATATACAAGGATTACTAATCAGATTACTTCTATAGGCTATCTGACATCAATTTGAAGGTAAAATTCTAGGTTAAACTCAAACGCTAGTTCAATTTTTGGTTATTTTCATATTCTATTTTTCACATATACATCCTCTCATTTTAATACTTTGTTATGTCGCAATTGATTGTTCTAAAATTAATAATGTTTTAGAAGTATGTCGGATTTCATCACAATCATTTGCTACTTTGATGGAAAATTGACTGTGAAAGAAAACAATACACCGGTATATGTTGGTGATAAACAAAAAGGTTCAAAGGTTAAAATAATTTGCTCATATCAGAACTAAAAGAAACAGTGTATAAGATTACAAAAATTAATTCACAAGAGTATGATGTAAAACTAGTAAGCAAGTGGGTAACGGATTCTGGATCTTTTGCAATCGACGTAAATGATGATGAAGATGTCAATGCTATGTTTTCCGTTAATATGAAAGTGGTCGAATTATTTGTAATAAAAGAGAAGTTGAGACATTTTGAAGAAGCAATTATCACTAATTTGAACCAACATTCTACTCAAATTCTTGGTACTATTCTGAGTTATCCTTATCAGAGCAATCCAAGTGCAGTATTTCCTACTTGTTTGAATACAAAGTAAGTAATTTGTTAAAGTATTTACATTTGAGTAGTTGAAATTTATAGTGTTTTAAACTCATACTTTTTTTTTTCACAGTTCCACGGTGCATCCGGGTGGATCAAGCTCTAGATTGGCAAATGATCAATTTTTACACTTCGTTCCTTCAAATGCTAGAGAGGTTAACAATGATGATGGAGGTCGTAGTTCACCACATATAGATAGTCTGCAAATTGCTTCAATGGATAATGATATGTCATGGATGGATAATATGGAAGTTAATAATGAAGCTCTAGAGTTTGAAATTAATCATGAGAAAGAAAATGAAAATAATCAAGCATCTTTGGTGGAAGAAGAAGATGATGATGATAACAATGAACATATGGAATTTGAGGTGCCTTTGACGGATAATTTATGTAGTGCGAAAATTATGGCGGCATCATTGATTGAAAATGCAACTCCTATTAGAGATGTTTTTATCTCAGAATGTGTTGATTCTGGTTTTCAAGTGGGAATGCAATTTCAAACAAAGAAAATACTTATTCAACAGTTAAGTGAGTGGTCAATCAAGAATTCTTTTTCTTTTAAACCCATAAAATCCTGCAAAACAAAATACACCACGATTTGTAGTGTTGATAAAAATTGCCATTGGAGAATACATGCAATTGTCCCTAAAAAATCATTGATGAGGTGGTGGAAAATTAGAAAATATGATGGCAATCATACTTGTGTTAATCCGATTATTAATTCAAGCCATAAACAAGTTACAAGCAGATTTATTGCTAATAAAATTCTTCCTTTTGTGAAATTGGATTTGTATACCACTCCTTTTGTGATTCAAGTGCTAATGTCTGAAACTTTTTTTTATCAAAATCAGCTACTTCAAGGCATATAGAGCATTGTGTAAAGCACTTGAGAGAGTTTTTGGAGATTGGGAAACATCATACGCTGAGTTACCACAATATTTAGCCACCATCAAAAAACATAATCCGAGAACAGTTTTCAAAGTTGATGTCGAAAGAATCACCAATGATAAAGTTCTTTTTAAGAGTGCATTTTGGGCATTCGGTGCATCTATTGAGGGTTTTGCACATTGTCGACCGTTGATTTGTGTGACGACCCGACTTTCTACGCCCAGAAATCCGTATCGTCTTGAAGAAAGAAAGGGGTGAGAAAATAGAAAAGATAGAGAAGAAAGAACAACAACAGCAGAATCATACAGCGGAACGAATAAATTATATTAATCACATAAGTACTTACATAATATACAACATCAATCAGAGTTATACAGATAATACATCACATACTAGTCAGTTATAAACACCTGTCTAGTTATACAACTCAATACACAAAATAACACAAAGATATCAACAGAGCCGAACTATATAATAGGTCTAGGGTTTTCAAGTAACCTTACGCTAACCAAAACCTTTGATAGGAAATTCAGTGATATTATAATAGGTCTAGGGTTTTCAAGTAAATAGAAAATAGCCGAAATTGTTACATCTATTAAATTCCAGCTACTTGCCACAAAAGTGGGTAATACAATCAAAACCGTTTGCACTTATTGGATTGTGGATTCCATACAATGACAGGGCTACCGGGGTACCGCCCGTCACAGTACGTGGCCTAGATCAACGTACCGAGGATCACTCTCGACCCCCTACAACACAAGGCCGGAACCATTCCTTACTGAACAGTCCCGAACAAGATAACCCCGGCAGTTGTTGCAATCAACCGCCCACACAGCCGAAAAATAAAGGGACATCTAGACAGGGGAATATCTTGTCCTGCTTGGGCATGACCCACCTAACCTTGCTGCACCTCCCCTGTTTTAGCCATTCCCGGTTGATGAGGCTTGACGCTGCGATTACCTTTAGAGAATGCATTTCTTAGAATGCTCATCGACCGCTTGACGATGTTCTGAAAGCATTCAATCCATACAAGTTCGTTTCGGGTTCGAACGAAACCGAATGCATTATCTCGTTACACTCATTTTGAAATCACCCTCAGAGTAAACGACAATAACCCTTGCACTCTGAATCTTCATCTTCACTTCAGATTCACGACCTATCGTTAATTTGGATCGATGTGGTTTTCGGATGTCCAAATATGGAAACCCGATCCCAGACTCATCGAAATCCAAAACGTATCTTTTAAGGCCAAGTTGTCTATTTAGTCTTAACAGTTCAATTCAATATTATCAATATACATACAGATAGATAATTCACATCTCATAATAGATAATCACATTATCATCACAAACAGATAATTAATATTATCATCCAAACAGATACTTAAACCAAGCATCCATATCACATAGATATTATTCATCTCATATCTGAATCCACAATCATTAAATGAAATATCAATATCATTCATCCATAAGCAATGATTTATAATCATACCATTTGTAATTAATTTAAAATGAATTAAATTAACTACTTCTATCTCTAATTAATTTAAAGTAAATTAAATTAATTACATCATCTATAAATCTTGCTTATACAACCATTAATTAATTATAAATCAGATTAATTAATTATTCTCTAGATATTCATCTTGATTAAACACCTTTGATTAAACATCTTCTAATTACAGTAACTAATTAGTCTTTATTTAATTTCACAAATTAATTATTTTAAATCATTTATAGTAATTAACATATAATTACTTCATTTATTAATTAAATATAATTAATTACATTTATCCTTCATTAATTACATTAAATTAGTCACCACGGTATTGATTATTCCTTAATTAAACAATTCTTGATTACATCATTAATTATATTAATTAATGATCTCTAATTTAGATTTAAATTAAATTACTTTATTTAAATTTAGTATATTAACTGATTAATCTTTATTTAAACATAATTATTAATCATCCTCGATTAATAACAAAACCAGTAATTAGCTACCCTTAATTACTTATTAACAAATTAATTATCCCATAATTAATTATCTCCATTAATTAATCCTTTGATTAATTACAAAAGTAATTATCCAAATTACTTGATTAACACATCATCTTGCGCTAATTACATTCAAAATTAACATTAATTACTTCCCTAAGTAATTATGCTCCATTAAATACACTAAGTAATTACACTTATCAATTTATCAAATGATTCCTTAAATTAATTAAACTAAATTAATTAACTTAGATTAATCATTTTATCAAAATTAATTACAATAAGTAATTAATCTCTTAATTACTTTTATCAAGTAATTACATTTAACCATTTACAATAGATTATCTAATTAATCTAATTAATTATCAAAATTAATCATAATTAATTAATTAATAATCCTTAGTTAATTATCTTCATTAATTAATAACATATCTTAATTTTCTTCTTAATTAATCTCTAGTTATAAGTTAATCTAAATTATTAATTTATAAATTAAATACATATGTCATTCCTTAATTAACTTATTCATTTAATCATTTAAATATCTTAATTTTTCTTAAGATAATTTATTTCTTTATTAATGACTTCATTAATATTAAAGTGTATTAGAACATTACATTTCAAATTTAAATTCAAATTCCATTTTTAATTTAAGATTCAAAATGATTATTATTTAAACATTTACCAAATTTAAATTCAATTTATAATCTTGTAAATAACATTAATTACTTACATATGAACTTATATAAGAAAGGCCTTTAAATTCAACTACTTGAATCTTTATTGAAATTTAAACTACCAAAATACATTAATATTTTAACTTTCAAATTCAAGTTAAAACAATTTATTTAACTTCCATTCAAAAATCCCTTTAAAAAGAACTATGTCAAAATCAATTCAAATATTTATTTGAAACAAATTTATTTTTCAAAACTATTTTATTTAAACTTGTTTTTAAAACATCATATTTAAAAACTGATTTAAACTTTCAGACTTGAATTCAAAGTAAACTTGAATCCATCAATTTATCTTTGATTTAAAACTTTGATTTAAACTTCCTTTTAAAAACTTGAATTCAAAACTTGATTTTCAAATCCAAATCCATTTTAAAACCTTAAGATTCAAAGCTATTCAAAACTGAACTTAACCTTAGAATTTAAACCACTGTTAAATTATATATTCAGGTTTTAAAATCTAGGAAACTGTCAAGTTTTAAACCTAAAACCCACCTTTAAACTTTTTTAACTTTTAGCTCATTTCAAATATGAATTCAGAAATATAAATTTGAATTAAAACTTCAAACTGGGTTTAACTCTAATTTGAATCTAACATCACACTAGTTTTAACTTTTGGTTATAACTAGTTTACAATTTAATTTATTTTAAATTTAGTTTAAATTAAACTACAGGCTGTTTTATACAATCTGTAACAAACCAACTCAATCCAAGACCTAAGAAAATTGCTTCGAGTCAAACCCTTCCCTGCTTCGAGTAAACAACTCGAATGACCCGAGTATTTCCCGAGCTCAAAAACCCTGCACACAAAGAAAAACACCACAACACTTCAATGGCACGGTGCACGTGCACCGTGGCCCCAGCCAACTCCGGCCACCCACTAGAATTCCAATACAACGCCTACCATCACCAAATACGATTACGACCGCCCAGAGCCACCATGTCAACTTGAATCGAAATCGAGTTCGAAACTCAAAACTAGAAATAAAAATCAGGTTCCCTCTCGAAACCTGTCAACACCACTTGCTCGATGCTCTGACCACCGGAGGCCACCCAATTCCGGCCGTAGCCTCGTCCCTCTTCCCTCTACCATCTTCCCAAACCTGATAGCACTCGATCAACCACACGTGCCGTGGTGATCAATTTATCAAACCCATCAAAAACTAGGGTTCCAGAAAGAATTTTGCCACCGCAGCCTCCTCGATGCAATGCATCACCATTCGATATTTTTCCAAGCTTCTATGATCACAACTCTACCCACTGAGAGAAACACGACGCCTCCGGTCCTCTAGATCAACCGAGACATAAATTAGATAAACTCAAACTGCTTTTAAATGCCCATTCTAAAAATTATAAATTTTTTTTTAAAAATCACATTAAAGTATAAGAATTCAGTATATATTGCTGAATTCGTAAATTAAAAGGTTTGGATTTTAATTTGTCTAAAGCTTTGCTCAAGCATTTTGGTTTCCTGTGACATTATAACTAAAACAGATTTTTAAAGTTAAATTCATGTACAAACAAACCATCTTGGTTTGAAATTTTCAATCCTAATTATGATTAGAACAAAAGATAAACATTTGTTTTGCACATCTGGCCTGGGAAAAAACAATCAGAGGCATCTCAAATTTTGTACAGGATGTATACATTCACATATTCACATATAAACATATCAGCAATTTACAACATAAACATTTTTCCAGTTATACATAAGCAACTAGTTAAGTTCAAACAAAAAGAATATTACTCACTTGACAATAAACAAAGAACAATTTCGAAACTGGAAACTGTTTGTTTTGATTCCAGAAAACTTGAAAACTTAGTCTTGCTTCTGTTGTTGTAATGGTTCAGTTTTATAAAATGGAAATGTTTTGTTATGTTTAGTGAACGAACTAAAAATAAGATGTATATAAAGAAGTTTCAGGGTAGGTGATATCTGGGTTAATTAAATGCAGGTACACTATTATGTTTTGTTTTATCAGGCAAGATTACTGTATTAGGAGGTTGAAATGATGTCTAAAACAATTCGAAATGACTTTGTTAGCTGCTAAGAAATGGAGTCATTTAATGCTAATGTACTTAATGTCTCCTAATACTCATTCTTATGTATAGATATTTTTTTTTCTTACCTGCCTATTTTCTTTTATTTCTTGCCTGAGTTCCTATTTACAGGCTACCTACATTTTTTTTATTTTTACTTTACTTTGTTATGTTTTCTAAACTTCCCGTACCAGGTTCCTTTACCCGATTTGTTTCTATACTTGTCTTTTTTTTTCTGTTTACTCTTTAGCCTGCATATGTTTTGTACTTTATGTTCAAATATTTTATTTTGCATTTCTCTTACCTGCCTTATTTTTTTCTTACTATGTTACTTTGCTACTTTGCTTTGCATATTTTTTTTTTCTTGCCTGAGTCTTTATCTACAAGCTATCAGCATTTTATTTTATTTTACACAAACCTTCTTTGCTTTATACTTGATGTTCATGCTTGGCTGAATCTTTATTTACAGGCTACCTTACTTTACTTTGTTTCTATACTTCATGTGTATAATAAAGTACAAAGTTGTTTTAGTCACTTGCATTGGTTTGTTACTTAACATATTGCTTCTTTTTATTTTTATTTTTATACTTGTGTTAATATAAATAAGGTTTATTTTAATTTAACATTGTAAAAAGACTTACTTTTAATCTTCCAAATTATAGCTTTCTCCAAAATACACATATATGTATTTAAATAAATTTAAAATAACCATTTCTATTTGTATTGAAATCCATTTGTAAAAATATTACATTACTGATATTGTAAAAAAAAATAACTCATTATTAAATTAAAATAATTCATAAAAGAAATTATCTCTTTATTTCTTGTTTCCATCAAGCTATATTTAAAACAAGAACAAAACAACCTTTGTTAAATTTAAATTTAAGTTAAAATCATTTAAACAATTTTAACTTTATCTTTAGTATATCTTTAAGCAAAATTTTATCAAGAAATACTAAAAAGAAAATAAAACAATCTTTTTTTAATAAATTTTAAAATTAAACTTAAGCTAGAATAAGTTCTAACTATTAAACATTTATCTTAAGTATTTAAAACTATATAGTTAATTATTTAATAGCTTAATACTAAATTAAATCAAATTTCCAATTATCAGAAATATTAAAATTAGAAAACATGTCTTTATCAGTTAAATTTAAAACAGAGCTTATCTATTTATAATATATACAAATATATACATACTACAAATAGAAAACAATTTATTAGTTTTTAAAAGATAAATTATCAGTTCAATATTTATTTAAAAGGAGATTATTAAATCAATTTAAATCTTATTAACAATTATTATCAAATTAATTTAATTTTTAACACAGATTATTAAATTGATATTTGTTTGCGCAAAAAATGGGCAAACACCTCAAAGTCGTACGATTTAGTTGATTATATGTTGTTCTTAGCGATTTGGGTGATTTATGCAAATATGTAAAAAGCAGGGACTAAACTGTAAAAGACACACAGATTTATAGTGGTTCGGCCAGAACGTGCCTACGTCCACTTTATATGTTATTCTCCTCTTTCTCTTCAGATTACAAGTACAAAGCTTTGTATACAAGTATATGAAAGTTGTTTGAAAGTTCCTTCCGTGCTTGAGCTCTCAAACTTGTCTGCCATTGTTGTACCCCTGCCCCTCTATTTATAGAGTGGGGCTGGGGGTAGAGGTCTTGGATGCATATAGCTGCTGGTGGGCCTGGGCTGAAGTAATCTGGTCTGGCGATGTTGGTTCGGTATCCACTTGGTCCGATAGTGGTTGGAGTGAGTTGGTTCGGCATGGCTTGGGTGAAGAGTTGGTTCGGCTCTGCAGGGAGAGGTGTTGGAACGGTAGAGGTTGGTCCGGTGATGGATGCTTGGAGAGCCGGTCCGGTTGTCACCTGGTTCGGCAGGAGTTGGTTCGGTGGAGGCCGGTCCGGAGAGGCCTTGGACCGGTGGAGTTGGTTCGGCGTTCCTTGGAGAAGAGCTGGTTCGGCAGGCACTCTGGTTCGGTCGTAGCTGGGATGGTTGGACCGGTGGTAGGTTGAGTGGAGTCTGGTTCGGTGTGGGTTTGGAAGTGTGGTTCGGTGATGAGTTGGGAATGCCGAATGCTTCTATATTTGGGAGTGCCGAATGAGCTCTTGTATTGCGAACGCCGGATGAACCAAGGCATCTTGAATGCCGAATGAGACTTCGCTCTACATTGCCGAATGAAACCTTAAACCTTTGATGCCGAATGGACTTTTATACTTGAGTCATGAGTGAAACCCCAGACTTATATACGCTTGCTGGCTGCTTCTTCTTGGTTCGGTCATGGTGGAAATGCACACAACATTGATATTCCAGTTTTGACCAAAAATGGGATAACACTTTGCCCCCCAAAACATGCCTTGCGATAGGAAGGCGTGTTTTGTAATGCCATGAGCTGGATGTTCATATCCTGTTGACAACCTGTAAAGAGCTTGATATTTTATATGGCCCCAAAATGACGACCGTTCGGGATCGAGCTATTTGGGATGAAGCGCGTCCGTTCATGGTCAAGCGCCTAATTTCAAATGACGACCGTTCGTGATCGAGTCATTTGAGGTGAAGTGCGACCGTTCGCGGTCAAGCGTCTAAATCCATGCGACGATCGTTCGAGATCGAGTCATTTGCGGTGGAATGTGATCGTTCACGTTCAAGCGCTTTACTTCAAATGACGACCGTTCGGGATCGATCCATTCGAGGTAAAGTGCGACCGAGCCCGGTCAGAGGGCGGACCTCAAATGGCGACCGTTCGCGATCAAGCCACTTGGGGTGAAATGTGACCGTTCACGGCCGGTGCCGTTCGCGGCAAAAGATGAAATGGGACCGTTCGCGGTCAAGCGCCTTACTTCGGATGACGATCGTTCGAGATCGAGCCATTCGTGGTAAGGTGCGACTGTTGGCGGTCAGGGGGTGGACCTCAAATGGCGACCTTTCGCGATCGATCCATTTGTGGCGAGATGAGTTGTGCCGTTCGAGGCGAGTTTGTGACTGTTTGAAGTCGGGTGCCGTTCGAGGCGTATTGTGACCGTTCGAGGTCGGGTGCCGTTCGAGGCGAGTTGTGATCATTCGCGATCGGGTGCCGTTCGAGGCGAATTGTGACTGTTCGAAGTCGGGTGCCGTTCGAGGCGAATTGTGACTGTTCGAAGTCGGGTGCCGTTCGAGGCGAGAAAGTGTGCCCAGGAGGGCTTGGTATTACTGATGCCAGGCTCACGTTCGAGTGGGTCCTTGGATCGTTTATGTGCCTATTGGAGGCGAGTAAGTGTGCCGGGGGGCTTGGAATTGTCGATACCAAGTTCACGTTCGAGTGGGTCCCCGGATCGTTTGTCAGGGTGGTTTATCGCCATCTCAGAGCATGCCTAAGGACCGTTCGTGACCCCGTACATGTGTAAGTAGCTTAGCTATCAAAACCAAATATTCATTCAACTGAAGAGTTTCAAAGCAAAAGTGTCCGACAAAATCAAATTCAGCATACAAAAGGCAAAAAATGAAACAGTGACGTCCGAGTGCAAACATCCACATCGACGTGGTTTATAGTTGTGTCAGAGCATGCCTGAGGATCGTTCGCGGTCCCGTACATGTGTGAACAACTTATTCGTGTCGGTGTGGAGTTTTGCCACTCATTCGTTATTTTCTTAATCAATTGATAATCAAATGGCGTCCCTGTGCAGGGCCACCCCTGGCTGATGTAGACGGTGGTCGCTCTGGCTCCACCGCTGGAGCTCGCCTCCTCACATACTGAAGAAGCATACCGTTCCTGATATGTCACTCCACCTCATCTCTCAGATGCCTGCAATCGTTGGTATGATGACCGTTCAGGTCATGGAACAAACAATATCTGTCTGATTTCCTTTCGTCAATAGTTGGATCCCTTCGCATTGGTCTACGGTATGGAACTTGCTCTCGTGTATCTTGGTAGATTCGCTCCAAACTCTCATTCAGCTCTGAATAGGTGGTGAATCGTGGCTCTCTTCGTAGCCGCTTTGTCCTGTCATCATTATCCTCAGCCTTTCTCTTTCCTTTGCTAGTATCCGCACCCTTTCCAGGTGGGTTTCCGCTCTTGATTGCGTAAACGTCATCTTCTTCCTCTCTTTCTCCACTAGCATCTTCCAAACGCAGAAACTTTTCAGCCTCATGATAGAATTCTCCCAGATTCATAGGCGGGTCCTTAGTTAACGAATTCTTGAACTCTGTACTATCAGCTATTCCAGATACAGCCGCCATCATGACCATAGATGGATCTGGTTGATCCACTGATGCTGCCGCCGCATTAAATCGTGTTAGAAAGCTCCTCAAAGTCTCTCCAGTTTTCTGCTTCAAGGTTGCCAAAGTCATCACATTCTTGGGTCTCGCAATATGAACCCTGAATTGCCTCATGAATCTCTCAGTTAAATCTGCCCACGTTCCTATGGAGCCGCTTTCCAGTTGCCTAAACCATAACGCTACAATGTCCGTCAAATACAGTGGAAAGCACCGGGCCATGACCTCCTGTGATGCCCCCAGCACTTCCATGTGCCTCATATACTTAGTAAGATGGACCGCAGGGTTTGTCCTCCCATCGTACATCTCTACTGATGGTAGCTTGAATTCTGGTGGGTTTCTAGCCATCCTAATCGCAGAAGAAAAAGGACTCCTGTTTATATCTTCCAAGTCTCTGTTTACTAAACCGCCTCTCATAGCTCTTCTAACCATCTCTGCTAATCTATCATTGTCTCCAAGCTGTAGTCCTCGCTCACTGCCTTCGATCTGCCCCCCGAGTCCGCGGGAGTTTTCATGTGTATGCCTCCCTGGCTGAACGTTCATTCCTCTATTGCTACCAGGTGGCTCGGATGCCCCCATCTCTCTTCCCGAGGTCGGATCAACATGCTCTGCGTGAGTGCCCCCTAGCTCTGGTGCTACGCCAGATGGTCCTGCTCCGTTCTGAACTCCAGTTGCTCCTTGGTTTTGTGCTCCAAGTTGCCCAATTTGCTGAAGCAAGTTCTGGATCATCTCTTCTTGTCTTCTCATCATAGCCTCCATCTCATCCCTGGTGATGAAGGCTGAAGCTTGGTTTGCTCCTGAGGAAGCCTCTTGACTCCCTTCCTGTTGACTCTGCTCTGACCTTGGCCTTCTGCTTGATTGTCTCGCCATGACTCTTCCAATCTGAATCCCTAAACCCTCAAATTCAACTTCCAAGCGGTAGGTCCCTGAGTTCAATTCTCAGTGAAAGCACCAAAAATGTTTGCGCAAAAAATGGGCAAACACCTCAAAGTCGTACGATTTAGTTGATTATATGTTGTTCTTAGCGATTTGGGTGATTTATGCAAATATGTAAAAAGCAGGGACTAAACTGTAAAAGACACACAGATTTATAGTGGTTCGGCCAGAACGTGCCTACGTCCACTTTATATGTTATTCTCCTCTTTCTCTTCAGATTACAAGTACAAAGCTTTGTATACAAGTATATGAAAGTTGTTTGAAAGTTCCTTCCGTGCTTGAGCTCTCAAACTTGTCTGCCATTGTTGTACCCCTGCCCCTCTATTTATAGAGTGAGGCTGGGGGTAGAGGTCTTGGATGCATATAGCTGCTGGTGGGCCTGGGCTGAAGCAATCTGGTCTGGCGATGTTGGTTCGGTATCCACTTGGTCCGATAGTGGTTGGAGTGAGTTGGTTCGGCATGGCTTGGGTGAAGAGTTGGTTCGGCTCTGCAGGGAGAGGTGTTGGACCGGTAGAGGTTGGTCCGGTGATGGATGCTTGGAGAGCCGGTCCGGTTGTCACCTGGTTCGGCAGGAGTTGGTTCGGTGGAGGCCGGTCCGGAGAGGCCTTGGACCGGTGGAGTTGGTTCGGCGTTCCTTGGAGAAGAGCTGGTTCGGCAGGCACTCTGGTTTGGTCGTAGCTGGGATGGTTGGACCGGTGGTAGGTTGAGTGGAGTCTGGTTCGGTGTGGGTTTGGAAGTGTGGTTCGGTGATGAGTTGGGAATGCCGAATGCTTCTATATTTGGGAGTGCCGAATGAGCTCTTGTATTGGGAACGCCGGATGAACCAAGGCATCTTTAATGCCGAATGAGACTTCGCTCTACATTGCCGAATGAAACGTTAAACCTTTGATGCCGAATGGACTTTTATACTTGAGTCATGAGTGAAACGCCAGACTTATATACGCTTGCTGGTTGCTTCTTCTTGGTTCGGTCATGGTGGAAATGCACACAACATTGATATTCCAGTTTTGACCAAAAATGGGATAACAATATTGCCAAAAATTTCAAGGATATCACATTCCTCCCCCCTTAAAAGAATTTCGTCCCCGAAATTTAAAGCAAAGGTAACTTAATAATCCAATTAAAGATTTAAATTTTAAACATAAGCATATATCAACCAGATGCTAACAGTCATAGCAACCAATTTATCCAATCAAACAAATCTAACTATCCAGGCAAGATCCCGGATAGAATTTTCTCGAGTTCCCCAAGTATGAATATCGGGTTACTCGCATTACAGAATCCAAACAATCAATACTACTAAGCTACAGAGCCCACTCATCTGGATCTACAAAACAAGACAGGATATTAGACTATAGACAAGTCTGAATCAACATCCAAAACTCCCTGAACTGCTGGTTCTACAACCAGAGATAGATCTTACACGTACTCACTTAGAGATACGTGAAACACAACGAATTCCAGTTATCCAAACTGACAATTCAATCCTGAAGATCAAACACTTATCCAAAATCAAATCTCCGACTTCAGAATCCAAATTCCTTCGTCTCTTATCCACAAAACTCTTCGAACTATCATGTGCTACCTACATCTTTCCTAATCATCTCAACTCTTGCTGATGTCCTTAGAAACAAACTGAACCAAAGACAATCCAACAAAATGATCTTTCCAATATCAACCAAACTCAGAACACAAACTCTATTCCAAAATCAGAAGGCTGATCTCACTTCTCTCATCCGGAAAAGATAAAATAGGTGCACTCCAAACTGGCCTTATGATCCTGAAAAATTTCCTGTAGAACTCTCCAATCCAAACATTGCAACATCCAATTGCTTCCAAACTAAACAGCCGCCACCATGCTTCCACTGCGCAACTCTGACTGAACAGATGAAAATGCTGAAGTCGAACACAGACTGGACAACACATTCCAACATTAGGGTTCCACAGATCAAAAGAAAACTCAGAAGTTCCTCCAAAATCCGAGCTACTTCACCAAACTCAAAAATTATCCTATTACTAAGCTGAACCATCGGTACCACTTCTGGAATCTATTCGATACCAAACTTAATCTCCAAATGTTAGCAAATCTCTGACTTCTTGAAGACATCCAGAAAAATTCTGAAACGCAAGAGAACACTCAAACTATCGCAAGTCACTTTTGCGATCAATCCAGCCTAATTCCCAAGATACCGCTCTCTCTTTACCAAATAGAACAGCTTATGCTTATGTGGCCGATCTATCGAAGAAATGGATCTACTCTGTAGCTTCTGAAGTTACCCCAAGAAAAACTGCTAAGCCAGAAGACTTCCTAATCCAAAGCTCTTCGAGAAACTCGGACCTCAAACCAAATTGAACCACCTTGCTGAACACAGCCACAACACCGGGCAGACACGCTTCCTTAACTTGTTCCAAAGAAACATCTTCGGAGACATCCATAGTCACCGTGTCTCATCACACAGCTACTACACCTTGATGTATCAAGATATCATGACTTGCTTCTGCCCAACCGACAGATCCAAACTCTATCTCAACCAAACTTACACTTCATTGATGAACTATGAACCTTAACAAGTTTCCTTCAGAAATTAATGAAATCCTTACACCACCCAAAGCTCACTCGAGACGATATTAGGTCTACAGTCTCGACAGATACACTTCCAACCTCAAATATTTAAACTCCAATCATCGGTAGTCGTGTTACGCACACCACTACCTTATCTACCTTTATAACTCATTGGAAAACCTGAACAGGTAACCCAACAATATGTAGGAATATATATATATATATATATATATATATATCAAAATTACAAATACGCTCTCTCAAGAAATAAATTACCCAAGAGCCTAGGTATTCACTCAACCTAGCGCTCTGATACCAACTGTGACGACCCGGCTTTCTACGCCCAGAAATCTATATCGTCTTGAAGAAAGAAAGGGGTGAGAAAATAGAAAAGATAGAGAAGAAAGAACAACAACATCAGAATCTCACAGCGGAACGAATAAATTATATTAATCACATAAGTACTTACATAATATACAACATCAATTAGAGTTATACAGATAATACATCACATACTAGTCAGTTATAAACACATGTCTAGTTATAAACTCAATACACAAAACAACACAGAGATATCAACACAACGGAACTATATATATCTACAACGCTGAAGCCTCCTGCTCCATTGCTCCTCCAGAACTCGTCAAAGCCAACCTGAATCCCTTGGCTACTCGTAAAAATTTGAGTACCCAAGAGTTTATGAAAAACAGAAATAAACTCCGGGTCAGACATGGGTCTGGTGTGAGTAACAGGTTAAAGTTGCTTACTTTTGAAAACCTTTTTGAAAATAAAAGGTATCACGTAAGACTCCCCACACATAAACATGGGTAAGTTTTTACCTTACGCTAACCAAAACATTTGATAGGAAATTCAGTGATATTATAATAGGTCTAGGGTTTTCAAGAAAATAGAAAATAGCCGAAATTGTTACATCTATTAATTCTAGCTACTTGCCATAAAAGTGGGTAATACAATCAAAACCGTTGGCACTTATTGGATTGTGGATTCCATACAATGGCAGGGCTACTGGGGTACCGTCCGTCACAGTACGTGGCCTAGATCAACGTACCGAGGATCACTCCTGACCACCTACAACACAAGGCCGGAACTATTCCATTCTGAACAGTCCCGAACAAGATAACCCCGGCAGTTGTTGCAATCAACCGCCCACACAGCCGAAAAATAAAGGGACATCTAGACAGGGGAATATCTTGTCCTGCTTGGGCATGACCCACCTAACCTTGCTGCACCTCCCCAGTTTTAGCCATTCCCGGTTGATGAGGCTTGAGGCTGCGATTACCTTTAGAGAATGCATTTCTTAGAATGCTCATCGTCCGCCTGACGATGTTCTGAAAGCATTCAATCAATACAAGTTCGTTCCGGGTTCGAACGAAACCGAAGGCATTGTCTCGTTACACTCATTTTGGAATCACCCTCAGAGTTAACGACAATAACCCTTGCACTCTGAATCTTCATCTTCACTTCAGATTCACGACCTATCGTTAATTTGGATCGATGCGGTCTTCGGATGTCCAAATATGGAAACCCGATCCCAGACTCATCGAAATCCAAAACGTATCTTTTAAGGCCAAGTTATCTATTTAGTCTTAACAGTTCAATTCAATATTATCAATATACACATAGATAGATAATTCACATCTCATAATAGATAATCACATTATCATCATAAACAGATAATTAATATTATCATCCAAACAGATACTTAAACCAAGCATCCTTATCACATAGATATTATTCATCTCATATCTGAATCCACAATCATCAAATGAAATATCAATATCATTCATCCATAAGCAATGATTTAGAATCATACCATTTGTAATTAATTTAAAATGAATTAAATTAACTACTTCTATCTCTACTTAATTTAAAGTAAATTAAATTAATTACTTCATCTATAAATCTTACTTTACGACCATTAATTAATTATAAATCAGATTAATTAATTATTCTCTAGATATTCATCTTGATTAAACACCTTTGATTAAACATCTTCTAATTACAATAACTAATTATTCTTTATTTAATTTCACAAATTAATTATTTTAAATCATTTATAGTAATTAACATATAATTACTTCATTTATTAATTAAATATAATTAATTACATTTATCCTTAATTAATTACATTAAATTAGTCACCAAAGTATTGATTATTCCTTAATTAAACAATTCTTAATTACATCATTAATTATATTAATTAATGATCTCTAATTTAGATTTAAATTAAATTACTTTATTTAAATTTAGTATATTAACTGATTAATCTTTATTTAAACATAATTATTAATCATCCTTGATTAATAACAAAACCAGTAATTAACTACCCTTAATTACTTATTAAAAAATTAATTATCCCATAATTAATTATCTCCATTAATTAATCCTTTGATTAATTACAAAAGTAATTATCCAAATTACTTCATTAACACATCATCTTGCGCTAATTACATTCAGAAATTAACATTAATTACTTCCCTAAGTAATTATGCTCCACTAAATACACTAAGTAATTACACTTATCAATTTATCAAATGATTCCTTAAATTAATTAAACTAAATTAATTAACTTAGATTAATCATTTTATCAAAATTAATTACAATAAGTAATTAATCTCTTAATTACTTTTATCAAGTAATTACATTTAACCATTTACAATAGATTATCTAATCAATCTAATTAATTATCAAAATTAATCACATTAATTAATTAACTAATAATCCTTAGTTAATTATCTTCATTAACTAATAACATTTCTTAATTTACTACTTAATTAATCTCTAGTTATAAATTAATCTAAATTATTAATTTATAAATTAAATACACATGTCATTCCTTAATTAACTTATTCATTTAAATATCCTATTTTTTCTTAAGATAATTTATTTCTTTGTTAATGGCTTCATTAATATTAAAGTGTATTAGAACATTACATTTCAAATTTAAATTCAAATTCCATTTTTAATTTAAGATTCAAAATGATTATTATTTAAACATTTACCAAATTTAAATTCAATTTATAATCTTGTAAATAACATTTATTACTTACATATGAACTTATATAAGAAAGGCCTTTAAATTCAACTACTTGAATCTTTATTTAAATTTAAACTACCAAAATACATTAATATTTTAACTTGCAAATTCAAGTTAAAACAATTTATTTAACTTCCATTCAAAAATCCCTTTAAAAAGAACTATGTCAAGATCAATTCAAATATTTATTCGAAACAAATTTATTTTTCAAAACTATTTTATTTAAACTTATTTTTAAAACATCATATTTAAAAACTGATTTAAACTTTTAGGCTTGAATTCAAAGTAAACTTGAATCCATCAATTTATCTTTGATTTAAACTTCCTTTTAAAAACTTGAATTCAAAACTTGATTTTCAAATGCAAATCCATTTTAAAACCTTAAGATTCAAAGCTATTCAAAACTGAACTTAACCTCAGAATTTAAACCACTGTTAAATTATATATTTCAGGTTTTAAAATCTAGGAAACTGTCAGGTTTTAAACCTGAAACCCACCTTTAAACTTTTTTAACTTTTAGCTCATTTCAAATATGAATTCAGAAATATAAATTTGAATCCAAACTTCAAACTGGGTTTAACTTTCATTTGAATCTAACATCACACTAGTTTTAATTTTTGGTTGAAACTAGCTTACAATTTAATTTATTTTAAATTTGGTTTAAATTAAACTACAGGCTGTTTTATACAATCTGTAACAAACCAACTCAACCCGAGACCCAAGCAAATTACTTCGAGTCAAACCCTTCCCTGCTTCGAGTAAACAACTCGAATGACCCGAGTATTTCCCGAGCTCAAAAACCCTGCACACAAAGAAAAACACCACAACACTTCAATGGCACGGTGCACGTGCACCGTGGCCCCAGCCAACTCCGGCCACCCACCAGAATTCCAACACAACGCCTACCATCACCAAATACGATTATGACCGCCCAGAGCCACCATGGCAACTCGAATCGAAATCGAGTTCAAACTCAAAACTAGAAATAAAAATCAGGTTCCCTCTCGAAACCTGTCAATACCACTTGCTCGACGCTCTGACCACCGGAGGCCACCCAACTCCGGCCGTAGCCTCGTCCCTCGTCCCTCTTCCCTCTACCATCTTCCCAAACCTGATAGCACTCGATCAACCACACGTGCCATGGTGATCAATTTATCAAACCCATCAAAAACTAGGATTCTAGAAAGAATTTTGCCACCGCAGCCTCCTCGATGCAATGCATCACCATTCAATATTTTTCCAAGCTTCTATGATCACACCTCTACCCACTGAGAGAAACACGACGCCTCCGGTCCTCTAGATCGACCGAGACAACTCGAAATGCTTAAATCAGATAAACTCAAACTGCTCTTAAATGCCCATTCTAAAAATTATAAATTCTGTTTTAAAAATCACATTAAAGTATAAGAATTCAGTATATATCGCTGAATTCGTAAATTAAAAGGTTTGGATTTTAATTTGTCTAAAGCTTTGCTCAAGCATTTTGGTTTCCTGTGACATTAATAAGTTGTTTTAACTAAAACAGATTTTTAAAGTTAAATTCATGTACAAACAAACCATCTTGGTTTGAAATTTTCAATCCTAATTATGATTAGAACAAAAGATAAACATTTGTTTTGCACATCTGGCCTGGGAAAAAACAATCAGAGGCATCTCAAATTTTGTACAGGATGTATACATTCACACATTCACATATAAACATATCAGCAATTTACAACATAAACATTTTTCCAGTTATACATAAGCAACTAGTTTAGTTCAAACAAAAAGAATATTACTCACCTGACAATAAACAGAGAACAATTTTGAAACTGGAAACTGTTTGTTTTGATTCCAGAAAACTTGAAAACTTAGTCTTGCTTCTGTTGTTGTAATGGTTCAGTTTTATAAAATGGAAATGTTTTGTTATGTTTAGTGAACAAACTAAAAATAAGATGTATATAAAGAAGTTTCAGGGTAGGTGATATCTGGGTTAAGTAAATGCAGGTACACTATTATGTTTTGTTTTATCAGGCAAGATTACTGTATTAGGAGGCTGAAATGATGTTTAAAACAATTCGAAATGACTTTGTTAGCTACTAAGAAATGGAGTCATTTAATGCTAATGTACTTAATGTCTCCTAATACTCATTCTTATGTATAGATTTTTTTTTTCTTACCTGCCTATTTTCTTTTATTTCTTGCCTGAGTTCCTATTTACAGGCTACCTACATTTTTTTTATTTTTACTTTACTTTGTTATGTTTTCTAAACTTCCCATACCATATTCCTTTACCCGATTTGTCTCTATGCTTGTCTTTTTTTTTTCTGTTTACTCTTTAGCCTGCATATGTTTTGTACTTTATGTTCAGATATTTTATTTTTCATTTCTCTTACCTGCCTTATTTTTTTCTTACTTCGTTACTTTGCTTTGCATTTTTTTCTTGCCTGAGTCTTTATCTACAAGCTGTCAGCATTTTATTTTATTTTACAAAAACCTGGTTTGCTTCATACTTGATGTTCATACTTGACTGAATCTTTATTTACAGGCTACCTTACTTTACTTTGTTTCTATACTTCATGTGTATAATAAAGTAAATACAAGGTTATTTTAGTCACTTGCATTGGTTTGTTACTTAACATATGTGCTTCATTCTATTTTTATTTTTATACTTGTGTTAATATAAATAAGTTTATTTTAATTTAACATTGTAAAAAGACTTACTTTTAATCTTCCTAATTATAGCTTTCTCCAAAATACACATATATGTATTTAAATAAATTTTAAATAACCATTTCTATTTGTATTGAAATCCATTTGTAAAAATATTACATTATTGATATTGTAAAAAAATAACTCATTATTAAATTAAAATAATTCATAAAAGAAATTATCTCTTTATTTCTTCTTTCCATCAAGCTATATTTAAAACAAGAACAAAACAACCTTTGTTAAATTTAAATTTAAGTTAAAATCATTTAAGCAATTTTAACTTTATCTTTAGTATATTTTTAAGCAAAATTTTATCAAGCTATACTAAAAAGAAAATAAAACAATCTTTTTGTTAATAAATTTTAAATTTAAACTTAAGCTAGAATAAGTTCTAACTATTAAACATTTATCTTAAGTATTTAAAACCATACAGTTATTTATTTAATAGCTTAATACTAAATTAAATCAAATTTCCAATTATCAGAAATATTAAAATTAGAAAACATGTCTTTATTAGTTAAATTTAAAACAGAGCTTATCTATTTATAATATATACAAAGATATACATACTACAAATAGAAAACAATTTATTAGTTTTTAAAAGATAAATTATCAGATAAATATTTATTTAAAATAAGATTATTAAATCAATTTAAATCTTATTAACAATTATTATCAAATTAATTTAATTTTTAACACAGATTATTAAATTGATATTGCCAAAAATTTCTGGGATATCACAGTTTGCATTGATGGCACTCGTCTATATGGTAATATCAAGGTACTTGCTAGTTGCGACTGGAGTAGATGCAAATGATGGTATATTTCCATTAGCATATGCAATCGTTGACTCTGAATCAAAAGATAGTTGGGATTGGTTTCTTAGATGCATGTACTACTATATACATAGTGCTCGCAATAGGTGTTTAACTTTTATATCCGATCAAATGAAAGGTATTCCGAGAGCATTAGATAATTGGCCACAAGAACACCATCACCGCTTTTGTGCTAGACATCTCAAAGCTAACTTTCAAGTTGCTGGATTTACTCAAAAAAATTGGTAGACTTGTTTTATTCTTGTGCTAGTGCTATAGATGATTTGCAGTACAAAGAGTTAAGGGGACACTTGAAAACTATTGCTCCAGATGCGCATGCTTGGATTGAAAGGAGTTTACGAGCTGCAAAGGAAAACTGGGCTCTATGTAAGGATAATGGTGGAAGATTTATGATGATGACAACAAATGTGTCCGAAAGTTTTAATAGATTTCTAAGAGGTGCTCATGCTTTGCCAGTTAAGTTGTTAGTAGCAAGAACGTTTTATCGTTTAAACGACTATTTTATGAAATGTCGTTCCAATGCCGAGGGATTTGAAACGCAAATGAGTCCAAAAGTCGAAATTCTTTTAACCAAAAGAGCAAAACAAGCAAGATATTGTGGAATTGTTAGATTCAATCAAACCGAATGGCAAGTGAATAATCAATTTGGAAGAGCGTTTACAGTGACATTGCAAGATAATATATGTAGTTGCACTTGCAACATACCTTTATTGCAAAAGTTTCCATGTTTGCATGTGATGGCTGCTTGTGCTCGAACCATTGGAGGAGCGAATAGATCATATTACAATTTTTATTCAATGTGGTTTCCAGTGCAAAATTATAAAGCAACTTACGCTCCAAGTTTTCATCCTATTCCAGATAGTAGATATTGAGATGCATATCACGGTCCGACCATATTGCCACTACTTACAAAAAGAAAGACGGGACGTCCACGGTCGACAAGAATCAAAGGCATGATGGATAAAATGGGAGGAAGTAAACAAAATATTTGTAGCAAATGTGGTCAAAAAGGGCATAAAAGATCAACTTGTTAGTCCAAATAATTTGCATATTTTGTAGTGAATAATTTGAACGTATTTTTTAGTGAATGATACGAACGTATTCTGTTGTGAATGATTTGAACGTATTTTGTAGTGCATATTTACAAATGTCGTTTGGATGTTTTTCTTCAATTTGTATGTTGTCTGTTAGCTGCAATTTGTTCAATGATATTTGATATTTGTAGCGAATGATTTGCCCACTATTGAAACAACAGCAGCACTTCTCTGTTAAATGCCTGGGCGCATTTCGCTGGCGAGCCTTTAAAATTTGACAAAGGCGCACTTAAGAAATGCGCCCATTTCTGGAATTTCCTGGGCGCATTTTGCAGGTGTGCCCTTGTAATTTTGCGAAGGCGCATATACGAAATGCGCCCCGTGCTGTCTATATACCAAGACAGCCAGCATTTCTTCCTCACTTTACCATATTCTACCCTTCCATTCAAAATCCCTAAAACCCCAAATTTTCGAAATTCTCAACCCTAACATGAAGTGCAATTATTTCGTTATCAAATCTGCTAAAAATGGAAGGATCGTTATCATTTTCTCAAGTTAGAGCTATAATCTTCAAATTAGAAGTATACACCCTCTGTCTATCAATTTAGGATTTTGTTTATCAATTTAGTTTTGTATCTTCAAAATGTACATCGACGCAATTACATTCATTTACATCAAAGCAGTTACATTCAAAATGTACATCGAAGCAATTACATTCAATTACATCAAAGTCATTTGTTCAAATTTGCATTCACTTGCATGTTATTCACACTTGAACATTTTTTTCTTAAAGAATTGGTGCCCGGTCCCGTGAATGCAAGTGTTTTGTATCTTCAGAATGAACATCGAAGCAATGATAGAATTTTGATGCAGGTATTATTTGGTTACATTAGAATGTTTTATTTGGTTACTACTTCCACTATTTTACCTTTTGTTCGTTTATGCATGTGTAGAGTGATAAGCCACTTAAGTGTCATGATCATTCAAGTAAATTAAAATTCATCAAGTCTAATACTCCACGAGTTCAACTTGCATTACAAGAGCGGGATTCAGGGAAATATCTAGATTGGGCTTTTTCAAAATAGATCATGCGCTAGTTACATCTTTGGTAGGTAGATGAAGACCCGAGACTTCAACATTTCATTTTCCTACTGGTGAATTACCATCACATTAGCATATGTTAGTTGTCTTCTAGGTGTTACAGTAGAAGGAAATCCTGTTACTATTAGACAGCTAAGTAATTATGAAGATTTTATCAACAGTGTTTAGGTGTGGTTCCACCTCGGAGTGAAATAAGAGGTGCAACAGTTAACTTGACATGGCTTCGCGATATGTTTGCCGATGAGCCATCACCGGATGCTTCAGATGTAGAAACTGAATATCATGGGAGAGCTGCTATTCTACATTTGATATCTTGTCGTCTATTTTCCGATCATTCTAAAGGACGACTAAACCTTTTTTGGTTATTGTTTTTGCGAAATCTGGATGAGTGCACGATATTCTTGGGGCAGTGCTATATTGGCAACATTATACAATGATTTAACAAATGTTGCACTCATGAAATCTAAATCGATAGCTGGTTGTCTCTCGCTTTTACAGGTATAATATGCAAAGATATATTTCCTATAAACTCATATATAATATTTAATTCTAATGTATTCAAATTTTTTATTTATTTTATAGCTTTGGGCATGGACACATCTTCCCATTGGTCGTCCAAATGTGACTTCATCCATGCAGATCGACAGAACATTGCCTTATAGTGTAAGGTAGTGAATTTCCAACTACATTTACATGTGTGTATTTTTGTACTAATAAAACTCTAATTGTATAACTATTTATATAGGTGGTTTGGTTCAAGGAGTTGGGTTGAGTCTCCAAAGCAGGTGGCCACTTACTATCGCGACCAGCTCGACATGTTAACAAATGAAGCTGTTATATGGAATCCGTACACACAGGATGTGCTAGTCGATCTTCTGTAGATATGTCTAAGTGGGATGCATAGTTGGCTTTGTAAGACACCTATCATATGCATGCGAGATGTAGAAATGTATAAACTTGATCGAGTGATGCGATAGTTTGGTCTTCAGCAACACATACCTGATCCATGCGAACCAAAGCCGGATTTGGAGTTTGCTATCGTCCAGTGGAACGATAGACATAACCGTATCGTATACCAACAGTTTCCTACGATTCCTATTTCGAGATACATGACTTGGTACTGGTCGATTATTCGAAGATTCATTGTTACACATCGGACTTCTTACGAACGAGCATACACCGCTCGTGCACCGCTTGAGCAAGATGTGGTAAATCTTTACATTATCGTGATATTTTTAGTTTGTTCACTTGAATTATATTTCTAATTTTGAATAAATAACTACAACTTATAGGTCGATGTAATAGAGACGGTAGGAAGAGGGTTAGATGATATCGGACATGGTAGAGTACCCGAACGAGAAGTCCAACCACGGTGTCTTGATTTGAAGAAACTTATTGACACGCTCCTTTTTAGAAATCGATTAACACGGCCAAGCTCTTCCGAACTAGCTATGCGGACTAGAGAGCGAAGAATGAAAAGAAGGCAGGATACACACCAATCGCAACATGCTGGACCTTCTCAACCCCCACCTACTCAAGACGATCCAACTCAACCATGAGTACTCCTATTTTTAGTTTACTATTAGTTTTCTTTTGTAATCGAACTATAACTTCTGCTTTAATTCGAATGTAATCGAATTTTAATTATGTTTTGCTAGAATTTATTTAATGGTAGTTTTATTTGTTGCCTTTCGTGTTGATAAAGGTTTGCTATCCTTTAAGATTGTGTATTTGGATTTGGATTTTGTGTATTTGAATTTGAATTGCTTAATATTAGTTTGCCATCCAAGTTTGGGCAGAAAAATTTGCACTGGCGCATTTCACAGATGCGCCAGTACAAATTTGTAGGGGCGCATTTCTGAAATGCGCCCCGTAGTTTTTTTTAAAAAAAGGCCAGCTCATCGCTGAGTTGGCCAAAAGTAGCCTATATTTGCAAATAGTTTTAACACCAGCCCATTTATGTAAATAGTTTTGAAAATCAGTATCTTTTGAAAATTTGTCCTTAAATTTAAGTAGCATTCCCTCAACGGATAGCGCTATTTTGAACTGGATGAAGCTTTTTGTCATGCTAATTTAGCATCTTTTAAATAGTAGAAATGGATATGAGATCATATTGATCTAATGCTAGTTTAACTTACCATTTTCTTCTCGGACGATTTATTTTTATTCCACGTCTAACCTTTTAATGCTAGTTATAAATATCATTAAGTTTGTAAAAATAAATATACCATCATATACATATAACACTAGTTTTTAGTTTTTTTTTAATTGTTGATTTTTTCCTATAAAAAAGCGATCAATTACAGATGTAGTGTTTGAAAGGGATCTAAGGAAATGGCATGGTGTAGGAATGTGGTGTAGCATGTGGTGGTGCCTGGAGTGTGCATCAATTTTCAAGTTCATTGTTGTTGGTGTGATGGAGGCAATGACTTTGAGGGTTAAGGTTAGGGTGATGGCTATAACTACTCGCACCTCTAGACACACCGATCCATAATCCAAAAATGTCATATGAACTCGCATCGTGTCAAAAAGTATAAATTGTAGTTTTCTCGGTTTTGCATGATGTAGTGACGCATGTAATTTTAGAACATTCTACATTTTCATATCTCATAGCGGAAGTATTAAACATTTAAGTTATACGGTCTCAAAATAACCATGGTATATACAATGTCTAACATAGATAAAATCTTCAAATAACACCATAATAAAAGTTTGCCTACTGTGACGACCGCCCTATACTCCGGCATAAATAATAACTAAATAGTGCACCGCAGTCGTGACCGGACGATATAGGACGATCATCTATATGAATATTAACAAACACAACATATAATTTGTTATATATTACAACGCATGGATAAATTATAATATCACAAATATAACAGAAGAGACAGTAATAACTATATGAAAAATCATCAAAGTACAGTTCCACGGAGTTATACATCAGATATCATAAAGTTTATACAATGGAAACAAACTCAATAATTATCTCAAATACAAGTACAAGCAGTCATTGCTAAGGCTATGCAGCACTGCACGGTGGAATAAGCGTAGAATCCATATAAGTTTACAATACAAGATAGCTCCATCTAGCTCGTCCTTCGAACAACTATTGCACCACCTAGACCTATTGTCTAGTCTACTCATTTAAGAGTACCCAAGATAATAAGAAGCAAAACATAAAACCGTGGGTTTGACAATAGTCTGGTGTGAGCAGTAAATGATTGTCAAAATAATATACTGGTAAACATGTAAGGAACAAGAGTACACGAACCATATATGATATGTCCCTGTAATAAAAAAGTTAGCAAAAAATAGTGTAATATGTTATTCTACAATATCACAAAGGTACTATAAATGATACAGTAAGATGTCCAAATAGTCCCATCCACAGTATCTACTCCCAATAATATCCCCGAGTGATAGCCCACCAAAGAAAGCAATCAAAGCAACCATAACATCTATCAGCAATACCCACTATCACTCACCCATGTGCCTTGAATATATGATAACTCGTATGGCCTCCTTACTGCCTGGAACTAATGGAAATCCCGGTTTTCTGTGTACTCTCATATCATGCAGCCCAAAGCTCATGTAATAGCCCATAATTTGACGTTAGTTATTTAATTAGTTAATTAATTTTGCTTCAAAAATAGAATTTGTGCAAACGATAGAATTTGACAACGACACTTGCATCATTGCATTCATGAAAAAAAATTGAGCAACTTTCAAATTTGGAGTTTTGTGATCGGAGTCCAAACGAAGAAGTTATGGACGAAAAACAAATTCGGAATGAAAATTATATAAAATTGCCTAGGCCCACAGGTCGACCGTGGTGTATATGCGGTCGACCGGGGGCGGTTGAACCACATCTATGTGGCGGCTCTAGTAACTCTAGGCTATGTAAGGCCTGGATTTTAAATCGTGCGGTTCTGTTTGATTCTAGTGCCTACAAATATAGGGCCAACGCTTCCTCCTCTTCTCATATTTTTCTAAGTAGAGCAATGAAGCTCTGTCATTTCTTCTTCTCCGCTTCCTTTCTAAAATATAAAAATGAGCTATTTATATCAATATTCATATAAATTGGAGAAGAATAGAAATCTAATAAAAAGGAGAAGAATAGAAATCTAATAAAAAGGAGAAGAGAAGAGAATCACTATACGCATATCTGAGACAATTTATATATTTATACGTTTGTATCTATTTTTTCTTCTAATCTCAAGTCTCTTCTCAGATCTATAATTCTAATGTATGTATATACTATTTTATACATATTTTTTTGGATTAAAAAGGATTGGATATGAATTTAAGGTTCTACTTCTAATCTGGAGATTTGGATTGCTTTTAAAATATGAATGGGAAATTTTATATATTGTTTATAATTTTAATTTATTTCGTTGGCATACGTTTGAATTTTACGCCTAAATCAATTTTATTTGTGAATTGTAGGCTTAAATTAGTGTAGAAGACTATTTCCTACATATTCTTATTTTAGATCTAATTTGGAATATGCTTACACCTAGATCTAGAAATCAGTCTAGAGATTTTAGAATTTGAATGTTGTATGTTTTTATTGTAAATCTATATTTGGGTGTAAAATAAATAAATTTGATTACTACCTAATTTATGTTATGTTGTAGATCTTCCACAGTTTAATTTGTGGGAAAACATCCGTTTGTTTTTTATAAAAACATTCAAAAGGCGACATTTGATTTAAGAAGGAATAAGAATTTATCCATTCCTTGTAATTTCATATGGAGTCAATATTTATTTTTTGTGTTAAACCAATTTATCGAAATCATAGCAGAAAATCTTCCTAAGCAATTTAATTCCAGCAAATTAAATAAAGAAAGCGTATTCTAGGTACATACTTATGACTAGAATATATTTGTTTATGAACATGCAGTTTTATTAGGCAGTTTATATGTATTTACCATGTTAATAAAAAAGAACAACATTTATTCGTGCGTTATTTATGCGTAACTTTCGTTAGTTATTATTATATTCAGGCGTTACAGCCACCTTGAAAATTATAAATTTAAATACATGCCACATTTCGTTCAAGCAAAGCTCTTGGAGTGTAAGGAGCAAAATCTTGCTCAAGCACTTCCTTTCGTCTTCTTTGTTAGGGATGCGGATTAAGGATCTTAAGGCAGAAATAAAACTAGAGGGGGGGGTGAATAGTGTTTTAAAGAATATATGAACTATATGACTAAATTAAAACTTTCAACACAAATCTAAACAGAATTCTAACACAGAATGATCACAGAACATATAACAAATGCAAATAGTAAAGTAAAGCAAGTAAAAGGAAAGAACACACCGGATTTTATACTGGTTCGGAATCCTCCTACATCCAGTCCTGCACCAAGGCAATATCCTTGTACAGATTTTTATAAGCCAATATCCAAATTACAACCCTCAATTTCTAAGGCCTTGAGGAACCCTCCTATCTCCGAGTCTGGAGTAAACTCTCTTGATTTACGGGACACAAGATCACCCTGATACTTCTTAATAACAATCCTTTTGAATGGATAGACTCTATGGACTTTTTGAATACAAATTGATCCTATAACTCTGAATAGCACTTTGATCTTTAGTACAATGATGGAGAATCAAATAGAGAGAGTATCTAAACGATTTCCTATTGAGAATTTGGCAGAATGATGGCACGATCTTGAAAATATAAAGTTTTATGGATATGGAATGGTGGAGAAGAAAGAGTGAAGAAAATAAGAAAGTAGTTGTTAAAAAAAAAATTGGAAGCCTTTATATAGATGCACAACAGTCATAACCATTGGCGAAAGGTTTTCGAACGAATGGACACTTCTTTTGAAAATTGAATTTTGAATCCAACTGTCACCATGTCGACATGGTGTATCCCCTTATGTCGACATCCCTTAGTTCAAAATTATAGAGATGTTGTTTTGTAAAGACAATTGAATTTAAAACAAGTTGAAACTTCTCTGAAGCAAAGTAAAGTGTTTAAACAATATTTTGAGATAGAGAATGAATATAAAACATTATTTTAAATATATATATATATATATATATATATATATATAATTGATATAGACCGTCAATTATACAAGTAATATTTAAAATCAGAATAAGTTTTGATGTTTTAAAAATAGAAGTTTTTAAAATCAGAATAGAGGAATATTTCAAGGCTAAAACAAAGTTTGAAAATATTTTTGAAAACATGATTTTGAAAGCTAAAACATTTTGAAAACAGATTTAAATTTTTTTTGAAAAATCTATTCAAACTGAAATTGCAAGAACCTTCCTACAGAGCTCCTCCATAGGACTCGAGAACTTGTACAAAGTAGTTTAAATGATTTTGATTTTCGTGGGTTTGTAAGCCACTTGTCGTAGGTTTGTAAGCTACTTGTCGTGGGTTTGTAAGCCACTGGTTTCGATAGAAATTGGGTTCCATCCCAAAAGAAAATTGGAAGAAAGATGAGAGTGCTATTATGAAGTTTTAACAAAATACTAGACACTTATCTTGAGATCTTGAAGTCTTGATTCTCTAGAGTCTTGAATATTGAATCTTTAATCTTCATCTTGATGCTTGAGTCTTTATACTGATCAATCTTCGATGATACCTGCATATACTTCCTATATACATACATACATACATATATGTATGTATATCTATATGGAAATGTTAGTATATATTTTATAAAGTAAAGTATAATAACTATATAAGGTTGTTGTCATCAAAACATCATCAACTCGGTTCCTAACAATCTCCCCCTTTTTGATGATGACAACCATTATTTATAAAATATTCTTACTATACCATAACTCCCCCTTACTCTGTGATTTCTTCTTAAAACTACAACTCCCCCTTACTCCATGACTCCCTCTTACACCAAGCACATATATCTTTATAACTTTCTCCCCCTTTGTCATCAACAAAAACTATTAACTACTTAAGAATTCAAGAATGATCAGTATGAAAAAATAATATGTATAGTACAAGCATGAAACAATGAGTATAAGTGAACACATTTTAGTTATTACAACATATATAAGAACATACATAAACACGAACAAACAAAACAATTTAAAACAAAGAATAAAATGAAAGTACGCTTTAATGGCTATCCTTAACTATAGGAGACTTATGAATCGAACAATTGGGGTAGTGGAGACAAAAGTTTCCACGTTGTTCAATTATGTTTCCATTAGTATCAACAAGGATCTCACCAACGCAAATAACGCTCTCGTCCGTATTCATAGGGACTTCGGGTTGAGGTAAAGGTTGATCTTCCTCTTGGTTTTCTTGTGGTTCTTCCATAGGTTCTTCTTCCTCGGATTCCATGGCTTGTAAAGAGTCTTCAATATTAATAGGATTTGTACGGTTATACATAATGAATTTTTGTACATTCCTAATAATATTCCCTTGCCTTTGTTGTTCTCTAGCCATCCTAAGTTGACTTGCTTGAATTTCAGTCATCAATTAAAGGATATCTTTCATCTTCTCTTGCAATTTGATCACTCGAGCGTGCGTAGTTCGTTGAAATGGACCAGAATGAGGAGATGTGGGTGAAGTGGGTTCATTAGTAGAAGAGAATGCCATTATTTTATTGTTTCAGAAGTTATTTAGAGAGAATATAGTGAAGAAAGAGGAGAGAAAACGAAATAAATAGATAAATAACCAAATAACTAACTTTGGAGGGAAATTCAATTTTCAAATTTTTGTTGGGTATGTCGACATGTTCTTCAAAAAAAGTGTAATTTTTATTGATTATTATATTATATTATTTTATATTTCAGTTTTGAACAAATACCTAATTCTCTTCTAAATTTAGTAAAATTCTGTTCGGTTAATGGTTTAGTTAATATATCAGCAATTTGTTTTTCAGTATTTATATAATCTAGAGTTATTATTTCTTTAGTTATATTATCTCTAAGAAAATGATGTCTTATATCAATATGTTTAGTTCTTGCATGATGAGTTGGATTTTTAGATAGATTTATTGCACTAGTATTATCACAATATATTGGTGATTTACTTATGTTAATTCCAAAATCTTTTAAAGTTTGTTGCATATATATGACTTGTGAATAGGCCAAAGCAGCAGATATATACTCTGCTTCAGTTGTTGACAAGGAAATAGTATTTTGTTTCTTTCTGAACCAGGAAACCAGTGAATGTCCTAGAAAGTGACAAGTTCCACTTGTACTCTTTCGGTCTGATTTACAACCAGCATAATCAGCATCACAATATGATATTAAATCAAAAGTATTATTTTTAGAATAAAATAAACCATAATATAAAGTGTATTTTACATATCTTAAATTTCTTTTAACAGCTTTTAAGTGAGTTTCTTTAGGTTGTGATTGGTATCTTGCACAGAGACAAACACTATGCATAATATCAGGACGACTCGCTGTTATATAGAGTAGCGAACCAATCATTCCCCTATATAAAGTTTGATCAATATATTTTGATTTATCTTCTTTACTTAAACCTACATTTGTTGACATTGGAGTTGGTTTCCCACTAGAGGTGCTTAAACCAAATTTATTGATTAAGTCTTTAGCATATTTTTCTTGACTTATGAAGATTCCATTTTCTAGTTGTTTAATTTGAAGCCCTAAGAAGAAACTTAATTCTCCCATGTGACTCATTTCAAATTCTTTAGTCATTATATCTGAAAATTCTTTATTCATTATGTTATTAGTTGATCCAAAGATTATATCATCTACATATATTTGAACTAGTTGAATATCTTGATTATTTCTTTTAATAAAAAGTGTTGTATCTACTTTACCAATTTCAAAACCAGATTGAAGTAAATAAGATCTTAGTCTTTCATACCAGGCTCTAGGAGCTTGCTTTAGACCATATAGAGCTTTCTTTAACTTGTATACATGGTTTGGAAATTTATTATCTTCAAAATGTGGAGGTTGTTCAACATAAACATCTTCTTTTACTAAATCATTTAGAAAAGCACTTTTATCATCCATTTGATATAATTTGAAATTATTATAATTAGCGAAAGCAAGTAGAATTCTTATAGCTTCTAATCTTGCTACGGGGGCAAAGGTTTCATCATAGTCAATTCCTTCTTCTTGACAATAACCTTACGCGACTAAACGAGCTTTATTTCTTACGACCACACCGAGTTCATTCTTTTATTTTTATAAACCCATTTAGTTCCAGTTATACTTTTATCCTCAGGTTTAGGAACAAGTTCTCATACATCATTTCTAGTAAATTGATTCAATTCTTCTTGCATAGCAAGAATCCACGAATCATCAGACGATGCTTCCTTTGGATTTTTAGGTTCAATTGTTGATATAAAGGCTACATTACTCATACTACTTAATTGATTTCTAGTTCTTACTACAGATTCAATATTTCCTAAAACATTTTCTATAGGATGATCTTTTGATATTTTAAATCTCTTATTAGGTTGATTTATTTCACTAATAGTTTCATTAGATTGATTTAAATTTATAAAGTCTTCTTCATCATCTATTTGTACAATATCTTTAATATTTTCATCAAAATGCATAGTTTCTTCAATAGTATTAGATTTTAAATTAAAAATTCTAAATGCTTTGCTTCTATTAGAATAACCAATAAAGAATCCTTTATCAGCTTTTGGTTCAAATTTATCTAAATTATCTTTTGTATTAAGTATAAAACATTTACTGCCAAAGACTTTAAAATAAGCAACTAAAGGTTTCTTATTATAAAGTAATTCATATGGAGTTTTATTTGTTAATGGTCTAATTAAAATTCTATTTAATATATAACAAGCTGTAGCAACTGCTTATACCCAAAAATGTTTAGGTAACTTACTATTAGAAAGCATTGTACGAGCACACTCTTGAATCGTTCTATTCTTACGTTCTACTACTCCGTTTTGTTATGGAGTTCTTGGAAATGAAAAGTTGTGAGTAATTCCCTTTTGAGTACAGAAATTCTCAAAATTTTCATTTTCAAATTCACCACCGTGATCACTTCGAATAGTTTTAATTTTGCAAGAATGTTGTTTTTGAATTCTTTTAGAAAAGTTTTTAAATATTTCAAAAGCATCACTTTTATGTTTTAAAAAGATTGTCCAAGTATATCTTGAATAATCATCTACTATAACAAAAACATAATTACTATGGTTAATTGATTGAACTTGAGATGGACCAAATAAATCTAAATGAAGTAATTCTAGAGGACTAGAGATAGAAATAGCATCTTTTAATTTAAATGAACTTTTCTTAAGTTTTCCTAATTGACAAGCATCACAAATACTATCTACTTTAAAGTTTAACTTGGGTAGACCTCTAACTAAGTCAAGTTTTGATATCCTAGATAATAATTTGAAATTCAAATGGCCAAATCTTTTATGCCAAATCCAAGGGTCACTTGTATTAGCCAAAAGACATAGATTATCATTTGAAATTTTCATACTAAGGATATAAATATTTTTCTTCCTAATACCTTCAAAAATTATATTAGACTTGTCATCTTCAATGTGACATTTATCTTTTCCAAATTTAATTTTAAAACCTTTATCGCAAAGTTGACTTATACTAAGCAGATTATGTTTTAAGTTCCTAACTAATAAAACATCAGAAATAAGTAAAGTTTTAGAGTTACCGACATTGCCGACGCCAACCACATATCCTTTAGAGTTGTCACCAAAATTGACTAATCCACCATCTTGATAAGTAATGTCCTTGAGTATCTCAGGATTTCCAGTCATGTGCCTCGAACAGCCACTATCAAGTATCCATTTATCTTTCTCAATTTGCACAGTTTGTCCATTGGGTGTTGATTCGTCAAAAGCCATATAACATGTCTGTCCCTGCATAACACACCAATTCGGTAGATAACTTGATTATTCAAAATAACTATATGCAGACTTATGATACTTTGATGAAATGCATAGATTCAAAACAGTTTTAACACAATTTTCCAAAAATGCCATTTTTATATTTTTCAAGTTTCATACGATGAAAACAATGAAAACCAATGTTCTGATACCAATTGTTAGGGATGCGGATTAAGGATCTTAAGGTAGAAATAACACTAGAGGGGGGTGAATAGTGTTTTAAAGAATATATGAACTATATGACTAAATTAAAACTTTCAGCACAAATCTAAACAGAATTCTAACACAGAATGATCACAGAACATATAACAAACGCAAATAGTAAAGTAAAGCAAGTAAAAGGAAAGAACACACCGGATTTTATACTGGTTCGGAATCCTCCTACATCCAGTCCTGCACCAAGGCAATATCCTTGTACAGATTTTTATAAGCCAATATCCAAATTACAACCCTCAATTTCTAAGGCCTTGAGGAACCCTCCTATCTCCGAGTCTGGAGTAAACTCTCTTGATTTACGGGACACAAGATCACCCTGATACTTCTTAATAACAATCCTTTTGAATGGATAGACTCTATGGACTTTTTGAATACAAATTGATCCTATAACTCTGAATAGCACTTTGATCTTTAGTACAATGATGGAGAATCAAATAGAGAGAGTATCTAAACGATTTCCTATTGAGAATTTGGCAGAATGATGGCACGATCTTGAAAATATGAAGTTTTATGGATATGGAATGGTGGAGAAGAAAGAGTGAAGAAAATAAGAAAGTAGTTGTTAAAAAAAAATTATTTTGGAAGCCTTTATATAGATGCACAACAGTCATAACCATTGGCAAAAGGTTTTCGAACGAATGGACACTTCTTTTGAAAATTGAATTTTGAATCCAACTGTCACCATGTCGACATGGGGTATCCCCTTATGTCGACATCCCTTAGTTCAAAATTATAGAGATGTTGTTTTGTAAAGAAAATTGAATTTAAAACAAGTTGAAAGTTCTCTGAAGCAAAGTAAAGTGTTTAAACAATATTTTGAGATAGAGAATGAATATAAAACATTATTTTAAATATATATATATATATATATAATTGATATAGACCGTCAATTATATAAGTAATATTTAAAATCAGAATAAGTTTTGATGTTTTAAAAATAGAAGTTTTTAAAATCAGAATAGAGGAATATTTCAAGGCTAAAACAAAGTTTGAAAATATTTTTGAAAACATGATTTTGAAAGCTAAAACATTTTGAAAACAGTTTTAAAAACATTTTGAAAAATCTATTCAAACTGAAATTTCGAGAACCTTCCTACAGAGCTCCTCCATAGGACTCGAGAACTTATACAAAGTATTTTAAATGATTTTGATTTTCGTGGGTTTGTAAGCCACTTGTCGTAGGTTTGTATGCTACTTGTCGTGGGTTTGTAAGCCACTGGTTTCGATAAAAATTGGGTTCCATCCCGAAAGAAAATTGGAAAAAAAATGAGAGTGATATTATGAAGTTTTAACAAAATACTAGACACTTATCTTGAGATCTTAAAATCTTGATTCTCTAGAGTCTTGAATCTTGAATTTCTAATCTTCATCTTGATGCTTGAGTCTTTATACTGATCAGTCTTCGATGATACCTGCGTATACTTCCTATATATATATATATATATATATATATATATATATATATATGGAAATGTTAGTATATATTTTATAAAGTAAAGTATAATAACTATATAAGGTTGTTGTCATCAAAACATCATCAACTCAGTTCCTAACATTCTTAACACATAATGCCGAGTGATATTCCAATACCAAGTATTATACTTCTCATCGGTCAGCGTGATCTCATGCTCATCTTCTGCAGCTAAGAAGCGGTTATTCCCTAGTTCTATCATCATTTCAAACTCATCTTCACTGTATGGAAGAGTATAATATGGAGTATCATACGATAAGTGTTGGCAAAGACCAAAATGCCTCATCATTCTATCTGGAAGATGGTATGCAAGATCGCCAAAGCAAAATATCATCAGTCTTGCCCGCCATAACTACATCGCCTCAGTGCACAAAGTGGGAATAGCATTAAGATACGCCTCAGTGTATGAAGTCCATGTAACTATATTATAGTTAAGGACATCAAACTCGTTCTGGTAGAATGCCAAATTCCGTCCGGGCATCGTTTTGGTATTCTTTGGTCCAATCCACCTAAAATAGAAAAAATTTATACAAATTGTTCAAAGTGTATAAGTTGATACAACCGTGCAAACAAAAATATTTTACCTTGATCCATATAGTTTCGAATTGCGATTATTGGTCTCTTCATAGTTATATGACCGACCGGAAGATAAGTCCAAGACCATAGCTGCAAGAGTATAAGTTGTATTTTATTAATATTTACAACATGTACAAATATGAATTAATGAATAACTATGACCGTACTTGAACTAGAGTCATACAACCATTGGTAGACCGTTGTTGTACCAACGCCACTCAAGTAAGCTTTGTATAAGTCAAAGCTAGCACCGCACTTCCCCATGAATACTACCAACAAGAATTGAAGTCTTTTAACAACAGGATCCATTGAAGGGCCAGTCGAGTCTTCGATCTATAGCAAAAAAGATGTTGAGTGATGATGTGCAAAATAATACAGCGGGTGCGCTAGGCGATCTGCACTATAGAGGCACGATGGGGAATATCATCTGCCAATTGCTCCCTAAACCAAGTGGCCACTATCGACTCATTCCCTCATCTTACATCTTTTGGAGGAGACAGACCAAGCAAGGGCACATACAAATCCATATAATTACGTGGAAAATTTGGTTTTACAATGGGATCCCCGTTAATTGGCAATCCAAGCAACACAGTGACATCTTTTAATGTGATGGTCATGTCACCTACTCTGAGATGAAATGTAGATATCTCAGGTCTCCATCTATTGATCAACGCTGTCAGAAGGTTATGGTCAAGCTGTGCGTATCCCAACTTATGAATAGCACTGAAGCCAGCCCTATGCGCTAATGTGACAAGCTTTAAGGTTGAAGAATGGTCAATGAATCCATCTGGCTTAACCTTCTGTCGAAAATTAAATCAAAATGCAAGATATTATGCCATTTACTAACATATTGCAAAATGCAAGAAAAATTATATCAACATGCACCTCCATCAAATCATTATTGCTAGTGCAGTATTGAGCTTGTAAGTAAAAAACACTATCATTAATCAGTCTGGGTTTCATTTCTTCATATTCTACCATAATAACAATACCAAATCAAATTTTTAACCTAAACAATCCTTATATACAATCAAGAACCAATCAAACAAATGTTCTACGCGCACAAACTACTTCATTGTAGTCTAGAAACATATATTCCTACCTAAAAATTTATTTTTTTAAACCCTAATCAAAAATTCTAAAGTTGAGATAAAATTGGGTGAATACAAAACTATAGGAGGTACTTGAGAGGACGAGGAAGCCATTCTTCAATTTCTAGCTTGATTTAACGAGTTTTTGAGTGAAAACATCAATTTTGGGAGAGTTGGGGTGTTGGGGTCGGATTTAGGGTTTTGGTTTTTGGGAGTGGAGTGGTAAATGGAAGAGAGGGTTGTCTAAGCAGCATGCACAAAACAGAACTGCATTTGAAATGTCATAAACTGGCGACATCCCAAATGTCGCATACTAGTGGCATTTCAAATGCCGCCGGTTAGTTTTAGCAATGAAATGTGTATTGGCGGCATTTGAAATGCCGCCAGTACACGTGGCGGCCGATGTGGCCAAAACTGATCTTATTTTGTAATCAGCTTTTCAACTGGGCTATATTTGTAATAATTTTTTCAAAATTTTCCTAAATAGAAAATTTATCCTTATCAGTTATTATCATTTATGACTCGTCGGATTACATTTACTCTAGCCATATGCTTTATCATTTAATTTAGGCAACTCAGCATAACTATATTATGATGTATATGCATATATTGATTTTGCTTCCAAGTAGTCAACAATCTAAATAATTCCATTACACAATGTATCTCCTGTCAACCAATCAAAAACAATCTTTGATTAATGTGCCATCTTCACAACTAAGATTTAGAAAGTCCTGTAATAGTCTTCTCATAAACTTCACATCGGAAGAATTTGTGGATAAATACATTCCACCAATGTCATATCTCTACTACATAATATGATAATTTTGTACTATTTAACAAAATTTAAAGCTGTCACACTGTAAATTTGCAAAAATATAAATCTTTTTTCATAAAAATTTTGTAATTTAAAGTTTAGGAAGGTTTCGGTTCCAAAATTATCATATTTAAAATAGTCAGAAGTACAAATTGATTATTATGTTTTTCCACGCTACTAAAAAAATGCTTACCACATATGTTTTTTCGAAATATGTATGGGTATATGATGGTTATCCATCTTGGCCTGAAATTACAATGGATATACAAGATTTGTTAATCGTTTATATGTATTTATTCTTACATTAAATTATTTAGTTATATGTTTTTATTTGTAAATTTAAACATGCAAGTGGGACTGTAGCAATGCATTAGTTTATAAACACAATTATTTTTACATGATAATATTTTTAACATATTGATTATTAAATGGAATCAATGTAGGAGACAAATCTAAAATATAATTATAAAATCTTTACCTGCATTTCTCACTTTGTCCTTAATTATTACCTTTTCCTTCTTCTTATTTTTTCAAGAAAGTTATATGTCCTTCATGGAATCTTCTTTGTTTCTTTCCATTGTCTTTATTTTTCTTTCTTATTTCATTAATTTCTATATCACTAAATATATGTATATATTATGGACCACTTCAAATCGAAAACCCTTCATGTTTTTGCATTACAAATTCCTCTTTACCTACCATTAAGTACTACTGCCTTTCCTTCCTCTTACAACGGTAATGCTTCCACATCGATAACTAAGTTGTCAAAATCTGATTATGTTCAACTACATCGCCGCTATTAAAGGTTAGTAACTGAAGGTACCTAATTTTTAAGGTAAAGAAGGTACATAATTTTCATCCAGTTATCATGTTTAGAGTTTAATAATTTTGTTGAATCCATACTGATTTGTTTAAACCTGCAATATTCATCTTCATCTTTTAATTTCAATTTAAAATTGCCAAAATCCAATAAGATATATTTCCATAATTCTTTCAATTGGATATTTTCGGTATGATTTGACAAAGTCGATTTTGAAAGAGAAAATAATCTATATCTTCACTAAACTAATTTTTTTCAATGAAATATGAAGTGGAAATACATAACTTAACACAATTGTTGACAAGCACTAATTTCTCAGCGGTTAAGTGATTCGACTTTGTTGCGAGAGGTCACAAGTTCGAAACTTGCATAGCGTGATTCAAACATATATTGACATGTGATATGTGTTATGTTGTCCCAGTGACATGTTGTATCCAAATACTATTTCAAAAAAAACTTAACACAATTGTTCTGAAAATTTGTGTTTCACCTATCTTAATTAAGAATCTCAACTTCTAAAATGAAGTGTTCCTCATCTTCACTTCATGTTTGCATATCATTACATGCAATTCCAAAAACAATGAATATAAATCATTTTGATTTTTGTGTTTTATAACATGGTACAAGTTTATATATATCTTTACATGATCCTTTTATAACAAAGGATGCGTTCGTTGGATAAGCGTGCGATTGAACTCTATAGTTTATTGTATTGGGGTTCTCCAATAATAGTGTGGCGAGATCACAAGCAAAGTTGAGTTAGGGTGTAAGATAATTAAGTACTAAATTTAACTCGTTTAGTTATTATTAATATTGTTGTCGATTAATTGTTATAAATAATACTTAATAAGAAATGTTAATACATTTGTTACTAAATAATAATTAGTAAAAATTAAATAAAATCTGAATAATTTGATGTGTTTACTATAAAATGTAATACTTTAATTAATTTTTAAAATTAAATTAAAATTTTATTACCGAGTGTTTTCCAGGGCCACTAACTCAAATGACAAAGACCGTCTAGGTTCAAATTCTATATGTCTTTGGTTCGATATCTTAAGATATCAAATCGAGTGCTTTGCTTGAATAAAGACCACTTTATTTTTAGAAAAAAGAAGAAAATTTCTACCTTAAGAACTAAAAATATTTACACTTAAAATAATTGAAAATTTGTACAGTACAATCGTTAATTAGTAATATTTAAATATACAATATAATTTTTTAATTAATTTTAAAGTGAGGAAATGAATTTCAAACATAAAATTAGAAAATTGTTGGTTAAAAGATAAATTTGAAATCTTATTACATTGTTTGAAATAAAAAAATATGTGCAAACTACATACATGTAATTTAAGACCCTTAATAGGGATATAAGAGGTTAAACTCTCAAATACTGAGGGTATGAATGCTTTCCAAAAAACAAATGTAAAGTTTAGCATTGGCATAAATCTCTTTTGTCAAATATTAGAAACCTAAATACTTAGAAATGAGCAGTTAACATGTCTAAGGGTAGAGTTTCTTTTGCTCTGAAGCCCTTCCAAAATTTTTTTTTGAAACGGTACTTTATATACATGTTGCTGGGACAACATATCACATGTCAATAAATGTTCGAATCATGCTATGCAAGTTCCGAACTTTGGACCTCTCGCACCAAAGCTGTATCACTTAACCACTAGGACAATGGTGCTTGTCAGCCCTTCCAATTTCTCAATGAAATTAAATTAGAATCTGCCATATGTATTTAAAAAATCCAATGTCCCATTGTTTAGTAGATAAAACCAAATTTACTTCATTCTCCTTTCCTTTTTCTGCCCAACACTAATCTTCATAATATGTAGTTGAGTAAAAATTAAGTTTAAAACTCATTTTCTACCTAATACTAATCTTATTTTCTTTTTAGTCATTTTATATGTTATAAACCGAGTTTTCGTACATTGAGATTGATATAAATTATATCTACAAATAACTTAAACTAATAAAATCTGATACTTGAAATTAGTATCGAATACAATGATGTAATTATGTTGCTTAGTTAAAGTAATTTCGTGGGAAATAAAAAAACTTTAATAAATAGTGAAATTATTTCGTTAAAATTTATTTTTGATGCATACGTTTCTACTAAAATGGAACGGTGCTTTAGAAATAAATTACTTTGAAAATAAAGAAAAAAACAAGTGTTTTACATTTGCTTAGTAGCTATTGAAAATTCTCATGATGCGGTTTCTTATCTAAATTTTGCATTTGCATTAAATAGGCCATACTACTCATAGTAACTGGAATCATTTTTTTATATTTGATTAGGATACATTAATTGTATTGCTTTTACCAGTTTACTATATTACATTGTGAAGGAGCAGATGATACCGATAACGAAGAGATTTATCAAATACATGCCATGGTTAAGGTATACTGTTGTATCATTTTGGTTATTTTTCGGTGTTTGACATGCCTTTAGAGATATAAGCAAATGGTCTATTGAACACACACACATACATATACAGGTGTGTACACATGCTCATACTGACATTTTCCCCCTCTTTACTATGTACAATCATTTGGTGTTGTATTGACCAAGTCATGATTTAGAATCAAAAGAGTTATATGGTTGAAAATTGAATATGTGTAAATGATATTAGTCTATCTCATGAGTTATTGGTTCTTATGATTCTTTTACCTGTGGTAGTAACAGAAAGAGCTACTTTAAAATTTTAAAGTATGGAACCAATGGACAAATTTTTATGCTACAAGCGAATAAATTTCCTTGGATTTATAAGAAACCTGATCCTTTTTAGTCATTAACCTTAAACTTTGAATATGAATGTTACCAAAACCTCTACAAAGAAAAAGTTGGGACATACCATGCTTTATCACACGTTCTTCAAGAACCAAAGAATTTGTCAAATCTCATGATATGATAGGAATTATCTTATATCTTCTTGAGTAACCTTAGTAATATAATTATATGTATGATTATTTTGCCCTGAAACATTGCTAATAATAAGTTATTTCCCTTAGCATCTGACTATGCACTTGTGCTAGAAACTCTTTCTGTTGCTATGAAAGCAGTTTCGTTGTTGGAATTCAACACAAATGCTTTGTCCCTTTCATTATGTTTCATAGAGTTGTCGTGTTGGTGACAATAAAGAATAAAAATTCAATTACAGTTAACAAGATGATTAGAATGAAAAGAAATGAATGACTTGAATTTATAGGTTTACTTCATCTACCCTATACTTTCTTCAGAAATGATTAGATAAAATATATGTTAAACGAAAACCGTGTCACTTACAACAAATGTTTTTAACCGAAACAAGATGCTTATGTGTTTTTTTCCTAAAAACCACTTTTATTAAAGACACAATTTAAGTATATTATATATTTATTTTCATCACCTAAGGCAAAATTGAAACATGTAACATGGTTGCAACGTGGCTGCATATTTGAATTGTACTTGATTTGTTTTGACATGCTTTTTACGAGCATGCAACTTGAACTTATTTAGGTTGTGTTTATTTTATGTCCTCGATCCTTTATTGGCTCAACCCTATTAGTGTGTATCTTTTGACATTTTGGTCAACCATAATTGTCATATGTAGGTGTATTTTATAGTTAGGCATTGTCAATGGAAACTTCTGTGACCCTACATTATTTTGAAAAAATATTAATAAATATATGAAGAAAGTGTTGGAAGTTTTCTTTAATGGAAAATAGATTTGATTTTATAAGAAGATGGATAAGAGGTTGGAGAAGAAAAAACATTTTTTTTCATAAGGAGAAAAACCTTTATTTCTAAACTTTATTACAAAAGTTTATATTTTTTCTTACATCCAAAATGAGTGAATCCACCTCTATTTATAGAAGTTCATATCACAAATAAACGGTGGAGATTATCTCAATCTAATGGTTCTCCATAAATATCTTCTATATATTCTCTCTTATAATTTCAAATATATTAGTCCATGAATATCTTCTAAATATTCTCTTATACAATTTCAAACTTATTATTCCATATAGTCTAGATTCTAGATATTTCTTATATGAAAAATCTAGATTGCAAAATTAAGTTTATTTCCAACACCCCCCCTTAAACTTGATTTTGCTACTCTAAGCAAACTCATCAACTTAACAAAATCTTTGTGCTTGAGAGACTTGGAGAAGATATCAACTACTTGATCATGTGTCTTCACATGCTCTAGTTATATATATCCTTTTTGGCGACACCCTGTCTAATATAGTAATAGCATATATCGATGTGTTTGCTTCGATCATGGAAGACTGGGTTCTTGGCCAAAGCAATTGCTGACTTCGACAAAAATCTTGGTTGGCTCCTCTTATTCCAAATTCAACTCTTTTAACAGATTTCGTAACCAAATTGTATGGAAAACATATAAAGTAGCAGCTACATACTCCGCTTTGCATGTGGAAAGTTTGACAATCGACTGCTTCTTCGACATCCATGTGAAGGTCATGTCTCCCATGTAGAACACGAAGCCGCTTATGCTTTTTCTGTCATCCATATCTCCACTCCAATCACTATCTTTATATCAAACAAGTTTGTAATTATCAGAAATAGAGCGGTACAAGCCAAAGTTTGTTGTCCTTTTGACATACTGAAGAATCCTCTTTGCTCCCTTTAAATGAGTTGATGTTGCATTCTCCATATATCGACTGACAACTCCTACCGCATATAGGATGTCGGGTCTTGTGCACGTTAAATTTTGCAAGCTTCCAACTAAGCTCTTAAAGAGTGTTAGGACCACCTTTTCTTCTTCCTCACGCTTTGACAACTTGATTCCACATTCCATTGGCATGTAGACCGGGTTAGAATCATCCACCTTGAACTTCTTTAATACTTCCTTAGAATAGCCATCTTGAGTGATTTGAATGCCTTTGTCTTCTTGTTTAACTTCAATTCCAAGATAGTAATACATAAGCCGAATATCGGTCATCTCGAACTCCTTTGTCATCACTTTCTTGAACTCATTAAACATACTTGGATTGCTACCAACGAAGATCAAGTCATCCACATACAAGCATACAACCAATATATCACCCTTTTTTATTTTGATACACAGTGCATGCTCATACAGACACTTGATGAAGTTTCTCTCTTGGAAATACTTATCAATTCGAGCATTCCAAGATCTTGGGGCTTATTTCAAGCTATAAAATGCATTCTTTAGCTTCAAGACCTTATCTTCTTCTCCTTTGATTTTGTATACCCACTTCACACCAATTGCCTTATGGAAGTGAAGCTAACTCCCATGTGTCATTTTTCTTGATCGCCTTTATCTCTTCATCCATAGCATTTCTCCAACTCTTCTTTTGCCAAGCTTCTTGAAAGTTCATGGGCTCTGAATTCGCAAATAGACAAAAAAGTAAGATTGCTTTGGTTTTCGGTTAACTCATATATTTCTTAAAGGCTCTAAAGCATGAAGCCTTTTCACTTGAGCTTTTGTCTTCTTGATAACTCGTAGCTGGTGAAGCTGTGGAGAAGTAGGATCCTCTCTTGATTGTTCTATCATTGATTGTTGCATGTCATCTTCTATAAAATGTGGAAATAAGTTGTAGTCTTCATTATGTAAACTCCAATCCCATTCTCCTTCTTCATCGAACACAGCATCTCGACTAATGATTATCTTCCTCTTATCAGGATTATAAAGCTTGTAGCCTTTGGTGTTGGTGTTGGTGTTGGTGTTGTAACCAATAAAGACGTACTTCTCACTTTTTTCATCTAACTTACTTCTCATCCGGTACGTGTACGTGAGCCATGCTTCCAAACACTCTTAAATGGGAAATGTCGGGCTTCCTTCCACTCCATGCTTCTTGTGGTGTTTTCCCCACACATTTGTATTGGATATCAGTTTGATAGATAAACCGCACATGTAACTGCTTCCACCCAAAACTCCTTTGACAACCTTTATTTTTTGAGTATGCTCCTCGCCGTCTCAAGGATTGTTCTATTCTTCCTTTCTGCTACTCCATATTGCTGGAGGGATCTGGGCACGGTCAGCTGTCGTCGGATTTCATTATATTTACAATACTTCTAGAATTCCTTTGATGTGAACTCTCCTCCACAGTCAGATCTCATGGCTTTAATCACAAGGCCACTTTCCCTTTCAACATGAGCCTCGAACTACTTTAAGTTCTCAAACACCTCTAATTTCTCCTTTAAGAAATACACCCATGTTTTTCTTGAAAAATCATAAATGAAAAGAAGGAAATGGTTACTCTTACCAAGTGAACTTGGCTTGATCGGACTACATACATCTATATGTATGAGTTCCAATGGTTTTTTAGCTCTTGAATATGAATCCTTCGGAAAGCTGGATTTAAATTGCTTTCCAAGTAGGCATCATTCACACACTTGATCGGAATGGCTAATGCATGGTAATCCTTTTACCATTTTCTTCTTGGAGAGAAATTCTAATCCTCTAAAATTGAGATGCCAAAATTGAATATACCAAAGCCAAGAAGTATCTTTGTAGAACATCTTAAGGCATTATGCAACATCATTTTGAATGTTGAGAACGAACATTCTATTTTTAGTTATCGGCACCCTAGCAATGAAGTTACTTGCACCGTCTCTTATAGAAAAGTTTTTATCTTTTAACCTTTATCTAAGAGTTGTCCTATGCTCAAGATGTTGCTCTTCATGTTTGGCATATAGTAAACATTGGAAACGAGTTGGTGATTTCCATTCTTCAATCGAATGAGAACATTTCCTTTACCTTCCACCTCTACTTTTGATTCATCTCTAAATGCCATGTTTCCCTTCATCGATTCATCAAGTTCCATAAACATACTTCTTCGTCTGCATATATGGTTGCTTGCACCATTATTTAGGTACCATTGATTATCCTTACCTCTTTCATTTTTCTTGTAAGCCGGTAGTAAAGTATCATCTTCTTGACTTCTTTCTTCAATGTAATTGGCCTTCTATTCAATTTTTTTGTTGTTTGGAGCTCTACATTCAAAAGCATAATGTCCAAAATTTTCATAATTGTAGCATTTGATGCATGACTTATCATTCCTTGATTTTGAATTTTCTGTTTCTCGACCTCTTGTTGACCTTTCTCCTCTTTGGTTGTTGTTGTCATTGTTGTTGTCATTATTGGGTCTCCAACATCGTACGCGGCCATATCCAAGACTTAATCCTCCTTCTTGACCATAACTCGTCTTTGTTGGCTTCGATTGCTTTCTTCCTTTTATGAATCAGTTCATGTCTTGAGTACTTGCTCCACGATCTCTTCCTTCTTTTTTTTCTTTTCTTCATAAGCTTGCAATGAACCGAAAAGTTTCTCTATTGCCATGGCCTCCAAGTTTTTTGTTTCTTCGATGATAACGGAAATATGTTCGAACTTCGGATCTAAGGATCTAAAAACCTTCTCCATAATTCTTACATCACTTAACTTCTCATTGTTTCTTTTTAGGTTATTAGCAACCAATAAAACTCTTGAGAAGTAATCAGTGACAAGTTCATCTTCTTTCATATGCAAAGTTTCAAACTCTCCTCTTAAAGTTTGAAGACGTATCTTTTTGACTTGATCTACTCCTTTGTAAGATGTTCAAAGCTTTTCTCATACTTCTTTGGCTGAATTTGATCCCAAAACTTTCTCAAAAGTATTGTCATCCAATGCTTGATAGATTAGACAAAGAGCCTTCTTGTCTCTCATCCTTGAGTCTTTCAAACTATTCCTTTGAGTTTGATTTAGACTATCTTCATCCTCTTTTTCGGTGTAGCCTTTCTCGATTATCTCTCATACGTCGTGTGTTCCAAGGAGAGCCATCATTCTTAAACTTCAATTGTCATAATTGGTCTCAGTGAGCATTGGAACTTGTAAGGGAACGCCGCTATTTTCAATCTTTTTAGGAGGATCTTCATGCTCTGATACCACTTTCTTGGAAGTTTTCTTCAATAACAAATAGATTTGATTTAAAAGAAGATAGATAAGAGGTTGGAGAGGGAAAAAATGATTTTTTTTCATAAGGAGAAAAACCTTTATTGCTAAACTTTATTACAAAAGTTCATATATTTTTTCTTACGTCCAAAATGAGAGAATCCACCTTTATTTATAGGTGTTCACATCACAAATAAACAGTGAAGATTATCTCAATCTAACGGTTCTTCATAAATATCTCCTAAATATTCTCTCTTACAATTTCAAACATATTAAACCATATATATCTCCTAAATATTCTCTTATACAATTTCAAACATATTATTCCATATATTCTAGATTCTAGATGTTTCTTATATTAAAAATCTGGATTGCAAAATTATGTTTATTTCCAATAGAAAGTTTAGGGTACATATGTGATCGGGTATAAAAGGTAAAAATGGACATTGATGATTAATTAATTTATGCTATAAAATTGCATAATATAATTATAATATTTTATGCAAATTAGTATAATCATTATTAACAAAGAGTTAAAATTCGTATATGTTATGAAAATCCTTTAGTGGAATGCGTGATACCCAAATTACACTAATTTAGGATGCTTTATTAAAGACCGAAAATTATTGTTAATACAATTATAAAGCCATTAAAACATGATTAAGAATTATATCTTATATAACTATCAACACTTGACCGAGTTTATAACTATATGGGCAATGATTATCATAGTGGAATTTGTGGTTTTTTGAATCTTGTCCTAATAAGCACGACAAAAAAGTTGCTTTGCCATGGATCAGCTACCTCCTTTCCTTCTGATGTGATTTTTCTTTCAACTTTACTTACTATTTAGTGAATAAGAATAATGACTTTGAATATTACATTATATTACCTAAACTTATTCTGATTCATGGAGAATATAATATTATATACTATAACTATAGCACGTTCATATTTCTTTCTACTACTCAATGTTGTTTCGGTTATGTCTAATCTGATTATTTATACTTTCATTTTTATAGTTTTACAGGGAGAGTGGGTAATCTCATCATCAATATAACATGGACTAAGCAATTATGTGAATAGATTCCTTTAATATTGATGGTTTATAATATCATGCTTATTGGTTTCTTCTATGCATTTAAATAAATGTTGTATAAATAGTGCCATGTTTTATATATTTATGTACATGTATATAAATATTTATGTATAGGTGCAACTTCCATTTGATAAATAATTTATCTTATTGGTCTAAAGTTGAATACATTCTGCCGAGACAAATTAATTTTCATGCATCATTTTCTTCGGTACATAATTCACAAATAGCTATGTAAGACATCATTAGAAAAATGATATAATATTGGAGTTAGGAATAACAAACATGTACATACCATGATTTTTATATTGTAAAAACTAAAAATCAACTTATATAATACTTGGCCATTATGCTACCTTGTCTTTCCAAAAAACGCAGTATCAAAATTACCTACATCTTCACACAAAATCGAAGGACTACATCAAGATGAGATTATTTCGTTCATAGTGGTGCATTTTTATACTTAGGTGGTAACGTAATATGAGATTATTTTGCTCACAACAATTGCAGTTTTATATCCATGGGTGTTTGCACTAGGTAACGTAAGCATTTTTGATGTTTTGAATAATTCTTGTCTTAGTGCCTAGGTTAGTTAACTGTGAAAATTATCTAGGTTATCCTTAAACAAACAAACATTATTGTATTATAGAAACAATTGGTTGTTTTCTCTTTGAAGCTTTTCCATTTTGCATTGTGACTCCTCTAATTTCAATATCCATATAAGAAGGAATTTTGTATCAAGATATGTGACATGTTATTAGTTTTATTTACTTTACCCACTACGAACCCTTTATTGGTTGGGCATCACACAACGCATGAGTCCTTTATATGAGTACTGGGGTTAGTGGGGGCACTAGAAGTAGCTTCAAGTTTAAGCATCTTACAACTCAAATTAAATCATTTATCATGTAATAAATTAAATAGTATACATAATATCTCTATATAATTTTGTCAGACGAAAAAAGAATCATTAGTGACTGCAAAATATATATAACTATAACCTATATGAAAAGCACAGGTTCTCACTGGTATAATATAGTATCATGGATGTAAAACTGGTGAGAAAGTGATATAATCAAATGAACCATAAATAAGAATTGGAGTGCGACAATTTTAGAAATTATACAAAAACTTAAATACTAGAGTTTGCACACTCCCAAATCTCAAATTGTATACCCGAGTATTTCCTAAGTCAAGCCCCAAGCAACCCTTTAAAAAGTCCAGAGCAACCTCCCACTTGACTCCAAGGGCCCCAAAAACCACCGATCGAAACTTCTAGCTTGGGTGCCGACCTGAAGCAACTACCCAAAATCCCCAAGCATGACACCAAGAAACATATGAACACTATTCTTGCCCGGCCACCAAACGACAGCACTACTTGATAGCATTTGATATCATTTTTCCCTACGCCGGCCCTTAGCACGACCAAAGTAGACCTACCAACAAACCCAAGCACGACTCCAAGCACTACTAAACAGAAATGTTGTAGTATGTCAAATTTCCAATTTCGTGTCGCTTCCACAATTACGCTTCATTCTTCAACCCATAACCATTCCACACACATCGATGCAACTCCCAACAGCCTAGAATCTATCCATCGAAGTTCCGTTTTATGGTTTCTACCTCTGGCTCGCTCGATGAGCATTTTCAACCATTCAAGCATACACACAAATACCACACACACATCAAACAACATTCATGCATGCAAATTACACAATCAATCGTAGCAATCATAATACCATGTATCTACAACATAGTCTAGCATATATCAAGGCAACCACAAATCCAAACAACATGTTTAGAACACTAAAAATTCATTTATTCATGTTTTTACTAAGGTACGATTTTAAAATAGCATTAAAACTTAATTTGACTTCAAAAATGGATTCAAGCATGTTATAACCTATACATATTATTATATTTTGTAAATGGGTAAGAATTTTATCGAGGCATTTCAGCCCACAGCGTTAGCCCAAAATGGTACATTACAATATAAAGATAAATCCAACATTACATTAATATCAAGTAAGTACTTTCCAGAACTACTGCAGCTTCTTTCTCCTTCCTCCTTTGTTCGCAACGGTTGGTGAAGATAACTCATACTTGGGATTCCTACCAATGGAAAGCTCGTATCTACTTCTGCAATTCGAGCTTCATCTCATTCCAGCTTGGTAATGGAATTATTTTTAATTCTCCTTTGAATTATCCGCATGTCTCCTTTTGCAAGCTTACTGCCCTCAAAATGACTTCTTTGTTTGTTTTGAAGCACGCGAGGTTCCTCTCTTTCCAAATGCTCTAAACAGCCACAATTATGGTGATTTGTTTAATTTGTCTTCCAAGTCTTTGCTGTGTCCTCTTTAATTCAGGCATATGATCTCTTCTCCTAAGTTATTTGATTAAGCTAAAGAATTTGTCAACGAATTCCACACCAATTTAGTGAAATTATAGTCAAAAAACAGATGCTCATGTGTTTTAGTTTCCTGATTACACATGACACAAGCAGTGTCATTTATCACTCTCCATTTTGATAGCCTGTCTCTGGTAGGTAGTCTTCTCATTATAGCTTTGTAAGTTGTGAAGGCCATCTTTGGGATGTTCACATGATCCCATATGATTTCTCTCCATAATGTTTTATATTCTTTTTGCCTAACCTCATTCCATGCAGATTTTGTGGTAAATTCATTACCAGTAGATTTCGACACCCATATGTCATTCTCTCTCCCACTATAAAGTGGTATAGATTGAATTTTTTCCCTTTTATCTTGATTTACTGGTAAGAAGGAGCAGTTTCAAGCATTATTATAGATCACATCTTATACACATTTATATGGACATCCGAAATCAGAAAATATATTTAAGGCCCAAAATTTCAATCAAGGATTCACCATGTATCCAGGGGTCTCTCCATAGGTCTGTATCCCTCCCTGTAGCTATTTCATGAGTGCAGCATGAGGCTTGGGTACTTCTTGCTCTCAAAATTGCTTTCAAGTTAGATGAAGCATTATTATCTATAGATATTTGCTAAAAATTGCCTTTAATGTACCTTTGTCTCATCCATTTTCCCTATAGACCCTTACCATTGATAGTTCTTTCAAAGTGTAAGTCGTTCTCATGTCTTTAAATCTTTTGAGTCCCACACCTCCTTCATCTTTTGGTCTGCATAAATTTTCAAATTTGATTTTGTGAATACCACCCTTCCATATGAAATGTGCACAAACTTTTTCAATTTTATGTATTGAAGCATCGGGCAAGTGAAAAGTTTGCAGCCAGAAATTGAATTTAGAGTGTATAACAGTATGCACCAATTCAATTCGACCGGCAAGAGATAGAAGTTTGGAGCTCCAGCCCTATAGTCTGTCTCTAATGGAGGATATCAGGGTTGCACACTCCCTGTTAGTGATCTTATTGGAAGATAGAGGAACACCTAAATATTTCACTGGAAACCCCATAGAATTAAGCATATGAATGATAAAGTGTCTGTTAATTTTGTCATATGCTTTGTGGAGGTCAACCTTTAGAAAGAATTTATTTTTTTCTGGTTTGTTAAAGTTTTTAGTTAGTTCATGTGCCATGAAAGAGTTTTCAGAGATACTTCTACCCTTGATGAATGCACTTTGACATTTAGTAATGAGATCAGGTAAGATAAGCTTTATTCTATTGCATAAGATTTTGCTTAGAATTTTTTATATCACATTGCAGCAAGCAATAGGTCGATAATCCTTAATTTTTGATGGACTATCTTTTATAGGAATATGGCAGATGAAGGTATGATTGATTTCTTTAACAAATTTACCACTTTGAAAATTATCTTGCATAGCTGATATGATATATTCTTTCAGGTCAATCCAATGGAGAAGGTAGAACTTGGATCCGAGGCCATCTGGTCCGAGGCTGGAGTCCATATGGATGGATTGTAGAGCTTCCAACACCTCAACTTCAGTAATTCTAGATAGCATTCTTATGCCCTTGGAGTTTACTTGCCTTCTACATTTAATGTCTGGTAAGTTGGTATTAACTTCCCCATTGAACATGTCATAATAATATTTGATTGCTTGTTCCTCAATATCTGTTACATTGGATAGTACATTTCCATCCTGGTTAATAAGATGAAAATTCTTGTTCATGTTACTACAAATTTCCATTTTAGTGTAAAAAAATTTGGTGCATTCCTCAATATATGCATATATAAAAAGGTGAGAGATGATAAATCACTCACCGAACCCTCTAAAATCCATTTTTTGCACGTAAATATGAAAATCAACAGCAAGGATCTGATTTTTCTTCCCCAAAAATGTAGATATGATGATCTCTAACTAATCCTTTTCTAATTTACCCTTAATCTATAATTTAGACATGATTTGGAGGAGAAAAGAGAAGGTTTTAGGTGGAGAATGGGTTAATGGAGGCTTAGATCCATTTTGGAGATGGTAGAAATGATTTAGGGATGTTTATTTTAGCTAATATTTTCTTCAAATCCAAAATGGGCTATTTGCCCTCTCCTCAATCTCACTAATTACCCACTAAGTTGCTTCACAAACAAACTTCAAACAACCATATCTCCTAGTTAGAAAGGCCAAATCGTTATTGTGACCATCTACGGAAAGGGAAACCATTATTTCTTTCCAATGGAAGCGGTCTCATGCTTTAATTCGGCATTTATCAAATGTTATAGCTGTTACAAATTTTCAGGGGTAAAATCATTCGATAAAATTTCTTAAGGTCCAAAATGTCACTACTCAACGTCCTCCCAAAGTTATATTGTCATATGACCCAATATGAAATTGAAAATAATATTTTACGACCCTTCAATATGTAAAATACGGGTCATCACATTCTCCTTTCTTTTAGAATTTTCGCCCTCAAAATCCATAAGGTAAAATCAAATATAGCACCCTGTATGCCTAACATCCACGAGCGAACATATCAAACATGCATACAAAAGTAGAAAATGATATCTATGCCTACCCAAGCATGCAGGATACTAAACTAACCTATATGATATCGAAAGTGAAAGTAAATGCGATAAATAGAAAATCTCACCAGGTAAAGAGCTCTAGATAAGAGGTCCTCGTTCTCTTCTTAGTCTCCCAAGTACAATCATCTTTGCTTTTACTGTACTAAACCTTCACCAGCTCTATCATCTTCCTTCAAAGCTGCTTTGTATCATGTCTGACAATATGAATGGGCCTATGAGTTCTCAAAGCTTTTGGTTTAATATCGATATCATCAAGCTGATTCGGTTCAATTATCACGCCTGATCCATGCATAAACTTTTGTAAGTGAGATACATGGAACGCGTTGTGCATGCCCGCCATCTTCTAAGGTAAGTCGACTCTGTAAGCTAGGTTCTCAATCCTTTCTAGTATCGAAAAAGGACCAATGAATCTTGACGTCAACTTCCCTTAGTACTGAATCGAAAAACGTTCTTCAGCAGAGAGATTTTACAAACACCATATCATCGATGGAGAACTCTAAGTCATGCCTCTTCCTATCAGCATAGCTCTTCTGTCTATCCTAAGTAGCTTTCATTCATTATTGAACGATCTCGATCTTCTCCAAAGTATCCCTAATCATATCTAGCCCAAGTATCGGTTTCTTGCCTGCTTCCTACCAACATGAAGGTACGTTGCATGGTCAGCCAAGTAATGCCTCAAATGGTGCCATACCAATGCCAGATAGATAGTTATTATTGTATGTAAACTCTACCAAATGCAAATGATCTTCCTATGAGCCACTAAAATTAAGAATGCAAGCTCAAGGAGATCCTCCAAGATATGATTCACTCTCTCAGTCTACCCATCAGTTTATGGGCGATAAGCTGTACTAAGATAAAGCTCTGTCCCAGTTCCTCTTCTAAACTCTTTCAAAACCCACTAGTGAACAAAGGGTCTCGGTCACTCACAATGCTCTTCGGCACACAATGGAATCACATAACCCACTTCATATATAACTCGGCCAGTTTAGATGTCGCTTTATAAGACTTTATAGGTATAAATCTAGCACTCTTCGTCAATCTATCAACTTTGACCCAAATGCTATCATAGCATCCTTTGGTCCTCGATAATCCATCAATAATATCCATCAAAACTGATTCCCATTTCCGTTTGAAAATCTCAAGCGGTTATAGCAATCCACTCGACTGTTTTTGCTCTGCCTTTACCAGTTGATAGTTCATGCATTTCGGGATGAATGCCCCAACGTCCTTCCACATCTCTTCCTAATAAAATGTTTGCCTCATATATGGTACATTTTATTTCCACCAAGATGTATAGTCAATCTCGAATGATGGCACTCTTGTAGCACTACATCCCTTAAACCATCGACGTCATGGACAAACAATCTCCCTCCTTTTTTGAGCCAACCATCACGGTCAAGCTTGTACTGCTTCGTCTCATTTGACTCTACCCATTTCACTATCTTTTTTATGATCTCCGCTAATCTAACTTCTTGCCTCTGACTAGTACCAATCCACTCAATCAAGGTTGGTCTGATCGTCAAGCTAGTCAACACATCTAGATCTAGCTCATGTCGAGGTCTAAAGTCATAGCCAACAATAAATTGCAACTGCTTCCACTCTAGGAACATTGCTCCTGAGTTGGCATGTATCCTACTCAAAGAATCAAAGACTGCATTTCCCTTACCGGGCATATAGGAAAAGCTAAAGTCATAAGAGGCTAGGAATTCCAACTATCGTTGTTGATGAAGGTTAAGGTCCTTCTTCGTGAATAGATACTTAAATGACTTCTGGCCCATATACAACTCGGTTTTCTCCCATGCAAATAATACCTCCATATCTTCAAAGCGAATACTATTGCCTCCAACTCCAAATCATGAGTCGGATGCTTCGTCTCATGCGTTTAAGTTGTCAGCCACCATAGGCAACAACGTTTCCCTTCTACATCAAAAACGCACCTAGTCTAGTACCATAGGCATTTGTTTATACTACCAACTCCTTACTCCCACCTGGAGTGGCTAACGCTAGTGCACTGGTCAACCACTCCTTCAGCCTCGCGAATGCGTGCTCGCACCACACGTCTCATATAAAAGTTTGATTATTCTTTATCAAGTTGGTTAACGATGCTACTGCTTTAGAGAAGTCCTTGGTAAAACGCCTATAGTATCCCACTAATCCAAGGAAACTTCTCATGTCTATAGTGGTCTTGATTCGATCCTAATCCTGTACTGTTGCCACCATCGCAGGATCTACAGCAATACCCTGCTTAGAAAAAACATGATCTAAAAATCACGCTCCCTCCTTTAGAACTAATACTTCAAAAGCTTTGCCTTCAATCGGTGCCTCCTCAACACCTTAAGCACCATCATCAAATGCTCCTTGTGTTCATCCTCCATCCTCTAATAAACAAGGATATGGTCCATGAACACAAGTATAAACTTATTTAGCCGATCCTTAAAAATATGATTCATAAGATCAACAAAGTATGATGGTGTGTTGATTAGCCCGAATGGAAAAACCAACCACTAAAATAATCCAAATGGCATATGAAATGCTATGATCAGCACACTCTCCTTCACCACTCTTAGTTGATGAAATCCCATCACAAGGTCCAATTGAGACAATACCTTAACACTATGACGCTGATTTAACAAGTCATCAATATATGGAAGTGGATATTTGTTCTTCTTTATTATCTTATTAAGCTCATGGTAATCTACATAAAATCTCAAAGAGCCATCCGCCTTAGTGGCAAACACTACAGATGTTCCCCACTTAGATATACTATGTTGAATGAACCCTCATTACAATAGGTCATTCACTTGCACCTCTGGTTCCTTCTGCTCTTTCACTGCCATATGCCTCAATGGAATAATAAACAGTTTGGCTTCCTATACCACCCCTAACTTTTATTTAGAAATATTCAAGGAATTTAATAGATAAATTAAATAGAATAATATGAGATAATAAGGAGAATAAGATTGGTTAACTAATTATGTCATGACTTAATCAATCAATTAATAAGATTTTTTTAAAACATAGAATAGAAAGGGATTAATGAGAGAGGTATAATAGGAATAACTCCTTGCTTCATCCCCAAAAACCTTTCTTTCTCATTCATACTCATTTCATTTTCTAAAATCAAAGCATACCCTAAAGTGGCTGGCCATTACTTAAGGAAAAAGAAGAAGAAGAAAGCTAACGAATCAAAGAGGAAGCTTAGGGGAACTAATCTACACCAAATATCAATCTCTCTTATCCAATCCAAGGTGAATAATAACATCCATCTCATTTATTTATGCTTATTTTCGAATCTAACAATGATTTCTAACTTGGTCGTGATAATACGTCATGCTTGGATTGATTATATCATTATTTGAATGAACGATGACTTAATGGAATCTTTATGTTATTGTTTTAAATGGGTTTTAAAGGCAAAACCTAAATTTTTTACTTTCACTTGATTTGAAATTTGAATGAGTTGTGTAAAACATTATTATGGAGATTTTTTTTTAATTTCATAATTTTTCAAGTTAATATTAATATTTTATAAATTTCCTAACAGGGAAAAGGTTTATTTTAGGTTTTAATTATTAAAAATAATTAAATTAATATTTGGCCTTGAAATTTTTATATTTGGAAGAAGATGGAAATTCAGAACTTTGGTGATTTTGGGGAATTTTCCCTATCGGTTATTATTTCCATGAATTTATTATTCTAGAAAAGTGTTTAATTAACATAAGATAAATATATTAAATACAAGGGTATGTAAAGATATTTGAGAAGGTATACAGGTCTATCAGTAATTTTGAAAAGAATATGTAAAGTATTTTTCTATCCAATAATAATTTGATATATAGCAAGAGTTAGTGGAAAGTCATTTCTTTAAAAGTAAGTAAATCGGTTTTAATGTATTTACAAAAATGCCATTTAGAGACTTGATACCCCCTTTATAAAAGTTAAATTGCTATAGGAGCTGATGCACGTGATAGATACTTGGTTCTATGTGGTGCATCCACCTTTATAGAGACTTGTCATCAATTGCTTTAAGGGATCGAGACCTTGTGTTCTGTTAAAGCTCAACAACCCGATGGGTATAGAAACTCGAAACTATTATTTTAAAAGACTCGGTATTATTAAGTTTTAAGAACTTGATAACCATATGTATTTTCAGGCATGCTAACCTCATTTGTTTATAGGTTCTGCACCTCTTATTTTTAAGAACTCGATATCCCATGATTTATAGAAATTTGATAGCTTCAATATTGCTACTCGATATCTATATTTTAGCGGCATTAACTGTTTACAAAATTGATAGCTTTGCGTAGAGGCCCGAAACCTCATATTTTAAGAAACATGACATCTACTATATTATAATGATCGATAGATTTTTGAGTAAGTGTTGGAAACTTGTATTTTAGCGGCATATATAGTTGTATGTTTATATAATGGAAAGATTTGTTTTAGAGGCTTGATAGCCCATGTATTTGAGATGATCAACATCCTCATTTTGATAGCAATTATTTTAAAAGCTACGTAAATGCGATAGTGCTTAGGCACAAAATTTTGGCTAAGTGTTTGGCTATGTTTTCCTTGTTATTAAGAATGATTTCAAGTGATTTATCAAGTCTAAAGATAAACAGTTTTAAGGAAATAAAATGGATTTTTTAGCCCAAGTTTATATGAAATTTCAACCAAAGGAATTTATTACTTAAATTAAGTAATTTTGTGATGCCAATGACAATTGATTGAACATACATTGATGAATGATGTTATATGTTCTTGTTATCATTTGGTCAGTTAAATTTGCATATTTATCATTATTATACTCACATTTTCATGACCTAACATTGCATCTTAGGATTTGGTGAAAGAACTGTAAGTGTGCTATAGATCGTGTACTATGGATATATGATAATACAGAGCATAGTTTGATAGTAATACTGCAAATAGTGGAATATAAAAAGCAGTATAGTAAAATGATACCAAAGATTTTTATGCTGGTTCAGAGCATCGTCCTACGTTCAGTCCTAGACTCCTTCTGGAATTTCACTAAAATAACAACCCTCATTCAACCCGAGGAACAGGTCTATACACCTCTGAGCAGCTGAACAGGGACCTGAGCAGCAGAACAGGATTTCGCCTCAACAGCCGAAGAGGACTTCACTCGCCTGAGCAACAGAACAGGACTTCAAAAAATATAGAAAATAGTTTTGACCTTTATGTGTTCTGATAACACAGATTTGTCACTTGTAGTACACCCTTCCTATAATCTTCTCCTCGAGTATAAATACATATATTTGAAGTATATGAAGAATACAAAGGTATAGTATTGCTTTAAGACATAATAATTGAAAGTATGATAGCAAATAGATTCTAGAGAATTAGATCAGAGAGACAAGAAAAAATCGATTATGATTTAGTGATTTGGAATCAAGTTGGAGTTTGTATTTATAAAGGTTAGAAAGAAGCAACTGTTGATGAAGAATTTCAATTCAAGTGTCGCGTCCAATCTTTTTATAGAGATTCATATCTCTTCACAAAAAGTCATGTCTTTTCGAAAAGTGGATATTGTAAAAATTCAGTCAACTAAGCCTCTGGGTCAGTCGACTGAATATTCAAAATAATTTTTATATATAAATTTGAATATCCATGTACTTGTGCATGTTGCATAAATTTTCCAGTGTCAGTCGACTGGCCTTTGGGTCAGTCGACTGATTTGGTGAAATTTGTGCAATATGCATAGTTTACATAGGTATATTAATTCCTATAATTTTTAAAACACTTTTATAATTTAATTATATGCTTATATATGTACAAAATATTTAGGAAATAGAATGATTAAATATATAAGCTAATATATATGTAACCGAGGAGAGATTTTAACAATATTGACCTAGGACTTAAAAAACAAAAAACAAAAGTTGATGCACCAGTTTTCCGTCTTCTTGTCATAGCAGTCGTCAAATCTGTATGTCGTAGTGATAGCTTCATGTCATGAATCAAAACCAAGTCTCAACATTCTCCCCCTTTTCGATTGATGATAACCTGTAAATAGATATAGATTTCGACTGTATATATAACAAAATGCTTACTCCCCCTGAATTTGACGCTCGCTATATCTTGCATTCTTAATGTTAGCAATAATATTTCTCCTCCTTTGTCGTCGACAAAAAGGAATAAGTAATATGAAGTCATAATGTCATAGATATTACGAGAAAAGCAATCATGCATACATTAAACTTCCATAAACAAGAGTGTTTGAAATAAATAAAATAGAGTGGCCATTTTTAGTACAAGCCATACGAAATCAATATTAATGTTTTAATAAAAAGAAAAAAAAGACATCTTAAGCCATTGGTTGCTTACCCCTACCACTATGTGATGTCTGACCACCACTATAACCTTCATCTCCATCACTGTCGCTACTACTTGCTTGATCGTCGAAAGAAGAAGACGAAGTGAAGACGGGTTGCTTACCCGGATCGTCCAAAGTAGCCGTGGAAGTCCCGGAAGAACATGAGATAGCTTGCCATAATTTTTAAAAAAATCCTTTAACCTTATCAAGCTTCTTGTCAACTTTGGTGACATTGGATTGAAGAATTTGTTGGTTACGACATATTATAGAAATTGATTCACGTGGTTGAAGGCTCGGATTCAGAATTAAAATTTCATCTTGTTGATGACGAGTTGATCTTTGATGAGATGGGCCTTGAGATGGTTCGCCATATTGTTGTGGTTGGTCATGAGATAATTACAACCGAGTCCATTTTTCGAAAGATATGACAGGTGGTGGTCGAGCAACCGCTAACTTCATTAATGCCAACATGTGAGAATTTAAACATCCAACGGTAGAAATTGGTGAGTCCGGTTTCGGTATCTCACAAGCCTTTAGAAGCCACATAATATATTCACCGTAGTAGTTTACATTCATTCAATCGTTGTTGAAGCTTAAGAATTCGTCAAGAATTAAACGTAGTCAGTTGGCTTTAATGTTTCTAAAAATAGCGTATAAAGATTTAAAGTTATGTTCGTAGACAAGTTCATAACTCCTGGTTCTTGGAGTTATGGTTTTCATTAGAGTGCGATGTATGATTCTTGCTTTTGGTCGTAGAGACATAGATTTGAGTTGATGCATGTCGTCTTCTAAAAACACATGACTTATATTGTTACGAACAACCATGTCACAATCAATATTTGCCAATTCCATACCACCATTTTCTGTTTGCAAAATATGATCCATGCGATCTAGGGAGAAAAAACGGGTTTTCCACACGCTAGACTCCATATACAATCTTGTTGATTTTGAACTATTTTGTGACCCAAGTTTAGATTTGCATAGAATAGTTTCACCATTATTTGATTGATTTTGTGCTTGTTATCATCAATGTTGAATTACGATTCCAAATTGCTCCTACGAGCTAACTCTTGGATATGGTATGGAGAGAAATCAGAAAATTTAACAAACGAATCTTCGAAAATCCGTGAATCTTGCATTCGTCTCCACCTCCTAATTGCGGTGTCATCAAAAAGCCATCTTTGGATTTGCTCGTTTGACGGAGGTTGAGAGGATGAGGAAGCTTGTCCCTTTCGCTTAGGAGCCATTAATTTGAATTTTTGGAGAATAAATATGGAGTTTTTAAAAGGCTAGGGTTTTGGAAAACTTTGAAATCTGAGATGGGAATGGTGAAAGAAGGTAAAGTAGAAGTTAAAAAGAGGAAAGTGGTGGGTAAAAGCAATAAAGTGATTCAGATTTATAATTCAGCCGACTGGCTCAGTGCTTTAGTCGACTGAACTAAAAATCGGAATTTTTCATCTTTTTGGTCCAGTCGACTGAGGCACTGAGATAGTTGACTGGCCATGCTTATAAAATTTTTTTTTGCTTCTGTGTCAGTCGACTGAACACCTGGACCATTCGACTAATCTGGATGATTTTTTATAGTGAAATTATTTTTAGAGTAAAAGGTTAATATATTATATATGTGAACGTTGTAAGTTTATTATATAATATTATAATTAGTTTTCATGTTGATGAATGAAACAGAAATAAATTATTCGAAGAACAAAACGTACATACTTATTAGAATTATTCGGAAATAAAACAAAAGATAACGACAACTATGTTTATTTCGAGAGATTAGGCGTCTTTTACCCCTTTAATTGCTTGCGACGAGCATTCAATTCTTCATTGCGATCCCATGATTCGGTGAGAACGGTGGTCGTAGTGGGGACGAAGTCGAAGGTCGTCTAATAGACGAAACAACATGTTCGTCTATCGGATGTGACGATGCCCCGCAGAACTTCATAGCAATATGCTCGATGATTCTTAATCGTCTGGAGTTAATCTTTTGTTCGTAGTACATTTCACGTTGTAGCATTAGTGATTCTTGTTGATAATGGTGCAGATCATCTATCTTTTGCTTCGTGTTTGGAGGTATGTCAGTCGTCTTCTTTCCTTTCTTTTTATCCGGAGTATATCTGGTATGATAGGCAGACGATGGTGAAGTTTTATGAACCGGAGTCTTTGGTGAATTGTTTGAGGCAAGAATTTCGATAGAATCCTTGGATGAAGAGGTTGACATCTTGAAAAATAGTTGTTGGGAGGAAAACAAATAAAAGCTTTGTTTTTTTACTTCAATATGATTGTATAAAAAAATGGAGTGTGCAAATATATTTATAGCCTAAGTCTAGAGAAAAAGTACGTAGAATTAAGTGGCTTTTATTGAATTAAGCCAAGTAATCAGGTAGTTCGTTGGTTTTTCTGTTGTTTGTTTTATTTTATGTAATTTATTGTTTATAATGGAAGTAATGTATATTTATAAAGTTAAACGTTACATATATTTTTAGTTTATATTGATGTCACCATATAACGAAATCCCCATACTAGACTGTAGCAGAAAAAAATCAATAGCTCAGGTGGTTAAGATATTTGGGCTATTCATAACAGGTTATGAATTCGAGTCTCAGCATGGTTAGAATTTCGAATTTTTTGTAAAAAAATTATTTTTGAGTTTTTTAAAAAAAAATTGTATTTGATTTATATATCTTTAATTGACATTATACCAAGTTCACAATATAATTTTATAAAAGTATTTTTTAACAACGGCTTAATAAAAATATCGGCTAATTGATTTTCTGATGGTACGTAGTTTAGATTTATCACTTCTTTTCTATATTATCGCGTAAAAAATGATGTCTAATATCTATATATTTAGTTCTTTAGTGGTTTACTGGATTTTTAGATAGATTTATTGCACTAGAATTATCGCAGTAAATTGTTGATTTTGATAGATTGGTTCTGAAATCTTTAAGTGTCTATTGCATATAAATTACTTGTGTGCAAGCCAATGCCATAGAAATATATTATGCTTCACAAGTTGATAGTGAGACACAGTTTTATTTCTTGCTAAACCATGATTTAAAGATTTACCAATGAAGTGACACGTACCGCTTGCACTTTTTCTATCTATTCGTGATCTTTCGAAATCAGCATCGTTGTATGATACTAATTCGAACGAACACTTTTTGGATAGAAAAGTCCAAAATTTGTAATTTTACTCAGATACCATAGTATACGTTTTACGACACGTAAATGTGATTCTTTCGGGTCAGCTTGAAATCGTGCATATAAGCACACACTCATCATAATATCTGGTCTACTTGTTGTTAGATAAAGTAGTGATCCTATCATACTGCGATATAGTTTTTGGTCTACACTTTTGCCATTTTCTTCTTTATCAAGCTGTGCTGTTGTGCTTATAGGTGTTGGTTTAGCAGAACGTTTGGTAAGATTATTACAGTATTTTTCTTGATTAATAAATATTCCATTCGAAACTTTTTTATTTGAAGTCCTAGAAAATATGATAATTCTCTCATATGGGACATTTCAAATTCTCTAGTCATTATTTCAGAAAATTCATTACAAAATTTATTATTAGCTGAGCCGAATATTATGTCGTTGACATATATTTGAACTATCAATATATCATTTTTAGAATGTTTTTTATGTAAAGTTTGATCTATTTTTCCTACTTCGAATCCTGAATCAATTAGATAGCTTTTAAGGCGTTCATACCAAGCATGTGGTGCTTACTTTAAACCATATAAAGCTTTCTTAAGTTTGTATACATGATCTGGGTATTTTTCATGAATAAATAAAGAAGGTCGTTTAAGATAAACGTTTTCTTTAATATAGCCATTTAAAAGGTACTTTTAACATCCATTTGATATAGTTTAAAATTATTAAAAGATGCGTATGCTAATAAGATTCGTATTGCTTCTAGTCTAGCGACTGGAGCAAACATTTCTTCATAGTCTATTCCTTCTTCCTGGTTATATCCTTGTGCTACTAGTTTTGCTTTGTTTCTAGTTATATTTCCTAATTCATCTGCTTTATTTTTATAAACCCATTTAGTTCTTATAACAGTCTGATCGGTCGGTCTGGGTACTAGTTTCAAAACTTTATTTTGTTCAAACTGATTTAGTTCTTCTTGCATAGCAATAATCCAATTTTCATCGGATTATTCTTCCTTAGTACTTAGGCTCTATAGTAGAGAGAAAAGCTACATTACCCATTAAATTTAGTTGATTTCTAGTTCGAACATTTGAATTTATTTCTTCAATTATATTTTTTGTAGGATGATTTCGTAAGACTCTTCGAGGAGATTTTATTGTATTAGTAGAATTTCTATTTTTTGAATTGACAATGTTTTCATTTTCTCTAGAATTATAAACAATATCGTCATTATCCCTTGAATTGTTTATTATTGTATTTGTTTTATTAATTAAATCATTATCATTAATTGTATGAGAAATAAGTTTAGAGTTCTCATCAAAAGATACATGGAGTGACTCTTCGACACTATTAGTTCGTTTATTAAAAATTCGATAAGCTTTGCTTCGATTCGAATATCCAAGAAATATACCTTCATCACATTTTGAATCAAATTTGCCAAGCTGATTTTTGGTAGTTAATATAAAACATTTTGATCCAAATATTTTAAAGCAAGATATGTTTGATTTTCTACCGTTAAAAAGTTCGTAAGGAGTATTCTTGGTGAGAGGTCTAATAAAAACACGATTCAAAACATAGGCAGTTGCAACAGCTTCAGCCCAAAAATGTTTTGGTAACGTGTTTTCATTTAGTAACGTTCGTGCACATTCTTGTATAGTTCGATTCTTTCGTTCTACAACTCCATTTTGTTGTGGAGTTCTAGAAAATGAAAAGTTGTGAAATATTCCTTTCTTTTTACAATAGTTATCAAACTGTATATTTTCATATTCACTGCCGTGATCACTTCTAATATTTTTAATTCTAATACCCTTTAAATTTTGAATTTATTTAACAAATGTTTTGAAATTTTCTAAGGTGTCACTGTTATTTTTCATAAAGATAGGCCATGTATATCTAGAAAAATCATCAACTATTACAAATACGTATTTATTATGATTTATGGATTGAATTTGGGTAGGTCCAAATAAATCCATATGAAGTAACTCCAGTGGTTGTAATATCGAAATAACTCTCTTAGATTTAAACAAGGATTTAGTTAATTTACCTAATTGACATGAGTCACATATATTATTAACTTTAAAATCCATCTTTGGTAATCCTTTTACAAGATTATTTTTAGAAATTTTATTTAATTTTTTGAAATTGATATGACAGAATCGTTTGTGCCATATCTAGCGATCATTTTCTTTAGCTATTAAACACATATCTGAATTATGATTAACTTTCATATTCAAAACGTAAATGTTTTTATCTCTATTTCCTTCGAAAATAAGATTTTGATTTTGATCAAGAGTACTACATTTATTTTCATAAAATGATATTTTAAAATCTTTATCGCATAATTGATTTATACTTAATGGATTATGTTTTAGATTCTTAACTAATAAAACGTTTGTAATAAGAGGTAAATTATATGTATCGTAAATGCTTGCATCGCCTTTGCCGATGATATATCCCTTGGAATTATCTCCAAAAGTGACTGAACCTTCATCCGGGTATGTAATATTTATCAGCATATCTTTGTCTCCTGTCATGTGTTTTGAACAACCACTGTCGTGTATCCATTTTCCTCTTTTCTTGAGTGGGACCTCATTAGCTTTGGCCATAAAGCATACGTTACCTTGTTCATTATCGATGTCACTTTCATTTCCAGAAGAAGAAGAAGAGGGCGAATCTAAATCATCCTATGTAACGGAAAAGGCTTTTCTTTTGAATTTTTCCTTCCTTTTATTTCGATATTCTTTCTTTTGATCTGGACAGTCCTTCTACATTTGCCTCTTTTTGTGACAGTTAAAGCACTCCATAACTGATAAAGACGGAGGTTATGCTGTTTGAGCTTCTCTTGCCTTTATTTTCGTTTTCTTTTCTATATTTCAAGAATTTCTTGAAGTTCTTGGCAATAAAGGCTAGGTCATCTTTGTCTGCATCTGATTCTTCTAATTCTGTATAGAATGCTACATTCTTTTTATCTTGAGATTGAACTCTTTTAGCCTGTAAATTCACTGTATAAGACATTAGATTTACTATTAACTCTTCCGGGGTTATTTTGGAAATATTGTTCGCTTCTTCAATAGCAAGAACTTTTCTTTCTCATTCTTCCGTTAAAGAGTTAAGGATTTTGGATACAATATCAAAATCTGAATATTTTTCTCCTATTCCTACTAATGAATGGTAGATATCCTAAAATCTTGAATATATATCATATAGATTCATTTTCTTTCATCCTAAAGTTTTGAAACTAACTTTTAAGCATGGATATTTTGCTTTGTTTGACCTTGTTAGTTCCTTCGTGTGTACTTTTGAGTGTACGCCATATTTAATATGCAGTATTGCACATGCTAACATGCTTAAACTCATTTTTATCTAAGGCATAAAATAACATATTCATGGCTTTTGCATTAGCTATGGCATCTAGTTTTTGTGTATTTGGCCGAGTAGAATATTCTTCGGTAGGAATAGTATATTCTGTTTGAGTTATATTCCATGAAACCAAATCATTTGCTTGCATATATATTCTCATTTGTGTGGCCCAATAGTTATAATTTATGTCATTAAATAGTGGTGGACGTGTGTGGATTGTCCTTCAATGAAGCTAATGCTAGTGCTAGTGCTAATGTTAGTGTTAGTGTCCATATTATTAGATTATCAGATAACTGTGTTACGGTTATATGATGACCTTGCTCTGATACCAAATGAAAGTGTTCTATCAATCATGTAATATGGATATATGATAATAGAGAGTATAGTGATGATAGTAATACTGTAAATAGTGCGGAATCAAAAAGCTGTATAGTAAAATGACACCAGATTTTTTTTATACTGGTTCGGTGCACCGTCCTATGTCCAGTCTTAGACTCCTTCTGGAATTTCACTAAAACAACAACCCTCACTTAAACCGGAGGAACAGGTCTATACACTCCTGAGCAGCTGAATAGGTACCTGAGCAGCAGAACTGGATTTTGCCTCAACAGCCGAAGAGGACTTCACTCGCCTGAGCAGCGAAACAGGATTTCAACAAATACAGAAAATAGTTTTGACTTTTGTGTGTTTTGATAACACGGATTTGTCACTTGTAGTACACCATTCCTATAATCTTCTCCTCGAGTATAAATATACATATTTGAAGTATACGAAGAATAGAAAGGTATAGTATTGCTTTAATATAGAATAATTGAATGTATAATAACAAATAGATTCCAAAGAATTAGATCAGAGAGATAAGAAAATTTTGATTGTGATTTATTGATTTGGAATCAAGTTGGAGTTTGTATTTATAAAGGTTAGAAAGCAGCGACTATTGGTGAAGAGTTTCGATCGAAGTGTTGCGTCCAATCTTTTCGTAGAGGTTCGTATCTCTTCACAAAAAGTCGTGTCTTTTCGAAAAGTGGCTGTTGTAGAAATTCAGTCAACTGAGCCTCTGTCTCATTCGAATGAATATTAAAAATAAGTTTTAAATATAAATTCATATATCCCAGTACCTATGCATGTTGCATAAATTTTCTAGTGTCAGTTGACTGGACCTCTGGGTCAGTCGACTGACCTGGTAAAATTTGTGCAATATGCACAGTTTAAATAAGTATATTAATTTCTATAACCTTTAAAACACTTTTATAATTTAATTATATGCTTATATGTATAAAATATTTGAGAAATAGAATGATTAAATATATAAGCTAATGTATATGTAACCAAGGAGAGATTTTAACAATATTGACCTAAGACTTAAAAACAAAATAATATAATTAGTGCACCAGTTTTAAAGTCTCATCTCCTTATCTCTTTTTGTCATAGCAGTCGTCAAATCTGTATGTCCCGGTGATAGCTTCGTATCATGAACCAAAACCAAGTCTCAACAAGAATTACCAGTTAGCTTATCCCAATAGCGAGTATGATCAAACTAAAATCCAGAGAGTAGAAGTGCATCTAGGAGATCAGATGGATAAATTGTGTTAGGATGCCCTAAACTGGTCATAAAGATATGTCTTACGAATTTAAAACCAGATAATAAGTGTAAATGTGGGATTGGCGTAGAGTGCCCTATGCTTCATATGTTAGTCCACGGTTGGTAAAGGTCTTTTATTTTAGTTCTTAGGGATTGTCATTAGTGAGACTAAAGTATATTTATACATAGAAAGGAACTCGTAACTCTATATGCTCGTAGAAAATGGTTATTGGTTGGCCCGTAAAACCATTAGGTTCATGCTGACCATAGGAAACTATGATTCGGACATACAATCCAGTTACTTCTTAAACGTTTCTAGAGATTTTGGAATAACCGGTTAAAAGTCTTGGCCCGAGACAGTCTGATAGGTTATTGGTTGGCCTACAAAACCATGAGGTTTATAGTGACCCTAGGAAAAGTACAATTTGAGATAGTTTAATTTTGGAAAGGGTAAACCTTTTGTTCGTATAACCATAGGATGATAAACTAGTCAGACTTACCTATATATTATGCTTGCATATGATGACGTTATGTTTTGTTCTAACCGTTGTGGTTGCGGGTTCATGATTTATGAATGGCATATTTTGATAAGATACTGGTGAGGGGGAAAACTCATTCCGTCCAGTAGCATGGTCTCGCTAGATATCTATTTTGGTTCGTGTGACAGCCCGCAAATCCATACCCCTTGAATCAACACTATTCTACCTCTATTAACTCAAGGGCACAGAATTACGAACCATTAGGGTTAAAGAAGAAGAGATAGAAGAAGAAGAAGCTAAACAATATCAGAATCTCACAGTCGCAGCGGAATAAACTATAATAATAAATGTAGAACTTTACACAAAATGAAATCTATAACTTTTTATACACCGCATCATCAGAGCATCTCATACATCAAATTACCATTCAGACATACCATACAATCAAAACAGCGGAATACACATATATATAGGTAATACGTCTCGGACTCTAGCTCCTCTCCTGCTCTAAAGCATCCTGTCATGTACATATAATACTCGGTCTGACCCGAGCATTATAATGAAATAACACCCGAGTCAGTCTGAAATACCAGCTGATAATAAATATACATCCAAATTGATTATTAAGGTTTCAGAAATCCTTTGAAAAACAAAAGCATCTCGTAAGACCACGCCACAAATAAACATGTCGGGTTTTTACCTTACGATGGCTAAAACACTTTTTATAGAAATCCTCTGATATTATAATAGGGTCTATTTACAAATACTTATAAAATAGCCGAAATTGTTACATTCATTAAATTCCAACTACTAGCCACAAATGTGGGTAATACAAACAAAACTCATACCAGGCTCGTAGGGAGAATGGATTTCCATCAATGGCTGGGCTACTGGGGTACCGCCCGTCACAGTACCTGGCCTAGATCAGAGTACCGAGGAGTACGCCCGCTTCCCTGCAACACAAGGCCGGAACCATTCCTTACTGAACAGTCCCGAACAAGATAACCCCGTGGTTGGCGCGACCAACCACCCACTAAGCCGAATATAAAGGGACATCTAGACAGGGGAAAATCTTGTCCTGCTTGGGCATGACCTACCTAACCTTGCTGCACATCCCCTGTTTTAGCCATTCCCGGTTGATGAGGCTTGAGGTTAAACGTTACCTTTTAAGAACGCATCACTTAGAATGCTCATCGTCCACCTGACGATGTTCTGAAAGCATTCGTCCATACAAGTCCGTCCCGGGTTCGAACGGAACCGAAGGTACTACTCCTACTACATCCAAATGGAAATATCCTCAGGATTAGTAGCGACTAGCCCTTGGACTTCACTGCTCCATCTTCAAATCCGAACACGTTTTTCCACGAAACGTACAAACCGGATTGAAGTGGTTTTCGAGAAATAAATCTCGATCCTGGTCTCTTCGAAACGATCAACGCATTTGTCCAATATTGATAGTCGGTGATTTAACTATCAATTAATATCCACAAACATCCATCACACAATAAATAATTTCCCACATTATTTATTTGCCCAGATATCTTTAAAAGATATATTTTCAAAATTTCAAAGCTCATTTGAAACAATTCCCAAAGATCTTCCCTTACAAGGTAAATCCTTTACCATTTATTTCCATTGGAAATAACCAAGTTTGAAACAATTTGGAATTAAAACAATTAGACACTTTATTCTGAAATATACTTTAAAATATATAAATTTACTACTAGTTATTTACTCAAAACATAATTTCAAAATATTTAAAGTAAAACTATTTGATAAGATATAACGTGATTTAAACTAAGGTGTTAGTTAAACTAAATTAAAAAAATAGAGTTTGAAAGAGATTAATACTAATTCTATAACTTAGGTCCAAAACTAGCTTTTTATACAAATCCATTTGTAAAAATAATTACTAAGGCATTTATAAATATTTACTATCACTAATTTATTTATATTTACCTTAAAACAATAATTCTCCAAACACTCTTTTTAAAAAAGTTGAATTCTAGACTTTCTTTTAATAAAATCTGTTTAAAACTCGAACTTGGTTTTTCCCATGGAAACTCATTCCTACTCAAACAACCCAGAAAATCCATTTATAAATTTTGTCGTTTATAATTTCAATTCAGATTTATATTTAATACATAAATTTCCTTCCCAGGTTTAAAATAACTTCTTACGAAGCTTAACCACATTTCCATTCCCGGAAAATTCACTTCCAAAGTATAAGTTTAAAGGCCCTTTTAAATAAACTATTATAAATTTATTAAATGAAATAATACTTAAGGAATTTCTTAACTAAATGTCTACTTAAATTTTCAATGGTTTTAAATAATCTTTCTGCAACATTCTAATTTGCAATTTATTTCTAATTTAATTTTGAAGGGTTTCTTTTCACATCATATTTAATTTCCAGGGAACATTATTATCAAAATAATCCCATTGTTATTTTTTTAATAATTTATAATTTCTTATTGAAATTATCACCAGAAATCCCTACTTCCTCATTTATCGACTAATAAATGTTCCCCTTATTTTTTTTATTTCCAACTTTGCAAATTTTCATTCTTCACTCAACCCAGATTCCAAATTTAATTCCCTTAAATTCTTTATTTATCAATTCCTTTTATTTCTTTAAAAATCCAATTTATTTTATTTTATGTTTTAAAATTCTGTGTATATTCTCATCCAGCAATATCACAGTACAATTAAATTCAGAGTTATCAATCACAATATATAACAGGTTACAACATCAATCATAAAGATAATTACTATCGTGTGAGGAACCCAGTTGGATCCCTCCAACCTGTTTTCCCTGCATCCACCAATATTAGCACATCACATGTATATAAATATCAATTCAAACTGATGACAACAACAATATGCAACCAATCACACAGATATTTAAATATTAATTATTTAAATTAACTAGCATCCAGATGTGAGTGAGAATAACTCACCTTGAGTTTTGGCAAGCGTTCGAAATTTAAATTAAACCGAACGACGTTCGATTTAACCCAAATTTCTACTTGCTCGGAATGACTCCGGATCTGCACCATCTCGTAGTATTCTTTTCTGCGATCCCGACGCCGCGAATTCCGTTAAATTCTGATAACGTATGAATTAGTTAGGATTTTATGAAGTTTTGAATCCAACTTAAAACAATTTCCTTTTAAATTAAATCCCCTTTACCCTCAACCGTAGATGAAGCAGTGAGAAATCGTGGCCACACATGGCTTTCTTCCCCCAACAACTCACCCACGCGATCATCAGGGTATCGCCGAACCCAAAACTGCCGAAACTAGGGCACGAGCCGCCCCCAACTACGATTGTCAATCAGTCGATCAAACGAACCCACTACGTAGCCCATAGCGCCACCTACCTCTTGCCCCAAAATAGTGAAGCTCGGCACTTCCTAGGCGTACGAAATTGCATACGAACGGGCCACGTTCGAGCTCTTGTAGCCGCCAATACACTTCGCCAAATTCCATCACATCCGTTCACTTTGTAGATCTCGAAGTCCTCTTCGAATCTCTAGTTAAAATTTTTAGCTAACAATCAAAGGATTTGAAGAAAAAGAAAGAAGAAAGAAGTTGATTATCGGCCATAGAAGATGGATGCGGCGGCCGATAGAAGGATTAGGGTTCCTTTTGATAACCGGGTATATATATTCATTATTAATATTATTTTAATATAAAAATCAATTTTTATGAACATTTGCAAACGAACTCCAGAACACGCGTGCCGACAGGCGTTCCTAAGGTTTTTCCGCGTTTCGGACACAATGGAACATGTTTCGTAAGCTAATTCGGTCATATGCGTGAGTTACAGAGATAAACGATCAGATTTAAATTAAATCGATTAAATCGATTTCTAAGCGTTTCGTGCTGCCACAGTCAAACGACAACTCCGATTGCTACGAAAATTGAAATCCGATAATAACTAACTATTACGGATCCAATCGAACTGGTTTCGTCGAATTCCGAGAATGCGCCCCGGAAGGCTATTTTAACTCGTCTATTAAATCGAGCGATTTTCAAAATTGACGAAACCGCTTAAAATTTCACTTTTGAAATTTTAATAACTTAACAATAAATCATATAAAATTTATAAACACAATAAAAATCATTCTGGCTCATTCCGGACCAAAATCTGATTAAATTGCATTTTAATAATATTAAATTCATTTTTAAATTAATGTAGAATCCCAAATATTAACTTATCGACTTAAAAAAAATTTATCTTAAATTTCCACCATACTATTTACACTCAAATAACTCAAAATAAATTTTTAAAACCATTTTTATAACTATTCACATCCAGATTCACCACTTATTCCAATTTTGAATATTTAATTATTATTCTTCATTATTCAAAATCGAATGGAATCACTATAATTAAAAATGATAGCTTATTCTATTGATAGAACCCGAATCCATTCATTTACAAAATCAATTAAGAATCCACATTAAACATTTAAAACGAATTAAATGTTCAAATTCAATGGCTTAAAAATACGGGATGTTACAGTTCGAGATGGTATATTATTATTTATACCAGACTTTTTGTCCGATCTAAAGTTTTCCCCCCTAAACTCTTGGGTACTCATTTAAGTAGATCAGGAGTAAGGATTTTCAGGTTATATGAATAAGCTTCCAAAGACATTTGGAGGTGTGCTAGCTAATATTAGGTTATTTCCATTGTGTTGTTTAAAGTCTATGCTATGTTTGAATGGACGTAATATAGAATTTATAACCGTCAAGTAATTAGGCTCTTATCATCCAAAGGGGGCATCTTTATATGTTGCTCTTGGAATATATTTGTGATTATTATATCTTCTCTGAACATGGGATCGATGGGATTATGCAATGAATAAGAAAGTTATTAATGAAATGTGTTTTTTGAAAACTTTCATATTCTTTACTCTTGATGTTATAGATACAATTAACGGATCTCATTTTGTCATCGGGAATTAATACTTTGAATGATTACAGCATCTGTAGCACTTAGTTTCGAGCCTCTAAATGGAGGATGTTACTAACTTGGTATCAAAGCATCGGTTTATGAAAAATTTAAGAGATTTTGGCAAAATCAAATTAAAAGATTTTTAAAACATAATCCAAGTAAATCATAGAACAAGATTAGGGTATGGGATAACGTTATAGCAACATACTTGTTATTTGCTATACATAAGTATGTATTTTATCCCTATTCTCCCTTCTCTGTTAGATCATTCTTCTGTACCTTACGAAGACTTGTATGTAGATTACAAAAAAGCAAGATATGGAAGTAGGAAATGGAAGAGTAAATCTAGGTGGAGGAAGCAACACAACTAATGGAAATGTTCGGCTCAAGAAGAAATTCGAATTTACAAACAAATGCTAAGCCAAACGCAAATGCTAACATGTGTGTCAGAACCCCACCAGTAGATATAGGGACTATGTATTGGTTCTTCGTGAATATGATGCAAGCTAGAGCTACAGTTGGTTTGATCGAAGGAAATGCTAATATTGTGGGAGGTGCTGAACCTGAGGAACCTTCTTGCAATAATTATGCTTATTTAAGCCATGATTAAACAATTCTTAGTGGAAAGGCTTTTCTTGCAGTGGAAAGTGCTATTGAAGTTGAGAATTGGCTATTTTACTGTGAAAGGACCTTTGTTGACTTAGGCATGAATGAGAAGCAGAAAAGGAGGTTGGCCTCTAGACAGTTGTAAGGAGCTGCTTTGTATTGGTGGAACAGTGTGACGGTAGGAGTACTAGACGAGAATTTGACTTAGGCAGAAATTAAAAGTAGATTTGAGGAAAGGTTTTTGTCCAAGATAACTAAGTCAACTTTGCTCAGGAAGTTCATGGAATTGGAGCAGGAGAGATGTATGTACTGGAGTATGCAACTAAGTTTGATGAGTTGTCCGAATACAGATATGTTATTATTGATACAATGATTAAAAGGAACGAGAAATTCGTTCGTGGATTAAATCCCAAGATTGCTAGGGTAACAATGCCGCATCTTAGAGACCCATGTGATGTGGTGGTGGAGATGGCATTAAAGAATGAGGAAAAGCTTTAGGCATTTGAAAGTGACAAGCTTATGGAGACTAAAGGTTTTAAGGTAAGAAGAGGAAGTTATTTTATAAGAAGGGAGCTTTGAAGGGCAGAGCATCCAAGAAAAGGAAGGCTAAAGTTGCTTGTTATAAGTGTGATTAGAAAGGGCACTTTGCTAACGACTATGGACATGGAGATGGATATAAGGTTTTGGGAAAGAAGGGCGTGAACTGTTACAACTACAACTAGATGGGGCATTATAAGAATGAATATCCAGAACCGACCAAGGTTGATAATGGGAAAGTTTTTGCTCTTGAACCATAGTTTGTGATGGGAGGTACGCTCTTGATTCGTGGCATATCTGTTAAAATATTGTTTGATACCGACACATCGCATTCTTTTATCTTGCAATGTTTGGTAGCTAAGTTAAATCTAGAAACATCATACCTTATTACTTCCTTAAGCGTTGCGAATACAATTGGAGGTTATGCAACTCTTGGGATGAGATGTGACCATTTAGAAATTGAGCTATTTGGTCATGCATTTACCTGCAACTTACATGTGTTTGATTTTGTGGGGTTTGGGATTAATTTAGATATCAATTTGTTAAGAAAATATGATGCTATGATATTTTGCCAAGATAGCGAGATATCATTAAGACACCTAATAGTCATGATCGAATTATATACTTAGTAAAGAACTCGAGTTTAAATGAATGTGCTTTATTGGGTACAAGGGAAATGGAAGACGAGCTGAATCAAATTTTCATTGTAAGAGAGTATGCGAATGTTTTTGAGCCTATTACATGACAATCACCGAAACAAGCTATTGAGTTTCGAATGGATCTTTTATTAGAGATGAACCTGTAAGTAGACCTCCTAGAGAATGACACCTACTGAGATGAAAGAGTTGAAGATGCAGTTGGTAGACTTAGAAGGAAAGAATTTTATTAGATTAAGTTGTTCGCCTAGGGAAGCGAGCATGATGATCTTGAAAAAAGCAGACGGTTCATTAAGGATGTATATTGATTATCGTAAGTTAAATGAAAAGACGATAAAGAATTGGTATCCTTTGCCGAGAATAGAGGATTTATTTGACCAGTTGAGTGGAGCCAAGGTATTTTCATAATTGGATTTAACAATAGGGTTCCATCAGTTAAGAGTGGCAGAGGACAACATTCCCTAACGAAATTTCAAACAAGATATGGTTCATATGTATGGTTAGTCATGCCTTTTGGACTGACCAATGCGCCTGCTTTCTTTGTAGATTTGTTAAACCAGATCTTCCAAAAGCATTTGCACAAATTCATGTTGTTTATTTGATGACATTTTGATATATTCCAATAATGAATGAGATCATGCGATTCATCTTAGAATAGCGCTAGAAACGTTGAGGCATCATCAACTAAAAGCGAAGTTTTCAAAATATCATTTTTGGAAGAAAGAAGTGAATTCCTTCTTCATGTAGTTTCATAAAAAGGTTATCATTAGATCCAGCTAAGAATGCAGTTGTTAATAATTGGAAAAGACCCAAGACTGTGACCGAGATAAGAATTTTTCTAGGATTAGCTTTCTATTATATGAGTTTCATCAAGGATTTCTCTCATATAGTGGCGCCTATGACTAAACTAACAAAAAAGGGCACAAAACTTGTTTGGACTGATAGGTGTGAAGAAGCATTCTTAAAGTCGAAGCATTTATTGACCAATGTGTTCATGTTAGTTGTTTTAGATGGAAATCAAGACTTAATGGTGTATACTAATGCATGAGGGACATGGTTAGGAGCCGTGTTAATGCAAAAAGGTAAAGTAATTGCCTTCGCTTCTCGACAACTTCGACCACGCGAAGTTAGATATCCGACTTTAGATTTAGAGTTAGCAACGATGATCTTTGCTTTGAAAGTATGAAGACGCTATCTTTTGGGAGAGTGATTCGATTTATTTATGGATCACAAGTCTTTAAAATATTTATTCACTCAAAAGGAGTTGAATATGTGACAACACAGGTGGGTAAAGTTTTTGGCGGCTTATGATTTCAATATCGAATATACACCTAAGAAAGGAAATAAAGTTACAGATGCACTTAGTAGAAAAAATCAGGGCATGGTGTTAGTTATGTTAGTAGAATGGAAATATTTAGAGGAATTGACCACCTATGAGTACGGTTAAGGTCAACAGGTAGTTCTAGTCAGAATACTGCCATGTTGTCATGCTTGGAAGTACAACCAGTAATGATCAAAAGAATAGCTTATAAATTGAGAGATGATCCATTACTAGCTGAAGGGGAATATAAGACTTAAAGAGAAAACTAAGATTGATGATTTAAAAGGTTTTAGTCTTGAGTAGAGTAGATGATTGAGAAAGAAGGGATGGTTCTGTGTTTTAGATGCTTGTAACCTAAGGAAGGAAGTCCTTAGGGAGTGTCATCGATCGAAGTTTACTATTCATCCTGGAGGAACTAAAATGTATCATGATATGAAGAGAAGTTTCTTCTAGGAAAGAGTGAAAGGAAATGTATTCATATGGGCGAAATATTGTTTCAATTGCCAGCAAGTAAAAGCCGAGCATCGGATGCCAAGTAGATTGCTTCAACCTTTAGAAGTACCTCTTTGGAAATGGGATTCTATATCCATGAATTTTATTGATAGGTTGCCGAGGTCGAATGGTGAAAATGAAAGTATTTGGGACGTGGTAGATAGACTGACCAAGAGTGCACACTTTATTCTCATTAGGTTGACAAGGACGACACCTACTTTGGCAAGTTATTTATGAAGAACATTGTAAAACTGCATAGGATTCCAAGTAGTATAAATAGTGACAAATATACTTTATTCATTGGTGAATTTTGGAAGACCCTATAAGAAGTATTAGGTATTAAGATGAAGATGAGTGCCACTTACCATTTACAAATGGATGGGTAAATGGAAAGAGTTGACAAAATTCTCGAGGATTTGCTAAGAGCTTGCGTACTAGACTTTGGAGGGACATGGGAGGACCATTTGCACTTAGTCGAATTTTCCTATAATGATAGTTATTTGACTATTATAGGAAGCCTTTCAAATCTCTCAATAGAAAGTCGTGCAAATCACCAGCATGTTGGTTAGAGACCAAAGACGGATTGATTCTTGATCCAGATATGGCGAGGGAAGCTGCAAAAAAGATTGAGTTGATCCGGGAAAGGATGAAGGAAGCTCGGTCTAGTTAGAAAAGTTATACAGATAAGAGGCATTAAGAATTAAGAGTTCTCATCGGTGACCATGTTTTTGTTAATGTGTCATCGATGAAGGGTATAGTAAGCGTTTGGAAAGTTAGGAAAATTGAAATCAAAATATGGTGGTCCGTTTCCAATCATAGAAAAGATCGGAAACCCATTTATCGAATAAAGTTACCCAATTGTTTGGTAGGAGTCTGTAGCGACCCGCCCTTTGTAATACCTAAAAGTTGGTGCCTTACAACATCGCCTTACTTTCAAATACCACAAAAGATAGGTTTTTCGGGGTAAAATTGAAACAAAACACTAAACCAAGACATCGATAAGGTCTCGCAATGGAATGATAATATATAATATAATGAATATACATGAACATAAATAGAATAACAATATATTAAGAGACCACACTAATGGAGCAACTGATAAATAAATATCAGTACAGTAGTCATACTACATCAATGCCAAATGCATGGAGTCCTGAATAAATATCTGATACAACAATCTCGTATATAAATAACAGGTCTGACATATACAATAAAATAACAAGTATATATATATATATATATATATATCTTAAAACATCGATGTCATGCCACCAAAATGCTCCAACTGTGCACTCTGCTAGCGTATCCCCAAAAGCATTTGACTCCCAAACTACTTAATCGAGTGCCTGAGAGTTGTCATGACATAAGAAGACAATGTCAAAATGCGAGTCGGGCATAAATGTAACGTACGCGATTTTTCGTTGCCGAAAAACCGAATAGTTATGGGTTTTAAAAAGAATTTAAGAAAAGAAAAAGACAGAAGAAGGGATAAGAAGGTAGAAAATAGAGAAAATAGGATAGAAAAGAGAAATATAGAGGGAAAAGAAATAGAGGAAAATAGAGAGAGGAGGAAAATAGAGAATTTTTAAATAGAAGAAAAAGAGAATAGAACGGAACAGAAAACAGCAGAACAACATCAGAATCTCACAATTCGCAGCAGAACAACATATAATAATAAATGAATAATATTTAAAACAAAGAACTATATCAGTGATTACATTTCATCACATTTCATTACATCATATCATCAGAGTGTACAACATCAAACAACAACAAACAGTGCAGCGGAAAAAGAAATACTATATAACTAGTAATACGCCATGCCATCCAGCTTGCCTCCAGCAACTCCAGAATATCCAGAATATCCTGATAAACCTTAACTCTTGACTGCCCGTGTGGAAATTGGTGGGCACCCAGAGTTTAGGAAGGAAAACAATAAACTCCGAGTCAGTCATGTGACTGGTGTGAGAACTCAAAACAGTTTATTTAACTTTAAAATCATAATAGAGAGATTTTTTAAATTCAATTCGCAATGTTTTTTAAAAATGAGACTACCATAAGGCCTCCTGCCACACACACAATGCAAACGCAGAATCGGAGGAGATTTCTCCTTATGATAGTCAAAGATGCTTGATACGCATTAAAAAGAACATTTGATATTATTATTAGTGCATAGTGTAGAAAAAATTATTTCGAAAGTAGAATATAAATCTTAGCCAGCATAGACATTCCGAACTATGCCTACTATAGCTAACTATGTTCAATAGCAGGTTACCGCCACATTCCATAGCAGGTTATACAACTAAAACCGTACAAGTCTCGTATTGTTTCTTTGGATTTCCAACGAATGATCAGGCCAAGGAACTTCCCATTGCCACATGAGAATGCCTCTGGATGGACATCCCCGAGAACCAAACCGGATCTCTACCAACACAAGGCCGGGTTACCCCTAACTGAGTAACAACTGACCGAATATGCCATCCCCCGGTCCTTTGGGACCTTTTACCGAGCGCTCGCAATCAATTCACACAATCATAACAAAGTGTTTTCAACATGAGTAAATATCTGGGCTCCATACCATGATACCACCCTTTTCCAGAAGGAAATGCACACATCCTAAAGGGCGCTACCCCTCATAACCTTGCCGCATCTTTCCTGTTTTGACCATTCACGGGGTGTGAGGCTCGACGAAGTCACGTCCACAAAAACATACTTTATACAAAAGCCATGCTTTGGGTCAACAAATGATTATAGAAATGATCACTAAGATAGACGATCAAATAAACGATCCTATCACAAATAATCAACACAATGATCATTTACAGCTACACTCAGCATGTCACATTACCAAATTGGGAATATATCGCTGATAACTTCAACTATATAACCTCTGAGCTCGTACGTCTCAGAGAAGGGTGTTAAGCTAAAAGAATAAATTCTCCGCCACCAACAGAAATATATTTGAAAGAAATCTGCTTTATATCTCAATTTGTAACATCAGACATACAATCCATACAAGTCTGTTCCGGGCTCGAACAAAACCGAAGGCACTTACAAAGAAGTCCTTGCAATCCGGATATTCACAATCCTGATCGGATTTCCCATCACTTAGGGAGAACTCTATACCGGAGCAACTCGGTGCAGAGTCAATCGACAGGTCATCCTATCGCTTTCGCAAATACCGGGTCTTCAACACCGATCTTCAAATGCAATTCACAACGACGTATCACATATTCGGAATGGGTTATACGACCCCATGGTCCTTTCCCGGTTAACCCGATAGTGAGCGCTTATTCAAAAATAAGTGTGGCATTCCAATTCAAACAAATCACATCAATTACCCATTCAAAGGGAAATATTGATAGTCGGTAATTGAACTATCACTGGATATGCACACATCACCAGTTTCCAAATAATTTTCCAAATAATTTATTTTCCAAAATATCTTTACTAGATATATAATTTCACACTTCAAAAATAAATCAATATTTATTTATTTATTTTTTTAAACCAATTCTCCTTTTCATTCATAAATTCCATAGTGAATTTATAATCCAAAATATCTATGAATATTCGATGTCGATTATTCATTTCAATTTATCTTCAAAAAGATAAATTCCCAAAATATTCACTTTATATTGGAAAACATTTCTAAACTTATTTAATAAGTAATTCACAAATTTTATTTCTTTTCAACACTTGGAAAATATTCAATATACTTCAATCAAGATTAAGTATATATTTCATTCTTTAAGGAAATCATTCTCTTAAACATATTTATTTGGGCCAAAACGAATGTTACGTAAAACATCGTTACGACAACCCAAAATCACTAGTATAGGGATTCGAAATTAAAATAGATATATAAATCCCAATACTATACAAAACATTTCCTTTCGGAAATCATTTACTATAACAATAGTGTTATAGTCCACCATTTCCTTCTATTTCTCGAAAACGTCTATTTCAACAATAAATGTTGAAATCTATGGTTTCGAATCTCAACACATTTTAAAACATCGTTAGATCGTTTTAATTCAATTTAAAATATCACATCCTAAACAATTTCTTTAACATATTATTCACTTTTCAAAAACGTGAATATACTATGTTAACAAATTTCATCCTTTCTATACATTTCATTTTAAAGGATTATTCACAATCAAAAATGTGAATATAACTCCATTAATAGGTTTCAACAATTTACTTATCAAAATAAGTCGTTTGTGAATTTATAAAACAACGTTTATAAATTCCATTTCTAATTATTTTATAACAATTTCCTTTTATAAATTTTCTTTATTAACCTATTCGATTTATAACTCAATTATAAACTAAAGGTTCATATTATAAGTTAAATACTTATAATTTATTCGTTTGCAAAAATCGTTCCTTTGAACTTCATAATCATAAATCTTATAACTTATAAGATTCAAATTATTTATCCAAAACCATTCTTTAATAACTTCACGAAATTTATAAATCTTATTATTTATAAATTTACTTATAACTTTACCATTTATAATTTTATAAATTCCATTCACTTATGCAATCCATTTTCACTTCATTCAAACACTTATAAAAACTCGTTTTATAATGTCAATATTTCAATTTATAAATATCCATTTATAAATCTCTTAATATAAATCAATTTATATTATTCTTTAAAACGTCTTTAATCTCCTTTATTATTTCACCATTTTGATTCATAAAATAATTAAATTTTATAAATCCTATATTTAAACTTTTCACAATAAATTCTAAAATTCCGTTTTAATTATTTTATAAAATCATTAGCATCATATTCTCAAAAATCAGTTTTTAACTATATTTCTCAAAAATCATAATTTTTATAACATTAAAATTATAACGTTTATTTATTTAAAATGAATCAATTTCCAAAATTATTTTATAAAACGTATACTTTTCAAAAATCACTTTAAAAATCATTTTAAAGTTTCAAAATTTGGTCCAATGATGCTACACACCAAATAGTCAATCACGACAACAACGATATCATATATCGATATGATAATCAACGAATATCAAAATATCCATAATCAAATAAATACTGTTGAGGAATCCAGTTGGATCCCTCCAACCTGTTTTCCTGCATCCACAAACATTAGCACAATACCAATTTCGCTCCAGTACGAAATTATCGCGGTATATGGGATTTTAAATATTATCCGCTTAATAACGGCGTAATAGGGTCTCATCCGCTAAACAAAAAATGCGGGAAATCAACAACTCCAATATATACATATGCCAATATATATATATTGCTACTATATATAATACCAATTTCACTGTTTATGAAATATTCGCGGTATATGTTTTTAATAAATAACATCCGCTTACTAACGGCGTATAATGTCTATTTTAACAATCAATAGATATCAATCATCATTCAAACATGCATTCAAATATTTTAAATCTAACTATTTAAAATAAAATCGAAACTGATTCGATTGAGTGAGAAGTTCTCACCTTGATTTTAAATTCCGTTTTAGCGATTTATTTCGAATAAAATTAAACGGACGTTTAATTTTACCCAAAATTCTCACTAACTCCAAACGACTCCAAATCAACTCCATCGCGTAGTGCTCGTCCATACGATTCCAACGCAACTGGTTTCGCGCGTTTTCGACCTCGTATGAAAAAGTTATTGATTTTACAAGTTTACACGATTTTAATAACTATAATTACAACATAAATTAACAATTTTATACCAAAACAAATCTGGGCCGTTAGATCCTAGGCCTCCAAATCCTTGCCGTGCATCCCATCTTCCTCTCCACTAACGCAAACTACAGACACAAAGCCGAACAAAAGAACCCAACAACTCAAATTAGGTTTTAAATTTACATCGCGATCACTCGATTACAATTTGATCAGGATACACCGATGGAAGCGCCTCACCACAAGCTACACACGGCCTCAAACCCCAAGAGCTCGGCCCCCAAATTAGCCTCGTTTTGCATGCGCAACTGTAGGACGTCGGCCCCCCATAACTTCCTCCTCGCGACGCCAAATTCGATCACAGCCGTTGATCTCGTAGCTCTCATCGCCCTCTTCAAAACTCTAGTTGAAAGTTTAGCCTAATAGTCGACGGATTTGGAGTAATCGAGGGAGGAAGTTCGTGAATTTCTGGCCGTTGGTTTGAAAGAGGCGGCTAGGGTTTGATATTAGATTTTTTTTTTCTAAATTATGAAGGGGGTGGGTGTATTTATAGGAAAAATTCGAACACTATTCATCCGGAAATTCCGAACTCCGACTTACGCGCCGAAACCGACGTTCCTAAGGTTTACCCCACGTTCCGGACACAATGGAACAGGTTTCGAAAGCTAATTCGGACATCTGTGCGAGTTATGGCTATAAACGTTCAATTTAAATTAAACCGATTTAAATGATTTTCTAGGCGTTTTAATTTGTACCGGACAAACGGTAAATCCAATTGACTTGAAATTTGAAACCTTCCAATAATATCACATTACGGATCTGATGAAACTAGTTTCGTCGAAATCCGAGACTTTTTGAAAAATGGCTATTTTAACTCGCTAAATTAAAATTAAAAATAATTCGATGCGTTTCGAGCTGCCACGATCAAACGACAACTCCGATTGACACGAAAATTGAAATCCGGTAAAAACTAACTATTACAGATCCAATGGAACTGGTTTCGTTCAATTCTGAGACTGTTCAAAAATTGACTATTTTCACTAGTCGATTTTAATATTAAAATATTCAATTTTCACAAATAAACTTTTAATTCGATTTTAAAAGTTCTAAAATATCATTCTAACTTCCATATGATAAAATAAAATTTTACAAATCATTTTCAATCATATTTAACTCAATTTTTAATTATTTCCATAATTTAACGTATTAAATTATCGATTTAATTATCCAATAAAATCCAATAATTCAAATAAAAATTTATTTAACTTATAAATTCACTTTTTAATATTTAAAATTAATTAAATATTCAAATTTTAATTAATAAAAATTCTGGGTCGTTACAATCTTCCCCCCTTAAAAGAATTTCGTCCTCGAAATTACAAGTAAGAAAAGTTACAGAATCTATTTTTCCAAAATTCATAGTTAAACTTCTTACAATAACTTTACTAAGTTTTCAAATCATACTTAGTTATCTTTTCAAAAACAATTACTATTGTTTAACTTTCAACTTCAAAATCAATTAAAGTTTTCAAAATTTTCCAATTTTCCTCAAAATTTTTCTAACGCCTTAAATTTCCGGAAAAATTCGCCATAGTTTCCTTTGCGCGGCTCGATCCGAAAAAAAAAATGACAGTATATATATCACAAATATACATCTCATCAAGTAATGAGGCATCCCGAAGGGAAAAAGTATAAAAGTACGGTATGTAATCCGAGATATGTACCTTATATTTTATTAGCGAGCATATACGGCTAATATAGCGCGAAAGCGAGCTCCAAATGCGAAGCAAACGCGATCCGCACCTGCTAAACACTCAACAAACAACATGAGAATCATGCATATAGACAATAGTATCAACATACAACATATAGCAACTGAAACAAAAGCAACAAATGCAAACATCAACCAACTATCATTCAACTAACATCCATAACCAATAAATATTCATTTATATTCTCATTAATATTCAATGAATTGGTTTTCAATTTAATCACATTTGATTCATTTACATTGGGTTTACTAACATTCATTTTCAATTTTCTTATATTCACTAATTCATATTCAAGTTGGTTCACTTCCAAATTATATTCAATTTTATTTAAGATTCACTTAACTTCCAATTGAATTCCAATTACTTTAGCTTTCAATTTCATTAACTCTTAATGTATTCATATACAATCAACTAACAATCATATAACAATCAATGTATATTAATTACAACCAAATTCCTTTGCTTATCAATTGGTTTAATTAAATTGATTTTCATTCAACTATTCAACTTCCAATAACATTATATTTTAAATGAATTAACACTTATATTCATTATTTCATATCAACTTAATTCATATTTAATTGATTAATATTCAATCCATTCATTCAATTCTATTACAAAAGTTGAATTTCATTTATATAACTCAAGTTCATATCCTTCACTTAATTTTATTAATTTACCTTGATACTAATATCAACTTCATTCCATATCACTTAAGTTATATTTCATTTTATAAACATCACTTGGTTTTACTTAACTTAAATTCCCATTTATAAATCAATTCAGCTTCCAATTCTAAGTAAATTTTCCATTTAACTTTAAATTCATTTTTTTTATTTACAACTAAATTCATAAATATATTCATATAGTTTCACTTCTTATATATATAAGTTTATTTCATAATTGTAAATCACTTTAATTATAATTCAACTCTTATAATTCATTTGCTTATACAATTATTCTTCAATTTAGATTATTCAAACATCTAAACAATCAACTTATATACTTTAATAATTCTGAAAAAATTATTCTTTTATACATAAAATATACTTAAGGTAAAAATTATTTCATTTACCCAACTTAAAACAATATTATGTCGAATTGTTCTATACAAGTGTTTAGAAACTCCTTCGGCATAGTCTTGCGGACCACGCTGACGAAAGTTCATATGCCACTCAATAAACCAATCATCACAATATAAAACAATTTTATATTTACTAACAAATACGCTCTCATAGCTATTATTACACTCAAACTCATTCTAGAGTACTGCTGACTCTATCTCTAACGAGTAATACCCAACAGAACCATGGTTGTCGCTTAACCATAAGCTCTGATACCAAATGTAACGTACGCGATTTTTCGTTGCCGAAAAACCGAATAGTTATGGGTTTTAAAAAGAATTTAAGAAAAGAAAAAGACAGAAGAAGGGATAAGAAGGTAGAAAATAGAGAAAATAGGATAGAAAAGAGAAATATAGAGGGAAAAGAAATGGAGGAAAATAGAGAGAGGAGGAAAATAGAGAATTTTTAAGTAGAAGAAAAAGAGAATAGAACGGAACAGAAAACAGCAGAACAACATCAGAATCTCACAATTCGCAGCGGAACAACATATAATAATAAATGAATAATCTTTAAAACAAAGAACTATATCAGTGATTACATTTCATCACATTTCATTACATCATATCATCAGAGTGTACAACATCAAACAACAACAAACAGTGCAGCGGAAAAAGAAATACTATATAACTAGTAATACGCCATGCCATCCAGCTTGCCTCCAGCAACTCCGGAATATCCAGAATATCCTGATAAACCTTAACTCTTGACTGCCCGTGTGGAAATTGGTGGGCACCCAGAGTTTAGGAAGGAAAACAATAAACTCCGAGTCAGTCATGTGACTGGTGTGAGAACTCAAAACAGTTTATTTAACTTTAAAATCATAATAGAGAGATATTTCTAAATTCAATTCGCAATATTTTTTAAAAATGAGACTACCATAAGGCCTCCTGCCACACACACAATGCAAACGCAGAATCGGAGGAGATTTCTCCTTATGATAGTCAAAGATGCTTGATACGCATTAAAAAGAACATTTGATATTATTATTAGTGCATAGTGTAGAAAAAATTATTTCGAAAGTAGAATATAAATCTTAGCCAGCATAGACATTCCAAACTATGCCTACTATAGCTAACTATGTTCAATAGCAGGTTACCGCCACATTCCATAGCAGGTTATACAACAAAAACCGTACAAGTCTCGTATTGTTTCTTTGGATTTCCAACGAATGATCAGGCCAAGGAACTTCCCATTGCCACATGAGAATGCCTCTGGATGGACATCCCCGAGAACCAAACCGGATCTCTACCAACACAAGGCCGGGTTACCCCTAACTGAGTAACAACTGACCAAATATGCCATCCCCCGGTCCTTTGGGACCTTTTACCGAGCGCTCGCAATCAATTCACACAATCATAACAAAGTGTTTTCAATATGAGTAAATATCTGGGCTCCATACCATGATACCACCCATTTCCAGAAGGAAATGCACACATCCTAAAGGGCGCTACCCCTCATAACCTTACCGCATCTTTCCTGTTTTGACCATTCATGGGGTGTGAGGCTCGACGAAGTCACGTCCACAAAAACATACTTTATACAAAAGCCATGCTTTGGGTCAACAAATGATTATAGAAATGATCACTAAGATAGACGATCAAATAAACGATCCTATCACAAATAATCAACACAATGATCATTTACAGCTACACTCAGCATGTCACATTACCAAATTGGGAATATATCGCTGATAACTTCAACTATATAACCTCTGAGCTCGTACGTCTCAGAGAAGGGTGTTAAGCTAAAAGAATAAATTCTCCGCCACCAACAGAAATATATTTGAAAGAAATCTGCTTTATATCTCAATTTGTAACATCAGACATACAATCCATACAAGTCTGTTCCGGGCTCGAACAAAACCGAAGGCACTTACAAAGAAGTCCTTGCAATCCGGATATTCACAATCCTGATCGGATTTCCCATCACTTAGGGAGAACTCTATACCAGAGCAACTCGGTGCAGAGTCAATCGACAGGTCATCCTATCGCTTTCGCAAATACCGGGTCTTCAACACCGATCTTCAAATGCAATTCACAACGACGTATCACATATTCGGAATGGGTTATACGACCCCATGGTCCTTTCCCGGTTAACCCGAATAGTGAGCGCTTATTCAAAAATAAGTGTGGCATTCCAATTCAAACAAATCACATCAATTACCCATTCAAAGGGAAATATTGATAGTCGGTTATTGAACTATCACTGGATATGCACACATCACCAGTTTCCAAATAATTTTCCAAATAATTTATTTTCCAAAATATCTTTACTAGATATATAATTTCACACTTCAAAAATAAATCAATATTTATTTATTTATTTTTTTAAACCAATTCTCCTTTTCATTCATAAATTCCATAGTGAATTTATAATCCAAAATATCTATGAATATTCGATGTCGATTATGCATTTCAATTTATCTTCAAAAAGATAAATTCCCAAAATATTCACTTTATATTGGAAAACATTTCTAAACTTATTTAATAAGTAATTCACAAATTTTATTTCTTTTCAACACTTGGAAAATATTCAATATACTTCAATCAAGATTAAGTATATATTTCATTCTTTAAGGAAATCATTCTCTTAAACATATTTATTTGGGCCAAAACGAATGTTACGTAAAACATCGTTACGACAACCCAAAATCACTAGTATAGGGATTCGAAATTAAAATAGATATATAAATCCCAATACTATACAAAACATTTCCTTTCGGAAATCATTTACTATAACAATAGTGTTATAGTCCACCATTTCCTTCTATTTCTCGAAAACGTCTATTTCAACAATAAATGTTGAAATCTATGGTTTCGAATCTCAACACATTTTAAAACATCGTTAGATCGTTTTAATTCAATTTAAAATATCACATCCTAAACAATTTCTTTAACATATTATTCACTTTTCAAAAACGTGAATATACTATGTTAAAAAATTTCATCCTTTCTATACATTTCATTTTAAAGGATTATTCACAATCAAAAATGTGAATATAACTCCATTAATAGGTTTCAACAATTTACTTATCAAAATAAGTCGTTTGTGAATTTATAAAACAACGTTTATAAATTCCATTTCTAATTATTTTATAACAATTTCCTTTTATAAATTTTCTTTATTAACCTATTCGATTTATAACTCAATTATAAACTAAAGGTTCATATTATAAGTTAAATACTTATAATTTATTCGTTTGCAAAAATCGTTCCTTTGAACTTCATAATCATAAATCTTATAACTTATAAGATTCAAATTATTTATCCAAAACCATTCTTTAATAACTTCACGAAATTTATAAATCTTATTATTTATAAATTTACTTATAACTTTACCATTTATAATTTTATAAATTCCATTCACTTATGCAATCCATTTTCACTTCATTCAAACACTTATAAAAACTCGTTTTATAATGTCAATATTTCAATTTATAAATATCCATTTATAAATCTCTTAATATAAATCAATTTATATTATTCTTTAAAACGTCTTTAATCTCCTTTATTATTTCACCATTTTGATTCATAAAATAATTAAATTTTATAAATCCTATATTTAAACTTTTCACAATAAATTCTAAAATTCCGTTTTAATTATTTTATAAAATCATTAGCATCATATTCTCAAAAATCAGTTTTTAACTATATTTCTCAAAAATCATAATTTTTATAACATTAAAATTATAACGTTTATTTATTTAAAATGAATCAATTTTCAAAATTATTTTATAAAACGTATACTTTTCAAAAATCACTTTAAAAATCATTTTAAAGTTTCAAAATTTGGTCCAATGATGCTACACACCAAATAGTCAATCACGACAACAACGATATCATATATCGATATGATAATCAACGAATATCAAAATATCCATAATCAAATAAATACTGTTGAGGAATCCAGTTGGATCCCTCCAACCTGTTTTCCTGCATCCACAAACATTAGCACAATACCAATTTCGCTCCAGTACGAAATTATCGCGGTATATGGGATTTTAAATATTATCCGCTTAATAACGGCGTAATAGGGTCTCATCCGCTAAACAAAAAATGCGGGAAATCAACAACTCCAATATATACATATGCCAATATATATATATTGCTACTATATATAATACCAATTTCACTGTTTATGAAATATTCGCGGTATATGTTTTTAATAAATAACATCCGCTTACTAACGGCGTATAATGTCTATTTTAACAATCAATAGATATCAATCATCATTCAAACATGCATTCAAATATTTTAAATCTAACTATTTAAAATAAAATCGAAACTGATTCGATTGAGTGAGAAGTTCTCACCTTGATTTTAAATTCCGTTTTAGCGATTTATTTCGAATAAAATTAAACGGACGTTTAATTTTACCCAAAATTCTCACTAACTCCAAACGACTCCAAATCAACTCCATCACGTAGTGCTCGTCCATACGATTCCAACGCAACTGGTTTCGCGCGTTTTCGACCTCGTATGAAAAAGTTATTGATTTTACAAGTTTACCCGATTTTAATAACTATAATTACAACATAAATTAACAATTTTATACCAAAACAAATCTGGGCCGTTAGATCCTAGGCCTCCAAATCCTTGCCGTGCATCCCATCTTCCTCTCCACTAACGCAAACTACAGACACAAAGCCGAACAAAAGAACCCAACAACTCAAATTAGGTTTTAAATTTACATCGCGATCACTCGATTACAATTTGATCAGGATACACCGATGGAAGCGCCTCACCACAAGCTACACACGGCCTCAAACCCCAAGAGCTCGGCCCCCAAATTAGCCTCGTTTTGCGTGCGCAACTGTAGGACGTCGGCCCCCCATAACTTCCTCCTCGCGACGCCAAATTCGATCATAGCCGTTGATCTCGTAGCTCTCATCGCCCTCTTCAATACTCTAGTTGAAAGTTTAGCCTAATAGTCGACGGATTTGGAGTAATCGAGGGAGGAAGTTCGTGAATTTCTGGCCGTTGGTTTGAAAGAGGCGGCTAGGGTTTGATATTAGATTTTTTTTTTTTTCTAAATTATGAAGGGGGTGGGTGTATTTATAGGAAAAATTCGAACACTATTCATCCGGAAATTCCGAACTCCGATTTACGCGCCGAATCTGACGTTCCTAAGATTTACCCCGCGTTTCGGACACAATGGAACAGGTTTCGAAAGCTAATTCGGACATCTGTGCGAGTTATGGCTATAAACGTTCAATTTAAATTAAACCGATTTAAACGATTTTCTAGGCGTTTTAATTTGTACCGGACAAACGGTAAATCCAATTGACTTGAAATTTGAAACCTTCCAATAATATCACATTACGGATCCGATGAAACTGGTTTCGTCGAAATCCGAGACTTTTTGAAAAATGGCTATTTTAACTCGCTAAATTAAAATTAAAAATAATCCGATGCGTTTCGAGCTGCCACGATCAAACGACAACTCCGATTGACACGAAAATTGAAATCCGGTAATAACTAACTATTACGGATCCAATGAAACTGGTTTCGTTCAATTCTGTGACTGTTCAAAAATTGACTATTTTCACTAGTCGATTTTAATATTAAAATATTCAATTTTCACAAATAAACTTTTAATTCGATTTTAAAAGTTCTAAAATATCATTCTAACTTCCATATGATAAAATAAAATTTTACAAATCATTTTCAATCATATTTAACTCAATTTTTAATTATTTCCATAATTTAACGTATTAAATTATCGATTTAATTATCCAATAAAATCCAATAATTCAAATAAAAATTTATTTAACTTATAAATTCACTTTTTAATATTTAAAATTAATTAAATATTCAAATTTTAATTAATAAAAATTCTGGGTCGTTACAATAAAGCTTGGTGGGAGGAGAAGTATCTCAAGATACTATATATTAAAACTATACACAAATAGATAGGAATAACAAAATCACATCTGGACCTCTCCACAAATGTGGCTCAGGGGAAATCCGAACTGCCTATAAACAAGTATAGTAAATCCATCTCAAAAGTAGGGGACCATACAATAGCTTACTCTTCTCATGTAATAACAAGTTAGCACAATATTTCATTGCACTATACTAGCCCAAAAAATACAATAATTAGTACCAATATATCATGATCAAACCATGATCCAAAAGCAACGATCAGTACCTCCAAGATCGATAAGATATGCCCCAAGGCGTATAGTCCCTACGGCTAAAACCAAATAGATGCATCATAATGCGTATGGTCACTACTACTAAGATCAAAACGTATATGGCTCTCTAATGGGGAACTTTATGTCCCAGCCCGCTATCATCGAAATTGTAGATGACTCGCTAGTAAGGAACTCCATATCTCAGCCCGTTATCATCATGAATCGTATATTACTCGCTACTGAGGAACTCCAAGCCCTAAACCGCTATCATATGAAAACCTTAATGACTCACTATTGGGGAACTTTATGTCCCAGCCCGCTGTCATCAAAATCATGGATGACTCGCTACTGGAAAACTCTATATCCCAGCTAGCTATTATCACAAATCGTATAGGATTTCCATGCACGACACCAGTTGCCACAGCCTAAAACCCACCGGAAACTCTAACAAAGCCCCATACTAACCCAAATCGTATTCTAAATCGAACGCATGACCCCAATGTCACAATAATCTCCCGGTAATACCCTCTCTGTCCACCAAAAATCTATGCATGGGCCTCAAAATTAAAGCACTCCAAAACTTAACGAAATCATATGATTATAGTCCTCGAAAAATGATGAACACTGGTCTAAACGGTGCCTCAATCCGAGGTCATATGCGAAAGTTATAGCACTCGTTTGTGCATACCTATGCACATACGTTCGCGCCAATGCACAACACAACACAATTCACATTTCGGACTTTACCAGGGCAATTACTCAATTCGGTATACTTTCACGCAACTTAGCACACAGATGGTCTCTATGGCTATATGAAATGCCTGCAATGGACTTGTAATCAATAATACTTATATATGATCAAACAATTGCATATCTATACAAACAAGCAATCACACAACAGTTCTAACTGTAATATAATCTTGTTTTCATTGTCATTTAGCTCCAAATGTACATATACCCGCTCGTGCATATATACGTATAAATATTTCGAATAAGTAATTCAATTATTACTTAAATCCAAATTTACATTTATTTACAAAATCCCTTTCAAATAGAAGTGAAACATCTCCTTATATCATTTTACAAAATCTCACACTATTTTACAAAATATCATACTTGCTTATAAGCTACTTTGTAAATTACAATAATAGCTAGTACATTGATTTACCCTTCAAAATACTTATTTCTTCTCATTTTCGTCATTTTACTATTTTATAAAATCTTATACCTATTTTGTAAAATATATTCTTCATTTATAAAATCATGAAACCATTTTATAAATACTAATTAAGCTTCATTTGTCTCTAATCACTTTAATAATACATGTAGAGTTCCCAAATC